>OU343118.1:3297500-5697500 GCA_910594885.2 Bibio marci | reverse complement strand
GAAGATAGATATGGTAAAAATATTAGAATTTTTTTTATAAAGAAATTAGCACAATTTGTTAGTTTTTTTGAATTATGGTTTTGAGAATTTTATTGAAGGAAGCCACAATGTATGTGATGAAAACGTGGGGTATGGTATAAGATTTTCTAATATACAGTGCGAGTTCACGTATCTACACATTTGTCACAGGTCGTTTATTTGCTACACTACTATTCATTTTTCATTTATTAATAGTAACAAACAGGCACCGGTTTACTGTTTCATTCGATCACATTCGAACACAAATTATACTTCTTATTTGTTGTGCACAAATAAAATTGATGCTTTTGAACCATCCCATAATTGTTGATTGAATTTAATTGATTTCACCATCATTTTCTGCAAGAAGTAATTCGAGAAATTTAGTATTATATTATAAAATTTGTTAAATATTAATTTTATACCATTCCATTTTTTATATAATATTTTTTTTTAAACATTTTAGGTATACAAATTCAAATCAATCAAGTGGCGATTTCTATTCTGAATAACTGAATTAAATAATAAATTATGAAAAAACATATACAACCAATCTGATTCATTTTAATTTGAATATATTGACGACACAATTTTCGTAGTAATTATAATGATTTTGATAATTGTGTAAATTAAATATCAGGGAATAAAAACTAACGATAACAGGATGGCACATTGGGAAACTATTTGTGATGCGATGATATACTTCTTTGCTTGAAATTACACAAAATGTTATGTGATGTTTACGAACTGTGTGTGTGTCTGATTTGAAATTCCCTCAAAATATTATTGATAAGGGTATACTCATTCTATAGACATCGAGCTTAAGGAAAACATACGTGTTTGTTGGTTGCATTATGTGGAACGTGATGCTCGAACTCTACTATATATTCATCAATTTTAATATTGTACATATCTGTATGCAAACATTTATCGAACGACGGTTAACGGTTACGTATACGTAATTGTTGACGATACACACAGAAAGCGAATACTTTATTTATAAATGGTGCGTCTTATAATATTCAACAAAAAATCAATTTACTCAATTAAATTTCCCTTTTTTTGCAGCAGTAGCAATACTTTATCAAAACAATAAAGTAATAATAATAAAATAATCAACATAGTGCCTAAGCGTATTTGAAGAAGGGGTTCTCTAAAATATACAATATATTATTTTGTTGCGTAATTTGAATTTATTAGAATTCTTTTTTGTATATTTGTTATTTTTCTAATAAAAACCAATTAAATCAAATTATAGTCTATGTATTTTTTAAAGGTCATTTAAATAATATAAATTAGGTGGACCTACGCGAGCGATGTTGTCGGGACAAAAAAGTATGTATTTTATTTGTAAATTGATTGTATTTTAAAAAAGCAGATAGCAATACACATACACACACATTTATTATGTGTTAATTATGTTAAAGAAAAAAAGCACATTTGATTTTATTTGTTAATTATCATTGTCGTTAAGGTTTCTTCAACACGTGTAATTGTATATACAATAATATATTGTAGGTACATGATTACTATTTTCATATAGTAATTTTAACTACACGCAATATAAATACTGGTGTTATAATTAATAGTATAGCGTTGAAACAGTTTGAACTACACGCAATATATAGTAGTGTGCATATTTCAATAGTCCATGCATAGTTTTTAATTCGTTCAAAAAATCGTGTGTATTTCATTCGTTTCATGACTATTTATGTAGATGGCTTGCTCACCATTTTGTTGGTCAAAATATGGAATTAGATTAGCTTCCATATGACACATATTATTGCCAAATAGATTTACCATCTAATTATCCGATTAGCTGGAGAATTAATTAAAATAATAAATACTGTCGAATGAAATTGAATTAACTATAATTGATAGAAAAATATTTATTTTTAACATATAATAAATTGAATAACGTTGTGTATTTGGTTTTAAACAGGATGGAATCATACATACATTTTGAAATTTAATTCCGATAGACTTTGTACTTTTAAATATAAGAAAAAAGAAAATACAAGCAAACCTAATAATTTACACAGATACTATTGTATTGAAGCATTCTTCAGAGATTAAAGTGTTTTAGTGAAAACGAAGAATTACGGAAACTATAACTAAAACATAAAGCTATTATGCCAGAAAAACGAGGGAAACGTAATTTTCTGTAATTTTCCACACCCCATATTGTATCACACTGATACACACCATTAATATATGACTATAATTTTAAAACCTTTATATATTTTTTCCCAATGTTAAAACCTCTTATTATACATTAACATGTTACAATTCAATGTAAAAAAATAATTCAGCTAATGTAATTAATTTTCGTATAATAAATTATCGTGTAAAACACGATAACACCACACAAAGTATACATATATAAGTATAAATTAGAAATAAAAAGTTAAATTTAGATCAACACTTCTTTTAACCATAACAATATATATTATTGTAAAATAAAATGATAACATTTAAAATGTATTTTATAATTTTCATTTTTTTCATATTAATAATTAATAACAATAAATAGTTTACACTACAGTATTTAAGAACACACATACAAAAGCATTACTAAATTTGGATTTTATTTAAAAATAATAAAAAAAAAAAAAATACAAATCTAAAGAGCAATCTAAAAAAAACAACATATGTATTTTATAATTTTCATAAAAATTTATAAAACTATTCTATTTTTACATTATTTGTTTATGGTTTTTGTATTTATATTGTAATTCACAGTAACTTATAAATATTTCTAAAACAACATTTTTAAGATTACTCACCCGGTTTTAAAAATTTTGGTTTTAATGATGATGTTAATGAAATCATAACGATACTAATATTGAACAAATTCCTTGTTTACATGAAATCATAATTTTCTATTTTCTATTAATATTAAACTAATGTGTTTTTAAAATTGGTAAAATGATGATAATGATGATAATTTTAAAAATATCTATCAACAAAATACCAAAACAGAAATTGTGAATAAAAAAAAAAAAAAAAGAAAAAAAATCACATCACGCCATTTAAAAAAATACTTTTTGTTTTACACACTCTGCAAACTTTTATAGCTGTTTATGTTTTCCGTGTTTCGGTTTTATTTTATTAACTTTATTAATCGAATAATAATTATTTAAATAGAATTTAATGTTTATGAAAATGTTTAATTCTTGAATTCTTTAATATATTTAACAAAAATGGTAAATAATAATTTAATTTGTCTAACATTTCAAGCTCTTTATTTTATTATTCGTTTCTTTCTTTACTTAAAATTGTGTGCTTCTTTTTTTTTCTTTTCTCTGTTTCTCACAAACAGAGTACTGAGCCGAAGCATTCGTATCCATCAAAAAAACTGTGGCTTTGGCTCCAATGAAATATGCTCTGCATATGTCAAATTGTCAATATTACAATGACAGTGAGAGAGAGCAACCGGAGTAAGTTAATTACAAAATTCATGCACAGATTTACTTGATCGAAAATGATTAAAAAAAAATAAAGTAAACAATAGCAATATTTTATTTTATAAAAACTATTTATAAAATTAAATGTAAATTTATTTAAGATGACGACCAAAATTAATTTCTCGAACATAAAAGTGGATTCAATTAAAACTAATCCTGATAGGTCGAATTTAATAGTTTTAAAAGAATATAGAATCGCTAGATAGAGTCTAGACTATAGATTATTATACCATCGCTATACTTACTATACTTTAGTTGAAGATAATCAAAATTATTAATATAAAATATATTATTTATTATAAAATATATATAAAAACAACATAAAATTGCTGCCCCACTTAATGTTATCAAATAACAGAGTAAATCCAATTGAAAAATTTCTTATATTCATTTGAAATTGATTTTGTAGCATTATTATCAAATAATATATTTTCTGTGCAATTCATAATATTATAATATTCATCATTTTCATATTGTGATTTAATGTAACAATGGATATTCTACGATAAATTAGATATATAAAAGAAAGTAGTATTTTTAAATTTAACTCTAATAATAAATTATTATTATTATTAGTACTTACCTCACATATTTCATTTTTCTTAGATAATAAAGAAATTGATAGATAATTTTCAAGTCCCATTAATTTATAATACTCCATTTTAATTGTTTCATTAAAATCTAATAATTCTTCTGTTGTAAGTTCATCGATATAATTAACCAATCGATTTGTTGTAATTAAAATATCTTTACAATTTCATAATTATTATAAGGATTCAATTTTTATATAAAAATGGGGAAATCGTTCTGTTTTTTTTTATTAATTGTATAAATTAAAACCAAAGGATACGATCAATTTTAATTCGATTACTTTTGAAAACTGTGCAATGTTTGGTTGTAAATATCACTTTACTAATATCATTTGATGGAATGTATTTGGAAATATTTTGATTTCCACTGTTGATGTCATTTAATGAATAAATATCATTTCGAAATGAAAATGGAAATGATGTTCTTATCTCTTTAAGATATTCTAAATCAATTTCAGTATTAATTGTACATAATTCATTTTCTCCACAATTACCTATAATATTTCCATTTGGATCGATTACCTGCAATATTATTACATTTTAATTAAATTAATCGCACACAAATGTTGCTTCTTTTTTTTTTGAATTAACTATATATAGTTTTCAAACCATAGCATGTCCATAACTTTGTCGTTTGTCATTATGAAAACCAATTTGGGCTGAAGCTATAACATAACATTGATTTTCAATAGCACGACATTTTAATAATGTTTCCCAATGTGCTTGTCCGGTACTATATGAAAATGCCGATGGATATGTTAATATTTGTGCACCTTGTTTTCGTAATATTGAACTTAATTCAGGAAATCTTAAATCATAACACTAGAATAACAAAATTAATATAGATTTTGATTATTTATTAATTTTATAGAAATGTGTAAATCTATGAATATAGTTTTATAATTACTTACAATCATTAAACCTAATAATCCAATTGGTGTTTCAATTGGTTTAATAATTTCCAAACCACTATTAATTATATTTGATTCTCTAAATTTAAATTCTGGTGTATCAACATCGAATAAATGTAATTTACGATATATTGTTATAATTTTACCATTATCATCAATTATAATATGTGAATTGGTCATTTTATCCTCTTTACTACCATCCTATAATTATTTATTAGTCAATTATTATCTTTGAATATATTAATATAGATACGAAAACTAAGACAAATAATTATTAATGATTAAAATTTTAAATAAATAAAAATACCTTATAAAAAGCTTCATGAAATCCACCAATCGATAACCAAATTTTATATTGTTTAGCTAAACTTTGATAAAATGTTATGGTATCACCATTTATATCTTCTGATAATTCTTTAGTGTTTTGTGGATCAGTTCCAACATAATCACAACATTCAGGTAAAAAGACAAACTGTTTCAGCAATTTTGAATATTAAATAAATTAATCTGATTTATCTGGAATCTTATTTGCGGTTATCATACTTACGGAAGAATTTTGTTTTTTAGATTCTTCTAAAAGTTTTCTTATTTGATTTTGATTAAATTGTTTATTATTAGTTGAACGCATCTGACAAATAGTTACAATTTTACTTTTAGTTGATACATTTAAATTATTTTTAATAATATTCATCTTGTTGTTGATGTTATATATAATATATATGCCTGCAATATGTGATCTGCGCCACTGCTGATCCCGCCTGATTCTGATTGCTAATCTGAAAGTTTGTCTTGGACAGTTAATTTTTTTATTTGATTGGGTAGCGGAGCGCTAAATGGATGAGTTGTTTATTTACAAACGCATGATTTTCTTATTTTATTTCAATAAATATTTTTCACATTATCGCTCAAATTTTATTAAATAATAAAACTTACAGAATTGGATTTTTAATTGGCTTTACTTTATTTTCAACAGTTTTCTCAGAATTTTGTTGTAGCGTTTGGTTTACTGAACAATGATTTTTGGGATTTTTTGGTTTTGTTCTAAATTAATTTGACAATTGACAAATCATATACGCAACAAAAAAGCATTTTTTTTCCATTTCATGATGTGTTGTTATCAGTTGTTATTAAAAAAATGTTAAATAAATGATAAATATTGTGTTTGTTTGTAAATAAAATAATTAAATATTTTTAGTAAAATTTACCCATATATAGATAGAATAATAATATGAATTCAGAAAATGATAAAAAATTGAAAATATTAATAAATAAATTAAATGAAATTCATGATAATATTAAGAAAGAAAATATACAGATATGTGAATTACGTGATGCATATAAAAAATCTATTAAATGTAAAAATAATGTCGGATTTTGTAAATATTTTTCATTAATTGGTATATCATTAACTTTATGTATACTATTTATTATATTAACTGTGAAATTGTATGATATAATTTCAAGTATAAGATGTTTATTACCAAACAATTATTTAATATGGGAAGCCACAAGACCAATATCAAATTGTGAATATTGTATTGGAATAAATAAACCACTATTTTTACCAAATATAAGTCGTGAAGAATTCATGGTATATAAAACAATGAACAATTTAATAATTAAATTAATAATATTTAGTATGTTTAAGAAAAATATGTTTGTAATATTATTCGTATTTTTATATAGTCATATGCATATTTATCAAGACCAATTATTATAAAGAAATCCATTTCACATTGGCCAGCAAATACAAAAATAAATTATGATTTTATTCGTAGATTATATAATAAAAATCCAGATGCCCTAAATAATTTTAAAGATGAATGTCAATTTTTACATTTTAAATCAAATTTTTTAACATTAAATGATGTATTTGAAATGCCTCCAGAACGTGCTCAATTCGGTAAACATCCATGGTACGTTGGGTTTAGTAATTGTAATCCTAGTGTATTAAAAGAAATACGAAAATATTATCCAAAACCACATTTTTTACCTGAAGATGCTGAAATACCAAATACTGATTATATATTCTTGGGTTATGAACAAGGTGCGGTAATGCATGTAAGATATTATTTATATTTTTATTGTTATGAGTTTATTTAATATATTTTATTAATTTAATTCATCAAATAATTATACAGTTAGATTATATACCACGATTAATGTGGCAAGCTCAGCTAAAAGGTAAAAAGGAATGGCTTTTGGCACCAGTACCTGAATGTGATGATAAATGCTCAAGTTTTTCATTTTTTGTGGAACCAGGAGATGCGAGTAATAGATCAAATTATTATGATAAATTTTTGTCACAATATTAATGGATTTTCTTTTTTTTTTTTTTCATTTTTTCAAGTTTTACTGGACACAAGACTTTGGTATCATGCTACATTTATACCAAAAGGAAATTTTTCATTAACTATTCAATCAGAATATGGTTAATTAATTAATAATTTGTCATACTATTAATTAATCCTTAATTTTTTCATACTATTTTTCATGACAATTTATTTGTTGCGGTTTTAACAATATTGTTTTCTTCTTTTTCCTAATTACGCCTTCGACAGGACAGACGTAATCAAATAATTTAATGATATTGTTTTACTTTAAATACGTTTTACAAAAGGTCACATTTGTTGACAATGGTTTTAAAACAACAGAAACAATATGAAGAAATTAAGGAGATTATGTCAAAATTATATCATAAAAATTAAACAAAAGTATAAAAATTAATGTGTTCATAAAAATAAAATTAGGGATAATTGTATCAATTTAATTTTTTCACCTGTATGCATTCAAGTGAAAAAAATAGCTGAAGTTCCAAGTCACTAAACCGCCCGACCACAATATATTAGAATATATTAAAATTATAAGAGTTAAAAATCAACATCTATCATATAATAGCAGTGCGTTGAAGAGATTTTTTTAGGATTTTTTTAGGATAAATTTACAAAAATAATAATCAGCAAACAATACCTTTTGTGTATATAATTTAATTGTTTTTTAAAAATTATGTTAACTTAAATGTTATTATGTTTTGTGAATATTTATTTTTAATATAATTACTTGTATTTAACACATAAACCAAAGTGTTCATTGTTATTATCACCGATTGCAACAAATGCTTGTTCGTGTATGTTAATCGCTTACATATTTACAGCGGCATATATACTACTTTATTTCTTCTTAAAAGAAGTTAATAATTCGGTAATGAATGAGAATCATTTTCTTCCAAGTTACGTGTACATTGCATTCACGTACTATTCGTCAAAATTTTGTATCTGATACTGTGATAAGTACACATTATATTCAATTTTCTTTACATCGGACACCAAATCAACTACTAAAATTACCATTCACTGCAGCTGAATTCCTCATTTAACTAAAATATAAATGAAATTATATTTTTAATTAGTAAATGTTTTTTACGTTTATTTTTTTTGGGTTATGTTACATCAGACACCTCTTAAAAGCACCATCTTAAGAGAAATATTATACTTTTTCTATTGGAAAGCGCAAAAGGATTAAGAAATATATATTCATTATCATTTTAAATGGTAATTTTTATAATTATTAATGATAAATTGTAAAAAAAAAATTTCAATTCAAAATTTTACATCACTTTTTACTTGTGCAAGCAGTCGCTTTAATTTTAATTAATTTAATTAACCTTATTATTAATTGGAATTTGAACAAACTGAATATTAAGAAAATCGTTAAAAATTTATATTAACATTCTTTATTTTATATAAATTTTTCAAATTATTAAAAGAAAAAACTTACTTGTGCTATTTCATCCCGATTTCATGATAGATCATTTACTTTACAACTACATATAGTAGAAATGATATGAAATTTGCAACCATTTTGCATCTACTTCTACTATGCAAAAAAAAAACGAAATTACACCTTGCTATCAAAATTGGATGAAAAATATATAATGTAAACGAGTAAATAATATTAAAAAAATTTCTATCTCGTGAATTTGGTCTTGATGTAAAAGTAGTAAATAAGCAATAGCGACTTCAAAATGGGTGTAGTATATGAATTTAAATTTAACTTATCATTATCTTTTTATTTTTACTGAACTTTGGCGAAAAAATCTATAATATTTTAAGAATTTGATACTTTTTTCATAATTTTATAAGAAATTGAAAAACAATTTCATATCGATATGAGATTATCACAATTCACAATGTTACGTTACGTCATGCACTTGCTCAAAATTATATAATTTTTGAACTATTTTAAATGTTGGCATCAATGATCTTGTCTGTCATCGATTTTTCATTTTATTCTTTTTTTGACTTGTCTGCTCGCTGTAAAAAAATGAGTCACAAATTTATAATTTCAATTTGTTTTGTTGTACGTTAGTTTTTGTGTCACAATAATAATAAATAAATAAAGATAAATTCTAATTTAATAATTTAACGAAATATCAATTAATTAATTTGTAAGTATTATATAATATATAAGACAAGGGATTTATTAATAAATTTAATAAAATATACATATTTTCGAGCCTCGAATATAAGATGGCTGGTTGAGTGTTTGCTATTGCTACTAACTACAAAAAAAAAACAAAAACCCTGAAGATTTTGTCTTAATATTATTTTTTTTTGTGTGTATTGTTTTGTTTGTTAAATTTTTGATGAGACAATATTTAAATTAGACAAGTTTTTAAGTAATTTTTCTTATATAATTATATTTATTTTTTTTTTTTTTTAATATTTATTAATAAGTCGTCAATTATCGAAAAAAAGATGACTAAACTATTAAATAACATAAAAGAATAGCATGCGTGCGTAGTGCTGTACTAGTGAATAGTGATTTCATTTATTGAGGGCGAAGTTCTCACATTTATTTGGAATTTTTACAAGTGAAATGTTTTTGTCTATCAATCAAAAAACTTTGAATAGACAACTTTTACTTTTTTTTTCTCTTAGAAAAGAAATTAATTTGTAAAAATTATGGTTAAAGATATATATATTATATACATTATCATATTAGAAATAATATACAAAAATATACGTTATTGTTGAAATGATAATTAGTTATAATTTCATCTTTTTTTTTTTTTTGTTTTGTTTGATATCTATATCTGCATCCGCATAGCTATATTAAAAGTAATAATATATAATTAAAAGTAATAATATATAATTAAAAGTATAGAATATTAATTCTCAGATGCTCAACATAAACTAGATAATTCCTACAAATTGTATTGTATTCTAAATTCAATCCAATCTCAACCCACCCAATTAACGCAAAGTCTAATTTAGTTTAGTAACATATGGTTCTACGTTACCTATGACAAATTTATATAAATCTGTTATTATAATAAATGCGATCTTAAATAAAATAATCAATTAGAATATCATTATCATTAAAAATTAATATAAATAATTTCTTATTTTTAGTATCATTACAAATATTGTATTCTATTTTCTGTCTAATGAATTATAAAGGGACAATTAAACCATATAGCATACTTTAGTTTAGCATCCGTCAGTTTATAAAATTATGTATATAAATATTGTGTTTTTTATCAATATATTTAGCTATAACTAACTATACTAGCATTTAATTAATAAAAAATTTACAAATAGTTTATATATATTGTTATAAACATATATTTTTGTATATTATTTATATGATATTTAAATTTGGAAAATCAATATTTTATAAATATAACAATATGCCCAAAGTATATCTTTAAACGACAAAGAGAATAGAAAATCAGTGGAAAATTATTATTTTGTCTGTGTGTGTTACATTCGATGAAGAAAATATTACAATCATATTCCCAATGGCTTCCATATATATTCTAAGTAGTTATTTAAAATATGATAAAAATATTTGGAGAAATATAAATATTATATTATAGTTCAATTTATTTAATTAAAGTTGAAATAGTTTTTTGTAATTCAAATAATAAATCGATGTCCACCGAACTATTAAAATAATTGTTTGTCCACTTTATCTTTGTAAATAATAACCTTTTACTATCACTAATAATGTACTGCATTTGGTCTCTCTATTTGCTAAACATCTTCTAGCACAAAATTCAGCTTAATCTTATTTCATTAATTGGTAGATTTCCGAGACACATTTACCAAGTTTCGTGTTAAATTTAATTACAGCTCTTTGTTCCATAATAATAATTAAAAATGGAAATTGTAATTCTCTTTTGAACAACCGCATCTATTCAGTTAGTTTAACAAATGTATAGAACCATGCATTATATAATATATAATATTATTGTTTACTATCAAAAGATTTATTTAATAACAATATTCTTCATTCAACGTATGAATGTTTAGTAAATATTATATTAAAGTATTGTTGATGGGCATTGGGAACATTTCCTTTCTCCATAGAGCTGATAAGTTCCACCGTCATTGACATACCACATTTTTTTCAACCTCCATACACAGTCTACATATATCATTCGAGAAGATTCCCATCCGGTTCATATGTCTAATAAATATTAAAATAAAAAAAATCGGATTATCTATTAAGATTTTTTAATATTATTTATATTTAACAAATTAAATTAAAAATATTTTATTATATAATTAATATAAACTATACTGATGATAGATGATAAATCTTCGAAAAAAATTGGAAAATAAATAAGAAAAAAATTAAAAATCATAAGAAGGGTGTGACTTCAAAACATGAAAATGGTATTATCGCAGCGGCAACGCGAGGAGTTGTAAGTATTATATAAACATTGTGCGGCGCACGAATAAGTGTTTAATGTTTAATGTATTTCTTTAACTCTGATATATGTTTTATTATTGCTGACGTTAAGGAACCAAGCGATTGCTGAATATTTAAATACAAATGGATATGCAGAGGCATTGGTTGTATTTCGTAAAGAGGCAGATGTATCAACAGAAATTGAAAAAAAATTTAATGGTTTATTGGAAAAAAAATGGACATCTGTTATAAGATTACAGAAAAAAGTATTGGACTTAGAATCAAAATTAACGGAAGCAGAAAAAGAAGTAATTGAAGGTGCACCAACGAAAGCAAAACGCAGTCCCGGCGAATGGATACCAAGACCACCAGAAAAATATGCATTACCTGGTCATCGAGCCACCATTACAAGGGTAATATTTCATCCTGTTTTTAGTTTAATGGTATCGGCATCAGAAGATGCAACAATTAAAGTATGGGATTTTGAAACCGGTGAATATGAACGGACATTAAAAGGTCATACCGATTCAGTTCAAGATATTGCATTTGATGCAATGGGAAAATTATTAGTATCATGCAGTGCTGATCTATCAATAAAATTATGGGATTTTCAAATTTCATATGAGTGTGTTAAAACAATGCATGGGCATGATCATAATGTTTCATCGGTTACATTTTTACCGGCTGGTGATTTTGTATTGTCAGCATCACGTGATAAACAAATTAAAATGTGGGAAGTTGCAACTGGGTATGATTTGTTTTTTTTATTATTATTTTTCTTTTTTTATATTATTTATTTAATCATATTACACACGCCATTTATAAAATTTTGTCTATAATTCTCTGTATATATGTTTATATAGATATTGTGTTAAAACGTATACCGGACATCGTGAATGGGTAAGAATGGTTAGAGTTAATTGTGATGGCTCTCTATTTGCATCCTGCTCAAATGATCATTCTGTTAGAGTTTGGTGTACAAATTCAAAAGAATGCAAAGTAAATAAATATAATGTAACCATAAACGAAGTATACGTAGATGAATATTTTTTTATAACAATTTCCTACATACATAACAAAATGAAAGATAATTTCTCCACAGAGGTGTTAAGAAATTTATAAAAGATGTTCTCAATTATTTTTTCCCGTTTTGTATATGTTTTGTTTTTGTCAAATGAATATTCATCTATGCGTATACCACGTTTATGACATAACATTGATAGTTCACAAAGAAATGACTATTAAAAAAAATTAATTTCCCATTAAAAATATTAGATGGAATTACGAGATCACGATCATACAGTCGAATGTGTTGCATGGGCACCAAATTCTTCTGCCGCTGCAATTAATGAAGCCGTTGGTGTTGATAATAAAAAAGGAGCCCATGAAGGACCATTTTTAGCTTCTGGATCACGTGATAAAAGCATTCGTGTAAATATTTATTATAATTTCAATTTTAAAACATTTTACAAAATTATTAATGGAGTTTTTTCTTTATCTACCATAGATTTGGGACGTAAGTGTCGGAGTTTGTTTAATTACATTAACAGGTCATGACAATTGGGTTAGAGGTATTGTTTTTCATCCTGGTGGAAAATATATGATTTCAGCAAGTGATGATAAAACAATTAGGATTTGGGATTTACGTAATAAAAGATGTATGAAAACATTATATGCTCATCAGCATTTTTGTACATCTGTCGGTAAGTAAATAATACTTTTTATTGATTGTATTATTAATCGTTATTAGTATTATTTGAACAATGTGTCGACGTTGGCTTGTTGGCTAATTTATTTAAAAAAATATATAGATGATTGCAATTTTCAATAACGTGCGATAGTCTGGTAAATTAACAGTATTTCCTATAAAAGTGAAAATTTTTGGCAATTTGCCAATATTTTATATTTTACTGTACCATACGCTTACGTTATAATTGCAATTATTTGATGTTCAAGCCGACACAAATTTAATTAAATTATTCATATGTAATTTTTTCTATTTCTTTTATTATATTATAGATTTTCATAAGAATTTACCTTATGTGATATCAGGCAGTGTTGATCAAACAGTAAAAGTATGGGAGTGCCGTTAAAACAAACAGAGAATTAAGAAAAAAAAACTTATATTAAATTAATTAAGAATGAATAAGATAACGTGATTTCTAATCTTTATGAAAGTATGATTAATAATTATCTCTACTATACCTATACTACTACATAAATAAAAAATTATTATTAATTAATTAAATTATAGTTATTACTTCTGCTACTACCAATTAAATTAATTTAATATCTTTAAATTGTGTAGTTTAAATAGCGTCTTTTTTTTTTCTTTTTTTTTTTTTTACTAATAACTGTAATCAAATTGTGTTAGTGAAATTTTGAATTAGTTGATGATGGGTGCTGCTGCGGCAATAAGTTTATTCTGTATAAATTAATAGTCTTATAATTTTTAATTTTATCTTATAAACACATCATAGACCATGTTATTCAGTCTAATTTTTTTAAAACTAAACTACGTCGTAAACTTAGGTTACATTAAATTTAAAGTGTGTTTTTTTTTTTATTCATACTGTAACAAATTTAAACAAATTTATTATTTAATTTTCTTCAATTCTATTCATCAAGATATAGTTTGCAATTAAGATCCTCTTTTATCTAATCGCTATTCGAAATTTATTTATATTAAATTTGGAATTTATTTATACGTTATACACCATAAACCACCCCAAAGATTAAATATGGGAACATGACATTTAATTGCACGTATAAGCATCAACAACTTGACTAAATTTAATAAGAAGAGGGACTAAATCTGAATACTTTATAAATTGAACAGATAAACATAGGCAGCAAATGACGACAAAAATGAACAAAATAAAAAAACATAATTGCCAGCGAGGACGGAAAGAATATAGAAAAAAAAAAGAAAAAAAAAGACGCTACTAATTATTTCAAAATATAAAAAACATATAAGTTAAAAAATGATGATATTGAAAATTGTAAAATCATATTAATATTCTCTTTTTTTAAGGAAAAAACATTTATTAAATTATTGTTTTTTGTTTTTTTTTTTTTATTCAGACAAATAAGTTAATTTATAATTGCTTTATTTTATATTTAATAATTTTTTTTCCATTTCAACACTTCGCCAAAAAAAAAAAAAAAATAGAAAAAGATAAACAACTACAACAATACACACAAATAAATAAAAAATATATTATATAAAAAATATATAATAAATATTTTTTTGTTTTTTAAAGAAAAAGAAAAACAATTTACAAAAATAATTTAATAATTATAAAAATAGATAAAATAGATTTAATTTAATTTTTTTTTTCTTTAATTCTAAATATGTTTATATTTTTATTATTTTATTTTATTTAATTATTTTTTTTTTTTTGTTTTTTTTTTTTTTTTTTTGTTCTTTGTAGAGAGCTATAGCTATAAAAAAAAAAAAACAATTATAGTTTCGTAATATTTAGAATAAAGAAAATTAATTGGAATTATATATTTAATTAAATTATAAAGAATTGAAAGTGCGCGCCTAAACGAAATAATACAATTAGAAACTCTCTCGCATACACAATTAATTAAAGCAAAAATATTTATAAATACTATAAGAAATAAAGCTTAACAAATTATTATAAATTATTATATTATTAAAATGCTATTTTTTCGGTTTTTAGAGAGATACACAGAGGCGGGGGATGGGTGGTTTAAAAATACTTAATAACAATTTAAATTAACAAAATTATAAAGATAGAAATGAAAAAAAAAAAAAAACGATATTATTTTGATTTATAAAATAATTAATTTTTTTTGCTTATAATAATATTATAAAAATTTTATTAAAAACAATGATCTTTTTAAAAATACAATATATATATATATATATTTAAAAACTAAATTATTGGCGAGTTTCAAAATAATAAATTATATAATTAATTATTTATCTAAAAGCAACAAAAAGATTTGTGTATTTTTGTATTATTATAGTTTTAGTTTTGTATATTATTACACCCCAATTTTGACTATTGATAGAAGTCAAAAAATACTGAACCAATTATAAAGGCCATATATTATATTAATTAAGTTGTACTTGGATGGGCCATAAATTTATAGTACAGATAAATGTTGCGACAACAATAGTGAGCAGTCATCAGTTTAATAAAAAATCGGTCGTAAATACAAAATTCATTAATTTTTAAAATAAAAGTACTGTGTGGAATATAATTGATAGAAAAATGTTTCTAAGGGCAACAAATAAAAATAAAATATAAATTAATTTAATCATAATTGTTTGCTATATATATCCCGCGCAATCAACTCTAAACACTTAATGATGAATGATTTAAACTGAATGAATGATACGATTCAATTACAAAACCCTGCTTAAAAGCTTAAACAAATTTGAAAACAAAACAAGTATTTGTATAGAATTGACCAACAATATATTTTAGCTGATTTGGACAATCAAAAACAAATAATCAGAGAGATAATTTGAAATGCTTGTTATATATATATATATAATGTTATTATATTAAAACAGTTCTATAGCTTAACGAACTGAAAAATAACAATTATATGTATGTATTAAAATAAACCCGACACACAAAATCTATAGAAATATTACTCACCTGTTTTCTAAATCTATAAAATCAATATGGAATCACACACATTTTTGGTAAAAACTTGTATCAACAAAAATCGTGTAGTTACCGCGTAGTATGGGAAAACTATATGCAATAGAAATCATAACATGTCATATCGGTGGTGTGTATATTTAGAAAATTTGAAGTCACATCTTTGTGGAGTACAATTTTTGAGCATGCCAAAATCCATATGATAAATTTCAAACTAGGTATAGACAAAAGGCAATTTGTTATAAATTTATAAATTTAAAAACCATCGTAAAAATTAATAATTTTTAAAGAGTAGTTACCGAAAAGAAAAGTGCAGTTCATAGTAGAAAAATGGATTTAATTTTTTACAGGTAAATATAATTAGAATTTTAATATAATTTTATTATTAATTTTAATATTTATTGGAGTAATTCGTAATCCTTTTTAATAAATCGAGTTTTACAAAATTGTACATTTTAAAAAAAATAAAAAGATATATCATTTAAATTTCAAAAGGAACACGTTAAACGCGGTTAAAAAAGTTATTACATTTAAATGGTAAACAATTATATACGAGTATATTTTATTATTTAGATAATTTTTTGTATTTATTTATTGAAGTATACAAATAAAATAAATATTAAATTTAATTAAAATATATTTTCCTAATTTCTAAAATAATTTTTTTGATTTTTATTTTAAAACGTAAATTTTGATTTGGAATTACCTGAAATTTTTTATTAATTAAACTGTCTGTGATAAATAATGAATGTGTGGTTTAGTCTGAAGTTTTTCTATATTGAACTGATGAAGAAAAAAAAAAACAACAAATATAATTAAATTAAAATACCTACAAGGAAAAATTAAATTGATATAATCAAATATATAATTCTCTCTCTGTTTATATAATAAGTAATTTTATATCTGAAATCAGTGATGAGGTGGTTTTGTAATTAGGACCATTGCATCATTTACGATATATCATATAGAACAATTATTTATATAAACAATAATATTTATATAGAGTGCTCGACGTAATTATAGCACTATATAGGATCATATCTAGGATAAGCACGCAATGAATAGACTATTACGAATTAAATATAATGTGCTAAAAAAAATATGATCCATCCTCGGTTTTAATATCAATTGGATTTCACGCCAAGAATTACTTTGGTATATTCACCACATCGATAACGTGTGACCGAGAATTACTATTTTAAATAAGAAAAAACTATTAAATTATAATCACCAAAAATATTGTTCATATAGAGAGTGATGATAATAAAAAATAGAAAAGAACAGCACTTCTGTTGGTACTTCGAGGACATATATATATTGTGTAAAACAATGTGTCCTCCTATCTCTCTACTATACAAAAACTACTTGATTTGTTATTTGCCACTTATATTTTCCTTGTAAGTAAAAAAATTCAAATATAGTTTTATAAATATTTAAATTTTAAATATACAAATATCATTATTTGTAAGTAAAATGTATTAAATTATAAATATTATGTGAATTTGTGTTGGATTGTTAAGTGTAAAGGAAAAAATAAATATAGTTTTACAATTATTTTTAATAACATTAACGACACCACAAAAATAAAACACCAATATTAAATAAATATATAATGGAATGAAAAATGAAAATTAAAAAAATTATAAAAATTACTTTTTGTGTAAATGCAAAACACCTTTTCTAATTCATCTCCATAAAATTTATTAATTTTTTTTTTTTTTTTGGTAAAGCTATTGCATATTGTGTTAATGTATTATAATTAGGTAGGTACATAAGATTAATAATTTATATATGCACAACATTTTAAAATACCCACGCAGCTTATTTTTATTGATGTGTGATCATCATTATTATAGTGATATTTTATTTCCTGGAAATTGATTGTTTGATAAAACAGTTAAACAAACAAAAAAATAAATAAATAAACGAGAAATTAATACACATTTTTAATATAAAATAAAATAAAAAATTAAACATATTTAATGAAATTAATTTAAAAAAAATTATAAATTATATTTTATATAATATTTTTTATTATAGACACATTTTTGTTTATATAATTTTTTATATAGAAAATCAAAAATATATTAAATTAATTACCTCATTTATCAACATCGCAACATCAACAACAATAATAAGATAATAATAATAATAATAAATAACAACAACAACAACAACAACAACAACCACAACAACAACAACACCACCAGTGTAACAAGAACATAATGGTAAAAAATAATAATTTATGTATGGTATACCCTTTGAAGTCCGAAGAATTAATTATATAAAACAAACCAAATTAAAGTTGCGTTTTTAATTTTTCAATTATTTTATATATAATTTAATTATATAAAAATATGGATAAATTATATAAAACATAAATAATAAAATAAATAATATATAAATTTTTAAAAATTTGATTAATAATATTTTATTAAATAGATTTTTAAAATAATGTAATATTATAGAAATAATTGTTTTATTATTTTTGTAATAAATAATGTACAAATAAAAAATATAAGAGAAAATATCCTGAAAATTTTTAATTTAATTATTAATTAAAAATGATTATATAACTTGGTGTTGGTTGTGTCGTACGCACTGCGACAAAAGAATTTATAAATAAAATTGAAAAATGTTGTTATATTTTTATAATATAATTAAAAATCTTTGTGTATAATATATAGTTGATATTAATTAAATTAAAAAAAACATATATTTTTTGCTATATACACCTTAAAATATTGACTAATTATTATTAATTTTACCCACAAGTAAATCTCTGCTGAAAAATTTCAGTATTAAAATAAATACCATTTTATATGTAAATTTCAGGAATTAAATCCACGGTATTTCACAGGTTTGATTAGCTAATGGAATGCTATACGCTACGCTACTGTGTACATTTGTATACCGGATACTGATCTGTTATGAAGTGATGATGTACTGACTTATAACAAACAAAAATCACCCACTGAACTACGCCGAGAAAAATTTAGTTCAAGAAGCGATGTGATACTAAAAATGAAAATTAAATTTTTCTAATAATTGCGTGTGGCGTGCGTTATTATAATTATATTTTCAAATGATAGATAAAATCAATTCATACAAGTTAACATATGTACTTGATGATATCTGTCTCGTAAAACAATATATATACTCTACGAAATGTTAAAGTAACGAGTGCAGGAGAATGTAATTAGATAGTCAGACAAACTATATATATATGCACGTGATTTAGCATATGTTGAGAGAATATGATAGGTTAATATAATAGATAATAGATGCACATTATGTTGAAATTGATCATTGTTAACCATTCAGATTTTCTCAACATATACAATATAATATGTTAAATCACATAGGCACATGGTGCCGTCGTCGTACATATATATATATATATATACAGTTGTGTTTAAAATAATAGTAGTACGCCTTAAGAAACATTATGAGTTGATTTTTGTATTGTATTTTAATCGAAGTTACAGCAAAAAAATCTTTTATAAATTTCACATAATTTCACAACTTTCGATATATTGTGCGATTCATGAAAAATGGACAAACATTATTTTAATTTAATTAATTGAATAATATGCTTAACCACCACCGAAACAATAATTTCCTGTTGACACTTAAAATATACAATTTATTTTAAATTTTTCGTTTAACCCATTTAAAAATAATGAAATTAAGAAAACATATAGCTTTTGTTAATTACAGTACGTATTGGTGAATTGTAATGTGCTGCTTCTATGTGGAGTAATTTACCAATTTGACTGTAATGAATGTTTGGTATATGCATATGTTAACATATGATCCACTTGGAATAACATGGCTTGAAGCTATATACTGTTTTCCGCCGGGATGTATTTCATCCAATTCAGCTTGTTATTGTGATCAATGCGACCAAAATGTGTCTACAGAGAAATTACTATTGCTTCTTATATATGTTTCCAGTTACAAATGCTTTGAAGATCGTATATAAGAACAACTCTTTAACAGAGTACAGCAATAACTTTAAATAATAATTTGGTCATAACAAAACATATTATATTAAGATTTTATGTGTGATATTTATCAACAACGATTTCTTGTGTAACTTCTATTTTATTATTTATAATTACAATTTTTTTAATGTTCTCGTAAGAGAAATTTCTTCTTTTTTAATTTTAATTAATTAATTTAATTTTTTTTTGTTAATGCACTACACTGTTATTATGTTACTGTCTCTCTCTCTCTACACTGAAACTATTTATAGTGTTTTTAATTATTTTAAAAATTATATATATATATAATCAAAAGTATAAAAATTGATTGTAATTATATTATATTTTTATAATATATGAAAAATAATGAATTAATTAATATATATTTTTTCAAAGAAAATACATCATACCAATAAATAAAAAATTAAAAAACAAAAAAAAATGTATATATCAAAATTAAAAACAAAAAACGGACGACCCAAAAAAAAAAAAAAAACAATTATAAGTTAACAATTTTAATTGGATCCTATATTAGCCCCAAGTAAGGAACCACTATAAAAATAAAATAAAAAAAAAAAATAACAAAAAATAATAATAATAATAATAATAATAATAAATATATATATATTAGAAGATACAAATAATTATATATTATTCAAAAATATTTTTATAAATTTTTTTGTTTTATATAAATAATTAAATATAAAATATATATATATATAAATTTTAAAAAATTTGGTAAAATAAATATATGATGGAATTTTATATATATACACACACAAAAAAATAGATAATATAATTAAATACCAATAATATTTTTTTGATTTTATTAATTAATTTTATAAATGAGAGAAAATTTATATAGTTCATGAAAAATAGTAAATAAATTATAATATATTTATAATATATAATAAAAATTATTTAAATTTTAATAACAAAAATGAAAAAAAAAAAAATAAATAAATTAAAAACGGTATGATGTAAATTATATAAACATGAGAAAAATATTATTTTTAAATATATTTTCAAATATATTAAATTAAGAGAGACACAAATATAATATAAAAAATAAATATATATTTATAGATATTTTTTTAATTATTGTTTTACACCCAAGAATAATATATACATACCCAAATAAAATACAATAAAAATAAAAAATTACGTCGAATTAAATACAAACGAAATTAACACAAATGGGTTGTAGAAATGAGTCAACATTGAACATTGAAGGGTTGTTATTGTTGATTTGATTTGATTAATTAATTGATTGATTGATTGATTGATATATATATATATATATGCGCATTGATTCGATTTGGATTTATATATGCTTTTGTTGTTGGATGCATTTTTGATTGATGTGTGTGGTGTGGTGGCGAGCGGAATTGGGGGCGGAAGAATCTGAAAAGAAATGAAAAAAAAAAAAAAAAACAAACAAACAAACAACATTTTCTTTTTTTTTTTATATATGGACGAAAACAATTATTCATTGTCTAAAAAATTAATTAATTATAAATAATTATTTTTTTTTTAACTAATAAAGTTGTTTTTTTTACATATGCATATTTTTTTTTATGTTATTATTATTTTTAAGTGTAAAAAAAAAAATGTTGCAACATCTTTCTATTATTTTTAAAATTTTACTAAATACATAAAGAAATACGTATTTTTTGAAATATTATTTATTTTTAATTAATTAGAAATAATTGTTCATTTTTTTTTTTTTTTTTGTTTTTAAAGTAAAAATGTTTTCTTTTTTTTGTTTTTTCTTCTATTAATTTGTTATTTATTTTATTTTAATTATTAATTATAACTTAACATTAAATTTTTTTTTTTTTTATATTTATTAAAGTAATAAATTCAACAATTTTTAATAATTATTGATGACAAATAAACATGGTTTTTTTTTTCTTTTTATTAATAACTACTATTTTTAATTAATTTTTTTTTTTATTAAATTTTAGTATTTTAATAAAAATTTAACTTATTACACACACACACACACACACGACAGAGAGTAGGAGTAGTAGTAATGTGAACTATTTATTTATTTTTGTTTATTTTTTAATATATAGTTTAATGAAAATCATATTGTTTTATATTAATATACATAAAAGTACTATCCACCAAACACACACACACACTTTGACCTACAACAAATACTCTCACTCATATTCAAAAATTATAATTAAATAATAAATTTTATATGTTTATTATTATTATTATTACAATATTTATTTGATCAACCTGATGGAGGTTATTTAGTTTGTGAACATTGTGGAAAAACAAAAAAAAAAAAAGGTTGTAGTTATAAGAAAGAGACGAAGGTTGAGGGTGATGATGGGTGGGCATGGGATGTGGAACAAAAAAAGCAAAAATTAAATATATTAAAAAAATTTTAAACTACTGATTTTATATGTAATTATTAATAGTGATAAAAGACGAAATTTTATTTGTTATCAAATAAATATTTAATATAATTAAAAAGAAATAAATGTATTGATTGTATTTTAAATGTAGAATAGATATATTAATATTATTTTTTTAAATCGATGTATATGAGAGATGTGTGAGATGGTTTATTGAATTACCAATTTCTATTTTAATGTAATTGTATTCCTAAAATAATATATATAATTTATATAATTTATTTTGTGCTAAATAAATATAAACGAATTAATATAAAAAATTTTGTGTGAAATTAATTGGAGGGAGGGGTTGTTTTAATTGTGAAATAAGAAATTTTTCTTAAAACATTTTAGTGTGTACAAAAAGTGAGACCAAATTGTGTGTGTTTTTTTTTTTTTTTCTATAAATAATAATTTATAAATGAATTTGTCAAATTTAATAAATATCGGAGTTAAGTTAATTATTTTTAATTTAAATTTAGTAAAATCATTCGGTATGTAAAAATAAAAACCAGTCACAGTACGCAACAATGAAAAGATACTGAAATTGTTTCCGTATCCATTTGGTACTGCTTTTTGTTTCATATATACTACAATACATATATGAAAGTGCCCTGTGTGGTATAAATCAAATTACGATACTAACTGATAATGTCCAGTGTCATACAGTTAGTTAGAGTATTATATACGATATATATACTGTTTGATACTATTATATATACATGAGATTGCAACATTGAATGATAGCATTTAATGTGTAGCCTGAAGCATACTCTTTCATAATGCATGACTACGGATGAAAATCATCGAATAATTGTCGAAGCATATATGTTCAACTAAATATTTAAGTGTCACGACAATGTGTTAAACTCCATTTATATGCGCGTCTACACGGCATTATGTTAACAAAAAATTGTATTTTTTTTTATTAAATCCGGACGGTAATGTGTTACTATGTGTCTGTGTGTGTATCTTATGTAATACAAATGACAATGCTAAATTTCATATCATTTTCATTTCTATACCACTATACTTATTATTAAATTCGAAAATACGACAAATTCATTTATATATCATCATTATACAAAAACATGTAAATGTAAATGTAAACTAAAAATGTTAATGAAAATTTCTAACATTAAATATTCTAAATAAAATTATATTAGGAAAATTGTTTTTAAATTATGGAAAATTCAAAGTTTTAATATACAATCTTCTGTTCACACGCACATGTATCCTATAGATATAGAAATCTCAACGCCGCCGCCGTTATCATTATAAAATGATTATCACCTAAGTTAGACTATATAATTTTATTTTTATTTTTATTTTATTATTTGTTTAAATTAATAATTAATTACACGATGCGACGACGACCGCCAAAATACATAAATGTATTTTTTAAAATATAATAGTATAAAATTACAATATTAAATAATTTTTATTGTTTTTTTTATTAATTAAGGTTTTTTTTTTTTTTTAGAGAAGAATGAAAATTGAAATATAAAATTAAAAAAAAAAATACTTCAATGTAATTAAAGAAAGAAGAATAATAATAATAATAATAATAATAATAATAATAATAATAATAATAATAATGAAAAATAATATTAATAAAATAAAATTAGCATAAATAAATTCAATTTATAAATGCAATAAATGTAGCAAAAAAATATTAAAGTGCTGCATTTTGTTTATATATTTTATTTTTATTGTTTTCCTAAAAATTATTTATTTATTTATTTATTTATTTATTTATTTTTTTTGTTATTTATTTATCAGTTTTAATTAAGGTGTGGTTTCACTTTAAATAACATGAGTTAAAAAATGATTTTTATTTAATAATGATTTTTTAATAATATGCATTTAATAATGATTTTAACAATAATAATAATAATAATAATAATAAAGATCAATAACCTCACCAACTTCACCAAAATAATCATCATCATCATCATCATCATCATCATCATCATCATCATCATCATTATTATGGTAGAAGTAAATATTTAATGCGCAAATGTAGATGATTTTTCTTTAACCATATTATTGATTTTTTTTTATTTTTATTATATATATATTCTTTTTGTAATATATTTTTTTTAATAATAAAAAATATGAAAAAAAAAAAAAAAAAAATATATAATGCAATATTTTTTGTTGTTTATAATTATAATATTTTATAATAATGATAAAACATAGATCCAGAAGATGGAACTCCAACTTCCAAAATCAATTTATAATATACACACACATTTAGATACTCTGTAAAAAATTTAATAGATAGGTATTTTTGGTTCTATTTTTTTTTTTTTTTTTTTAATTTTTAATTTTATATTTGTTGGAAAAATTTCTGTTAAAAAATAAAAAAATAAAAATAAAAAATAAAAACTAAATAATTAACAGGAAAAAAAAATAATAAAAATAAATAAAATAAAGAGAAATATATAGCAAATAAAGAAATAAATATAAATTAAATAAATTAAAAATGTTAATAAAAAAAAAAAAAAAAAATTAAAATAGATTCTACAAAAAAAAAATAAGCAATTTATTTAGAAGTAAAAAAAAAAAAAAAAACAAATATTAAATAGGCCAAATTATATTATTATATATAATTTATACATAAATATTTTTAAATATCTAAAATAAAATATATTTAAAATTGTTTTTTAAATTTTTAATTGATATAATATAATTATATAATAATAATTATTATTTTGAATATAAATATAAATGATTGATGTGTGGAAAATAATTAAGGAGTAATTTCAATATATAATAAATAAGAATCTATTTTATAAGTATTTTTTTTTTTTAAATAAAATAAACAAAAAAAAAAGAAATTAATAATAAAATAAAAAGGAAATAATAAAAGTTTTAATATAAATAAATGAAAAAAAAAAATATTTATATATATATAAAAAATGTATAAAAATAAAACACTTACCTTAAAAAATACAAGATAAAAAATGTGTTTTTGTGTAACATATTTAATATCAATTTTTATCTTGCTGATGTTGTGCTTGATTTTGTTGTCCTTGTTGTTGTTGCTGTTGCTGCTGCTGTTGCTGTTGCTGCTGCTGTTGTTGTTGTTGTTGTTGCTGTTGTTGTTGTTGCTGTTGTTGTTGTTGTTGCTGTTGTTGTTGTTGTTGATGTTGTTGATTTTGACCAGGATAACCACCATAACCACCATATGGTTGTGGATATGGCTGTTGCCCACCTGGATTACCATAATATTGAGCATATTGATTATAACCAGGCATACCTTGTGCACCAGGTCCAGGATAACCTCCGGCGGCACCACCACCAGCACCACCGGGTACTGAAGGTACTGCATTTGAACCGGGTGTTGGTCCACCAGCAGTACCACCACCACTTGCCCCACTTTGCATTTGACCGGATTGCTAGTTTTTTTTTTTTTTTTTATTATTTATTTGTATGGGTGTGTTTGTGTAGTAATATTTTATATAAATAATTTGTACCAAATATGTATAATTTTTTTTTTTTTTTTGATTTCGTAAAAAAATAAAATAAATTAGGTTATTAGATAAATAAATAAATTATAAAACGATTACTTTTACTACTTTTATTTGATTTTCAATAGCTTCGGCTTCATCTATTTTACCAATGCTTCGATAATATTCTGCCCATTGTTTACTGTAATCGGGTTGACCAGGAGCTGCTGCGGCCGCTTGTACATGTTGTGCTTGTTGTTGTCCAGCCATAGTTGCTGCATGTACGGCTGTACCATTAGCCACCGCAGCTGTTGTCGCAATAATAAAATACGTTTAATAGTGAATAAAAATCAAAAGTTTATTTACAATGTAATGTTTATATTTTGTGATTTGATCAAAAAGGAAATGAAGGTACATCCTCTAAACAGAGTGCAATAATAGTTTTAAAATTTGTTAGGTTCGGTATTCACGGTTCCCGCACGGAAAAAACGATTTTGTTAAATTAAGTGAGAAACATTTGTAAATTTTCCCGCCCGAGAATGGTCTCATTTGCGTATCACAAACGTAAACAAAAACAAAAAAAATTATATTGATGTTGTGTATTTTGATTTAGTCAATCAAGTATAGATTTAATTAAACAGAACATAAAATATCTTACCGGAAACCATTTGTGCTGCATTAGGTTGAACTCCTTGCTTTGCTTTTAATTGTTGTTCTATCATTTCAGCCTCTCGTGCTAAACCAATCGATCTATAGAAATTGTCAGAAATAAAAATTCATACGTATATATAATAGAATTATTTCTGTATTTGTTAAAATATAACATTTACTTGTAATATTCAATCCATTGTGCTGAATAATCTGGTTGACCATTCGCTGCATTAACTTGAACTTGATTTGCTTGTTGCTGTTGTTGTGATGGATCCCAAGAAGGTTGTGGATAACCACCCCATTGTTGTGAATATGCATTTCCTGCATTATTTGGACCTTGCATACCGCCACCATAATTTTGATTCATATTGCCACCTCCGCCACTACCACCACCACTGCCACCAATACCACCACCCGTACCAATTTGCCTTGTACTTAAAAAGGATATTTCAACACCGATTTTCTCTGATATCAATTGTCTAGCATGTTCGATTTGATCCGATGTCCCTTTCATTTTAAACATTTTTTCTGATGGCGGATTGATGGCTCCTCTATCCATCTCACAAAATGCACCAGATTGCTGATTAATTAATTTAATTGTTTCGCCTCCACGTCCAATTACAATCTAGAAGAGAAAAAAAAAACTTTTAAATACAACTTATTTACGTGATGAAATAACATCGAATACTTACACCACATTTAGATGCAGGTACTGCAAAAGATACTTCTTCACGCATCGGTTGCTGACTTGCATCCGATCCATATCCATAATTACTATTAGTTGGTTGTGGCATATTATTTGCATTTCTATTATTCATTGCAGCTGGGTTATTTCCACGCTAAATAAATATAACATTTTTGTATGTAGTTAGTAATGTACGATATATAAACATATATATTTACCAACATTTTTTTTTTATTCGAAAACTAATAATTACTCACCATTACACTTTCAATTAATTCTTCAATTGTTCGTTTTGCATCATCAACTTGTTGTTTTGTTCCAGATATTATACAACGACGATCGCCTGGACTATCACCCTTACCTTGGATAAATTGTAATTTACAACCAGTTTCACCTTGTATTTTTTTTATCATATCGCCACCTTTTCCAATCACAACACCAACTGCATTTTTTGGAACAAATACTTCAGCTTGCTCACTACCACCACCATTATTATTATTAAATCCACGACTATTATTGCTATATACTTCTTTATCTAATATTAAATCAAATACTAATTGCTTTGCACTTTCAACTTTTTGTGGATCACCAGAGATTCGTAATGGTTTTTCCTAGAATATATAAAATAATTTTAAGTAAATTCTGATCGTTAGGTTTAATTGATTGTATTACTACTAATTCTTGACCAGGTCCATCTTGAATTATGACCATTTTTGCACCAGTTTTTTCTTGAAGCATTTTTATTGTTTCACCGCCTTTTCCAATTACTAATCCAACTTTTGAACCGGGAACCATTATTTCTTGATATGGTGGATACGCACCACTTGCATAGGCTGGGATTATTACACAGCTTACAGTCTCTACTGAACCACCATTGTTTTGTGTACATAATTGTTGAAGTAATTCTTTAGCATGATTGACTGCATCACGTGTACCATTTAACATATAAACACGATCTTTAAATATAATATACATATTAAATAATACATCAATATATCATATATTAATACAACCAATTACTAGTGACGCAAATACAATACGCTCCCAATTATTTTTTAAAAAGCAACGCTTATTTTTAAAAACTTAATGTTTTATGAAAATTGTCAACCTATTTCAGTTGTATTGTGAAAAACCAGTAGGTATTCTCAATATTTAGTAGAGTCAAAGTAACAAACAATAACATTACGCTCGGAGAAGTGGTTGATATAATCACTAGCATAATTTCAATATGGATACATAAAAAAAATCACGATATTTTCAGATAACTCAGAAACGAAGCAAAACAGATGCGGTATTATAGAACAATTTTTTTTATAGGCAAACATATGTTCGGTTAAGACGTTAAATTAAACTTTGTTCTTTTGAACCCAAAATTAAGAACAATTATATAAAACAATATTATTTACTTATTTATTCGTTAGATTTCCACAATATTCTAAAAATTTATTGTTATAATTTTAGCGAAATTGCATCATTAGGAAAATAACGTAAGCCAGTCTATAGTAAACCGAAAATATAACCGTATATAAAGAAGAAAAATGGTAAATTTGGTGAACATTATTCATATTGTTATTTGGAAGGGCAATTAATTATACGCATATATATATTTTATATTTTTTTACGATATTTCGTAATATCTGTTTACCCGTCTATTCAATTTAATTGAACAAACGAAATTAACAAGCATACTCATATTATCATTGATTACTTTAAAATTAATTTGTTATAATTACGGAAATATTTTATACGGCACATTGCCCTGATATCTACTACCTTAAGTAGTAGAATTTTTAATATATAAAAAATTAATTAAATCTAACTATACAAATAAATAAAACATTCTTATTCTTACCCGAATCTTTTGACATTGTTAATTTACATTCAGAATCATTTTGCAATCTTGTAAGTTCATCATTTCCTGATCGAACATTTAATAAATTTGCTACCTTTTCTGGTAATTTAACTTCTTCATTAACAGCACTGGATGAATTCTGCGTAATCCGTGCTGCAATAGCTGCTGCCTATGAAGAGATAAAACGGTTATTTTTCATATATTTACAAATTCATTTTAAAATATATAAAATTAAAATATACCTGCTGTGCACCAAGTGCAGCTGGGCTCATGTTTGATGAATTTGGTGAATTATATTCAGAACCACTAAATTTTTTTGATTCTGGTCCTATAAAAACAAAATCATAAATTTGTTTCCAAAATTTATTGGAAAAAAAAAAATATTTATTTTTATTCATTATATCAATTTTGTGAGATAAGGGAACATAATAGAAATAGAATTTGTTCCGTCTGCCATTTTGTAAATGTTAAAGAAAACAATTTGATATCTAGAAACAATTTATCATACCTGTGTTGTCGTCTAAATTTCTTTTAGTACCTTGACTTTGTCCACCTGGATGAATTTTTGCAGCTATCTGTGCGAAAATATAGTCAAATGTTGAAAATTTTATTAAAACGACAATTGTAATAAGGACTAAAAGGAGACAATTTTTATTGATTTATGGGGAAATTTTGGGAACAAAGTTTACAACACCCTCACAAACCTGTTTTGCCCTCTGTAAAGCTGCTGCAAATGCTGAAGATTCACTAAAGTTTTGTGGTTGTTGTGGAGGTGCAACTGAAGAATAATCACTCATTTTTTAAAAAAAATAATTACTAATAAAAAATCCACAAAACACGCGTACATTAAAAATACTACAATGGCGTTTGGCGTTTGAAAAAAATTTGTATTGAAAATATTTAACGAAAATATGTGTGTAGTAGTGCAAAATGCAAGTGGAGTGGAGTGTAGAATGAAGTACCGCTAGCTTGGTAGTGTGGTGTTGGGTGGCGTGGTGAGATGACATTTGTGATTCTTTTTAACGAAAATTTCTGTGTTGCCTAATGTAATGATTGGAATTCGCTTATAAAATACATTATCTTCGTTTTATTGAGGATTTTAGTTTATGGTAAATAGATATTTTTTGATTATTTATCAAATTATAATTTTAATAAAAATAACAATAAACGAAATCATAAACAAAGAGAGATGTGGAATTTGTATTATTACATAAAAGCACTTTAAAGATGAAAACACAGTTCACAATGAACATAAAAATATAAAATCAAGAAATTTCAGTTTTAAACCAATTTACATAAAAAACATAAGAAATACACGCAAAACTCATGTTTTCGTTAATAATATATAAACATAAACAATATTAATTAATAAATAAATAATATTTATGAACTAGTCCCTAATAACTACAACATTTTCTTGGATAACCCCTAAAGATGTATTATTATTGAACGAACTCAATCATATCAAAGGAAAATTATTTTTCCTCCTTCCATCTGACAATTCAAATAAAAAATAACTTTTCATCAATCAGAAACAGAAATGTCGGCGGACGCCAAATCTAGTGAAAACATTGAAAAAATGGTATATAAATTTTTTAAATATTTAGAATTTGTATAAAATTATTATAAAATATTAACAAAATTAATTATGCATATTAAATGTATAGTTAATAAATTGTATTATCAAAAGTTTTTCTTAAGATTTGATGTTGTGTCAATATGGCGTAGTGTGTGTCTGATTATAATACGCGCGAAGTTTTTTTTCTTTTATATATATATATAAGATATACGTATAAAAATGTTTGTTTGCGTGTGTTGTATAAAAATTAAAAAAAATACAGTGATAAATTCCATAGAAAACATTCAATATTTATTTAAAAACACATAATTGTATGCTTTTCTTGGCTTTTCTAAATACAACAAAACACATAATATTATTTATTTATATGCATTATTTATTATTTATTTATGTAAATGATTTTTTTATTGTTTAAAATGTAATTTATTAAAAATTTATAGGCTGATGAAGATAAATCAGTATCGGATGATGGTAAGCAGGAGGTCATATCACCTACTAATAATGATAATGATGATAAAAAGACCGATGATAAAGAGGTGAAATCTATTGTTGATAAGTCAAACGATGCTAATAGTAAGTCTATATTTAGTATATACTATTTTCTAAATAAATCATTTATGAATGTATGTTATGTATATCACAATTTTTTTGGGATGCGTTAGAATATCCTATCCATTCTATCTACTGTTTAAATAGTGTGTGTGTGTTTAACTAAAGATGTAAAAACATAAAAAATAATTGAGGCGAGTGAAAGTAGAAAAAAAATTAATGATTACGAATTACCGGAATTTCTTAATTCAATAATTACAAATCGGCTTTTTTAATTCGTCGTCAGTTCGTAATGTTAAAATATCTGTGGAAAATTTCTACAAATGACATAGTTCTATTCTCACTTTTATGTAATCATAAAAATTCGCGCTATTAACTATCAAGTCTATTTTTCATGTAATGTTACTTAGAATATTAATGCAATTTACTTTTGTTACATATTTTCCATAATTTTAAAATTTAATTTAACAGATGACAAAAAACCAGTTAAGGATGAAAAATCTGAAAGTGAAGCGAAAAAAGAAGAATCAACTGATGAAGAGGAAGCGAATGTAAATGACACAAAATATACTGAGAAGAAAAAAGAAACTAATAATGAAAAACCGATTGAAAAAAAAACTGGTATGACATTGGAAGAAATAGCAAAAATTAACGATTATATTACAAATACAAAAACTGATATATTACAAACACTTCATATAGTAAGTTCAAAAGTTTTAATAAATCTAATATTTCATTTATCGGATTTAATCCAATTTTTATAGATATGTTATGATATTCCTGGAAAACCGAATACAACAAAAAAGAATCTACGTAAATTCAATGGATTTTCATTTACTGTCGATTCAAATGAATTTAAAAAGAAAATGGAAATTGCTGAAAAATTTGACATTGCAAAATTAAAAATAGTATGTGATGGTTTACTTTTGGACAAAAAAGGTAATTCATTAATTTTTTTAATGTTACTAAATTAAATGAAAATTATCTCTAATGTTTTTTCCATTCTAATATTGTAGGTACAAAAGAAGAGATAATCAAAAGAATATGTGAATTTTTATTGGCACCAGAAGGTGAGGAAGAAGTACCCGAAGACGAGGAAGCAGAAGAAGTTGAAGATGAAGAGGAAAATGAAGAGGAACCATCAAGTGAAGAAGAAGTTAAAAAGAAGAAGATTAGTAGACGTAATTTAAGAGAAGATAAAACAGCTAAAACAAGTACAGGACGACCACGTAGAGCAACTGCAGGAAAACCTAAAGGTAATAACTAATAGAATGATATTGTTTTTAAAATTTTGTAAATATATAATATTTGTAGAAGCGACATATGTTGAATATTTAAGTTCAGAAGAAGAAGAAGAAGAAAAACCATATGTGCGTGTAAAAGGCAGTAAAAGAAAACGAGATGAGTCCGATAGTGGTTCAGATGTAATTTGAAGAAAAAAAAACAAGCTACATTATCAATATACTTAATGAATTATTTTAAATTTTAGTACAATCCATCTGGTGCTTCAGATTCAGATGGTGGTCGTAAAAAGTCCAAAACTGTTGTAAATCGTGGACGAACTACAGGTCGCCGTACTTCTAGTAGACGTAAGGTATCGGAAAGTGAGGATGATGAAGAAGAAACACCGAATTCATCTGAAGAAGATAGCGATGTATAATTATTAATAAATTTGTTATTGTTCATTTATAAATAATTTATATATGAAATTACATTTCTTTTTTTTTTTTTATTTTTATTAACATAAGGCGCCTAAGAAAAAAAGAAGAGGAGCATCAGCAACAAGACCATCTCGTGGTCGGGGTAGACCAAGTGCTGGTCGTTCAAAGAAAAAAGTATCAGATTCCGAAGAACCTTCTGAAAATGAAAGTGAGCGTAGTGAAGATGCAGAAGAAGATGATGATGATGCAGAAGTGGTAAACTATATTATATTACATATATCATTAATCATTATAAGTCAAATTGATAAATATCTTTATAAGATACAATATAGAATATTTACAAATATGTCAATTCATAATTCACTCGCAGCGTGTGTGTATATAAACATTGTTATTATTTAAAATAAATAATAAATTATATTATTATACACCTACGTAGTATGTAGTTTGACCTGCTAGTCTTTGCAACCTATTTTACATAAATACTATTATTTTTTTTATTGCATTAATGTAGAATTCTAAGAAGAAAAAAATTGCAGTTAAAAATAATAGGTCGGTATCAAATAATAAATCAAGAAATTCAACTGGAACTAAAGCAACTGATAATAAATCATCACCAAATAAAGGACGACCAAAACGTACTGCTACCACAAAAACTAAATCACCTAACGATGACACAACTAGTGGAGAGGAAATAGACTATGACTTGGAATTAGCTGGTAAAGGTGAAGAATCTGAAGATGAACCATTATCAAAAAAAACTAAACTTACACCACCAACAGTATGACGGAACATAATTTAATATTTATTAAATAGAATTTAATTAATTTTTGTTTTTTAGGATAATGATATAAAAGAGTATGTTAAAGAAATATTAGAAGAGGCAAATCTAGAAGAAATCACAATGAAAACTGTTTGCAGACAAGTGTATGCAAAATATCCAACTTTTGATTTGGCACATAAAAAAGATTTTATAAAAGCAACTGTTAAATCAGTAAGTTAATTTTTTTAACTTAATTTGTACATAGCCGTTTCTTTTGAAGAGGTTCTTGGCAAAATGTGTGGGCTTAGAAGGATCCGGCTTGTTGTAAAAACGATTACATCGAACAGATGAGATCAATGTGAGTTATATGATATGATATGAGACGCTCCACCATTAAATTATATACGATGTGGATTTGTATAGTATAGAAATTAGTATTAGAGCTCGATTTTTTTTTTAATGTAGGACATTTTGTTAATGTCGAATTGCCAATGACATAATTTCACATCGTTTTCTTTGGTACCAATTTTTCTTGTTCCTCATCGGTTTCATGATTATTTGATAAGTAACAATCAAATTAACAATCATATCTTTAAAGTTTTGTGAAAAATGCTCCCACTTTTAAAATAAGAAACGGTTCATATAATATTGATTTGATGCAATGCTATAAATAAATAATTAAATTTATAAATTATTTTTCAGTTGATAGCGACATAAACATTTTTTTTTCTTAGTTAATGTTTATATACAATTTGAACTAAACATCATCATTATAATATTTAAACAATTTCTTTTCTTACTAATAACAATAAATAAAAGAACAACAATAACAACAACCAAAACTGTACGCAACATCATTTATATATATTTAATATTGGGGTGGTAATGTATTGAATTATTTTTGATTTACAAATACTTTTTCTAAATTTTTTTTTTTTGTTACATATTGTATAAGTGGCGAATCGTATGTATTTCACAGAATTTAGGTTACAAATATGAAAAAAAAGAAAAAATGTTGATGTGCATCGAACTAAGTTTTCTGGCAAATTTACTTTTATGGATATTGAGTTGTTAAGATTACGGGGTCAATATTCTTAACAGATTTCTAATTTTTTAATCACATTTTCAAAATATAATCAATTTCTAGTCTTTTCATAAACGATAGTTTTAAAATCGATTTTCACATTCAATCGATAGAGCCGATTTTTAATTTCTATTAATCTCTATGAAAATATCAAAAAATACTCGTTAATGAAATGTTCGCCCAGGTGAAAATTTGTTTAGTTTTATGTCTATTCACGTTCATTAATCTGATAAATCGCATCGCTGCATAACCTTTTAGTTTTAATAGTTAATAATTAATAAACTTGTTATTGATGTTTTTCTTTTCTTAAAAAAATGGAAAATAATAAAATGAGATTATTAGGAGAAATTGATGTATTTATTTACCAATTATATGAAAATAAGAATAATTGGATACGTGTTTCAAAATTCAACTAAATATAATTTATATTTATGTATCGTTGGTTCATTTTATATTTTTTTGTATGAGAAAATTTATAAAATTATTTGTCCGTTAATAATGGGTATACCCGCCACAGGCTTTTTGTAACGCAGGCGTTACAAAAATGATAGCCATGTCTAGTTTTTCTCGTAATCGAAGCGAATTAATTTTGAAATACATTGTCAATGAATATTATAGACTATATTTTGCAGACTGTTGGATATATGTTTTTGGTATATATAAGTGTTATATGGTATTCGCTTTTTTGCCATTTTACTTGGATGGTTGTGTCCACGCAATATTTGTCAGAATCGTTGAATGTGAAATAATTTAATTATTGCATACAATGAGGTCGGTTTAAATAAAATTTGAAATCTATTTAAAATATAAATATATACGCAAGTCAAGTTATTATAGACTCTAACAAAAATTTATCAGTCAAATTGATAAATTACTTCGCATTACTGTATATAACAAGAGTTCACCAATTGTTCTGTTATTATCGAACGATAAATGTTTCATTAACTCCATTATTTTCATATGGCCTCATCCATCAAAATAAAATTTATAATAATCCATAAAAATTGATTTTCGCTGAAAAATTTAGTAGCTGAACGTCTGAATTTTTTTTTTTTTATGTTAAATAGTATGTGATCTACTTTCAACACGGCAATATTACAAATATAATATTGTAATCACGTTTCGTCACTGAATTCTATTATTATCATCATTAACTATTATAATTATTATTATTTTTATGTATATATATATATATTTTTTTCTTATTCAAATTACTTAAAATCGCAAATAAGTTACGAGCAAATACTCTGCTTCAGTACAAAAAAATATATTTGATTAACAACTAATTAAAAGGAAAATATATAATAATGCATTTCGAAATTATGAAATTCGCACACACGAAAAGAAAAATTGCTAATGAAAACAATGATAATATAAATAAAACCAATAAATAAATAAATTTTTATTTAATTGTATTTTGCAATTTGTATAAAATATATTATTTTACATTACCCACACACACCATTACCATTAACAATATAATCGCTGAATTTGTTCCGATTATAAATATATAGATGTATTTTTATTTTAAATTAATTTAAAAAGGATTCCATAAATAAATCATAAAAAAAAAAAAATACATCACAAAAAAAATAAGAAAGAAAGAAATAAATAAATATGAAATAAATAAACAATAATCGTTACTTAGAAAAGTACGATTTATTTAATTATTATTAATTAATTAATTATTTGGTATAATTATATTTTTTCTTTTACTTTTTATATTTTATGTTTTTTTTTTTTTTAGATATAAATGTAATTCTTTGATTTTTTTTTTATTTCTTCTTTCTTTTTCTTGGAAGTGATCAAAATTAATAAAAAAAAAAAAAATTAATGAAATAATTTCTAATTTACTTTATAATTGTTATTTAAATTGGCAAAATTCATAAATAATGTATATTTTTAAGATCTTTTACGCTCAATAAATAATAAATGATGACATTGAATTCGAAAAATCAAGAAAATTTGTAATACTACTGCGTATTATAATGTGAATACGCTCAGCCAAGTCAAGTGGTACCAAAAATTTATTGAAGTATCATTATTTAATATACAAAATTTTCACTGACATCAAACCTAAAAATCAGTTATAGGAAAAATATAATAACATTGTAAACTATAAATAGTTTTTCGCGTTGTTAACAATTTGCAGTACGATTAAACATTTAATTTTCGTCAATATTATCCTTAAGTTCTATTTTTACTTTAATTAGAAAATAATGCATCACCACCAAACACCACAACACGTTTCGGGTATTCTCTTTTGTTTTTTGAGCTAAATTTTACAGTTATCATCTTTTAAAATTATACCGTTTATTTTACAAATATACAATTTATTATTTGTTTGCTTTTTGTTAATAATTGTTAAGTTCGTCGTTCTTGTTATCGTTGCTGTATATGTGGATTAAATATAGTTGATTTAAACAATACAATTTTTTTTTTCTGTTTACACAATTTGATCACTTTTCCAACAACACAAATCAAATTAATAAAAAAATAAGTAAATTTAATTAAAATATTTAAGAATTTTAGTTAATAAGTTTTGCAGATAAATGTAAAATAACATATAATAAATATATTATTATTCTTCTAATTTTTCAAAAACAACAACAACTACAACTACAACATACAACATATAATTAAATTTTAAGAAAAAAGTTGCAAATTATGTTGTTTTTGCAAAATATAAAAAATTCAAAATAAATTTGTAAGAAAAATACCTAATATAAAAATATTACATTCATTATATTCAAATGTACTTGATTTTATTAATAATTATTAATTATTATTAATTCTTGTTATTTTAATAAGTTAATTTTTTATTCAATTTTTTGTTTTTATTATATAAAAATAATTTTTGAGATCAATTTCATTGTTAAAATTTCTACTAATCCCCGAGCGTTTTTTAAAAGAATTAGCCAATTGTTGTGATTGATCCGATCTTTTAGATATGAATGGTATATTTTTTTTTTTAAATTAATGTTCCTTATTTTTTGATATATGTATTAGAAATTATAAATATTTTAGTTGGTGTCGCTTTAAAAAACACGAATAAGTATTAGTTTTCACATATTTTATATTTATATAAATATCGTTTGCATTTTTAATATTTTTTTCTAAATTAATATAAAACAAAAACAAAAAATATTATATAAATAATAAACATAACTCATACACACACACACACTCACGTAGCAAGAACAATTACAAAAGAAAATATTCAATTCCAAATAAATAATTGTAAAACAATAATAATCATATAAATAATCAAGTACATATAAAGATTTTCACATATTTCTGCTTTTCAAAATAATGAACTATTGTTTTTCCTCTTTTTTTTTCTCTTTTTATTTAAATTTTTGATATCATTTTTAATTATAAAATTTATAATAAATGTAATTAATAATTATTTAAAAAAAAAACGAAAAACAAAAAATGATATATTTTTTTTTAATATTGGAACAAAAAAATTTCCTTTTATGAGTGAATGGGCAGCATGTAGTTGCATTTGATGGGACAAACATTATTGTTTTCCAAATTATTAAACCACAAACGTAAAACTACATTTTGTACTAAATTAAGATATGTTCCTTGCTAAAGGAGGTAAACAAAGAATACTTTTTGGTTGATAATTATTTGTTTTTAAAGTTTGTTATTACTAACAGCTCAAAGGAGAACAGTGTAACGATAACTTAAAATTCCTTTACATATGAACCCGATCGGTAAAGTACCTGTTAAACTATTACAACAACTACTACTACTGCTACTGACACTAATATCCTTTGTGTATGTTTAACGTACGAAACCTTTTTGAACAAATTTTATTGGAATGAGGAAATATAAGGTTTAAACTACAAGTTTTTTTCAATTTCTTTGTGGTAAATTTGAAAACTTGAAATTGATAAGATACAATGCAAGGTTAATTTAGAAAAACATAACATAAAACCATAATCTGAGTATAAACATGACTTAATAAATGTTAGTAGAATACGGTTACGATAATAAGAATGACAATAAGAAATGTAATTTAACTAAACATTATCAAAAAATCTAACAAATCATTATAATTTAATTCATAGTTACTAATTTATTGATAAATGTTTCAATGTTTTTTTTTTTTTTTTTTATTTATACACATTCAAGAATTATAACTTCAAAATTATTATGTAAAAATAGAAGGTTGTTGGTGGTGGTGTTCTGCTTTTGATATTATCGCAACTTCTTAACATAAAAAACAATCAATATTTATTAATGTTATTATAATTAATTAATAATAATCAAATTAATTTATAATTAATTTCTTTATAATGCAGCTATCGCTTTATTTTCCTCTGTAACGAAATTAATAAAATTATAGTTTATTATTATGTTTACTGTGGATACAAGTAATATATGTAAATGTAATATTAAGTATTTTAAGTTAAACGATGAAAAAAACCAATTTTTAAAATTATTCTTGTTTGGTTATTATATAAATGAAATGATGGAGCAATTTAAAATAATGTTTACATAAATATGGGAAATGAATTGTATAAAATGGATATTTTATTAATACTTAAATAAAATAAAAATATTACCCTCGACTAGTCTCTTTTTTTCAATCGCTAATTGTGCATCACGAATTTCTTTTTTCTTTGCTTCAATTTCACGATCTTTTGCTGCTTTTTTTGTTAATCTTGAATTATGATAGGCACCATAAAGTACACCAACACTTAACAACGACCATCTGCCAAACTGTATATAAATTATAAATATTAAATTTTACAATGCATATAATAATTTGGTAAACCACAGTCTATATATATAATATAATATATTTATTATTAAGATAAAAATATCGGAAAACATATACAATATCGTATTTATTTATTAATTATTGCTTTATCGAAAAATAAGAAAAAAAAATCATTACATAAGATCAAAAGCACCTTTAAAAAATTCTATGGTTATACGAGAACCAGTCATAGAAATTTTAATGTAAAATTGCGATATCAAAGTATATATTACCTTAATGAGTGGCGCAACACTAACGGGATTTGGAAGTCCTGACATTGTTAATTTGTGATATTTTATTCCTTTTTTTTATATACAAAAATAACTAAAACAATGAATATTAGCAAGCAAAATTTTTATTTTTTTCTTTCACTTGCTTTTTGCTTCCAGTTCAGCAAACAGCAAAAGAAACGTAATCCAGCGACTGCGTTCAATTCAAATATGTCAGGAATATTGGAATTGAAATTGAAATGTCATACAAATCAGACAAACGAAATACAACGTGCTGTACCAGCGTTACCTTCACAGCACGTTCGTTAAATTCTATACGTTTGGTAACGTCACATAAATGTGTACGATTTGCTTGCTTGCGTTGCGTTTCTTTTTTTAGTTAATAAATTTTCAAGAACAATACAACAAAAAAAAAACGACTCTAACTTTTTACAACAAATATTTCAAGTAATTTTATTTATCGATTTATATACTTATAAATTGTTTGTTTAAATTAAATGTGCTACCGCTAATTTATTTTGTTTATGTTTAAATTGGTTAAAAAAGTATTTAATTCAAATAATATTATGAATTCCCAATCCACCGAAGAGTATGATATGTTGGATTTATTAGCTTTTAATTGTAGTAATTTAACAGAACAATTGATTTCAATAAAAAATACGGATGAACATGATCAAATTTTATTAGAATATATAAAAAAAGCCGACAATGAATATAAAAGTATAAATGATTTTAAAGAAGGTAAAACATTTTCTATTATATAATATTTATTTACAATATTTTACTATTTATCGAAAACGAAAATGTATTTTTCCTAATTATTACGTCATCGCACAGAAATGCCAAATGAAATTTTGTATGTGTAAGGTTTGTGTCACTGAAGTGATTAGTGAAGATGAGAAGTACTTGAAATTGATGAACCAAATTGTATAACACAAATTTTAAGATTTATCTTGTAGTAGAATGTATAAAATTTAAATCATGACTCTTCAAATAATAAGCGGCAGTGGGAAAAAGCATAGAAAATACCAAATCCAAATCATTAAATAAAAGTATATTACATCAACGCATACCAAACTATATATACATTCGTCTTTGTTATGTCCCAAATATAGAAGTGTAAAATTCCAGTTTTGTAAATATGTGTCCATACGGGAGAATAGTTTTATTTTAAAATAGTACATTTGGATGATGATAATAATAATAACAAAGCATTGCTATTTTGGTAAATTCCAAGAACAGATAAATAAATAAAATACATTGGTCACTTGTTGTATGTCAGAGTAATCAACCCACATAGTTAACTCGATTTGAGGTACGAAAAGAGAGCCTAATTCGATATGTAGTGTACACAGTATATTTATATAAATTACGTCATCATAAAATATAATTTCTTCATATAACACCATTTTCTAATATCGTGTACTATTTAATTTTCTATTATTTTTTTCTATTGACAGATTTGGATTGGTTTAATGTAACTGAACCTTTATCATTAAAATCTTCATTACATGGAAAAATTGTAATATTAGATTTTTTTACATATTGTTGTATAAATTGTATTCATATTTTACCAGCTTTAAAACGTATTGAAAAATTGTATAGTGTCGATGATGGACTAGTCGTTATCGGTGTACATAGTGCTAAATTTGATAATGAAAAAGATTCATCTAATATTTTATCGGCCGTACAACGTTATGATATAACCCATCCAGTTGTAAACGATAGTACATCGTCAATGTGGTTTGATTTAAATATTAAATGTTGGCCAACGTTATTAGTTTTAGGTCCACGTGGTAATCCATTATTTGTACTAATGGGTGAAGGACATTATAATATATTAGAAAAATATATTAATGTAACATTAAAATATTATAAAAGTATAAATTGTATTAAATCGTATGCGTTACCATTAAATCCAGTTACTGATTTAATAGTGACACCGACTTTAAAATTTCCGGGTAAAATTGTATCATGTGCCAAACTAAATGAAACTGATAATTTTCCGGAATTATATGCAATATCAGATACCGGTAATCATCGAATTTTATGTATAAATGCAAAGGGTGAAGTACTGGAAAAAATTGGTGGTAAAACAAGTGGTTTTTGTGATGGAAATTTTAAAACGGCAAAATTTAATTCGCCACAGGGCTTAACATTTTTAGGTAGTAAAATAATATATGTTGCAGATACAGAAAATCATGCTATACGAAAAATTAATTTAGATAAAAAAACGGTGGAAACTGTTGTGGGTAATGGTAAACAAGGCAATGATCGTTATGGCGGTAATATTGGTGTAGCACAAGAAATATCATCACCATGGGATGTTGCTATTTATAGTACACGTAATATGGATATGTCGTTTCATTTGGATGAGGCAAATGTTCCCGAAATATATATATTATTAATTGCAATGGCTGGTACACATCAAATATGGGCCTTATTTTTGGACTCATTAATATGGTGGAAATTCCGTAAATGTCCTATAAATACGGCTTCAGTTCTAGCTGGTAATGGTCAAGAAGAAAATCGTAATAATTCATACCCCAATAATGCTGCATTTGCTCAACCATCCGGTTTAGCTATATCAAGATATAATAAAGAATTATACATAGCTGATAGTGAAAGTTCTTGTATACGTAAATTATGTTTAGAAGATGGTAAAGTTATGGGAATGGTTGGTGGCGATCGAAATCCATTGGTATGTGTTTTTTTTAAATACGATTATTCTTTGATAAACTGTTATGCTATATATTTTACAATCGAAATAATTTAATAATATTAATTTTCAATTTACTATTGTATATTTTTTATTTACATATAGAATCTCTTTGCGTATGGTGATGTTGATGGTAAATCAATACAAGCAAAATTACAACATCCATTAGGTGTAGCATATAATCATATTGAAAATTGTGTTTATGTTGCCGATACATATAATCATAAAATTAAAAAATTAAATATTATGGATAATGAAATTGTAACATGTACATTTTATGATAAAACAAATGATTTGTATCAATTTAATGAACCGGGTGGTTTATGTGTTAATCCAACTGGTGATTTATTATATGTTGCCGATACAAATAATCATTCTATTGAAATAGTTAATTTAAAAACAAATATAACTAATACATTAAAATTAATATTTGATTTAAATGTAAAGCCATTTGAATTTAATGATACTATTAAATTTAAAATATTAAAATTACACCCCGAAGGTGGTATTGTAAAAATAACTATAAATTTTGAAATGGTACCATCTGACAATAGTATTCATATAAATACAGATGCTATTCAAAAATGGAATATAATAGTATCAAATGATTTTTGGACAATATGTAATATAAAAGAATTACAAGAAAATCAAAATGAATTGATAAAAAAAAATCAAATGCATATAGAAATTATTGCACCTTGCGTTGCAAAATCAAAAGACGAGGAATTTATAACAATTGGTTATAAACTAAATTTATGTGGTACAAATATATGTTTTCAAAAATTATTTGCCATTATATTTCCCGTAGTTTATGATACAAATGGTTTAACACGTATTAATGAAAGTGTTACTGTTAAATTATCGCAAAATGATATCTATGTTTAATTGTATTTTTATTATTTGTTGCGTTCGTTTGTTTGTTTGTTTTTTTTTTGTCTATTATTATATTGTCGTGGACTTTGCTAATAATAGATAAACAATAATTTGAATACATTATGTATTTTTTTAAAAACTGTTTTGATATATTTTTTTTTATTTTCTTCTTATTTTTTTACCATTAATTATTATATATAGCTTTCAGTTTTTATATATTTACTACATTTTATGTATTATATACGATCCTTGACTAATAGATATAGTTCAATGCTGTATGAAATTATTTACATTATTACATTGTATCCCTGGCAATCACATTAACTGGTGTATGTTGATTGTGTATTTAGTTTGCAATCATGGTGACCTATTTTTAACAAGTGTAAAGTGTTTCCAAATTATATAAGAAGGTTGATGCACTAATTTCGGTTCCACATTGAATTTACGAGAGGAATAAATTGATTTCTCATACCATTATGGGGTATCAATATAATCGAATAGTGATGGTGATATGTTGATAAATAAAGACTGGCATGCGGCAATGATTTGAATATTTTAAGAAGATAAAGATAATTGGGTCTCCAATAATGGAGTATATTGGGATGAAGATTGGACACACAATTAATGATGTGGATGGTTTGGTCGAAGTTCAAACAAATAGGGGTTATTTTTTTAAATATTGGTATTTAATATTTAGTGATTAATACAAAAAATTAATTAAAAATTAATAACGTCCGAATTCAATCAACATTTGTTGGTTTATAAGGTTTTACTGTATATGACGCTCAAACATTATAATGTTCTGTTCTGAATATTTGTTTGTAATTCACAATTTAAGAATCCTTTTAATTTGGGCTCACTAAAACCATAATTATTTATTAATATATTATATCCTATAAGTAACATATAAATACAACATAACAATAATAAATAAGAAAATTCAGGACAAAGATAATGTGTAATAATTTTCATTTATAGATTTTCTATACTAACACATAGATTATACGTCGTATATTATTTATGGATAATGTATATTATGTAATGTACCATATGTATATTATATATAAAGAGACGCATGCGTTTGCATTTTTAGGACGTAACAATAAAATGTAGTATTGATAAAATTCTTCCTTTTTCTCTATACATTGAAAATTTTTAGTTGAAAACAGCATAACATTTTATCAAATTTACATATCAATTTCTAAAAATAATTAACTGAAATTTAGCCATTAAACAAAATGTTATTAAAATTGTTGATAATTGGTAAGTATTAAATAAATGTATTTTTCAATAATAATTCTCATTATTTACCCTTATTTAATGTGATTTAATTGAAACTCTTATTCTATTACATATTCATATACACTCCCACGCACATACAGATACACACGCACACACGTAAATTCTAAAAAAAAAGGATATTTTCTTATTGAACATATATAATATTCGTAGAACAAAGGAAAATTGTAGAAAAATCAAAATAAAAAGAAATGTAATATATATTTAATTTTTATTTTTTTAGGAATTACTTTAAAAATTACAACAGCAATTGATTTACAAGGTTTAACGGGGAAAAAAGAACGAAATCAAAAAATTCAATTGAAAACGACTCCTTCGTCCACAGTAATTATTTAATTTGTTGTATATTATAATTCTAAATTAATAATATATTTTTTATAATTATACTCATATAGATTTCATCTGATCAATCTGTTTCAACATATCGTATAAATGGTACAAATGGTGCAACTTGTATTTTAATAAGAACCGATGCATTATTAACTATAATGTATCGTAATAAATATAATGAAGATGCAGAATCAGACACATATATACCTGATTATCCAGATTTATCTGGTGATTGCAGTGAATCGGATATAAGTAGTATATCAATAGGTTTTAAAGAATTTGTATTAAGTATAATATTTAAAAAGACTCCGGGCGGTGAACGTTGGTATGTTCATAGAATGGACTTAACCTATTCAACATCAAATCCACGTTTTTTACATATTGATAGACCTGGACTTAATGTAAGTATTTATTGACGATCAGCACATACACATACGTATAAGTTGTCTATATGTATAACTTTAATATTGTGAATATGTGCTATATATGATTAAATAAATAGAATTTTAATTAAAATGTTCATATTTATATAAATGCAGGTAAAATTATCAACTAAAGAAAACTCATTATTATTTCCAACACCAGTAGGTAAATCATATAGTTGTGATGAAGAAATTGTTACAATGTTTTCTCAAGTAAGAAATATATAATTATTTATTATTGTACCAACTAGTAGAATTGTTGTTGTATTTATATACCTGCTTTAACATTTAATGTAATACTATAATAGGATCAAAATGATAAATCCGGACATACAGCTAAATTACTATTAAGAGCTTTTAAAATGCAAAGTTTTATGTTTAAGGCTTCTAATACATGGGGACCAACATATCAATGTAGCGCAACAGGTTCGTAGCAAAATAACATAACAATAATTTTTGTACGAAATAAATTTTAAATGATTAAAGTTGTCGTTTCCCTACTTTTTTTTTCCAGGTACATACCGTGACGAAACTGCACCTGTTGCTGTTGGATCAACATTAGCTGTAGTTGTTTTATGCTCAGTAACTGGATATGGAATTTGGAGGTAGGAAATAAATGAAACTAACATACATATTAACATAATAATTTCTCTCTCATTTAGATATATGAAAGTTAAAAAAGTTCAATACGGATCAATGGAATAAACATAAACATAGTCTATAACTATAATTCATATCGATCAATATTAAAATTATATATTACATGTTACCGTTAATTATTAAATAATATATAGTATTTTAGCATCTAACTATTATATATTATAAACATTAAAGAATAAATAAATATCATTATAGATTTTACCATATCAAAAACAATTGTAATGTAAAAAATATATTTAAAATGTCATTGTTTTCATCAGTAACAAAATTTTTAAATGTTTTTCTATCTTTATAAATTAATTTCTATTATTTATATTTATTGTTATTTAATATGTTTATAATAATTTCTCAATTAAAATATTGCTATAAATTCATTTAAATTTTATTTAAAAAACAGAAATGGAAATAGAATTTATGTTGTTTTATTGTTAATTTGATTAATTTATTTATTTTTAGAATGGTACAAATAATTCCATATCAAAGCAAAAAAAAAAAAAAATAACCAAAATAAATAAATAAAATAAAATAAAGAAATAAATAATATTCAGCCAAATAATATTCAATTATTTAAATTTTAAATATTTAAAAATAATTATATAATGTCAATTTTTATCTATTTACATATTAGAAATTTAGTATTAATCAAATTATTATATATATGAAAAAACAAATGAACATTTTATTCTATTTGATAATAATTAAAAAAAAAAAAACGAAAAGAAAGAAAATGGCGTAAGTTGTATAATATTTTGTGTTGTTTTTCAAGTTTTTGAGATGTGATTTTTTTTTGTTAGTTTTCTTTTTTTTTTATTTTAAATTAAATTTGCTAATTTATTATTGGATTTGTATTATTGATTGTATTTTATTAAGTCGATCATTAAATTATAATAATACATTAATATTTATAATATTTGAAACATAAATAATAAAAAATGAAACAATATTGACAATAAAAATAAAAATATAGAATGATAGAATCAAATAAATAAATAACTAAATAAAAAAAAATGATAGAAATAGAATAGTGATTAAATAAAACTCTTTAATTAATGTATATGAATTTCATTTTATTAGTTTTAGTATATAAAGTGGTGATCTACAAATTATTTGTAGTAATTATTTGTGTAGTAATGTCGCATTTGTGAAAATGTTAAGATATAAAAAAAGCAATCAGTAGCTGTTTTGCCATTAACGATTTTTTCCTACACAGCATCATATTGTAATTCATAACAGTGGTTTTGCCAGGGACAAAGTTTAAATCGGAAGCAAAGGTATACTATTAATCATCATCAACATTTGTTAATTAATATCATTTAGAATGACGAAGAATAATTAGTTAGCGACCGTAATCTCATGTAAGTAAATCATATTCATATATATTACATGGTGCATTGCAAATCAATGTTATATATTAGTTTTTACAATGATAAATTTTAAATACAAAATATTTAATATTTTGTGATCAGAATAATTACTGGCTCAATATCATTTTCAATAAAAAACACACTAACGCACAGGTTACCAATTCTACATTTTTTTGTGTATTATACGATTACAGTTTAAATTATTATTTCACAAATGACAAGTAACTACATATATTTTTGGTGCTACATATTATCATTACATGCAAAATGGGATAGACAATTCTTTAAGCAAATTAGTTTTATATGGATGATGAAGCATCATAACTGTCATTTTATGTTACCCAAAGTTAAACATATGGTATCCATACCCCAGACAGACATTTAGATTAAAGCCAAATTGATAAATTAATTCGCATGAAAGTTTTTATAGATGATTATATACAATCAGAATTTAAAAAAATATATTTCTAAATATTTTATTTATTTTCCTTATTACAAAACAAATTATAATTACAGGATACATAGTAAAAAAATTTTAATTAATATTTGAAGATATATTATATAGTTTATATAATGAAAAATATTTATTAAAATAAAACTCAACTGTATCTAAAGAAAATGCAAATCATACAGCACTATCTTGTTAACATTGCCCAATTTTTAAAATTGCGATGTATATAATTCTGTGATGTGAATGTGAGCACCAACCGACTCACGCATGCTGTACACTTTGCTTTTGCAATAGGAATTAATATATTCGCATCGAGGCATCAGTTGGTGTTTGTTTATGTTTACAGCAAGCTTTTGAATGAATTTTATATGTCGCAAAGATAAAAATTCGCACTATGTGAACAAGTTATCTTATAGGCTAATGATGATATCATTTGCATTGTCAAATGTAGGTAGAACATTGTTTTAATAAACATTTCGCTTTAAAATAGAACATGCATTATACTAACAATCACATAAAACACACCACATACATATTTAATTAAACGTTTCGACACTGTATTTCGATTGTTCGAAGACCTGTTTAAACTTATTTGTACCATTATACATATTTATTTTTATATATTTATCTAATTTATATTTTATAAAACGCGCAAACGTATTTTATGGATAATGTATTCTATCTATTCAGTTTTGTTAATATTTTTAAATATGGGTAAAATATTAAAATACAATTTAATTTAGTGATAAAAGTAAAAGTTGAAATTTTATTGTCCACTTATAACGTATTCGGTAATTAGCAGGATAAAAATTTATGTCACTCAAATAAAAATGAAATTAAATTGAATTTTGAAAATAGAAATGTAAACACAATATGAATACTCAAAAATTGCACGTGCCGGTATGTTCAAGTGTTTACCTTGAACACTTTACAGTCCTTTCGCGTGAACATTTCCCATACTGGACAAGATATTTTTTGAACAGAAATTTGCCCATCGTAAACATTACACTGAACTTTGTTTAAATACAATCCATAGCGTACTTAATAACCGTAAGGTTACACAATTTTATAATATATTAAGATTGATTTAGTAAACATGAAAAAATTAATTTTAATGATCACAAATATTTAAAAAAAAAAAACATTACTTCCATTAATTGTGGTGCGTTTTATTTAACTGTAACTGTACCGTATAACCACCAATTATAAATACTAATCATTATAATTTATGTAATAAAATAACACACCCATATCCAATTTTCATAAAATGTCTAATATCTTTCCTATTTAATTATGCTAAATATATATTTTATATTTTATTTTAAAACTTTAATTACTTTTTTACCGTTTTATATTATTTTGATCTTATTTCCAATTGAGCACATTTCATAATATCTAAAGCGCCTTTATTAATTAAATTATTTGCTAAATTTTTGCCCAAATTTTCACATGTTTCCAACAGATTTATATTGAAACAATCATGCTGATAAATACCACAAAATATTTTATTAAATAATTTGTCATTATCATTAATATTTAGTTCTTCAATAATTTTATTATCTAAATTGCGTAGTGCATGCTCCTGTCCACCACCTTCTTGCTGCTCATCTTTTGTTTGTTTAGATGCCAAAAATGGACATACGTTTCCAATTAAATTATTTTCAATTTTCTCTTTCGCACTAAGAAATGGACATTCAGCCATAACATCTTCACCAATAGTTAAATTTAATGGACATTTTTTTAGTCCTATATGATCATCTGTACTCTCTGCAGTAGCAATCGATGAAGTTGGTTTTTCTATAGTTTTGTTTGCATATTTGCATTGATGAATATCTTTTTCAATTGATATATTTTTTTTACAATCATTAGTTGATGCCGATGATGATGATGATGATATTAAACTATTATCAATATCATCGCTTGATTCTTTAAAAATGTGTTCATGAATTTTTACGAAATTATTTAAATATAAATTATTTTTAATAATTGGTTCAGATTGTTGTTGATCAATTTTATCATTGTTACATTTGATTTTTTTATTTTTTTCTATAATTTCATCAATTTCTCTTTTATTGTAATTTTTGTGGTTGCTATTAGATTTAATTTCAACATTTGAATTAATGTCACATTGTAGTTCTGTCTTTCCATCAAGACTCCATACAGATCCAATCATTTTAAGCTTATAAATTATATTGTCATTATTTGCAGCATCATCAGTATTGATTTCATTTGTACTATTAATGGTATTATATTTTTCTAAAGTTGTATTAACTGCAACGGGTGCACTACAACCACCACCTAATGTTTTTAAGAAACTTCGCTCAACTAAAATTTTGCATTGTGTTTGTAAACATATAATATTTTTTAACATATCCAATATTTCTTTGTTATTAATACAACATTCGACAGCCAATGCACCCTGTCCAACGGCATATAATATATCATCAACATCAAGTATCTAAAATTTATCAACATTTTTACAAAATTAAACAAATTTAATTTTAGTTTTCAAATTATTATTACTTGACTAATACGTTTTTCCCAACCCATTCGTATTAAACCAGCATGGGCTAATACGATACCAGCAAATTTTGAATTTTCATCATCTAATTTTGCTAATCGTGTATTTAAATTACCACGTATATCTTGTACGACAAGATGTGGATAACGACGTGCTATTTGGGCTGTACGTCTTAATGATGATGTTCCAATTATTGAACAAGGTGGTAATGTTCCTAAAGTTTTCCCTGCATATTTTGCATTTAAAATTAATGCATCACGTGGATCTTCACGCTCCAATACAGCACCAATTACCATATTTGGTGGTAATTGGGTTGGTAAATCTTTTAATGAATGTACAACAAAATCAACTACACCATTACATAATGCATCTTCTAAATCTTTTGTAAATAATGATTTTTCACCAATTTTTGGTAGTGATATATTTAAAATTCGATCGCCAATTGTTGACATTGTATCTATAATAATAACAAATAAAATATATTATTATAAATAATGATAGTTATACTCTCATTCAATTTGTTAATATCAACAGTGTTTAACATATATTAATATTCTATGCATATGAATGGAATGATTTGCATTATGGTAGAATATGGAATTATAATTAATTTCACTATATGATATTAAATTAATAAATACTATTATTTATACATATTTATAATTAAAATAGCTTACACAGTGTAAGTAAAGCAAGGCATGACAAGCAGTAAGAATGTAATACATTATTTTTTACAAATTTTTTTTTTTCAAAACTTACGTATTTCAAATTTTACATTAGTATATAAATGTTGTAGTAATGATATAACATGTTTGGTTTGAATTAGTGCCAGCTAGAAAAGAAAAATTATTAGTTATTTATTAAATAGTACTTTTATTCAAAAATTTTATAATATATAATAATGTCGTATAGAATTAAATAAAAATGAATATCATTGGAAAATATTCTCATAACAGAACAGATTAACAATGTATACATTAATCTTTAGAATTTATAAAAATATTTATCGTATACATATCATAACATTAGATTGAGGATAAATGTAATTTAAAATGTTGATTTGTTGATAATTATAATTCTCGAAATTCGTATTGCTTCTAACAAACTGAATAGTAAATAGTATTTACTTTATTACAACAGAGAAATCAACTTCTATTTGATATTATATATATATGTGCCTTGAGCTATATAAAAGGTGAAAAAGCAAGTTCATATATATAATAATGTTATTTGAGAACGACTAATTACAAAATTATAATAAATGATATAATTATCCAATTCTAATATAAAAAAAATTGTTGTGAATGTTGCAAAGTGAAAGGCATATACTAACCTCACTTTTCCGTGATCCTACACGAATTAGTTTTAATTGATCTCCACTCATATTTAATTTATAAAAACAATAATCCAATGAAATTTGTAAATAACAATTGAAGAAATGTATATATTTTTTCAAATATATATTAATATTCCATTTTAAAGAAAATTAAATTCAACAAGTAGCAAATCTTATCAACTGACTTGTATTGGTTGTCATGTCTGTCTCCACTGACGTTTTCGACGGTCTGCACTACAATATACTCCATCGATTCGTCTGTCGTTCGGTTGTGGTGTACGTGGAATGACTATGAATTTAATAATACAAATGGATACATAAATTAATTTTTATTGTTTTTATGACATTGTTTTTGTATTTGTCACATGGAAATGAAATTATCACTTTACCAGACATTACTATAGAATGAACTTAGGAAATACTATACACACGGAAACGCACGACGCAACTACTTCCTTAAAAAAAATTGAAAGGAATGTGTAAGTCGTTTTTCTATATTAAATTTTCTTTTTTATGTCAAGTACCATAAATATTTACGACCAATTTGATTAATTTATTTAAACTAAAAATTATTTTATATATTTGTAAAATATAGTACATTTTATTATAATAATAACGATATAGAAATTTCCTTAAATAAATGCTTCTTTGTTTCCTCATAAAATCTTAATCGCTAAGTAAATCATCAAAATCTTCATCATCTATATTTTCATCCTGTAATATAGTTTAATATAAGGAATAAATGAAATTTTATGCACATGTAAATTAAAAAATTAAAAATAATATTACCACTGGATCTAAATTATCATCTAAATTAATACCATCGATGTCTAAATCGTCTAAAGAATTTTTACGTTTTGGGATATTTGCAGTTCTTTCTTCTTTAACTTTTTCAATATCTGAATTATGTGCTATTACTTCCATATCAATAAGATTTGCACTTGCGGTTGTTTCTGAATTTGGAGTCGTTCCACACCAATTAAAAGGAATATTTGATTTAATTTCATCTTCACATTTATCATTTACACTAGCCTATAAATTGAAATATTTGAAATAATATGTAATAGTTATGTAGAAAAAAAGATAAAATAGATTAAATTACTTTAGAGTCGCCATTATTCTTACTACTATCTTTATCTCTATATAATAACCGTTCGGTATTTAATGCTTCTTGTAAGCCAGGAAATAAATTTTCATATTGTTCTGGATCAGCTAAGCTTTGTCCAGCTTTTTCATTAATTTTTGCCAACTCATTACGCCATAATTTTACAACATCTGATATTTTACTAGGAATGTATGTGCGTGCAAAAAATGCAGCTTCTGGAAGTCGATCTGTGCTAATTAATATTTCCAAACAACTATCTAAGTCACCTAATAGAAACATTGATATAAATGAAATATTATGTTTTCCTTGTTCAGTACCAGTTTGACCCAAATTTCGTATCATGTCAGCATCGCCTAAATGGAAAAAAAAGCATTAAAATAATATATACGCAATTAATTATAATAGATTAAAAGTTAAGCGTTACCTGCACTAGTAGCTAATAATAATAATCCACCAAAGTCATTTGCTTTTTGTAAGCATTCTTTAACTAAAGCAAAGTTATTTTGTGCTGTCGCAACTTCTGCTAATTGTGACCATTTTTGTGCATTTTCTGATTCACGGGCAAGTTCTAGTGCTGTATTTAAATCTCCAATGACTAGTGCTAAATCAAAACGATGTTCTGGATCCGTGGACACTTGCAAAGCTTGTGCCTTGAAACCTTGTTTTTCTAAGAAATGAGCAACACGTGTACGGTGTTCTTTTGGAATTGTTGGTAATACACGATCAGCTGTTTCAAAGTCTCTACGCATTACAGCAGTTTGATATTCTAATACTGATAATAATAATGAAAAACTAGTCACATTTAATTCTTTGTCACCCAAATAAAGCCTAAATAAATACTGTCAATTATTATTTTTATCTATAAAGTTATATTTTAAAATTACGTTATTTTTTTGTTTTTTCATTTTCGTACCGATTATCTTTTGAAACGTAACCCAATAAATACATTGTTCTATCCAAATGAGATATTGTAACAATTTCACCACCAACATAATAATTAATACGATTAACCGAATTTGTATAAATAAAACAGTCACCCACCCATAAACCAGTTTTCACAATTTCATTAATTTCACCTAAAACCTAATGATGAAAATATATTAATAAAAATATTTCAATTTAGTTATCCATAATATATTAATTTTACATCAAATGAATCATCAATTTCATCTTCTCCTACAACTTGTTTTGATTCTATCGCATTGGCAATAGCATTAGTATCAACACGTAAAATAAAATAACTATCTTCTGTAGCAACACAAACCAGATTGCCGGTTTCATTCCAAAAAACATTTCTGTATAATTTTAAAAAGAAATTCAGTGATAATTATTATTTACCAAAAAATGCCATAAACGAATATAATTACTTAGGTTGAGCTTCGATTCGTCGCACCAATATAAGTGTTTCCCAATCATAAAATGATAATCCATTTGATGTTTTAACACCCAACAAATAACCACCGAATATACCTAATTACAAACAATCATAATATGTACATTAATCAATTGATATAATTATTAATTTATTTTATATATAATAATATAATTAATGTGTTATGAACAATAACGTAAAATATGAAATACCTTTTACTTAAAAGGAAGTAATTTGTAAGCATTTAATATTAACAAAAAAAAAAAACAAATAAAAAAAATAACTGATGAAATATTTGTACAATGGAATAATTTTAATATATAATTTATCATAATTTTACCTTCTGCACCATAATCTGGTGTAAAACTTTTTCTCTCTTTAAAATTTCGAAAACATTTTACTGTACCATTACTTTCACGAATTGCATATTCACTACTTTCTAATGCCCATACAAATTCTTGCGCTGAACCAAATGCTTTATTCCTAAGTGCCATCGAAGTATAAATTATATATTCACCATCACCACATACAACAACAAAACGTCCATTTGGGTTGTGTCCAATAGTTTGTGGATACACTTCACATGCACCCATATCTTTAACGGCAATCGGTAAACGTTCACCATCTTTAATTTCTGTACCTGTTTGAAAAAAAAAACAAAGAAAAATGTTTAATATAGAGTTATTATCAAAATAAAATATGTGTTAATACCTTCTGGCAATGTTTTTAAATTAACTTGTTGCATTTCTGAATGTTTTGCCCATACAATTTTACCACCATTAACATCCATTGACATAGCCGGTTCTTCACGACCAACTTTTATAATTATCGAACCCTCATCATAACCAAGTGAAACATTATTTGTACCACGCATACATGAAATTGTCCAGACACGTTCAAAACCATAGTTCAACGATGTTTCTAAACGATAAGTACCCGAATGCCAAATACGTACCGTACCATCTTCTGAACCAGTTAAAACAATTGGTAATTCTGGATGAAAACTAACAGCTGATATATTTTGTGAATGACCTTCTAATGTTTGTACACATGTTTTATTTTGATAATCCCATATTTTAACTAAACGATCATCAGCCCCTGATATTAAATATGGTTTATCACCTCCATGATAATAATCAACACAATTTACACCTTTTTCATGTCCTTCTAACGTAAAATTTGCTACATTTGAACCTAATTGCCATACTTTAACGGTCCGATCTAATGATGCACTTGCAAACGTATTATTATCTTTTGGATTGAATACAATTTGCATTACATAATGGGTATGTCCTTCAAATACCCTTTGATTGGCCCATAACTTTTCCCAATTCCATAATTTTATCAACATATCATCACTACATGTTAATATTAATGGTTGTGTTGGATGAATTGCAATACACCGTACGTAATCAGAATGTGCTTCAAATGCATGAACTTTCTCTAATGTATTATAATTAAATATACGTATTTGCATATCATCTGAACCAGTTATAATCCAATTTTTACGTGCAACAAATTTGGCACTTCTCACTGGTAAATCACACACCTATAAACAAATTGCAATTTACTTTAAACAATTTTTATCTTATAAATATTAAGATAATATAATATTTTTTTTTAATTCACCTCAAAATCTTTTACTAATTGTTGATTTTCATAATTCATAACATGAACATGGCCATTATATAGAGCACACAGCATCCATGGTTCATTTGGATGTAAATCAACACATTTTACACGATCTGATCTTGACGTAATTCTTCTTTTAATATCTAAACGAAGAGGCTGTAAAATGAAATAGTAAAATTATTAATTTTGATATAAATAACCGGTTCATTTAAAGTCTTTTTATATGTAATATTTTAATTAAGTAAATTTACATATTATTTTTAATATACGTTTTATTCATTTGTATATAACAATTTTTTTAAGTTTAACGTAAATAAATAAAAATAATAAATTTTTTATTAGAAAATGAAACTTTGGTAGTTTACTAGTATCAAACGTTGCTAGTATCAATAAAAGGGGGCCCAAACACATAAACAACTCATCTCAATATACTTCTACATCACACATTCAATATAAATATTTATCACAAAGTTTTAATAGGTTTATTTGATTATTTAATAAATATTAATATTGCTCACCATTTTAATTTAATTTATATGGATTAAATACTATTGAAATATATAAATTTTATTAATTTTTAATATATTATTTGTTAAAAAAATTATATTTTTATTTTTTTGACACATCGACACGTCAGAAACACACACACGACAAATTTGTATTACCATAGCAGATTAATCAAAAATCTTTAAATTCTACAAAATCTACAAATAATCGTTCATTTTCTCCCATATGTCTTTGATTGTCTCATTTTTATATGTTTTAACTTAAGCTCGATTTAGTTTTAAACACAATTAATTTCCCCGTTTGTAAATAAAAGTATAATTTTATCTATGTATTCTACGATATATTCAATAGTCATGTAAATTATAAACCCACATAAAAAAAACATGAGAAATCTTTGACGACAGTTGTTTCTGTTTTTTTTTCATATCATTACAGCAAACATATTTTGAATTTGACACTTTGACAGCACACGTCACGAGGATCATCTATATTTGATCAGTGGTCAGTGGTGTTAGTTTGTTGTTTGTAAATTGTTTTAACAAGTTATTTGTGCTGTGGTTGTATTTTAAACGTTTTGTTTTATCTCATAAAATTTATTTAAATTACTTAAAATACATAAAATAAATATTTAATTATTATTAAGTAAGTAGGAACAAAAAGATAAAAATTTAGAACACTTAACATTGTTGGAATTGTTATTACTTTTATTTTCGGTGATGGTTTGACTTGTTTTTTTTTATTTAGCCGGTCTAGTCTAACGAAGTGTATAATTACAAAATTGTGCGTGTTTTGTGAATTATTTTATTGATAATACGATTAACTTAATAATTATTAATTTGGAAAATGTTGAAATTATATCCTTTTCTATTATAATTTATTTACAAAGCGTATATTGAATTGGTTAGATATGAACAGAAATAATTATGTATGCTTTTTTGGCGGGTTAATATTTGTGGGTTGAGGGACACATACAGGATGTGTCAAACACAACAAAATTTTGTGTAATAAGTAATTAACGTATTTTTTTTAATTGTTATTAATTGCATTAAAGGAAATCCTTTCAGGCATCGACCAAATTAATATCTCTAACTACTATATTTAATCAAACCACAAATTATTAATATATTTATTATAGAAACAGACGCTCACAGACGTAACATAGGTACACCCAAAGTATGAATTTTTGAATGCCTAAACTGGCAATTCATAATTTGTTTAAAATTATAAAATTTCTTACGAACGGTATTTTTGTGGAATGTAAAAGATATATCAATTGAAAAATTAAAAAAACTTGTATATTTACATTGGAGCATATACACGTGTAATAACTATATATGTTATAAATATAATTGTTGGATCTTCGTACATAAAAATGCAGCAATTATTTAAGAATACCATAAAGCAAGTTACTGGATTTGTTTTATATGGTCAAAATTTATCATTGGTTCTAATTTGTTTCAAAATAACTTAATTCATAATTTAACATTCGCTATATATACACATAATTCAATTTATAACCAATATTAGCAGAAATATTAGGTGTTTATTAGGCATCTATTTCCAGACGTTTACATGCCTTGGGAAAGTTTCAGAAAGAAGGAAAAATGGATGATATATGAATTGAATGTAACATACATCAAAAGGTGAAAAACCAATTGCGAAATAAAAGCCAAATTGGATCTATGAATGCGGTTAGTGACAAAAAACGAATAGTTCCATCGTTACGGAATCTATTATTTCTGAGAAACAATATAAAAATTCTGATTAATACTTTGATTTTTATTATAAAATTCATGTATTCAAATGTTTCAGTGGAAAAATTCTACATTTCATATGCACACACATCTAGTAATTCATTGTATTACATGTTATTTTTAACTCATATATATATATATTTATATATATTAATAACACATTAATACAATATATGTACATAACATGCACTTTACATGCATTTTATGGACGATTAAATATTTATGTTCTTTTATATACTTTTTAGACAGCATAACCACAAGATTCTTATGTTTGTATATACTAATAATATAATTTATTACAATATATTAAAAATAAATTATATATTTATAATATTCTAACAAATATAAATAAACTATACTTGACACAATCACAAGTACTTAATTATATACAGAGATTATTATCTATATATATGCCATATTTTAGTTCCCATATTCTGACCTCACATTTGATGGGGTCAAATATAATCATCATTCAATGTTATTTTCCAGTCGTCTGTATAATTTTACTCTGTGTGTGCGTGTGTGTGTATGTGTACTTTGTCGTCCTTTAGCAGGTTAACTGCAATCGCATTTGGATGGTTTTGCAACCTGAATAGTTCTCATATTAAATTCAGCGATTTCTAGTTTTACAATGGTTATCAATAGGTGTCGATGCTTTGCATAGTTCAGTATATATATTTCAATATACTAAGATACTAAATTCTATATCACTTATCATAAAGGTTTATGTAAATATATAGTTGAACATATCCTATATATTTTCTTTAAATGAGTTTTGTCAGTTAGTACGTTGGTGGGTGATTTTTTTCACTTTGTACTTTGAAAACATAATGATTTCTGTTGCTTTCATTCATCGCCATGGACAAATATATTAATCTTATTGCATTGCACTGTGTCAAATACATTTCAATTGATTATTTACTTCCTTGAATTCATAGCTGAGAACGTCGCCTTGCCAAGACAATAAAATTATACTACAAACTGTGAAATTTGTACTAAATGATCGAAGATTGGAGGCAGAAGGCAGTACCCTATTTGTTTATATTGAGTATTGTATTTGTTTTAAGATTATTTTCTATATTGATTAAAAATACAAACCGAATGAAAATAAATGTTGTAATAGACTTTTTAATATTTATGATATTACAATAAAGACACTCACATGAATATAATTATTTTAAGTAATAAAAAAACTAACTGTTATATAATTTAATAAATTTAATAACTAAATTTTTACTACTTTACGAGTATAATAGTTATTTTTTTTTTCTCTTAAACTTTATGATTTCAAAGAAATTAAACTAAATTACAAGAAAATTATACACAGCTAAATTATTTAAATTATCCATACACAAATGATTTACGTGTTTATGACAATTTTCTTATTATAAATAAATGGTTGTTTTATTTATGCCTTTTTTTTTTACATATTATATGTGCATTTAACAAATAATTTTCAAATATAAAATATTGTACATGTACGCAGAGTATGTAATATTCTTTGTATTTATACGAGTATATCTATAAGAAAAAGAAGAAGGTATAACTTTCTCATTATATTTAGATATGATTATTATAATTTTTCTATAACGAATTAGAGATAATGATTATATGAAAATAAAAAATTTTTTTGAACCATTAAACATTTATTATATGTATATTTAATTTGTACGTATGCGAGAGAAAATTATCATTAAATTATTAAAAATAATAATATTCAACACACTTAGTAAACACACAAAAATAATAATAATAATAATAAATAAAAACATCCATAAGCATTCTTCTATTTAATTGTTTAATTTAAAGATATTATTCCAGGCTAAAAACTTTAAAAACTCAACGGTGCAAAACTGCCTCACAAATGTTCAATGGGGGTTTCAGATCAGAAAGTCTAGCCGCGGTCAATTCTTAAGTGAAAAACCAGTCACGGGACTTGCTGTACACATATCAATGGCTACATTATCTGCTGTTAGAAAATCGGTTTATCGCCAACATAATTTTCTATAAATGGTATGAACACATCCTCCAATAATTCAGTATGCCATAACGTTTGTTTATTCCAATAAAACACATTACCATTTATCACTTAAATATATACCGCTTGACATATATTGTATTTTGAAAGTATATTTTTAAAAATTTTAATCTAACATTAAAAAACTACATCCTTTTTTTCCATTATTTTGTAACACAAAAATTGTTCGTTACATATTATTATAAATATGAATAAAAATATTAGTAATACAACAAATATTTATGTTACGAGTATTATTGTAATGATTATACATATTTTATTATTATAAGAATAATGTTGTGATACATTTCGCATTTCTCTTGCCACATTTCCCATAATATATATAGATAATATGATAAAATATAAAATGTATAAGCTGGTTCTTTGTATATAAAGATCATTTATTTGTGATAAAATTGATTTGTGGTTAACTTGATTTTTCCATATTCGGTATAACATTGAAAATATAGTTTCAATTGTATAATTAAATGAATATAGGGTGTTTTTTTAGTGCAATACCACACTTTGAAGTTTAATAAAAAGCAAAAAAATTAATGAAAAGTAAAATTTTCGTTTGTTTTTGTTTTAATATTTAATAATTCAGTAAGGCTTATTCATTTAATGTTTAAATATATATAATCTCTGTTTTACATAGCGCAGTCGATTAGTCAAATTTTCCCAACAAATCGGTCGTTATTTCATTATTGATTCAGGTTATTTTGACTTCAAATGCCTCAAATCTTATTGGCTCAAACCGATGCAGTAGCAAAGAAAATACTGATCATAATTATTGCTCTGTAACGACAGCAAATAATTTACCCAATATAAACAGTTTATTCTTGCGAATGTAATATAGTGTCTCAGTATGGCAATTTAGTTTATTGATTGACGTAGCCGTTTAACCAGAAATACACGTTCCATGATTGGTTTTCAATGTATACATAATTTGTAGGGAAGCGACAGTTATTGCACTATTGAAAATCGTATCACTCTTAACAAAACACCTAATATAAATATAATAAAATATAGTTTTGATAAAGTTTGTAATTATTATTATTATTATTCTTATTATTATTTTCTATCGTCTCATCTATACATTTGTCACGCACTTTTACTGTATACATAAAAGAAACCAGAAATTTAGTTTTATATATTTGTATACCATATATATCGGATAGGTTAATATAAAGGTGCGAATTATTTGTTATTTTATTGTTTATATGGAGTTGTAACATATGAAATGCTTGTTTTAATTGTGTCAAGATAACCATATTATGAAAATTATGTTATATTGCGTCGTATACTGACAGAATTCGACTATATATGAAAATAGAAATCGTTTGTATATCCCAACATCGACCCTTTATAAACTTAAAAAAATTCTACACTGGTAACATTTTATCTCATCTATCATATATTCTTCAGATCTTCTGACACCATATGGATAATTTGGTCACCAATTGATTAGATAATAAACTAATAATGTATTAATAACAACAACAATCACGCTGGTACGTGCATTAATAGAAGTTGTAAATAGCTTTATAAATTAAATTTGATTGCATATAATCAACATTTTTTTTTCTATTGTAGAAAATGTTAAATTAATTGACGAGGCACAACGACATTTGTGAGACGTAATTTTAGAATATACTTTGAAGAAAATTGTGAAAGCTTATATATGGAGCATTCGTTATCGTTTACAGCATGTGACAATAATTTAAGCTAATGTAAGCACTCCAAAAGTGGTGTATGATTAATGTTTGGAATTGTTTTTGGAGGAACATCCCACACAAATAGAAGATAAATCGACAGAAAACGACATTTAAAACGATAGAAAATAATCAATAAAACCGTACGAAATAAATGTGAAAATGTAGCGAAAATGATTATTTCTTTGCGTTTCTGCGGATTTGGTAGTAAGACAACCATAATAATGCGTAGTTTAACGAATATACGATGAGGTGCTAAACATATATGAGGGGTCGAGACTATCAATATGTAGAAGTAAATAAGAATAAAGCAAGGACAGTCCTAGCAGGACTTAAGAAATCGATGTACACAACAAAATCGTACATTTTCTATGTTACAACAAACTTGCTTACTTACTTAGCAGACACTTACAACATCAAATATTTACATATAATAAAATATAACATATATTTCATACTACATACAAATAATATGATCTCAATTTCTATAAATTAATCTTTACTTTACATAAACAATTTATGTCAATTATAATTCATTTAAAAAGATTAAAGAAAATCTATATATTAAATTTTTTATCATTATCTTAATTAGCTCATCTTTTACACAAAAGTGTACACACTATTCCTATTTTACGCGGTACATTGGTTCATCGGTCGAGAGGTGATTGATGAATGTAGATTTTGGATATCTGCATAAGAAATACGTTAAGATGAAAATGGAGAAACGCAATAGATCAAGATCACTCACTTCTATATCGTATATGCCTTAAAGAGACAACGATTTTAATCTCTAAATTCGCATAAAGCAAAAATAAACAATTTGTAAAAGTAGATGAAGTGGATCGATCGCGTAAAAAAGGCTAGGCTGTATATAGTATTATTATTACATACAAATATTTTACATTAATTGACATTTGTTTATTCTATTTTTTTCTTATATGATTTATATATTTTATTATAGAAATTTTTTAAGATACATATATTTGATTAGAAAACAACAATTTTTACATCTATTTTTATTAATCTATATGTTTTTTTTTCTCTCAACATAATCATTTCAATCTGTGAGAAGCTCAAAAATATATTAATATATATTTATATAGTGGTCATCAAAAAAATTAAAATACCTACTGCGGATCGATTGTACTTAAATGTTCTTGCTGTCTTATGCATAAAAAAGAAGTATTATTCATACCAAAAATTACTCAACTCAAATATTCTATATTGCCTGTTTATGAAATCAGAAAACTAATATATTTGACGATATGTGATGGTGCATTGAACTCTATTAACAAATTAGCAATGCCTCTACATGGAACATTATCGTCCATATGCACATATTTAAAAATAATTGAATAATAAATAAAAAATAATTGCGGATCAATTGGTGAATTGTTAAATACTCACACACAGAGTATTTTGCAAACTTGATTGATGGTATCAATGTGTGTGGATGATTTTATATTCAATTAACCAAGAGATCATCCATATAAATGCCATCTGTTTAACAGAATTTAGCTGACAGGAACGCTAGTAGTCATACTTATAATTTCTATATTATAAACGAGAAAACCTTTTACCATGGTTCAGGTCATACTATGCGTATGCCTTTATGAATACACCGTTGTTTCTCATGTTGTTTTTTTTTATATGAAAGTGATTTGATTATAATAATAACAACAAAAAATGAAACCTTAAATTATATCGCGAAGAAAATTGCATCTGTGTGACCTGTAAATTTAATTTGTTTGACAAAAAAGAGGTAATATATATAAATAATAAAAACAACAAATAAGCATTTTCTTGCACATAATTGTATATTTATTATATATGCGTTTATCACAGGGTGTATACAAATTATAACTCCACTCCACAGTCAATTTTGCTGTCGTGTCAAGTATTAATTATTTATGTGTATAGATAAATTATATAGAAAATTAATTACACATCATTCACTTTTGGTCACCGGAAGATTATTTAATGCAATATGTATTTCAGACTTTTGTTACTACAATTAATTCATAAATGCTATATGTTGTTATAGGTAAGGCTTTGACATTTATCTAGATTTTTAATGTAAATGACAAATTTAAACCAAATCCAGTAGTTATAATTCGATATTTGCAACACAATGCATAATTTATACATATACCTGAGGAGTGTATGTACATACTTTAGTTAAATGCATACGCCGTATATGTGTAAATATAATACAATTAACAACGTAGTATCATGTTGCGAATTTTATTAAATTAAAATTGATATTATACACTGAATTAATTAAATATATTTATATATGGAAAATATTTTCACTTTGTTGCAAATAAATAATAATAATAATAATAATAATAATAATAATAATAATAATAATAATAATAATAATAATAATAATAATAATAATAATAATAATAATAATAATAATAATAATAATAATAATAATAATAATAATAATTACAATAATATTAATAATAATAACCATAATTAATAAAATGGAAAAAAAATTGATACAACCAAATGGCTTGGTTTCGAATAACATTATAATTTATTATAAAATTGCCAAAGGGTATATATTTAACATACAAATTCATTCATTGGAAAATAACAGAATAAACCAGCATAATGATGTTGTATATATGCTTGTTTGTATGCTTGTAATCTTGTATGCATGAATATTACACATTACCACATTACTATCATTAATATGAAATGATAAAATGCAATGTTTTGCATACATTTTTTATATATGATTTTTGTATTTCTTATAATTATACATATTATTATATTATAATTTTGATCAAGAATAACAAAAATATATTGAATTCCCAGCGCGTGTGTATAGTTAAAAAGATTTCATGTACATAAATTGATTAGACCAACAAATATATATACACATTACACAATTAAGTGATGCTGTTGTTTTAATCTATACTACTCAGCACGGTGCGTAACTATGTTTTAGCAATGATTTAATTTATAAGACTATAATAAAACAAATTCACTCGAGGTGTATGTGTGTGCTAACATGAACCGAAAAATTCCTATAGGAATTGGATGACAATTTCCGATATCATATCTCGACCCATGTCTTGCCACGATGACCTTTTAAACGGATGCTTGAAATGACACGCTGTTATTTCGATAGAATAGTTTAGTAGTTATCAGAACAATCAATACTAATATATTATATTAATTATTATTAATAGTATTATTGTAAATTTCATTTAATCACATGCATTCACTGCAATTCATCTGAAAATATTTAATTTATGTATGTATATTTCAAAAGGTATGTAATATAAAATTTCCAAATGATGCTAATAACGGAAATTTAAATAATAAATACCTTGTAATACTATATATGCACATGTATTTATTGTGTGTTGATAGGTAAAGAGAATATCTTACATTTTGTATATTTATTTACCATATAACTTATCGTTAGGTATCTTCTCGTATAGAGAAATCATATATTATATTGTGTTATTACATATGAAATATCGGATTTTTTTAAAGCAACTTTATATAATAATATAATTGTATAAAAGTTATAAATTATGCTAAAGCTTATTTCGTACTCATTCTTACCAGACTTAAAGTTTTATGCATTATATTTATTGCATCTTTTCAGACGCTGATTTCTAAACATGAATTCTCACGATGTACGTGTTCTTATTCTTCGTGAATTCAAAAGTGGTCATAACATTTCAGCAGCTGTTCGTAACATTAATGCTGTATTAGATGAAGCCACTGTTACTAAACGGACCATTAAACGGTGGTTTAAAAAATTTCAAGCTGGTGATGAAAGTCTTGAAAATGAAGCACGTGGAAGACCAGAGTCAATACTTGATGACACTGCATTGAGAGAGTTTGTGGAATCTAACCCTCGCACTACTGTTCGAGAAGTTGCACAAGAATTTGGAGTTAGTATATCAACGGTATCACGCCACCTCTCGAACATTGGCAAAGTAAAGAAGTTGGATAAATGGGTTCCGCACGAACTGGACGAAAAGCAAAAAGAACTTAGTTGATATTATTTTAATTTTATGTTTAAATGGATATTTTTACATATGTTTTCTTTATCATCTTGACCATAATTATTGACGATAATAAATTGATATATATCTAATAATACACTATAATATATAATATAATATAAAAAGAATCAAACAACAACGGCAACGAATCCCAACAATAATCATCTTGTAATAATTTATGGTATGTTAGTTTATTATTATTATTGTTGGTGATGTTGTTGTTGTGTAATGTATCATTGTACAATTCTATATTTTAAGATATATATATATTCATATATGTTGAATGTATATACAATAGTCACGATTTTCATTGAATAAAAATTATTTAAACATATATGCATTGCATATACAAAATATATATAGATAACTTAAGTTTTATGTTATTTTATATAGTTTGTTGTTATAAAATTGTTGACTTTTTTCCTTTTTTTATTCAATTGTACATTTTCCAATTTTGAATGGTTTTCTCAGAATTTATGGTTGATTTATCCGGGGCAATTTCTAATGTTCCATTTTAAATGAATACGTTATGCTATATATACGTATAATGTAGTATGTAGTATAATGTATATCTATGTACTTATCTCTATAAATTGGTCTTTAGCTTTATGTATTTTTAATCCATTACCATTATAATAAGATATATTTTATGCATGATTTATAACAAAATATGCTTATGTCTACTAACTAATTAAATGCACATTATATTTTTAAATACATGGAAGAAATAAACTATTTTCCATATATACTTTTATATATTGTATAGAATTTCATCATTTTCTATTTAATTATGGTTTTCATATATAAAAAAAATTGGTTATAGTTTGCTATAGTTGATCTAGTTCTAGAAAACCGACCTGTATATAAATCTTTTACATAACTTCATCGGAAATCTGTAATCTATTAATATTTATAGTATATACATACTCAAATAATTTTATTCTGAACGTATCTATCACTTTCAAGGTCATCTGATCTTATAGTATATTTATTCTAGACGAATTATCGGCATGACATCCGTCTTTATACAAGACAATATAATGTTTACATACTATTTAGTATGTACTCTATGTTTGTTGATCTCTATCAGCAACTGTCAGATCAGACTGACGACCTGCGACTATAAATCTAGGACAACTGAAAATTAATACTGATTCTAATAATAATGTAAAAAAAAGTACATATGTACTTTATTTAAAGGATTGATTTATCAAAATTATTACAAGTATATTAACAATAGTTGCATCTCTAAATTAAATGCATACAAAAAATATCTGCAAAACAAATCGTGAAAACTTAATTTTTTCACAATACACGCACAATCATTTAACACTTTTTATTTATTTAACTAAATGTAAACACATAATTTATTTGAGTACAAGAATTTTTTTTATTAGTATTTCTATATATTTTTATTAAATCATTTACTATAATTTTTATAGTACATTTAACTTTTTCTTGATATTTAAAAAAAAATAAATAAACGAAGAGACAAAAATAGAAGATTTGAATGCGCTGCTCCAATTTTCAGCCCAAATATAACTAAGAAAAGCAATAATTTTTATATATTACATTTTGTTACTGGTTTCAATAATTTTTTTGTTTTTCAATGATTAAGTTGATTTTGAAACTGCTAAAGCATCAACATGGTCTATATAATCATAACTAAATTTTGCAATTAAAAATCCAGATGTAAGTCCAACCGCTGTACAAACATAATTATTGTTTGGTAGGGTACTACGCAATATTGCCCAACATAAAATCGAACCCAAACCAAATAATGAACTTCCAAGTACACTATATAAATAATTATAAATAATATCTATTTATAAAAATAATATTCGTGAGAGATATAAAGTAAATTACCTATAAGCAGCTCGCTTCTTAGGTTCAATACTTTGTAAATGTGGTCTATCAAATAAATAAAATGCGCTCCCAATTAGTGTATGTACCATTAGAAAATTAGTTAAATCTCTTTCAGGAAACAGACTACAAACAAACATCAACCAAAACATTAATTAAATATATATTTTCTTAATATAATTTATGTAATAACCAAAAAAAAAATTGCCTTACCGGGTAAATAATGCGGGACTCATAACATTTACAGAAAGTGCACCATAAGTAGCCATACTAAATATTGGTGTATAATAAAATAAAATATTATCTTTTGTGAATGGTTTTAAACCAAGTCGTTTACACAATGTACATGATTTATTATTTGATCTTTCAGTACTCATTTTGATATTTTTAAAGTAATTTTGAGATATTAATTAGAAAGGAATTTTTATTTTTTTAATTTAAACTATGGAATTTTTCTGATGAAATTTTGCCGAATAATTTTTATTTTAAAATTGATTACATAAATATGACAGCGCAACGATAACCGAGAAGATAACATTTGATTGACATAATATATTTGCTCGCTTTTTCTTTTGTTCTAAAATAATTTAGTACCTAATGCTTTACCCAGCATTCACATAGAAAATATTATTTCCATTTTTTAATATTTTTTTTTATATTTATAGTAAATGAATTACTACAACAACATTTTTGTTTATGGGACGTCATATGACGCAACATGAAATTTTTGGTTTTTCATATAGAATACGATTTTCATTTATATTTATCATTTTAAAAAAGTTAAAGTTTTGTCATTTGAATAAGTGTGAAAAAAAATAAATAAATATATTTCGCCGGTTTTTATTAAAAACGTGCTATAATGAAATCTGGCAATAAATTTTAGTACAACGTCAATGATAAAAAAAAAGTCAAGAAGAATTTGTGTGTGGTGGTGGCTGAAGTAAAGAAGAAAAAATTTGGTATTGTCTTGTCAGTGTATGTAATTGTGTGTTTGTGAGTAGTTGTGCGTGCATAAAAATAGTATACTGTCAAAATTTAATTGAAAAATATTAACAAAATTGTCAAAAATATAATTTGTTCTTAATGTGCGTGTTTTTTTTTGTAAAATTTTCTTAAATATACAATAAATGAATTTAAATAATTATTGAAAATACATTTATATATAATAAATAATTTTGTAACTTGTCTAAAAACCAATAAATATATTGTAAGTATTGATTTTATATGTAAATTTTAATTTTTTTATGCAATCTATAAAAAACAAAAGCATGCGCATTTTTTTAAATCGTGTATTTATTTTTTTTTTTATATGGTGTGCGTTTTGTCGTGTAAAAATAAAAAGGGTTCTCGGTCTTCTTTCAAAAAAATATGTATTACCAAATAATTATGTTGTTATAAAAGTTATTAAACATAAATTTAATATTAATATTTTAATCAATTCTTATATAAAATGAATAAATAAATAACTGTAACATAAAAAATATTCAATTATATTAAATTTGTGTAGAGTAATTTTCTTGAAAAATAATTAGTTTTTTTTTTTAATGTGTTGTATAATTTATTTATAATATTATTATATGAAATAATAAAAAAAGACACAGGTATTTCAATAACAACAACTACAACAGGTATAAAGAGGCGTACATGTTTTTTTTTTTTTATTTTTTTTATGTAAATTTAGATTATTATTTTAATAATATTCTATTCTATAATATTACATTCAGATATAAATTATTTTATGTTCAATTGTTTTAAACGGTTTTCAATCCAGTCGGTGTTCACATTTTCTTATCAGCTTTATTTTATTTTAGTTTTGTTGTTTTACCAATACATTTTTTTTGTGTTATATTTTATATATTACTCATTTATTTATTTGCGAACAAAATATAATAATTTATGCATTATTTTTAATGTACAATAAAATACGATAAAAAAAAAAAACACAACAATCAAAGAATGTAAATAAAATGTCATATGAATATGTTTTTTATTTCTAAATTACAAACAAATATATATTTACTTACTGTGGAATTTTCTTGAAACATTGTGTATCTTATCGCTCTGTAGTTATGTGTCACTGGATATAAATAATATAATAAAATTGTTTAGTTCTCTAAAATAACATCTTTGACTATTAGCCCGAACCTTAGCGTCTGTCTGTGTAACACACTGTTTGTAATTAATAAACATTATTTATAAAATATAACTTACATTGCTTATATGTTACAGGTGGTATTTTAGAAGTATTGCTTCACAAATTATGTACCAAAATAAAATACAAAATGTTCTACGATATCATTAACATTATTATTTTATGTATTAGTAAGAAGTTTGATCAAAAGTAATTTAACATAATTTTACGCATTACAATCATTTTGTTTTGCTAAATTTTTCAAATGCCTGACTGGTAGTTTAAAGTTATTTTTCTCTATTAAATTTAAAAAAACCAAATGAAATTGCAACACAACAATTTATCGCAGATATTACACATCCGTGACTATAGGCGCGTATGTAAAATGATTTTTCGCTTTGCAATGCGTAGTTTTAATTGGAATATATGAAATATTCTAAATGACATACATTTTTGTTTAAAAAGGATATAGTGCCTAATTCATGAATGAATGACATCAATACGTTTACACAGTAACCTTAAATGCTTAAACGACAATGATATTAAAGAATCAGATTAATAAGATGCAGTCATTATTTGAACTACAAAAAAGATTCAATCAGATGTAACGTTAAATGATTGATTTTCATATAACAAAATTGTAATTATAAATGTAAATAAACCAAAGATGCAAAATGAAAAAAAAAAAAAAAATTCTTCAGCTGGAATTAAAATTAAATTTCCGTCCGTTTACATTTCCGATTAATATTTTTATTGGTTGACCGAATAAATATTATAATTTGTTTTTGTTTAAATTAAATTTACTACAACCACAAATGAAAAAAAAAAAAATTAAACGTACGTTTCCTATGCTGCTATACATAATTTAATGACAAATTAATTAAATTTTTGTTTTTATTATGGTAAAATGTCTGACAATCATTGTAACATTGCAGAAGTGACTGAAATAAATATAACATATAAAATTGTTTACAAAAATATGATTATGTGAAGTAATCAAATTAAATTAAATGTTCGTGCACACAAATGTCTACTTTTATTTTTTATATTCTGCATCATAGTAAAGGCAGAACTGGATTATGAACGTCTAGTTAAATTAAATTATATATATATAGTTATAATATATAGTAAACGTATATTTTATAACTATATACAATATATATAGAATATATAAAAAATATTATCTTGACCATGATTGGCTTCCTTTTGAACTTGTTTTTTTTTTATTTTCATATATATTTATTATCATAATTATGGTATATTCAGTTTCATTATAAGTGTTATTACATATAAATTTAATTTAATTACTAAAAACATAATAATAATTTATGTAAAAATACTATATCCAAATGCATTTTCGTCATGTCATTATAACAATTATTATTCATCATATAGTCATAACATAAAAACACTCATACATTAATAATGATATTAAATTTGAAACATGCCTTTTAAAACTTAATAAAAATAATAATAAATTAAAACTATAGCTATTAATTGGGAACAGTTGATTCATTGGATTTTTGATTATTATTATACAAATATATGTAATATGTGTATGTGTGTGTTTGATTGATTGATAAAAAATGAAATTGTTTAAATAAATTGTGAAAAATGAAATGAAATTATATATTACAACATATACGATAACATTTCTGCTTCATTGATCCATAATTTTTTTTTTATTGCAACATTAATTGCTATTAATTATCTATATATTATTATTTATGCTATGGCACTATATAATATTATCGCATAAATAAAATGTTGTTTATAATATATTTTATGCATATATAATATAATAAATAGTATAAATTAAATTTGCTGCCTAAAGGGAAATGTGTATTATATTATTTGTGTACAGATAATTATTTTTTATGTTATATTTACAATATAATTTACTTTAGTTTATTTCCAATGGGAATTTTCCATTATCAGTTCTAAACTGTAATGTTATAGGTATACACAGAAACCTCTATCATATAAATAAAAATGAACCAAGCAACGGAGTTACAATACATTTTTATCGATATTTCAATATAAAAAAAATGAAAAAGGAAAGAAATATTTTTTTATCCTTGCCTTTACACTGACCAAGAAAATAACAAATGTATATCCATGTTACAAAATTTCATTTCATATTAACTTAAGATTTCATTAAAATTCGTAAAGGAATAGTGAAATTCGACTGGTACCAATATATTTACTGTTCATCTAGGAGCGGTTTTTGTTGAAAATTTTAATAAAATTTCTTAATTACAAAATTAATTATAATAACTTTAACACATGCATATAGTAAATTTCGTTTTTTGATAGAGGTTTTGTATATGAAAAAAGAAAAAAAAAACGTAGGGACGGACCACCAACCAATTTGATATTTTATATATAGAGATTTCGCTGTATTTGGAAAATTTTTATTGTATTATTATTGTAACTATTATTTTCGGTGAATCAACAATATATATTAAATATATAATATTATAGAAAAAAGAATAAAAAATAAGTAGGTCATTCAACATATTAATTTAGCCGTATTTGATGGTAATATTTTTTTTTCTTTCATATCTGCATAGTTTGTTTTTATGCAAATTGTTTGATTTTTCTACTTTTTTTTTTTTTAATATATAAATTGAAATCTGTTTCATGATTCCATTACCAATACAATAAATAACGAAAATAAAAAACGTATCTGATTTATTTATCTATTATCTATTATAGATAATTTTTTTATCTATGATCTTATTGTGTCAATTTAAAATCTAATCGCAATTGACGATAGGTTAATTCTCTAAAACCCTCTGCAAATGTTATACAATATCACTCAACACATATGGACTCAATTTATTTCAACCAAATAAATATGATTGATTTGAAAATATGATTTTAGTAAACATTTTCTTCAAAGATATTTAAATTTCAATTGTTTTCCGATTATATATATTTTAATTATTTCATTTATAATTAATCATTATCGTTTTAACATTATTCAACGTAAAGTGGTGAAACATATCGCATCTACCATAGCCAAAGATTTATTATATAGTCGTCAAGTTTGTAAATTTTGTGTGAATATAAAATGATGTGTCCATCGGAAGTGTTACTGGTGTGCCGTAGGGAAAAATATTAAGATTGGTTATTGTTTACAGAGCATTGCACCTTCACATTATGTATTTACGGTCTGGACTCTAAATGTTCTATGGCCAAAGAATTCGCATGGCACTATTTATGTGAATGCAAAATGTAGACACTTGGAAAATACACGTTGGATCCTTTCATAATGAACTGAGCGAAATATATTCATATAGACATATTGTATTCATTTCCTCGATATATATGGTATATAATTATCATGGATCGTTTTTAAGATTCAGTTAAATTAAAAAAACCACATTAAAAAAATTGTAATTTTGAATAAATTTAATATAATTAAAACATTTAATTTTAATAATATTTTGTTTGTGTAATAACTTTTAATATTTATTTATTTATTTTTCTTTACAGAGTTTATCAAATATATCTTCAATTTAATATCTTACCATAATATCACCACCAAGACATTACTTCAAAAAGGAAAAATTTCGGTAAGTTTAATTTTTCATCATTTTAAAATTATATAAATAATAAATATATACAATTTACCTCGCATTACCAAAATGATATTTATAATTAATTTTAATTTTAATGAATTATGAGATGAACATATTGAAAAATATATGTTGTGTGTAATGTGCTGCGTTTATATATTTTTAAAGCAAAAGTAGTGAACCAAATAAAATTTGTAATTGTGCGTTTATTGTAAAAATACAAAATATAAACATAATATCGTTATTATTATAATATATGAAGAAAATAGTATATTGATTATTTTACGAATTTTATATAACACATTTCTTATATACATAGAGTATTTACTCAAGATACGGCCACGATGATTACATTCATAAAATTTTTCTTTTATATAAATAAGAATTTTTTTTCATGTCACACATGTGCTTTTATTGTTTTTACATCACACCAACATAATATTTATACAGCTGATGTTTCTTGAAAATGAATAATATACGTATATGTTAAACAGATAGAGAGTAGAGTGTATAGGTCTCTGAACCTTTGGTCAATTTAATTTTTTTTTTATTTTATATTATATTTAATATGTTGTGTGTGTGTTATTCTTATAAACATCATATTGTTTCGGTAGAAAATGCTATGTAGTTATTGTTTGTACAGTGGAAAAAATATTTTGATTTTATTACAATATATATTCGTATGTTTACGAATATAAAATAAAATTTATTTATCATAATACCAGACGACAGGTGCACTTGCACCTGAAGGATCTTCCTTTTAGCGAACATTGACTTATATTATTTTTATTCATTTTATTTTAAATTTATAAATACTAAGTTTTTAATTAACTATTCGTGAAAGTTTTCTCATGTGATATATAATATATTTTTTGTTTATGATTAGAAAATTGATAATCACTTGACACTTGTTATTTTTACTACATGATTTTATTATTATACATTGTTTATTTATATTAACTTTATATAATTAAAATAAAATTTATATATATATGAAGCTTACAATATATACTTGAACTATATATATTTATATAAAATAAAAATAATACTAAATAATTAGCATGAGAAAAATTATGAACAAAAATATTAAATAATATTGATTACATTGAACTTTTTCATACACACAAACACACACACACACACATATAACAGATAATAATTAAGAAAATTCTAGAAGATAAATTAATCATTCGTTGATTTTGATATGTATTTTTTTTTTAAAAAGTTGAAGCGTGATGATAAATGAAACGTCTATAATCTATTTATTAATTTTTTTATTATATAAACATAATCGATAACGATTTTCTTTTATTACTCTATCTCCCCAGTGGGACCGGTATGTATGATAACACCGATAATTGTCTAATTACGTCTTGTCAGCACTACTCCATTGTTGCAATACTTTCTAGATTACTTTGGTATAGAGATGTCATTGGTGGTAAGTACTTCTTCTCTAGATGAGTTGTTCATGGGTTCGGAATGGGTGGGTGAGTTTTTCATGTATACATGTGTAATTTTCATGGAATCGGCTTGGGTGAGTTATTCTTGGGTTCGGATGGACTACTTTTTATGTTCACATATACCATACACTATCAATCCAGGGTTTCAAAACACTTTCTAAAACCTCGATGTAAGCGATAGCATTAACTCGAAGCCCGTGGGAAAAGAAGTGAGGTAGCATAACATAACCTTCGGTGCTCACAACTCTAACAGTAGCTGGAAATTCCGTGTGCATAACAATGGTAACCTCTGTAGGTTCTAAACCTAGTCATATATCATTTCGTCGATTAATTTATAAAATTATACATACATTGATTTTTATATGCAAATAATAATTTAAAAAGTTTTTTTTTGACATACAATATAATTAAATTGTTTTTGAACATTTATTCACCGAGAGATGATTCCACACTCCGTCACCTACTAAAAATTAGATAAATTTTATTATAGCCGTATAACTTTTTCAAACAATTCGATTGATTTCCAACAATTTGTTTTCCAAGTATCATGATACATCAAAATTATATTGTATTTCGTTTTTCTTTCGTATAGTATTTATGGTTTTTCCGAGTAGTACAGGTCAATCTTCACACTAAGCTATTTGAATGCATGCTACAAAACCTTAGTTTCCGATACACTGTTCAATATTTCTTGAAAATTCTTTATAAAATGTGTTCCAAAAGCATTTCATTTGAAACAAGATCGTATCAAATTTACTCTAAATACTACTACATATTACAGTGAAGAATGTAAAAATAGTGTACAAAATTGTTTTTCTATATTAAATATACAAAACAAATAAAAAGTTTTTTTGGTTTTTCTTATATTCTTTTGAATTTTAAAATATTCTATACCTCTTTAACCTTTAATGACATGTTTTTTTTTTTTTATTTAAACAAATAGCCATGTTTTTTTATTTATTTAAATACGATTATCATAAAATATATAGCATTTATTTTAAAATAATATCATATACAGTAAAAATCTTCAAAAATGATCTAATGATCTCTCAAAAAACGAATGATCCGAAAATAGAAAAATATAATACAAAATAGATAGATTTTTTCTATTGATAATAATATAGATGATCTTATAAGATCCCGACAATAATAATGATCTATATATGTCTTTCTCTGGACACATTTTTGAGTGTATATATATGGCGATTAATTATAGAATAAATAATTTAATGGAACGGTTTTATTTTATAGGTGTATATGATTTAGGAGTAACTAAAAGAAAATGTCTTATATAATATAATGTTTATAATTTTCAATGGTTCATCAGGATAGTCTGATTTTAAAAATTTCACTGTTATATATTATTTTATTATTCCAAATACATATAATACCCTTGTAATGAAAATATAAATATAATTTTTAATTTCTTTAAATTTATTTGTTACATTCTTCTACATATAAGGAAAACAACAAAAGTGTTCCGATCTTTTGTCAACATTTTCCAATGTTTTTAATGTTTTTTTAATATATGTTTGAAATTGTCATCAACATTGTCATCAACATTATATTATATTCATGTCCGTTGTGTTGTTGCTATTGTTCCCCTCATCTCCTATATGATGTGATATTAACACAGTTGTGTTAATAATTTTATTATAAATAAAATATCTACAAATCTACATGTATAAAAAATATACATGCGAATGATAATAAAGTACAAAGGCTATATATAATATAAGAAATTATAGAAAAGCTTCCATATGTTTCTATGGATTTCCAAATGTGAATATTATGAGTTGAGAAGAAGGTTTAAAAAACCGAAATTATAGAAGCAGACAAAATACATTTATCTTTGAAGAAAAAAAAAAAAACGAAATACTTAATAAAATGTATAAATTTTCTATTTCATTCTCATTCAATATAATTGTTAGTCACTGAAAAAAGAAAACCAACCAACATTCTCTTGCGTTGGTTTGATGGTATTGCGTTTTTTCACTGTATTTATATTTTATTTTATAGCAGTCAGTCAGTTCAACTGTAGTGGTAGTAGTCGGTCGTCGAAACATTTATATTAATTTAAAAATTTTATTTTAGTTGACTATAGTACTTTGTGTTGTTCAGATTGTTCGTTGACGACGACGACGACGACGTGCGTATTTGTGTTTTTATAAATAAATAATTAATAATTTTTTTATGATACATACACCTATTTTACGTATGTTGTTTTTCATTAATTTTACAACCCATTTAAATCGTCCATAATTATAAGTTACTAAATTCAGTGGTTGTTTTTTTTTTCCCATTAAATAATCATTTAATAAAATAAATAAATAAAAATATAATCGTGAGTTTTTTTTTTTACCACCATCAATATTTCTCTTCAATATTAAATGTGTGCTTAAAATTTTAAGTTAAATATACCACCTAATAATTATTGAATAAAAAATAAAATAATTACAAGTTAAATTAAATAAAATAAAACAAAATAAAAATTAATAGTGTAATTAAAAATATAAATTGTGTGTGTAAATATGGAGGTATTGTTTCAACAACCCTTTTGTTTTTATTACGCGCAAATATAAAATATAAATGTGTTTATAAAAAAAAAAAAAAAAATAAAAAGGATAAAATGAAATAAATTTTTTTTTTTTTTGAATAAAGTTTATAATATAATTAAAATTTATAGATTTATTAAAATTATTTTGTCTTGTGTAGAATAAATACGTTTTTTTGTGATTATTGTTTTTTTTTTTTTTTTATGTGAATTTCAAAATAATTGGAACATTTTTTTTATAATAACTAATATCCAACACAAAATTAATTTATATTTAAATTTATGTAAGTGTTTTATTTTTATTATATGTGAATAAGTTTTAGACTAATACAATTATTACTAAACATTGTATTTTTAACTATATTAAATCAATAGCATTCAATTAACGAAAAAACTAAAATATAATAAATATCTCTCGTAGTAAAATGATAAAATTAAAACAAAATGTTTGATCAATAATAATGTGTATATTTCCATTCTGGAAAATTTTCCACAATTTTCTATGGACAATGACAAAGTGTATGCGCATGCCTTCATTTTCTATATCTATATAAAAATTCGTCGTATATGTATTTATTATGTATTTAAATATACATTATATTATCTGATGATGTATTAAAATGTATTAATTTTTTAAAATGTACCAAAATACTAATATATAATTAATCATAAAATACAAAATAATAATAAAAAATATTTTCATTTTATAATATTTTTTCAATAATAAATTAATAATAAATGCGTGTTTTTCTTTTTCTTTTATATATTGTATACATAAAATGTATAAGGACGAATTTATAATTTTCACTGTATTTACCTTGTGACATCGTTTAATTTTTTTAAAGTATGTGTGCGCTCCGCGTACAACGCTATAATTTATTATTATAATTTGTATATTATTTGTAAACTTGACCTCATTAAATAATATGATATTTAATTTTCATTTAATTTTGTGTATTTGTTGAGGAAGTTATTATTAATAATAATAATAATATATTATATATTTTTGTTGATTGGTTTTTGTACTGTTTGTATGAAAAATTATAATACACAACAATAGTGAAAAATTATTATCCAATTAAATAAAATTTATATTTACACATATTATGTGATATGGAAAATTTTTTTTTAATATAAATAAATACGTAAAGTTAATTGATTTGCTATTATACTCTATGTATGGATGGATGGTGGCCGTACATACATATGTAATATATTAAATGTCATTGTACTCTGTAAACAATGTCAATAAACTAACAATAAAAAAAAAACTATAATATATACGATTAATTGATTGTATGTAGAAAAAACTTAATTATTTTCTCCATTTATAAGTTTTATTTTATTGATAGTCACAGGGTGTTTTTTAAGTGGTATCTACAATCATATAATTATAATAATATTATTATTTATTATTATTATTATTATACTAATTATCTCACAATGGGTTACATAGTTTTCTTTAATTTTTTATATTTCAATGGTAATTTCAATTTATAAATTAAATGTATATAACAGTTAATTGTAAAATATGTTCCATCATTCTACTTTTGGTACTATATCTGTGAATTGAGTGAATGGAAAAAAAACCTTCATTTCAAATAGCATAACATTTGGTAAAGAAATGATCGAATGTGCCAGGTAATCTACTATTTATGGCTGGAAATACATGACCAACATGCTCACAACATTTTCTATTGTTCATATAATTCATTTATAGATATTGTAGATATTACCCTGAATTTGCTCGGTGCCTGTAATCTATATAGACTTAAAAATTATTCTGTGCGCTGTGCCACGGGTAGAAATTGTTGAACTAGTACGGTGGTTGCGATGTTTATTACCTGTATGAAAAATCGAAATAGCGTTGGAAAAGTTTATTTTAAAAAATCTCTTGGAAAATATATAATCAGAAAACTGAAAAAAGTTGTGAATAAATTAAATTGCTTTTAATTTCTGACAATCGGTAAAGCTGAATGCATATATGGTAACTGCTCTCTAAACACAATCGCATTATAGCGTATCGTAAATATATAGTACATATAATACGTACGTAAGGTAGATTATCAATAAGAAACTACGAAAAAAATTTTCTTACTTTACAAATCACACCTGTTGAATTAATTTTTAATTTTAAAAGAGAAACTTTTACGGCACCACCCTATCTATATATATATATACCGATAGTTATAATTATTTAAAATTTCTAAATTAATTTCGCTTTCAATATACAATATATGAAACTGATGGTGTAATATTTTTATTATTTTATTTATTGCCATATATATATTATAAACAATACAAAAATGCGATATTTATCCTCGCATATATACCCATATTTTGTTGTGATAAATTCTTGAAACCCAATTATTTGTACAATTCTCTGAATTGAATTTCATGTGTGGCGTTAAAATTATTAAAATTGTTTAATTTATAAGGTTATATTATTATTATTAATATAAGATGATCTCATATATGACAGATACAAATTTGTTCTCATAGAATTTTTATTGATTTTTAATGAAATTGTTTATAATATATAATAACAGAAATTATATACAATAATAATTATTTATTTGATTTTAAATACAATTTTTGTATGTATAGTATTCATGAATTAACTATCTATATATATATATATATATCATTTAATTTTTTTTTCTAAGATAAGTTCATTGAACCTTGCATATATGTAATTCATAAACGTATATATATATATATAATATTAAGATTAAATGAATTTCAATCAAATCCATTTATAATTTAAATAAATATTTATTCAATAATAAATATATACATATCTGAAGATCGGTAGATTATGATCGTACGTTTGTACAAATTTATTTATAAACTTTATTGTATATACCAATATAATATGTATGGGTAAATTTGGTTCTCCCTGTTTATCTATTATAGTAGACAAATTCTATATGTATATAATATTAAATGATGTGTTCTCACGAATTTCATGACATTTACCGGCGATAATTTGAAATACAAAATATAAATCAAAAATAATTATTTGCTTTATCCGCCATGGGTTAATTTTATTTTTAATTATATTATTGTGTGTTGTATATATTTTTAGTTTTTTTTTTATGCCACAATTCTATTTCCATATAAAACGTTTTGTTTGCATTAAACTATGTATTTATAGTTCAAGTAAAAGATATGTATTTATCCATAAATAAACGAATAAAATTAAATTGAAAAGATAAAATTACCAAATTTCATTGGAATTTTTAAGGCAACGATTTTTTTCGACAATTGTTTTTATCCATGATGCACATCTACATCAATTATTTCTTTATTTAATTCCGAATCATCTGTTTTTTTTTTTTTTTTTAGCAGACTTATTTTTGTATTTTTTTAATTGATAAAAACAAATTTAATATACAATACTTCTTTTTTTTTTCTTTCATATATATACTAAAATAACAAAACAAAGATATCTTCTTTAATTAAATAATACCACATAGGCACACACACACACATATATTCTATAAATAAATTATGCCTGTCATCAAAAATGAGAAAAAAATTAAAAAATTAATTGATTGTTCTTTCATCCATTTTCACATTTTGGTAAATTGTTTATTTTTCTTATTTAAATATGTAATATATGAAAAATTTTTATTATCAAAAAATAAATAAATTAAATTTTTTTTTTAACACACAAAAATCAATTTTACATTTTTGTTATGCTGAAGATGATCAACTTAAAGAAAAAAAAAAAAATAAAAAAATAAAAAATAGAAAACAGCCAAATATTATAAGATCTATTTATGAATTTATCATAATCATAATAATAATAAAAATAAAAAATATAAAATAATTATATATATTTTAGACTTTTGGAGCCACACTTAACACCCAAATGCACACCCACTAAAAATGTATCATGCACTGTTTCTTCTTTTATTTATTTTATTTGTTTCTTGTGATATATATATGCAATTCAGATATACATATATTTTATACTTTGTAGACCATAGCTCTGCAGATAAATTAAAAAGGTATATTATTTATATATCGGATACGTATACGCATAAAGATCAGTTTTTTGTGAATAACTTTTTTTCTTTTATTATTTCTGGTTGTTTTCACATTTTATTTATAATTTTTTGTATTATATATATCTATTTGTTTAAAATGTAAATTTAGAATTTTGTTGGGGAGATTTTATTTACATTATTTATATACCTATCCTAATTTATAATAAATAAAAATGATGATGGCCGTCACCGCTGCCGCTCGTTGGAATCAAATTAAATTATGTCATAATTATTTTATTTATATTATATAATTTTTGTATTTATTTATTATATGAGCGTCTATGTCTGTCTGCTGCCTGTGTATGCTATATTTTATTAACATTATTTATATGTACAAAAATTTGAATGGAAAATACACAATAATATATAACATAGTATTACTTAATATAAACCGCACGCAGACAATTTTTAAAAGTAAATCCACTAAAAATTCGATGCGATATACATTAATTCAAACCAAATTTTAGTATTTTCTCATATATCCGTGGCGTTATAAAGCAAATAAATGACAATTTCTTTTTATGATTTCAATTAAAAGAAAATAGGCTTATGCCCAACCCAGATAGAATTAGACAATTTGACTATATGTGTGACCAAAATTGTTTTGCCAAAATACCAAAAAAATATATCTACTTGTTATAAAATATATATTTGTAAAAACTATGTTAAATCAATAAACAAATTTTTTTTTATCACAAATAACTTAGTTTGAATATAGAAATAAATATGCATGCATATTAATGTATATGTATACGTGTTGTGAATGAGACGAACCAATGTACCCGACCGATAAACATACAAATATACATTATTTATTTAAATAAATTATAATAATTTTATTCATCAATATTCGTACATATGTTCAATACTATTTAATTTAACATTTATAATTATTTTAAAAATGCAATGATTATTATATAAATAATAACTAAAAACGTATACCTCCTATTTATTTTATATATTTATTTTGTTGTGAGACTGTGTGGAAACAGAAATTTGTATTTAAAAAATCAATATTATTATTATTATTATTATTATTATTATTGTACGTATATTATTTATAAAAAAAAATTATAAAAATGACAACGTAAGAGGTAATTTACCATAAAATAAAATTTTAAATTGACCGTCCGTCGTTCAATCATTAATCAATAATATATAGGATACCTTGAAAATTGTGGTACAAATATACGTATATATTTTAAAGAATTGTTTTCAACACAGAAACTATTTAATCACAAAAAATATGAGGTTATAAATAACAATGTGAAATATAAATTATTATCTGTTATTAAGATCCTTAAAATTCGGGATTGGAAGACGTTAGCTGCAGATAGGTATGTCTGGTTGAAGAATGCTAAATTTTTTGTAAAATTAATTATATATATATTTTTAATTATTTGTCATGAAATTTTAAAAAACTGTGCCGGAAAATTTGATCAATTTTATTTATTCCCATATAAGTATATGGTTAATTTTGTACGCTTTTGCAAAGATATAACATCATTTTGATAAAATTTAATTAATTATTACATGTATATAACACCATTACCTAAATAACGCAACAGTGTCTTGTTATGGTTTATGGGGAAACACAGTTGGTAAATGCGGTGAACCAAAGCCAAAGAATGATAATTTTGATTAAAAACAAATAAGTCCAAACACTTCTTTGAAATTTTATATACTGATACGCTTTTCCGTCCGTCTTCTATGCGTGCTAAGTAACCCGTCAACCGCACAGCTTTGCTGACAATAATAAAGTTCCTTGTTAACTGTATATTGATCGCTGCAAGGCACACCGCAATCAGGGAAACAGAATAAAAAACTGTTGGCAACATGTAGCGAGTCGTTATATATATATATGTAATTACCAACCAGTGCAACCAGTTCAATTATTACTCAAATCCAATAGTATATATATATTAAGAAAAACATCAAACCATCATCCATCAAAAATCATCGAATATTTCGTTATATAGTAAATATGCATATAGTAGTACTGTAAAGTATAATGCTATATGTTTATTGTTCTAAATACGCAGACTGCTAAAATTATATATAGAAAAAGGTCTTTCCCAATCTATTGTATATACGCGTTTATATATGAATGTATGAACAAATATGATTTACCTTAAAATAACCCAAAGCCTTGAAGTAGCAAGTCGTCATAATATATAATCTCGGTATAGTAATTTTTCAATCACAATCACACATAATTATAAAAGACATCAATACAAAATTAAGTAATTATACATTAGAAAATATACATTAGAAAATAGGAAGTAAGGCTCAATTTACTGCAGTCTTTCATAGAAGACATTTTTGAAATTGTTTCACACGTTCAGAAAATATAGTCGATTTTCCAATCGATGTCATTTGAAATTTTTACTGTATACATTTATTTGTACCATTTTTTATATTTCAAATACAGTATCATTATTTTTATTTTAATTGCTCTTACTACATCTGATGGAAAATCGACAATAGTTTGTGATTGTGTAAAGCAATTTAAAAAGATTTCTTCTATGAAAGATTGGAAATTGATTAAATTTTTGTAATTATATAATTAAAATTAGAAATCTGTTCGTATTTAGAGAATTCATGAAAAGCGATTTTTCCAGCAAATTTTCCATTGGTCTCCGAGCTAATATTTTACAATTCATTAACTATTAGTTGTAACTTTAAGAAAAATATATTTGAAATAAAGAGTATTCAAATATTTTTCAAGAGCCGTCACTTGGACAGAGGCGTTCGCTATTTATATTTTCTACTTGCAAAAATGTATTATCACATAATACTTAAGAATTTGTGACCTGTGTATATGTACATAATGATTGAATTGCTGATTGATATAATTTTCAATGCAATTATTTATTGTATGTGTAATATTAAAATTCTTTAGATTTTTACATATACATTATATCAATACGATTACGTTACATATTTATAATAATATTTTCTTTTTATTTCTTTAGAGATATATAGGAAAAAAAAAATAATATAAAATCTGAAAAATTTCTAAAATTCCAATTAAATTTTTCTAAATTATAAAAAATTATAAATAAAAAATGTAATAAGAAGAAAATATTATTTTGTGTTTTACATGATCTTTTTCACGCAATCTATTAAAATTTTTGTAATGTGTGTGTGTGTGTGTGCGCCGGCTATTGCACGATGCGGTGTTTATATTATAATTTGCTGGAAGATATTTTAATATCCGATCATTATCTTGTTTCTTATATATGTTACAGATACATTTTCTTTATTTTTATTCTTATTATATATATATTTTTACTTACTTAATAGATTATATATAGAAGATAATGAATTATATATAATTTCTAACATTTAACATTGAATTAAATCTAATGAAGGCAACTATATGCTACAGTATAGTATAGTATACGACGATCGTTTATATAACTATTCGTCTAACTATTTAACTGTATGTAATAATAAGATAATAATTATATTTAAAAACTAAAAGAATGAACAATATAAAACTACTTGTCTTTCGCGTCGGTTATTTATATAGTTTTTTTTTTTACTTCCCATTTACTATACACACTGCTCTACCATACATATAAAACACATGGTACTACATATACAATATAATGTATTAAAAATAAACAATTGACTTTAAGAATGAGAACCATTTAACAAAAAGATAATCATCTTAATTGATCATTTGATGATCATTTTTCAATAATTATATAGATGTGTGTATGTTCGATGGGCGATGGTGGTGTGTTGACGTGACGGCAAATTCTCGTTTATGCAATTTTTTTTTTTTTTAATTCTATTAATTTATAAATAAATTCTAATAAATTATTCTTGATGACGTCTGCGCGCGTATATAGAATTTAATCTTTTAATTTTATATGTTATAAATTAATATGTATAAAGTTTTCTATTTATGCGAGATTGTATATCAAAATTTCATGTCTATTTTTTTTGTTTTTGGATTTTAGTTTTTAATTTTTTTCCGTGTGGAAAATATTGTTAAATAAAATAAAATTAATGAAAAAATATTGTTTTTGAAAATGTTGTGTTAAAAAATGAAAAAATAAAAAAAAAAAAAAACACATTTATCTTATTTATAAGATGACGATCGAAAACAAAAAAACACAAAAAAACATACATACTCGTATACGTTTTACATTAAAAATATATTTTATAATGTGTGTGTTTGCGGATGGAAAAAAAATTTGCATATATCGGGTTTAGAGATCGTTAGAAGTAGATTATAATAATGTGTGTGTGTGTGATCTTGAAATAATTTTTTGTATATTTTTAGTAGAGCGTAACTAATCTTCATATATAATATAATATAGATATAGTACGATTATTCTTATATGATTATATGTTTTGATGTTACACAATATACAATAGATGTGTGTACGTATAGAAAAATAATTCGTTGCCGGTAATCGTCTTTATATCTACATGTATATCTCTGTATATGGGATATAATAAGTATATTGTAATAATATTATATATAAAATTACGGTCGTGGCGGTATTTATTTATTATATTTTTTTTTATTTTTTTTTTGCAGATTATAATACCTATAATTTTATAACAAAATATATTAATTATAATAATTTTTAAACGATTAATTATGTTTTTTTTTTCTTTTCTTATTAGATATTAGTTTATAAAAATATAAATGATCATTCTTTATAATTTTACTTGCGTGTGTTTGTGTTTTTTCTTATTTTTTATTTTATGATGAGTTCGATATCTTATATACGACGCATTCACGCATATGATTTTCTTTATTTATTTATTTATTTATATATATATACTAATTTTAAAATATTTCTTTTATCGCAGAAAAACTCTATAATATGTAAAGCAATAATTAAAATATTTCAAATATTTAATTTTGACCTCATTTCAGAAACATATATTGATGTTTTAAATAAATCAGCTCGCATCAATAACACAATTATTCATTTTTTTTGTTGTTGTTAATAGTTATCGTGTGTGAACTTAAATTTGAATATATATACACAAATAATGGTATTTCTTAATATACAATAAACATAAAAAACTGTTAATTATTCCTGTAGGAAGATAGAGTGGAGACCCAGTGACCATTGATACGAAAATCATTAAAATTTATGATTGTATTACAATAATTTTGAAGTTTAATAAAATGCTAAATGATAACATTTTTAAAAAAAAAAAAGCTCACGAGTTTGGTGTCTGCGGTTCAAATTAAATGTCACACTGTTGTTTTGTATATATGTGTAGCATTTGTATAGTTAAACAGTAAACCACTAACCAATTTTTGTGTTCAATCATTTTTAATTGCCATAATATTTATTTCATTATTTGTATTCGTTTTATGCGATCTTTATTTTTGAAGTTTATTCACCTTTTTCTTTATCCCAGCACATATTTTTATTCGAAACAGTTGAGCTATTGGTATAAAAGTGTATAAAGTGTGGTCGATATACTTTATATTCTCTATGTGGAACAAGAGAAATTCTTATGGTCATATACATAATGTAGTGAATATCCCCAACATATGTCCCTACCAAAAAATCTTGAAATTTTCATAATTAATCTACCAAATGTCCACATGATATCGTGCCAGCATTCAAGCTCTATATTATAAGAATAACTGTTTAGATTTTATATACATGAAAATGAAAATTTATATATTATTAATGTCATATATATATACTAATAATAATTTCAACTTAAAATTAATCATGTAATGTATCCGGTGGATAGTCGTGTTCATTATATACCTATTATATATTCCACATTTATGTATATATGCGGTATATAAATGTAAATACGCTCACCATTCTCAAAAATCCAATAAATGATTAAATGATTTTAAGTGAAAAGCAATGTCTGAGTAATTGAAGTACATTATTATATGTCAATTAATACTAAAAATCACGTACTTATAATATATATAAAAATATATACATATATAAAATTAATGTTGTTATATTGTTCTGATAACACCCAAGGGCATATAATAAAAATGTACAATGTGTTATAAACAAAATACATGAGGTAAAACCAAAAATTTATATTTAGGCCAACAATAGTATTATCAATAATAAATTAAATTTGTTCATTTTCAATCGGATTAACTAACTAACATGAATGATGGAGAGGAAAGCAAAAAAAAAAAAGCAAGTCATAATAAAAATCATGTAACATATAGATAGAAGATAGAGAAGAGATTATATATATATATATATATATACCACTTTAGTCTATACAATATATAGGAGATCAACCCACATAACAAATAACAGCTGTTAATATAATTTACCACCGTATTTTATTATACATATTATAAGTTTTCAGAGTATAAATTCTACGAATAAATCGGTAAAACTTTTATGAAGTCATCATGTAAATTATAATTTATATAATGAATAAAAAATTATATTATACGCCAATGGATGTAACAAAACAAAAAAAAAAAAAGAGGAAGAGAAGTCCATTCATTGTGTTGTTGTTGTTATATTATTATATATTTTATATAATTTATGGATAATTTTTTATTTTTTTTTTCCTTTTTTAATTGACATAATACATTTTCTTTTTAAAGATTATCCACATGTAATATTTTGTATAAAATTTATTACCGGCCTATAAATATTCGAAATAAATTATAATAATATTAATAAAAATCCATTTTATTATATCATTAATATTTTGTATATTGTATTTGAGACTCAGATGTTGTATTGCTTATATTTGTAGGTATAGATGATTAAAAATAATATAGTATATTTTGTGTATCTTAAAATCTCGGTTATTTAAATTTGATATATTTTCATTTTAGTATATATAGTCGGTGTGTATGTGCATTGAGGCCATATAGAAATCTATTGTAATGTTGCATAATATATACTCACAGCATAACAACCCCCCAATTCACAGTCTAATTTCCCTCATAAATTCTACATAGAATGTTCGGAATGGATTCTATGATATAGCAACACTTATTATCATTTTATTTTCAAAATAAACAAATTCATTTTTTCTTTATTTACATATTTTTTTCTCACACAATTTGATACTCTTTTTCTTCTATTGATATTTAATTTTTGGCTTCTTTTATATAATAATTATTATTCATTCATTGCATATGCACATTTCTTTTGTATTCGTTCTATAAGAATATTAAATGTATTTTGAATAATTTAATAATATGTATAGGGATTATATTGTAAATGTATATAAAATCAAACAATTGAAAAAAAAAAATAAAATATAAATAAATTGTATATCGAGAAATGTTTTCTAAATAAATTATAAAAAATTTAATTAAATTTTCTATATATTTACAATTTAATATACAATATATAGATTATAGAAAATAAACGTATATTATATATATAATTTATTCAAGATTACATTTAAAGTCATTATTATATATTATATTTATGTATTTATATTAAGTACTTTCTTTTAACATATCGTATATATGATGAGATTACAAAAAAGAAAATTGTTAACGAATAATTTAATTTTTTTTTTATTTGAACCACTTTCATATCATCATACCGATTTTTTTTTCTTTTACATTATTATAACAACGAGAAACAAACTTGCTATATAAATATATTTAATAATAACACATATACTAACTATAATATACATATACTTAATATTATTATGCGAAATAATTAACCCTATTTATTTTTATGCACGCATATTACATACTTTTTCTTTAACATATTTAAATATGTTATGTTGTTATTTAATTTGAGTATATAATATATAAATTTTGTGTCGACTAAATAATAATATGTTTGCACGTAAATAATGAGGTACAATATAAACCTTTATTAATATACATAAATATAGTAAATATATTGATATAAAATGTATTCAACTTATATCGTTGTTTGCTGGTGTTACATATAGCGGGTTTAATGATACGGCTATACACCAATTTCTGCGTCTGATTTATCGCAATTTGATCCAACACGAATTATTTGCCGGATTTTTAGTAACTTAGTGTCTATAAACAAGTGAAAAATATAAATATTACTATTCAGGGATGAAATCATGTAAGTGACAGTCACTGTCACCTTTTATAAATATTGTATCGGCTATGGCGATATCACCGGTGACTATCACCAAAAACTGACGATTTTCAGGTGATAGCTTTTTTTGCTGTCGTTTTGTGTATAAGGTTATATTTTTTTGGGAAAAAAGAAATTCTTTCATTGTTATTTGTTGTGAATTCGGTGTGATAGGCAAAATATTAAAATAAATTAAAGGAAAATATTTAGTTTTCATATTATATTCAAGGAATACATTTCGTAATTTTTTTCCGTTAACATTAACAAAGAAATAATATATTTTATCAAATATTTGTACTTGCGTTTTTAAGTATGGTTTAGCAATATATTTTATCAATATTCTTAAGGCAATAACCAATAGATATATTCTATAGTTGTATGTTAAAAGAAAAATAATGATATAATATTTGCTACATTCAGATCGAAAATTCAATTTTAATATTTTAAATTGTTTACAAATTATTTTAATTCGTAAATTTGTAATGGTTTTATTATTATTAAAATAGTTAATTTTTTATTGAAAATTACAATCAAATAAATCCTAAACCATTGTGTTCCATCGTCCCTGAACAATATAATTTAATCGAAACTGAACTAAACATTTATATTTTTTATTAACGCTAAAATTTTATTATCTTAATTTTGATTATATTTCTATGATTTATTTGTAGATTTTATTTTTTTTTTAGCAGTAATATAAAGAAAGAACATGTCAAAATATATTTCTTTCGCACCGCCGATACGAATGACATTATAAAAATCACGTTGTGGTGAGTGTAAAAGTGATCACCTTACATGATGCCAAAAAAATAGATTATCACTTTTGAATATCACCATGGTGACTGTCACTTATCACCTTACATAATTCCACCCCAGTATTTCCATATATACACGAATATTGTACAATTCATTTTTCACATATGAACTAAAATCAGTAACATATATTTATTTTTGTATATACAATATATATACGAGTAGTTTTTATGGTAGTTGCAGTCGACGTTATTCGCTTTGCATTTTATGACAAAAAATTAATAAACAAAACTCTAAACCTTATAGGAAATAAAATAAAGATGTATCTCATCCTTAACTTCACAATTCACCACAGTGAGTACTGATTTTATGTTCAATAATTTATTAATTTTATGTGTAAAATTGTTTAAATCTAATAGTCGATTGGTCCTATATATTTGCAACTATACCACCAAGATACTTATCTCGAAAACCATCCCATATATATATATTATATTCTTCTTATATACCTTTAGGTATAGTTTACCAATTCACATATTATTTATATATCATATATTGTTTGCCTCTTATCTTCTGTATCTTACCATCATCATATAACTTATTTTATATAAATATCGTTTACACAGCGGTATTTCTTTATGCCACAGTTCACGCAACAATTATTACAAGAATAAAATATAGTAAAACTATATCAGATATATAATGCATGCAATGATACATCACATTAAAATTTTAATCACTGATTATATATTGTGTACAATTCTTCAATATGATAAATTTAAATATATGTTGGTATCTTAAGTACTCTTACATACAAATCATCACAATATAATATCTATAGAATATAATAAAAGTAGTTAAGTATATTTATATAATTTAAAATGCACGAAACTAAAACAAATTATTTGTCACGAATAATCGATTAAGTTTTTGTTTTATTTTTATTTTTTGGCCTCTGTGGTGTAATTTATATAAAATAATGCTATATATTGTATTATTATTATTCTATATATATTAGTTCTATTTCATATAAATGGTAGTTAGATTGAATTTCGTCCTAAATTATCACGATTTTAATCATATACTAATATATATTTATTTTTATTATTCTACAATATATTAGGTTGTCAAATATCTCCCTTCCGCCTTTTTGTCTTTTTAATTTCGCGGCTATGTACAAAGCGCTACAGAGCTCGTATCTGGCAACACTGTACATAATTTGAAAGCTCTTGACATAACAAACAAAACGACGCTATGTATGATTAGTTTGGATATTGCGTTCAACAGTTATAGACGTGTAAACATGGAGTTCACTAACGCCGAAATTCGCGCTATTTTAAAGTTTTCCTTCGTTAAAGGCAAATCCGCTAGAGAAACGTTCCGTGAGATTAATGGTGTTTTGGGGGATGGTACTCTATCACTTCGAACCGCGGAGGAATGGTTTCGACGATTCAGAGCCGGTGAAAACGACACCATGGATAAGCCAGCCGGCGGAAGACCTGTGACGACAAATACCGATCAAATCATGGAATACATCGAGTTAGACCGGCATGTGGCATCTCGTGACATCGCCCAGGAGATGGGAGTTAGTCACCAAACCATTTTAAACCATCTGCAGAAGGCTGGATACAAAAAAAAGCTTGATGTTTGGGTGCCACATGAATTAACAGTGAAAAATCTAATGGACCGAATTTCCATTTGCGAAATGCTGCTGAAACGGAACGAACTCGACCCATTCTTGAAGCGGATGGTGACTGGCGACGAAAAATGGATCACATACGACAATATCAAGCGAAAACGGTCGTGGTCGCAGGCCGGTGAATCGTCCCAAACAGTGGCCAAGCCGGGATTGACGGCCAGGAAGGTTTGGTGGGATTGGAAGGGAATCATCCACTATGAGCTGCTCCCATATGGCCAGACGCTTAATTCTACCATCTACTGCGAACAACTGGACCGCTTGAAGCAGGCGATCGACCAGAAGCGTCCAGAATTGGCCAAAAGGAAGGGTGTAGTGTTCCACCAGGACAACGCCAGACCACACACTTCGTTGATGACTCGTCAGAAGCTACGGGAGCTCGGATGGGAGGTTTTATCGCATCCACCATATAGCCCGGACATAGCGCCAAGTGATTACCACCTGTTCCTGTCCATGGCGAACGCCCTTGGTGGTGTAAAGTTGATCTCAAAAGAGGCTTGTGAAAAGTGACTGTCCGAGTTCTTCGCAAATAAGGAGGGGGGCTTCTACGAGGGAGGTATTATGAAGTTGCAGTCTAGATGGAAACAGATTATCGAACTAAACGGCGCATATTTGAACTAAATCCGATTACTGTAACACTTTTTATAAAGCATTGAATAAAGAGCAAAAAGGCGGAAGGGAGATAGTTGACAACCTTATATAAATATATACTCGTATTTGGTATTTGATACTCGACCGACCGACACTACCATCATATTATAAATAGTCAGTCTATATTAGATATATATATATATATTTGCAATAACATTTTTTCAATTATGTAATTATATATATATTATTAATAGTTTATTTAATAAATTGGTGTTATTGTTGTTTGAGATTATTGCTGATGCTGCTGCCGGTGTTGTTGGTGTTGCGATGCTATATATATATATATTAATGTTAAATAAACTATATATAATTGATTATATGTAAATGGATTGTTGATTTTTGTTATTATTTATAGCAATTTAAATAAATTAAAACAATCATCGCATAAATAATAACTACTTCTTTATAAAATTTGTACTCTACCAAGTGTCTTGTATGTAATAGCATATACACGAGAATATATTTAATATAATTTATCTATATTTTTTGAATTATATTTGTAAATCATCGGTGGCTGTTGTTGATGTGTTGAAGTGGTATTTTGAATTATATTTTAAATTTCACTTTTATTATTACATACATCAATTTTAATTTTATAATATTATATTAACAATATTTATTATACGTACATATAAATATGGTATGTAACGTTTGTATACTAACTAATCTCTGACTATATATATATAATACTTTTAAACTATATGTTTATTAATGTTTAGTAGAGTTTATTAGTTTATATATATATATAGATATAGGTTAATTGATGTGTGTTCGTCTTTATAAAATTTAAATGATGAGAAAATACAAAATTGTTTGCGTACACATCACATATGGATAAAATAATATATAGTTATAATTTAACGCAAAAATTAAATAATTTTTTTAAGAAAATATAAATTACATGGAACGAAATGATTTTATTTTTATACTAATGCAAAATTGTTCATTTTTATCTGTATATATATACAGGGTGTCCCAATTATCGACGGCAATACGAAAACCCTAGATTCTCTGGGTCATTTTGCGTCGAAAATATCATATAACATTTTGGCCGATTCGACTTCGTTACCAAGTTACACGCAAATAACCAATTTTTCAATCAGACCATGTTTTGCACTCTACTGGGATCAATATCTCAATAACTAATTAACCGATTTTAAATTTTTGATACACTATTAGCATTAGCATACCGAGATCTTTAATTTGACGTTAAGATAAGACAATTCTGACATGTGGTTATCGAGATACTTACAGGAATGTTGACAATTTGATGAACGCCATTTTTCTTTTTGAAAGTTTGTTCAAGCATAAGTCGAAAAATCATGATGAAAAAAATTTTTCGGTATAAGTTTAAAAACTTGCCACATTCATAAGCTTTCGTTTAAGCTATAACATTACGATAGGTCTCAACTGGTTCCAAAGATATACACAAATAACTACAACGATGTAGGCATAAAATTGATTTTCGCTATGGAAAAATTGTATCTTTTTTTGTTTTTTCCAAAACCAACAATACGGACGTGACAGATAATTGATTCCATACACTCGTATGCATTCACACAAACCTTCTCACACACAAAAACGAACTCACACACAAAGGCCCACACACATAAACCCACAAAAGAACACGCACTCATATCACCACAGTTTTAAACAAACAAAGCCTAAAGTAATTATTGAAAATGTGCTCCTTCAGCTCGAATACATAGACAACAATGCTTTTCAATAGACCGAATCAATCTAAGTGTTGGTTGTGACTTGTGGCGAAATTCTTGGATACAGTCTTCAGTACATTGAATCAACTCTTCACGTGAATTAATCACAGTTGCATTGACTTTTTCTTCCAGGCAACCCCATAAATCGAAATCCAACGGGTTTAAGTCTGGAGAACGTGGCGACCAGCTTATGGGCCCACCTCTGACAATCCATCTTTGAACGAGTGTAGATGTGGTTTCAACATGATGGTGGGCCAGCGCACTATGGAGGGAATATTAGATGCTGACTGGACGTAAACTTTTATCAAAGATGGATTGGCAGAGGTGGGCCCATGAGATGGTCGCCAAGTTCTCCAGACTTAAATCCATTGTATTTCTATTTATGGAGTTGCCTTAAAGAAAAAGTATATGCAACTGTGATTAATTCACTTGAAGAGTTAATTCAGCTTATTGAAAACTGTATTCAAGACCTTCGCCACAAGCAACAGCAAACACTTAGATTGATTCGGCCTATTGAAAAGCATTGTTGTCTATGTATTCGAGCTGAAGGAACACATTTTCAGCAATTACTTTAGGCTTTGTTTGTTTAAAACTGTCGTGATATGCGTGCGTGTGCTTTTGTGGGTTTATGTGTGTGGGCCTTTGTGTGTGAGTTCGTTTGTGTGTGTGAGAAGGTTTGTGTGAATGCATACGAGTGTATGGAATCAATTATCTGTCACGTCCGTATTGTTGGTTTTGGAAAAAACAAAAAAAGATACAATTTTTCCATAGCGAAAATCAATTTTATGCCTACATCGTTGTAGTTATTTGTGTATATCTTTGGAACCAGTTGAGACCTATCGTAACGTTATAGCTTAAACGAAAGTTTATGAATGTGGCAAGTTTTTAAACTTATACCGAAAAATTTTTTTCATCATGATTTTTCGACTTATGCTTGAACAAACTTTCAAAAAGAAAAATGGCGTTCAGCAAATTGTCAACATTCCTGTAAGTATCTCGATAACCACATGTCAGAATTGTCTTATCTTAACGTCAAATTAAAGATCTCGGTATGCTAATGCTAATAGTGTATCAAAAATTTAAAATTGGTTAATTAGTTATTGACATATTGATCCCAGTAGAGTGCAAAACATGGTCTGATTGAAAATTTGGTTATTTGCGTGTAACTTGGTACCGAAGTCGAATCGGCCAAAATGTTATATGATATTTTCGACGCAAAATGACCCATAGAATCTAGTGTTTTCGTATTGCCGTCGATAATTGGGACACCCTGTATATATGGCTTTTTGGCCAAGGATCTAAAGGTCACATCATAATGTCGTACGTTTGAGTGCGGTAAGAATTCCAAACATATATGTACAATTCGTTTGTAATCATCATTAAACTTATACCAATGCATATAATCGATTTTGATGAATATATCAATTGTGAATTTTGTAGAAGCAAACAAAATCCATATCGATTTTTTTTCCAATTTCTCTACACATTCTAATGTGTTGGGCTACATATTATCGATCCGTTGGTTGTCATCAACAAACGTTTTGTGCATCTGTATAACATCAATATATGTATATGTGAACAAGAACGCAATTTAGCCATCCAATTTTTTGTTTCGTTATGTGCAGGTATATTAAAAAGAAATTATTTAACAAAAGTGATACAACATATGATTAATTTGAAAATTGATGCTTTGATCGAGAAACAACCATATGAATTGGCCACCGCAGACACTGTTAGATAATTTTGCTTTATATGACAACGCACCATTATTCAAATCACATCCGATGGCTTTTGATTTGTTACCAGATTTGCTTGATGAATGGTTTTCATCAAAAGAGAAATAGTTTTTTTTTTTTACGTGGCATCCACAAATTTCCAAACAACAGATGGAAAAAATGAGTACCTAGCGATGGCAATTATTTTGAATCATTTTTTTTTTTTAAATAAACATTTTATTTTTATTATAAAACTTGCAGTTTCATATGCACCTGGTATATATGTAATATAATAAATAAATCATCAATAGAATCAATAAAGGAGTACAAAAGGTACCATATATAAGTTGTTTCACCTTTGTTTCAATAAAACCCATATGCTGTTTATATTATACAAAGAAATACATTTATAAAATTTGTGATTCATTCTCTTTATTTATTTATATTTGTATTTTGTAATATAAAAAATAAATAAACCACCTGCAACGTATAATAACCAATAAAAATAATAATAATAATAATAATAAACATTTTTCTATTATTACTAATGTACTTACGCATGATCAAATCATTTAATTTATTTTTACTATTGTATATAATTTCTACCATATATACTTATTTTATAAATAAAATATAGTTAATTTTTTTTGTATTTAAAATATGTACTATGAAAATTTTTATGTTTTATTTTGCGTTACATACGGTTGCCGGCTCACACATGAATGTCATGAATGTAAAAAAAAAAACTTAAAACAAATCATACGCATCTAAAGTTTTAAAATATAATTTATGTCGTGTGCTTGCGGACACAAATATAACAATAATTGTTATGCCGCCGGTGAGAATATATTTTTTTAATTTTTTACTATATACGAATATATTACATTTTTATTGTTTGTATGTATATGTGTATTAAAATTTATAATATTAAAAATTTCTTAGAATAATATCAAAATAATAATAATTGTTTTTATTTTTATAAAATATTTAATATTCATATATATTTTATAAATATAAATTTAAAATACTATAGTTTTTATATATTCGTTATAATAAGAAAACATGCTGACAAATAAAACTTAAAAACATGACATTACCATATAAATATAAAATGCTATAAATTCATATAAGTATAATCAATATATCAATGGGGGGAACCGTACAAAGAGCTTGGTTTTTGTGTTTAACTATTAACTTTTTTTTTGCTATAGAAATGAAATAAAGAATATATAAATACAGAGCACCAAGCACCACTTTATTTTATATTTGTTCTTGTATTTTGTGTTTTATTGTTATTATTATAATACATATCGAAAAAGTTGGCGATATCTAAATATGGATTCATATTTCTATCTATATAGAAGAATATTATGTTTGCGAATTTTTGTACTCATTCGTGTGTTCATGGTGTGTGTATAAACAAAAACTATTTAATTTGAAATGTTCCATTTTTTATTTGTTTAAAATTATGTTTTTATTTCCGATTTTATTTTTTCTGTTTTTTTTTTTTTAAATTAAAAGGAACTTTAATTGACCGAAAAAATCAAATTTTCTAAATTAAAATTTTTTATATATATATATATATAGCTAAAAATCTTAAATGACGCTTAAATTGTATCGCGCGCATCCCATCACATAAGTATAAGCTAAAATAAAGTAACAAAAAAACAACCACACAATAATTTAATTTTCTGGAACTAATTATTCGTAAAATTGTCATCATTTTAAATTTGATTATTATTATATTTTTAATTTTTGTAAACTACTAAATAAATAATTATATTTAACTTAGTTTTTGTTTTTATTATTATATGTTTTTCGTTTTTTTTTTTTACTAAATAAATGTCGCGTATAGCGCGTAGTCGAAATATGTATACGGCATACGTTTACGTACACGTCCCATAATACTCGTACATTAGAAATAATATATAAATTCATTTATTTATGCTTGTCTTCTTTTTTATATGCAAATACATACGATATTTATTTTTGTGTGAAAATTTGTGAATAAAAATTCTTTTGCTTGTTTTTTTCTTATATTATATTATGTGAGTCTTTTAGCTTAATTGAATGTCCTTGAAGTTAACCTCATAGTAAACTCTTTGTTCGATGATGATTTTTTTATTCTGTTTTTTTTTTTTTATATATTGTGTACGATGTTATTTAGTGAAGATTTTAATATACATTTTATAATATATGATATAATTTAGTATATATAAAACTTATATATTGTTGTAAAATATATATTTGTTTGATTATGTGTGCGCCGTAACACTTCAAACAAATTTATAATAGTAATAAATATTTTTATAAAAATTCATTAGGAATTTTGTCCAAAGTTTAATTTTTTTTTTTTTAAAAAACAAAATCCGTTATAATTAATTTTTTATATAGCCATAAAAGGATTGGCTACGAAACAGGCAATATTCATTTAAATGTCTATTTTTTGAATTTGTTTGCATGCATGTACACTAGAATTCGTTTCGCAAATCTTATGTGTTCCATAATACAGGTGATGACTTTTGAGAACAATCAGCTATATACTATATATTGCTAAATAAATCCTAAATATAACTTAATTATATTATTGTTCTTTTGTGTCGGGCTATGCATATCTAAAATTTTAGTTATTCTCTTAATATATTTTTTATAATCCGCTAAAATGATCGTGTTCAATACCCGAGTACATTTACTTTTTATTAATTGACACACATATTTGAAAGATTTGTTTTAATTTCACAGCAAATTAATGCATATTTTTAATATGTTTTCTTTTCAATCAAAATTTTTTTATATAAAAATAATCATTTTACCAATATACTAAAAATATAGACAAAATAAAGACTATATGTTTCTATAAAAGAGAAATATATTTAAAACATATACCTACTATCAGATTTATGTATATGTATTATTATAATATAAATTCTATAAAAATATTCAGTTTATCACTATATATCCTCACTATAACATCCTTGGCTTATCGATAAATATAAGAATATTATTTAAGTGCGTCACCAGAGATTTTGTGTTTGTGTAAAGTTCATCGTAACGAAAAATAACTTATGCACATTTTTATGTGCTAACAGGCATTTTTTATGTATTGTATAAATAGAGATTTCATGTTCAAAATTAAGGGTATAGTCAATTGTGTTTGAACAAAATTTCGGTTAGATTGAGATATTTGTTATGTTAAAAATGTTAATAATGGGATTATTTATATACGCCTATTAGTAAATTGAAGTTTCTATAAATATATCCTATAAATCCATACGGCAATGAAAGGTTTCAGCAGTGGCAGATTTTGTAAAACCTGAACAATTTTATTTAAATTTGTAATTTAAATTGTGCAAGGCATTATATACAAATAATTTATATGTGAAGATCATATAGATCGAGAATCATATAGCAAGAATCAGATTTCTGTGGCAGAGATATTAGAAATCTATACAATTTGATGATTTCACAAAAAAATTTATTCAAGTTTGAACAGTTTTTTGTGAAATTACTAGAAAATCAGTATGTAGCAAGAACAATTTGAACAATCAGTCAAATTTGTTTAAAATTAATAATGTACAAGTGGAATTTGGTTTTTTTTTTAATTTAGATTGCGATTTACATAATACCACAATCTGTCCGTCTGAATTTTATATTTGAAATAGGAATTTCATAAGATTTGTTCATATAATTTCATTCTCAATTCATTTATATCAAAATCTTATAAAAATTGAAAAAAATTGCAATGCATTTATGAAATTTACATTACTGCGTGATCACTTACAGCAAATACATTTTGTTTGGAATCGGTTTGAGATGAGAAGTTAATTGTAGATAAAGAAAAAATTTAATCGAAATTGTATTATTTAACCAAAAGTTATTAAACGGCTATCCTTCACCAAAAATAAATTGTATACAATTCAACATTGCGATAATACTTAAATATAGATTTAGAATATCTTATGTGATAAAATAAAAGGATGGCGCAAGAAATTTGATATGTAGCAGAAAATTGTTCAATATAGAGCTCCTTGATCGCTAGTGATCTGTACATTATCGTCTGTATTATTATTAAATTCAATCAGCTACGGTGTAATTATAAATATATTTATATATCAGTCAGTATAATGTAACAAGTAATGCGCGCAATGCATAATTAACTAATATTACATTTCATATTTTTTTTATAATATAATAATTTTACACAACATTGTTTGTATTCAATATACGTAATTGATATATGGGAACGTTTTTCTTTCAATTATAATAATTTTCAATATAATATTTATAATCAGATTATAAATCATTAATTTTAATGAGCCAATTTATATATCAATTTAATATATTTTATATATAGTTTTTTTTTTTTTTTTATATTTAATGATTTATAATAAAATAAATAAAGTGGTGTGCTGTGCGGTGTTAAGAAGAAATTTTCAATTTAATTGTAATAAATAATTAAGTATTAAAAATATAACTTTCTTTTTTTTTCTCTATTTACTTTGTTTTTTTTTTTATTATATAAATATTTATATATAAAATAATATTAAAATCGATAATGAATTTTATATTTACGAGTCTCTATCGCAGTGGCAGTTCTCGAGAAATATTTCAATAAAAATCAATTGAAAAATGTTAAAGTAGTCAAATGATATTTAGAGTTAATAAATTGTAAATAAAATATTAGACCGGACGGTAATTGAGAAAATTGTTTTATAATTCATATAAAGCTGATTGTTCGGATAAATTTCCATAGGGCGAAAATTTTTTTCATTTATTAACTGCATGTAAGAATAATATATTTTTTATTTATAATACACAAATGTTTTTCATAAGCTGCCACTGCTGGTATAATTTATATAATTGTATCATTATTAAAAAAAATAATTAATTAATAATATGATAATTATTTAGTTTTTTCAAAATGTCAATGTCAAAAAAAAAATATTGTAATTGACACTTGTGATTAAAATATAATTAATTTATTTATATAAAATAAACATAACATTTGATTGATTTTATAGTTAAATTCATAAATATTAAAATACATGGCTCTTACTATCATATTGCATATTCAAAGCTTATTTAATGCATCGTTGTACGTTGACTGTAATAATATTTGCTATATAGAATTTTGATGTCCTTTATCACACTGTCGCTGCAAGGATCTAAAAAGAAATATACAGTTTACGAGAAAAATTATTTGGAATTTTTAATTCATTATATACTGAATTTTTAGTAGACTATAAGAATTTTCCTAACTATACAACGGTTCTTGATTTATTCGTTTTCAGTTCATATATTCTTCGCATATTACACCAATAATATATAGAATTTTAAAAATTATACTGCAAAGTGCAACTGTCTATTCATTTTATTGTATGTCGGATAGGTTATAAATTATAACTTGTCATTATTAAATATTTATAATATATATTTAAATTCTCCGATTTATTATTATTTATGTAGTATTTTTTAATTGTGTGTATTATAATTCTATATTATATAATTTAATTTTATGTATATTTAATTTTTCTCTATATTTATACATTTATATTTATAATTTAAGTTTAAAATTTAAATCAAAATAAACATATTCTTATATGAGAATATTTATATTATAATAATATATTTATAAACTTGCTGCTACTACACGCAAACCATTTATTGGCCACCTACGCAAAGAATTTTTTAAATTAATAATAAATGCGATCGCACGATCCGGTGTACAGTGTTGATCAAAAATGAAATAACTTGGTTCGTACAAGATTCATGCAATCAAAAGAAAAGAAATTCTTATATATCATTGAATTGAATCAATTATTATAGATAATTGTATAATTAGTTTTAATTAAATATTGTTAATTCAAATTTATTATAAACTATAATTCCATTGTAAACTTGAACATATATGGAGAAAGTGTTATCATTCAAATTGATCAACAAGTATAGTTCAGTGTATTTTCCAGAATTTCCTTAATTTTTTATTCATATATTCTTTTCGTATAAAATTACGAACATAATTTTTTCAAAATTTGTAGAATTCCAAAACAGATTTTTCAATAATTTTTTTGGTTTTTGTATCTATAAGTTGAAGTGGCTGTACGCATATATACTCTAAGAAAATATTGTTCTACATTTCAATTCATTCACATTCACAATTTTCTCCGCATGTAAAAATATATTTTTTTTATATTAATTAAATGGTATCTCGAAAACAATTAATTTGACACCACAATACTTTGTGTAGATCTTTTAATTCGAAATTTATTTTGTTTTTAGTTTTCATTTCATTATATATCATTGATATTTCAAGAGATTTACTACTTACTTACGCTATGGCGTTAAAATCCAGTTGCGGTTTTTCGCCTTCTCCAACCTGACCTATCCGCAGTCAATGTCTTCCAATCACGAATTTTCAAAGGATCTTCATATCACAGTTTACTGCATCTTTCATAAGAAAAAAACAACCAATTTGTTTTTGGACCAGTACTGTATCTAATAAATATGCGGATAGAAATATGATAGTAAGTGTAAATTTTAATTAAAGGATTATTAATAATATTTTTCTTTTTATATATATATATGCATTGAAATTTCATTTGCATTAATAATTTCAAGATCATCTCTAATGTTTTTTTTTTTTTTTTTTTAAATACTCTTATATATATAGAAACTTATGGAAGTGTCAAATAACATAATGTAAATTTCTTGTGAATATTATTTCATTTATCTCATTGTTTTTTGTTTTCCACATACACACACACACACACACATTTATATATCATATATATTGTATTATTATTTTATTGAATACTTGGAGTATATAAATAAATTGTTTTCCTGTTGTATGGTATCTTTACGGTGTGCATTGTAATTAATAAACAAGAAAGAAATATTTTCCAACAACAACAACAACAACAACAACAAATGCCTAAACACAAAAATAAAACACTGCAATTATTCTGTACTTCAATATACAATATATAAAAATAAATAAATAAATAAATAAATATAATACTTATAATAGTTAATACGCGTATATAGTCTCTGCGTCTGAATAATTTCTATATATATATACAGGGTAACTTATAATATACATATATATATGTTTCGTTAAAAGTTGTTTAGTTTTGTCCTTGTATTAAGTCACCTAGGTACAGGTCAAGGCCATCTTATTTTATTATTGTTTTTTTTTTTTCTCAAATCAAATTTTTATTAAAAACATTGCATTACATATACAGACAGACAGACATAAAGCCAAATAACTTAAACATATATTGTATATGAATTATGAACCAAAAATTATGTTATGAAAATTCTTGTAATAATTTGATTGGCTTTTGTTTGACATGGACATTTATAAATAAATGATATATTCTTTTTATAATTATTTTTAAATATAGATATAATGTGTGTGTGTGTGTGTGTGTGTATGTATAAACAAAACAAAGCAACATACAACAAAGACAAGACACGACAAGAAATTAAATATTTTGCATGCCATTCATAATTTTATATATATAATACATATCTATATACTAATATAATTGTCTGATGGACAATAATAATATTATTATATACTTTTATAAGAGATCTATCTACCACCCAGTAGCACACACACATATATATATATATAAATTTTTAAATTTTCTTTTGTAAAATATCACTGAATAATGTAATTTGTAAATTTATGCATTACACACCCATATAGTTTTATTAAAGTACACACACACACCAAATCATATCACATCACATCACATCACATCACATATATCCTTTGTTACTCGGCCATATATAATAATATATTGTGGTGATACTCTATTATATTATTTTCTATTATTTAATATATATATATATAAATATCATCATTATAATATGTATGAAAAAATAATAAAAATAAAGTGTATACAAAGATCATGTTTTGAATTTAAAAAAAAATAACCATTTATATTATTATATTTATCTTTATAATAATTTATACATTTTTATTTATAATAAATGTGATGCAACGACGAGGGGGAGACCAACGCGAAATGAGAGATGTGTTATATATATGTTATATGCATATCATATCATTATTATAATATGGTAGATAGAGTTATATAGGTGGGTGTCATGTCATTGTATATACAATTTATATAGAAATTATATGTGATATTATTTACTACTACTGGTATTGAAATTATAAAAAACACATACGCTTATTGTTTATAAATATACATTTTTTTTCCATGTATATTGGTAAAATAAGGAAAATAAAAGAGTATGTAATTACAAAGTATATTTGAAATGGTTGAATGTTTTTGTAAACGTGATTTTTTTTAATATGTAAGCTTAATAAGTTCATTTAATAAGAAAATTTTAGAAAAAAAAAAAACAGTAAATAGATAAGAATCTAATTAATTAAGTTTATTAACCTTTCTGAAGTATATGTATATATATTTATGTTGTATATACAGTCGTGGTGATTCAAATAGTTAAATACTATTTTTTTTTATACTTTGTTATTGCATATATCAGTGGATATTCAACTTGAAAGAAATCGTTATATATATGTATAAACTACAAATGCACGTATTATATATAGGACTGAGGTTAAATAATTTTTGGTTGTTTGTACGAATTGTACAGAAAAGAAACCATCACTAAAACTATGTCTAAATGAAATTAATGTTACAATTTTAAAAAACTCTGTTCCATATTTGCTATATATGATTAAAATTATTTTTAATTAAAAAAATATAGCAATTAGTTTAGGTTATAAAAAAAAAAAAAAATGTAGTAGGATTGTACACATTCTTTTAATTTTGTTAATTTATCCTTTTATTTGTAATAGTTTGCATTGGTTTTTTTACGTTACAAATTCTCAGTAACAATTCTCGGTGTGCGGTACTATTTAACTATTTTGGCCATTGCTGTGTACCAGTTGCATATATAGTAATGTTTATTTTTTTCATTATAACATATATTCTTGTGTTTGTAAAAAGATTATAAAAATAAGGAGAACGCACGATTTCATGATCTTTTTAAGGTGCTATTAACATTGTTTTTTTTTTTTTCGTTTTTCTATATTCCATATATAATATTTCATTAAATATTTAACCAATTTCTTGTGATTATATGTTTTTTTTTTTATATTTTATTATTTTATCGTGTGTATATAAAACATAATAATTCCATTAAAAGAAAACGAAAAAACGATTTGCTTAAAAAAAATAAATATTAAAAATTCTTATCATACATATAATAATGTAATATAATTTATAGGTATAGGTATAGGTAATACACGCAATTTTTAATACAATATATATGGGTTAGTATGTTATAGACAAAATGCTGATCAGAGGAAGCTAAAGAAAAAAAAATTCAAATATTTGCTGGCGTGACATATTTCATTATTATTTATTTAATAATATATAATGTTATATTTTACATATCCGTAGAATATAGAATATAGAATAGAATTTTTAATTATGGTATTTTTACTGGATAAATTTCTTCACTATTTTTATTCAATTGTTGCATATAGCCAGTTTGTTAAACCGGTGTTTTTATACATTTGTAAATAATCGTGCGACCAGATTGTTCATCTTGTCCTATAGGCACCAACTCCCTATATTCCGAAGAGCCATCGTTCTTGTAATGCTGCAAGAAATATGCGACACATTTAATTTCTTTATGATTTACACAGCCTCAACCTCAATAACCAGTATACGAAAACATTTCCAATCTTTTGATCATGCACAGTGCTTTGTAATTACAAGCGTAAAATGTACAATCGATTTTTTGTTGAATGTCAGTAAACTTTTATAGTTTTCTATATTTTCAGTTTTCCTCTATACATTTTTTTTTTTTTTTTGCTGCGGAGTGAATCAATTTCTAATCAGATTTGTTTTATTTATTTTATTTACTCCGGTTGATTCTGTCCATTTTAATTGCATCTATTTTTGATCGGATTGCATTAGATAGCCATCGATAGGGATTGCCCTGTTATCAGTATAACTACTTCGTGTATGCGGATATTTTATTTTTCTCTATTAATAATTATAGTCTTAAGAATTTTGTCGTCAACAGTTATGTTCTACAGATTAAAATTACACTGATATTCAGCTCTCGCCTATAATTGATAGTTTATGATGATTCTATTGCATGAATATATATTCCGTTTCAATATATTATTCGTTAATAATTTGTGTTCTCCAGCATATGGTTTTTGTTGTCACATTGTCAAAATAATTTCCTCCTCTTCACTTTAAATTTTAAGCACACTAGATATTTATACGATATAGTTTTCATTCTTTAATTAGTTTTGGTGTGTTGCAGTATAAAATTGTCTGACAATATATAAGTTTTAAAATTCAATTAAAAATGAATTAACTTTAATATGTGTATTAGAGACGCGTATATTTATTATCAATCAACACGTTATATGGAAAAAATTAAAATTTGAATTAATTATGTGTTGAAAAAAAAAGATAAGACTTTTTTTTTTGGTTTTTTTCTATGCGGTTTTCTATATATATATTTTTTTTTTTTGATTTTATAAAACACTTGAACAAAAATCAATTGAAAGTTTATATTTTCATATAAATTAATTTATATTTTGTATATCATCATTTTAACATTACCCGCAATTTTTTTGCGGTTGATCGAAAAATAATATAGTAATTAGGTTTTTTTTTATATTTTGTATGTACGTATATATTGAAATAATAAACTAGACCTATATATAAAAGTAACTATATATATATATTAATAACACACTTAATGAAAAAAAGTTTACATCTAAATCTTTTGTATATTGTACAATACATAAAAAATTATAATTATGTTTTTTATTTTTCTTTTCTATTTTATAATATGTATCTTATAATTCTAAACAACACTTAAAAATAAACGTATTTTATTATGTTATTTTGGGTATTAATTATATGTACGCAGAGTGTTTAAAGATGTTCTGAGCCGACGCTATATGTGCGATTAGATAACGATGGAAAAAAAAATCTTTTATTATGAGCAAAAGTTATGGTAAAACGATTGATAAATTGGATTCCTTACAAAAACTACAGAGTATCTCTTGTTTTTAATCATTTTTACATTCAAAAGACCATGAAGTTTTCCCATACAAATTTTTATATGCGCGATTAATTAATTTCATCTTCATTTTCATCTAATTAATTAAACTATGTTATTCCATGTGAAGCACAAAACAATCATTACCCAGTAAAGTTGGTAAATTACTCCGCATCTAGAAGTATATAATAATTCATCAATTGGTTTATTTCCATTATTTTTATATTAGGTGTTTATAGACCATTCACATTTATATTGTAGCATAGAAAATATTCCATAAATGATGCTTTACTATTTTGTAGTTCATAACTTTTTTAATACACCCTCTGTCTTCTGTATATAATAAATAATAATAATTGTATGCATATAACAAAAGATAATATATATATAAATCAAAAGCGAAAAAATTAATAACTATATTTTAGTTTAGTAAAAATAAAATAATAACAACAAAAAACTCTTATAATATTTTATTTTATTATATTGTAATATATATATATAAAAAGAAAGCAAAAGGTTAAATAGTTCATATAAATCACTGTCAAATCAATGCATTATATGGACATATAATATACGTGCGTCTATATAAAATATTACCAGATCAAATGTATATGATAAAATATATGCAATTCATTAAATTTTTTCACGCAAATATTAATTTGTCTTATTTATTATTAAATGGAACAAGTATTGTATTATTATTATTATTATTATTTTCTATAAGCATCAATTTTTGATTAACAAAGAAACCCTTTTTACAAAAAAAAAATTCTGTTATATAAATATTATATTTATATATAGATTTTAAGAATCCATACAAATAATTATTTAGGAAATTTTACAAATTCATTTAACCACATTTCAATAAATAATTTTGTTGTAAATGACACAAGAAAACCTCTTCAATTTATTGTATACATAACGAATATATTTAACACACTTGTCAGAATAATATTGGAATTTTACTCCATTTTATGTTCCCTTATTTACTGAACCTTCATGCTTCATGATATCTTCTACTGTCATTAAAATTTGTTAATAAATTGAGTTAAAAGTGGATAGGATATGTGACATCCATTCAAATATATGATATATCCTTAAATGGTTATTAAAATGTCCGTAATCCTTAAAACACAATCTCGAATCCTAGTTTAATTCTCTCGCATATGAAATATCGTAATATGCATTATTTAAAAAAAAATAATCCTGTAATAACCTTCGAATGTTCGTTATCCTTGAAATATCTGAAATTTATTCGTATACAATACAAAATAATTTATTTGTGAAATAGAAAAGTGCATGTAAATTATTTTGAATATTATGAGTTTCGTCACTATGAACTTTAGTAAGGTTATTTATACACTATTCAATATTATTATATTGTTTAAACAAAAAAACAACAAACAAATAAACAAAAGTAAAAGTTCATTATTATAATACATTTTCAATGATTCATTATAATCTTATATAAAAATCATAATACAATAAATTAATTTCTTTGTTAATTAATTTATTTATTGTTTTTTTTTTATTTTATGAATATTACTAATTTTGAAAAAAAATTGTGATTTTTATTTTTTTCTTTCTACAAAACTAAAAAAAAAAAAACGTGTTCGCTTATATGCCAACAATTTGCATAATTTAATTTTTTAGTTTTGTCATCAAAACAATTTTATTTATATATTTATTAAATTATATATAAATAAATGTATATTTGTGTGCGTCGATGATTATGGATTATTTATATTTATACACTAAATATATATTGTATATAATAAAATATAAAATAGTATATATTTATCGGAAATACAGTTAAAATTGAAATTATTTCCGGAAAATTTTGATGGTCATATATAAAAATTTTCTGTGCAAAATGAATCACACAATGACAATATTTTCACAAAAATCATTTTTATTTATATATATGAACTTTATTAAATTATTATTTACGTAAGGTATTTGTTGGTAATGAAGTTGGACGGCTAAATAATTTATTGAATTTTAGTATCAAGTAATTAAAGATACGTATAGAAATCAAGTAATGCATAGTTGATAATTAATTACTTATACAATTGGTGTTAGCGTTAAAATAAAATCTTTACGTGTTAATGTATGCAATGATAAAAATCAAATGCGGCGCATACATAATAATCGTATATAGTGAGGCTAGAGGTCTAGACTATATCGATATCTACATTGAATATTAATATTTTTAATTACGCTTTAAGTTTAACGAATGCATTATAAAAAAAAATCGTCACAATTAAAACGATATTACACAACCCATGCGCATATGTAAAAGGAATTGAATATGATTATAACAATTCGGTACAATTAATTATTACAAAATATAGTGTAATTTTTACATACATTACATTATAACGTCATAATAATAATAATAATAATAATAATAATAATAATAATGTCTGCAGTCCTACATTGTTCTATATATATTTATGGTAAAAATATTTGTGTGATAACTTAACAACAATATTAAAAATATAATTAATAATATAATAAAGTCACGATGTGACATTGATTTTGATGCAAATAAAAGCAACTGTTTGTTTTATTTATAAGGTAATCTTCAAATTCTAGAAAAGATTACCTATATATAAATAAATACAAATAGTTGTATGATTAATAAACATTATACATAGATTGGAATGTGCGTCTATATTGAGATAATAAAATACGTGTTTTTATTATGGGAATATGAAAAATCAATAAATTTGCATATATAAATTTTTTTTGCAGTATATATACCACCGAGAAACAATTTATATTATATTAATATTAAAATAAATATACATATTATTATGAAATACAAAAGGACCGGCGATAATATATAAATTTCAATGTTGTGCGTTGTTGTGTTGTGATATAAAAATATGCAAATTGAACAATTTCCCTTTTCTTTTTTTGAAAAATGTAAATGTAAATAATAGCAGCAGCAGCAGCAGCAGCCACCACCGCTAAAACGCCACAACAGAAAAATATTTATTTATTATTTATTTTATTGATTTAACAAAATCTTTCGTTACTTGTAATAAGATTATTATTAACATTTATTATATGTGTGCTGCGATGACATTATGTATAAACAAACTTATTATTATTATTATTATTATTATTTTTTATTTATTTATTTACAACATTTTTATACAATCGTTGACTATATAATAAATTTTAATATTATAATTATTATTATTATTATTATAATTGTAAACATATACATTTTGCAATTGTCTGTTTTTTATTGATTATTATTATATTATTTATTCGCATATGGTTGTGGGTATGGTTATGCGGAAAAATGTTTGTATATCCATCCATACATTTATACAATATATAATATTATTGTAATTGTTTATAATGTACGACGACGATGACAAAAAAAATAAAAAACATGTTGTACATAATAATATATGGAAGTATTATCTCATCATATTTATCAAATATAGTTTATGAAATATAAATCCGTTTATTTTATTATTATTATTATTATTATTATTATAATTTTAAAAATGTTTTTTGTATAACAAATATATATGTTTTGGAACAATATAATTGTATAAAAAATAAATTATATTGTGGTAATAGCATACAATATATGGATATAATTCTAAAATAAATTATGTTTTGTTTAGTTATAGTATATATATTTAACTGCCGTATTCGGTTATATTATATAACAATATAGGATGTATTTTTATTTTAGTAAATAATAATATGACGTACACAAATAATTCAAATGTCGTTTTTGATAAATTTAAGTATATTATTTTTTTATGTATATCCTTGAATCATTATCCCATTGTGTTCGACTATATACATATAAAAACTTATAGGCAGAATGTTCACGAATGCATTGCTATATCCTATTGTTTTGACAATTTTTGTATTAATTAGAAAATTCGATAGTTTTAATTTTTAACGCAGCAAAAACTTATTGTATATATATTTTTTTGTAAAATTTATCAAGAAATAATTTTTTTTATAATTTTGATTTTAATATAATTACTATTTCAAAAGTTCTAATACTATAGAAAAAACTCATTTTTTTTAATGACTATTATTTTAAATACCTTCATATAATTTCTTATGTAGCGATGAATAGATATAGAAGATAATAAAAGATAAGAATTTGTTTCTAGAATTTTATAAATCTTCCCATTCCTTTCTGGAACACTTGGAAAATTTAATCATTTCTATAATAAAATGTTGATAAGGTTTTGTATATATATTATGTAGGTTGAGAATTTGATTAACCAGTTTTTATGAAATTCCAGAAAATGATTTATACGCAAAACAAATTTTTGCATAATATATTCCACTACAAAAACATGTTCTGATATGGGTATCTTATATTCTATTGGACATTTAAAAAAAAAAGTGCTCATATATAATCTCATTTTATATATATTTAAATACAAAATCTGTTAAAAATTTCATGCGAGAACTGACACAATATGTATAGTTTCGGTTAGTTTAGATTAATATAAATTAAAATCTATCCTCATTATAATTTTTGTTATAAGAACTCCATATATAAAATCTCTTAATATGTAAACATTTTAATTTCATTGAAATTAATGGCATGAAATTATTAAACTATTCAGAAAATGTTCGGCGGCATTAGTATATAAATTTTTTTGCTATATCAACATCAAATAAAACTGTTTCATTTCTTATATTTCTATATCTATATTCTTCAGTTCCTCAAAAGATTTATTACCATTGTTCTCATTAAAATTTACTTAAAGTGTTAATTTTTTTTCAAAATCTAAATCTATATAATTTCTTATTTATATGTTTATAATATAATTATTGCTATTTAAAATTATAATTAATTTTCTATATATTATATATTATTGTACAATGTACAATTTTAATTAAAAATATATACAATATATAGGAAAATATAATTAAAGTGTGAAGTTATTTTTTTTTATTGTTTTTTTTTGTGACGGTTATAAATAATAAATGTATAATTTTAAAATTAAATTTTTTTTTTAATTAATTTTATTATGTAAAATTTTAAATTAAAACAATTTTGAACGAAAGTTGCATATTAAATAAGAAAATAATGTCTGCATCGTAATTTAAAAAAAAAAAAAAAAAGGTTATAATAAATGCTGTAAAATAAAAATAAATATATAATATTATTCTATAATAAATGGAGATTAACTATAATAATAATAATAATAATAATAATAATAATAATAATAATGATATGTGTAATAATAAATTAATGATTCATATACAAAATACAAATATTTATAATTATAATTAAAATATATATATAATTTTCCTAACAATAAATATGAATCTTATGTGTACTCGTGTATATAATCTATAATTTCAATTATATACTTTCACATATAATATAATTAAATATTTATTTTGTTTATATTGGAGTTGCTTTAAAAAGTTTATATAATTATGGAAAAATTATTTTATCTACAATATATATTTTTAATTTTACCTAAAAAAATGTTAAAATAATTAATTAAAATTATTTTCGAATCTATAATTTATATTTCATATTGCAAAACTTTTAACGTATACCACATGTGGTGATATATAGATTTTATAAAATAATTGCATATATCATATGTATAGAAATAATTTATTTCCATATATATATAAAATGTAAATATTAAATTATTTATTATAAAATAAATTAAGAAAGTTATACTAAAATTGTATACGCAAAAAGAAAATATATTTAATAAATTGAAATAATTAATATATTGATATTTGAATAATTCAATTTTAATATTATACTATAATTGAAATTATAGGATTTACGTTTTCTCGACTTTTTGCGATTACAATACAATATTATTTCTCAAGAATTCTCGAAAATTATTAAAACCATATTTTAAACTCTACGTACGTCTGATTGGTTTTAAAGTATATTTATAATAATGTCAGCTAATACATTTCTTTTGTATTCCATAAATGTTCCACACACACACACACACACATATATTACAACACTGTGAATTTGTCACTTAATTTTGGTAAAAAAAATATAGATATTGAATAATTTTTTAAATTAAGTTAATTATTGGAAATTATTAAATTGTTGAAATTTTGTCGAGAAAAATTACTTTTAAAAAACTTAACAAAAATTTATGTATATTAATAATTGGCCATGCTTTAATATTACGCATTTGTATATAATACGAAATTACAATGGGTAATTTGGTAAATTTCCTAATTAATAAATATAACCATTATAATATTATATATTCACGATATTCATTCACATTATTAATTTTCAAATGTTTGTTTATTATCATTATTTATTATTATTATTATTATTATCATTATTTATTATTATTATTATTATTATGATTATTAATTTAATTAAATGAATGAAATATGAAATTACTCATTTAAATTAAGTTGGTTTTATCTACTAATACACACATTACCATATATGTAATATTTGTTGATAATAACATAAATATAATATAATATATGTTATAAAAATATTGATTAATCGCATGTACTCGTGTACATATTTTCAATATTACCAATATTGAATAATATCATTTCAAATTGTTAGTATTATTTATTATTATTATTATTATTATTATTATTATTATTATTATATATTATTAAGTCATATGTTGCTCCAAGTGGAGCTTTATGTCATCTAATAAACATTTCATTACATCCAAGTGTTGGTAAATTACTCCGCATGGAAGTATATAACAATTTACCAATTGTACTGTAATTAACGAAAGATAGATTTTATTCTATTATTTTTATATTGGTGATTGGCCCATAGTGATGTATGTGTACAGACATTGTTAATCTTTGAATAGCGTCCAACACCAAATTTTCAAAGATATTCGTTTTTCTGTTTATTCCATAAACGAACAAATAGTCAGCCAGCTGAAAAATTTTAGTATTAAAATAAATACCGGAAAATTTGCTATGAAAAATAGCGAAATTGAATCCGCTATATTTCATGATTAATAATATATATTTCGGCGCTATGCCACTGGTGCTACTGAGTGTAAATTGTTAATATAGCTATAGTTTAATATAAAATTGAGAACAAATTAACTAAAATGTTATATTAATAATCGTTATTTATTTATTTATTTATTTACATTCAAATTGCTTGTTTATTGATCATATTTAATAATGATATTGTTAATATAATATCTGAAATTTAGAAAATATAAAATTACTAAATAAATATATAACAATAATTTGGCTAATATTTTAAATGAAAATTCTATCATCTCGGCATACAGAAAATTTTTTCGAACACTAAAATTAACAATTAATATTCTCATAAAACTTAAAACGTTTTATATTGTTTTGGGGTTAAAAAATTTTACGAAATATATTGAATTTTTTTCTTTTGAGTGGGTATACACTTTATTTAATTGACCAAAAAAATAAATAAATGTAATTATTTATATTTTTCCAATTACTAATCGAAAATTTCTCTGTAATACATTTTATATATTGTAATAGGTCTACCAATATGTGTGTGCCGCTCACGGATTAATCTCTGTGGCCGCCTTAAATGATGGCGGTTTCGACTTAAATATTTTTTTGTTAACGTATTCACTTTATATCTTTATCTTTCTTAGTTTGTTTTACGAGCTAAAAATTTAAACAACATATTTTTTTTTTTTTTAAAATGTCGTGTTTTGTGCCAGAAAAAAGTGATTTGCGGGGAGGTTTATTGTTATTGTTTCATTGGAAGAAAACTGCTGCTGAAAGTCATCGAATTCTTGTTGAAGCTTATGGTGAACATGCTTTACAAGAAAGAATGTGCAGAAAGTGGTTTCAACGATTCAAAAGTGGTGATTTTGATCTGAATGACAAAGAACGTGGAAAACCACCAAAAAAATTTGAAGATACAGAATTGCAAGCATTGTTGGATGCAGACGATGCGCAATCGCAACAACAACTATCTGATTCCTTAAATGTATGTCAACAAACCATTTCTAATCGTTTAAACAATATGGGTAAGATCCAAAAGGAAGGAAAATGGGTTCCATATGAATTGACAGAAAGAAGCATGGAAAAGCGAAAAACCACGTGCGAAATATTGTTTCAAAGACAGCAACGAAAGTCGTTTTTGCATCGAATAGTCACTGGTGATGAAAAATGGATTTATTTTGACAATCCTAAACGGACTAAGCATTGGACTGATCCAGGTCAACCAGTCAAATTGACGCCAAAACGCAATATTCATGGAAAGAAGGTTTTATTGTGTATTTGGTGGGACCAAAAGGGCGTGCTGTATTATGAGTTATTGAAACCTGGTCAAACTATTACTGGTGAGGTATACAAAGGACAATTGAATAAATTGAATCAATCATTGAAAGAAAAACGACCAGAATGGGCCAACAGACATGAAAGAGTGATTCTTTTACACGACAATGCTCGTCCACATGTCGCAAAACCGGTAAAAGAAACATTGGAAACACTCGGATGGGATGTGTTACCACACCCGCCCTATTCACCAGATGTTGCTCCATCAGATTACCACTTGTTCAGATCGATGGCACATGGACTCTGTGCACAACGCTTCCACAATTATGAAGACGTCCAAAATTGGATCGATTCTTGGATCGCATCAAAAGAGGAGAAGTTTTATTTTGATGGTATTCATAAATTGCCAAAAAATTGGAAAAAGGTTATACTTAACGATGGTAATTATATTCAATAAAAATTTTTTACTGTTATTACCGGAATTAATGTGTTTTATTTTTAAAAAAACGGCACACACATATTGGTAGACCTATTATATATACTACGATGTAATGTAAAATCTCCAGGCTAGACTATATAATAAAGATTGATGAATATTTTATTAAAAGTTATTAATTTTTTTTACATGACACAATAATAATAAAAATAATAATAGCGATACAGTAAAAGAAGTTGATGGCGTAATAAATAAATTAAAAATTGGTCGTCAACAAATATTTATAGAAAAATAAATATGTGCTGCTGAATAAAAGAAAATGTGTCTTTTTTTTCTTTTTATTTTAAAAAATTGTTTTATTTACAATATTTATTCGTATATTTTTCTGGTAATATTAAATTCTACAATTATAATAAATATACACATTTATATAGTTTTGCTGCTGTGACAAGAGATAAAATTATATTATACATATACACTTAGAGACTTATCTATAAATAAAAAAAACATATTTTAATTGACTTTTATTGCTTTAACACGTCATTTATAACCATATGGTTTTTTTTTTTCTGTATAATATATTTTACAATTTAATATCTTCAATAAAAAAAAAATACACAGTATTATTATGACCCATCATTCGTCCTTATTTGGAAACTTATATTTTATATTGTTTTTGTTTCGCTCGCAAACATAAGTTAATACACTATATTTTTTCCATATTAAATTAAAATTGTGATTTAATATTATCCATATATACAATGGAATTCTATACTTATATAAAACTATATAATTTATTTATATTTAAAACATTTCATATATACACACACACACACACAGCGAGTGTATGATGATGATGAATGAATACAAAATTGTTATGGATCTTTATTTATTTATCACTTATTTAACTGTTGTGTTTAGTTTGAATAGGGAAAATTTATTTTTATATATATATATGTATTGATTTATTTTATTGTTAAATCTTATTATTTATTATTATTTTCTTCACTTTTGATATGAAAATAATATATATATTCTTGTGTTTATAAAATGGGAATGGATGCTGTGTTTAACTATTTTATATATACCATATATATTTTATATATTATACGTATATGAATATAAAATAAGTTAAACAATTTATTAATATAAATAAAAATATATGAGATAATAAATTTTTTATACTATTATTATACATGTAAATGCACGTTCTCAAGTTAAATATTGTATATATATATACCATAGATATATAGGTATATACTTAAACAGTGATATAAAAATATGTGATGATTATTTTATTTATTACATGATATAATGTGATTTATTGAATAACTATTGTATTTTATTATCAATTGTGTGTTGTGTTTGAAACACTTGTATAAATCGTAGAAAAAAAAAACTATGGACTATAAATGGATATTAATGTTTATTATATAATAATTGTGTAAATTTATACTATTTAAATTAATTCATCTATATTTTTTGTGTTCCAAGCTTATCTAATAACGTATAGTTACGTACATTGAAATAAAATACTATCAGACCGTATGCACGTACCACCGTTTGTGCGCCCAAATTTATTTACTTTTCTTTCTTGAGCACGAATATTATGCACCATCGAAAAATTTTATATATGACATTAAATGAAATGCTCGACGGCTGGAAGTAATTGTGTTGTAAAACATTTTTGGCATGCTAGATGAATACTAAAATTATCAAATAATTCATTTTGTGTTATTTTCTTATTTGACGGCCAAAATTTTGTGACATAAAAAAAATACGGCTAATATCGTTTAAGGTGCCAACATTTGCATCGTCGATCGTCTTGTGTTTGGTAAAACATTGTATGGTATCAGTTATTTTATATATATATATATATACTATTCTGCATAGAAGTAATAGTTAATAGACGCAACTGGTTTGATTTGAACCCAAAATAGAATTACAATTTTTTTTTAAGAAAAACAAAACGGACTTTATTCAGTATATTTTCCATTTTGTTCGATGAGCTTCGATGTCATCATTTTGACAACTTCATGGTTCCGAGTTCATAGAATTTCTAGTTCTTCTTAATTAGTAAAAAACTGAACCAAATATGTGATTTGACATCATTTATTGAAATGCATAACATTTATCACATTTATAATTTTTTTTAAGGCTTCGTAAGCCAACACAGCACATAATTGGTTGTGATTTGTGAACATTGGTTTTATTTTAATTGATTGGTTTTTGGGTAAATTAAATGAATTAAATATTTTTGTAAATGTAATCATTAAAAATTAATTACCAGCATATAATTAAATGAATTAAATGAGGACTAGGTCAATGTGAAAAATTATATTATAGATTATAATTTCGTTTTGTTATACAAAATATATGGATATTATAACAATAAATTTAGTAATTAAATTTTTCTTATCTTTTATATACCATGAATTACCTTCTTTTCATTACTTCTTACACATACGTTATATTTACATTTGCATACCACTACATATTTATTTTTATATATATACGTCATTTGTAAGTAAATATTTAATTAATGCATTTTTTTTTTCTTATTTTTTTCAGATATAATCGAATATATAAAGATACAACCTTATTTTTCATTTCACTGCGTGTTTCAAATATATTTATATAGATGTAAGTAAAATATACATTATTTATTATATTATTAAATATTAATTGGTATATACAGACAGATATATTTATAATATTTGTTTGTAATTATTTTATTTCTATTGTATTTTTTTTTTATTATGTATAAACATGAAAATTTATAATAAATAATTATCAAATATTTATATACTTACAATTTTCTATAAAATATAATCATCAATAAAATCTGTTTTTTTTTTCACAATGTTTGAAATCTTATAATAAAATACACAAAAATAAACATTTCAAGGTAATCATCGTGTAAAACTAATAAAAATATACACCTTCTGTGAATCATATAAATACGTACGTAGTATATTGAGGTAATATTGAAAGTTGTCAGAGAATCATGATTTTACAAATGTGTGAGATGGTGGATATAGATGATTAGCAATAAATTTAGTTTATAAATAATTTATTTTATTTTTTTTTTTTTTTTTTATCATCATTAAGACTTTGAAAATAGTTAGTAGCACCATATTCGATTTTTCGTTTAACGAAATTTATCATGCTGACTATGATATGTGCACATTCATATACATATCGATAGCAATTAGCGCCAACCGCACTCATAAAATAATATCTCTATACAATTAATTTTGTTTGAACATAATTTTCCAGAAACTTTTAAAATTACTTCTATACGTTTTTTTTCTATAATACCTTATTATTTATATATTGTTATACATATATTGTAGTATTCAATGATCTTGGAATTGGTTTCGCATTAATTTGTTATATTCATTTTTCACTCTCATTTTATTGCTTAAATATTAAAATTAATATTAATAATAATAAAATAATATATATATCTCGTGGTTGGTTGGTTACATAATTTATTATTAAATATACTATGGATATATATATATTTATGTCGATTTATTTTATATTATTATTTAACACAATTTGAGAACATAATACAAAAAAAAAAATTGGTTTACATGCAAAAAGTAAATTATTATCAATGTATCATTTTTCTTTGATTATTAATATTATTATGCATATAATATCTATATATGATTTATTTATTTGTTTGTTTATTATATTGATGGATGAATGATTCATTTACAATATCTTATAATATGTATTTATGTTTTGCGTTATTTATTATACTTATTATAAGTACTTTTTATATAACACCGGATAATTGGTTTTTTTTTACTGACTTATTATAATTTTATGTATAATTCGTACATACAATATATACTATGAGTATTTATATAAAGTGATTTAAAACACATGTATATATGGTATTAGGTATACCCTTCAACATTCTCTTTATTATAATAATACATTGTAATTAAAAATAAGTTTAAAAAATGAATTTGCATATATACGATATATATTGTTTAATTAATTTTTCACGGTCAATGCCGCCACGATAGAGTTTACGCTGTTATATACTGGACTATATATATATATATATTTATTTATATATTATTATATATCGACATGGATTGGAGAAAATGTATTTGTATCAGAGAAGCCAATTTCTTTAAACTAATTTATTATTATTGAAGGTTACCATATTTTCTATATATTAGAAAACAATAAATAATTATTATTCAATTATTTATACTTACATTATTTTAATCAATAAATATATAATTTTTATGAAAACAATATCGTAATTATTAAATTAAATTAAATTTGTTCTTATAACTGCGCCTATATAGTTCAAATCTTATTTCACTATAAAATCTTATTTTTGATATTTTGTCTCTAATTACGTTTTCTCATATATCTACGTCGATTTTTAAATAGTTTAAAATATACAACATAAATATATATCTTCTTGACATAATGATCGCCTATTACACATAAATGTACGATAGAAACATGTATTTTAACACATATGTATAGAAATAATTTATTATTGATTACATATATATAGACAGGATGTTATTTAAAGAACCGAACCATATATGTTAAGAATAATATATATGCAACTTTACATGTTTCTGCATTTATTTCAACCGAAAAAAGATCATAAATTTTTGAACAAAAAACAAATTAGTTTTAAAAAAATACATCGCACAACATCCATCATATATTTTCCTGATCTATTATCATTATCGACTACTTTCTTTTTTTTTCAAAATTGAAGCTGGCAATAAAATGTGAATTTTATGATGATGTTTCGCAGTCTCATTCATTGTGGTACAAGTCCTCAGCTATATATATATATATATATATATATACATTTGAAAACAAACATGCATTATATTGTTTACATGTTTATATATCGCGTGTCAAACGATGTATTGAATCAAATAAAACATATTTTAAATATCGTATATAAAAATTTTAAAAACATATTAATATAATGTTTGTTGTGTGGATTTGAAAAGTTCGGTTGTTTAAATAACTTACTGTGTATTTTTACTCCTATATATACGCACCTTTGTTGAGATAATATTTATTACTTATTATTTTTATTAATCGATATGTATATTTACAGTGACACAAAGTATTATTGTGTACATCGATCTGTATAGGTAGAATATTGTCCACAGATTATATACTTTTATTTTCCAAATTAAAGTTTTACCTGCTGTGTTTGGGGATAGGTAACTGTTTAATGTTTTCTGATGTGTTAAAGCAATTATTATACTTCGATTATGTGCCCAAACTATAATTATGTTGTGTATTATTTGTTAAAAGGTTTCTTATAATATCGAAAAATAATCATCCTGCCGGCATTCGCCAAATGAAGATCCTATTTTGTTTATATTTACATTATTAAATATTACGTATATAGTACGAATAATATTTTTTATCACTGCTGTATTACTACATTTCTACGTTATATGAATATATTAATATAATTTAATAGGCCAATTAAATATTTTATTATTTTATTTATTTTTCTTTTTATCTTCACATTGTCGTCGTATCTTCATTTATGTATAAATTTTATATACATTATTTTCTTTTTATACATATAATATTACATAGATAATTATAATATAAAATAATATCTATTTAAGATAAATAAATCAAATTGTTATTCCATAATTTATGATATGTATGCGTGTCTTGTAATTGTGTTGTTGTCATTTCAATTGCCGTTTTTATAATGGGATATTTATAAAATGTTAAGAAAAAAGAAAATAAATACGTAATGTGTATATAGAGTTTATTATATTTGACTTTGAAACGTATATAAAAATTTAATTGAATTGACTTTACATAAATAATTGATTGACTATATTTATGTGATAGGAGGATAGCCTGTGTTATAATTTTTGATATCCAAAGTTATATTAAATTTGTTTGAAATGCAATGAAATGATTGATATATATACAATATATGATATACTTTGAATAATTCAAAATGATTAAAAATATTTAAATACAATTCTAAGATTCTGTATTCGACGCTATATATGCGGGTTTTTTTTTATTTTGTATAGGTATACATATTGAGGCAAAAGAATGATTACATTTGGTCAACAAAACACAAAATCTATATATTAAAATATTCATTTCATTCATTATATCTCTGTTCTATGAAAGAATTGATTATAATTTACAATTTTTTTTATATACAAACATAAAAACACGTTTAAAAACTATGACATGTCAATTGAAAAAATGCATGAAAATCTATTTTCTGGCAAACTATCAATTTTTTTTTTCATATGATAGGTTCAATTCCCGCTATTTATATGGGAAATTTTTCGATATATATTACTACTGAAGTATAATTAATAAAATTATAATATTAAAATCATATATTGTGTGGAGGTATATACAATATATCAATTCATATTACTCCAAGATGGAGCTTATATGGTATCTACCACAACATAATACTCCGCATCGAAGTATATAACAATTTATTTGTTTTAATTGTTTAATTGTATTGTAATCATTAATTTTGTAAATATACGAGTAATTTGAGACGATAAATTGCGATGGGAAAAAAAAGGTGGACGCTCCATATTTTCAGGTAAATTTCTTCACAAAAATTCATGACACTGATAGGAATGCAAACAAAAAACAAAAAAGAATTTATTTTGACACTGCGTTAAAAATATATGGCGTGCGTAGTTAAAATACAATATAAAAAAAAAAATGTTGTAGCGAATGAACTGATTTTGAAATAAATTTCTATATATAGAGGAGAATGCAGAAATCTTTGTTTGTCTTTCTTTTCGTTTTTTACAATTTATTTTTAAATTGCTAAATATTAATATATATGGCAAAAGTTTGTCATTTCTTTTAAATTTAAAACATACAGTACATGCCGTTTTTTATTTTTTTTATCAAATCTCTAAATTTAAAATATTGATCCAGTGAAATATTTCCACTGTTACATTAAAGGGTTCATAAAATGTATATATAAATTTAAAATTTGAATATTAAATATAGATTTTCTTCATAAAAAATACCAAGAAAAAAAATAAATAAAATCTGGGTGTGATTTTTCCATTAATAAATTTTATATATATACTTTTTTTTTCATTTGCAATGTATATAAATCATGTTTCTGATATTCCAAATACTAATGATGTTCCTATTTTGTATCTCTATAAATATATATATATTACAAGTAATAACAACAAACACCTCACCTCATTATATACATTTTAAAAAATTTTTAAATTTATAATATTCACGCATAATAAAGAATACACATGCATGCATTTGTAAACCTAATAAGATGATGAAATTAACCTGATTATAAATAATATATATTATAACACATTGACGACTGGCTGGTGCGCGCAGACTGGCATTAACCAAAAATATAAATAAAAATAAAGATATATTGTAAATTTATTCATTTCAAAATTTATAAAAACATAATGTAATAAATTGAAAATAAAAAAACACACTTGTTTCTAACTTTGAATACATAATTTGAATAAAATATATATATATATTCTGGCCCTTTTCTCTAAATCATTTTGTTTGTACCTATACTTTATGCTATCTAATGTGTAATATATTATATTAAATTAAAATGGAATTATAAATAATAATGTATACTACAATATATTACAAACATTATAAATTTTGAGGTCATTAGACATGAATACTAATTTATTTATTTATATTTATTTTTCTGTATACAATTATTTAAATTAACATTAACTATTATTATTATTATTATTATTATTATTATTATTATTATTATAAAAAGGCACTGCCCTATGAAGTTGTTTTTTTTTCTTTTTTTATGATGATTATTATAATAATGTATGTTCTTTCTTTCCCATATAGTAATTACTCGTTCGTTTGTCATATTATAAATACGCACAGCTGTTTATTTTATTTTGCATTTTAACTATACAAATTTATTTATTTATATATAAATTGATTCTTATAACAAAACTGAATTGAAAATTTCTATTTATAATATTATTTATATAGAATTACCTATACCTATGCAGGTTGTATGCATAACAACAATAAAAAAAAAGTTAACTAACATCTCTTTTACATATTCAATAATACAATATATAATTATTTACACCTTTTCACTTAATGTAATATAACATTATGGTTTTTATGGTATATATCAACGTTTTTATATATAGTTAATATATATACATAAAAGTGTATACCATAAATATAATATATTTGCATTTAAAATTCTATATATGTAATTATTTATTATATTGTGTATGAGTAATGGTGACCAAAACCAATAATTGAATGAATTAAAAATATTCAGTCATCTTCAAAATAAGATTTTTTAGATTGATGACAATTTTACAACTTTCGGTGATGTTAACCAATTGGTAAAACATTTATATTAACTTTAACTATGTATGCAGAAATTTCACATGTTTTTGATTATATATATTTCAAACTATCACTAATTCAAGTCTCCTATATCGATTCAATAATGATTTATCTCAATTTTTGTATACAATATTTGCAATATATATAGGCAGATATTTCTCTGTGTACACGCTTCACAATGACATTCCTGCAATGATTTAGAACAAAATAAATTAATGAAAAATCACGGAAAGAATATTAAATGAAATAAATATTGATTAATAGTATATTTAGATTTTTCTTTAAATCGCTATAACTTGATAGAAATTGAAATTGCATCAGTGATGTTTGTTCGTATGTACAGAGAAATAATTGCAATATAAATTTCAGATTTATTATATACACAAACTGTGCGAAGATAATTATTGAATCGAGCCGATTTTAATGGATTTTTTAGTTAAAACATATATAGTAAAAATTGTGCTACCAAAAGTTTCTATGTGAAATCAGTTGTAAGAAATATTTTTTGTTTAACTATAATTTTAAAATAATTGCTATTTTATAAAAGTTAATGAAATTAATTTTTTTAAAGCACTATTAAAATTGTACCACCACTGTATATATATATAAAGGAAAAAAAATTGCATTTAATGAATTTTTACATTATGTATAATATATACTATTCGGTACGGCATACCTATAAATTTAGATATTGAATAGACTGTATTTTAACAATATATACATTATACTCTATGTATACATACTCTACACTATTTACACAGTATACACACACCCATAATTTCCATTAATTTATTAATTAATTTGTGTATAATAATTTTATAGTAAAAAGCGTCCCATATTTTATATAATGTACTACTTTATATTTTATTTAATTACTTAATATCACGCGAACTGCTGTATTCCTCGTATTTATATACACAATATATTATATTATTTGATTATTTGTCCAGTGTAAAAGAGAGAAGTAAAAATTTGGAAAAATTTCAACTACACTTCTATTATTTCATATATCTTATCTTATTTAATAAATACTTTCAAATTGTGTTTTTAAATTTTTCTATATATAATCTAAAATCATGCTTATTGGCATTTATTGTTGCAATTAATAAATATTTCGAAATTGTTTTATATATTAAAATTTTCAGCTGACATTTGACTGATTTGTGGTATATTAAAAAAAAAAAAAAAAACGTTATCATGCCATACGTACTTGAAATATTAACATACAATTATTCGAATAAGATTGAGTATATAATAATGAAATTATTTTCTTTATTATAAAATTCATAATACTCAATAATCCGGACACGATACATTTTTCATTAGATTACATTGTAATTTGAACATGTTCATAAAATTTTCCAAAATACAATTTTTCTGCTCATGTCTTATTTTATTTTTGTTCTATTCGATGAACTATATATAAGGTTATGCGCAGTTCATTTTAGTAATGTGTGTCGTTATCCTTGTAAATGGATTTGGAGTTGGCAACCGAAAAAGTTACTAACTATTGTTATACGGTGCCTTTTTGATGCCAGATGACTCCAAAGAATAATTTGCTTACCATGATATGTTAACCTATGATATATATATATATGGTTGACTGCCTGACACCGATTTAGCGATCTGGCATCACATAATAAATATATGCTACTAAACGCATCAGTACTGCAGGGAATTTCCGGTAGATTCATTAGATCTTTTAAATCGATGTACACTTTAAAAAATCACTTTGTTAATTCAAATGCCATTTGAACTCTTACTCATCTGGCTGGCTATAGACCAACAAAATTTTAATTCAAAAATTTCATAACAACATAAATAGCTTCAACAAATGTTGTATGGTGATACTCAAATTTTCAGAGAAAGACCCCAATAATCCGTTTTTAATGTATACGCTGTTGCTGTTTACATATGGTAGGTTACTTGATTATATGAGTGGAGTCTATCGTTAATTATATAAATTTCTGACAATCAAATGAACATATTATATAATTTGATTAATATGTATGGCATGAAGTCAATGTCCAAAGAATCCTGTGAATCTAACTGAACATATGTCCTACCCATCATTGCTATACTATATATAAATATACACTTATAGGATCAATATTTTATGATGTTATTGATGTCGAATATCAACCTTAAAAAATGAAAAAAACATAAACATCAAAAATACTGTAATTGTGTAAATTTCCATAAATATTATTATTTATATTTTTTAAAAAAAATCAAATAATAATTAATGGTAAAAAAATATAGTTGAAGTTGATGTATTATATATTTTGTATACATTACGTTACGTTTCATATACGTAATTTATGTGTCCGTTGAAAAATGATGCTGCATATATATTATATTTTTGTATATAATTAAATATTGTGTATATTATATTGTATATTGCAGAGGTACTTTGAATAAAGAAATTGGTAAAAAAACACCGACAAATATGCTGGTGTGTACTTGATTTTTAAAATCTATAAAATATTTAAATTTAAAACTAATTATCGTATCGTATCGTATTGGGTATTGTATAGAATTTATATATGTTAAAATAATAACTAATAAATAAAATAAATAAAAAGAACCTCAAACTTGATTTTCATAATAATCTAAATTTTTTTTTATATATTATATTATTCGAGAGCGCGTTATTTAAATATACACACACACACTATATAAATAAAATATTAACAAATAACATAATATTTATAATAAAATATAAAATTGTGATTTTCTTAATATTTCCTACAATTTTTCTATAAATATAAATTAGTTACTTTATTTATATTCACGTTTATTTTATTTATATACAAAATTACATCTTTTATTTTTTTTTTGTCTGATGAAGTACCACTTTTATTTTCACATAAAAAAAAACAAAAAAAATAAATATATATATAAAAATAATAATAATAATAATAAATTATATATATTTTTATATTAATATATGTAGCACCAAATGATAAAACAAAAATATAATTTTTGGCACACTCAATCGCACATATACATACAACCCCGTATATTAACATAAATATATATTTAAGATTCATTCATCTTATTATACATAGATCTTTATCTTTTATATCTTTATATTTAATCTAAAAATGTTGTGTATATGGTACATACAGTCCCATTACAAAAGATGACCTCGCAACCATATTTTATGTTTTTTCGTTTTCATAATATATAATTAAATTTTCGAATAAAAGGAACGATGCAAATTTCATTTGATTACATTTATAAAACAATATTAATTATATATAATGAAATATGCGTATTTACTGTATTCAGTTTAGATGAAGAAGAGAAATCCGGTCGATAACCTTATTGTTGCACGATTTTTATTTATTCTATTGTGTGTGTACATTAGATAAATATACACAAGGATGCGTTGATCACAAACAAATATTGTCACAATAGAAATTTTTTACAAAACACAATTAGAATATATCTAAATAGAAAAATAAAAAACAGGCGATGTGTCCCAACCTTTTGTAATGGAACTGTAAAATATAATAGATATACTTATAAAAATATATAAATTTAATATTGCAAGTGATGTACGTAATGTAAGGAAATTTAAAAATTATATATTGAATATATATTCATTTTGTTGAAATACACAAAGTCACATATGCAATTGAAATTGATGCAAAATTATGAATAATAACTATATATGGGAGGAATAAAGTACACACACCTACTCAAATATTTAACAACACGTTGAACACCTTTTTGTTGTTGTGTGTGGAATGAATCGTGATCAGTCGTCTCTGGTTCTTTAAATATTAATAACTGAATTTTCACTAAAATCAATTTCTATTCCTATTCCATAACCCAATCCGAATAACGTATATAACCAATTGAATTTAACAACATTGCTATAAACCGAATAATAATGCACCTAAATATTAAACATTGCCATATGATTTACCTATAAAATGACTAAAATGCTACATAGTACATATATACCATTGTCGACTTAAAATAACAATTCCGTATTGACGTATATGGTTGTCATAATCTGTGACACTCTGTTCTACATATGCATATACAAATATTTGCGACTTAATAAATTCTGTTTCTATTGTACATTGTTATTTTTAGAAAATTTTATATTAATGCAGCATATGGCTCTGCGCGGTATATATTATTACAAAACAATACAAATTATTTGGTTCAATTGAAGGACGATTTTATCCTTTTTATTAAAATTGGTTTAGTTTATTTTTTTTTCTAATATCTTTTTAATTTTTTTTTGCGAGGAGAAGGAGGCAACAAATATGAATATTATATATGTGGGTTGTTGGTGCTTACCCTTATATTACAATCGATTATTATGATTGAGCAACATATAGTATACATAACATTGCATATAGAGACAAATATAGGAAATTTCCTGTTTCGCTGGACTATTTTTTGTATAGTATATTTACGGTCTTAGAATCGTGTTTAAATTTCATATCATTGAACAGATTTTCATCACATCCTAACCAAGCATAAATCATTTTTTAAACCAGTTACCTCATATCTTGTGTGATCGCATAGTACAAAATAATTATTTTGCTAATTCTGGTCGTTTTTTATGGGATTTCTTGTTAATTTTTTTTTTTAGTTGGTGTTACAACGACGTCGATCAAATCTGACTTGTTAATTGAATGTATTGTTGTACTATAAATCACTAAAGAATGCAGTTTTTTTTAAATATATGTTCACAGTGTGTTATTGTGAGGAACGATCGGGCCGACATGGTTGTTTTTTTATTTAAATGCTCGCTATGGTATTAAAATGGAAAGTTTATATAAGGAATATATAATGGTTTTATATCTGTGATCAGGCGCTGTGAAACTACTAACACATGGGCTGTCCACTATCATCATCAACATCATAACTCAAAAGAGTATACGGAATCATATACAATATATGTTATACGGTCAACCAGCCGTATGTTAATGGGGCTATATTTTTTGCATAAAATTACATACACTATATAGTACATACATGTACGGAAATCAAATCTATAAATTATAATTGTATTTATATATTTTTATTACACAATATAGCATTTCAAATAAAGTAGTTAATTTAAAAATGCTAAATATATATATATTTTAAAAGATTAAAAAACAGGGTCAATTTGGTTGTCGTCATCCATTAAAGACCGATGATGTATATTCTAGTTACTACATATTTGTATACCACATAACATATCTATTATATATTATGTGCGTTATTCAACTGTTGACGCTATCAAGTCCAATTGAAATGTGTGTGTTTTATATAATGATTTTTTAGTAATTGTACGTTATTATACATTTAAAATATTATTTCTCATTTTAATAAAGACATTAAAAAAAAAAATTGTGCGCTATCGTAATAAAAAAAATAATATAACAACAATAATAATAATAATAATAATAATAACTAACAACAATTCAAATTTTCAATTTATTTCCATTTAAATTTGTGTATGTATTTCATATATATTTATCTAAAAATATATATTTTCATCTATTTTCATATAAGTTAAATGTATATTAATAATAATAATAATAATAATAATAATAATAATAATATAAATATATTTTTAAAATTCTAGAGCAAATACTAAAATATGTTATAAATAATATATTGATTGATCTATTTTTATTATATTGTTTTATTTATATATATATTCATATATATGCGTGGTGGTGGTGGTGGTGGTAGAGTGGTGGGTAGAGTTTATGAATTTTAAATGGATAATTTAAGTTTTTTTTTTATCAAATTTGTAACAAAGATTATATAATATTATTTGTACAATGCATTGATCTATTTTAAGTTAATATATTTTGGTAAAATCTAAATATATACATTATAACACATGGTGAAGTGTGTATTCAAATATACTCACCAACTTATAAATGTATCTGATGCGTGTGTATATAATATAAAATTTTAATCTTATCTAAAAAATTCACATTTCTCAATTTAAGTTAAAATTGTTTTATTAAATATGTATATTTTTGTATATATAAAAAAGAGTATATAGTTCATATCAACTTAAAGAAATGATGAAATGCTATGTTTCGAATACTTTTGTAATATTATGCTATAAGTGACATTATTCCATTATATATAAGAATTGAGATATAATTTCATATTATTATTGTACTCTGTACTCCTCGTGTTTAAAATTTGTACGTATTTTATGTTTTGTATATTAAAAATCTTTTATAATTATAAATTTTTATACATGGTCTTTGCCTTTGCATAATATTTTTTAACCTATACAAAATACCATTTAAATTTAAATGTTTAAAACTATATAATAAACTGGAGATCTCTGTACGGCTGCTGGTATCACTAACGCAAAATATTTAAAAACTTATATGTATTTACAAAAAGTGAAAAAGTATTTTAGGTATATGTATAAATAAATAAATAAATAAAAAATGTGAATACAATAATAAGCATTGTTGTTATCTTATCACTATATTATTATTTATGTTCTCTTGATAAAACCAACAATTTTTTATTTTGCCTTATATTATTAACTAAAATAAAGTAATAACACTTAAAAAAAATTATATTTTTTTTTTTTTCAATGAGACATATGATGAGATATTTTATTTTGTCTGTTTTGTATTTTTTCCTTCTATTATTATATTACAATTTTTTGTTAATCAAAAATCTATAGAACTGAAAGTGTTTATAAATAACTTTAATCAGCTGTTTTTTTTTTTGTAGCGCCCCCTTCACATACACATATATTCAATTTATATAATTATAGATAGAGTACCCAATAATATATAGTTATGCTTTAACCTTGAACAAATTAATGCTATATTAAAAATTTTATTATATAAATACGTGTATTTTTACAATATTTACACACACAACATATATATATTTATCGTATTATCGTGTAAAAAAATTTACACGTATATATATATATATACGAGAGAATGGAGCTATAATATTGAAGGTAATAGCAATAAAGATGTTTTTTTTTCATGTTTGGAAGAGGAAAATAGTTGCTGGATCTACAGAATACTGTAGTGGATGTGAAAACAATTTATTTCATAACATAATTCGTGTAATTTGATCATTACAATTGGTGTGTGTGTGTGTGTGCAATATATGGATGGTATATTATCGTGATGGAAATTTATCGCAAAAAAAAATAGTTGCCATAACCTTATCAGTTGATGAAACTACTTTCGTTATATACCTTACTTGTGTACCTTTGTTACCGTATTGTGATGAATCAATATATGCTCTTTGAAATTCAAATTCAAATTTAGAAGTGGTCACACAAATACGTTTTTGTTAAATTGTGCTATAATCAATCTCATTTTAATTTTTCATATATATTTTCAAGATTCGTGTAAAATACTATGTACGCCCATATCATCATCTCACACATTTACAATCTACGATTGTTCCATACAATATCATAGATTTTGTTTGATAATTTCTGATCTTGTTTTGCTCCTCTTTTGGACTTGATAATTGTATTGTTTTTGTGTTTCAATATAGATCCGCCGCTCTCGTCCTATAACAATATTTCTATAATCATAGACTAGTGTATTACAAAACACCAAAAAATGTGTTACGTATGATATTTTCGTAGAGATATTCGTAAAAAAAGAAACACACTGACACAAGCATAACGTACATATGCTAAAAAAAAAGAATAAAATAATATTATTAATATAACATTTATTTATTTGCAACAATTTTGTTTAATATATTCGTATTTCTAAATATAAACGTTTTATAAATTATTTTTAGTTTTCACGCATAAAAGATTTAATTATATAATTTTGTGGAAAATATAGGAAGAATATTTCAGAAATAATTTTTTTATATTATTTATTTTATAATAGTTAATTTGCTGAGTGTGTGTTTGTGAGGTTTTATCTTTCTCTCTAAATATAAATGTATATTAATTTTCGCATATAAAATTATAATATTGTAATCAATTTAATATAATATTTTGTATTTAGTATATAGATAGAGACTTAGCGAGAGTATAGAGGTCGAAAATGTTTATAAATACAGTGTTTTAACTATTATAAGCATCGCATAATTTAGCACATTCTTAACATTTCATCGCTATATATATATATTCATATGTGCATTATTTGGAACCGGTCACTTTAATTTTCATATAAATGTATTATACATGTAGAGAATGAATCTTGTTATTAGCACAGAACAACATAAATTATATTAACCTGTTGTGCATTAATCACGAGTCTGACTCGTGTAAACTTATTTTGACTTTGTAAATCAATCACGAGTCTGACTCGTGTAAACTTATTTTTACTTTGTAAATCAATCACGAGTCTGACTCGTGTAAACTTATTTTTACTTTGTGAAAGTATCACGAGTACTGCTCGTATAAATATAAATTTACTTTGTGATAACTTTACAATTTATTCAAACAATTAAAACTACAAGGGGTTAATAGCAGTTGTATATTATATGGAAAAATATCGTTATATCATGTATGAGTATTTGAGTGATCATTTCATATCCATAAAATTATATATAATGCATGGTCCCTTCAATTGTGACTGTAATGGTTAAACATTGCGGATATGAATTATATATACGAATAAATATAAACATGCAAGTTTTTTTTTTAAATACGGCTGTTATACACATACAAATACGATACGATAATCCATTTTCATGTGTATAATGTCACGAATATGTTATTATAGTAATTTTCCATAAAATAGTTACAATCCCCATAAAAGCAGCAATTCATATTTTTTGATAAATTAATATTTTAAGAATTTCTTTTGTGTATTTTTCCTAGTTTTTTTTCTTATTAAAAAATTTATACTTAAAACTATGTAATACAATTTTGGTGAGATAATTGAATCGATATAAAAATTGCATAAGTTGATTTATTAATTTATTATACAATATATTTTTTTTTTTCATTGTATTTATCAAATGTTTAGTTTTTTTTTAACACTTTCCGCACAAAAAATTCAATGGAAAAATGATAAAAAAAAAAATGATTGATAATATAATACTAATAATATTTTTTATTTATTTGTTTTCAATTAAGTTAAAATGAGACCGACACCCGGCGACATACCATATATAAATAAAATAAACTAATAAATAATGATATATTTTGTTACTATTTTATAACTCCTAGAGCACACACGAGAAACAATTTTTATATATAGAACTCACAGCAGTTGTTAAAATCAATAAATTTGATTGTATTTGATGGTATGATGATAGATTATGGTACAATATATAGAAGGTTGTTTATTATATATTTATATAGAAAAAACTGTGGTAATTTTCTTCGAATTTGCCCATTTCACGAACAATTTGAATCTAATGGAATCAATTGTTTTTATTGTCACATGAATCACAGACAAGGTTTTTTCTGTATTTTTTTTATCGATTTTGATTTGATTACATCTTTTGATGCAACATATCTTTGCTTGACAAACATTTGGTTATTAAATCTTAATAATTCTCAGTATTTCCGGTCCTGCGGATTAAAGTGAGTGTTGTCCTTTTCACTCTGTTTTGTGTATACTCAAACTTTAATGTACATTTTTTGTCAGCAAAATCACTTTTAAGTAATCCTCTTTGCTTAATCCTATGTCATATATTTGCGTCGACTACCTTCCTCCCACTATTTATACTATTCTAACCGTGATCGTGTTAATTTACAATCTATTCCATAATTCACATCATCACATAATCAGTATATGGATTGTTTGTATCCGCTCTTATGTTATTTTTCCTTAGAGGCTTCTACATATACCATTAATACAAATATGACCATGTTTATTATCTGCATGGAGATTTGATATCTATATAGTATGCTATTCTTATATTGTATATAAGTTTAGATAATAAATTTTTTCTGTTGCCATTCTATGTATATACCTTTAGAATATATGCTGCACTCTGCCAAGCACACGTAAATGTTATCCAATAATAGATTAATTATATGATTTATATAATATAATAATTTACATTTAATATTTTGCTGAATGATATTATCAAATAAATATCTTGATATATATATATTTATTAAAAATTGATACTGAAAAGGAATATTTTTTTTTATTATACACAACATATAAATGTTTATGTTCGTACACACGTATATAGAATATAGTACCCAAACACACACACACACATGTCATAGGGATGTTATTACGAACGCAAGGACTATAATATGTATTGTATATTAATATTCATTTCATGTGCAGTAAATACAATGGGAATTTCCATGTATGGTATATATATATATATAAATGTAACAGATTCCCGCATTTAAGGGTATATATAGTCATGAGAAATGAGAAAAGCGATAGTAAAATTTTCCATTTTCGTAAATTTTATCATACTTTATAATATAGCAATATAATTTAATTTTTATATTAAAATATTATTTCACAAATTTTTCAACATTGATTTTAAAGTATTTTTTTTTTGTTTTTCGTAGTCAACACACAATGGCTTAAAATTTAAATAATTTATGTTACGTTATTAAGTAAAACAATCGAATCGAACTATGTGGTGCATATATGAAATATATTTAAAATATAATATATATTAAATATTAAAATTATGGGTATAGAAGAGAAGTGACTATTTTTTGTATTGTTCTTTTGTATCCGTTATAAAAAAATACTCGATACATATGTTATTTACACACAAATATTGCACAAGCATTCAAGTTTTTCTATATTATAATCATAAAACATATATAAAAACATGTAATATATATTTAACAATGAAAAATTAAGAAACTATGTATATTATAAACTTTTTTTTATTATATCAATTAAATATTATTTCATTATACAAATTATACGTTGTATTGATGTTTGGAAAAAAAAATGATTAAGATTTGCATCTGTCAAAAATGATGTCATTTTTTTTTTTTTACTAACATTTGTGATTGTGATAATTAAATAACTGTTTTGTTAATGATAAAATCATATATATATAAAAAAATTAATGTATATATATTTAATTGAATAACAATGTCATATTAAAAATGACACAAAAACAACTAACTACAATAAATATATATACGACACTGTAATATAAAAACATAACTATTAACAATCATATTATTAATAATAATAATAATAATAATAATTTAAATGTTTTAAATATATTATTATCACATAATTTTCATTTATAAAAAAAAAAATTAAAAAGATACATATAATTAATTTTTTTAATTTTTTTATTTATTTATTATTTACATTTTGATTAAATTTAAATATATATATTGCATTGAATTTATATTATTCCCATAGTACATATGCTACAAGAAAATAATCGCACGCATATCATACAAACACATAATTATTCATAAAACATTAATTATATCATATATATATGATATTAACGAACATAAAAACTAATGTTTATAAAACTTGTGTTTTGTCTTTTTATAAATATGTGTGTCTGTGTGTGTGTGTGTGTGTAACTATAACAAATCTCTATATATAATTTGTATAGCAAAGTATTTTATTTATATAGAAAAATTAAATACATTTTTTTAATATATATTAATATTATTTCTCATCTATCTATATATATATCTTAAATGGTAAAACAAGAAATATTGTAATAATAATAATAATAATAACAATAATAAAATACATAAATATATATAATAAGAAACGAACTTTTTTCTGGTATTTCTTATTTTATTACTCTTACGTTACATTACATGACATCATATTATATATTTAATTTGACTTTGTCTGACAGTCAATATATTATATGACCATCATTCATCATCATATATATTATTATAATCTTCTATTATATATTATATGGTATAAATAAAAATAATATGTATATGCGATTCGTTGTGCACATTATAATAAATAAATGTGTACAGTGATACAGTGATATTTTTTCATGTGCCATGTAGAATAACTATCACATTCAATTTTCATAAGCTCTTGTTCGACTGAACGAATTTTGTTGTCATTTTTGTATGTATTTAAATGCCCCACCCCACCCCATAAATAAATAATTTTTAAATATTTAAAAATTCCCCCATAAATAAAATAAATAAAATATAACTAATAATTAATAAATTACAATATTTAAAATTAATAAAATTATGAATGTTTCAACAAAATATTGTGCACCCCAAGACAGCCGAAAGTTTCAAATAAGGAATAAAAAAAAAACAAAAAACGTCGGTTATTCGAATCCAAAAAATTGACATATATATTTACACTATAAACAATTAAATAAATGCAACTGGAAAATGTTACTTATTATTACACCAAAATCAATTGACTATACGAACATTCTGTTAAATGGATGTGTAATTAAAAAAATAAATCACAAGAATTTATTGAGAAATTAAAATTATTATTTAAAGCTAGTGATGAATGGTTTTGCTAGATTTTTTTTGAAAATAAATACATTGTCCAGACAAAATGTGAACAAACAATACTAAATTTATTATCATTGTACAATTACGTACATATTAATACAATGATGAACAATTAATCCATATACATGGAGTAATTTAATGTGTAATCAATGGTTTGGTAGCAATTATTTAATATAATTTCTGTTAAGAATAATCAGAATATATAACATTAATTTTGGAAAAGGTAAATTTACATATTAACGTAGTATATGTATAAAAAAAAACTGATAAAATAATTGTATTTTTATTGATTTATTTTTAAAATCAATAAATATTAGGTTGTCAACTATCTCCCTTCCGCCTTTTTGCTCTTTATTCAATGCTTTATAAAAAGTGTTACAGTAATCGGATTTAGTTCAAATATGCGCCGTTTTGTTCGATAATCTGTTTCCATCTAGACTGCAACTTCATAATACCTCCCTCGTAGAAGCCCCCCTCCTTATTTGCGAAGAACTCGGACAGCCACTTTTCACAAGCCTCTTTTGAGATCAACTTTACACCACCAAGGGCGTTCGCCATGGACAGGAACAGATGGTAATCACTTGGCGCTATGTCCGGGCAATATGGTGGATGCGATAAAACCTCCCATCCGAGCTCCCGTAGCTTCTGACGAGTCATCAACGAAGTGTGTGGTCTGGCGTTGTCCTGGTGGAACACTACACCCTTCCTTTTGGCCAATTCTGGACGCTTCTGGTCGATCGCCTGCTTCAAGCGGTCCAGTTGTTCGCAGTAGATGGTAGAATTAAGCGTCTGGCCATATGGGAGCAGCTCATAGTGGATGATTCCCTTCCAATCCCACCAAACACACAGCAAAACCTTCCTGGCCGTCAATCCCGGCTTGGCCACTGTTTGGGACGATTCACCGGCCTGCGACCACGACCGTTTTCGCTTGATATTGTCGTATGTGATCCATTTTTTGTCGCCAGTCACCATCCGCTTCAAGAATGGGTCGAGTTCGTTCCGTTTCAGCAGCATTTCGCAAATGGAAATTCGGTCCATTAGATTTTTCACTGTTAATTCATGTGGCACCCAAACATCAAGCTTTTTTTTGTATCCAGCCTTCTGCAGATGGTTTAAAATGGTTTGGTGACTAACTCCCATCTCCTGGGCGATGTCACGAGATGCCACATGCCGGTCTAACTCGATGTATTCCATGATTTGATCGGTATTTGTCGTCACAGGTCTTCCGCCGGCTGGCTTATCCATGGTGTCGTTTTCACCGGCTCTGAATCGTCGAAACCATTCCTCCGCGGTTCGAAGTGATAGAGTACCATCCCCCAAAACACCATTAATCTCACGGAACGTTTCTCTAGCGGATTTGCCTTTAACGAAGGAAAACTTTAAAATAGCGCGAATTTCGGCGTTAGTGAACTCCATGTTTACACGTCTATAACTGTTGAACGCAATATCCAAACTAATCATACATAGCGTCGTTTTGTTTGTTATGTCAAGAGCTTTCAAATTATGTACAGTGTTGCCAGATACGAGCTCTGTAGCGCTTTGTACATAGCCGCGAAATTAAAAAGACAAAAAGGCGGAAGGGAGATATTTGACAACCTTATATATGAATTATTGATTTTATTATAAAATAATTGTTCTTTGCACATATTTTAGTTCTGTTTGTATACGATAAATTTCTTTCATTATTTTACTATCATTTCGATCATGAATCGTTTTTTGTATATACCATTTATAGGAAACGGTCACGAGCGACGTTCTACATATATATATATATAGTTAGGCTTTCACTGTACGTACATATATATATATACAATTTATAAATTTGTATATACACAATATTGTGATGTAAAGATGATGTTTTATGATGAATGAAAATAAATATAGAAACATTTTTTTTGTTGTCTTAAAGACATATATTACCATATATGCGTTGAGATGATGAGAGAGATATAATACCACATTAAAATCTATCATGGACATATTTTCGATTAAATATATACGATATAAATATATATATAACAAATACATAGAATATGTGTTTGTGTTTATCCGTATAGATATAAAGATAGACTGTGTGGTATATGCTTTTTCAAATCAATATTTTTATGTATAATATAATATAATAAAATTATTCCCACGGACAACAATATAATAAGTATATAAAAATGTAAATTAATTAAATAATTAAATATATAATAATGATTTAATTAATAGTTAGTATATATATATATGGCATTTTAATACATATACACGAGCAGCGACACATAAATTAAAAAGTATATATATATGTATTTTTAATGGAATTAAAAAATTATAATACTATTTAGGATGATGATTGATAAGTTACCGGAATGAAATCTATTTATACTTATTCCAAACGATTTTGTAACAATTTATGGATTTGACAAAATATATATACATCAGTTTCAAAATGGGACTTTTTGTTACTGTCCACGTTTGGAAACAGAAAATAATTGTTGGATGCTAAATGATTCAAATTTACCTTTTAACGATGGACGAGTGATATACATTTGAAATGTTGTAGTATAATGATGATATTATATAGCATTTATTCTTAATTTAAAGATTTTAATTTATCTAACAACATTCTCCTGTTATGACATGCGGTTTATGATGGTTTCAACTAAATGAAAATCAGTGCAATCTATTTTTCGATAAACCAATTCCATAAAACCTTTTGAAATCATTAAAATCACTCACAAATCCTATATGATTTATCTTTAGCATTGAATTGTAGTGAAACCGCATAACAAAACCTTATGGTTTTATTATTTCACCTGTTTCTAAATATAATCCATATGGGTGTATTACATACCGGCGTATGTGCATCCCCAAAATCAAGCATTCTTTGGAGATGTTTACGATATCAACTCAATCTCATTTTAATTTATATTCAAAACAGTGATGTCATAGCCTTCCGGAACGGTTAAGCTTAAATTATGTTCGTACAGGTCGATACGTAAATTTATTATATACACCAATTGTAAGTAGTTTTTTTGCAATTCCGAAAACTTATCATGCGGCAAATATAGTTAAGAAAAAATAAATAAATAAATGGATTGTCGCCGACGACTGTGTGCAGTGGATATTTATGCGAAATTTTTTGCATATATTCATATTATATTGTCAATTGAAATTTTTAAAAGAAATTATAGATAAAAAAAAAAAAACAACGAATGGAGCGTCCAGTGGATCCATAAGAAAACTAAAATATTATAAATTATATTTAAGTAACGTGCGCATATATTTATATTTGATGTTAATGTTATATTATTTTTTTTTTTTTTTCGTATATACTTCTTCTAATAACCTTCAAACACGCAATTTTAAAATTATTATTATTATTATTTCACTTATGGCTTATGTTGTTATATACGCTGTGCACCGCCGACTCCGCTGACAATGAAATGGTATTTATATGTTTTTTTTTTTTTTTTATTTTTTTGACCATTAAAAGAAAATGCAATTAATTTCAATTATATTTATTTTATTATTTATAAAACTAATTAAGATAGATCTATAGCTTTTTTTTTTTTTTTGGGTTTTATATATATATATTTTTTTTAATTATATTAAATTTTTACAATAAATGGTGTGAGTGAATACTATTGTATATAGAAATAATTGTTATAAATTGATTTTTGAAATGAAAGTTATATGAACTTATACGTAAAATATATATGATTTAATGACATTGATATTTATTAAGTAATTTTTGTTCAAATTGCCCTTGTGTCAATTAAAATAATACTGTAATTATCTCTGCGGCATAATATAAGTTCATATATACATTTTCTTTTTATTTTGTTCGGTAAAATTTAAGGAAAGCCTAACTAACATTTAGTGAGTGTATCTATAACGTTGTATATATATGCAACACCTAAAATAACTACCGATAATGATTTGTCTTCTCTATATATATACAAATGGGTTGTTCATATACTTTTGATCATAAAGATGCTGGAAAGATATAGCTGAGTATGGCGTTTTGTTTAGAAGCATATTGATTTATATTTTCTTCTATATATAATATTTTTAATGTATATTTAAATATTTCTTTAGAACATATGAACAAAGTTTTTGTTTTGGGGTTTTTTTTTGTGAGTTGAATAAGATGAACTGTCTGTCTGTATGTCTGTCTGCATGTCTGTCTGTCTATATTTGTATAATTATAAGGCTGATTTGTATAAAATTTAGTATATACAAAGATTGGATATTGATATTATGTGACTGAATCCTATTAATATTTTTTCCACCACATTTCATACAGATATATATATCATTTATTCCCATATATCCCTTTTTCTTAAACCTTGTTGTTAGTTCGAATAGTTGAAAAATCCAAACTTATATGGGTTTGGTTATATATTTTTATGGAATAATATTATCAGAACTTTTCTATAAAGCCAAGCCCGTAAATAAATAATAAATTTAATAATAAATTTGAACATATAATAAGAAATTTGTTACACAAATCAATATAATACAAATTTTGGGCACGTACTACAATCATAATCGTTATATATATATTAAATAACAATATATACAATTTAAATATTCTAATCCTTCCTAATTATAATTTATTATTTCATATATTTACCTAATCTATAAACAAATTTTAAATTTCATAAACCGCATTTTAATAAAAAGTAAAATTGAAATTTATAAATTTACATATATTGTATTATTTATAAAAATAAAATTAAAATATTATATTAAAATTTTTGAGGTCAAAAACATTTTGAGTGTGTTGTGTAGATAGAAAAAAAATTAAATGATAAAAAATTACAAATAAATAAATAAATAAATAAATAAATAAATAAATAAATAAATAAATAAATAAATAAATAAAACTAACAAATTTATTTTAAGTTGGAAAAAAATTAACATTCTTTTTTCGTATTTATGGTACAACTGGTTTGATGTTTAGAAGAAGAAATGTGAAGACAAAAATATTTTATTAGTATTTAATATATTGTCATTATTACTATAGATAGAGATATTATATTAGGAATAAATTTAAAAAACTTGTTGTATGATTCACACAAAATGTATTGAATATTTTTTTGGCATACATAAATTTAATTTAATTACGTTATTTTTTATAACATACATACAATTGCATATATATTTTACATACACTCATGCAACACGTAATATTTAATAACAACACAATATATTTATCGACAATGATGATTTTATCTTTACGTCAGTTAATTCTATATATATATTGTAGTTTCGGTTTTTTTTTCTTTTAATATTACTAATTTAAAATTCTTATAAAATTTTCTTCAAAAAATATTATTATATATTAAAATATTTAAATTATAAACAGACGTTCAAAAATCGATTTTTTTTTAAAGCACCCACAGAAATTTTCGTATATATTTTATATTAAATTAGTATGATGTCTTTATAGTGACTGTAATATGTTTATAAAGTGCGGCCAACAAGAGCGTATTCAAAAGTCGTTAAAATTTTTAAAAAATTGTCTATTTATTTATTTGTTTTCCCCGTATACTTAAATAATAGATTCCTTAGCGTGTTTTTTAATTGTTATGAATATTGTATCCTAAAATATTCATAATTTCATTCATTGTAAGAAAAGAAAAATCCGGCATTTAAAAAGTGGAAATGTCGTGTACCGTTGACGCAAACTAAATTCTGTATATCGAGGAGACTTTGTATTTGCACAATTATGATTAAATATATATTGTGTGTCATAATTTAATATATTGAATTTATTGCATATGATTATAGTAGGGTATTTCTTCTGTTCATATAAATTTTATCATATGTTCTTATTCGTGTTTTAATTGTAAGAGTAAATATTATTTTTATCGCATTACATAACAATATATTAAAAATTACCATCTACACGATTTCGGAAATAATTTTTATAAGTTAAAATTATTATTTATGTAACATTTTTTGAACTATACATTTATACTAATAAAACTAAGATTGGTGATGTAGTGTCACCGCAATGTCTATGCCTTTGAAAGAGTATTCAGTTTTCAATATCAATATATTTTACTTATAACCTGGTTGAAGTTATAGACTAAAATTATGAAAAAATAATTTGATTGTTCACCGAATTAAATGTTTGGGGAAAATCGACTTTTATAAATTATCATCTTTTTTAAATTACACGGATCATACAGTTTTAATGGATTCCCATTTTTGCATATTATAATCAATTTCCAATCTTTCATAAAAGAGATTTTTTAAAATCGATTCACACATTCAAAATTTATAATTGATTTTCACAACGATGGCAAAAATACATATAAATATATTCATTTCATATATAGTATCTTTATCGCTTACAAAATTTCACTGCATCAAACGACAAAATCGATCTCATATCTTTTGGAACACGTGAATCGATTTTAAAAATATCATCTATGATTGATTATAATTTGCAATAATTATTAATATACAAAAATGGAAAAACATTAAAACTATAGTCCGTAATTCAAAAAAAGATGAAAATTATTACGCTATAAATAGAAAAGAAAAACTCATTGTTCTGCAGTTATTAAATTATTGAAAAATGTTGACAATTGTTATAAGTAAATTATTTTCAAACAGTTTATAATATGAAAATGAAGGTATTTCTGTGAGATTGATAAATCAAATTAAAATTATTTCGCCACAAGAATATCCTATATTTATTACACTAATAATGTTACATTTATTCAAATGTATGGCATTAGTTTGCTTCAGTCAAGGATATATTTTGCTTAGTAAATACTCGAACCATTATTATAATTAAATTGCAAATAGAATAAATTGCGCTTATATAAAATGTAATGTTTAACTATTCAAAAATTATCGAACAGTATATTGTGATGGTTCCTTAATTCCACAGTAGTATTTTTATATGAGTGATTAGTACTATAATTAGCACCACCACCTTACTTTAATATAAATATCTAATTTTATTTTATATATGCGCCAAATATATATATAATAAGTCTTATTTAATATATTATATTACAAAAAAAAATTTCAATTGTTTATTTGATTTTTTATCATCTTAAATACCTATTACCTCATAAGATGTAACATATTATAAGAAATGAAATTGGTGTTAAAAAATTACTAATATTATGCTTGTATGTTTGTATGTGTGTGTGTGTGTGTGTGTTTATGCAGATTGTATATATAAAAAAAAAAAAAAAAACAAAATAGTTGTTTATACAAAAAAACCTACATATAAGTCCAAAATGTACACCCGCGTTTTTCTTCTCAACATCTATATAGCTTTTACATGCCGGTGTGTATACGTACAAATACAAATTCACACTTAATATAAGATTCAAATCATCATCATAATATAATATATAGCTAATATTCATAATCCATATTTATTTTTTTTATAAAACTCATTCACCTTGTCCCTCATGTGTGTGTGTGTGTGCGTGTCTTATTTTTCAAATTGTTTCTTATTTCTAAATTATAATTTATATATTTTTTTTTTTTTTTAGAGTTTAATAATCTCAATTTGTAAAATATTTAAAATTGTATTGTTACATAAAATATATAACAAATAAAAAAAAAAAACCCCATATAACTAATTGAATTTTTACATCAGCATCGATGATGATTGTGGGGCGGCGGTTGTTGTGTCGTCGCCGCTGTTATTAATTAATTCAAAAATTGCGATAAGATAAGATAAGATTATTTGTTATTATAATTTATTTATACTTACCTTCTATCTGCATTATAAAGCATATTTATATAAATATCAAATATATAATTATACTCGGAAATTGTTATTCATTTTAATTTAATATAAAATTACAGTGTGTGTGTGTGTGTTTGTATTAAAGAAAAAAAAACAAACAATATAAAAGAGGTAAATTTACATATTTATCAGTAATTTAAGGTTAAATATGTATACATAACTTAATTCGCATGTGAAATTACGTGTATAATAAATATTATATTATTACGTGTATTTTATATACTTTATCATCATTTTGCTATATGTGTCACCAAAACAATTACTGAATAGTTTGTGCAAATTTCTACAAAATAAAATAGGAATTTACTAGAAATAATATATGGAAAATTTAATTGCATATTTAAAATTAAAAATTTTGTACTTTTCATATTATTAATAATTAAAATTCAACAGAAACAATAGTTAACCAAATTATTAGCGAAAATCCCATTTAATAATCAAATCAAATAATTTTTATTTAAAAGTATAAAGATCAAAATTAATTTATGGTCAAACCAGTCATGTTACTTCATTTGCTGCTAAATGGATTATGGTATATCGGTTTTGGTATATATAAATATATAAAGTAAATGTAACGCTATGACTTTGTCCAATGACTCCAATGACTTGTGTAAATAATATCCGTCTTGTTTGAATACTTGATTATTATAGGTGGTGTTGAAAACGATCATATTTTTTACTTATACGCAGCTCATAATTTTTTTTGAACCGTTTAACTAAACAACTCTTTCCACTTTTCACTCATCCGATGATGCGATGTTGAGCATGTTCATCGTAATTTCTAAACAATCAAATAATTATGTATTTGCGTGCCTCAGTTACCGTGCAATTAAATAATAAAATAAAACTTCGCGTTATACATTTCATTCAAAATTAGACATTTTCATTTAAATTGAGTTAAAAAAAATTGATGTTTATCGTGTCGTTTTCAACAAATGTCACAACTACAAAATATTTACATCTATGTAGACCTTAAAACATATGTGCATATATTGCAATAATTAATTGAACAAAAAGGAAGTATTTTATAACGAACTACTCTCATCCATACAAACAAAATTGTGGAATCATATTGATATACATCCAATTTACTATGTTACAAGTAAATACTAATTAATTAAATGTATATGCAATTCATGTTATACTCCAAGTGTATAGCTAAAATATAGTATCTACCAAACATTTATTAAATTCAAATTGATATAAAGTATACTCTGCATATGGAAGTATATAACATCAATTGGGATCGGCACTCAATCATAAGGTAGATATGTTTCCTTATAATTATATTATTTTGTTATGTGTCAACATTTCTTTCTGTTATGTCCAAGGGGTAAGCCTAAGAGCATCAATAAAAATGCCCCATCTGATTTGATTTTTGATCAATGTCTTCACATCTTTTCAGGTTTTACCTTTGGCTTTGACCTCAGCAACCTCAGTTCTGCGTCTTGTACTATGTAAAAATGTATAGGTGTGTTATATTCACTTTCCTATTGTTATAATTTTGTAATGAAATAATAAAATACAACAATAAATATAAATTTTTTCAATTCGAAATAGGAAATAATTAAATATTTATCAATGAATTTAATAAAATGATATTATAATTCGCATATGCAATACCATAAAATAAAATATATATTTAATAATGTTTATTCTTGTATTTTTAATCCTTGTCTTGGGGAGCATAATGTTCAATGAACGTATAGTGAGGACATTTATGCTGGCACCCATTTATATTTTATAATATATCTCTCGCCCGTAATCCATTTTTTAATGGTGCGAGCGAAATTTTTGCAAAACTCCTTTACTTTATAAGGAGTTTATAAATATAATTAACTATTGTGTAATAATAAATAATTCAATAGAGGGTTAATCAAATGAATAATAATGTGAAAAGAAATTATAAATTACATCATATTATTTATTTATTTTAGTATTATTATCATCCTCCTCTTCTTTTTTTTTTTTTTTACCATCTCGATGCTGATGTTGTTATTGTTGTTGTTTTTTTTTTGTTATGTTAATATTAGTGTTAGTATATAATTATGTATTGCATTAAAAAACTTAATATAATGAGTCATTATTATAAAATATATTGTATATTTTCCATTTGTTTATTTTTATTTTGACTCTTAATTTTTAACATTTATAATTTATTGAATTCACAAAGTATTATAATAGTTATTATATGGTTTAGTCTTCCTCTCCTGTTGTTGTCATTATAATTATATATATAATATTATTATTTTGCATTACAAAACAACAACAATTGCATTACTATGGAACACATATATATTTATTTCAATATAAATGTGGGTGCAAAATTATCGTTGAATTGATTTGTTATTAATAATAATTATCACATTGTTTGTCATTCATGTCTATAAAGTGGATTTTAATTCCAAAGAGTATTTTCTTTTTATATATTAAAGGTATTGTTGGTTATTGTGAAAATTTTGCAAATTTATTAATAAATGAACTATTTTGGAACATAGTTGTATCGGGAATGTAAAGAAACAAAATTCTTTTTGCACTAAACAGCCAGACGCGGTGACAAGTATAAAAATTTAAACCTGCCATGTGTTCAAGTAATCAACAGAATTGCGATTTGAAATGAACTGAATTTGGTTTTGTTAAATACAAACGATTCTAAAATTCACAGAAGAAGTACCTGTAAAATATTGATTATATTTTAAGTATACTGTTTTAAAAATAATAATTATTTTGTATGATAAAATGCTTAGTATTTATTGATACCACACACACACGCACATATTTGTATATCTTGTTTCATTTTCCCCAAAAACTAATGTATATCAAAGTAACCCTTGTTATTTTGGATGTCAAAAATAATGTATTATTCACAAATAATTAATTGTTATAAATCGAAAAGATGTCAGATAAAATAAACATAATTATTTTTTTTTAAATTATATATTAAAACATTATAAATTTAAAAATCTAATTTTTCATTTTATTTTTATTTTTTTTTTAGAACATACCACACAAAACAAAAACCGCCACATTTGTCAAATTATTTAATTATTAAAATTGTATTTTAATAAATAAATAAATAAATAAAAAACATAAATTTATATATTACAAAATTATTGTTATTAAGAAAAGGAATTTTAAATAAAAAATTTACATATATAAGTCATAAAAATGGTGGACTATTACAAAGTATTAGATGTTACTAAAGGTGCCAGTGATGCAGAAATTAAAAAAGCGTAATTATTCATAAATATATATTTTATTTTTCATTGTGTTAATAGATTATTAATAAATTGAATCATTTTAGATATAGAAAATTAGCATTAAAATGGCATCCTGATAAAAATCCTAATAATTTAGATGAATCAAATAGACGATTTAAAGAAATTTCTGAAGCATATGAAGTACTATCAGATCGTAAGTTAATTTATATGCGGGGATAATGGGGTAGGGGGTAATTATAATGATCATAAGAAATTAGTGTGTAGATTAGCACCACGTTTCTATACGCATAATAATACAGACGGGATTGCCAAAGGTCGATTTATTTTTATTTAATTAAACCAAAGGAATGAATGACGTATAATGTGATAAAGAAGCAGTGATGATTTAATAATTTAAAAAGAAATGTTTTGCGTCAACGGTCATATGTGGAGAGACATGACGACATGATCGGATTTCGTTTGGTGCGCGAGTCAGCTGTATTATTATAAGTATGGAATGTGGTGGTAGTATATAGTTTTGCTTAGTTAGTAGTCTTTTGATTGTTGTTGTTGTTGTTGTTGTTTGTTGTTGACCTTTTTCTAGCATTATAGAAGAGGTATTATCTATATCTCTCAAATTCTATAGTAGTAGTGATATATTTCTTATGCACATATAAATAGAAAATTTATATAAAATATAGTATTATTAACAAATATTATTTATTTATTCTTTATATTTTGACACAAAAATTTGAATATATTTTATGAATGGAAATATATTTATTTAGCACATAAACGACGAACTTACGATACAAGAAGTACATATAAAAGTCATCATCACAGTAGTAATTATAATGATACAACTTCGTCGACATCATATCGACGAGGTAATCGTTATCAAAATGGCGGGTTTACGTTCCGAGGACTTTTTGAACCAACACCATTTTATAGATTCTTTGGTATTGTTAAATTAAAAAAAAGCAAACAAAATCGATATGTTTTTTTTTATTTTTTTTTAGTTGCTTTTTAATTTAATTTCTGTTTTATTTTTTTTTATTATTATTTTTTTTTTTTTTCGTTTTTCTTCAATTAACATAAAACTAAAAAAAAAAAAACTCATAAACAAAATTCATTTCTTAACAAAATCAATCATAAAAATACATTTTAGTTCTTATATAATTGTAATTTTATACCTAAAATAACACAAGTCTTTTTTAAAACATCACCGTATAATTATATAAATTTGATCCCGCATTTGTCTTAATTTATATTGATCGAAAATGTTTGTAAATAATTATTTTCATTGAAATACTGTAATATCATATTTAGTATCGGGTACAACTACGGGCGAATATCAATTGGCAGTATATACAGTGACGCAAACAATCTATATAGTATTCCGTTTTTGATAGTAACGTGAACAGCGTAACTGCGATTGGTACAATAAAATTGCTACGTACACATATTCGTATCATTTTCTTGCCAATGCGTAATACAGTTAATAAATCCCTTTTAATACCCTATACTTTATAGTTCTGATTTTTAAGATTCTACGCTTCCACTTTTCCGAATTTTCAATTAAAGGAATGGTATTTCTCAAACCACTTGGTATATTATTGATGAAAGAAGAAGAAAGTATACAAGTTAATGATTCGGATAATAATAGAGTACATTTTTAAAGTCAATATGATGGTTCTACATCGAAAGATTTGACCGAATGCGCGTGTAGATTAACGATATTGAATAGACGAGATTGCAATTTATGCGGGAAAGGCTACTGCATCTGGTCAAAATGGGGATTAATATAAGTATATATTATATACGTAAAATATCCAACAGATCCATCCGCACTGATTATCCAGTAATTATAGTGGTAGTGTTAATAAGCTGGTAATTGAAGAGTATCAAATGCTGCGTTTTACTTAACAATTTACACTGAGATACTATATAGTTCTCTAATTACCAATTACCTCTATCCCATCGGTTCGTGTATCGCTAAACGTAAGCCTAAATCGTTTTAATATATAAATACTCTACATGCAATTGAGTAACACTCAGTTATTCTAAATCTTAATATCAATTTGCAAATTTTTGATTCAAACATGAATGTATGCGAAGCTTTTAAAGTCTCATCCTTTATGGAATTTATAACAGATTTGTGATCATTGTTTCTTTTACAATGCCAATGATGAAAAGTTAAAATTTGAGTTGAAAGCAACAACACCTTTTGTGAAATTTAATGTTATTATAATTATTTGTAATATATAAATTTGAAGTCACCTATACATAAAACCGTAGAATAATACCTTAGGTTTTACTATTAATTATTACACAATCCTTTTTTTTTAGTTCTACAGAAAAATCAATACAATTTTTACAATTATTTATATAAATCATTGTGATCGACATCCGTATATAAAGGAAATGATTTTGTCAAATGGTGTAATAAATAAAATTTATATTAGTTTCGATGGATATAGTGGAATCAGTTCATTATTCGGTTCCCTTTTTGGTCCACCTACTTTATCTTTGTTAATTTCATGAATACCGTTAAACATATTTTCGAAGATATGCGGTTCTAAATATCATTAACAAACTACAATGGTAATTTTCAATTAATTGAAATGGCAACACATTCGTATTGAATGAAATGCGCTCTAATTTATCTGAAAAATGAATTAACGATGCAATCTTATTATTGCAAATAGGATGAAATTATCTAAATAATTGTCGATATAATAATAGATCTGTATAATTTCGGGTCAATCAAATTAAATTATGAATGGTGTTGTTTGTATTATATGCAGCACGGGTTCGTGTATAATTTTCTTTTTTCATATATGTCATTTCATTTTATTTTATTTATTTTTTTATCATTTTTATGTTTTTAACAAAAGGTTTTTTATTTTTGTGTTTTCATTATTTTTTTTATTTAAGTTATTATCAATTTTTTTTTCTTAATATTCAAAAAGCTTTTGGAATTAAAAACTCGCTCATATACAAATTAACTTTGATGATGTTCAACATTTCGAAAAAGAATAATAATATTTTTGTTCTCGAAATATAATAAGATAAAAAGCGGTTGGACAATAAAACAAGATTTGCATGTGTTCTTTTTTATGTTTTTTTTTTTTTCTTTCTTATTTTTTATGTTCTACTTACTACTTTTTTTTTATTTTTTATTTTTTGTATATATAATTAATTCAAATATTGCAAATATATTATGAATATTATTTTTGCAATGTATTATATATACTTAATTTTTTGAACTTGACATTCATGCAAAAATCGTTTAATATAAAATTCATCCAATTCTTAATTTTTTTCGTCTTGTTTAAAATTTTAGAATGTAAATGTGTTTTTTTTTTGTGTTGTGTGTGTGTGTGTGTGTGGTGTGGTGTGGTGTGGTAATTCAAGATGATTATTTCCATATGCTATTAATTATATATTTTGTATTGTTTAAATAAATAAATAAATAAATGAGGAAATAATATCAATTTCATGCTATTTCAATTCAATGAAATAATACATAATAAAGTTTACGTATAAAATAAAGTATAGATATAGAAAATTCAAGACAAAAAATTACCTAATACATGCATAAATAAATATAAATAAAACCTATTTTAAAATTTAATTAAGTTTTGATGAGCAAATAGAAGGTAATTTTAGTTTTTATTTTCATGTCATTGTTAAAAACGCAACAGTAGGTTTTGATAAGTAAATAGCCGAACAGGTGCTTTGACGCTATACATAGTTCATACGAGTATATATTTGTCAGAATATATAATCAATTTATATATGCGGTTGATATATCTGCAAAGTGCAACCTCATCAGATTATTAGTTTATAAAATTATTAAAATTTCTTTTCTACTTCTGCGGGCATTCTGATGATGGTTTATGCGTTTGATATCCAATGAGGTTTCTTACCTCACTCTATCACTTTGTAATGATGATAACATTCCTGTTCGTGTTATTAAGTTTTTAAATATGATCTAAATACGCATGTCATAAATTTCAGCTATATCATTCCTATTCCTAAAACCAACAGTGTGCATACTATTGCACTGCACCTCTATCCACAGTTTTTTGATAGTATATAATGAAAAGTTGACTTATTCTTATATAATATATGGACAATCTTTTGTATAAATTTCAATCAATCGACTCCATTCCGCCGGACACATTAATAACAAAACTTTTTTTTATTGAAAATAGTACCCTTTGAATTGTTTACTTTTCCATATTTATGGTATCGATACCAGACATTTTTTATGTTATCATAATATTATAAAATCGTAAACCATTTTAACATACATAATAAAACTACCCGCCAAATCCAAAAAAAGTTATCATTGGAATTAAATATATATGTAGATACATATTCGTGTGGAGGGTAGTCATTATAGTAGAAGTGTATTTGGTTTCAATATATTTGTGTACATATTAAGAATCTGTTTATGATAATAAAACGGTATGCGATGCTTTATCGCATGCTACACCGAATGTCTGATGTTCTTAAAATAAGTACTGATAACAATTGATAAAAATTTCCGTTTTGAAAAGAATTGAAGAGCTTGAGAGTTCCATGAAATTGATATGATATTGATATAACAAATTATCAAACCATCCTCGTATAACTATAAATTAATTTGATTCTAACTCTGAAGTAATATGTATACAGTTCTAATGCCTATAGATTTATTGTACCATGATAAAAATTAATGTTGATTCAATTTACTATAAAATAATTCAACATGAAATTATATAATTAGTAAGTGAAATAAATAGCAAGATAGAAAAAAATGAGAAGGAAGTGTGGTGCATTTATTTTTTGTGTGTTTTTTTTTTTTTTTGATGGTGGTCTTGTCTTTTTTATTATTTATTTATAATAATAATATTTATTTTATTTTACTTTTTTGTTTAAATAAATAATTCAGAATGCTAAATTTTCAGTTTTTCTATAAACAATTAATGATTATATTTTCTAATTTATAGAAAAGAAAAGAGGAGTTTATGATAGATACGGTAAAGATGGTCTAAATAATGAACGAAATCACAGAGCAAGACGTCATGAATATGATGACTTTGATTTTGGTTTTGAATTTCGATCACCCGAAGAAGTATTTAGAGAATTCTTTGGAGTTAATTCACCATTTGCTGATCTCTTTAGTGGTGGTTATAGTAAGTGTAAAATCAATAAATGAATTTCAAAATTATTTGAATTTTTAAATTGTGTGTGTGTGTACGTGTAAGCAATTTAAAATGTTTTATTTATTTTTTTTAGATGGAGCCGCACACAGCCATCTTCATCAACAACATCACCGTCATTCACATCCACAACATCAACAACAAACAATTTTAACATCATTTATGCCATTTATGGGTGTTACAATAATGGGTGATGATTTTTTCAATCCGGATGCATCAAATAATGGTTTTACAACATCATTTTCAGCATTGAATACGTCATTCAGTAATGGTCACCAGGCAAATGGTGCTGTAAAACGAACGTCAACCTCAACAACATTTGTTAATGGCAAAAAACTTATGACAAAAAAGTAAGAGATATATTTTTTAGCATTTACTGCCTTTTTTCCTTTTTTTTATTTAATTATTTCTGTTTTCACGTAGGCATCGTTCTTTAAAAGAAATCACTTCTTTTTTAGGCCGTGAGTGATGGTTAACTATACATGAAAACTTATCCTATCTGTACACTGACATACAATTGAAGAATAAAAGTTGACTAATGTCTTGACTGAAAATAATATTAAATTTATGTCCTCTTTTACATTTCATCGAGTTGTAATTGAATGGAAAGATGGTGTTATTGATAAAGAAATGCAATTTCGTGTTATGAATTAAGATATGTATTATCATCATCATCATCAGCATCTTGGAATGTTTTTAAAATTAACCCTTTCAAACGAACCAATATATATATATAGTTATAACAATGGGCTACTTACATAAAATGGAATGAAATGATGAAAACATCTATAGTTCCATACTTGCAGTCAAACCAATCAGTGAATTATCATTATGCGGTTACATGCGGTTTAATTTACTAATTAGGCTGTAATGAATGTTTGAGATTATTAATCATGTGTTTCACTTGGATTGAATTGAGTTGATGATGACGATGATGGTTTTAAGTCCCGAAATTTGTATATTTTTTGTGGTATTTCTGATATCAACTTATTTGTTGGTACTGAAGTTTTTTTTGTTCCATTTATGGAATAAAATAAAAACACGAATATCTGAAAATATTCTGTTGGAATCTATATTCAAAGATTATAACAATGCTACAACACACACATCATATAATAGGCGAAACACTTATAAAAAAATAATGAAATATAACTTTTGTTTCGATAATTGCAGACCAATTAGTGAATTGTTATACGAGTTCCGTGTCTGAACATTTTATTATCAACTTGAATGTAATTAACGTTTAGTAAATGCCATAAACTATCCACTATCAAGGTAGCAAAATTCATCAATGCTCACTTCAATTATTACATACATACACTGTTGTAGCTCGAATGAGAAGTTCTTCCGAAATGCAGCGTACTCACCATATTTAGATCCTTTTGGTTATCATATATTACGTGTAGAGCCATTCGAGTAATTCAAAAGAAAATCCTATACGAACTATTTATAGAAGAAATTCACCGAATCATCTATAGTTATTACACGGAACTGACGTTAAAAAACCAAGCGAATTTAAGTACACATACCCATCTCCCATTCACACACACATTTTTTAATTTAAATATTTTATAATATTAAATTTTATTTATTTCCAGAGTATTTGAAAATGGTAAAGAAACAATTATGTCATATGAAAATGATGTATTAAAATCAAAGACTGTAAATGGAGTTTCACAGGCGCTGTCTTATAAGTAGATTTAATAGAATAAAATTAAAATTTAATAGAATATATAAATAAATATAAATAAATAAATTAAAAGAAAAATACAAAACTAAAGAATAAACAAATAAAACAAGAAAAAAAAAAAAACTATAAAAATCTTAAAAATCCCATTTCGTTAATGAAAAACTATATTTATTATATAAAAACAACAAACTGAAAAAAGAGAGGTTTTTATAATTAATTAATTGATAAATTAATTGATGATAAAACCAAAGTGAAATAATTTAAAAATTACAAATATGTAATTAAATTTATGTATATAAAAAACTGTTTTGTTTTTAATTATCATTTAATTTTTAATTGAATTTAATTTAATATCGGTTACTAAATTGTTTTTCCATAGCAAAAAAAAAAAGAAATCGCCCAGATAATGATTACATTAAATTGATTTTATTAATAAATTATTAATTTTTATATTTTATTTAATAATAAATTTAATTCTTTTTGTATTATTTTGAAATTAGTAAATGAAAAATTTTAATGGTTTTTATTATTTCCCCTTTAAAAATAATATCAGCTAATTTTGTATTTTCTTTATTTTTGTTCTATTTGATTTTTAAATTTAATTATACTTTCCAAATTTAAAATTATTATATTTAGAAACATATTAAAATAAACGAAGAAATTTTCAGACAAAATTAATAAAATAACAATTATAGCTTAATGGAATAAAAAATAAATAAATTATAATAAAACAAATATAAATTAAATAAGTAAATAAATAAAATACATATGCCGAAATAATAAAAATTAAGTCACACTTTTTTATAATATAAAATATAATAATAATTATAATTAATATTACTATTCACTAAAAAAAAAAAAAATTTTTAAAAATAATATTGGATTGTAGTTGTATTTTGTAGCGTGTTGTAAATTGTGTACAGAAGTTTTCCTTTTTTTTCTTATGTGTGTATGTGTATTTTATGTTTAAAAATAAATAATTAATTATTTTTTTTTTTTTAATTAGATTAGATTTGTCAATGTATTTTTTTTTTTTCTTATTTTTAAGAATAGTTTTATAAATATTTATCTATTGATATCATGTTTTATACACATGCAAACACAAATATACATTCGTGCACACACACACCCACACAAAAACAATTATTAAAGGTAAAACTATCAGTTTATGGGAACAAATCTTCATTAAAATATAAATGAAATGAGTGTGGGGAAAGGTTTCACTGTTTTAGTATTTAGTTCATTTAGTATATACAATATAAATATTAAAATAATTATATTAGGGTATGTTGCCATATCCTGATCTATAGATTTTACAGATTATATTCAGTTTTATAAATTAATCTAAGTAAAATGAAACGTTTATGTGGTGGCAAATTATCGACTTTCACGTGAAAATTGAGTATTTTTCATGTAATTTGATTAATATAAATAAAACAAATAGAATAGCAAGTTTTTCAGATAAATCAGAACAATTTGAAAGTGTAATTTTTAGGTGAACAACAAGGATGAAAATAGAAAACATTGCCCATTAATATATCTATACTATTTAAATTCAACTGTTGTGTTCGGCAATTACATTTAGAAATCATATTATTATTGAGTTTTAAATCCTTTAATTTTTCATTAACAATAATATTTCTTCTAAAATTTTGCTTAAAAATTGTCACATATTGTTTTTGTAGCTGTGAATAGATCTATGGCGCTGCAAATTATCATCACGGATAGTACATATTCTTCATATTTCCTTTATACAATATAGAATAATAATAATAATAATAAATAAAGATCGGTGGTACATCTGTGAATACTTTCAATTCATTTAATCGATCTGTAGTCGTGTGCTTTACAAGTGATGATAAAATATAACAATATTATTAAATGTTTTATAGATCCCATTCCATTTCCATAACAAACAATTGTTTTGCAGTATAGTTATTTTGGCGACCAATCGTCTTAATAGAAAATAAATTTCTAAACGTATTCATAATTTTAAGACGACGGCATTACTTTTATAACTTTTACTATAAATAATATTATAACAATGAATTTCTATGCACGTAATTTTAAAAGCACTGTCTGTTATTATTATAAAACACCAAAAGAGAAGTGACGCGATTTTCTTTTTTTAAAGTGGATTGCAATCCACTATGAAATTTTTGTTACATAAATTAAATAGATCAATAAGAACGATGGGGTTAGTCCGGTAAATTAGCAACGTTTTGAAATCAATTAAGTTAATCATCGAAAAGTATTAGCAGTTTACGGAATGATAAATCTAAAATTTAATCAAATTATTTGATCAGATTGAAGACAGGGGAATACATCATTTATATTTAATAATTGAATTATGGTCTCGAAACTGATTATAGTTTTACCTTACATTAATGTTGCTCATAACACAAAATTAAATTAAAAACTTTAAATTAAATTATTGTAATAATATAGAATTACAAGATAATAATTCGGGTAGTTGGTTAATATGTGTGGAAAAAGGCTCAAAATTGACAGTTTTTTTTATCTTCTATGCACAACTACATCAATGATTCTAAAATTGTTTTATATTGACGACTGTATAAGAAGAGAAATAATCAAGCAAATAATTTCCTCTTTCAAAATGTTATCCATAAAATTCAAAAAAGTTATAGTCCATTTTTTTTAGAAAAGGAAATGTTTATTAAATGGAAATTTATTCAACTTTGTTTTTACTTACTCAATTGATCAAATGCAAATGTATTCCATATAATGTTGCAGTTATTTTCTAACCGCTTAAAAAAACATTACCTCACACTTTCATTTAAAATAAAATAGCATTGTACGGGTGATCTGAAATAACGTTTCTCGAATCGCTTTGTAAACTATTTTTTTCCATTAATGATGATGACATGTGAAAAAGAAGTTACTTTGCAACGAAACACGAAATTTTTGTTTAATATGTCGTCAATAATTCCGATAAATCATTGATAGTTGTGAAAAGAAAAACATAAATGCATTTTGGCCGAACAGCTTTCATTTATAAAATCATTACACAACTTTTAAAAGTAAAAAATCATTTTACGAAAATTATTTAATTATTTAAATTGAAATTGAGTATATAAAATTAATATTACAAATAATCAGAACTATAGTAAAGTGTAATGTACTACCCTTTTAAAATGGCATTAATTTATGTCACGTGACATTATGTTTTACTTGCTAATTGAAAGTTTTTCATATCACAATAATGACACTTTATTATATCTATTTATTTAGATGGCACAGTCGCAACTCAAGGCCAGACCACCTTGACTATATATATATATATATATATATATATATCATTCCAATGTGTTAATAATATTATATTGTCTGCGTTTGTTTGATAACACTTAATTGTATTCCTGTGAGACTGTTAAAATAATAAATAAATAACATTTTGTTGTCAATGATATCGTATAATTACTTACAAATGATATATTCTGATTCATTGATATCTATTTGATATCTATTATTTCATTACCTTCAAATAGAAGTGTAATTTTAAATGTATCTATCTGTGGCAAATACTGCATATAAATTACGGGGCCTTTAAGGGATTCAATTCTTAAAATGTACTATAGTTTTCCAATTGACAATAATGGATTGACTATTTGCATGGTGTACGTTTATCCTAACCAGTTACTCACATTGACATTATAGTTACAATAATGATCGGTTTTATCGTTACACATTCATTATGATTTGGAGTCATAATGTGTTTGCACAGTAATTGGTTAACACGTTGCATAAATGATGTGGTTGTTAGAAGACTACTATTTTCCATACTACCATTACTACTTTGTGTAGCGCTGTTGGCAAACGAAATGGTCAGTTTGTTGTTGTTGCCAGATCGATGGTGGGCAAATTCACAACGAATGAATCATTTATAAAAACTATTAGTGAGTTATGTTATGCAATTATACGTATGAATGATACCTCTGCCTCTGGAAAATTAGGTGATTGATAGGACGATACTCACTTTTAATTAATTTTTCATTTTAATATTTTTCATTTGGTGCACTGCATAAATATGTTATATAATATGGAAAAAAAGCAACCACCCACTTATTTTGGAAATATAATATAAATTAATTAAATTAATTATCATAATAATAATCATATTTACACATACATACACACACACGTATACATATTCTTTTATTAAAAATGATTTATAGAAATGAAGAAATGAAGAAAATGGTCAAAAAATTGGCAGTACATATTATTTATAAAATATTAAATATTTTCACATATTTTTAAATAAATAATAATTAAATAATATTAATATTCTATATTCATATTTATATTTTAACTAAGTGATATATACTTAATTAGTTTTAATTTATTATTAATATATCATTATTAATTAATAAAAATAATAAAAATAATCATTTTTTTTTTTTTTTTTATATAATATTTGTAGTTAATTATTAATAATAATAAAATGAAATAAGAAAATTAGAATTAAAAATATATTTTTAATTTGCTTCTTTTAAATTAAAATTGATATATGTGTAATTAATAAATAAAAAATTAGTTTATAAAATATTATTAATAATATTAAATTTATAAAAAGAAAAATTATTTGAATTTTTTTCCTTTTTCTTTTTTTTTTTTTTCTTTTCTTTATTATTATAATTAATTTGCAGCCATAAACACAAACAAAAAGAAATTGAAAGATAATTAATAATAATTAAATAAAATTATATGATTATATTTTCCAAAAATTTAAATTTATAATTTAAAGAATTTATGTAATAATAATAATAATAATAATAATAATAATAAAAAAAATGAAAAATGAAATGGTAAACACAAAAATAAAATATGTTCACAATTTTATGTGGATATTTAAAGTTTATTCGTGTAGAAAAAGAAAAAAAAAAAAAAAAAAAAAAAAAAAAAAAAAATAAAAAAATTAATTAAAAAAAGGAAAAAAAAAAAAAAAAAAAAAACTAATAGAATTAAACAAAAAAAAAAGGACATTTTTCTATTATTATAATTTTATTTTTATAATTTCATTTAAAAAAAAAATACACTATATTAATTTTTGAAGGATATTCCAATGAATTTTTATGTTTTTAGTATATTCTTAGACATTTTTTTTTTTTCTTGTAAATATATTATTTATTCTTTTATTTTTATGATTCGTTAATTTTTCTCTTTCCTCTGGATCATAAAATTTTACTAAATTATTATAATTATTATTATTATTTACTAAATTATATCTTCTCCTTTTTTTTTAATAATTACTACCAACATACACCTACAAAAGGAAATAAATATAACATCTATAAAATTAGTTTTTTAAGACCCTGTGTAAATAATAAATATAATAATAAAATTATATTAAAATATATAATGATTATTTAAAAATATATTTTATTTAATTTTTTTTTTTTGTTAATCCCGTATAATATCGGATAAATATTATATTTTCTACTCTCGATACTTTTTATTATTAGTTTAAAATTTATGTAAAATAAAATATATAAAATATTGATCAATTGGAGAACAAACATGAAAATGTTGGATAAATATTTTAAATGTTATAAAACTTAAAATTATTATTACCATTATTTGTTGTTATTGTATTATTTAATTAAATTATTATTAATTATTTATTGGTTTTTACGTGGTAACTGTATTTCTACGTAGCCTGACCAATAGATGGATATAAATATGTTCAGAATTAATTTCAATTTATAGCGTACATTTTAAGCGTTTTAATTGTAATTTAATTTAATTTTGGGAATCGCTTTGACTGGCATATTTACTTTAATATGTTATAGATAAGATTTATTCCCTCTGCAAACAAAGTGATTATGTTTTCGGGCTCACGCGCAAAGGAATCCGAGGTTTTCCGATAAAACTGTTCTAGCCTGTAGTAACAAACGGCAATAATTAATAACATAACAAAACATAAAAAAAGAAAACATACGCTTTAATTAAAAATTTTCTTTTACAAATAAACACACACAATCATTTTTATGATTCTTTTTCCATCCACAAATATTAAGAGTTTTAACGTCGTCTCTATCCTTCTGGACCTCAATTACCTGCAGAAGTTATTGTCCAGCAAGTCCAATTTCAACATTTATTGTATTAATGCGAACTATTAGAAATAAAATTTTCAAAAATGTGATTTGAGTGTAGAGTATCATAAAAACGGACGACAACAATTTACCAAGATATTTTCATGTCGTCGAAAAGGTCTTTCCTTCTCAGTTACGAATCATCAGTTGGTTTAAAATTATTAATAAAATAATTAAGGAAATATGTACATGTAATTTCTTTACAAATAATATAAAAACATTAAATAATTATAAAAAGATATTTTATTTTAAATACGAAAAAAAATTGATTCAAATCATTAGCATAATTCTTTCTGATACGTTATTCCATATTGGGTGAGTATATATTTACGTAATACAGTACAAATAATTTAACCATATTTTTCACATGATTTCGGATTTTTTCTTCAAAGGTTTTCCAATTTCCAATTTATTTTGGACAATTAGACGCACTTAGAGACGGAATTTTTTAAATGTTCCAACGGATTCTTGTTGACACGATGTGTCTGATAAATCTGTTATTAAGAAATATTAAAAAAAATTGAATTTCAAAGAAGAATTTACAAAAAACTAAACAAATTTAACATTTCGATTTTATAATTCGCTAATGCAATTATTAACATGAATAATATAGTAACACAAATAATGTATGAAAGTTTGGTGTAAATGTATAGTTTACACTCATTGGGTGTGGTATTGTTCGAAGTTAAAGCGTAAGTACTAAAACCAAGGTGTTTATGGTTATAGTATCTTATTGCTTTTATTTTTTTGAAGAAGTTAAGGAACCTATAAAATATATAGGAGTACTTGACTTGAAGGACTGTCAGACTGTTTTCAGATATATATATAACTATTTATTTTTTTTGCAGGTTAACATCGCATAACGCATCCCGATACTTGAGTGTGAGTATGTTTGGCAGTTGGATACGCATCTACATCAGAACTATAAGACAAGCAGAAATATCTGGTTGAATATCGATAACACACGCGTCGCATCGCATTGCAATGGGTAAACAACAACTCAAACCTTCTGCGCTACTTTGAAGTGTACGCGCTGAGTGATTCAGGTGAGTTGTCAGTATAATTTTTGGAAATAAATGTGTACTTGCTTTTACAGATATACGGAAATAGATGTTCGGTGAAATTCTAGATGTCTCTACTAGTTTATTTGAAATTGAAACTTTGATGGAATAACATCTTTATTGCTAAATGCGCCGCCTGTCTGCAAATAACATCAAACATTTTATCATGGATCTGATATACATGGTGAAATAAAAGTGAATGCTGCCTTTGCTGTTGTGCCATCTGTATTCAAGTAAAGTATTAGTAAAAGCAGGTAATATTTTTAACTCTTTTTTTTAAAATTCGTTTATGCAATGCATCATATATAAATATATACAAACATAAAATTTATTAGGAATTTGGTGTAAATTAATCGTTTACACTCTATGCTTATGCATATTTTTGGTAGAAGTTGAGGAAACTATATTAATAGTAGTACTTAACTTCAACTTTAGGATGTTGTTGTTCTTCGCTATAGTGGTTGATAGCATTTTGTCGTAGAAGTCAAGTCAGTGTAATTCTTGACTTCTATGGGACTATGTTGTATAGCTACGTAGTGATTCCATAACATTCTTTTAAATCAAAGGGGAGTGTGTTGTTTGTGTTAGAAATAGATTGGCTGACAGATGTATGGCTATTTATTTCCTCGCAGGTGACACACTTCTCAAGAAGCATCCAATGCTTCGTGTAGTATGTGTGAGGTGAGGTAGTTGATTTGCACAACACAAATACTATACGGAAGTATAAATATTTGGATGAAGAGTGCGTTGCCTGTGTAGGAATATATTTCCTTGCGGGTTTGATCCTCTTAAAAAACATCCAAATGCTTCGTGTAGTACATGTGTGAGGTAGTCGAAACACACACACACACATACTATACGCCAGCATAAATATTTGGATGTATTCACATACACACGCGCAGGTAGGCAACAACCAAAGCGTATGCTTCAGTGGTGACTACAATTACGCGCGGTGTTCTGCTCAGGTTGAAGTGAGTAAGATTGCTTACTTTTGTCCTGGGAATTCTGCGGTACTCAAAATCCGAAAAATTATATTAAAATAATTGTTTTCAAAAAATAAATATACACCCTCCTGGAATATTATTCTGTCTGGTCAAAATCCGAAAATTGCTATGAAAAAATAAATATTCATCCTAGATATTATGCTCTCCTGGTCAAAATACGAAAATTGCTATGAAAAAATAATTTTTTTTTCAAAAAATGAATATTCATCCTAGATATTATGCTCTCCTGGTCAAAATACGAAAATTGCTATGAAAAAATAAATATTCATCCTGTATATTATGCTCTCCTGGTCAAAATACGAAAATTGCTATGAAAAAATAATTTTTTTTTCAAAAAATGAATATTCATCCTGGATATTATGCTCTCCTGGTCAAAATACGAAAGTTGCTATGAAAAAATAATTTTTTTTTCAAAAAATGAATATTCATCCTAGATATTATGCTCTCCTGATCAAAATCCGAAAATTTGCAAGAAAAAAATGTTTTTTTTTTTCAGATTTTGATCAAGAGAGCATAATATCCAGGATATATATTCATTTTTTGAAAAAAAAATTATTTTTTCATAGCAACTTTCGTATTTTGACCAGGAGAGCATAATATCCAGGATGAATATTCATTTTTTGAAAAAAAAATTATTTTTTCATAGCAACTTTCGTATTTTGACCAGGAGAGCATAATATCCAGGATGAATATTCATTTTTTGAAAAAAAAATTATTTTTTCATAGCAATTTTCGTATTTTGGCCAGGAGAGCATAATATACAGGATGAATATTTATTTTTTCATAGCAATTTTCGTATTTTGACCAGGAGAGCATAATATCTAGGATGAATATTCATTTTTTGAAAAAAAAATTATTTTTTCATAGCAATTTTCGTATTTTGACCAGGAGAGCATAATATCTAGGATGAATATTTATTTTTTCATAGCAATTTTCGGATTTTGACCAGACAGAATAATATTCCAGGAGGGTGTATATTTATTTTTTGAAAACAATTATTTTAATATAATTTTTCGGATTTTGAGTACCGCAGAATTCCCAGGACAAAAGTAAGCAATCTTACTCACTTCAACCTGAGCAGAACACCGCGCGTAATTGTAGTCACCACTGAAGCATACGCTTTGGTTGTTGCCTACCTGCGCGTGTGTATGTGAATACATCCAAATATTTATGCTGGCGTATAGTATGTGTGTGTGTGTGTTTCGACTACCTCACACATGTACTACACGAAGCATTTGGATGTTTTTTAAGAGGATCAAACCCGCAAGGAAATATATTCCTACACAGGCAACGCACTCTTCATCCAAATATTTATACTTCCGTATAGTATTTGTGTTGTGCAAATCAACTACCTCACCTCACACATACTACACGAAGCATTGGATGCTTCTTGAGAAGTGTGTCACCTGCGAGGAAATAAATAGCCATACATCTGTCAGCCAATCTATTTCTAACACAAACAACACACTCCCCTTTGATTTAAAAGAATGTTATGGAATCACTACGTAGCTATACAACATAGTCCCATAGAAGTCAAGAATTACACTGACTTGACTTCTACGACAAAATGCTATCAACCACTATAGCGAAGAACAACAACATCCTAAAGTTGAAGTTAAGTACTACTATTAATATAGTTTCCTCAACTTCTACCAAAAATATGCATAAGCATAGAGTGTAAACGATTAATTTACACCAAATTCCTAATAAATTTTATGTTTGTATATATTTATATATGATGCATTGCATAAACGAATTTTAAAAAAAAGAGTTAAAAATATTACCTGCTTTTACTAATACTTTACTTGAATACAGATGGCACAACAGCAAAGGCAGCATTCACTTTTATTTCACCATGTATATCAGATCCATGATAAAATGTTTGATGTTATTTGCAGACAGGCGGCGCATTTAGCAATAAAGATGTTATTCCATCAAAGTTTCAATTTCAAATAAACTAGTAGAGACATCTAGAATTTCACCGAACATCTATTTCCGTATATCTGTAAAAGCAAGTACACATTTATTTCCAAAAATTATACTGACAACTCACCTGAATCACTCAGCGCGTACACTTCAAAGTAGCGCAGAAGGTTTGAGTTGTTGTTTACCCATTGCAATGCGATGCGACGCGTGTGTTATCGATATTCAACCAGATATTTCTGCTTGTCTTATAGTTCTGATGTAGATGCGTATCCAACTGCCAAACATACTCACACTCAAGTATCGGGATGCGTTATGCGATGTTAACCTGCAAAAAAAATAAATAGTTATATATATATCTGAAAACAGTCTGACAGTCCTTCAAGTCAAGTACTCCTATATATTTTATAGGTTCCTTAACTTCTTCAAAAAAATAAAAGCAATAAGATACTATAACCATAAACACCTTGGTTTTAGTACTTACGCTTTAACTTCGAACAATACCACACCCAATGAGTGTAAACTATACATTTACACCAAACTTTCATACATTATTTGTGTTACTATATTATTCATGTTAATAATTGCATTAGCGAATTATAAAATCGAAATGTTAAATTTGTTTAGTTTTTTGTAAATTCTTCTTTGAAATTCAATTTTTTTTAATATTTCTTAATAACAGATTTATCAGACACATCGTGTCAACAAGAATCCGTTGGAACATTTAAAAAATTCCGTCTCTAAGTGCGTCTAATTGTCCAAAATAAATTGGATTGGTCGATCGCTTGACCAATTTCAATAGTTTGTCAGGGCAACATAATCTATAGCAGGCAAGTACTTATTTATAAGGTAAATAATTATTATTAAGAATTTATATCACATTTATCATTTATTTATAATTAATTTATGTATGTAAATATTTAATTATTATAATTATTATGTGTGAAACAAAACACTGAAAACAAAAAACAATTTAATTTTTATTAAATTTTAATTATTAATATAATTATGTAATAATAATTAAATAATGGTACAGTTTAATGTTTATTTTTAATTTTATTTCATCAATTAATTATTTTTTTTATCATATTTATTAATAAGGATAATTTTTCATAAAAATTAATTATAATATAGGTAATAAATTAAATAAATAATTATATTTAATTTGAAAAATATAAAAATTCAAAGTATTTTATATATATTTTAATGTAATTATTATTAAATTATACAATACATTTTTGTGTGTGACTAGGAATGCATTAATTAAATTTTATATTAATTATGTTTAATTAACCAAAATAAGACAAATAATAATAATTCACTACATAAAATCAATAATAATAATAATAATAATAATAATAATAATAATAATAATAATAATAATAATAATAATAATAATAATAATAATAATAATAATAATAATAATAATAATAATATAATAACTGTTTATCATATTTTTTATAATAATTATTCTGGATACACATATCTTTTGTTCGCCGATGCAAGCATTTCGTCCGTTAAAGGAATTTTTTTAAGTCTTGATGTTTAGATGATTGGAAATTACATAACTTTAAAATCATATTAATTTACTTATGGGAAAGCAAATAATATTGTTGTATGTGACTTTCATTATTTTATTTTAGTGTGAAATGTATATAAATTTGTCATGGAAAAGAATTGTTTGTCGGGATGAAATGTTGCATTGGAATAAAAAGACATGCCACCTTATTTATTACTTTTTTCTTTTTTTTTCAATTAATAATATCAATGTGTTGGTAATGTCAATGGGTACCATCCAGCAGATCAAAATCAGGAGACTTCTGCTACTAGTACGCACCAACAACTTTCATAAATTGCTTTAAGCCAAAAACAATAGTGTACTTGTATATATTATAATTTTTTATTCACTTAATTACAATTCCAATGTTGTTTTACATTGCTATTGAATCAATAATCAAAATAATTTGTGGAAGTGGTCTTCCGTTTTTTTCGTACTAGATGACACCCATTTTGGTAATTTGGTGTTTATTTATTTGTTTTAATTAATTTGTAAATGAATTCTATAACAATATTTTATTGTAATTTTTACAAGACGCACGCACACATTCAAACCAAATATTATCAGTCAATAATTTTCTTAATAATTAGGATTTATTTTATTTTTTGTTTTATCACTTAATTTAAAAAATAAATAACAAAAATAAAAAAAAAAAAAAAAAAATACACACTTAAAATATCAAAACAGCTACTATTCCTCAATTGACATCATTATTATTTTTGTTATTATTATATATTTTGTGCTAGATTACATTAAATCTTCATAAAATATTATGTATCCATGAATATTTATCAACAAAAAATGTTTACTTAATATAAACATTTAATAATTCGAACAAAATTATAGCCGTTTGCACTGTAGTAAATATGTGCAAGAAAACAATGCAAGCTTTAATATTAAATACGGAGGGAGAAGGGTTTTTAAAATTTATGTGACTTGTTATTAATAAAATTAAAAAAAAAATTACAATAGTTGTGAAATTTTACATGAACATTATTAAAAAAAAAAAGAACAAAGTGCAAGTCACCTTTTTAATCTCCCATAGAGATGATCATTATACCAAATATTCATGAGAAATTTTTGTATTGAATAAAATTTCGAATTTACAAATTATCTAACTTGTTTACACAATAAAAAGTTGAAATAATGATTAATAATTTTTAATTCTAATATGTTATGTAATTATTTGTGAATAATTCATTATTGATAATAATAAATAATAAAATATTCTAAACAGTTTAATGTCATGATGTAATTTTAACTGAGATCTAATGTTATTACAATAGGTAATAGGAAATATATAATAATAATAATAATAATAATAAATATTGTTTGTATTATTATTATTATTATTATTATAATATGTATTATTAATAATATTATTAATTATAATAACAATAACAATAATAATAATATTAAAAATAATAAAATGAAGAGTAAGTCATAAAATTTTTATGTTCTCTTTAATATTCATCAACCACAATTGTCATCTTGTATTTTGTTGTCTATATTGATTTTGTACATAAGTTTTATGTGATGAAGAATGACCAGCAGCAGCAGCAGTAACTGATTGAATGTTGTTCAAACCTACAGTAGCGACATTAAAATTATTATAATTATGTTGATTATTTAAATAGTGCAATTGACTATTAACAGTAAATCCATTAGGACCACTGCCAAAGCTCGTGCCGTTGCAGTTGCCGTCACTACCATTACCTCTATTATTGTGAATTAATTTTCTACCGCTTTCAGCATCAATACCACCACCTATACCTCCAAAATTATATTCATAATAATTACCACCAACATTACCTCTATAATATCTATTATAATCTTGGTTTTCTTGCGATTGGAATTGTTGTTGGTATCGTTGTTGGTGGTGGTGGTTGTGGTGATTGTGATTGTGATTGTGATTGTGGTGGTGGTGTTGTTGTTGCTGTAATTGTTGTTGCTGTAATTGTTGTTGTTGCAATTGTTGTTGCTGTAATTGTTGTTGTTGTTGCTGTTGCTGCTGCAGTTGTTGCTGATGAATATACTGCTGATGCTGCTGCAGTTGTTGCTGATGAATATATTGCTGTTGTTGATATTGTTGTTGTTGATAGACCTGCTGTTGGTATAGTTGCTGTTTTTGCTGTTGTTGTTGTTGCTGCTGCTGCTGCTGTTGTTGTTGTTGTTGTTGTTGATGTAGTAGCAGCAATTGCTGTTGTTGATAATTTGACAGATATTTGTGTGGTTGTGCAGTCATATTATAATAACTATTATAATCAACATTAACATTGGTAACAGAACACGGATCACCAGAAGAACTATAAAATTGTTGTACTTGTGGTGGTTGCTGCTGTTGTTGTTGTTGTTGATGTTGTTGTTGTTGATGTTGTTGATGTTGTTGTTGTTGTTGTTGTTGTTGTTGTTGTTGTTGTTGATGTTGTAGTTGTAGTTGTATTTGTTGTTGTAGTTGTAGTTTTTGTTGGTATTTTTGCTGTTTCTGTTGTTGTAGCAGTTGCTGTTGATGCAGTTGTTCTTGAATTTGTTGATGTATTTTCATTTGTTGTTTCTGTTGTTGAAGTTCTAGTTGTTGAATTGCTTGTTTCTGTTGTTCTAGTTTTTGTAGTTCTTGTTCCTTTTGTTCTTCTAGTTTTTGGTGTTGTTCTTGTTCTCTTTGCTGTTCCAATTTGTGTTGTTCTTCTTGTTTTTGTAGTGCTAGCGCCTCTTCTTTTTCTTGTTGTCGCTCTAATTTATCCATTTTCGATAAATTTTCGTCCGCAATTTTTGTTGATGTTGTTTGTAATAGATTCTGGTCTTGCTTACGATAATTATCAGTCATTCCATTTATTGGTACAGATTTTTTATTATTTACTTCAATAGTAACAATATCATTTATATTATTATTATTATTATTATTATTATTATTATTATTATTATTATTATTATTATTATTATTACTATTTTTAGTTACAGTATCCTCATATCCAATATCGGCCTCTTTAACATCTTCACTAACAATTCTATCATCATCATTATTATTATTATTATTATTATCAATATTATCATTATTATTATTATCAATATTATCATTATTATTATTATCAATATTATCATTATTATTATTGTTCATATTATCATTATTATTATTAATAATATCATCATTCTTCATTCGAGTATTATTAATATCTTGATCATCACTATTTGATGAGTTAATATTATAATTATTAAAATGTTTCTGATTAATATTTAAATTAACATTTGCGTTACCATTAACATTAATATTCTTATAACGTCGAAGATTACGGTTATTATTAGTATTATTATTATTTTCAATTGATATAATATTATTATCGACAGCTGTTACATCAATTATACCACCACGACTTTTTTGATGTATATATAAATTAAACATTTTTGATTGGACATCTTTAAGTTCTTCGGTTAAACAAAATGCGGGTGCATTATTTAATTCAAGTGGTGGTTTAGCATTTATTATTGGATCTAATTTATGATCAATTATTGAACGACAAACTGGACAACAAGCCTATATTGTGGATGAAAATAGAAATAATATTTATTGATTTTTAGTCTAAAAATGATAGTCTATTCACACATCAAATCGAATGACTAATAATTTTAAATTAAATAATAAATACATTACAGTATAAAAATAATTTTTATATATTTCTAGATCTAATTTAATTTGATTATTTTTTAGACAGATAAAAGGCATTCTTTCGCTTACGGGTGAAAAATAATTATATGAAACGGTCAACGGATATTTATATAACCTTTTGTTATTTATATACATAAAGACACAAATAAACACAAAAGGTAATGTAAAGTAGTTTTAAAGCAATAAAGATTTATAAAATATTAGATTTAAGCAGTTCAAGTATAGACAAAATTCTTGCAATTATTGGCAAATTTATAAGTACTAATTTTGAAAATAATATTATTCAACACATATTTTGCATAACCCCAATTATGAAAAAGCAAGTAAATCGAGAAAATTTAAGAATTCTGCTCAAAATTTATCAAACTAATTAAACTTAATCAAGTTTTTCAGAACTACGTTTACAATATTCCTTTGTGTATACCAGAGAAAACCATACGAACAATAATGCGTTTAAGGTTACTCAACAAATCGGGAACAGTGTCTCGCATCACCTCACTTTGTTGTCTTTATTTCATGAGGTAGCCATCTAACATTTTTCAGTATCTTACCTGCCGAAACGAAATGGAATTCTTTGGTTTGTTTTTGGTTTTCATACAAAACTGTCTATACGTATCAGTAAAATTTCAGGTTACATATTCAAGAATCAAATTTTCATCACGATATCTAGCAAATCATCACCGATTGACATTGAAGAACTTACAGAATAACTACTAAGAACAAAAAAATGCCGTGTAACTCAAATATTGTCAATTTTCCTATATTATTATATGTTATTAAAAAAAGTTGATAATTCATAAAAAGCGATTTTCCGACAAATTCTCTATTCACTTTCAGGCTAATATTTTACAATTTATTTATCATGCGAAAAGAAAAAATATATGCCGATACTTTTGAAATGTGCACAAAATACTAAAAACATAATGAAACAATGAAACACATCAAAAGAAGACACAAAGTACTATCAAACTGGTGATAATTAATAATAATGCGTAGCATTATCTAAAAAAAACTAATTAAATCAAAGTAAACTTGTAAGTTATATCCATTATATCCACAAGTCATTAAGGATTTTTGATAGCGCATAGTTATTTTTTAAATTAATAATAAAATTCATTAAAAAAAATAAATGTTAATATTTACTTCAAATGGTGGAAATGTATGCTTTTGCCATGATGGTAATTTATCCAATTCTTCTTGATAGTTACGTTCAGATGCCATTAAATGACGTGCCAAACAATAGCTATGAAAATAATGGTAACATATAGTTTTTATAAATGCATCACCATCTTGAAAACCATATAAACATATAACGCATTGCCCACTTGGTAAATTGCTATCAGTTAAATGATCTCGTACTATATTAATTAAATCAAATACAACAGGTGAACCAATTGATTCTTGTAATTTTTTATCAATGGCTTTATTAATCCCAATAACATTTAAATCGTCTAAACCACGTGGATTTTTTAATTGATATTTTGGTTGAACATCTGGATAACCGGGATTTGGTATTACTTGTAATGTTACACAAACATATTGATGTTCCAAATTTTCACAAACATTTGGAAATACTGTTGTCTCTATTAATTCTGGAGCATTCCTAAAAATTTGCAAAAGAAAAAAAAATATATTAATAGTTGAAAATTAAAATCCCAATATTCACACAGTTTCTAAAATAGAAGTGTATCTATGAATTACATATAATAGAATTATAGAATATTAAAAATAATTTCCATTTGAATAAAATGCCTACTTAAAAAATGTTATAATATTTCTAATTTTGTCCTCTTTGATAGGATAGATAATTGGAAAATATAGATTAACTTATCATTTCCATACCAGATTATTACTTGAGAAATTTGTCATTTAATTTTTCCATGCAAATTTAAACATTAAATTGTGTCAAGTGTGACGTGTATTCCAAATTTATATATTTTAATGGTTCTTATACTTGGTTTTGTTTTCCATGTATTTTTTTATATTGATTTTCAACGTGGTTAGAATAAAATGGATATTCAACTAGTGTTTATTGGAATTTTGGTTTATAAAATTTCTAATGAAAATGTTATTACTTGCTATTTTTATCCCAAATTCAAGAAAAAAAAAACAATTAAAGTCACTAGTTACATTCACCACAAGCCGGCAGCCACCAGACCAACCCAGACTCACTCTACCCTACCCTATCTATCTGCCAATATCTAATCAAATTATAGAAAAAAAAAACATAACTTACGTTTCCGAATTTCTCGTAATTTTAACATCATCCATCAATATTGCTTCTAAAGATTCACATTCATCGTTAAGTCTACAAATAAATATAAAAAAAAAAAAATCAATAAAAATAAATATTAATTAACTTGTATTTTTTATTTTATAATTATTGTAAATATAATAAGCAAAAGTTTGGTTATGATTTTCGATTTCATTTCATCTCGTTCAATTTTTTTCCATTTTAAATGGAAAGAACAAGAGAAGAAATATCTTCTCTAGAATATTCAATATATTTGCATGCTTCAATACAATAAAAAACAAAAAATATATTTGTGTGAACATGTACATAAAAAAATCGAAGAACTTACGCATCCATTACAATTTAATCTGAATTTTATAGAAATTTAATCAAATTTATCTTATAGATTTATACAATTTTTCACTTTACTATTGATTTACTAACTACAAAAAACACTTAATATGTAATCAAATTTTAATTTAATATTATTTTTAACCAAGAAGGACGCTAAAAAAAACTTGCAATTTTATATATTCACTACAAATAAAAAAAAAACCAAACTAAACTGAAGTATAGAAAAAAAAACACACGCAGCAAAATCACACCTACCGACATAATATATTTTTATATACTAAAAATTGAAAGAAAATAAAGAAAACTAAAACTAGAAAGAGATATGATATTTGAAACTTGTATCTTGTGTATATGCATGTGAATGAGAGTGAAATCGAAGGATAAAAATATACAAGAATGTCAAATCACAAAAGATCTGTGTGTAAGGCCATCTCATTCAGTTTTTGCATTAACAATTGAAACTGAGTGAAAAAAAGCAAGCGAACCAAAACCATAAAATGCAATAAATATTTGGTAAATCAAATCTGCACCGCACCACAGCCAATGCCGCACACATATACATATACATGACGAAATCTAAAAAAAAACATTACTAAAGAAAATTGAATTTAGTATAAAGATTTTACTTAAATATTTAGGTTGATTCATCCAACTGGCCCATTAGCTCAGTTGGTTAGAGCGTCGTGCTAATAACGCGAAGGTCGTGAGTTCGATCCTCCCATGGGCCATATATTTTTTTTTTCAATTGACTAATTATGGGAAAATAAATATATTCTAATAGAATGAAATTGAATGATATAATTTAATGTCGTAACAATGATTTCTTTTATTTGTTGTGAAAATATTGATAAATTCTTTTTCTATTTTACATTAATAAATGTGTCTAATAATATAGGATCAGTCGGGAGATCTATCACTATATAGATATAACCACGAAAAATTAAATACTGCATGCAGGTAAAATTATAACTTATCAGGCAAATGCTATGAAAAAATATTGGCATATGTTTAAAGCGATATTCACGGTTATTCTATGGGTACATATAATATGTATAAGATGGGACAGTGTGTATAATTCATAAGTAAATTTACTCCACACATACTTTTTCTTTTGGAGATACTGATTCATATTTATTTGAACTAAATTCTAGTATATGTGTGCACAAATTTAAAACAACACTTTATTAGCAATTACGATGACTAAATGAATGGATATTCATTTCGACTATAATTCGAATAATTTGAGTTACGTGTACGACTATAATACGTAAAATTCCCCATATAATTCCGCACGTGTGCTGCACCGAACTTCAACAAACATTGAAATTCATCGTTCCAACATTAATGAAATCCCTTCATTCAAATTAAGTTATTTTTAATGAATATAATCGAAATGAATAACCTAACACATCTACGACAATTTTATTTACATATTGTTACGACAAATTGTTCAAATTGGAAATGGCACAGAAATCGAAAAACGTAGTTCAGTATAAGTTTCTGAACTGCACTGCGATAAATTTGTAATTTTTGGAAGTTGGAGTATCTCTATCTTGCTTATTTGCTGCGTACATTATTATATCGATAATATGCGGCAATATAAAATGTTACAAATAATTTCTTCAAATGATCTCAGCATTATTAAATTAGATTGTTTTTTGTATCAATAAACAAGGCTAATTAAAATTGTAGAAAATATTTCTAAATTAATATATAAAACTAATTATGATTTTTCACTACGCCTCCATTTAGGAACATATAAAATATCTGCATTCATATAGTCATAAATAGGATTACATTTATACGGAAGCATTTTATATGCGTCTTATTTCCTTTGTACAATAAAAGTTTCGATAAAATGTTTTGTATACATGTTTTTTTAACTGTATCAAATCAGTTTATACTTATTTTAAAATTGGAATTACGTGTATAAACTACAGTCGGTAAAATAATATAGAATTTGTTAGTGAAGCCAAATCAAATTCATTTTCTATATTGATTTTAATTGTATAAATTTCACGACACGAAAATGTTTGTAATTTTACTATAATTAACAAACCCAAAACTCTATACTATAATGGGTATATTCGTGAAATTTCAAATGACATATAATTTATTGTATGCAAAATTATTATTCGTTATGAAAGGTGTAACAACAATTATAGCATCCTTTAAATCTATTTAAATTTCATATTCCAAATAAAAAATTATTTTCATTCTAAATTGTAGAATTTGCCATAGGCAGAAATATATAGAATGCGGATGAGTTTGCAATGCCGTGCAAAGCAAATTAAAGTTTGTTTTTGCATGAATATTACCATTATAGCAAATTGTCATGGTTTAATAAAACTGAAAATCACAGTAAAATCAACAAATTACGTATTTTAAATTATTTAGTTATGCCTTTACGTCATACATAACAAACAATTTTGCATGCCATAAACTATTTGTAATTTTGGAATATATTGTGTTATGACAATTTGATTACTTTACATTATAAATTACATTTTAATAGTTCTATAACTTTTCTAATATGAATCGTTTGCATTTAAAAATTTATATATTCATAACACGGCGACGTGTGGGAGGGTGTGTGTAAATTTCATCATGTAATTATTGTATTTTATTTACCGCACGTTAAGGCTATGTTTCCCTGGCTTTGACAATCACATTCATACGCGAATAATTAGTTAAAAATACATTCGTATGTTAAATGTTTCCGTTTTAAATCGAAACATCTAACATATGTGTACGTGTGACTACTACACTTATATGAAGCATATGGACTTTGACTAGTCTCATACGTATGAATGTGCTTGCCATAACCAGTGAAAACATAGAATATTATATAAGTTATAAAATACAATAAATACACAGTTTTACTGACCCTGCGTGTGTGTGTTTATTCTACACGCTTTAAATAATTAATAATGATAATTTTAATTATTTAAAAATAATTTATACATATTTTTTTTTTGCTTTTGTTTTGTTTTTTAGTTTTACATTTATTTAATTGTATTTTTTTTTTTACTTATATTATAAAAAAAAAAAAAAAGAAAAATGATAATAAGTACAAAGTCTGAGAATTTATAATTTAAAAAAAAAAAAATTATTAATAATAATTTGTATTTAAGACAATTATACGAAAAACTTTTAATCCAAACAACATTTTTTTATTTTTATTTAAGCGCGCCACACAGCAGCGCATTCAAAACAGAACAAGACATTTAATAGTATAAAATAAAAACTATATTATTATAAAAAACCGAAAAAACAATTATTTTTAAATTTTAATGCGACGGTTGCGACGACGGCGGCGGCGACGATGGTGTATTTAGTAATATTTTTTATATAAAATTAATATTTAAAAACATAAAATTCTTTTTTAAAATCATTTTACATTGTGTTTTTTTTTTATTTTCCTTTTTTTTTTTTGGTTGATTTGTACTTACTAACGTTTAATAAAAAAAAAAAAAAAAAAAATCATTCATTATTTTTTATTATTATTTTCATGAATACTAATTTCTACCAGGTACAGGTAAATTAATTAATTTAAACCACCTGACACCCATTTTATTATTATTATTATTATTTTAATTATTATATTTTTGTATATATAAATCAAAATTTATTTTATTTTTTTCTCTTTAATTAAAAAATATTCATAAAATTATCTAAACTGAAAATAATAATTAAAGCAAAACAAATAAATAAATAAATTTTCTTTTTCGTTAATCTCTAATAGAATTTTCTATTTTTTTTTTTACAGAGAAACATTTTTTTTTTTTTTTGTTTTTTAAATTTATTTAAATTTTGATTAAAAGAAAAAAAAAATTAAATTAAAAATATTAAATTATAATTAAATTTAATAACTGTTTATTTATTTTTTCTTTTTTATTATTTTCAAAGAGGTAGGGACTTGTTATTTTCTTTACCACTTTTAATTCCAAATATATAAAAAAAAAAAAAAACAACAACAAAAAATAATTTGAAGTCCATGAAAAAAATATTTTTTTTTTTGTTTTTGTTTTTAATACTTTATTATTATTATTATTATTATTATTAATTTTAATTAATTTAATATTTGTTTTACATATAATTACGTAATTGATAGGAAGAAGAGGAAAGTGGGGGTAGTGGGGGAGCGGGGGACAATGTATTCACAAAATAAAATTTCTGTTAATTTCTATTGTTAAAAAAATAAAAAAAAAATAAAAAAAAGGTTAAACTTGTAAACTATAAAAAAAAAAAAAAAAAAAAACAAGCACAGCTTGACTTGAGAGTGAATTTAAAAAGAAGAAAAAATATATATTTTGTATTAATAATTGAAATTAATAATTATTTTTATTTCTGCCTGTTTTTGTTTTTTTTTTTTCCGACTTCATCTTTTCTTTTTTTTTTTGTTTTGTTTAGTTTAGTTTTTTTTTTTTTTTTTATTAGCTTAATCGCTTTCTTCTTCAGCAGATTCTTCATCTTCTGATTCGGCTTTGGTTTTGGTTTTTTTAATTGGTGCTTTTTTAACGCCTCTTCCACCGCCACCACGTTTTTTACTTCCAGCACCACTGTCTTTTGAACCGCCATTAGCTTCGAATTCTTTAATCGATCTGGTGTAACGTTCTTTGGCGTCAACAGCCTTTTGTTCCCATTCCTAAAACGTAAAATTTTGTTAATACATTAAATTAATATGTTTTAGTTTTTAGTAGTTTTTATGGCGGGGAGGGGACGACGACGACCGCAGGATAAGTACATTGATTAATTAAATAACCAGAACAGAACACTAAAATATTTACTCATAATTTCTTTATTTTAAACAATATATAGAATTTGATAAAATTTGAAACTTCTAATATATAGTTAACTTCTTGATACACTATATTCTAAACTCATTGGGTAACATTTTTAGGATAAGAGTGACATTTTTTAAAATAATATGGGAAATTGATAGTCAGTTTTGATAAACAACATTAAGAAATGTTGATATAATTTCACATATAACATATTTAGATGTAGAAGAATTATATTAAAACTAAAGTAAATTATCGATTATGCAAGGTGCCGAAAGGTACGATGAATTTACACACATGAAGAGGAAATCGATGTTCGGATGGAATGTTGGGTATAGAATACTTGCTAAGCCAGTTACGACCGAACGAAAGTGACCTCTGTATATTGAAATTGAAGGGACGATTATCGGGGCTACATATATAAGAATGGGTCAGTAAACTAACTGATGTGTCACCATTTAATGCAACCTAATCTACGTTAACATATACATACGATAAGCGAACATTCCATGTATTTTAATTATACTTAAAAATTATTAAATTCAAGTAGGAGTTTCAACGTCCATAGCAACCATATATGCAAAATTTCTAATCAACTGTCTACGAACTCCAACACACAGGGTGAGTGTGTTTATCATTTTAAAATCTAAAAAATTGTGTTTTTATTTCTTTAACTAAAATAAAAATACACTCAGTAGCGCAGTGGTATAGCGCCGAAATATATATTATATACATGAAATATAGCGGATTCAGTTCTCGCTATTTTTCATAGGAAATATTTCGGTATTTATTTTAATACTGAAATTTTTCTGCTTGTTGACCATTTGTTCGTTTATGGAATCAAAAGAAAAACGGATATCTTTGAAAATATACTGTTTGCACAATATCTGCACACACATCACTATGGGATAGTTACCCATATAAAAATAATATAATTATGAAAACATCTATCTTTTGTTAATTACAGTACAATTGGTAAATTGTTATATACTCCCATGCGGAGTAATTTACCGACTTGGCTATAATGAAATATTTATTATATGGAGCAATATATGACTTAAACGAAAAAAATAGATTATTATAATAATAATAAAAAATTCTTTTACTTACCGATTTATCTTTAATTTCTCGCCACAATTCACCACCACGTTTTGCAATTTCTGTTACTTTACAACCTGGATTTGCCTTTTTGATGGATTCACGATTTTCGTTCAACCAAAGCATGTAAGAAGAAAGTGGACGTTTTGGTCTGTCACCCATTTTAATATTCTATATAAATAATTGAAAAAACAATATATTATTATTTTTATTTTTTTAACATATTTTATTCTAATTGATTTAATATTTGAAATGTATAAGTAAAAATGTAATCCTACGAAATTATACACTTCAAAAATCAAATGAATGCATTTCGTCGTTGCGTATTTCGAAGTACTTTTTAGTAGAAAAAAAAAATTGGAAAAAATAAAGTAGGCATACCCGAAATCGATAATGTAACTTTGTACACCGTTTTGAGTGGGCTAATACACAATGATACTTAAAAATAATTACCTAATAACTAATTAATAATTAATTAAGGATTTTTTTGTACTTTTACATTTATTTAATAATTATATATAAAATTAATAATAAAATTACAAGTTTTTATTTTCATTTAAAGTTATTAAAATTAAAAATTAAATTATGGTATGTGTGTGACAGACATATGACAATTATTAAATAATAAAAAAAAAAAAAAAATAAATAAATAAAAATTATTTTTAATTAAATTTTAGTGATAAACAGAGGAATGATTTTATTTTTCTTTTATCTGAAAACTATTATTATTAAACATAAAATTGTTTACTTTATTTATTTTTTCTTTTTCAATCAATTTGTACTTATTAAACATTCATAATTACAAACAAATAAAAAAAAAAACCATTAAAATACAAATTTCAACTAGGGGCCAATTAAAAAAATTAAAAAAAAAAAAAAAAAAAACGCATGTAAGAGCACAAAATTACCAATCAATAAAATAAAATAAAAAAAATAGAACTGTGGGGTGCAGAAAGAATTGTGAAATCTTGTATAAATAATATGAAATATATATTAATTTGAAGTGTATTAAGTGTTAATTTCAAAATCATACAAACATAATGCTCAAGCACAATTTCAATGTGTCTGCCAATTCTAATCACTTGCAAATGTTTACTTTATGTTTTTAATTTCAAACCTTCGAATTTGTTGCAACCATATTCTTTTACTATCACAATTTACCCGCCAAAAATATAAATCTAGAATAGCATAGCAAAGTTTGATTTCCTCTAATAATAAAAACGGTTTTAAAAACAAATCAATCATATATTTCAAATTTTGAAATGTTAGCAAACAACAAGTTAAAATATTCCATACTTTTTTCACTTTCAAAAATATGTCACATTATGTTCAAATTTGAATGAAATATTGTTCCACAATATATATAAATATATATTATAAAGCGGGCTGCTATGCTACAACCAAATGCAACGTTAATTAGTAAATTCTCATATATTAATATAGGTGTAAAACGTTTGATGTTTTTATCCACAGGAAAACAATGCCAAGCAACAAATATAGCAATAAAAAATATTAAAAGTTAGACAAAACATTTCAATATGATATGAAGGGTGGAGGGATGCAACAGTTAGTACTTGCTTTCACAGCTTTACAATAATCACCCTCTTATATATATATATATAGTAAGTATTGGTGTGTGTGTGTATGTGTCTCCATACACACCAAAGGTGTTTAAAACATAGCTGACACAAATATTTTATAATATTTATTTATTATTCTGTTTTCTCGAAATAATAAATTCACGCTATTTTCAATTATTAATATAATTTGTTTTATAAAATAAACGTAAAAAAAAAAAAAAGAAAAACAATTAAGTTGAGAAAAAAATAGTAAACAAATTAAAGATTTGTCCTATACACACATTTTTAAAACAAAATCTCTAATAAAATCAACTTAATAATATTTTTTCCTTTCGGTTTAATTTAAAATACTAATTTATTTTATATTTTATCTTTTTTCTATATATAAAAAATTTTAAAGATTGCGTGCAATTGAATTGTAATAATTGTTAACGAGCTAAGAGATTTGTGTTTGTTCCGTAAATTAAAAAAAAAAAATTAAATAAAATAAAAAAAGATTTCCCTGAAATCTAAAATGGTTTTTTCCACTTTTCTGTTTCATTTAATTTTATAAATTTTGATTGTACGGGCCGCGGTGGAGCGGTAAAAACACACAAAATACAAAATAAAAATCATTTCTTCTACTAATAAAAGAAAGAAAAATGGGAAAAAAAAAATAATAATTGAGGGGCTTCAAGCTCCACCACAAATTTAATAATAAAGTTAAAAAAAAAAAAAAAAAAAAATATTAAATTATGTATTTTTTTCTATTCTTTTTTTTTTATTCGCTTTCTTCACCCGATTCATCTTCATCTGAATCCGGTTTTTTGCTCTTTTTTACTGGTGCTGGTTTTTTGGCCCCTCTACCGCCACCACCACCACCACCACCACGTTTTTTACCACCGGCTCCAGGGTTACCACCATTTTCTTCGAATTCCTGAAGTTTTTCGGTGTAACGTTCTTTGGCTTCTACAGCCTTTTGTTCCCATTCCTAAAATTTAAACACACATTATATTTTATTTTAAATATTAATAATAAACCAATTTTGGTACAATAAATTAAAATAATTGTTGTAACAAATTTAAAGAGCACGTAAATTATTAATTTTTTTTTAATTTTACTTACAGACTTATCTTTAATTCCCCTCCATAACTCACCGCCAAGTTTTGCAATTTCTGTTACTTTAATACCTGGATTTTTTTTTTTAATCGATTCACGATTTTCATTTAACCAAAGCATATAAGATGAGAGTGGACGTTTTGGTTTTTCTGCCATTGTAATTCGGTTCTAATAGAAAAAAAAAATAAAAATCCAATAAAATATAGATATAATAATAATAATAGAAAATATATAAATAAAAAATTATTGATACACATAATTATTTATACAAATGGCTAAGCTGGGCGCCATAAGCCACAAACACACATAATTTTTAATGTTTAATGCTACATGATTTATTTTAAATATTATCTTAAGACAAAACTATTCATAGTTATATAAATGTATTTTAGTCGGATTGTTAGCATATAAAGTTGCATACTCTCAATTATATAGAAATTAATTGTGATATTATTAAAAGAAGTTATCAATTAAACTATCGGAAATCTTGTGCTAATTTGCGATTACATTCCGATAATTGGTGGATACTAAATGTGTTACCGACATCTTCAGCAGTATCTCCTCTCCCAATAACGACACATTAACTGTTTGCATTTTGTATTGTACAAGCTCGTCCGTTTAATTTTGAGTGCCTGTGCCATGTAATTAGTACGTAATTTTACACAACAATTATAATAAACAATGGGGTTATTTGCATTGAAAACAAAAGTTATTTTTTACTTTTGTTTCGTGCAAAGGATTTTCCAAAAAAACAATAAGGAGCAAACATTACTGTTTCTAAATCATTTACATGAAACAAATGTAAAAAAAATCCCATAATCCCCCTCGATTAGATTCCTTTTTATGGGAAAATGTTATCCAAGTAATACATATTATATAATATAATAAAACATAGGAGTTTGCCACCCTCGCCACAATCAAATCACTTTGTGAAAAATTTGAAATTTATTGTGTTATTTGTTATATTGTCGTTTTACACAAGTATTTATTGTTCGGTTTTGGTTCATCATCATGGATTAGTAAAATAATTTAACTATTTTCAGTTTTTTCATGAAACTTGAAACAGTATGTAATACCTGCGCTTAAACTCATACCTTTACCATAAATACACAGGTTATTAGGTTTTTATTATAACGTGTGAACAACATTATGTCTATAAACTGTTATAATGTATAGTTGTTAGCTATATTCGTTTATCAACAATTAGGTAATTGAGATGAGTACAAAATTGTGAACTAGAATGTAGTAATGAAATCATCAATTGTATACACTGCAATCATAAGTTCATTGATCTACAGTTATGATTCCATTGCAGAGTTGGTAAATATAAGAGCATAGTTTTATCTATGTAATGTTAATATGAAACACTGTTTATAAAAAAAAAAAAAGAAGAAAAATTATTATGAAGAATGAGGCGCTGCTGCTTACGGCGGGCGCCTACTTTAAAATATTATATTATAAAAAAATTAAAAAAAATATTAAAATAAATAAATAAATAAATATAAAATGATGTGATTAATGAATGAAATTATGTATTAATGAAATATGTTAATGTTGCAATTCGTCGTACAGTAAATCGTCAAACATCTTCCTGTAGTTAGAATACAACATGATAATAAATATATATATTTATGAATGAATTATCATGCGAAATTGCTTTATTATTTGCAATAAACAATATATATATATTTTTACCTCAAAACAACATGTTGTTGTTGTTGTTGTTGTTGTGTGTGTGTGTATGGAATTAAGAAAACAAAAATATTAATTCACAATTTTTTTATATTTTTTAACATCACAATTTTCACAATAAAAATTATAATTTCTTTCGAACTTTTCTATTTTATAAATAATTATATAGTTCAATACATTTTCGAATGTCTAACATTCATATTGCTTAAACTAAATGATAATTTGACAAAGGATTTTTTGTAATTTTGATATGAATTTTTAATTGATAGGTAGTTTTAATAAAGTTTTACTGTTCACTAAAAACTTTAATTATTAGTTATTTTTTTGTTTTTTTTTTTTAATTACATGATTTCTTGAATTGTAAATTTTTCAAATTATTACAGTTTTTTGTATAGTTATAGAGAAGTTGGTGTGAAAAAATTGTTAAATTAAAAATTATAATATAATTTATAAAGTGATAATATTTATTAGTTTGCACATTTTTTATTAGCACGTCGAACTGAACCAAATCGTAACCGCGTGTAACACACTACTACCGAATTAATCCCATAGTCTTGTCTTCTGAATTATTAAACAACAAACCACACTTGCCCGCACATATTTTAATATTTGTCAATAAAGACGCAGGTGGTCACATAAAAAAAAAAAAAAAAGACTGTAATTTTGACCACTAGCAAAAAGACAAAATTAAATTATTATTACAAATTAATGGTTTATTAAAAGCAAGGTGGTACGTGTTTATGTCAAAAAGTTCATACACTTATACTTTAACCAATCTACATAAACACATTCGACGGCGAGCTTCTTCTGTAATAGTAATTGAATTATTATTGTCAAAAACTAGGAATTTTGTAAATAGAAATGTTACCCCATTTGAACAACATTCAATTGTCATTGTCTTTAAAACAAATTTTCAAAATAAATGATTTTTACCTCATGAACCGAAACCGAACTGATTTTGATTTTTGATCCGGAACAAAAAAAAACTCTACTCTATATTATTTTCGGACATTTGTACATCAGACTTTTTGAGAGAGTAAATTGTAAAAAGTGGAATACAATAAAAAATAACTTGTTATTTTGTTTGTTTTACATTTTATTTTTACTTACATATAAAAGTGATTAATAAGTACAAGTCTGTGAATTTCAGTCAGAAAAAAAAAAAAAAAACACAAAAAACAAAAACAATTAAAAATAAAAAGAATTTGTGTGACAATAAATTAATGCAAAAAAAAAAAAAAAAACTATTTAAATATTTTTATTAAAGAATCATAAATTAATTGAATTTTTACTAACCAACCAAAGAAAAGAAGTGTTCTTTTTTTTTTTTTTTTTTTACTATTTTATGGTAAAATGATTTTTGGTTTAAAGTATTTTTTTTTTTATTTTTATATTTGTACTTATTAAACGTTTAATTAAAAAAAAAAAAAAAAAAATATATATATTAAAATATTTATTACGGTTTCTTTTTTTGTTACGAAAACTAATTTCTAACAGGTACAGGTAAATTAATTTAAACCACCTGACACCCACACGTTTGTTTTACAATTACAACTAAATTTAGATTGTTTTTAAAAGCCTTTTATTTTTGAATACTTTTGTATATTATTCTCTCTCTTAATTAATATTTATTTCATTTCATATTTAAAAAAAAAAAAAAAAGTGAAAATAGCTTAAAAAAAATAAGATCTTTTTTTTTTTTTTTTTTTTTTTTTCAATTCCTTAACAATTTTTTTTTTTATTTTGTGTTTTTATTCTGAAAAAGAAACAAAATAAAACTACATAATACGCATCTTCCTGTTATTTTTTTGTTTATGCACATATACAATATATATACAATTAACAAAAATCAAACTTAATGCCATCTTAAATTTTTCTATCTATAAATATAATGTAGTGACACAAAAACAAAAAAAAAAAAAAAGAAAAATTAACTAATTAAAATCAGTACTTTATTTAAAAAAAAAAAAAGAAGCCCCCAGAAGAATTGAACTGAAAATTGAATAATATATATATATATTACCAATATTACTTAAAAAGTTGAAATTAATAAATATTATTGATTTGTTTTTTAATTTAATTTTAAGTTATATTATTATTTATTTGTAGACTTCGTCCACCATCCTTGCGATGAGAGGTATGGGCTTAGGCTTAATCACTTTCCTCTTCAGCCGAATCATCATCATCTGAATCAGCCTTCTTTTTGCTTTTTTTAGCTGGTGCTTTTTTGACCGGTTTTCCACCACCACCACCACCACCACCTCGTTTTTTACCGGCTCCATCTTTTACACCACCATTAGCTTCATATTCTTTCACTAATTTTGTATAACGTTCTTTAGCTTCTATGGCTTTTTGATCCCATTCCTAAAACAAAATTACATTCGATATAAATATATGATAATTTAAAAAATAACCTATTTTACTTACAGATTTATCCTTAAGTCCTCTCCATAATTCACCTCCACGTTTAGCAATTTCCGTTACCTTCATGCCTGGATTCTCGCTTTTAATGGCTTCGCGATTTTCGTTTAACCATATCATATAACCGGAAAGTGGACGTTTTGGTTTTTCTGCCATTTTTTGTTTTTTATTATTGTTATTGTTCTGTAGAAATAAATATCAAAAAAAGGTTTTTTTTTTTTATTATTCAATTATACAAAATGTACTTTAAATAAATTCAAAAATAAGTTATAAAAAAACTAGTTCATAATTTGTTTATTGTTTTTTCAAATTTGATGTGAATTAATTTTCAAATAATCTTAATTTTTTAAAAAAAAAAAAAAACCTTTTTCATAATTTACTTTTTTTTTTCTTTTACACAACTACAATTTACAAATTTGCGGCATTATTGACAAATTTTTTTTGAGAATAAAAAACTAAAATTGGACTATGCACAATAAACAAACCAAATATTTTCGGAAAAATAACAAATAAAATGAAAACAATGTTGTGTAAAAATTGAATTATTAATATAAACATAAAACAATAATTAATTTAGTCAATTTATTTTGAACAATTTTTCAAAGCATATAAACTTACAGCAAAAGCATATATTTTTTGCCATACGTTCACATACCGAACGTTAGTGAATTGTTTCTATATTCTATTCATTAATCTTCTATATAATAGCATTTTAAAACTACTTTCAGCTCCAACAAAACATATCATTATAATTAATTGTTTAATTTTTTACCTCACAACACATTCTTTAAAAATTTTAATAAACTTAAATTAATTAAATAAAAATAAACTTTTTTTTTTTTTATAACCAACAAAAAAATTAATTTTATTTATATTATCTTTATAAATTAATAATGAAAATCACATTTTTATAGACGACAATAATATATCATCCATAACACGATTATTTTTGTTGTCAAAATTATACGTACACATTATTTTCTACATAACCGAACTTTATTTTATCAAATACAATTTAATTTTAAATGATTTCTTTTCCAATCCCATTGCAAATGCATCAAATATACACTACATTATTTGGAATGGGAGGGAAAAAAAATACCAGAATACAAACGGAACGGAAATGCCGCACATTTAAGGAAACCTGTTGCATTTTTAATAGTAATAAAAGTATTTCCGTTTTATTTCGATTATGCAGAGAAAAAACCATGTTGGGAAGGAATAACCAATTTGTTTGTACCTTAATTTCTTTTACGCCATTATATAATTTAAAAAGGCAGTTATATATTTATGAGTATTTAAATTGTAATAATATTAGAATAACAATTCCATATAGTTTACAAATATAAGTAATAAAAAAAAAAAAATATATATATTGTTTTGGTATTTTAATTTGAAGAATTTACCATAAAGAAAAAAAAAAAAAAATACTAGTTTTACCGTCAACTTTTGTATAATTTTTTTTTTTTGAATTTTACGTATCATAATAATAATTAAAATGCCAAAAGTTATATATTCCAAAAGTATTCAAAAGTTATTGTAGTTAATTACATCTAGCACACATTAAAATATTTTAGTAGGTAGCTATTTATTAATTTATGTTTGGTTTTTACTTTATCAAATATAATTAAGTTATGTTACATATTTTAGAGATAATAGAGGGAATTAATATAAGCATTAAGCATCATTGTTTAAGGTCACATGACAAAAAAAAAACGCGCTTATTTTCTTTACGGAAATGCAGTATTCGGTCAAATTTATTTCATTTCAAAATGTCTACTTTACCAGCAGCAATAAAAATTCGTTAAACATAAAGAAAAAAAAAAATATAAAAATATATATCACATGCACATAAGCAAATGATCACATATTTTTAATTTTTACGATTTAACCAATTTGGAATTTGATATATGAATATTTGAATATATATTAAAATTAAATAATGTATATTTTTATACCTATATTTTTTTTTTGTTAAATATCACCAATATCACTAAATATGTATTGAAACAAAAAAAAATGTATGTATATAAAGAAATGATAACGTATAGTGTGTTGTATTCTTGTGTTAATATAATGTTTGTTTTATAAAATGGCGAACAGTTACAAAAACAAGAAAAATATTTATTTTTTTTCATTTAAAAATTATCATATTTTGTTTTTTTTTTTTTTTTTTTTTTTTTTTATTTTATTCTTTACTCTTCAACGTGATAAATATTAATTTTTTTAATGTAGAAATGTATACTAGAAACTTAGTATTTTATATATTTATGGTATGTATGCAATATATGTGCGCGGTATGATTTGTAGTGTATCATCGAACAAAAAACAAAAATAGCGTTAACGGCTTCTTTTATGTTTTGTTAATTTTTTATATAGTGATATATTTTTTTTTTTTTAACTAAACTAAGACAATTTCCGGAATTAAATATATATACAATGTTATTTGTTATATTCAAAAAAAAATGTAGATAGATTTAAAAATTATGATAATGATAAAACACAAAGAATTTCAAAAGTTGAGTGTATACATATAATAAATGAAGTACACTTTTTTTTATTTATATGAAAATTTCAACGGCCATTTTAAAAAATCATATTTTTTTTCATAATATATAGCCACACACAATTTACACAATACAAATAATAATTTTATAATAATCAAAATAATATAATTTAATAAAAATTAAATTAAATCACTCACTTTTTTTTCTTGTAAATTTATAAATATAAAATGTTAAACTTGTATAAGGAGGAACAACAGAAACAACTAAAATAAATAAAAAGGATGATTTACTTTACTCAACTCTATATTAAAATTAAACACGCTATACAAAAAATATATTATAATAATACGTTCGTTTTCTTCGTTATTTATAATGTATTTTATTAACAAGCTCTTGTCGCTTTATTAATATTACCTATGCATATGTATAGGCACACAAATACATAAAATTGAAATAAGCAGCACAAAACAGAAAACGCACACACACGATATACGTATTATAAATATATATTTACTTGATTATTCTACGGAAAATGGATATAGTTGCGAGTTGTTCAACATGAAATATAAAACACGTACGCATATACGCAATATAATATATATTTATATATACATATAATCGGTATTAAACACTAATACTTTAACAATTTTAAACCCCCCAATATACACATAACATATATATTGATATTAAATTAAATTAAATATATGTATTAATGATTATTTATTTATTTATATACATATACGCACACACACATTCAAAAACAACAAAACACAAACAAAATTCAAAAAGAATAAATTTTTGTGTGAGTTGTTTGCGACAACTGTATGCGTGCGTACGTATATACAGTAAAAGATACATGAATTGGATTTGAATGAATGCATAAATTTGATATATAAATATATTGTATTTTATTTAAAAATTATACAAGTTTCTCTACTTTAGTTATTATATGACCATATTGTGTTGGATTGGAACAAAAAAAATAAAATAAATAATAATCCCCCCCGAAAATATAAGAAATTCATGACGGCAATGAAATATAAAAGTCTCTATTTCATATATAATAATATAAAATACATAATTGTTCAAGCAATATATTAAATATATACTTCTGTTTTTTTATATACTAATGAATATTACCAATTACACACACACACACATTTATGTAATTCGAATAGGAAAAAAATAATATTTTATAACTAAAAAGCCAAGCGCTTATAAATTTATTTTTTGTATAGATGTATTCGTTAAAAATTTACGCATACTATTGCACGCAATCTTATATTTATATTTTATTATATCGCATACATCATCATTTAACTGCATTGGTATACGTCGTGTGTGTGTATATATATACGATTATATATACCACACAACAGTAAAAAAACCATATTAAATTTAATGATGGCGTTTTTTCTATATAAAATTCGTCTTTTCCCATGTATCCCATATGAAAAAAAATAAAATGAAGAAATGATATGATGAAACCGGGGCCATTTTGGCGCGAAATATCAATAAATAATTAAAATTATTCTAAATGCAAGGAACCTAGTATACAATTTTATTAAGATAATTTTAAGAAAAAAATTACTGAAAACCGTTTTTGTCTGCGACGTACCAAACTTAAGTTATTTAATTTTCAATTTTTCACCATACATTTTATTCAAGTGATGATGCTTCATGCAAGCCATTTTTTTCTAATAAAATTTTTTATATGACGAAAATAGAAATTTGACGCAATTACATTACAATTATAATAATTGATAATAAAATAATTAAAATTTATTGAATTTTTATTTAAACATATTATATTTTTAATAAAATAAATGATTATATAAAATAGATTCACTAAGTAAAAAAATATATATGAGAATCCATCGTGTACATATATGAAATGAAATTTTACATATTCAATATGCCGTGTGTTTTAACAAGAGAAAATGGCTTGTATTGTCGTACAGAACCCACGCCGAAATATATTATAGAAATTAAGTATTTTATTTTAAACTAAAGCCAGAATTTTTGATTCCAATTAACAAAAAAGTACTTGATATATATAGAAATAAATTATGGAATATGATTTTAAACTTACCTGAATAAAATTAATTAGAAATTTATTAAAGAAAATAGACACTAAAAACTTCTTTTTATATTATAAAACTTATTCACTTCACACAGCAGAAACTCTTTTGTACAATAACCAAGCACAGCAGCACAGAATAAAGTTAAAAGCAAGGCAAATGGCAAATAGTAATGATATATATGTGTAAGTAAATAATGAGAAATATATGAGAAATTTTGTATAGATTATAATGGTGTAAGTGAATGTGGTGTAGATGTGTGATTATATAGATATAAAAATGTATGGTAATGTGTTTGTGCAAACACCGTAAAAATATACGAGTTCTCTCAATATTGTCATTGTCAAATTTACAAACCACGATGTTTAATGTCACAATGGACGTACCAAACGAAGTATAATATTTTTGTTGTAATTGTATACTAAAATTATCTTCGCATAAAAAAATATATATGAACGATAATTTGACGTGGTTTATTGTTCTCTCGTTTTATTATATATATATATTTATTATAATATAAAATTTGTGAGGATGTGTATTGGTGTGAGCATAAAATTATGATGTGTACAACTTCCGCGCCTTTTCAATTTTGATTATATTTGTGTCATCTATTGTTAAACATTACAATTAATATTCTTCATATATTTACTATAGAAAACTTTAATTATAATATTTATTCAATGAAATTAATATACATAAAAAATGATATTCTAGAAATTATTCTTTTTATAAATAAGAATATTTATGCAAATTATTATTTGTAAATCATTTTAATTTCTTTAACAAATTTTCCGAAAATATTTCTTTGTTCTTGTGTTGGTATTAAATGTATATGGAGTGATTTTCATTGTATAATTATGCCATCTATAATTAAGCATAGTAACGAATTACCTAAATTTTATTGTAAATTCTATGTTTTGGTTTATGCAATCGATATTATAGCGCAAAAAAATTGAATTTTAAACATATAAATTTTGTAATATTTTAGAAAAAAATTTTGTTTATATATATTTTCATTTATTATTTTAGTAAAAACTCCAAAAAAAACAATATAAAATTATACCGTTAACCGGTCGAATTTAGTCTGATATATCAAGTAATACAGAAACAGAACACACGACCAAAACTAGAATATAATACCAAATTACCTTTAGCGATCAAAAATTACCAAATTTATAAAGATAATTCGTTTTACTGTCGTAAGCTCCGCTCCTCACATACAAACTTAAACCAACCCTATATAGTTCCTTTCCTAATGAGTCGCATACAATAAAACTTCTAATAAATACCCACTCTCTGTATTATAAATAAATCATTTTTTGGTGAAAACTCGTCGAAGTTTAATTTTTCTCAATCCAAAAAAAAATTATCAATATAACTATGATAAATAACAAAATCAAACAATATTTTAATATTGTTATTAATTGTATATAATATGTAAAAATGTCCTTCTCAAAATCTAAATTTATAGTTAAAAAATGTCCAACACAATATCCATGCGATAGCCAAAAGGAATTAGAATTAGAAGAAAATGTTGAGAAAACTATTAACAAATATAAAAAATTTATTCTAGAAGAATTTTCGTTAATACAAAACAAAATGCAAAATTATGAAACACGTCAAAATCCATGTAATCATTATAATAATATTGATGAAAACCAATTAAATGAAAATGCTGATAAATGTATAAAACAATTTTCCGAATATAATCTATCAATTTTAAAATCATTAAAAAATCAACTAGAACGGATTAAGAATAAAAATCTAAACTATGATCGGGAAATAAAAAATAAATCAACAATTGAAATGAAAGAATTGGATTTAGATCGTAAGGCACACAAATCTATTGAACATTATCAAAATTATATAATCTATGGAAGTGACGAAAATTTATATAACATGCAATTATTAAATGATTATTCTAATAGCATTGGCCCCGGTTGGTATCAAGAATTGTCCGATCGTCAAATGAATATAGCCGATGATCTTTATCATGATTTATTAAACGATTTAAAACAAAATACAGTATTTCGTTGCAAAACATTTTTAAATAAAATCGGAATAAATCCAATTATTAATTCAAAAAATATTCAAAGAATACTTGAATTAAGTTGTGGCAATGATTTAGCATTTTTATGGTTTTTATTTGATATATTTTATAAAAGTTCATCCAATAATAATGAAACTGATGTTAAAAAAGGTATGTGTTTCATAAAATTCATATTATTCATATTATGTCAACAACTACGTATATTGTAAGTGAGATCCATCAATTCATTCATTAATCTATATGTTATCTAATGGTCGAAGAATCCAAGCATATAGACACGTAAACTCGAGCATTGTTGATTTCGTTAAACTACCGCTTTCCAACTCATAGTACTTTTATTATGATCGGCTCAAAAATTGAAATGTAAAAGATTATCCCGCGGCGCATATTTTGTTTGGTCGCATATGAGGACGCCACAGGGTTGCATTCAATAAGCGAGTACAATATCCTAACTAAATAAATTTTCGATGTTTGAAAACATTTTTGATAGACGATTCGATCTAATATCAACATTTAATAGTTATTTATTATTAATGTTTTTTTTTAATAGTTCTAATACGAATATAATTTCTTTAATTTCTTTTCTTTTCCAGAATATTCACTTAATGAACGTCTAATTTTATCAACAATATGTCATTTAGATATGATAACAACATTACGTGAACTGGATCGAATTATACCGAAACCATTAAAAAAAAAAATAATTAAAATGCCTAAACAAAAACGTACTTGTTTTTGTAATTATTTTTCACCATATTTAGAACCAATACCACGTCCAAAAATGCCATTAAGTAAACAATTATCACCACCAATAATACCAAATCCAAAATTTATACCATATGAAATTTATAAAGATGAAAATTATATTGTTTTAAATGAAACAAATCGTTGGTATTCACTTGCGACGACGACTTCCGTCGATAATAATATTATTCCTATAAATTTAATGAATTCGAATTTGATAGATGAAGGTCATCCGCCTCAAACAGTTCATGATTTCGAAAATGAATTATTTATAAATTCAAATAATGAGGGAAATGATGGTGGCACGGGTGGTATTAATAAAAATAAAAAACGATTAAATTTTTTTCAAAAATTCAGCTGTTTTAAAACTGGCATTAATAATGGTGTTCCATTTACGGCTTGTTGTACCTTTAATAAGAACCCGAATGAAAGTAATGAAACTGATTATTACAATAATAATAACAATGAAATGAATTCTAAACACAATAATGATATTATAAAAAATTTATGTATAGAATTATTAACTGATGAAAATAAAAATGTTCAGCAATTATTAAATGGTATTTTAAAAGAAAATACGAAATGTTATGTGGACGAATGTAGTAATAATAATAACAATAATAATGATGATAATTGCGGTTGTGATGGTGGCAGCGGCGGCCGTGAAATAAATAGTTCATCAATAAATGAGAATAAAAATAATAAAATTATATATTTATATCAATTAGTAAATGAAAATAATAATGAAGTATTTCAAATATTACTAAAAGAATATATTATACAAATAATAGTTAAAATAATAATTAAAGATCTTGTAAAAAATTCAATAAATATAAAATCAATAAAAATGTGTCGATGTGGTAGCGAATGTTATGATGAATATAATTTTTATAAAGAAATTATTAACAGAAATGATCAGTCGCCGTCGTACCAGCACCATTCTTTCGCTTCATCTTCGTATGAACAAATAATTTACAATGAATTAATGAAAAACAAAATTAATTTAGCTGTAGAACTTGATCAACAAGCAACAGAAGATAATGAAATAATTTATGTTTGTATGAAAAATCTATGGCAATTAGAAATTAAAATGTGGACAGATTATATTGAACAGTTACGAATTAATAGAATAACAACTACGACCGCAAAAGAAACACAAATAAATGAATTAACAAATTTATTAATTATTGGTCTAAATAAAATGCGTACGAATCCAAAATTTGTTTTATCCACTTTACCAGACATCCATAAACTTCCATTACTTGTGGAATGGATTAAATTACGATTTAATAAAAAATATACAATTACGGATCGAATTAAATTAGTAACAAAAACTAAAAAATTATGGACATTAAATGTTGGAAATTTTAATTTGGACACAAAAATAATACCAAAAGCACGTGACATATGCAAAATGGAAATGTTAAACTATGATTATAATTATTGTATAATGAATCGGGTAATTTATATATTTACATATATATTAATTATATATTGTAATTAAAACACTAGCTTTTTTAGTATTAAATAATTATAATATATTTATTATGTACACGGCGGCGCAGATAAAAGAACTTAATGAAACGTATAAGCGTAAATTAAAATTACAATTAATAAATCAATGTCGTTTATTTTGGCCAACAATGAAACCATATTTATGTAGAATGGGACCACCACGTAAAACGTTTTATGCATATTTACCAGCAAAAGAAAATGAAATATTTACATTTCGTCCATGGCAACTTCATGAATGTAAAAAAATAAAGAAATAACTTAAAAAATATTAGGAAATAAATAATTAAGTAATAATAAAATGTTTTTTTTTTTCTTATTTGAAATTGAAAAGGTAATTTGTGAATATATATTCATTGGCAGTACACGCACGGATTCTTGTTAATAATTGCGTTAGAGATTAACAATGTCTGCACACTCACACACCCACACACAAACACACACGCATCACTATGGGTAATCACACATAAAAATAATGGAATTAAGGAAAAACCTATCTTACAAATGATAAATTGTTATATGCTCCCATGAGGAGTAATTTACCAACTTAACTGTAATGAATGTTTAGTAGATGTCATAAGCTCCACTTGGAGTAACATGACTTACTACTATATGTATGAAGTATAGATGGTAAAAGTTTACCATATCAATTTTAAAGGTGATAGTTTCAATCCTTATACTTATAGTAACATCATAATCTACGGTTTACAGCAATTTAATAACCGTAAGTTAAATATCATAAATCAGTTAATATTCACAAAAAAATTAAAAAAAAACACAGTCGTATTAGTTATACTGCTTCTTCTGAAGAATGTGCCAGAGGAACAACTATGCAACTGTATACTTTAGTATATAAACTATCTTGTCAAATCACCTTAATCATTACCTAATTTAACATAAAACACGACACATATTCGTATTTAGATTGATTTGCATTATCTTATAAATAAATGGTGACCATATATATACAATAACATTTATATAATATGTACACCAATTTCGTGTATACCTTGTCTTAACAATACGATTCTTAACATTACAAAATTTGTACAGTATCATTTTTTAACAATCATTTTTACAATATTTATTATTCTGTTCTATGTACAAAGAAATATAAATTGAAATATCCTAACTATCACTTTATGTATTTTTCCATCATATAAATTAAATAACCTATATCCTATATGTATTTGTTTTCTATTATTATTATTATGTATTAAATGTTTTCTTATATAATATCACGATTTTATTTTAAAATAAATTAAAAATATATATTATCTCTGTTTTTTTTTGTATCATTATGTTGTTGAATTTTTTACACAATTGTTTTATTTTTTAAATTTATATTATTTTTATCATTATTATTAGTATTAGTATTAATAACATCATCATCATCAACATCAATATCATTTGATTTCATATCATTTGAATTTATCCATATCCAATTCTGTTGTTGAAAATAATCCTCAATTTCACCTAATGTTTTACCTTTTGTTTCGGGTAACATAAAATACATTAAAATTGTTGCACCAAAACTACCGAAACCAAATAACAAAAATAAACCATAAGTATTTAATGTATGTTTCATATACGGAAATAATTTGGCAATAAAAAATATGGCTATATTTAATAGTGTAAATAAATAACCAGCTATTCGTCCACGAATTTTTGCCGGCAATAGTTCACCAACCATAATGCCAGGCATTACCATAAATCCTGTATTTGAACCAATATAAATGAATATACAAATGGCTGATACAATTAAATCCATTACAGTTTTTGGAACATTTAAACGCCAATATAAAAATACGCCCAATGCAAATGAGCTTATGGTTGAACCAATACCAGATATGATTATCATTTTACGTCTATTCACGTACAATAACATAAAACAAAATACAATTGTAAACAATAAACGTACAATAGCAGTTATAACAGCTGCCGACATACTATTTATATTTCCACCTAATTCCGATACAATATCAACAGCATAAAATACGACCAAGTATGTGCCGGACAGTGTTAGAAAGAAATGAAAACCATTTATTATAAATAATGGTTTTAGTACTGCGGTGCGTATACAGGAACGATACAGTGATTCATTTGCAGTTGATGATTCCTTTTCCTTATCAAAACGTAATACTAATTCATTTAATTCATCTTTTGCCAACATATCATTGCCACGCAGCCAACGTAATGCTTTCGATGCTTTCTCAATAAAACCCATACGGGCCAACCATGCTGGACTTTCAGGTACAAAAAATAATGCTGTTATAGCAAGTAATGGTAAAATTATACCACACCATGCAACTAATCGCCAATGTAATAAAGCACCTAATGCATAAACAAATAATATGCCCAACGAATACGATACAAATGGTACACCAACAAGTACGCCACGTAAATGCGGTTCAGCACATTCTGCAATTAAAATCTGTAAATTATATATATATTTGTATCAATTAGATTATCTATAATTTATTTATTTAAATTTTAATATTATAATTTCTAATGATTTTGAGTTTTTGTTGTATATGCAGAATCCGGGTTGTATCCTCTAATTCCATTGAACGAGTTTTGAGTAATCGTTAAACAGTTAAGACATCCACTTTGTCAAGTTCTGCGTGGAGTGATATACAAAATATAGTACAACAAGTATTCTAAACATATTGGTCGTAAGTTCTACGAGTGAAAAAAATGTTAATTTCTACACATGGTAGGAGCTGATCCATTTGAAATCAATGATAACATAATTCAACAATTTTTTTCATATTTTGTTTCGTTTTTTAATTTGTTTTATGTATAAATGAACTAAATTTTCAGTATATAAAATCTATTTTAATAAATTATTATTTAAATTTCCAATCATAAAATTAAACAATTCCGTCTAAAAAAAATTACCATTCAAATCATAAAATGATCCCAGAACTTATATTTCTAATTCCTGTTTATTAAAATGGAAAAGCCTTCAAAAATATTTTCTGGTTTACAAATAATGAGTGACTGAGTGTGAGTGTGTATTATATACTCGTACCAGAAAATTTAAAAGTAATAAAATACTATGTTATTACTATTACTATTATTGTTATTAGTATTATTATTATTATTATTATTATTATTATAGTTATCAATATATTTGTACACAGTACAAGCAAAATAAACGTCCATGACTTTACATACGTTTAAATCAATTATCATATGATATATTTCCATATATGTACGCATATCATAACTTACAATATATATATATACACATTTTATAATAAAAATGATTTTGAATTCAAAATCTTATCAAGTGAGTGTACGTAACGTCGAACATATTTTACGATAAAATATATACTAAATATGTATATACAATAAATCTTGACGACAATGATGCGATTTTAAATATGATCTAACTACAATAAGTATATTATTGTGTTGCATATATATGTATCAAAAGTATACTGTGATTTGAATGAATGGTCACCATATACTAAGTTATATATGCAAAATAATCAATGCATATACACATTTATATACATTTTAATATACGATGATATGACAAATATTTTGATGTACGTACCAGATACTATATTTATATATATAATTCCCTCTCTATACATATTATAATAAAATGTACTTTATCGTATATATACTCGTATTATGTGATTGTATTATAATATAGTGATATACTAAATTATATTATCCATTGACCTTGACATACATAAATTTAACAAAAATACATATACAGCAGATTTCAGACATTTTATATATAACAATTTATTATTATATGCTGAGAGCAATCTATTTAATATAAGTAATATGTACTATGTTTTGAATATGTACACATACAGTGTTTTACAAACTTTTTGGAATTATATTAATCCATCATTTTTAACACAACACAACAATTAAATTATACGAAAGAAATACTATATTCGTGTATTTATTATACAATTTTAAATATAAGTGATGAGATTAATTTGTAATTATTTGTGTAGTATATACAAATCATAACATGTATATGAATGGAATTTATTTGTGATGTTATATTAAATAATATGGATAAATCAACGAAAAACTCGTGATGTGAGAAAGGAAAATGTATGTAAACTATAGTAATATTGCAAGAGATTGAATCATACCTATACTGTTGTATTTTTCGTTTTTCTTTACATCACTATAATATTGTTAACAACTGTTTACAAATGGTTAAGTCAAACAGTAGTATATAACCTCAATCACCCGATAAATATTTGTCTAATGTAGGATGTATATCCGAAAATTACAATAATTAAAATTTATGATTATATAGTTTTATAAATTTATAAATAATTTGTAAGGTTTTTGTAGTTTTGGTTGTTTTCGTGTTACATTTTACATTTACATAAGGGAAAACGGTTGACCATTATTAAAAAAAAAAAAAAAAAACTATGCACGTGCCTACTAAAGCAAACTATAACGAAAAAAGGATTTCATTATGTTTTCTGGAATGATGATGCGTGTGAAACTATAGTAATTTTGGAGTTGTTGTGTATTATGATGATAACTGAGAAAAAAAATCGAACACTTTCTTACAATTGTTGTTTTTGTGTTCGTTTTTTTTTTCAATTCTCGATTTTGGCTTCATAAATATTTTTGTGGTCTTGGTTTTGCAAAACCGGTCTCTATACCAAGACAAGGGCTGAGTTCGTTGATTTTTTTTTTTTTTTGTTTGTCTGTAGTGGTGAGTGAATGTGTTTTCTATTCTTTTTACCTGGTAAGAAATGTGTGACGCTATGTAATTGAGTAAGGGTGAATGGATTATTATTTTTTTTTTGTTAGTAGAAAAAGGTGAGTAAATTGAAAATAAAAATTAATTTAGGGTGCTGGATGAATAGGGAAGGAAGATCACATGAAATACCTATATATGTTAATCAACCTAAATGTTCACGTAACATTTTTACCTATTTCCGTTTTACATTTTACATGTAAATAATATGGATATGCATTAAGTTAAATCATATATTGCTTATATATATATGACTCAAATTTATTATATACGAAACATAAGTAAATAAGAATGTGTTGTTCTCAATTTGAATTTATTACTAGTAGAGTAGGTAATCAAAAATGCAGTATGAAAGTTTGAAAAACACTGTTCATTGCATATGCATTTATAATAATAATAGTACATTTTGTACTTAACATAAGGTATTTTAGAAGACACGCACAGACAACGATAATATATTATTTATTAAAATAATAATAATAATAATATAATATTTAATAAATAATGCAATGAACTCTTTCATTTTTTGTTGTAGTATGTACATACATTCTACAAATATATAATATATAACACACATACATGCCTTTGTCAAGTGGATTGTTATTATATTATATTTTGTCATATATAAATATTACTCTGCCTGGTTATTTATTATATATTGTACATAAACATAAATAAATATATATATTATAACAATAAATTGGTAATAATAATATAATTACCAGCACTTTCTCTCTATATATTGAATGTGTGTCAACACTCAAGAGGGATATGGATATATATAGAATATAGAATATATATAAGATAAGATAAGAACAAATCCAAATTATATATTGTGAGATATACATATATACGGAATTTATAAAAAAAAAAAAGGAAATAAAAAACCAGGAAGTAATTATGAATAAGTCAAACTATATAAAGTAAATCAACTTAAACTATCTATAACTATAATTCAAATTGTTATCTTAATAATATATAATATAATTAATATAACTATTATATATTATTTTGTTAGATCTTTTATATTAAATGCATATAGCCTTGACCAGAGCACAATAACACCAACAACACTAATCTAAAAACTAATACATTATTTTCATATAATTATATAATTGTTATAGACTTTCTTAGTTTTCTTTTCCATTTATATACAAATAAATTAACAGTCATGGTCAATCTAATCCAAATATTCTATTATATGTATATACGTTGTGTGATAACAAATATAGGATTTAATAATTTACTATAAACTATTTTGCACATATCAAAATCTAACATACATTTATATTTATTCACTTTCAATTTAGTCATTCATAAATGATAATAATATCAACGGATCGCGTACATATATATAAAGATAAACAAATTCATCAAAACTATATATTATTATTATGTATATGATACAGTGCGGTGCGCGTGTCATGTAGTCTTTTAATATTTTCTAGTATTTACTTCCTTTACGGAAAAATTTTTCAGTTAATTAAACCCGATGTTATATCTTGTATAGTTAATCTTTCCCCGTTGAAAATCTAATCAGTAACCTGTGAAGAATAGATTTGCTAATCTTTGTCTTTTTTCCAGCTTTTTTCTGGCTATCCTTTACACACAAACTATAGATGTTTGTTGCATCTCATTATCATCGTCCATCCAATTATTGCCTCCTTTAGAGGTTTCTGCATACTATTAATGGTTGCTAATTTTTATTTTCCATGACATCAGCGTTTTTGTTCCTAATTTGACCCTCCTATCAATTGTTATTCTTACATAATATTTGTCAGTCAAAGCAAATCTGCCTGCTCTGTATATACATGCTGACTGTGATTATAAGTGGTGCAGCTGCTGGGATGTTACTTCTGCTATGGCTAATAAATTACCTTTTCCATCGCCTTAATCCGGGCGACACCCCTGTTCTATTATCGTATAATATATATATATTTACTATTTTTTATATTTATATATACACCGAAATTCTGATTTATCAAAACAATGTTTTTCTTATATCCATCATATAATAATTCTTTCGTTCGTTCGTTCGTTCGTTGACCTTATTATTTCATTTATATAATATGCAAGAAAATAAAATGTATATTCATAAGTTATTAAAAGATTTAGTACAAAATATTTATTTTTATGCATGTATAGCATTTAGTTAACTATCATAATGATAAGAACATATGATCATATAATATTGGATAACATTTATTTATATATACCATATATGGTACGCAAAATAGTTTAACCATAAGAAGTAGAGTAAGATGAATTTGTATACAATTTATTATGAGAATATGCTAATAACACCACCGAAGGTATTGCAGCGACAGATCTACTAAAATTTCAAAAGTTAAAAGTATTTTAATGCAAGTCGAGCTTGTGTTACATCTATCAAATATTCATTACAGTCAAGTTGGTAAATTACCTCACACTGAGTATATAACAATTCGTACCAATTATCAATTTATATGTTAAATCCATTATTTTCGTATGAGTAATTAGCTAATAATGCTGTTTATAGACAATGTTAATCGTTGAGTATAATGCGTAATTAAATAGCAGGACTTATAATTATCATACATATAATTATTGTGAATTTTATTATCGATAAATGTTGCGTGTTCATCAACCAATCCATAAATGTTGTCTTTGTCATTTATATTCTATTGTATTTTTGTTAGTAATGATTTTAAAAATAATTTCAGTTGTAGACTAACATTTCTTATCATTTAATATTATGTCCTAGAAAACATTTATAAATACATTAATAAAATAATTTAATTTAACTTTTTAACAAATGTTAAAGTATACCATATAAAATTTTATATGTGTAGCGATAAAATTGTAATTGTGATTTACGAGTATTTGTCATTATTACTTTTATTATAATATTTATGATTTATTTAGATATATGATTTTTAAAGAAATATGACCTCTGAAAATAAAAGTGTATATATTTTTATGTTATACCACTTAAATATGGGGTACGTAACGAATACTTTATAAATGTGTTATATGTTCTTTCTATGAGATATATCCATTTATTGTATACATATGGTACAATATTTTAAATAACTTTTATAACATTGAAAAAGTTTATTGATCTTTTTAAATAAAAATAATAATATTATTTTTTTAACAATTTGGACAGCACAGAGAGATATTTAGGTACTGTGCCGTATAATATGCAAATAATGAAAAATGCGTAAATTATGGTGATATAATTGTTTATTCCAAAAATAGTTTAGGTATCGTCAACGAATCAAAATAGTAGAAAAGGTGTGAATGATAATGAATGTGCATAAGTCTACACTGCATTAACAACGATTACAACGCCTGCCATGCATTTGCCAGAATATTCTACTCTAATATTTAAATTAAGATATTATAAACAGTCAACGATAGCCGCCGCATAATCAACAACATTTTAATCAGTCATTTAATTCACTTATTGAATCGGCAAATTAATGTTGTTGGAGAATATATTTCGAATAAATAAAATCAATTTTGTTAAAATAAATTAATTGTTCCATTTCGCCGGTTATTTTGCGGACATATAGAATAAAAAACATCCATACACATTTAATAATTGGAAATGAGATTGTAAAAAAAAATTACCGAATGTTCTATGGGATAAACAAATACAAAAAAAACAATAAAATAAATAAACAAAAACTAACTTGAGCCGGAGCTGCTGTTAATCCAACGGACATTCCAGCTATTATTCTACCTAATAATAATAAAGCATGTGATGATGCTGTTGCTAATAATGCCCATCCTAATAATAATGGTATTACAGTAAACATAAGTGTTGGACGACGTCCAAAATAATCCATAACCGGGCCGGATGCAAATGATCCAATTGGTGTTGCCAAACTATGGACACTGGCTAAAAAAATTTAAGGTTTATTTTATTATATTTTTTTAATATGCGATTCATTAATTAAAGATTAAGGCTATTATTGCACTGGGTCGTTAAACAAGCACACTCATATACGCGTATTCTTGATAAATAAATAACTATTTTAGTTTGAAACTTGTAACATATACGTGTAAGACTATAGTCGACGTCAAAAGCCGTATTTTTAAATCAATAATATATGAATGGGCGCTTGTTATATCCAGTGTGGAAACATATTTGTGCCTATTTTTATAGGAAATACTTTGCAATATATACAATACAATACAATAATAATAATAATAATAATTTGCAAAGTGTGTTGTAGATTAAAAATGAAAAATAAAATAGATAATTTTATATTTTTTCATTGGTTCCATTCTGTCATGTTATTTTCTTAATCATATTAATAATAACAATAATATTCGTATCATACACTCTAACTTTATATATGGTATATATATAAATTTTTGGCTAATTTATTTATATTGGGTCGCACTTCATTTTCGAATTGTTAACGAAGATGACCTAGTTTTTTTTTTCTGTTATATTTCGTTTATATTGTTTTTGTTTATACAAAATAAAAAAGAGCAATTCAGAATAAATTAAACAAGTTATATTTTATATGCATAATTGTATTTATATATAGATAGAGTGATCCATTTATTTATAAATATTTGGGAAATATTAATTTATATTAATTGAATAGATTTTATTATATCGCAATGACATTTATAAAATTAATTTTTTGAATATTTAAAATAAATATAAATAAAAACTAAAACACTTTTGAGTCACCTTTGTATAAATGAATTTAATTGATATATGTTCTCGTATGAATTTACTTTTTTAGTTATATATGAAAATGAATCCTTAACATAAATGTTAAGGATAATTGTACATTGATACATATTTTCTTCTTACATATAGTGGACATTGAACGTTCAGTAAATTTGATTCTATATAAGAAGACAATCTCGATTTAGAATCGCACACATGTTAGAGAGACGGTTTGTTCATTTTTTATCAAGACAAAGACAAGTGTTTTGACAAATTCAACAAATTAAATTACTAATTGCTTGAACATTCACCAAATTTATTACATATGGGATTATATGCTTAGAAAACCCGACTGGAAAACGTTTTACATAAAATTGCTAGGTGAGGATTATAGTATTTTATATACACCGGCACGAACTAAAGTCATGAATTTTTAAAATTCATAAGACATATCTATAAACATAAGATGTTATGATATATATTATATAATTTTTGACAAAATTTACACTTACCAAACCATGAACCCATTTCAATATCCATTGATAGTGAATCATTTGAATTATATAATTGAGGTAATAATATTGCCGAGTAACCAATTGGCATGCCACATCCGGCTGCTAAAATTAATACAGCAGTTGTTAAAAGAATCTATAGATATGCAAAAAAAAAACAAAAATTGCTTAAGATATTTTGAAATCATGAATTTTTATTAAATTTTATATGAAGTCTTTCAATATGATTATACGAATACCCCCGCGCAGAGTAATTTCATCGTCCATAGTTTCTGGAAACCTGACAATTTAGTTATTCGTTTGTTATTCATAATTTAAATGACATTATGTGAATCACATTAATTGATATTCACGACCATTTCTAAAATGTTTATGCCATTCATTCCACTTTTTTTTTCAACTTTATAACGTTATCCGCATCACTATATTAATTGCGTGTTTAACGCAAAATTTTATAATTGCTGTCATTGCAAAAATCGTAAAAAATGGTTGTTTATAAAACTCTGTCAAACATGTAGGTATACTAAATGACATAGTTTATCAAAACTGAAATGTGATGAGAACTTATGTACAACTTGGAAAAAACGGTACACAATGCTTCCGGATGGTTGCACAGCTTCATGTTATTTTTGGTTAAAGTAGTATTTCTGGCGGATGCAGGTAATTAATATAACCACGGTGTTTACACATTTAAATTTAAAAATAAAATTATAATTACCTGATGAAATATACCTTTTCCAGTTGATTTTATTAATACATTATTTGTTGTACTTTCTATAACTTTTTTATCATTTATTATAATATTTAAATTATTTAAACTAAATTTATTATCTGTTGAAATCCCATTATCTTTCGTTAATGTTATTATAGGATATATATTTGGTGATATAATTGGTATAATACTTTCATCGTATCTGTAAAGAAAAAAAATTATAAAAAATCAATTATTTAATTTAATTAATTAATCAATAAAAAAAAAAGAAAAAGAAAAAAAGAATGAAGTGGCTACTTCAAATATTCTCGTTACTGACTATTTTATCAATTTTATTCACAAAGTATAAATAATATATAAATAAAAATTTTTATTAGCTTAATTAAATATTATGATAAAATAATATAAAATATTATATAAAGTCTAAATTAAAATCAATTCAACAAATTTATTGGACTTTGAACACATAGTGAAATCACAATTTTTATTCTATAAATAAAATATATTTTGTTGTCAACCCGTGTTTCAGGACAGACATAATTTGTGTTCCGCGAAACGAAATTGTAACGTCATTGTAAACAATTTTCTAGTGAGTTACACATACATCTTTTCGAGCGTATAAATATAAAATGTGGTACCAGCATAAGGAGTAAAAGATGCGGATGAAATAGTTCCTTTGCGATCCCGCAATAGATCTTTTTCGTCGCTGTACACAAGAACCATTTTAAATTATCTTTATTAAATATCCATTTACATATTAGCAAATATAATTAATATTAGGTGGAAATTGCAATAATTACTTGTCAATTTTCATAATTATATAAATATAATAATACATTGTCTTTAATTAAAATAATCGGTATGCAAATAACTATCTTATTAGCAATTATGGCAATAATCTATTAATCATTAAATTTGTAGCTACATACATTTTTGAAGGTTTTAAGTCACAAAAATCTAATAAATAAATTTTATTACAAGTATATATAAGTAATAAAAAATGTTATATTTTGATAATAAACTTTAGTTTATTGTATTGTTAAAATAAATTTTAGCTATTATAAACATACACACACACATACCTAACACGTGCCCTATGGATTTGTTTGTATATTAAATACATAAAAAATTATCTGATCTCCACATTGACGACATTGAGAAATATTAACTAAATGTAATCTCTATATTACAAGGCATTTATTGCTACATCAATTATGATTTTTATTAATTCATTAATAGTTCACAAATCGGTCAGGGTATATTACAACACATACACATTTATGTGCGAATTTCGGTCATAAACTGAAACGCATATGATCAGTATATATTGTATTTATGTATAGATAGGAAAGTGATGTTATTTGATTTGATAAGTCTTAAGTTATTATTAATATGTTTGTACTTGTACTATTTAAAATATTAAAAATAACTCTTTAACGATTTGATTGTTTTGCAATTACAAATAAATATAAAAGTACTTAACATATTTCGATTGTTTTATTTTTATACATGCAGGAGTTGTGGCGGTAGTTGTGGCATCTATTTACAATTATCCAGTCATAGCAACTACAATTTTTTGCTACATGCATTTCGACGTAATATCGATGCTAGTGATAAATGTAAGTTGTTGCGGCTGATATGTGATAGGTGAGTAAATATATAGCATATTATCAATTATAATATATAAAATGTTTCAGGCCATAACGATTCAGACCAACAATTGGGTCCCTTTTCGTCCCGCTACCAATCAAAGGAATAATTGATGGGCAATTTCAAGTAGAAGTATTAGTTTAGGTAAAAATTAATTGATGAACACATTTTAAACGGTCAATTATTTGAAGTTGAATATTCAGAAAAGACATTTTTATGTGTACCATTTATTACAACAAAAGATCGTATATATATACTTGAGTTATGTAAAACAACAAAATCAACATAAGATGCTGAATACGCATATATGTTCGTTTAATGAAATCAATTAATGTGCTATTATAATTGCAACAACAAACGAATACCAGAAGTTAATCGAGATGGTAAAAAACGTATGTAATAACATAATTAGAATTGGTTGGTTGGATTCATCTGGTTTCAGCAAAATATCCAGATTGTGATTGTTGTTTAGCTATTCACTTAAACCAATTTTTTCTAATTGTTAAAAAAGATGGTAAAATGATATGTAATTTGTTAACAAAAAATGTTATAGACAAATAAATACATAATTTAAATTATAGTCTTATAGCTTAAATATGTATATACGTTTGACATGTTTTCTAATATTATCCATCTCTTATAAAAATTATAATAATTTAAAATCTAAATACTATTAATTATTTTAATGACATACTATTGCTTAATACCATATATATGATAATATGAAAAAAAAACTACAAGTCATATATGCAAATATAAATAACATACATTTATAATTTGTAGAATATTTTATGAAACATTATATGTATATTTAAAGTGTATACATAAAAATTATATACTCGAATATATGTATCTATAAATTTAAATATTATATATGAAATTCGCAATGTGTTTGTATTCAATACTTTAAATTATCATATATATTTTTATAATTACATAACATTTACTAAATAAATATATTATATAATTATTTATTTATTACAATCAATTATTTATACTAAAATTATTCTGTTATTAAAAATATTTTTCAATCTATAATTTTCATTGATTATGATGCATCGCTACATTTATATATCAGTGTGACTCGCACCGTATCAGAAAAATTCAGATGTTCAGTTCTTAAATAATCTAGTTATTCGTTATGAAATCCAGAATTCAGTTTATTAAAAATAAAATTTAAAATTGTGTTTATAATTGCCGGTTGCCACGAAAATTTGTGTAATTATTTTAAACTTATTTATAATTTTAATTAATTAATTTCCATTAAAAATATATGGTTGGACTACTTTTTCTGTACGCAATAAAATTGCGATATATAAATTGTGTAATTAATATTTAAATTTTATTGTATAATTTTCAGGAGTGGTAATATTCGTAAAGTAAGTTCTGGAAAATCATTACAAAAGTTCAGTTTCCAGGAAAGCAATTGCCAGTTTGGTCAATTATGATCAAATGGTCATACATTAATGATAATAATATAATAAAAACAGGGTTACAATGGAAGTTACAGAATACAACAGACCGATTTATGCAAATTCACGTTTCCGTGCGTATTCCTTGCAATATGAACTGAACTCTTATCTTAACACCCGGCGTATATGTGTTTTTATATTATAATTGTACAACATTGCTTTTTATGTTCACAAGTGTCATTATATAGATATCATTTGATTTAACAAAATTTTATTAAAAATTGACACGGACATGCTTAAAATTTTAAATTTTCTGATAAATCATATAACCTTATTATTTATATTGTTAAATTTACATACATATAAGTAAGTTTCGCTTATAAGGCGTTAATTTATACTACTTCTAATCTAAATGAAGAGTTTGACACACACACAAAATGATGTTATGTATATAAAATAAAATTGTTTTTTAATTTATTTAATTTAATTATAATTTCATTTTGAAATATGCAATAATGTGTGTGTATGTGTAAATAAATACCTGTTGGTCGTCATGTTGATTGATTTATTTATTTACAATTTACTATACACATGGAATGAATATTCATTAAATAAGAGAAAAAAAAACAAACAAAAACAAACAATTTATGTAAAATAAAACATTTAAAATGTTATTAAAAACAATCTTTACACTATTAAATATTAAAAGACACAATCAATTAAAAACTAATACGAAGTGTATATTTAAATGAAAATTAATTTAAATGTGATAATATTATGTGAGAAATGTGAATTGATTATATATAGAAAATTTCACTGCGTTATCTCACAAATTTTATAAAATAAAAAACAATTAATAACATATTCTAAAAATACACAAACATAACGTTTTTTGTTTGTTTTTTATTTATATAAATATATATTGAAATTTGGTTTGGCGATGCGATAACAACTAATAAAATAAAGTAAGAAGTTGCTTATCGTTAATAAAAAATAATACTGAACTGACCAAATGAAATCTTTTCAATTGACTTTATCATATGTTAAAAATATCAACAACAGCAACTTTATTTATAATACACGTATGAATAAAGTAGTGTACACACACAAACGTCATCAATCAATTGATTAAAATATATACTCTCAATATTTTAATATCTATGTAGTTCTATCTATATCCATACTATAAAATATGTATGTTATTTATATAAATAAAGAGCTTTTTAATGATTTATTAGTATATAGATAGGTGGTGTAGGTATATATCGGTTGCATGACGTCTTAAAAGAACATTCTCTTATTCAGATAACATTTATTTTATTTTTTATAGCTCTCACAAATTTTGGATAGCATAATAATGTAGGGTGGACCCGGTAACCTTTGTCACATTTTTGTTTATTTTCAGTTTCAGTAAACTAATTTTTCAAACCACCACAAAAAACACTGTTCTTTCAAGTGATAATAATATGGCGTTAGGTGTGGTGAATCAAGCGAAACGGGTAACACATTTCAGCCAAATGCTGCTAACGTTTGTTTGGTGTCTGTTACAACTTGTAACACGGAGCTGGCCATGTTGAAAAATCAATATATTATACCTTTTTTCAAGAATCACATCGTTTTTCTTGCAATGCTCGTTGCAAATTGTTGATACACACTGAATTGACAGTTTTGTTTCATTTCAACAACCATAATACACACCACTTCTTTCTGTACGATCACCAAAATACAGTGATATCGAAAAAACAACCATTGTTGAATAGTTCCAAACCGTTATTCATAAGTTTTCCTTTTTTTTTGGGATAGAGCACGTCATCATAACATCATTCCATCACACATAAACCGCATATAATACGGTTGTCTTTTTAAAAACCAATTGATTTGATTATAAATTTTTATTATAATTAATATTGCCACTGTATAATATAAAATCAGAATCTAAAATATGTAAAAAAAGTTGTTATTAAACATATTTCAAATAAATATTTAAAAAAATTTCATATACAAATATTCTTCATCTAGACTATCCATATTTAGTATCCTATCGCTGGCTATTTGAAAATAAGTAGCTTTTATTATGTAATTAAATATGTAGTCATCTATCAGAAATAATTTAATCGATGAATTCAACCAATTTTTAATATGTCGGTAACAATTCGTACAGCATTTCCATCGTAGTATATTAACTTAAGTTAAGTATAGATAACTAGCGAATTAAGTAACTTGAGATATATTATTCTTAACTCGCGTTAATATACTGCGATGGAAATGTACTAAATGCAAAAGATATGATATGTCAGTAAAATGTTGTAAAATTGTATACTATATTGCGTTTTCCATATCCATTCATTACATCCACTGAACAACAATATAGATGACACGCAGAAATCAATAGGATAGAAAAATATTTAATGTTGCAACATTGTTTGTACACAATATTTCTACATTAGACTATCGCAGTATCTTATCTATTATCTATAGTATTTAGTATTAAATAAATGATAAAACATATAATCTACAAATTATATAATAATTTATGATAAGAAACAATTACATATGAAACAAATGAAATAATTTATCAGCTGATTTATTCTATATTCTATATTGAATATTGTTGAAAGAAAATTTATTGATTTGCAAAAAACAATGTATTAAGTAAAGCTTTTTATATATCGTATAATAGAGGTACGTCATTATAACACAGGTAATTGACTTACTCATATTTTCATTACATATGTGTATAGAAGGTGTACAAAAAATATATTTATATGAATGTGTATAAAGACTTAAATGCAAATTTTCATATCAAATCAGTACAGTTGTCATATGATTATCTTTAAATTGAGACAGGGGATTTATAATCATAATAATCGGAAACATAATATTTGGTTTACCATCTAACTTATAATATCTGGATAACCATATACCCGCATTGTCTCGTCTCAATGCCAAGTTTCGATATGATAATGATAATAGTCAATCAAAACTTTAAAATCATTTAGGTCATTCATATAAATTTTAATCAACAATTATTTAACTACAATGTGGTAAACTCGGTCACGGGTGCGTTAAAACCAATTATATATATTCACCAGATCAGACATTGCTCCATCACGCACTACTATTTGTTCCATTCGATGTAGTCAGCCCTTTGTGATCGTTTCAAAGGCCGTAAACTTCTTTCTTCGAGTAACTCAAATATTGCATACCTGAAGCGAAAATGTTTTTAATTAAATTCAAAATTATTAATATATTAAAAGAAAACATTTTGAAGATTATGAAAAATCGAAAGCATAGAATTTTTGTAATTGTCTAGTTTTCATATCATATAAATTATTATGTTAATGTTAACGTAATGTATACTAATCTCAATAATATATTATATATTCACGCAATGTTATGCGGATGATAATAAAAAGTTATTAAATAAAATAGGCTCACCATATAAATATGATAATATAGAGAAAAAAATTAGTACATTTATTAACAAATTGTGTTTCAAAATGACCGAGTGGTATTACTATATGTAAGCTATTTATAAATTAGTTTCTACATATGCATAAAGTTCAGTCCTTATCTTTTATATTTATTTTTGTTATATTCATAACATCATAATAAAAAAAAAAGAAGAAGAAGAATAATCATCTTTTTTTAATTATAGAATATGTTTGTTTATTATTTTTTAATCAAATTTTAAGCTAGACTATACAATCTATTGATATTAAGTGAATATGATATGGTATGATTGACATAAATTTTCTATGTGAAGGAGCGGATGCAGTGATTTGGTAGAAAGTTACAAACCATCTTCATCCAAAGGTAAATATAATACATGTAATTTAAATTGTGTGAAGAGAAGAACTAACACAACTATCAAATGCCACAATTGTATTTAGTAAAATGAAGGATTCAAAACAATTTCTGCATAGAGTAAAAATATCATAGAGAATTTTTAGTATCGGGAGTGATTGTACAATAAATGTTTGGCAGATGCTGCACAATGTCCACTTAAAGTAACAAATTTTATTAATTTATTAAACGGCAGTCTTTTGTTTTGCGTACGGCTCTGTGATCATTACTGCATGATAAGATAACTTCGCAACAGATATTGCAGCAGTATTTCTAAATGATTACGTTTATTGTCAGTTAAATTATTTGATACTTATTTATAACGCAGAATAATTAAACATTTTCTATTATTATATTATTACATCTCGTGATAATTGTACAGCGCTGCGCATATACTGAATTACTTACTTTTATATCAATAATATTATATAATATTAATTGATGGAATTTTTGTTAAATTAAAACAGTGATTTTATATAACTTTAAAATTACCAAAGTAATTAAAATGAGTGATAATGAGCTTAACGATATGGATAACAATTTAAATTGTGGTAGTAAGATTTTACGTATGTTTATTATTAATTATAAAGAATATGTCACATCAAATTTTAAAAATTCACCTTTTCCAAATCATAAGAACTTTTCTATTGTGTATATTATGTTTAACAGTCCAAATTCCATTAAATTGAGGATATTCTAAAGAGGTAAAATAATTTATAGAAGGTACCAAAATTCGGTTGTGTACATTAGTGACAGTAAGACACTTTAAAATCTTCCGTTTAAATATTTAATATACATATAACAATTCCTTTTATATCAATGTGCTCGAAGTTAATTAATTAAGATTTTTCTATAATAACGAATAGATGTGATCAATTTAAAAAATTATTCAAATCAAATTAAAAAAGGATTAATTAATTAATTTGTATTATTTTTAGTTTAGTATTGTAATATTAAAATGTCTATTAATTGGCTTGTTATTTGTTATTTACATATAGGTAAAAACGATATAAATTTAATGGTAATAAATGACATTGATATTCGTGAACAAATAAAAGTATGTATAAAATAATGTGATACAATTTTATAATTTATTTATTTTAATAATTCAAAAAAATTAGAGCCATGAAAAAGAAGCATTTGTCGTAAATAATATGGATAACAAAATTGATTGTCTGACTGATGGGAATGTAAACGAACACAGTAATAATTTTAATAATAATACCAGTGAAAGTAAAGAAATATTGCAAGAAAAACAAAATAGAAATAAGTAAATAGAAAAAAAATAGATTTTCTTTTTAATGTAATTATTTTTAAATTCATTTAAATTAAAATTTCTATATAGTAAAATTAAAAGAATTCCTGGTAATTTCCCGGATAAAGAATATATTCTCAGAAATTCATTACTAACAGATTTATATAAAATTAAACATATACGAGCAATTCGTAATATATTTATTACAACGTTAATATTATTTTTTTTTAAAACATTAGCACATGATTTTGTGGCTAATAGAAAGTAAGTCATTTTTTTTTTTATCTTAATTTAATACAAAATAAATAATCTTTGCTTTGTTAAACAGAATAAATTTAAGTATCGATGTAATTAAGGAAGGGTTTGGAAAATTTCACATAGCATTAGTAATATGGAGTGGAATGCAATTTGTAACATTATTACTATATTATTTCTATAAATATTGGGCCACATTTCGTTACCAATTAATTCTGACAAAACGTAAATAGTAGATAGCGATAGTCGTAAATTTTGCAAACACATAAATTAATAAATAAATATAAAAATATACTTTCCAAAAAAATAGACGATAATATTTGTAAATTGTGGAATATTATTTGCTTAATTGGATTTATTCTATATCAATTGTTGTTTGGTTATTACACTATTAAAAAAATAATAGAATATGATTTAAAAATTGCATCATCAATGGTTGTGTCAATAGAACTGGTATTATGTTAAAAAAAATTTATGTTTATTGAAACCAAAATTTGCATTTTATAATGGATAGTGTCGCAGTAAGCATATGGTCCATATATTGTGTATATATATACGTTTGCACTGTATAGTTACTGCAATACTCCAAGTTATTTTTTTTTCTAAAATCAATATAAAAAAATTAATTTTAAACCAAACAAAAATAAATATATAAAATAATTTATTATAATTTTTTATAGGGAAGATTTATGATGAAAAATCATGCATTTATAAGAACGAATGTACCAAAAAATTTCATTGCAATTGATAAAATTAAATTAGATGATGTTATACCGAATTATAAAAATTATGTATATTTCTTATTTGCACCAACATTAATTTATCGTGATAATTATCCAAGGTAATTGTTAAAATTTTATATTTTATAATTTTCAGATTACGATAGCTATGAGAGCTAGCTGCACCTTAACGGTTTCTCTCTGTGATATATAATAATATCTATAATGTCTATTGTTCTCTATACGCATCCTTCCGAACCGTGTGGTAATCGTGACGGAAACACAATTACATAGACTTGATAATCAAAATTATCGAATAAAAATTGAACAAAAAACCGATTTAAATGCACACAAAATTTAAAATATATTTTATATTTATGTTATGTTTAAATTAAAAATAATATAAACTTAATTAAAATATTAAATAATCCTTATCAATTTATGAATAGTGTCTATACTAAAATAACATTATAAAATACCGAGGAGAATAATTGCTTTGTTAATATTTATTTATTTATAAAACCTTACAAGTGTCATATATTTTTAACATTTATTAATTTTATTCTATCACACATTTTTATTTGGTGATGGTGCATAAAATATTTATAATTTTTTGAAATTTCATATAGAACAAAAACAATACGTTGGAACATAGTTTTTTGGCATTTTTTGGAAGTCATTGGCGTCATTTTTTATATAGGTTTTTTAATTGAACATTATTTTATGAATGTGTATAAAAATTTTGGTAAAATGCAGATGCCAGCAAGTGAATTAGTATCGGCAATATTTGATTCTATGTTACCGGGTGTACTAATATGTGTATGTATATTTTATTGTATATTACATGCATGGCTGAATGCAACCGCAGAATTATGTAAATTCGGTGATCGTTTGTTTTATCGGGATTGGTGGAATGCCAAAACATATGCTTCATATTATCGTTGTTGGAATATTGTCGTACACGAATGGATTTACGTTTATGTTTATAAAGATATATACATTGGATTTTGTAAAAATAGAAAAATTATAAAATTTTTAATAATTACACTATCGGCTATTGTACATGAAATTATATTAAGTGTATCATTTCGATTTTTTTATCCTGTTTCGTATATATTTTTTGGTGTAATTGGATATATTCTATTGTTGATTGCAGAAAAACAAAAACAAAAGTATAATATTGAAAATATTATGGTGTGGCTGGCATTTTTCGTTGGTAATGGTATCATCTTTAGTTTGTACACCATTGAACGTTATGCACGCATAAATTGTACAAATTCAACAAATATTATTCATTCTGATGGTATATCGTGGAATGATTTTATACCGTCGTCATGGAGTTGTTATAATATAACAAATGGATTCGAATTGGGAATTTAAATGTTGAGAACATAAAATAATGTATCAAATTAGTATGAGATAATAAATAAAATTAAAATTTTTAAATGAATTTAATATTAATTTAATAAGTAAGGTGTGTCAATTATGTCTGTGATTTTTTTTTTGTGTTCAATGTGCACGGTTCAATTGAATCATAATTGTTATCGGTAGCTACCAACAGTGATAGTTTGACCAGATTTTTGTTACTACAACTCATAATAAACCGCACACTTTTTGGATCCCACCAAATATTACTATTATTTTGGCCGCAACCGTTCATTATCATTATCTATAAGAATAAAATATATAAAGTTTATTATTTATATATATGTTATACCATAAGAAGTACAACGTACAAAACAGGCACTATATAAAATACATTTTTAACCATTTTGTGCATCTCATCAACTTTACACATAGAATTCAAAATATTTACAAGAACATCACTTGAAAAATATGTAATATATATAAAAAAAAAATAAAATTGAGATCATATACATTTTCAAAAATTGTTTATTTTTATTAATTAAATTATCATATTGTGATGTAAATAACGATCAGTGGCGTTCATGCTAAATTGTAAAATTATTCAGTGTTTATTTTAATTGTGGTATGTTTATTGAATAAAAACATTGGGATTGTTTGAAAAATATGATGTTGGATACTGCTTAAAGATTGACAATATCTCTGTACACAAGCCATTATGGTCTAATCATTACACAATTAAAAATTATGTAATTAATGAAATATGTATTTTTTGATCAATTTGTGAATTGCTATAATGTGAAGTTTAATTTATACCAACTCAACATGACTGTAAGTAACGAAGGATACCGCACCATATGCTAAACTATGAACTAACATATGAGTTGCGTATGTCAATGTGACCGTATAATATATTTTGTGACCAATATAATTCAAAAATAAATTATTTTGGAACTTATAAAGTTAATGTTATACGGAATAACAAAAAATGTATTACAAAATGCCGAGTGCATAACATCATATAAATAAATAAATAAATATAATAATAATAATATCGAAAAAAAAAGTATATGATAATATTATTTATTTACAAATCGTGTTTTATAAAAATAAACGCAGTAATACTATAGTGTGGAAGCTATAAGTCAATATACTACGTAGCGCGTCTATCTCTAACTAAAAATATGTATAAAATATATAAAAATCAGTTATCATACTGTTATTATTATTAATAATAGTATATATTCATTCGTATGGGTTTTCATAACAATAACAGAAAAATAATAATAATATAATAATAATAAAGATTATAAACAAATAAGTATTCTTTATATTTTTCTTTTAGTTTACGATAATTATTTATAACAGAATAATGTAACATTTTTATTATATTATTGAATTTCGTGATAAATTGTATCGCGATCGCTTATAGAGTAGAGTGAATTATTATATATTTTACGTTTACAATTTACAATTTACATATAACAAAATATTTAATTAAATAATAATATTATTTTTTAAAAATAAAAGTGCATTCATTGCATTGAATAGAAAGGAAAGAAATTAAAATGAGTGAAAATGATGAGACTAAGAATAATAATAATTTAAATTGTAATGGTAGTAGTAGTAGTGGTAAGTATATTCATTTATTATATTATTAAAAAAAAGATATGCAGTTATCGTGATAACAAAAAAATATAATTATAAATAATTAGAAATTCTGTTATTCGATTATATAATTCATTTTTTGATGCAAATATTAATCATATATGTGTTAAATAAAGAATATCAGGCGAAGGTATTTATAGACAAAACTTATATACTAAGAGAAATATATAGACACACGTTTTGTATTTAAGTGACATATTGCATATTATATCCTACATTGTATCATACATGTCCTTTGCATGTATTAGCAGTGACGCCACGTGAAAATATTTCTAAATTTTTATTATCGATTTTTATTTACACAATAACACATAATTAAATTTGGAAATTGTATAATTATGTAAAGATCCAGTAACACCATATATGACCCATAATAAAAAATTCTGATAATTCATAACAAAATGGTGATTTTCCATAAATTGTTTTTTTTTTGTCTTTTCAAAATGTTCACATTAAAAATCTTAAACTCAAATATTTCATTTTATATTTCTGTATTAATGTGTGCTTCAAGAAATTATAATAATACATTGTTATATATAAATGTTTCCATACACATATTACCCAGCCAGAAGGTCAAAAAGTAGATTATTGGAGAAATTACAAAAAAATTTAAATACAAAGTAAAAAATTAATTATATATTCGTTATCAAAATTTCAAAAAGGGTGTTCCACTGAAAAAGCTACGTATCGCACATTTTTATATTCATATAGATAATTGTTAGAATAACAACGAAACGTTTCTCTCATTTTTATACTGTAAAAAATTCATATACAAATATCAATAAATTTGTTGCGTTCTTTGTGTCATCAATTATGTGATCGATTGATATTTAAAATTGAGTATGTGTTTCTCAAATTTATCTACATAATATAGTATCACGTTTATTGATTCAAAAATCGAATGAAGCGCGTATAAACATCTTATTTTGGATCACCCGTTACGAACACATTGGATTAAAATAAAATTCAAAAAAAAAAAGAAAAGAAAAGGTTAATGAACTTTTATTTAAAACGAAATATACTATCTATTATCTTCTTTTTATAGACAAAGGGTTAGAGGTTGTATTCAAAAAAAATATCCTAAAATAATTTTGAATTTATCATAAACACTGGGTCACGGGTCGGTCGTTGCGCGTGTGTATTACCATTGAATAGACAATTTTTTGTATGTTATCGAATGTTTATTGTCACAATCTAAAAAATCCTATAAATCAATAAATAAATCGCCAGACATTTTTCACATATAATTAATTATTAAATATTATAGTCTATTACCATTCAATAGCTGTTTGCTAAATTTATGTACAATTCTTTTCTCGGAACACTCTGTAGTCATAGTAATATAGAACAATATAGGAAAGAATCTTTTTACATAAAATATATGATTGTTTTTATTTGCATCGTATATAAATTACTTAGTATTGCATAATTTATTAATTTTTATTTTATTTTCTATAACGATAAATGAATAAAAAAAAAAAGTGCAATAATGGGTAATCAATTTTATAATCGTTTAAATGTTATTTAGATAGTATAGGTCAAAGAGATTCAAGTATAAAGATAATAAAGGAAATTGGAATGCGTGAACAAATAAAAGTATGTGTATAAATAATTTATAAATTTTCAATTCATTAATTCAATGTCAATCATTTATTAAATATAATTAAAAAAAAAATTAGAGTCATCAAAAAGAAGCATTTACCGTAAATAATATGGAAAGTAAAAATGATTGCCAGATTGATGGGCGACATGTAAAAGAACCTATCAATAATAATATAAATAATATTAGTGAATTTAAAGATAGTTTTCAAGAAAAATATAATAGCAAAGAGTAAATACAATTAAATTTAATTAAATTAATTTTATAAATTTTTAAAATTCAATTTATTCCATTTATTATTATATGTATTAATTAGTAAAATTAAACGATCAAATGGTATATTACCGGATAAAGAATTTCTAAGCAGAAATTCACTATTAACAGATTTGTTTGAAGTTAAACATATTCGAACAATTTACAATGTATTTATTACAATGTTAATAATATTATTTTTTAAAACATTAACACATGATTTTGTGGCTAGTGGAACGTAAGTATAGTATAAAATAAAACCAATTATAATCAATTAAAAAAAATTTCAATTGAAATTAAAATTAATAATAATTAAATTACAATGGGTTTTTCTTTTTCGTTGATATAGAATAAATTTAAGTTTAGGTTTAATAAAAGAAGGATTTGCTAAATTCGATATCGCGCTATTAATATGGTGTGGAATGCAAACAATAACATTATTATTTTTTTATTGCTATAAATATTGGGCAATATTTCGATTACAATTAATTTTGAATAAACGTAAGTAAATTATAGTCTAATAACTTCGTAAATATTTCGCAAGGTTAAATAAATAAATTTAATAAAATTATAATTTTAATTTCAATATAGACGATAGTATTTGTAAAATGTGGAATACAATGTGTTTAATTGGTTTTATTCTATATCAATTGTTTTTTGCTTATTATACTATTAAATATATATTAGAATATAATTTACAAATTGCATCATCAATGGCTGTGCTAATGGAAATGGTAAATAAATAAATTAAATTTAGTATAATACATATATTGGAGTAATTCAACGAATATATACACACATAAATTAAACGCAATTATATTTAACAGCATGCTCAATGATAAACGTAAAATTACTTTTAAAACACAAAAACTTAAAATTGATTAGATAACAATGGTTTGTGTCCTTGTTATATAATTAAATAAGATAAAACTAGTTAGATAAATTACACACACCAGCTCAATTATAATTTCCTTTTCACAGTAATGAGATTACCGCCCATTCATCCGGTCGCCCAAATACAACTTAAAAAATGGAACATTATAAATATTTATCCAAGATGCAAACCATGGAAAATTTTCTATATAATATGTTTTGAACATATAATTTGATACATACATTTTTCCACGAATTATTGGTATATTATTTTGTATTCGCATTTCACACATATAACGTATAAATGTATTTTGAAAATTTCCAGCGTTTCCACATTGATTTAATTTTCTATTATGCAAATTGTCGTCTATCTGAATTTATTTTATGATATTCACGTCTTCGCCGACCGTATTTGCATTAAATAATTGTGTGTTTATTATTTTGATACAAATTTTTATATTTCTCTCCTAATCTCGTTGTTGGTGTTAAAACCTTTAAGCTGACTTTAATAATATGAAATAATTTAATTGATTATGTTTCATTAATATTTTAATATATATAAACATTAAAAAAACAATTTTTTCAGACAAGATTTATGATGAAAAATCATGCATTTATAAGAACAAATGTACCAAAAAATTTTTCCAATTCAATAGATAAAATTAAATCAAATGATGAGGACAAAACATCAACATTAATATTTATACCGAATTATAAAAATTATGTATATTTTTTATTTGCACCAACATTAATTTATCGTGATAATTATCCAAGGTAATTAAAATTCTTTTTTTTTATTTAATTATTTAAAAAATATGCAAAGTAAAATAGATAGGGGAATAATTTTTTGGTTAAAAAAAGCTTTCTTCTATATTATAAAAAAAACCTTACAATTGCAATATTGTATTTTTTTTTATTATTACAAATATAAATATAAACCTTTACGATTTTCCATTAGTAATTACATTAACATGTTATGTTTTTCCAAATTACACATAGAACAAAAACAATACGCTGGAATATAGTTTTATGGCATTTTTTGGAAGTCATTGGTGTCATTTTTTATATAAGTTTTTTAATTGAACATTATTTTATGGATGCGTATAAAAATTTTGGAAAAATACAAATGCCAGCCAGTGAATTTGTATTGGCAATATTTGGTTCCATGTTACCGGGTCTAATAATATTTGTATGTACATTTTATTGTATATTACATGCATGGATGAATGCAGCTGCAGAATTATGTAAATTTGGTGATCGTATGTTTTATCAGGATTGGTGGAATGCCACAACATATTCTACATATTATCGATGTTGGAATATTGTTGTACACGATTGGCTTTTTATTTATGTTTATAAAGACATATACGATAATGTTTTTCGTAAAAATAAAACGATTGCAGCATTTTTTGTTTTTACAATATCGGCTATTGTACATGAAATTATATTGGGTGTAACATTTCGTTTTTTTTATCCGGTAATGTATACATTTTTTGGTGTATTTGGTTTTAGTTTTTTGTTTATATCAAAGAAACAAAACCAACAAAATAATATCGGTAATATTTTGGTGTGGCTGTCATTTTTCGTTGGCAATGGTGTTATGATTAGTTTGTATGCAATTGAATGTTATGCACGTATAAATTGTAAAAATACAATAAATATTGTTAATTCTGATGGTATATTGAAATATATTATACCATGGTCATGGAATTGTAATAATATCTCAATGGATCCGAATTGGGAATTTAAAAGTTTTACACTAAATAAATGCTATTAAAAATTATGCGTGCATGCATTATGATTAAGTAATTACAAATTTAAATTAATTAATATAATTTAGCATATAATATATATATATGTATTGTAAATGGGTATATATATTATTGATTATTATATTTTCATTTTCTTTTTTGTAATAATTTGTAATAAAAATTTAGACAACTATAAATATCAAATTGGTGTAATGTTATTTTAGTAGTTAATAGTTTTAGGTAGTATTCATAAAAAACTAATTTTTATCTTCAATTTTTAGTTAACATATTGTTTGACGATCGAAGGGAAACATTCTGAACAATACTATCAATAAAAAAAAAAAAATAAAGTAACAATTTTGTTTCGACTGTGAAATACAAAATGTGAAACTAAAATGAATTTATATTACTCTGTTTTCAAAATTATTATTCTGTTGATGTGATAAAACCAGCTGATTGTAGGGAATTTGCATATAGGTAGGTATATGTCACAATGTCACAAAAAAGGATGCGTCTTACACAATTCCAACCTAGACACAAAAATATATCTTTAATTATTTATGATAAAAGTTTTGTTATACAAAAAAAGAACACACATTATTGTTGCCCACCTACTCTACTCATCATATACATTCCTTAAACAGAAAAATTCTTTTAGAAAACGCAACTTTTCCTTAAGAAGGAATCAAATCAATTTTCCGGATATCATAACTAAAATAAATTCCCCTTAATTTTTCCTCATTAACGCATATAGCGATTACATCGAGATTCTATGAAAAGAGAAAAAATAATAATAAAAAATGAAATGAAAAATTATTCCAAATATATTAACACACAGAGCCATATATACATTTAAAATACATCATATTCTCTTTCTTTTATTCTTATATACGCACATAATTATATTAATTATATATATATTATTCATTTTATAATGATTTTACGCATACTAGGAATAATATTGAAGAAAAACTCCTCCCATAACATTTCCCACTACAAAAACTATATATAAATTGTATTATTATATACACAAAAGTATAAAAACGTCGCGATGCGCAATAACGACCAAAATTAACGTGTGTGTGTGTGTATGTGTTTGCGTAAATAAATGTAACGCGAGAAAAATATGCATTGTTGGCGGATGGAAAAATATATGGTGCAAAACGTGGAAACGTGGAAACGGAAACGAATAAGGGAGAGCAGCAACCACAAAATCTTCCAGCTCACATTTTAAATGAAATAATAAATATTTAATTTCATTTTCCAACTTAACAAATAACACCACACCACCACACAGCAATAATAATATTAACGATTTTTAGTTTAATTTTTTACAATTGTATTGTTTTTTGTAGTATGTGTATACGCTACAACGACGCAATAACAATAAAAATAAAATTATTTAATACATTTTTAATTTATAAGCAGCAGAGAGAAACGTAGTGCTTTTGTTTGTGTCACACAGTAATTGCAGTGCGGTTAATCGTGTGGTGTCTGATTTCTTTGGTGTGTATATATATAAGAAAAAAGAAATAATAATAATATTTCGTATATATTTATTTTTTTTTTATTTTAATTTCCATATAGAAAATTCTTTACGAATTTATTTTCTTCAAATACATTTAAATAATTTTTTTAACTATATCCCATTTATATAATATTTTAGAAATTTAAAAATGTCTATTCATATAGTTGAAGCGATATGGTATACTTATATTATATAAATGTATAGGAAAATGGAAAATTATCAGACCGGTCGTTACGACGCGACCACGAACATTTTTACGGGCGACGTCTTGGTGGTACCGTGTTTCAATCAAATAAAAAAAAAACGAATTTTAATATCGTATCGCAATTTTGTAGGAAGGAAAAACGGCGTCGTGGACACTCATTTTTCTGGACGTCTGATCAATTTTTCGATCATTTTCTTTTAATTTTTTGTGACACAAATGTGTGTTCACATTTTTTTAATTTTTTTTCTTTTTAATTTGTAATAATAAATTAGATTTCAATTTACTTTATATTTTATGAAATTCACTGCGAGCTGAGGGGCCGGGGGGAAAGGGGTGGGTAGAGACATCTTTTTCTTGTTATCGATTTGGATAAAAACCCATTTTTATTTATTGAATTGTTTTTGATTTTTTTTTTGTATGGTTGATTAAATAATTAATTATATGGTGATTGATGTGAATTAAATACAATTTAATTAATTATATATACATTTTTGGTTTTCCATAATTTTTTTTTTTTTTCGGTTTAAATAAAGTGTGTATTTTTTTTTTTTTATAGGAATTACAAAATTGAACAATAAATAATGTAATTTTAGTTTATTATAACATAATATTTTATATTGATAAGATTTCATTGGACAACATTTAAACACGAATTACATAGACAAACATTTAGTAGAGAAAAAATGGAACATATAATTTTTGGGTAAGTATATAATATTTCATATTATCTATCTATCTATTTATCTATATATTTATCTATTTATCTATATACATATAACTATAGTTATTTATTGGCGCTAAAATTATTTTATTTAAAAATTAATTAAGACACATTAAATATATTATATATTTTGATAGATGATGGATGAGTTAATATTTCATTAAAAAACCGGAAAAGATTATAATTTGAAGTTAAATATTATAATAATTAAAAATTCATTATATATGTGCTCTCGTTATTCGTTTTTGTATATTGATTATACATTAATACCATTTTTTGTTGTTGTATTAATCAATAAAAGATATTTAGTTTTGGTATTCATTTTTTTTTGTTTCTTATTGAAAGGTTCATTAAACTTATTTAAATAATATACATTGTACACTTTTCTTTCCTTGTTTTCCCTGTTACGTGTTTGCTTGCGTAGTCGTTATGGGAATATATTTTTTTATATAGTATAAGAATGGCTGTATAATGAGAAACATAACAGATTGAATTAATTTATCCACTGTGATCGTCCTTAACCAACCGTCACCCTGCCGAGTGAAATCTATATGAATTTGTTGCCATATATTCATTGCAAAATTCTATAAAAGAAAAAAAACCTTTAAATTTATTAATGGTTTGTATCTTTGATAATTTATTAATATTTGGTTTCACAAATTTTTGGCATTATCAAATAATTTTACGAATAAAAACAAGTATGCTGTAATATTAAATAAAATTAAGCGAAAAAATCAATGAATGAAAACTTTTTTTGATTAGATTATGAGATAAATTTTAAATGGAAATAGTTTTTATAAATTAAACAAATTTACGATGTTTCATACAGTAATATTAAACCATTTATTTAAATCGTATAAGCTCATAGTTACTAAATTTTCTTTATTATTATTGTGACACGTTTGAGTTCAACTGATTTGTCGTGTTACACCTGCGGTATCCTTAATTTTTTAGGAGTTAAAATATGGCGTATTTGCATGCGTAGTTAAAATAATCGAGGGGCTTCGCTATGGTTATTACTATGTATATTATGTAATATTACTTTTCCTTATAGCAATTCACCTTATGTGAAATACTACAGACATGAAATGTTTACGATAGCAAAAATAGTCTAACAATAATACACAGGTTAACTGAAATATATTCAAAAGAGGCACACAAACTTTGAAGTTTGTCCAAAAAATAGGAAGGGAACAATATTTGTTCTATTTTATTTTTAGTTATATTTCCATAACATAAATAAACAATAAAATAGAGCACACGTTAAAAATTTGGTAATAAAAAAATTACTCTATGTGGAAATATAAATAAATTAAATATTGCTAATTGTACAGCACAATAAAACATATACACAGTCAAATTGATGATGGAATGCAATATTTTAGCATATTTTCTTTAATTATATTTTATCTGTTTTATTTTTATTTATTTTTTTTTTTTCAAATAAAAACAATATCAAATAATGAGAAAACTCCATAAGATTGGATAAAGAAAAAAAGAAGTGTGAAAAAATATTTGAATATGAAATTTGCCACTATTTACGTGTTAAAATCAATATCATCATATAATATATTAAATTATAGTCAATTTAAAAATTTTAAAAATCATTTTAAGAATAACTTTTCTTCACATCTATATCGTTTTTATTAATGTGTGCATACATTGTGTATTTATAGATATGATGATTAGATTTTAAATTCTTGTAATGGTTACCATAATACAATGTATATATTCTAATATGTTTATGATGACGTTGGAATAACGTATGTACTTGACTTTCAAATACACACATATACAATATAATATAATTTTCTATTTGGGACAACATTGTTTTATTATGCAATGTTATAATAGTTTTTATTTCATGTGTATTAATATTATCAAAAGCAATAAAATATAATATAAGTTCGTCGTCGTGTGTGCGCGTATTACTATGCCCAAGCAATAGTAGCAGGCAGGCAGGCAGGCAGGCAGTATACATAATTTGACCTCTTTAATGTCATACGTGGTCATCATACACACATTTATTTATATTGTACATAGTAAAGTATATATAATGATCTATTAAATAATAAATAACTATCACATAATAAAATTTAATATTATTCAATAATATCTGTTTGTTTTTTCTTGTTATTTTAATTATATTATATTGATTTTGTCATTTATAATATAACGAAGCTATATGAAAAAAAAAACATAAAAAACGAAAGTTGTTAATTTAAATTTTTTTAAATCATAAATAATAATTTATAGACTTGTGATTTGATACTATATTATGTAGTATTAAAATAAAAAAATGTTATTTGATATATTCATAATTTTAACCAAAAATTTAACGACTTTAATCTTGCATTAGATTTAGGCTCTCGCGCTTTACCACAATAAATAATATTGATAATACCGAAGACCAATGTGTTAACGACGCAATAAGAGTCGGTTCTAATTCAAATGGAAAATGTGTTACTTATAAAATAATTTCAATTAATGAATCTGTATACTTTATTTGGTGACAAGAAACCCATTAATTAACTATAATTGAAATTTTGAAGCTGGGTTACCAATCGTTCTTTTATTAAATAAATAAATCGGATATCTTCGAAACAATGGTGTTGTACGTTAATTATACTCAATGTTTATTGCACCCGTACGGCCACGTAAGCATTTTCATAATTTATAGAACAAAATTTAAATGAAAATGCATTGAAATTAATTTTCCAATTGTTAATAACATTTGTTAGGTTTTTTCGAAAAATAATACACCTTACAATTGCAAATTTGTCCGTCTGCTGTGTGACAACCAATATATTATCCGAATGTGTTTTAATCGATCTTGATGTAATTTCACATGATATGAACCTCTGACTATGGTGGTAAGTCTATAAATTGATATATAAATCTGATTATACTACTCCTTCCACCCTCTTGCCTATTTTTTTTGACTAACTCTAAAGTTATCGTAACGTACTGAAAATTTAAATTTAAATTTTTGAACTGAATAACCTGAATAGTTCCCATTGGATTACATAAAGAACAACTGATATGATACGAGCAAGAACGCTGTCATCTGCACGCCATTGAAAATGTGTGTTATTGGCGGGCACATACATCCTCCTAAATATTCCCACATTAGAATTAACATGCTTAAACAGCTATTATCCGTTCTTCTGAAAATATTGAACATAAGTATTTAATAAAAAGTTGTAAATTAATTAATTTGAGCTGAAGACAAAGGATAAAAACCCCATTTCAAGTTGGGTGGAGGTAGTAATTTCAGCTTGTTATGCCAATTTAGTATGCGTATTTTGAAAACAACATTTTCCGATTTTTGCAATGACAGAAATTATTGAACAAAAATGGTTGTATTAAATATTATGTTAAAAATAAAATTAATCTGGCTATAAACTCAACACATTATCAATGGAAAATTGTTATAGTGGTTATGTTCTACGCAATATATTGAAAATAAAAACCGAAGTTAAAGAAATATAAATTTCCATACACAACTCATATAAAACATATTTAAAAGAAATCAGAAACATTTCACAAAAAAAAGGGTTCCGTTTTATATTATTATGTAATTAGTATGTGTTATAAAAAAAACGAAAAATTTGGTTTATGGCTCATTTCCAAGTTATTTCGTTTTTTTTATTTTTTTTTTATTTTATTTAACTCATCTTGTTTTTATATGTATTCTTCTTTTTCTGGATTATGAAATTGTCGTTTTTCTCTGAGATATGCAAATATAACCATTCAAATATATTTATATAATATACCAGATCTACCTACCAAAATATTAAATAACCACATAGTCTTCATCACACCAATTCAATTTTATTATATTATTGTATAATTTGTGTATATACAACCAGAGGGGAACGTTTTGTAAAAAAAAAAAAAAAGAAAGTATTCGAATTACAATATCATACAAATAAAATATATTTACTAAAATGTGTGTTGTTTTCAGTTCATTATTATAAGACGCAGCCATTTTAAGCATCAATAAGCATGAAGTAAATGAAACTAACCCTCGACTAACGAATTGTGTCCTTTGTAATACGATCCCGAGTCTTATAAGAAGGAGAAACTGTCAAATTAAATTGAATTTGTAAATATTTATATACGCAATATTAACCTCGAATAGATAAGAACTGAAAAAATGAAAATACCACTAATGTCTTATGAAACGCGTCAATCCCAAGTCCGACTTATAAGTCTTGTCTCATAACATTCGACTAAAAATGAAACTTAAAACATAAGCTTTAAAGCATACATAAGTTTTATGATATCGATACGATTTCTCACGAGACGCCACTGATACAAATACATATTATTGCAAACACACCACAAACAAATTTAAATGCAAATTATTAATAATTTTTCTGTGTAGAGTATAAAAATTTAATATTTAGTATAAAAGCCAAGATGGAAAAATAAAAAAAAAAAAAAAAAACTCGTCCTACTACATTTCTCAAACGAAAATCATCATGTATAAACAAGCTTGTGTATAATAAATTTGTCACTATATAATATTATTTAATATACAAATATTTTTTGTATATTTTTGTTTTATTTTCATCTCTACTAATTATATACTTTATATATAAATAGAGATGAGAAAAAAAAAAACACACAAAATATGTAAATGTATATATGATAATGCAACAACAAAAAACATAAGAGCAATTTATTAAACATTCCGAAAAAAAAAAATAAATTAAAAAAATATTTCATTAATTTTATTTTCTATATTTTTTTAAAATAACTTGTTGGTCGCGCTATGAATGACCATCATCAATCCACGCCACATTCATATAATAATCATCAACAAAACCAACAAATTATCATCAACATATCACCTTATTTATATTCTCTATGTATACTAACTCTTTAATTTAGTATTATACAGTGTAGAATGTAGATAAAATATACCGGAGTATTTGCATACTCATACACACACACACCAAAATTTTATCATAAAGTTTTATAACTTATAAATAATATTATTATAAATATTGTATAATTTTAAAAAACAAACATGATATAGTCGTATAAATTTTTTAACAAATATATATGAATTAATGTTATTTATGAATTAGTATAAGCGATTACGTATACAAAATTATCTTTTTAATTGACTGGTGCTGTACGTACTATTTTTAGCGACAAATATGATTAAAATAAAGTAACATCAATTTTACACATCACAAAAACATAAAAAGATGTTGAACTTTTCAAACATATATAAAAAATTACACTAATTGTATGTCATGTCCTCGTACGTAATAGTGTCACTCACTCGGATTCCCATCTAACATTGTAGTCAAATATGGTTGAATAGACTATATGGTTGAATAGACCATATTATAGACACTATTATATATCTACTAATTATACCATGTGTAAAAAGTTGTATATGAAATAGGTAAGTTAAAATAATATATTAAAATTATTTCTTCCCATAATATTTGATAAATTGTGTGGAACAAAATTTATTTTCGTATATTCTGGAACTAAAATACAATTGCGTAAGTAAAATAAATACAAATTATCTGTTGTTATCCGCAAATTTATGCATGGCAGATGAAAGTGATGACAGTGCAGAGAAGTGTATATATCAGAATATACCTTGTAATACTTATAATATTCAATGGCACTGTTAGATAGTGAAAGTAAAATATAAATACGTTAGACTAATACTTAATATTTTTTCACTATAGGGTAGAGTGCGGATAAAGCAAACACTTTTTTAATGTTGATGTATCTAGAGCTTGAAAATTTGTGTAATAATTTACATATAATAGGCGCCGATTCATTTAAAATCGATAATAGCATGTTGCTATCCGCCGGTTCGGTGTGGTAAAACCTTATGTCACCTACACATTTTTTTTATAAATAAATACCTTCGAAAAATCCTTTGCGTTGGCCGACCAATAGGTACATGACGCAACACTGTAATTACAGAAAGCTAAGCCCATGGTAAAACCTGAATGAGTTTTTGTGTTGCCAATTTATTTAAATAAAACTTTATATCTTTAAAATAATTTTTCTATAAATCTAAATATTTTTATCACATTCGTTATACTACTTTCCACTTTTCTTATCATTTTGCCGGTAGATATTATTTATTTACCATACCATAAATAAGTGTATACAAACTAAATGTTTAAAAATAAAATAAATACTAGTTGCTGGCTGATATTATTATAACATAAAATTTATCTATGTATATATTGTCAAAACGGAAGTAAAGTATAATAAACTTTTTATATAATCAATAATATATATATTGTATATATTAATGTTGAAGTAAATATACAGATTAAAAGAGTTATACAAACTAAATATAGATAGAGGTATATTTTATTTCACACAATAAAATATTGCAAATTATAAGTCAATAAATAATTTTCTATTCAAATACTCGTATAAATATAAATAACTATATGACCGCAAACAAGCCACTAAACATATTTTGATGAATGGTCATCAACTTAACAATAGCAGAAGAACAAGAACAAGAAAAAGAACAAGCCCAAGAACAAGAAAAAAAAAAAAATATATAAAATACAATTGGAAATTTTTTTCGTTTTTTTTTTCATAAGAAATAAAACATAAATTTAGTAAAACGAAAAAATATATGCAGGTAAAAAAAAATGTCCAAAAACAATTTTATAAAAGTTATATGGAGAATAAACAAACAAGAAGGGTATACGTATAGACAACACCCGCGCAATAAGGCTTATGTACATTTGTTAAATATAACTATCTACTAACGAATAGTAAATTATATAGTAACATTGAAGTATATTTTGTATATGGTATTGTAACCAATGTATGTATATTTATACAGTCGATTATAAAGTATATATTAAAGGCGGGTGGTGGTGAGCATAGTCATCTTTATTGATTTTTTTTTTGTGGTTGTAATCCTGTGTCAAACAGAGGCTATTATAAACCTTTTATTTTGTTTGTTATTCTTTTCTTGTGTGCATACGAAAATAATTGAATATATTCTATGATTTAAAAACATTTGTTTCCAATATATATGTGAATTGGTTTTGTGGCGCAATGGTATGTTATTTAATTCGGATGCAATCGGTTCGATTCCGGTACTGACATGAAAAAAAAAAATGTTAATTAATCATTAAATTAAATATTATATATAAATATTATACAATTACAATAAGAAAATTGTTCTAAAATGAAGTTAAAAATTGTAGTTGTTGTAATAAATTTGAATTTATAATAGATAAAAAAAATGTATAGTTAGATTATTCTCAAATACTATACTATTTTTAGGGTGCGTCTATTTATGCGACACACATGATTTGTTTAATATAAAACGTAACGTATGCTATAACGTGTAATACATACACACATTTTGTTTTGGCAACTATATGAATTATAAATATACAAGTTATGTCACAACACATATTGTTTTTATAGCATGGATAAATTAAACCGATACGTTGCCCGTCAGGAAAAAATTGCGACTTATGGGATGATAATATATTACACATTCGAAAATCGTAGGTAAATATATGTATATGTCGAACTAAAATGGAATCGTATTATCTATTAGTTTTACTCATCCGCGATTCATACCCTATCTCACATGTTACATAATATCTCTAAGACAAAGGATTCAAAATAATAGATATAGTTCATTCACAATATAAAAGTCAATGGTTTATGCACACTCGAGTTTGTGCTCATTCCTTGCGTTCGTTTTGACTAAACATTTTTTATTCTTATTATACAATATTCGGGGTTTTGAGTGAGAAAATTTAGAAATTTAGTTAAAGTAATAGTTTTTTTTAAGTATCTTTTTTTTTTTTGTATTTAGTAGTAAGCAATTTTTTTTTAAAGTATGTGCTGAGTGATGGAATAGTTTTTTTTTCTTTTTAGGAATATAGGGGTGATTAAGTTTTTCTTCTTTTAGTCGGTAGGTAGGTAGTAAGGTGAGTGCGGATATAGAGTTGTGTTTTGTTTTTGTAAATATTAATGATAAAAATTTGTAAGTTATACAAGTATCTTTAAAAAAAATATATCACTGATAGGGGGGACCTTAAATGCATAAAAAAAAAAATTAAATAAAAATACTCACAAAATGAAAACAATTAATAATAATAAACGAGTATATAAAATACATCATCAATCAAAAGGCTGGGTTGTAACCTGAAAAATATAATAAATAATTAATTAACAAATATATTTATTAAAAATAAAACAAAATAAAATAAATAAATAATAGGAAATATTAAAAAAATAATTTATAGTTTTATATTTGTAATACATTAAAAAGTAACTTAAAAAAATTTGCATGTCATTAAATGAATGGAAATTTCAGTGTCAAACATAAACATAAAACTAACTAGTCGGTTTCTCGACATACAATCTCGCAAAATAGTCTAATCATCATTGGTTCATATAATTTGGTGAGTCGATACGATTCGGTCAAAGAAGCAGCGGTCCACTCACTCAATCCGTTCTATCATTTTGGTTTCGTTTGTGTAATACCTTGCATGTATTAAGTAATAAATTATTCCACAGGATATACAGAAAGATTTGTGATTTAAAACATAATACATTAATTACCAAAATCCAATATATATTTGATTATTTTTGATGCAACATATGTGTGTATATTTATTAACTTAATTATTATAAGTATAATTTATAAAACATCATATGACACTTATACTTTTTATATATACACTGTACATACACCTATATGTTAATGTATATATACAAACTCGTACATATATTTATCTGTATACATTATAACTTACTACTTAAATAAATAATGCAAGCCATAAAATAAACAATGATATTTTTTTTAAGACAACATAAAATTATGAATAATTACAATGTCAACATTAAATTAGAAAATGTAAATAGAAGTTAATTCATTTGATTTACAATCTCATGTATGTCAATTTATAAATAATAAAAATAAAAAAATAAATACACACTGTATGCGAGAAATAACCGGAATGGATTAAGAAAATAAAAAAAAAAAAAAGGGAAACAATAATTTATTTATTTTTTACAACAATAGAAAGTCATTTCGGTTTTATATCGGGGATAAAAAATTAAACTTGTATTTTGGATAAACAATTATCACCATAAGATGAATCAGCTCAAGCATTTACTAAAATCTAATGTTGGTTCTATGTCAATAGCAATGCAGTAAAGATATTGTCATACCACAGCTTCATATATTATAAAGTCATTTTGGTTATTTTTCCGACACCGGCTGTATCTATATCTACATACTTAAAATTATTATATGATGGTGTGATTTTTGTTATGAAGAGAAAAAAAATAAATAAATAAATAGATTTACTTAATTTGTTTACAATAATTTAAGATGAAGGTGAATGTGGTGAGATAAGTATATAAATATATACTTTAGATATTATAAATAATTACATACATTGCAATTTAACATTTTTGTTTTTTATTTCTGTTACGAATATTCATATCTATATTTGTATCTGGATAGGTACGTGCTGTATTACGATCAAATATTTTAAATTTTAATTTATTTCAATTGTAAGTACAATATATATATATATATTGGATGCTTGCATAGCTTCGTGCCCGATTTAAAAACTAAAATCAATAGGTTAAATTTTTATAAATCTATTATATAATCTTCATCGTTTTTATTACATGATCCCAATGTTTTTGATTTTAGATTGACCGAATGACAATGGTTTTATTTCAAAGAAGTTGTTGAGGTGATTTTCGATGCCTTTTACTGTACTGATGTTTCGTGGTACCCCACATGGTATTGAACTTGGAAGTGAATCGAACCTTCTTTAAATGACGAAATGCGGTTGGATTACCAATATGTTTATTGACATTATTTTTCGGTTAATAATTTTAGTTGTGTTGTGAAATTATTTTATTCCTGTTTACCTTTTGTATCTCTACATATAAAATACTCTAACAACCTATAACAAATTAATTATCGCGATTCTTTATTATTATTATTATTGTTATGCATATGTTACACAAAAAAAAATGTTTTTAAATGTATAAATAAAGACAAGGAGTGTTAAAATTTAATAATTATAAATATATATATATATATATAGAAAGGCCAGACAAATAAATGAATGGAAAAGAATAAATATATTATAATTATTCTTATTTGTATGTGCATAGCATATTAAAAAATAAAAAATATAAATATAATTTTTTCATATTAAATTTAGTAAAGACTAAGACGACATACAGAGACAACACCACAAAATATGTTTATGATTAAACTTAATCATATTTACATTGATTATATTATAAAAATATTTACTATAGACATTTACGAATCAGATGTTGATATTTTCTTATACATTTGTCATTAGAGAAATCATAGAAATTAGAAATGATTTAAGTCTGCACAAAGGCTATTATGATTAAATTTTTCAAACATGATTAAATCTATAATAATATATTAATCAACATCATCATTATCATTGTGGACAAAAAAGTGGTTAACAAATCCATGAACAATAACTATATGATATGTATGGTTTGATTGTATATAATCTTCTTATATCGTCTGTCTAGGACCTTATAGATTGTATATTAATATATTTTTATAAATATAATATTTTGTTATGCCTATAGCGTAAAAATAAATAATATACATAACATATATACGCAAAGGGTATAAAGGTGTCAGACATGATTACATTATTTTCATAACATCGTACAGCATACAGTAGTCATTACATGCCGACTTAATTATACTATATTTACATATAGTTTATTTCATTGTGTATTGTATATATTGTAATATATATGATGACTTTATAAAAGCCAATGACACAGATTTATAGTTCGATGACCATTTAAATTTTGCTAATACAAAGTTTTTAGCATATATTAGTTTAAGTATAGAATTTATAAAATATATGCCTATATATTAAAATTCAATTGAAAATACTAACTTAAAATACTAAAGGTTATTGTATATATGACACACACACTACCTGGATATATATAATATTTCTACCTTAATCTATTATGTGGATTTAAAATTATGGAAACAAAGCATTTTCGTTAGTTCAGTATAATGTTATTATAGAACTTCTGGTCCAAGTTAGCAAGAAAAAAAAAAAAAAAAAGGAACTACTTATTATATATTTTCTCTTTAGTTAAACTCAATTTTCCGTGTATGAGAATATATTGGAAGCGATGCGTATACTATTTTTGGTTTCACAATTATGTGATTATAATTTTTATATATAATAAATGAATACATAATTTTGATTATATTTTATATAACTTGTTGATCATATTAAAATAGTGATAGTGAATAGAATTAATATAAATAATCTTAGTTAACTGTATATATTATATGAATATGAATATGAATAATAAATTAAAATAATCAATTTGATACAAATGTACATTATCTAGTATTTAAGTTTGGTTATATATTCATAGACGACAAAAAAAAAATGATACGATACCATATGTTCACTATACAAGATATGACAATATATTATTAGTTAATAAGAAGAAAATATTTATAAAATTTAGGTTAATAGCCTCTTATAAAAACTATTTTATTTTATCGATTGTTTTATTAAGCGGAAATATAAAATAATAATAATAATAATAATAATAAATAAAGGGTGTGCTGTGTACGCGTATATATATTTGTGTATATTTATATACCTATAGTTTTCATAATTTAGTTACCTACGATAGGGTAACATATCAAATATTTGTACGAGTACCTACATGTACAGTATTATAGAACTGAACACTATGTATATTATGGGCTGTAATATAAAATATTGAAAATTCTATTTTATATTTATTAACTTCATATATATACAATTACAAAACGTGTAGTATTCATTGTGTTTGTTTTTGTCTGCACGGAAAATTTAACATTTACGACATATACCATTAGAGAAAATAATAAAAATCAATGAAAATGCAATGGAAAATTCAATGAACTTTTATTTGTATAAAATATATATGTGAACAAGAAAACAAGTACACCACGCACCTACCATACACATATAGACACATTAAAAAATAACAATTTATAATTATATACAATTTTAAATAGACGTATATACCTTTTTATGCATACGTGAAATGTACGTAATGTATTTTGTCTATATATATATATTTATTTATACACTTCGCGTCACTTGAATTTTTGTCAATTTCTATATCTGTTATAGATTGAATTTTAAATGTTTTATAAAATTTTAAAATTTAACTAAATTTGGAAATCTTAGTTTGCCACGTTTTTGATACCACCGTATTCGCTAGACTTAAACATTGGTTAGTCAGCAGAGCTTAACGATCATATTTTGTTAATAAGATATGATAATAGTAATTTGCTACACAAATTGAATATATTATTAATAAAAACAAAATTTTTATACAAAACAAAACGAAGTAGTCGAATTGTGACAAAAAACGGTCCTTAAACAAGTAAAACTGTGTGCGTATGTTAGAGGCGAGGTAACAAATATTCTTTTATTTATAGAATATTTTTGTATAGAAAATTAGATGGTAAATCCCCTAACATAAAAATTATGGTTTTTTTTTTGTATTTATAGAAATAATATTATATGAAATGCTAGAATTTTATTTTCACAACAACATATTTTTGTCGTCAAGTTAAATGAAAGTGTACCTATATAATATATTGTAATAGTTTTAAATTTACATATATATATATATAATAATAAATACGTATTTTAAATGAATATAATACTATCCACACACACACACTGTAGTAGATATAGACATATAAGTTGAGTACTAAATTAATACATATAAAGACCTAGGCTAGACATATGTATGCACTATACAAAATGTGAATGAGTATTAAATATAGAAAAGCATTGAATTACACATTTGATGTCGGTGACTGATATAGTCGGCTCTATACGTACCCGTATATCCAAATGATTTTATATATTTTTATTTGCTATATGCAAAATAAAATGACAAAAAAAAGCAATATGGTATCTATACCAAACATTCATTATATATACACTCGTACATTGAAATTGATAAATCACTCTGCAAGAAAGTTATTTAACAATTCATCAATTCAGTCAAACAATTTTATTAATTCCATTATTTTTATATGAATGATTAAGCCTATAATGGTGTGTGTGGTGTAGACATATTATTAATCATTGATCGAAGAAATATTAATAAATTTCGAATAATTACATATGTAAATTTCGGAAATTGAACCATCCGTTATAAACCGCACGATCGATTAATAATATATATAAATAATAAATATAAAAATATGTCCTTCCTATTTTTCGTCGGCAAAAAAAGTTACTCATACAAATTAACCGAACGTTTTTTACACCACATATGTCAAATATAATTCTATTGTACAATTTCACATTAATAAAATAAAATTAATCAATATTTATCATAAATGCATCCAATGTCTCATCATTAAATTACTAAATGCTATACTGTTTTTATAAAAACCATATATATATATGTATATATAAATAATTAAAACATAAACATGTTGTTACATGTCATATTTCTCTTACATTTGGGAATATGGTTGTATATGTTTTCAACATAAAATCAATTAAATTATATCATATTGAGTAAATTTTTTCCATAACCATATAACATATATATGGTGTACATATAAAACTTATCCATATACAATAATGTGTACACGTAACGTATATACACATAATATTAAATATATACATAATTATAAAGTGATGGTATTTTGAATTTCTTTGCGTGTTCAATAGCACTTCATTACATATTCTTATATACTTTATAAATTACTCCGTGTTGTATATTATATACATTTATATTATATATCTATATATTAAAATATGAGTATATTATATACAAAATTTTGTAATACCATTATAATTATAAATATTATTATTATTATTATTATTATTATTATTATTATTATTATTATTATTATTATTCTTATTGGAGTGGTGTTACAAAAACCATATAATAAGAATTAATAAATAATTTTTATTTGCAAATGTTAATGAAATTTATTAATAATATTTTAGTATATACTAAAAATAAAATATAAGAATTTTTATTCATATACTAAAATATAGAAATAGAAAATTCATTAAATTCAAATGAATTGTGTGGTTTTTACTTTTTACAATAAATACGCGCTAGTGTACCTTTTTTATTGCTTTGAACAACACACTGTATGATTATAGTAGTAGTAGCACCGCGTACATTGTCCTTAACTATACACAATCATTCTGTTGTATAGCTCCGTCTCAAATACCTCAAACGGACACCAAGAACCTATATACATATATTCTCAATCGGTAATATGTCCTCTATACTACATTCATCATTTTATATATGTTTTCAGTTTTAATTATATACAATAGTTTTACAAATGCTAAAGTTCTAAAGTTTGTTACTGTTATTTATGTTAGTATATTTTATATATATATATATATGATTTCGTTGGCAACCCAACGTCTTTATTTTTAATATACCTAATATATACCCGTTTTACATAATTAATAGCATTGTATATAAATTAATAATTATATATTTATAATATTTATAAAATTAATTTGAGTAGTTACATATAAACGAGAAGTAGAACATATAATAATGTATCATCATAAAAATTAATGTATATATATAGATATATATTTGTAGTTTTATATACCAGTAAATTAGTTATTTTTCAAGTTCTCTATATTTCATTATCGAATACAAAATGTCATACCATTACCATCATATCGTGTGCGTATAATATATTAATAAAATAAATAAATACACCTATATATTACTTTTTATTATATACGTATACGTATACGTAAAGTACTTCGGCAAAGTCCATTGCTATATATACTCTAGTATATTTATTTTTCATAATATATAAGAAAATATCATTGCGAGTGAATGTGTGTTGCGTTTGCATATTATTATATGCTACTATATATTGTATATTTTTTATATAATTTATAATTATGTATCATAATTATATCCATACATTTTGTGAAAACTTGTGAAACTTGTTTTATTTTTTTTTTATTTATTTATGCATGCATAAATTAATTAATCAAATCAAATCTATTTCCTTAATCTATATCTAGTATTGTATATAACAAAAACTTAATATTATAAATTAATTGCATTGGATGATAAAATTTGTATTCGCATTTATTCGAGTTATTTTAATGAAATGTATTATTATGTATCATAATTTTAGTTCTGTTTATAAACATGTGTATACATTGTAAGCAAAACTAAAATACGTATGTGGAATAGCTTGTTTTTCACATACACACACATTTTACCTATTTAACAAAAGAATATATATAGATTTGTTATATGATGAAGTTCTTTCATATAATGATTTATAGTTTATTATTTTCATAATGTTATACAATTTTATATTTGAATTTTAAGTTTATAATAAAAGTAATATGGCAAACGAAATGATGATCAACAAATTTTTCAAATTGCTGTTGTTTAACAACTATATAAATATTTTATATCCTCTTGTGACGCAAACGAAAGAAACTAAATTATAAGATAATATATATCCAGAAAAAATCTGTTTTCTTACACAATCTACTAATTGTGTATATAGTTTCCCTCGAACTTTAGGTACTGTATATACCAACATAATTTAATTTAAATTTGAAAATTACAGTAAGTCACCAAGTGCGAACACCTTTATTGTAGTTTATAGGATACATATTTTATAATTTACGCCATAAATTTTCATATTAATATGTATCACATACAAATGAAATTATATCTTAACAATACATAATATATAGTTTATACATAAATAATAATAATAATAATAAGATAAATGTCTTTAATTAAATCTAAATCGTATAATCTATTTTATTCTATATTAACAATTTTGTAAATTATATATACTTTTGATAATATCTTATAAATTTGAATGAGATGCTTGTGGCCTTGTTTTCTTTTTTTTTCTATCTATAGTACAGTAAAAATTATGTAATCAGAACGAAATTTCCTTGTGATTTAAATACATTTCGATTAGTTTTATTGCTTATGTTAATCACAATAAATAATAATTTAAGCAAATTATTTCCAAAGTATTAATATTAAATGAATAATTAAACGGTCATAATGAAGCTAATGGTGTTCAATTCATAAAATTTATCTATGCATGAAAATTTATTCAAATACTCTAAATTTTTTAGCTAATTAACCATTTATTATTTATTACTTCTATCTCAATATACAATCAATTGGGGAACGATGGGTAATGCCAAAAGTGATTCGATATAGTGACAACCCATTTTAGTGTGATTTTTTTGGGTATCCAAATATGGAAATTTCCAATATGATGTATATTTTCGGAATAAATAGTATTGGTCTCTATTGGTCTTTCTCCTCCCAACCATAGTTTATTTAATTCAATTATACACATACACAATTTTTACCGGATATATACAATTATATGTTATATACATAATATCTATTTATAATTATGATATCATAAGTATTTAAACGTGATCGCATAATTAATATAGTAAATAAATATGCATTCAAATAAATAATACTATAATAATAATAATAATAATAATAATAAATAAAACATTCAAAATATATTAATAAAAATTATATAAATATTTTCTCATTAAATTGTAATATGTTAATGTTATGTTATTTCATTGTTAACATTGTTTAATTTTAAAATTACATACTTTACAAAATAATTAACTATAAATAAATTTATATACAGTAAACACACACACACACACAAACACATCTATAAAATATTATTAAACTTTTTGCAGAAAATTTATTTTCTTAATTGTTTTATTATATACGCACATACAATTTATTTATTTATGTGATAGGCTATAGTCCTATAGTTGTACATTTAACTTTTGGCACGTGCCAAAAATTTTTCAATTACACGATAATATCAATGAACTTTCTTGAACATACTATATCGTATAGCATTTATATACAATATTTATAGCTGTGTATCTACTTTATATACATCTTATAATATGATATTATTTAATTTTAAATTATAATTTTATTTATTTGAATGTAATTTATTTATTTATGTATAGCATTAATAAGATTTATTTACAATACGAATACACTTCATGAGTGTTAACAACAAATACCTGCATACACATACACATAATATATAAAACATTTATAAATAGATAAAATAAATATACATATTATTTATAAATAATTTGAATTTGTATGTACATTGTTTATATGGCTATTTGGATGAATAATATGTGAATAAAATGTGATTAAATAATATTCATTTAAAATTATTTCACATATAAATGCACTTATTCATTTTCTAATAATTGTAAAAATAATATAAATAACAAATAACAATTTGTCTTGAATTTTATATTAATTTTAAAAATTATTGGGTTGAGATAAGAATAAAAAAAAATTGCACATGTATAATATTAATACCATAAGTGGTGTATGCATATGAAATGGTGATATTGATTATGGTTTGTGTCAATAATAACAAATAATTTTGTATGTCAATTAGCGAGTATACTTATAAACGACATAGATATTTTCATTACTTTCATAATGTTTAGATTTGCACCAGACATTGTGTATTCGTGTACTTTTTTTCTATTGAAAAAAATGGTTGTGAAAGATGTATCGATTGATGGTGTGATGATCATATGATGAACACATACCGCCGTCTCAACAAAACTTGTGTGAATGTTGGATTGGTTGCATCGCAAAATTGATGATTGGATGAAGACTTGACACAAACTGGCCAAGTAAACTGTTGACAAGGCAAATATTTCCACAGATTTATATGGAAAACGTTGAGAAATATTCAGATTCAGTAAAAAAAATTAAAATAAAGAGTCATTGCAAGGTGAAAAACCATAATTGTGAAATATTGCTTCAGCAATCAACTTCAAAACACAACAATAGTAAATAATATCTATGGCAAAAATGGATTTGCTTTATATTTGCTGGGATCAGAAGAGCATTGTTTTGTATATTATTATAGGAATACTAGAATATATAGTGAGTCAAGTATTAGCGATCACTACCATTAACAATTGCAAATCTAAAACTGAGCATTGAAGGAAAAACACTTCAATTCCTTTTTAGAAGAAGCCAAAAATTGAATCGATGAATGATTGGCCTAAAAAACGATGAAGATAATAATGATGATGCGACGCATTTTACAATTTTCCAGCAAGAAGAAAAAGTCCAACGATGGCCAATACTTTAATTATTAAATTCATTCATTTTTGTTATTCAAATAAATACCAGTTACAAGCGAAACAGTTGACATTTCATATGCATACACCTAGAATACTATACAATAGAATAGAACAGAGGTATTTTATACATTTATTTTTAGAAATATTTATTTTTAAATATATGTATGTTGTGTGTACGATAAAATAAAAATAATAAAAATAAACTATTGTATTATACTCGTAATCATATAGAAGTTGGAATGTATCTTCTTATAAACGTTACATATAATATATTTTTATTATATATATGTATTACACTTAGTCAGTTTATTATATTCTACACTCTTGTATTTCTTCTATATACTTAGAATATATATATCAAATGGCTCACAAGACATTTATTTAATACATTTTTACATTGTATATTGTATACAGTGAAATATATTATACGATTTAAAAACATACATTAAATAAATAATCTCAGTAAAATAAAAAATAAATATATGTGACGTGCGTGTGTGTGTGTGTGCAGCAGCAGCATTCATGACATATTAACATATTATTATTTATATAAGTTTATAATTTTTAATCCATTTTTCACAGATAATTCTTACATTCTTAGATTTTATATACTCTTGTTGAAAAATATATAATCTGCCAATATACAATACAACAATACCATTTTAATAAATCGGTAATATATATATGAAAGGATTGCATATAAAATTTCGCACAAAAAATGTCATTAGATCAAGAGGTGACACTATGGCATCAAATTATTGATAAAATCCATATGTTATTTAACGACCGTATATTGAAAGTACAAGACAGGGACATAACATTTTACACAAACGTATGAAATATTTGAAATTGCTTTTTAATGTAATTCTATAATTAAAAATTGAAAATTTGTGTTAAAACTGGTACAACACATTTGATTTTTCATCACTAATGATGATAGATTGGTGTCAAACATCCGTTGCATTTCAAATGTCAATTAAATCGTTAACTTCACAGTTGGGTGGATGGTCGATCCGAACATTATGATCGTCTTAAAGTGAAAAATCGGTAGAACTGAATGAAATTTCGTAAAGTAATTCTAAAATTTTAGTTGATATGTTAAGGCGGCGTCAACACGATAAAATTTACCAATTAGTATATATATAAAATTAAAGATTCAGGACAACAACCGTAACTGCAAAAAGAAAATTAAAATAATAACATTTACGCACAGAAGACACACAAATCATATTTATGTGAAAACCGGAATTAATTTCTTGCCAACCCAATACGTTTTTTTTTAAAATATAATAAATAAATAAATAAATATATTTATTTAATTTTAATTCATCTTTCAAATAAAATAGAAAAATTAAAAAAATGTCACATTTGGCATTATTCCAAAATTTAACAATTTTTTTAATTTTTTCTTCTATTTTATTTTTAAATAACGATATATTCCGACATAATTTAATTTTTATTTTTATTTTATTTTATTTTATTTTAAAGAAAAATAAGCGTCAAAAAAATGTTGGCATTCTTTAATGATCTTATATTTTTAATTATATTAACAATTTTATAAATGTGTATGGGTGTTGGAGTTAATGAGTTATATATATGTACGATCACTTTTCACACGTGGGTAAAAATATATCTTTCAATTGAAAATTATATATTATATTTATATTTATATGCACAAGCAAAACCAATGTGCTGGCTGTGGAGTGTTTCATTTTCTGTAGGTCGACAGCAATTGGTAATTTTTTCGTATTTTAAAATTTGTTTTCAAATTAAAAGAATTTTTGTGAAAGTACTATTTAAATATATTCAATATGTTATAATAACCCATATAGCTGTATAACTAAATTAAATAGATTGTCATTTAATGTGTTCATTTTATAGAAGAGTTGGGCCTATACCACTACAATCTCTTGAATTTTTGCAGTGGTAATTCGAGAACACACCTTATATAAGGAAAAAAGGAAAAGCAACATAAATCTATTGTTATAGATCATAAATTTAAAAGCATGAATTTTCTATGAATTTATGTACACAGTTTTCATCTAACACATACATGGATATAAAATTATTAAAATAATGATCATTTCATTGATTTTTTTATTTGTATTATTATAGCAATTATTTTAAAACTTTCCCATATATATTACCGTATTATTATATTATTAACGCTTATCTTATATTTATATAGTGATAGTTTGGATTTTCCCTGCTCGTTTGCACACCGTATATATTCACATAAACCACACAACAGTACGAAATAATTCCAAATAAATGTATAATAAAAGTTCATTGTTCATTATATATTTAATTTCAAATTAATTATTTGCCTGAATAACTACAAAAAAAAAAAAAAAATTAACCCAATTTCTTCTGCAATGATATGAAAATAAAAATATAAGTATTATATTTTTTTGTAGGTATAAAAAAAAAAATCGAAAGTAATTTAATCGAGTACAATTTTGTACACAACGGAGAACACTGTTTTTTTTTTTTACTATTTTAGGTGCGGAATTACCCGTAAATTATTTTTATATCTATCTAGTTACATCATAATATACATTCATATTTATATTATATAAATAACTCAGTGTATATAGTATATATGCAAATATATATTTAGATAGAGACACAATCAACCCATATACTATTCATTTAATTTCTTGATGTGTATTTAGATACTATTATAGGTATACAGAGAGTATCCACATTTGCAGTACGATCCTTCAAACGGGTTGATGTGTGTGTGTAATAAAAATATTCTGTATATACATTTGATTTTGAATTTATATGGATACTTTAAATAGCACTTCATATAGTAGTATTTCTAAAACATAGTAAAATATTCAGATATTTCAATTAATAAAATTTTAAACTTAAAATTATGTACCACATCACCACTACCTTGATGGATCGCATTGCACTCATCGACACCCTGTATATTTGAATAAATTATCTAATTAATTTTAACATACACAACACTAATACTATACTCATACTATAATCGAATGTATAACTGCTATTACATAATATTAATGTATTATAATGTGATGCTTATATAAATGATAATTAATATGATATGATTATGATTAGATGATGATGATGACGAGATGATCATCGTGTCAGGTATAACCAGATCATTAAAAATGATAATGATTTTAACGTGTCAATTGTTAGTTTTCACTGTATTCAAAAGTAATCTATCTGTAATAATACCAACAACAACAACTTGAATATAAAACTACATATGAATGTTATATACGAGTATATATTGATGATATGTTAAATAAGTTGATAATTTCTAGTTTTTTATTTTTTACATATTTTACATAAATAATAAAAACATGTTTGTGCTTTAAAACGAAACATCGCGTACAATAAATGCGAATAGCAAAAAAAAAAAAAAAGCAACAACATAATGATATTAATAAAAATTTGCATAAAATTCTAACTTTTATATCAAATAACGTTGAAAAAAAAAGTAATATCCACATAATGTGCCATTTTGTCATTAAATTACAAGGTGTGACAATTTAATTTAAAAAATAAAGTATATACCACAAAAGCTACATTGCCTGTTAAAGGGTTAAAAGAAAACCCATATTATTTTACTTTTACTATAATAAATTACAATTTCTATATAGGTGTAATAATATATATTTATCCATTCACACACAATACGAAGCATATCGATATATGTATACCATATATTGTACAATAGAAAGAAATTTGTGTGCAAATAATGTCCCATTAATTTACACAACATTATATTAAGTATATTTGTAATTCAGAGAAAAACCCATATAATATATAACGAAGACATTTCAATAAAATCTAAATAAATGTAATCTAAATAATGTGTGTATGTGTGTTTGTAATACAAACAATTTTTCGAATAATTTGATATTATGATGTGTACACATGTATAAAATAATGTGATGTGATGTACTAAATTTTTTATTTACATTTAACATGCACGCATACACGTATCAAACCATAATTTTGAAATGAAATAAGGATCAAACAAAAGCTATCTTTTCTATTTACATTTGTATTATAACATTAAAGCGATACAAAAATAACTTAATTATAATTTTACACACACTGAACAGCATTACACTTTTTGCAATATTAAATTTTTGGAAGTGATAGCGTAAAAAGGAGAGCATGTCGCGCACACGAAAAATCACATAGTTTTATAAAACCAAACAAATGCACTAATCCGAGATTCAAACCATATTAATAAAACATAGATAAAAGTTCATTCACAATATTCAAGTCCGGCTTGCACACATTTTGGTTTATGATCAACCCATACAATGCATATTCTTTCATATGAAAGTCTGGCTTGAGCACATTTTTGTGTATGATTTGTCGTGTGCGCGTAGTGCACCCGTAAAAAGATATATGAAACATAAGAGATTAGTTAATTTTTTTGAATTACATAGCTATTTCTAATTTTAGTTTTTATAAATCTAATCAATTTTCAGTATTTCAAAGAAGAGATTTTTAAAATCGATTCAACTGTTTCCAAAATTAAAGTCATTATTTTCCAAACGATATCCACAAAAAAGTGATACTGTATAAAGTAAAAAAACACCGCATAACGATTCATTCAATTAAAGTTATAGTCAATTTAAGTATTTAAAAATTAAAATTGCTTTTTTTTCCTGGGGTAATTAACAACTGCAAAATTTGATTAAATATCTATGCTGGAACGCTTTTAAGTCAAATTAATTAAATCTATTGATAAAATTATATCATTACCCTCTGTATATTATCTAGCTTAGTCTAACCTTGATAATGACGTCACATATAAATATTGAGATAAATAATATATTAGTTCATTAGTAGTTGCATTATATTAACAACAGGGCATGCTTTAGAAATACAATTTAACATAATAATATTAACGTATAAAATAGTGTAATTATGAATACATGTTTTAAACGTGTTTTTAGAGTAAATTTTTGTTGATAAAATATACAATATGAATATCAAGCAGCATTATTTATATTAACATGAAATTGTTGTTTTTTTTTTAATCAGTTTATAATTTATAAAAACTGTGGCGAGGTTTAATTTTTTTTGTTTTTTTTTTTTGTATTACTGATGACGTTCTTAATAATGTACTCATTTTTTTTTTGTTTATTGTTTTTAACATCAAATCATGATATTTTAACGAAAATTCTATTAGTTATTTATATTAAAAATTAAAGTAAATTAAATTATTCAACCGTCAGTGGTGTATCGGGTTCATTTTTGAAAAATTTAGATGAATCATTATATACTTCCATGTGACAAAATAATTTACCAAATTAACAGCGTGTAATGAATGTTATGCGAATGCACTTGATATTGAAATTCATACATTTTTATTTTAATTTTTCATTATGGCATCATGATCAAACAGTGGACGCACACACTAATACACATTGCACATATCAGTAGCTTTAGTATACCGGCTTTAGAATATATCTAGAAATGAAATGCCTATATACAACAATGTGTATACATTTATAAATTCAAGTGTTACAATAATCGTGCATTGGTGTTAATGCATATAATCATATTAATATCTATCTAATACAGTTTTTATATTTACATTGTTAACATTTATGCAGTTACAATTATATAAATTATAATATATGTATTTAAATTAGTAGCGATATTTAGATAGATATTTTAATTAAAATATTTTACATATATTAATTTAATCATAATTATAATACTATTCACATTAATCACTTAATTTCTCTTTTGCACCACATCACATCACACATATTATTTCAATAGCTATATTTTTTTATCTTTCATTTTATTAAACGTATAGTAACACTCAGTCGTCAATCGCGCGTCAACCAATTCAATCGTATATTATTATAATCGGCGGCGTTAAAAAACAGTATCCATATAATATTTACTGTTATTATACTATGCGTACAAAATATGTAAAGTTAAGTTATACGCGCATCTTATTATCGCGGCGTGTCGTCGTGGTATAGCCTTTCTTGATAATATATGTGTGTGTGTGGTGTGTGTGTCTATATACATTAAAAAACAAAAAAAATAGAAATACTTAAAAATAAATAAAATAAAAGCGTATAATTTAATATTACATATTAAAAAAAAAAAAGCGCAATATATATACGTATTAAATTTTGTGCGCAAAGTGCTTATCATCAGCATATATTATAATATTATTATTATAATTTTATATTTCAGTTGTTATTTGTTTTTTTCTTTTTTTTTTTATTAAATTATAAAAAGTTAAAAAAAAAAAAAACGCATTCATTCTCTTCTCGTCGTCGCGTATATATTATTTATTCTCACTTCACACAAGCAGATGTTTAAAATATTTTTTGTCCGTTCCGTTTAGTATTAGTTATACCATTGTTCGGTGTGTTTCTTAAAGATTGTATAAATACATTTTTTTTTTTATTTTCTTTTTTCATTTTTATTTGTTATTTATTTATTTATTTTTTAATTTTTTTATTTTTCAACAAAATAAATATACTCAACAATTTCTTAACACACAACTTACTGCTGCATCCATATACTACAGTATTAATACAATATATATTTTTATTACTACTATATATTGCAGCAGATATATATGCGCGACAGTGTGATTAACTGAGAGAATTAACACTTAAATTCGTATTATTTAAATATTTTTCCATATTTATATCTATATATATATTGTGTGTGGCTTATTGCTGTTCTAAATGTAATATATCCGCGTATATTTTATAGAAAAAAAAAGAAGTATAATACAATACAATAATTTTTTTTAAGTATAAAATTACATATACTACATTAAAAAATATGGTATTATTTTATAATATTAAAAGAAAACACGATATTTGGATGTTTTATGAAAAATGCATAATTAACAACATTTATTTATAGAATAAGAATGAAAAAAAAGTGCTATATATACAATAATATGAAACTGTGGTAAAGGAAAAAAAAAACTGTGTTTGTGGTGTTGTTATGAGAAAATAAAATTTTTAAGTGTCTTAATTAATATTTATTATTATTATATGATTGTTTCTTTTTTTATTTTTACTATGGAACAATATGAAAAAGTAGGTGTATCAAAAACCAAGTCAATTCAATGTGAAAAAAAAAAATTGGTGTTATTGTGAGCTAGTTTTATTTTGTCCTTGAAAAAAAAAATAAAAAATAAAGGGTATCTGTTCACATCTTACCAGGCAGCATTAGATGAAAATGCAACTCTAATACTGTCAGGTAAAGATGTCGTCCGGACTCTTCTTCATCAATTATTATTTGTATTAATAAATATCAATAATAATAATAATAAAAGTGAAAATATTATAGGAACTTTTTTTTAAAGGATACGCGCGCACACACACACACACACACACACGCAATCAGATAAATGCTTATTTAAATCAGATAAGTGAAATAAAATACTATAAATTATGTACATGTACAAATATATGAGGGAGTTCAATGTACTTTATATTTTAAATTAACACGTGGGTGTTTTTTTTTTTTTTTTTTTTTTTTTTTTTATATATTACAGAGAGACGGCGAGCAGATAAGTGTCAAAAATTGTATATTATAAATATTTGCAAACTTTTATGAAAATTAAATAAAGTGAATTTTTCGATAATAATTTGCAATAAATAAAAAAAAAAACCTTTAACAGACTTTTTTTTTTTTTCTTAGCAAATAAAAAACATCGCATCATGTGCACATTAATATATTATTCATATGTACATGATATAAAGTAAGTAATGTTGTAATTGTATTCTAATTTTTTTTTTTTAAATAAATATAATCGCATCACATACAAAAAAGAAAAAAAAAAATTAAAATGAAAAAAAAAATGGTAAAAACACATGTTAAAAACACATTAATAAAAATTTTTTATGAGTTAAAATAACTGTTGTAAGTTTTAATTTTTTTTTTTTTTTGTCTTAAATTAAACGTTTATAAACAAAAACCATAATAACTCACTGAATTTTCATACAAAAACGATTTTTTTTTTTAAATTATATGTATGTTTGTGTGTGTTTTTATTTATTTATTTATTCTAAAACTTTGTGTGCGAAATTGTATGTGAATATATCAAAAAAAAAAAAAAAGATTATTAAAAAATTTCACACTAATTTAATTTGTGAAATAATTTTTACTCTAACCCTCGTCGTTATTATTATATTTATCAATAATCGATAATATTAACGTGAAAGCACCTATGTCCGAACCATTTTACATTAACACATTGAGTGCCAAGCTGATTTTGATGAAATACGACCATATGGATGTCAACACAAAATATAGGACATGTACCAAATATAACTACATGATCGCCAGAGGTCAGTTCACTGGCGCCATTCAAAAGTGAATGACAATGTGTTTTTTATTATAGTAGATGTCATTCATGGTGAAAAATTTCACTGTCATTCATATTAGAATGACTTCGTGTACTCAAAAACTCGATGATCACAATTAAATAAAATTTAAGTAATAAAATAAATTACTAATAAAATGGAATAAGTTCATATTTATATTAAATCTGACCTATTTTTTTATTTTATATTTAAGATTCGAACCACAATTTTAATGCCTTGTTTTAAAACGATTGGATGTAAAAAACGCTTACAAAAACTATGATATGAAATAACATTTAAAACGGTTATTGTTTGCTAGTACTTAAAATACATTATTATTATATGGATTGGAAAAATTAATCGATTTGAAACTTGGTTTGAAACAAAATAAAAAAAAATACTAACCGAAAAAATTTATAATTAAAATGTTAATTATACATATACGAGTAATATTTATTTAATTTAAAATAACATAGAAATTATAATTAAAAAAAAAAATATAAAAATTAGCGGCAGCAGTCTCACATAAAAAATAATTAATAAATTATTTATTTTAAATTAATATGTGTAATTGATTTTTGTAGTTGTGAAATTAAAATTTGTAAACGATAACAAACGAAAAATTACATTTTAAAGTAAAAAGCAAAATACAAAAAAAAAAACATAGTGATTTAAACTAATTAAATTTTAATAACTTAGAAGTACAAATAGGTTGAAAATATCAGTCGCCGAAATTAGGAGCACATTCACGTTATATTTATTTTTTTTAGTCATAAATATAAAGTACAATTTGAAAAATTCATACTAATTGTAAAACAGTAAACAAACATATTAAAATATTTCGGGAGATATCAAATCAGATCACTATATGGTTCCGTTGCTTACTCAGACATACACGCTAATTCATCCAACCACGATAGCGTACCACGTTTTACGACATATCTATCTAACATTGCACTCTGCCAACATTGATAAATTACTTCGTATGTGAGCATATAATAATTCACTAATTGGTCTGCAATTATATGTTTCGGCATACATTATTAATTAAATCAATTATTCTTATGAGTGAATTGCCCATATAGCGTTGTTTGTGAATGCATCTCCGACATGATCATTCACATAAGCCACACGAAAACGACATGTGTAAAGGTGTTTTAAGAATGTCTGAATGTGATTACTCAATTATTAATTTACATAGCTATTGAACCAAAAATGAGTTTCCTATGGTCGATAAAGATGATTTTTTGATAAAAATAATGGGTATGTTTTAAGCAACAATTTCTAAACGATGTGCAACTGTTAAATTTTCCATTATGATTATGCAAAACATAATACACTGCATACAAATGTAAATTTTTGTGGTAATCAAATTGATGCCTCTTTTGTTGTCAATGTTTTATCAACGATTTTCCGATTCCGGATTTATTTGTATGCTGGATAATGAACGATTACAAATTATTGACTGTGCAGAGCATATCAACGATAACCTTGATGTTTCAGTGTATTTTTGAGCTTTTTACTAATTCTATCAATTTGAAGTTTGAAGTTGAGACACAGGTTGGATTTGTCTCTTTGCTTGCCATTATTTTAATCATTTTTTTTAAGTTTATATAATAAATAAATAAATAAAACTGAAAGGTATTCCTCCGTAATACAATGTTGAGGAAAAAATTGCTCAAAAAAAACATTTTTTCAATGCTCCCAATAGTCGAACATGTGTGTGTTTGTGTGTGTGTGCATATATTTTTTATTAATTGATTTTTGTTTCTTTTGAATTTTTTATGTTTCTTTAGTATTATATGAAAAAAAAAAAAAAACTATATACAATTAATTAAATATTTTATTTCAATTTTGTTAAATAAAACTGGTTTCCTGTTTGTGTCGTCGCGCTCGTATGACACAATTTATAATATATATATAGAAATATTTATTTAATAGATACACATACACACACAAAGAAATTAGGAAATTTTTTTAATATTATTTCTGTTTTTTTTTGTTTTTTACATAAAATAGTAATAATAATATTAAATTTAAGTTATTGTTTTCCTTGGTGATTATAAATTTTTTTTTTTTAAGTTAATTATAAATATTCAAATATTAAATATTTTTATAATACTCAATACTCATATCATAACGAACTTTCTATATACATAAATATAATAAAATTTTTATTTAATCAGTGTTCAGGTGTTTGGGAAAAGAAATATAGTCGATTTTCTATTTCATGTAAGTGAAAAAAATAGCAAAAATAATGGTAATTTATTCAAAAGATAAATATAAAAAAAAAACAGTTGAAATGGTATTCCAAACATGAGGGCTTTTAAAATAAACGTGTTGAAAACAAAATTTCTACAGTTTACGAAGCAGTACCGACTCTGATCTATGCAAAATCAATATTATATAGCATTATTGAAGAGGTGAATGAATTCTGTACTTCGTTAATATGGTAACAATCGATGAGTGGTGTGCGCAGAAGGACATATAATGTAGAATTTCCGGCTATTGAAAAAGTCGTATAAATTGACATCCAATCCAAACTAATTATGTAGTAATTTCTGAATTCCTCTCCCTCGGAAAACCTGACAAAAATAATGTGAACTGAACATATAAAATACAATATTTAAATCTAAGTTGTATATCTCGTAAGATCCTCTTATTCGTCAAGATACACTAGATATAGTTCACAGAGTATAATATCATTTTAAAACCTACAATATATAAATCAAATTATTCACATAAATAAACATATTTTTTACAAATGTAATTTGTATATAAATAATTTTTCACGTACTTTGTATTAAATAATAAAATATTTTATGATTTTATAGCAGTTAATTTAAAAATAATGGAGAAAAAAAATATATTGAGATAAAAGGCCAAGTATCTATAATCACAATTTAATACTTATCAAAATGTATAATGTATATTATATATTTGCTCTTGTCACATATTTAATAAACACAAAAAAATATTTATAGATTAGATATGATGCGGTTTTGTTGTCAAAATGTTATGAAATAAATAAATATATAACAAATAACATAATAATGCCTATTCATTTATACAATAATTAACACTTGTGGATTGTATATTCTAATAATTTTTATAAAAATTTGGTTTCATTTTTTGGTATTTATTGGGTGTATATACCTATGATTTCATCCTTTTTTTTGGCAACATTTGATTGTTTCTATTTATTAAAAGTATACGTTCATCGTTTGCAACAACAAGAAGGGCACAACGTCTTTCCGGACAATAAAAGAATATTATTTATATTTTTGATAGTAGACTCTGATGGAACAATGTCTGATGAATAAAAGACCATTGCGGTAACACCTCTAGCCAAATGATTCTTCAAACGTATGTTTGAACTTGATTTTGCAACTTTTGTCATACTGCCAAACAATATTATCATATGTTTTCGGTAAACGAAAGAAGAAGTACATGAAAAACGGAATCAAAGATATACACCTAATATAAGTGCTACTTCAAAATTTGAATCTATTGATAGTATTTGATAAAAAAAAAAAAGTGTAGTAGGTAACAAATAAAAAGTATTCAAAATTAATTGATTGAATATTTACTGTGTCTGGTGAGCGAGTTACTTAAATATAATTATAAAGATAAGAGAAACAAAATCTGTTTTATGATATATCTGATTCTATATATTCTATGTAGATAATTATTTTCAAGTGCCATATGCTTACAAATTCTAAAAGAATATAGTTATCGTATAGAAACATATACATCTCGACTCGCTATAGACTCTTTAGATAGTATGTATTTTGTATTAATATAAATTAAAATAGTTAATTTATTTACTAACAAAATTTAACTGGAATCCCATCCAGTATATAAAAAATTGTTAACCTACACTTATATCACTATGATATAAAATCAATGAAATATTAAAACTCAATAATTGTACGGCAAAAATAATAGCCTCTCATACCACATTAAAAAAATAACCGATGTATCCCATTAAATCTTAACACGTACATTAAACATACACATTTTTTTCCCAATATGTTGCCACATAGTTCATTGAAATTCTCTTGACAAAAATTTAGCTAGATTGTTGTCAATCTCAGCAAACTTTTGAGTCGTTTTTTTTTTTACATATCATCAATTTGCGTTTCTTCGATTTTCTAAAATGGCAAAAATTATTAAACAAAAAATGTTGGAGATGACCGGGTATTTTTTCATTGTGATAGTATATTTAAAGTTACAATATATAAGAAAAAATACAAGTTATATTTCAGTGAATGAATGTAGGTATTTATGTACGAATATATCCAAATATTTGGTTGACAACTAAATGATTGCGTATTAGTATAATGAAAGCAAAACACAATGTTTTCATAGAACGAATAGACTTTATTCAATAATGTAACATTGTCAAAAATTCTACTAAATCCATATCAGTATCAGTGAAATGTGCAATAACTTAGTTCTCAACCCCAATATTATGTACACCTTTATATATGAACGTTGTACTACTAAGAAGTCATATATTGTATTGTATATATAATAATTAATATGGATATTTTATATACATTGGTTTTACCATTTTTAAATGTGTGCGTGAAATGAATAAAATTAATTCTTCATGTTATTGACCCGTTTTTTAAACACCTTGTATTTTTTTTTTTTTCAAAATTAATAAAGTATTATATTGCTTTTTAAAAAAAATATATATATATATATTTCTATACATAGTTTCATAAAAGTAAAGAACTAGCTTAAATATTTTGTACAATGGTTGTATTTCTCATAAACTATATTTCCAACAACAATACATTCAAAATTGAAGATTAAATAAATCGAAAAACTAAGCGATTGACAATAGATGGGACATCAGGATGAAAGTCAATTATTTTAAATTATAAAGCTACTTGGCTGATGTGGTATAATTTACCATATGATATAACTTGTATGGGTCAAAGGTAGCTGCAAATATATTTTAAATTATAATTAAATACGAGGTATGTTATAAAAAAAATTAGAAAAAATCAGAATACAAATTTAAAATTTTTAAATACAAAGTGGTTTTCATTTTTACGAATTTTATTTTTAACATCTTCCACTATGGAAGCACATTTTTATATGCGCACTGTAAATTCACAGTCATATACAAAATGCTTCAAAATGCAATTTTTATGCTGTTTTTGAAAGCATTTTTGTAAAAACGTTTTCTACATAACTGATCACACATTTGATAGTAAATACAGTGATAGTAAGAAGTAAGAAGTAAGTAAATTACAATAAAAAAAAAATGGTGCTGATGAGTATACTATTATGATGCTATTAAAAATTATGCAGCTATACTTCTGACTCATATATTAGTATTTTTTGAATTTAAAAATATTCCTTATATGATCATACACACATAAAAAAATAAAATTATTATGGCGCTTGTTTGTTATTATATTATTTTTTTTCTATAAAATCTTATATTCAATTATAGGGTGGTAGTGGCTCCTATTTTGGTTCTTGTTCCTCCTTCGATTTTTTTAACATCAATTGAGTAAGATAATTTGAAGCACTAAAATCATTAATTTATTATTTACAGTAATGATTATCGGATAAAGTCATGTAATAAATTGGTAGTAAATAGCCAAAAACTGAAACAGTACCCTATATTTAAATATATATGGTATACAAAAATTGTACATAAATTTGAAAATGTTAATTTTATTTCAATAAAATGTCAAACATAATATATGGTCCCTATTTAAAGAAAAAAATAAAAAATATTACAACACAAATTATATTAAGAATGTTGTGTGGTGGTGCGTTGTGATATACATAACAATATATATTTATGTATCTTATTATAAATTGCAATAACATATACACACACACACACCAACATAAAAATTTATAATACAGATAGAGTCATAAAAATTGACATTACTAAGTTGTATTCAATATTATTTATAAGAAAAAAATAAATATTAAACGAATTAATATATAATATAACTTAAAACAACAACAATAGACTGATTGAATTCAAATTAACCTTAACAGGTAATTTATCATTGAACTGGTTGTGTGTTGTATATATAGTTAGTTGTTGGTATGTATGATGATGTATATTTATATAAAATATGTATTTTATAAACCATAAAATGGTATAAAAATCGATCCGGTTTATTTTTGTGTATGTCACCAATCACCATACACATACATACACATCATATTCCAGTATTCAACATAGAAATTCTATATATAGCCATTTATGTGGTTTTACTCATATCCAAAATAATAATAATCGAAGATGTACATTGTTACATACTTAATTAATTATTTATTATAAATTTAATTTCCTGCAATTCATTTTTAAAATAATAAGGTAATAAATCAAAATATGATGAATGATAAAATATTATATAGCACACTTTATGTTTTATCTTAATATCTCTAAACCGAAACGTATCTGAGTGTGACCAGACTGCGGTACAATACCTCAATTAATTTACCGTCAACTCGCTGCTATATGTTAGTTTTTTAACATCTGACATAGCGACCAATAAATTAATTAAGTTATTCAGTACAATTTAAAAATGCGAATCTTTTGGTAATTAATACTAGATGTCGCACCGCAAGTTTGAACTTTTTCTTTCACTATACAATATAGTAACTATTGTCTATTACAACATATACGTGTGATATGAAAATTGACTGGAAAAAGTAATCAATAAACTGATAATAAGTAAAAAAAAAAAAATAATGATATTTTTCAACTATGCACAGAAGAATTAGGTGTAAATATAAATATTTAGCTTTATTTATCAACCAAAAAACCATGCAACGAATATGGAAGATAATAATAAGTAATAAGAAATATATATTTTACATGTTTTTAAATATATATATATATAATTTTCTTCAATGAAATCCCAAAAAACGATATGAAACTATTTTATATACATATATTCAAATTATACAATTCTTTGCGTAGGTCAAAAATCACATTACTAAATCTGGTTTGGTTTTATTGCATTATAAATATAAAATAGAGAATAAAAAAAAAATTAAATAAAAATCTAATGAAATAAAATATTATATAAAAAAAACTGATGTCAGAAGAAACACACATAATATATGTGTGTGCACACCCAACAATTCATTGTATTCATACAGATATACGTATTTATGTTATGCTGGATGAATGCATAGCTTCGTGCCCGATTTTTAAAGACCTAATTTCCTAATACAGTGGGGTTCTGTTGGATTTTTTTTTTGTATTATGTGTTGTATGCAATGAATATAGCTTCGTATCAAACATTGTTCTACTGATAACTTCATTTGGAAATATTCATTTGAAATGTTTAAAGATTGTCAACCGCATTATCGTCCCACCTCGATACATTATATAATTGATTAATACAACAACATTTTAAATTATAAAAATATAACCTATTTTATTTTGTTTTCAAATCGGGCACGAAGCTATGCAATCCTTTCAATATAATTAAAAACTATATATTGTACAATACAATATTCTTTGCGGGATTGTTAATGTATATATAAATACAAGTATATTTTATGGTGATTTTAATATACAAAATGTATGTATATTTTTAAAATTGAAATATTATATTAATTATTATAATACATGTGTGTGATCATCACATGTAATCCATATTAGTATTTTAATTAATTTAATTCTTTTTATTTTTTCCATCATATACTCGAATCAAACAAATATCAAATGGTTTCATTTAAAACTATCAATTAGTTTCACAATGGCCCACACTATATAAATAAATAAATTGTTGGATAATTTTAAGAATGTGGATTTTTCATTGAATCTATAATGAAACTAATTAATATATTATATATAAAAACATTACATATATTATTAAAAAAAAATTATAGTAGCTCAATATTTTGATTTCATAACAAATAATGGAGAAAATCAGTTTCACATAAATATAAGATGTTACGAATGACAGCATAAATTTCATAATTTTGCTCAACACTGTATTTATACACTTCACATCAATTCAATCAACACTGAAGGATAATAATTCACAGACTCAATGAAGTATCGCCTAATAATGCAATCAATTGTTTGGCGATGCTAAAACGATCAGATGACATCAGAAACAAATAAACAGTCGAAACTATGGGTGGACCGTGGTAGGAGTGTACCAAAGAAGGTAAATTCAGTTTCGTCATTACCTTATGAATTGCATTCGCATAGTTACCGACCGTGTATTCTCTTAGATTTGGCATCAAATTAATTTTTCCTCTTTCCAAATAAGAAAGAAAACAAAAATAATCAACTTTGACTATAAAATATAAAAACGATAACATTTATTAAATTAAAAGAAAATAATAAATGAAAAGATAAAAAAAAAACGGTTGAAACCAGATGTTTATTGATGCGAGGGGAATTGAGAAAGAAAAAAAAAAAAAAGAAACCCAAGCCTAAGGAAATATTGATAAAATTCAAATTATTATCAAACAGATTTATTTTAACTGATTTTTTTTAATGAAAACATTTTTATCTATTACAAATTCTTATTAAGTTAAATGGTAATTTATAGTATATTTTCTAAATCCACGATTATCATTTAAATAAGTTTCTATTTACAATTTATACATATATCAAATGATCTTATGATCTTTATGATATATAATATATATCGTATATATTTATGTAAATGTTTGTGTAACAACCATATAATTGAAAAAATTGTTGTGGTGTGAACAAAAGGGTACAAAATATGCATATCTTTTTTTTTAAATATATGAAATATATTTATGAAATATAATTTATTATTTAGTCGTTTAAGGGTCAGTATTTAATGAAAACAATATGTTATATAACAAAATAAAAATTTTGTATAGAATATTATTTTAAAATTTGTTACAGTTAATAATTATTACAATATTTGAAAGTATATTAGTCGTGTATACCGCGATTACTATTCATTATTGGATACATGAAGATTGTGTAGCTACTGTTGCCAGGCGTCGACACTGACGATGACTTGGTGGGATCACCCAGAAAAAAAATTTTAGATTAGTTTTCAGATTGAAAATTGCAGTGAAATTATCACATTCAATAAATGTATTTGGTACAAATTCACTTTGTACTCAAGCGAAAGAATCGATATAAAAAAAATAACTAAATTAAATTAGGAAATATTTGTTATTCTAAATATAGAGAAATATTCTAAATTTTATGTTAAAAAGAAAAAATAACAAAAATTATGTTCGTATTTTAGTTTAGTTTAGTAAAATTAATTAATTTAAATTTTATGTTCTTTTATTTAAAATAATATGTTGAAACAGGTTTTTTTTTTTCTATAAAATACATACTTTTTAGTAGATTTCAATTTATATGTGTGTTTATACTTAGGTATGGGTAAATTATAAATACGAAGTATATTATATAAAATTGGTTATCTTTTTTGTTAAAAAAAGATAGAAATGTAAAGATAATTTAAAATTTGTGTACCATATTTTAAAAATTTATAAATAAAATAAATGATATTCTTATCTGAAATTTGTACTAATATTTATATATTGCATATATATGTATTTTAATTTATAATAGAATCGAAAAGGATGTAAAGGATGTCTATGTTATATTTTGAAAATAAAAAATTGTTGGTTTACAATAATTTAATGATAAAAATATGTTAAATAGTTTTTTTTATTAATAATTTTAGTCAATGCAAATGATTTTTTTTTTCTGAAGGACTCAACTGGACGTACCTAACATAGAAAAACATCCAATAATGTCATAAAATCGCACTTGGTTCACTATTTTTTTTGCTTAGTACCAACCAATTTTCATTTTTAATATCAAAGAATTTGAATATGAAAGTGAAAAAAGGAAAAAAATTGTAAAAATTGCAAATATTATGAATAAATATCCGAGATTCAAACCATATATATCATATAGGTTTTATAGCAATTATAAAAGGAAAGTCAATCATTACATGTACTACGTATAGCTCGGTTTTTCTGCCCATTCGAGATTGTGATCAATCTGTTTATCTACACCAACAATGCATTATTTTTTCATATATATGTTCGACTGGAGCTCGTACGCTTTTTCGATGTTCTTTCCATATTACACGGTGTCAGTCAAATATTATTTTTTATATATTCCTCTAAAATGTTATCAAAGATATAAATTAAATTATTTTATTGTATCATTATCTATCTCTGTATATTTGTATTTTATTAATAATAAATAGTTAACAATATTTCCTCTTCTCAATCGTCAGATAATAATTTCTTTTACTATAATAAAATAAAAGCTATCTAAATGTACAAAAAAAAAAAAAATAAAAAAAAAAGAAACAGGATATTCTATAAATAAATACAATATTTATATTAAAAGATCTACGATAAAATGGGAAACTTTTTTCTTTGGGAATTTAAAGAAACAAATGTAGTGAGTGTAAATCATTGAAATCTATCAAAATTCCATAGGAAAAAAAAAACTAATATGTGCGCGCAGACGTGGTAGTAATAAATAATAATTTATATATAAATAACTTTTTCATATTTTTCAACCAATTAATAATGTTCATATAGTAATATTTATTACCCTGCTTTAACAATAAATAATGGTAAATGATCATTGTATAAATATTGTATATAGTCGCACAAAACAAGAACATAAAAAGTGATATGAACATATGTACTAATAATAATCTAAGTGAGATTCCTTAGAGATCCCAGTTCGTATGTTAAGTGTGTCCAACAGAGGTTTGTACGATAAACATTAATTTAATTTTTACTATATTAACAACTCTAGGTCATCTGGTTTACTGTATATGTGCTTTAGTCTTCTTACATTACGCGCTTTGGAATGAATCTCAAGTTGTTGTTTATGCATGTCAATAAACCGTCAAAGTAACTCGTCGACTATCCATTGGTATTTTCAAATCACTATCGATTTTTGTGTTAGTTTTCTTGTTGCAACCTCAAACCTGTTCCGTAGAATAACAACGGTTTTAAGATCTGCCTTTCAGACTAGAACTTTCATCTTCAAATTTTAACTTATCTTATTCTTCTTACATATATGATTTCAGTTGTTGGATATGATATTTGGGCACATCTCGCTTAAGTTTGTAATTCAATCATCGGTGGTGATCCACGCCCTGTGGAAAATGGTTCATTATATATATATAAAAAATACTAGAAAATTTTCATTTAAAAACGCATAAACATTTTCACTTAAACATTTCACAATAAAATTATAGCGCGCAAATAAATGTTTCTTTGCGAAAACATGCGTACATTTTGTTGTACATAGTTATAGTATTATGAAATAGCATTTGTCTTAAACATTATACTTTTATTACATGCATTATGATAATATAATTTGTACGATACATGAACCGTGTAAAGAAAAAGAATTTCTTTAAGAAAAAAAAAACGTAAGTTTTTCATTTCTTTTATTATCTATATATATATAAATATAATAATAATAATAATAGTTATACAATATTATACGACAAGAATATTTTTATAAATGTGTATTACATATTCGAAATGTGAAATATACACCGCATCTGTTCAAATATTTGATGAATAGTATCAAATGGATCGTTTTAAGTTAGTTAGTTAGTTGGTTTAGTTTGGCTGTGTTGGTTTTGGTTTTATATTTATTTTTTATTTTATGTTTTTGTATTTTTGTTTTTTTGTCACATATTTATAAATTTATATCATTATGGGTGCGCATAAAATATTTCTATTATAAAAAAATTTGTATAAAATATTATAAATTGGGTTGTCAACTAATTGATTGCGTATTTTATTATTTGAAAACAACACGCAATTACATTTTTTGTCGCAGTAAAGCATCGTTTATTCAGTAACCTTTTTGGCATCGTTTCTTTTTTTTTGCTCATAGCACTTCTGGTCTTTAACGAAAAAAAAAAACTGAACCAAGTGTGTTTTGACATCATTTAAACATTATTGAAATTTTTGCCATTCAAGAAATTCTGCAAAGAACTAAAGAAATGATAATTTGATAATGCAAAGTTGTCAATCGATTTATTTTTAATACCACAGATCATTTTGGTTAGTTGTTGAATCCATACATCAAATGTTTAAAATAAATAATTAAAATATGAAATCCCACTAAATAGATAACTATTGATGAATATCAGATTTTACTGTTTTACTGAATGACAATTGTAAATTACCTACTAAACAAACTACCATATATCAGTGATGTTTGCAATCACTTAGTTGTCAACCCAATAGCTATATAGGAACTTATATATACGCGAGTATATATAAGGCATATTTATAAGAGATGAATATTAATGTGAAATATTATATTTATAAAATATGTATGCATTGCAATGATCACTTGTTACTGGTTTATGGCCAGACAGTTGTAGAAATAAAAAAAAAAAAAAACATAATTTTTTCGTAAAGTTCTTTCACATCATATTATTACAATATTATTTATTTTTTTTTTCTTTAGATGCTTCTTTTATATATAATTTTTTATTTATTCACATCACACATGACAAATAACATACGTGCATTGGTATTTCTAGTGGATGATATGGTTTTACTATGATGATATAATATTAATGTTACAAATTATATGTAACATGTTATTAATTAATTAATTAGTTAAAAATATATAACTAATTAATTTGCATAGTTTATGCAATTGAAAATTAATAATAATCAACAAACTATAAAAAATTATATGACCGAGATTAGAGCAGGTATAGACACATATTAATATATTGTAATATTAATCCAAATAACTTCATATATTATGTATTTGAAATGTAAATCAATGTTTAAACTTTCACAATTATGTATACAGACAGAGTGGCCAGCATCAAGGATATAAGTAACGCTACAACCAAAAAAAAATTACCTCATTTTCACCACCTCTAATAAAATGCGAAATTTAATGCAGAGATATTTCGGAAATTACCGCTAAATAAGCTGTTACATAAAAGTAAAAATCAAAATATTTTCAAATATAAACATCATTGTATTTAAAAAAGGATTAAGATATTACACAAGAATATGAATCAAGTACACACTAACGCAGTACAAAGTAAAAGGTTAATTTTTGGATTTAGGCATACCCCATTCTCATATGAAAATCCTGTTGTTTCAAAACTAACACTATACACAGTGTGTTGGCAATCAATACCGCTAAAAGCGTTGAAATGTTAACAACGGGTTATACGAACCATTGCCACGCTCGATTTTCGTTAATTATTTCAAATTATTAAATAGCACATTGTTCTAAAATTAGTGCTGCGGTAACCATGACCTTAATTAAAACATAATATAATATTTATTGCAAAATCGTCATTAATTTAGTATAATTACACACAGTGAATTATTGAAATAAAATATTGTAATTATTATTACTATAAAATATTAATTGTTAACAAAAACAATAATAATAAAATACTTACAATTTATGTATTTTATTTTATATACCACCGAGTATGATTTATGTAAAAGATCTTAAAGGCGACAAAATGGAAAAAAATACCACATGTGGTTTTAGCATATGAAATTACTTAAAAAAAAACAAAAAAAAAGTTCAAAATACTAAAAGTAACAGAATAATACAATAATAATATTGCTATATAAATGGGAAACCACTTTAGGAAGTAGATAGGCATATAAAAAAAACAAACAAACAAACAAAAATACATTTAGTATTAACTTTTTATCAACCAAACGTGATGGGAAATGTTTTGTATTGTAAATTTTCACAGAAAATATTTATTCTCTTATTAATCACACACTTTACAATTATCTTCTCTAAATGATAATTCATAATTTTACATAGGTACGGCAATGAAAATAAATAGTTTGTAAAGTTAAACAATTAACATTAAAACATGGAATCTTCTTATTGTTAGCCATATTATATCATGTAGTTATGCACACTATATTTACGTTTAACCAGAGACCAATAGGTTATTCGTCATTGTTGAACGAACAGTTTCACTACGTGCGCCACAACACAACTGCATATAGAATTAATAAAAGAAAATCTTTATTTTATATAAAAATATGTTCGAATAAATAACAAGACAAATTCCAAGACCTTAAATATACTCAATATTTTAAATTGTATAATATAATTGTACATTATAACATTGTATAGATAAATAGATACATATGTACATGAAAATTAGATAAAATATTTAGAAAAAGAACATCAAAACATTAACGATATTTATTGATCAAATGAAATCGTCACATGCGTTTTTATTTTTCAAAATTGTTCAACCTACACAAATATATTTTTGTTGTTTAGTTTTTCACTTCTAAATCATCATCGTCAGAAATCCGCAGGCACTCGCATAGTTCAAGTATACAATATACATTGACATATTCTATATTTATATTGTACGTATATAATTCTAATCTATAATACCCGTATATATTTCTCTATTATGATTCATGTTGATGATTATCATGATGTATTGTAAACACAGTGTAGGGTAAAAGTGTACATTTATAAACACTTATATTATTCACACCCAAGTTATATAATATTTCATTATCAAATAGAACTAAACTGTATTTAATATTTTAAATTTCATATAAAATTACTTCGCCTAATCTAAATTAATAAAATGCAACGTGAAATATTGATTTATTATTCAATAAAATTTCATGAATCTTCAATAAATTTATTTCAATGTTAATTCAATACCATCCATCATTAAAGTGTGACTTCGAATGATCTACAAAATATCCATTCACGGTTGCAATATAACTGCATAATTTTAACGATTACCAGCCAGGATTTTTTCAGGTTTGGTATAATAGTCATAGCGAACCAAATCTGGTTTTTCTATAGTCAAAACAATTTCAAACTCGATCCTTTGAGATCCTCAGTTATTTGACGCACTTTCACTTGCTCCGATCATTTAACACATTATAATGAACTTGTTGAATGGTTTGTATAGTGTTTCAGTAGTTTTTGGAAGACTATGACGTGTAGATCATCTGCAATGCTTGTGCGAACCGATTAAAAAGAGTAACCCATTTTCTGACAGCGGAAAATGAAGATAAGATAGATGTTATCGCATTAATTTTTTAATATGGCACAACTTATATATTAAAAGTTATATTGACATCTAGAACTTAGTGTTTCGTAGAGGTTGGTTGTGTTCACACATCGACGAATTATCACTTTTACCCTATACATGATAATGTATAATAATAAATTGAGGAAAATACCGAGTCTATTTCTATAGTATTTTGGTTGGAACCTCTTTATATATAACTTTAATAACAAAAAAAAAAATATACAAATAATTAAAATAACGAAAAGTTAGCAGGAATTGGATACACTATTTTTTGGGTTCTCAAAATTGTATTTGTATTTTCTTTTCTTTTGTGTTTTCCTATTATATTATTTGTATGTTATAGAATGAGTTTAAAAATATGTTTATGTACAGCGAGTACATACGAATGGGTCCATAATATTATAAATGGAAATGAAAATGTGCATAGAATAGATATACTATAATTTTATACGGCTGCTGGGCTGTGTATATTACATTTATTATTTTATTTATATCATATCATTTCACTGATGTGTAAATAAAATGTTCTTTTTTTTTTTTTTTTTTGTCGTTGTCTTATTTCATTTAGATTTAGATTTATATAGAATTTTGCTTGAGTGACATTTTAAGTAAATTAGTTTTTGATGGTGTTTAATTTAAATGAGTTAATAGAAAATAAAAAAAAAAAAAAAAAAAAAACGAATTATATTTATTTCTTTTATATCTTCGTTACACCAGAATATATATTGTAAAATTATTTTCATCTATTTATATATAACAAACAACAGTATATAGTAACAGTGTGCTATAATATTTGTAATATAAAAATATGTTAATTGTTTGATCAAAAATTTATCGTCCATATAATGTGTAATTCTTAGAATTTGAATACTTAATAGCATTTGTTTATATCTAAATATAAATATATATATATATACTCGTATTAGTAACAAATCGATCAATATGATAGAATTAGCATTAACAACACATTGACATATCCACCATAATTATTTTTCAAAGAAAACTAAATATATTAGTTTTTAAAATTGATTTTAAACAGTATAAAAAAAACAGTAGTTATACGGTGCCGATATATATATTAAAAGTTACAAGTGTGATGTTTTTGGATATATGGTGGAATATTTGAATAAAATCCATTAAATTAGTGTACACACACACACACACATTCATTAACGAATTATTATTGAATAATTTAAATAAATTGCTGAATTTTAAATTGTGTGTAAAACTAAATATAATAACTAAAGTAAGCAAATATGTGTTTTTTAATACGTTAATTCATGCATGCGAATAAATATTATATTCGTTAAGGAGTGTGGATGGAGTCAACGTTATTGAATTATATTGATTATGATGATAGTATAGGAAAAAAAATTACTTTTTGTGATTAATATTATCTATAAAAAGTGATTCAGTGGGTGCCACAGATAGTGCGAAAGTCATTCAATACCCGGACGTTACCAGTCGATTATCGTAATCAACTCCCATAATTCTTACCCTGTTGAAATTAACAAATGTTACATATATATGCAAGGGGTATACTATTGTATGTGATGGCTTATGGCAACAAATAATATGGTTTTTCGTATAAAAATTCGACTAGTAAACTGAAACGGAAGTAAATGCCTGGAAATTTATTAATATCATAATACCAACGTTTTTTTTTTTTTTTGTGTTTACCTTAGCAACATATAAAGTACATAATTAATCTATCTCTTCACTTTATTTATATAATGCATATTAAATTAAATATATGTGAATGTATAATTATAATAATAATAATAATAATATTACGAATAATTTGATGATTAATTATTTTCCTTACATAGGTGTTATTTCTATTATTGTATATATTTATATAAGGAATCATATAAGATTTATATACACCTTTTATTTATTATTTTGTGTATATATTTTATGTTATATACATTTTTATTTACTTTTGATTTATTTTAAATTTTTATATATATCACAGAATATATTTAATATTTAAATGAAGGGGATATCCGCCAGTATATATTTTTTTTGTATAAATGTTATATATATTCACAATTGTAATTGAAGAGTATAATAAAAATAAATACACGTAAATAAATATATATATATATATAAAATTAAATAACAAATTATAAATAAATAAAAAGTACTTATACACGCAGTACATAAGTCTTTATATGTATAGTAAAGTCGTATACATATCCATTTATATAATATATATATATATATAACATATAGATAATATACATAAATGACAATGAGTTGTAGAGTAAATCGATGAATTTTAAATTTTTATTGAAATCTATTTGTGAATTATAAATTATATGCCATTAGATGTATGTTTAAAAAAACTAATATATGTATAGATAATAATTTATGTATAAATACAGTTAACCACCCCCTGTAACAACATAGTATAGTATATCATATATATAGGTTTCGCATTATTTAAGACTTCATTAAGATTTATGGTTGTCAGGTTATAAATTACTTTTGTAATAAGTATTTCATGTCTGTCAGAGCAATTGGCATGGCACATTTTTATGCTCAACCTACGCAAGGTGTGGACATAATATGTTTAGAGAATTAAGTAATTGTTCGACTTCTTCATAAAATGAAAAAAATGTTATGACAAATATAATTTTTGTTTTCATTGGTCGTAATTGTCATGGGAATTATAGTTTGATGCGACACAATTGTGACCCTTAAAACATCAATAGTTTGTGTGGCGCTTTAAATTTTGAATTTACACTTAATAATGAATGGATTAATTATACACTTAAATTTTTATTAAACAATAAAAGTTTGTTACACAAATAACATTATATGTACTTCGTATAAATGTTATATACAATTTCTCAATCAAATTAATTTCGCAAAACAAAATAAATTGCATATAAATTACAGTAATAAAAATAAAAATAAAAATAAAAATAAAAAAAAAGAGGTTACACATATAATTTTGTTTCGTTATCGTGTATTCTACTAAAATACATATTTTATATACTCCGAATATAAACTAATATAGTATTATATAGTCTTAATATAATATTATATAATTTTAAGCGCCATGGTAATGAGATATCTATATGTAAATATTTTATTATTTAATAGTATGGTATATAGAAAATATATATAGATATACCAAACAATATAAAATATATATACTTGGTATGTATTAGATATTATTATATATATTATTATGTGTATATACATATCTTTTACACTTAAGACTCTTAAGTGTTTATATATAATATTTATATTATGTTAAGAATGTCATATATATATACAATATATATATGTAATGTATAAACAATCAATAAATGTGTCAAAGTCACATTAAACGCTAACTTAATTACAAATAATCCGTATAGGCAACACCCTGTATATTATTGTATTTTATTATTAATACACTATATATTAAAGTACATATCTATAACATAATATTTCTATGTATATATGCATTGTACTAAAATAAAAGTTTATAAATACATATATCTAATACTAATAATATATACGTTAATATATGGACATTGCAGTTTATGCTATGTCATTGATATTATATATTTACACCTATATACATATATAGGTAATGTATCAACAATATGGACACTTTTTAAAACCTTGATGCGATAATCATTATAACTTTTAATATCTGTAAGTATATGAATATCTATTAAATATAATTTAGCTATAAATTTTGTATATATAACATTTTATAATTTATATACTAATACAACATAAACAAATACCGATCATCGTTATTCAAATGAACATTTTAAAAATACATTATATTATATAAGGAATTTAATAATAAAGTATACATAAATAGTTTGGTTAGAATTTACTTCACATTATATTATTTATATTGTTATGTTAGTATAATAAAGAAAAAAAAACACAAATCTATATAAATTTAAATATGTTAATGTACGAACATGTATGTGTACAGTGTATGTAGCGTATGATTATTTGTTTATACATATATTTTACATATATATATATATATATATGCGACAAAAATAATAACCAGCTGTTAGCGATACATTAAAATTAATATGTATGGTTACCGGGCGCGATTGTATGCATATAATATATATACTCTAAACTAAACATACATAATACCTATATATAAATAATTAATAGCTATAATCTAGAAAAATGTACACGTAAGAGTAATATGACGGTACGATACACAAAGTTTCACAATTCAAAAAATCTGTGAATAATATTTTCGAAATATTTATAGTAAATTAATCCTTTATGGTGTTGTACCCATATAAAATCGCTTAAAAACAAATATTACAAAGGTTCATGTTACCAGTGTATGAGTAAAAGTCACAGTCACTTCGAATTGAACAAAAAATTGTATTGATTATGGCACTTATAATATAACAAATCATATTCGGATGCTTATTTAGTATTGGTACGCGACTAAAATTCGATGCTTTCCGTTTGCTTGTGAATGCTTTTGATAAAATTTCTATAAAACTCAGAAATTTAAACCTATCGGAAAGAGGAATATGTCGGTGGGTCTTATTAGGCGTGACTGAAAATTTAACTTAAATTGGATGTTCGTTGAAATATAAATGAAATACAAAAACTATTAGAAAATAATCACAGCACCACCGCATTGACGACAGCTGTTTTATAAAATAAAAAAAAAAATACAAAAAAATTATAATCCAAGAGGATTCGGGTTAAATATTATTATATTTTAGGTGAAAAATTATTAGGCGAGCGTTGGTGTTTTTTTTTTTTTTTTCTTTTCAGTTAAATAGAAAAACCCACGAAATTTTATTACATATTTTATATTTTTATTATCATTATAAATATACTTTTCTTTTTGGTTTCTGCACGCCTTTAATTTTAAGTTTTATTTATTGTTGTTGTTGTTGTTTAATGTTGTTAAACTATTTATTCTTTTTTTCTATTACCATAAATTATTGGTTAAATATTTTTGTCATTTTTGTATATTATTTTTAGTGTGCATTTTTATTTATTTATTATTATTTTTTTTTTTTTTTACAAAATATATTATACAGTAAAATCTCTGCGTGTAGCCAAGTAATTAATGACAGACAGTCTGATAAGATTTAGCAGTGAAGGGATTAAACAAAAAAAAGGGACATATACTGATGGGGATGAAACACCTTGAAATTATTACCGAAATACTGTTGAAAACACTAAAATACTAGATGTCAATAGGTGAAGTGAAAAAATTCACAATTAAAATAAAAGCAATAAAGTAACATCGTTAATGTTTCAGATATAGGAATGCTAACAGATCTCTGCTTGTAATACCATCATCTTTCTAAAGATGAATGAATAATGTAATTTTATAAATTGGCAAACGAAAACCTCAGACCATCTACTCAAAGAAACTGTGCATCTGCCGAATAAGAAATATTCTACGGCATCTTAATGGTTGGGTGACGTTGAAGTGTCAGCCTTGTACATACTTATGAAAGTCGTTAAATGCAGCGGATATGGACGATATACTCTGCTGAGGATGGGAAATACCACCATTAAAAGAAGTAAGTGTATAATGTGATTATAAAGATATTTTAGGTTGCAGTAATTTAAAACTTAATCTTACTATATGTTCATATAAATGTTTCGGCGGGACATCGACAACCAATCGGGTCCCAAAGCACGTCAAACGTGTGTATAGTTGATTAATTAGTCATAGATATATGTATTTTTTTTCTGTATTATTTTTTTTATACATACACATAAATTAAATAAAAGTATATATGACGAGTGATAATGACGCAATGAAATGTATATAATTTTCAATTTCAAATACGATAATATTTTTTATTTTTTTTTTATAGTTGCTAGTCCATCCGTATAGTCATGTGAGATGTGTATTATAATCACATATGCATTAATATATGTATAAAGAAATATTACTTATATATTACATTCTGTTGAAAATGAAAATAAGATGAAAAAATCTATAATTAAATTTGTATTTAGACAAAGTGATGACAAATAAATTATAGTTTATTAGTGAATGAATGAATGAATGAATGAATGGATATATTTGAGTGGATTAGGTATTTTTTTAATGCTTTAATTTATGTATCACATACCATTAAACATAAATAGTTTGATAAATGTAGATATATATTCAGTCGATGATTGAAAAATACTAATATTATATACAAGCACACACACCACAGTAGTAATAAAAATTTTTCTAATATAATTTTACAATTGTTCATCTTATTGTAACTATAATGCCGGACACAATTATTTTAAAAAATATCGAAATAGTGTTAGAAGTGTAAATCGAAAAAAAAAAACATTTTTTATTTATATTTGATTCTGTGTGGAATTGTTTTTATACTACATTTCCTATAAAGAAAAATTAATTATACTTTAAGACTTAGACTATAATATAGAAGGAAGAATAATGAATTTTTAAATACGTATACCCCGTATATGACAATTATTGATTTGCCATGTACTCTATATATTCTAAAACTTAAATTAAACTCAAATGGCAGCAAGTTGGCATCGTTTTTTTTTATTTTTAAGTTTCTGTTGTTGATAATGAAATATTGTGAAATGGCAACAACATAATATACATAGATGAATGGCGCCACCAAACAGGACTATAATAATATAATGTATAACATATAAATATTATTTAAATAAAAATAACTATGTGAATATTTTTATTTATTATACAATAAATTTTTAGATCATCAAAATGAAAATATGCGTCCGAAATACATAAAATAAGAAAATTATAAAGTATAAATCTTTCAAAAATTTAGATTTGTTTGTTATTCATTACTACATACTATGTGTGTATGTGTATTAATGTATTTAGTGGAAGAAACCCAGGTAAATTTATTTATTTTATTTCCCAAAATACATTTGTGCTTTGGAGGAGACGATTTGTCCTCTTAATTTTATATGAACACAAAATAAATTTGTGTAAAAGCAAAACGAAAGAAAATATATATATTGTTTTGATTTCAGTGGTATTATATAGATATATAATAATAAGAATAAAATATAGTAATAATTTAAACTTATACACCGGCAAGACATATCGCAGCATTTTATATTACAATGATATTGAAATTATTGTTAAAACTTTAATTTATTGTAATATTGCCTAAAATTACATTCCTTTTTTTTATACAATCTCTATCCGAAAAATAACCAGAGTTATTTTCTATTACATGGATCTGGTAACGCCATCTGTTGATTGATTAAAGTATTGTTAACTGACATTTCCCTCATTGTAAACTAAAATACAATGATTCTTGATTGGCATTAACGATTCTATTTAACATTGCAGTCAAGTTGGTTATTTACTGCGTTTATGTGAGTTTAATAATTCATCCAATTGGTCTGCAATTATATTTCAATTTCGATAGCAATTTTATTATTTCAATAATTATTATAGGCAAATAGCTCTAAGCGTTTTGTGTACATGATACATTGTTAATCTCAGAATAACGTCGTAATTCCTTAAACGTACAAATTTTTCTCATTTTTTCGACAATTTTAAAATACCATAATAAAAATTCTTCTCTTTTGATGTTATCCAAGAAACGAACCATTTTACAATGTCTTCATAATTGTGCAATTGCTGTTCATAGAGATGTGTTCACATTGCTTTCAATGGACGGTTCAACGTAATCAATTGTTATCGATAGCAATATAATCACCATACAACTTTTTTGCATGGATACTGCATTTGTAGTCGATTTTATTCTGTAACAGTGCAATGATTAAGAAATCAACAATATCTTCACTTAAACTTCATGATCGATTAATTCCTATATAAAAATTACATAAATAATAAAACATATATCGAACCATAAAAATGCAAACCAATTGCAATGAAATATTATACACTCACGTATGGAGTAATTTACAAATGCTATAGCAATATATATCCCGACTGACATTAAAAACTATATCAATTATTTCTAAAGATCTTGTAGATATAATAAAATTTAGTTTAATTAGTATAGTAATTATTTTAAATGAAATTATATACTATTTTAATTAAATAATATATAATATATAAAAATGTAATACATTATTATACAATTTAATTATACACAAACAAAAAATGGATACATTTAAAATGTGATTAAAACTAACGATATAATATACGTTTTGCCATTCGAAGACAATTTACCAATTATATATTCTGATATCTGCATAACATTATATTAATATATATATATACCACACAGGCATTTGAATTGTAGATCATATTTAATGAGAAAAATGCATTAAAATTCTGAATAAATACATATAAAAATTAATATATAAATAATTAATTAATAAATGAAACCCCAATGTATAATATAAAATAATTCTATTATAATAATGAAAAGAAGTGTATTAACAAACTATGTAATTTTATATTATATATGTATTTAGATAAACACCGGAAATTTAAAAGGTTATTACTTAATTGTTATTGTGCAGACAGTTTATATATAAATGGTATAAAAAGTGGTAAACAAACATAATTATTTTTATATAAGGTAAGTAAGTAATTTCTATATATAGTAAATTATTAATTGTAAAATTACATTACACTCTGGTGTTGTGTGTGTGTGTGTACGAGGATTATATATATAGTTAAAACATTATTTCTAATCACTTTATTACAATTTCTTAAATTATTTTATATTAATATATTGTATATATAGATTAAATATAATTACAAAATGTTACGTGGCGTTTATTTTTGTTGTTGTTTTACTGATTCTATTTATTTTTGTACTTTTACATATTTATTTTTTTTTTCTTTTATGGTAGGTATCATTTATTTATTTTTTCTATACATACACATTATGTAAAATATATATAAATATGGCTTCATAAAACCGATTATAATTAATATTTATGTATATCGCATTTTGATTTGCATTTCAGTTTGCGTATAGTAACAAGTAACATAATATAGAACATATTTTTTTTTTAACATTTAATCTTTTTAATATAATAATATAATATACATATATTTTTATAGTACATACAAAAAAAATATGTTTAATATTTTATAATTATGTTTTTAAAAATTAATGTTGTTGTGTTAATAACATAAAAAATTAAATATGGAAAATTTGCTGTTGCGTTATCAGTGTTATGTAAATTACTTTTAATTTATCGGATGTTTTTTGATGGACGTAAACGTAAGAAGAGACATTGATTTATAAAAATTTAACAAATATTATTGAGAATATGTCATGTCAGTAAAATTATGCTACTGTTAAAATATATATCACATATATTTAACCATTTATGTATTAATATTATATAAATAAGAACTCTCAATAATACTGAATCCGTATTGTATATTGTTTCTAATCGAAAAAACTAAACGACAAAAAAAAAAAAATAATATATAAACATATAAAACCAATTAAATTGGTCATGCATTCGGTTTTATGATATTTTATAAGAAAAAATAAAAACAAATTAATAAATATAATTTTAAAAATATTTATGGAAAATCTTTTTGTACACATATACAAAATCTAAAGTTATACCAAAAGGTTATCATCAATTATTTATAATAATTATATTATTATTATTATTATTATTATTATTTTAGTATGTATATTCCAATGAATAACAAAAAATATTGATGATAAAAATCATACATGGCATATATACAAAATATATATATATATATAAATAGGGAGAAGAGATAATATTAATAGTCATATTATGTATAAGACGTTAAATTTATTATAGATCATAGGTCAGACAAACGGTTTTTATTATTATTATTATTATTATTTTCTCAAATAAACATATGAATGTAAGATCATATAACGAGTATAAGTATAAATAAACAAGATAAGAATAAATGTTATCTTTGTTTGTGTGGTAAAAACACACACACACACACACGCACACATGAAGAGAAGGAAGAAAAAAATAATAAATAAATATTAATGCTAAAAATACAAAATAATTATTTATAATTAATAATAAAAAAATATAATTGAATTACATAATTGCAAATTATTATTTTGTATACGTAAATTCACATAAATATACATTTATGTAAATTATGAAAAATAAAGATAAAGATAAACGAAACCCAGTTCCAAAGATTGATTTTCTAATAATAGAATGGTTCAGATTAATTTTAATGTTGTATCTATCTACTATGAACTGAGCGAGGTGGTAATAGTTGAATAATTTCAAAAATGAATCATAAATTTAGAAAATATTGTTTAATTTTTATTTTGCCAACCCTAATGTTAATATGGTATGATTCATTGGATATTTTTAGATTCAATGATTTTGTCCTGTACTTCAATTAATGGATTATGAAATAATTTATAGTTCGTTCCCTTTTGTCATCATATGTATTTTGTATAGACAGTCACAAATTAATTTTGATTTGTTCTTTTGTTCTGATCAGTCGCTAAAAATTGGTCCGCAATATCATAGTTTACCCTATAATATTACTTGCGCATATATATTAAGTCAAATTATATAGATTTAGAAAATGATAAAAATTGATAGTCAATGACCTAAATATAATATAATTATAGGAGTTACAGTACTATACAAAACAATAACCATCATCATATCATTTCAATGAAAACTTAAAATATAATTAGATATAATTTTAAATGTGTAGAAACGATGTTTAAGATACTGCTTATTTTTTCTATTATTTCCTAAGACTATTTTTCATTTCTAAGGCACATCGACGAAACACATGAATGAAAATGCATTATACTGAGTTGATGGAATCACTCTATTACTAACCACAACGTGTTCTTTGGATGGATTAGATAAGGAAATAAAATTTGATGTTAACCACCACAGCACCAAAACGTGCATTACAAAAGTAATTTGTGAAGTGCGAGACCAGCCAAAAAAAAAACTATATGTATTGTGAAATAGGTAAAAAATGTTACATAGCAATGTGAATAAAAACTTTTATATTACATTTATGATTACACTATGGACTAACTATTGTTTGCCATTATTATATTGTTTTGTACAGTACTGTATTATTTTTTTAAAATATATATTATTGTACACATACAATAACTATTTATGATTTATAATGTTTCTTCTTCTGTGTTCATAATAATAGTATACTTTTTTGAGCAAACACTAAAAGTGTGGAATATCATTAATTTAAACAAAACTCCTGTGTTATTCTTAAATGAAATTATTATTATTATAATATATATATAACATCATATTATATTTATTTATATGTAGTCACATCGAAATGAACGGAAAAAATTTGATAGGCTTCATATGATTTCATAGCATGGGGCCACAGCAAAATAACTTAATTAACTATATGTTATAACAAGAAAATGAATTATATATGGTTATTGTATAAATAAATATTGTATATATACGAGAATATATATATAAATGGAAGAAAACATATATGTAATAATAATATAAAAATTATATTGATGATGAGATCTAGAAATAGACATACATTTATTTATATTATAATATATTATTTCTTCCTTATATATATATTAACCAATTTTGATAACAAGTCAATTTTAGGTACAGCTTAAATTCTATAGCTTATATTAAAAATGTCTTTATAGCACTACTGTTTTTATTTAATAGATTAGTGTAATACATGAGTGTATATTAAAGAACTTGAATCTAAATTTTCTATTTAAATAAATGACATTTGTTTTTTAAGTGTAAACATACATTTTTGTTAGTTAGAATTAAAAACGGTACCGGAAATTCTAGCATGTTCTTCGAAAAACAAAAAATAATAATCCAATGAAATTATGACGGAGGCAAGGTGATAATTTATTCAGTTTTTTATATTTAATGAACTCTGAATATAGTTTAATATAATATTATTGGAAGTTGTGTTATACCCACAAACAGTCTTCCATTTTAACTTGACACATTCAATGTTGAACAAATATTGAAAACAATGAAAATTTGGTAATCCTTAAGGAATTTATATAATTATTTTAATATTAGTTGTCTTCAAGAATATATACAATCATCTTAAAACATTAATTATAATCTTTGCTTGCTTTTTCACCACATGTCTCTCTCTGTATTGCTACAGTATTTGGTTAATTTATCATACGTTTTTATTAATATATTTGAGTATGTCAAAAAAAAAAAAATATTATACATTCTTACGTTCTTTCTATAATCCTAATCTATGTGATGATGATATGGTAACCGGGAAAATCTATGTCTATTCTTTACTTATGACTCTTCACACACCACACACACACATATATAAAATATATTTGTAAAAAGTTAAAAATAAAATTATAGTTATTCTTATTATACAATTTATATTTTTGAAAGAAAAATATGTTTTTAGGAAAATAAAAATAAAATTGGGAACAAAATAAATAGTCATAATAATAATAATATGTGTGTCCACTAGAGAAAAGAAAAAAAAAACATGACGGATCCGCAAAGAAAAGTAGAAAAATCAAAATAAAATAATGAAGAAAAATTTTTGTCACATCGTTTCTATATATAATATTGTTTTTTTTTCTCTAAATTTTCTTGAATTTATTTATTTGTTATTCTTGAAAATATCATAATATAATATTTTATTATATTTCGGTCATAATTCTATTTTTGTATATTTGTACAAAATAATAAATAAATAAATAAAATAATAATAATACAAAAAAAAAAATATATATAAATTAGAACACATCATTTAGATTTTCTTAAAATTATTTCATTTTATTTTATTTATTTTTTTTTCTTGTGGATTTTAGATGTGTCCTACTTTTTTCTCATACAACAATTTATGTGTGTGCGCTAGTAGATCTATCTCATAATATTGAAATGAAAAATAAACTTTCATGTTAAAAAAATATATATAAAATAAATTTTATTTAATAAAATAATAACATTTCAATTAATGTTTTTAAATATTATAGCTATAAAAATGCTATTATTTATGATGACTGGTACTAACTAAGCTTTCGTGTAGTTTGACCTATATATATATTCAGCTCAATAGCATCACATTTCTATACATCACTAAAGAATACATTACAATGATGTATATATATATATATCACAAATGATAAAGGAGAAGACTCATTCTTATTTATATATTTCAAAGAAACCCGTTCAACTACAATATACAGAATATATAATTAATGGACCACAATGGAAAATAGAATAATCATTTGAGTACTAACAATCTATGTAATCTTAAACTATAATAATTATGTTATTATGTATGTAGACATATACACAATATAGTGTGGATAGCGTTAGTCATATTTGGAGATCAATTCCCAAAATTTATATGTGAAATTTTGCAGCTGAGGTTAATATTTATTTGCTCGTTTTTGAATTACTACTTTTTTTTTTAGTGTAACGAATAAAATAAGCATAAATGCATTTGTAGTACCCATTGTTTTTGCTCTGACGGCACGTGATTAACTATTTGGATTGATTGGTCAAACATACGTTTATACCAAGCAGTTTTTTTTTCCACACTATTTGTTGCTGGTCGTAATTTATATATATATATTGTGGAAAATGATGTTTTTAAACGGAAAAAGTAACAAATCGGTGAGAACTTACATAGATGATGACAACACTATAGAATTTTCCTATACTATATTACTAAAGTTTTGGCAGCCCTAACAATACACAATACAGTACACATTAAATAGTATAATAATAGAGAATTTAAAAATTTATCGTTTTATATTCTAATGTTTTTCAAATCGAAACGAATTGCATCTTTCTTTGTTCTACAAATGGATGGATGGATATCGCAGTAAAATTATATATGGTAAAATATTAAAATTATAATGGCTATTTATTGAATTAGATTGGTTTGTTATGCGATAACCTATATTATATATATATATTTTATATATTATATATATGGTATATACAGATGTCCCATTAGATATGCGAATATGTATTTGGTTTTAGATGATGTTGTTGACCGATGACGATTAAACTCGTCCTTACACTTGCAATTCTATCTATTTCAATTTATGACAACACTGCAAGAAGACCAAAAGAAGAAGTGTTAAGTAATTGCCACATTAAAACAGTTATAACTAAATTTATTATGCATTTTAAAGGAATCTATATTGTTCCATTTATTATTCCAGAACTTCTAAAATATCAACTATTTGAAGAAACAACAATATGAAATGAAATATAAATTTTTAAATACTGTTAATTTATTTCAAGAATCTGTCTCAATTGGTACGATATAGGAAATTATATATAAATAAAATTTTTTTTTTAAATTTTCCTCGAAGTTTTAGATTTTTACTGTACGTAATTACTGCATATCTCAAGGGATACATGTAGCAATATATATATTTAGCGAAAGCATGTATAGTTGTGTGTGTGTGTGTGTGTGTATAATATATAAAGTTGAAACTGAAAAATTTATTTAACTCTATCCATACATATAATATTATAAATTATTATGTATTTGTACATATAATATTCAGGAACTTTGTTTGAAACATAAAAATACATAATGTATACAAGAAAATTTTATTATAAATGATGAATGTTTATGAACACGCGAAAAACACAGTGAAAAACCTCATAAAAAAAAATTTTTTTTTATTTTATATAAAGAAAATTACATTATTTTATTACATATACAAAAGATATGGGATAGGTAAATAAAAAAAATATTGATTGCGCAATCGCAATATTAAGCATACAGTTAGTTATGTATATGTGAATTTGTGAAAGAAAAAAAAAAAAGAAAATCTATTTAAAAGTGTGTGTGCCTTTATTTTAATTTTTTTGTTTTTCTGTGACGAATACATAAATATTAGATAGAAAAACCAAACGAAAAAACAAAATGTTTCATTTATATTTCCCTGTGTTCATATAAAAATACTTATAAAACACAAAGTACAGAAACACATTCAAAAACATAAAACAAACACACATTTTTAAATGAAATGAAATGAAAATGATGGACTTTTTCTCATTGAATTCATGTTTTTTTTTACCGTTTGTTGGAAACATTGAAATGAAATATAAAACGTTATTTATTCAGACAGGGTGTGGCAATTTTATTTGCACAATACTCATAAATACATATACGTATATTGTATACGCACGCAAATACACATATATATATGCATGCGTGAAAAACTAGAGGAAAATGAATTCAATTAAATTAATTAGATTTGAGAGGAAAAATGAAATGAAAAATTTTTGCATGTTAGGTACAATTTGAGTTTTTTTTTGTTGTGTTTTTCCCTTTTTTTTTTTCAAACATGTGTTTTATTATATGTACTCATATTCGTCGTACATTGGAATATTTTATTTAGGTACAGGTCAACTCTCGTTAATTCGAAGCAACCATTTGGTGTTATACAAAAAAATCGATTTTTAGCCGATTTTATTATAATAATCGGTCAATCGATCAACCAAATTTGGTAGAGGTGAATGTAAGATGTTATTATAAAAACCGTTTCTTAAGAAATTTTGTAAAATTCATACACATTACAATTTTCCAAGTACTATACAAACATTTCAAGATTTTTGCAAATACTTCATAGATTTAGATGAAACTAGATATATGGCTTTGTAATGAAAGTATATATATATATATATGAATTCGATTGCTTCTAAGCAAAATTCCAGAAACATGATTATCAAAATCGTTGAAGAAATTACCTCCAAATTTACTCCTTGCTTTCTGTATTCTATAATTTGGAAAATTGTTGAGAATTTTTATTAATACCTAGTTCACAAAAAAAAAAAAAAATGAGAAATTAAAAAAATTGTATCATCAATTATAATTAATCGCAAAGTAAATATATAAATATATAAATTAAAAAACCTCAAATTAATCAATGCATCGATTTAATTAAAAGAATATTTTTATTCAATTAACGACAGTTGACCTGTATTTACCGAAATATTTATGTAAATGTTTAACTATTTTCCTTTCCTATTTAATAATCGCTTGACTTTAAGCAATTAATTAATATTATACATATTATATATATACCCCCACACACACATACACATATAAAGTGTGTTATAAAAATAAATGTTCTTTTACTAATGTGGCAAAAAGGACTTTTAATATACATTACTTACATATACACAAAAGTAGGTTTAATTTACCAGTTCATTCTTTATTTTAAATTATTATTAGTTTAATCTATACAATGATATATATATATTATCAGTATATTAAAGTATGTATATGTCAGGTAATGGATACGATATAGCAGGTGATTAAAATAGATTACAAACACTTTAATATGTATTATACAAATATTAAATATAGATGATTTAATATATATGTTTTTATGTTAATATAATAAGGTGTAAAATAAATATATTTGTGCGTATAAATATTTTAATTGAAATAATCATAATATATGAAGTAATGATTGAGCACATTGTCAGTAAATTGAATTCAACGGAAGGTTTAATTTTATTGAATTTAACAATGAATTCGAACGCTCTTTTATCACATTGTTCATACAATAATTGTCTTTGAAATATTTTAGTAAAATTTCTTCCAGTTAAAATATCATTAAAAAAACTATTCATACCAAACTGTTCATGTAGTTTATTACATCACTGTAAAGCTTAATGGACAACATATAAACTTGAGTCCATATATTAAATAGACTTGATTTTATGTTATTATTTCAAGTTATAATTTTTGCAATTACTCATCATATTAAAACTATTGGTTTAAGAAAAAAAAAAAAACAGTCACACTTTTGAAGTATATTTTTATTTAAGTAGTAGTTAATTATCCGCAACAAATAAAGATGTGTTCTATATGATTGGGGGAAGATAAGGGAAACAAGCAACCGAATATGACGCTGTGAAATCAGCGTATATACGCAATATTTCCCATAAACATAACATCAAAATATTCACACATTTCACGGTTTAGTGTTTTATTAAAAATTACACCCAAGTTTTAAACCGATTTTAACAGCCGCAATAATTTTCTACCCATTTCCCATATGACATCAGTTTTTAATTCATTTTTTTAATGACCACCAATTTGTATCTCGATAGAGATGATTCAATGATTAAAATATTAGATAATTAAATTTAATTGTCAAATAAAACGGAATGAATATGTATTGATGTGGTACAGACAAAATAAACTATAGTTCTTGAATAAACACGATGGAAGGAAAGGGTCACAGAATTGGGTAATTGTTTTGAAAAACTTCATTCAAAACAGAACTAGAACTACTAGAGTTTTTTTTTTATTGATGCTCTCTGTTTCGTTAAGGTGGACCAAGAATATTCAGTTCACACACATCATTTTTTTCCTGTGCAATCATGTGTGTCGAGAGATCTCCTCATAAATCATTGCATGAATATATAATTACTTAAACGTAATATGATTATTTATATTTTAATATTAATTTTAAAAAATATTAATAATAATATAGGAATGTGAACTAATAATAAATAATAATTATTATTTTTGGTTATAATTAAATACAAAAAAGAAAAAAGGAAAAAAAAAATTGGATAAACTTTGTCACCTCAAAAACAATTTTTTACATTATATATTTTTTGTCGAACGCGATAACCTTTGTCCATTATTATAATTTACTCGCACGTATACTGCACACATAATCAAATATAAATTGATTTAATTAAAATGAAAATAAATGAATAAATTAAAATTGTTTTTAGCTTTTAAATTAATATTTAAATGTAATTTTTTTTTTTTTAAATATATACAAACAATATATAAATTCATACATTCATTATCATATTTTGTTATAGCTATTTGAATAATGGACTAGTTAGATATATAGGTTTTTTTTTTTTGATATATACGAGTATATGATGATGTTAACAATATACACACGCACCCTTATTTTATACTTCTGAGGGCTGTAAATTATTGGCACACCTTTGTAAATAAATGTATCTGTGTACAAAAACCATTTTATTATTTTTTATTTTTCATATTATACACGTAATGTAACAATAAACAAATTTAAATATGTTTTAAAATGTCAATATACATAATTGAACCGTACAACAAAACATTGCGAGTATAAAATATCCAAATTTTATAATTTAAATTTAGTTGGGAAATTAAATAAATAATAGGTCGAAAAATTAAATAAAAGGCTAATATAAAATACAGAAAAAAAAATTGTATTTATGGAAAATGTATAAATATTGTGTATTTAAATGGATTTCGAAATTTCTTATAAAATTAAATTTTCTAATATTGATCATCATATTGACAAATCGTCTAATACATAACTATTTTAATTTATAAAACATAATTAAATTTGATTTCATGGTCAAAATTTAGCAATTAAAAGACATATAGAGAAAATCTATTAAAAATATATGCGATTGTATATATAAAATATTTATTTGTTGAAATAATTAATGGAATGAAAAATCAAATATACAATACAAAAAAATAAAGATTATTTATTTATTTAAAAGAAAATGAGGAAAAATATAGATTTATATACATGTTATAGTCTCTATGTAATAATAATAATAATAATACCAGAGATAGTGAGTATATATTAAGTAAAATAAACAATTTTCCAAATAATTTGACAGCAGCGCGAATGAATTTAAAGATAAACATAAAAGTTTTGAATGAATTTTAAATGTAGGGTAGAACCGTCACCGTGCCTGCACATATGGACAAAACAGGTCCATGAAAATGTTGCCTCCAAATTATCAATATAAAAGAACACATGGAAGAGCTGACAACAATTGTGTAACAAATGAGAAATTGATGACGCAAAGATATATTTTATAAGTTAAAGATAATCAAAAATAATAATTTTTTTATTCTAATTTAATATTGACTCTTTTATATTGTATTTTTACTAATAAAATTGTGTGTTCTAAAAGTAAGTGTTTTTGTATGTTCTCGGAAATGCGTATACGCATGAATGTTCAAGCAGAATTTCCATATAAAAGATTGGTATTGAATGAATATGTGATATTTACTAAGGTGTGAATCTTGTATAAATAGGTAAATATATCAATATAATCAGGAAAAATATCATCAGCATATCATGTCCTCGAAAATGCGTACACGCATGAATGTTCACAAGCAAAATTTCCATATAAAAGGATTGGTATTGAATGAATATGTGATATTTAGTATGGTGTGAATCTTGGATAAATAGATATGTAATATGTCGCATGGGTTTTAGACATTCGAGATTTACACAATATATCACTATAGCTTTATAGAATTTATAAGAAGATATTCAATCACAATATAACAGTTCAACTTGTGCACGTACGTTCTCATTCCAGACAATGCACATTCTTTTATACGAAATTTAAAAATGTTTACAATCTTGCTGTCGTTTTTTTTTTGTGAGCGCAAGACACACCGTTCTTGTGGCTAAACATAACATGACCCAAAATAACGAAATTGCAGTAATGTTGCCGGGTCTACCCCATACACATGTATTTTTATACATATTAATTTTATTATATTACTTCTGATTCCGTCATTTATTAAATATATAATGGTATTCCGACTGGTCGCCAGTTTCAGTGCTCGTTTCAATTGGTTTATTTTTTTGATAACAATTACTTGCTTGATGATTTCATTCGTTTTCAGCAACTTCGCAGTGCCTAATAATACCGACAAAATTCCCTGATTATATCTATCGAAATCATTATCTAAACCAGTCTTTGCAACCTCTGCTTTTACAACTAAAAATACAATTAAATTTTAATTAAATAAATAAAAGCAGTACTCCTAGCACAGAACATATATACCAAAGAAAGACAAAGTCATAGGTATTCACCCAATACAATTCGTTTTTTTTTCAGTGCACACATAAAAAGTTATTAAATTCAATTTTATTATGATGTAATTAAAAGTTGTTGACGTCACTTTGTATATGGTTTTTTTTTTTTTTGTGAAACATGAACAATATATGAAATAAAAAGTATTACAATACCAAATGAAATAAGAAATAATTTCATAGGCAATTATTTGAATTACAATCTCACTAGGTGTCACAGAAATTCTTTAAATATTAATAGTGTGTGCATGCATACAGCATGGATTGTAATTGTTTACATTAAAATCATGAGTCAAATTTGTCTTAAACATTTATAAACTATGTAGAATTAAGAAATTGGTTGGCTAAATTATGGAATTATTTTCAACACATATATATGATAAGAAATAAGATTCCACGGATTGTAGTTTTATTTCTCACCAAAGGTATTCTATAAAAGTTTCAGTCCACCACACCTCCTTCTGGATAATAATTGGGGTAGACGCGAGTCGAACACCCAATGCGCGTATTATGTAAAAAAAAACATATGCAAAATGAGCAAATCATAATATTGTATGTATTAATTTTTGTAAATTAACTAATTATATATATATAATTTAAATAGATAAAAATCGCGTGACAGTATTTAATTTTCTGTTTTTTTTTTTTGTATAATATAAGTCAACACACATGGCTAAGTAATAAATAAATATATTCGTAAATTTATCCGTATATAATATGTATACAGTAATTATTTATATTTAAACATAAAGTCTAAATACACCATGTCAACTTTTTTCTTTCCAACAATTAACCATTTTTTTATTTAACTTTAAAAAATTGCATAAATCATCATTGTATAAATAAAGTTATCGCATTTGTGATGAAATAGCATAAACTTTGGTTCAATGAAATTATGGATGAGTATATACTCACAGACAAATAAATAAAGATATTTATTCTGGACTTGTGGTTTCACCTCATATGAGTCTATCTAAGCCTATTTTCTATGGAAAATCAATTCATATGAGGTGAAGTCGCAAATATAGACGTCACACCCTGGGTGCGAATTCTATATTTGTGACTTCATTCCTTATATGAGTCGATTTTCTATAGAAAATACATTCACATGAGATGAAGTCACATATATTTTGCATTTCTTCTTCTATTTTTGCTAATGGTACTAATTCCATAGAATATGTTATAAATATATTCTGGATATATAATTCTACTAATAGTCTATCTATGCACCCCAAATAAATTGATAGCCGATTGTTTAATGCCATGTTTTGTTCGTGACCTCGAATTATGAATTATTATTATTATATTATATAATAATTGCATGATATTAATTATTATTTTTTTTTTTTAAATATGTACTTGTGCAATAATATACCATATTTGCATTGTTGTCGGTCCTGCGTTATTCTATGAGTTATAAAAAAGTATATGGTGTGTGTAAATGGAAATTATTTGAAGGTAAAACAATTTTAATATGTACCTACTATATTTTTTAACAATGTCTATAATTATATTATTTATAATAAATCATTAGTAAATACAATACAATAATTACATATAGCCCGCCGACCAGACAAATATATATGAAATCAATATATTTTTTTGGAATTTAATGTTTTCTAATATATTACACGTATTTTATACATATAAATGCGATTATATATATGAATTTATATTTTTATATAATATATATATATTTAAATACATATGACAAATATAAATTTATATTCAATGAAATCTAATATTTACACTGAGTATTACTATTTGGAAATATACTCGTATATAAATAATATAAAGTTTATACATAGTAAAAAGACATAAATTTTCAATTTTTTTTTTTTTGTCATTATAAATTGCACATAAACATAAACTATATTTAGTTATATATAGGTAATAACAATAATAATAATAATACTATAATATAATTAGCTCATAAAACATTTCTATATATATATTTATATATTAAATGAAAATGGAACAATGTTTTGTGAATTATATTTGTTATTTATTGTCATTTAACCTAGAATTATTTTCACAGTTTAGAAAGTTTTTTGTTTTCATATTGATAAATGACAAATATAAATTTTCTTAATGGATAATAACATTTCATGTGAATTATACTATAAAAAATTGAGATGGCATCAAATTGTTACAGACAGAATGTATTTGAAAGTAAACATTTTCTATGTACATAGGCAAATATGTAATCATTTACAAGACTCAAAAATTGAGGTTAATTACTATTAACAAATTAAAAATATAAGAAATAATATAATTCTAAATTAATTATAATTTGATGTAAGTTGAAAAAATTTAAAATGTTTCTTTGAAAATTTTGGAAGAAAATGATATTTTTAAATTTCATTTCATGATATATTGTACATAAAGGCCCTTGGCACCACTTATTTTTTCGATCGCACTTATTATTATTTTTATTTTTATAATAGAATGTGAAATGCAATTGCATAATAAACACTAATATATACCTTTTATAGAGACAAACTTATGGATTAAAATAATATAATGTAAAAATTAAACGTAATAATAAAAAGAAAAAAAAAAATAAACGCGTACTCACTCTTAATCACAAATTGCAAAAAATAACCCCAAAATAGAAAATGTAAAGGATGAATGAATATTATAGCTTTTGGATCCAGTCAAACGTATTTAGATATTTTTTCATGTAAATTATATAGTTCTATAGTCAATTTATAAAATTATTATTTAAAAATGTTAAATAAATAATTTCTATTATTATACATAAACACCCACGCACACGTGCACAATGATAACATTTTTTATTGCAAAGAAAAATTTGTAATTTCATATTAAATATTTTAATCCACTTTTTCAATAATCATATTATTTAATCAAATATAATAATATTACAATTATATACATATATTATTATGTAGTTAAAACATGTTAATAAAAAGAAATACTTAATAAAATATATAATTTATAAAACAACAACAAATTAATATGTATAATTGAACACCGAAATGTGATCGAACAAAAATTAGAAAATTAGTAAATAATAGAATTTATTATGCATTATATTGCATTTATTGTTTTTACACACACACACAAACAACTGTAATAGAATAATAACACAAAAAAATAGAACTATTTTATGTAAATTTAATTTAATTAAATTATAGAAAATTAGATAAAATTACATTAAAACATTACTGAAACTTTTTTTTCATGGTTATGAAAAACAAAAATTATAAAAACGGAAACAAAATTAAAAAAAAAAAAAAAACAATAAAATTCTGACAGAAGTCAAATATATTCAGCAAGAGAGAGAGAGTGACTGGAAGGCAAATATTTGTAAATATTTTATCTTATTTTTGAAGAGTAAAAGTTTTATACCGATTAAAAGATAAATTAATAGCTTTCACTCGAATTAGTGTTAATAATTTTTTAAATTTAACATTTAGACAGAAAATTTGTTTCAATATTCTATCGTCTACCTATTTGTATGATTCAAAGACAACAGGAAAATTGATAAAACATCACGTGAATAGGGAAAATCATAAACGTACGATAGCACACATAGGTAAATCCAGGTGCACCTGATCGATCAACGCCAAAACGGAATATTCATTGAGGTAAGATTGTTATATATTTAGTGAGATCAGTAAGATACTGTGGTATACTACATTATACGATTCCTAGCGGATTAAGATGGAAAAAATATTGTGCTTTTCACACAAAGAAATTACCTCATCTGGATTCGTTTATAAAATCAAAAAGTTAATAACTCGACGAGACTATCACGGTATAAAACGATGGACCACTATAGGCGTCCAAGTAAAAGTCATGTTACTGAAAGTGTAGCTTGCCTATGACATCTACCCAAAAACATTCATTAAATTATTTGACATGGAAGTATATGTAACAATTCACCAATTGATCTTCAATTATCGAAATGTAGATGTTTATTTAAACTAAACATTTTTATATGAATGATTAAGACCAATGTCTTATATAGGTTACATCAATCTAATGTACAATATACTGAAGTTTTTCTGGAATTATAATATAATTTAATGGAAATTTTTAACAATAATAAATTGTTACACGATAGATTATAATATAAAAGTACTATATGTTTTGGCATGATTAAATTAATACGATTATTCTCTTTAATTTATTATAATTAATAGTATATGGACGTATCCAGGAATTTTTGTAGTATATAATTAGCCTGTAGCCTAACTGAAATCAATATATTAATTCTATATATTTAGTGTTAATTTACATATGAATGTGTGTCGATAATTCTTATGTTGTAAATTGTGCTGTTTTTTTCAATGCAAATAACTCACAAAACCACATATTACATTTGACATACAACACAATTTACAACGAATATATTAAAATATAGTACTAACATATCTTGTTTGTAGAACCACCGCGATGAGTATTAATGTAAAAGGAGTCTGTATAATTTCAATTTCAAACACACATACCACATTTGATCAGATTTGTCCGACTGCCAGCGTTTCTGAAATTCATGAATCGCTACGAAATTCATTTAAATGATTATACAAAATGCCCAAAGATCTCAACCTATACCAATAATTTAAATTATATGAACTACGTATCTAATTAAAAAGAGAACATCAACTATATTTTGGCAATTTTGATTTTTTCCAAAGGAAGCCCAGACCCACTATCCTTCGTTTACAAAACACTTGATTAATAATAATAATTTAAAATTGTAAATATACTCGCTTATAAGAGTGTGTGTGTGTTTGTGCTATGTGTACAAATACGATTATGTTAAATGATGTGTACTTTGTGCATTATTTTTTGATGAATTATTAATAATGTTAAAAAAATTAAAAACATATAATTATAAAATAAGATAAACAACATATACACAACAACAACAACAACAACAACCGCATAGTTCCAACAAAAACATAAATATGAAATATATATTAAAATTGATGTAAGGTTATTTTAAAGTTTATCAGCAGTTAACAAAAAAAAAATAAGAAAATAATAAATATATATTAAATAATGATTTTATTTATAATATTTATTATCTACTTTTATTTTTTTCTTATAGCAACAAAATAATCAAATTTGAAATAAAATAATTGTATTGAAGTACGAGTATTAATGAATAATTTCTTATAATAAGAAAATTTATCTTTAAATATTTTATTTATGAATAATAATAATAATATTTGAAAAGAAATAATAAAAATTAAATTAAATTTTAATCATATGTTGTTATTGGGGCTATAGTAACAACGATCACATTATTATTTATTTATTTATTTATTTATTTATTTATATTTTGTTTTTAAATCACATACATTTTAAAAATGATAAAAGTTTAATTACACAATGTTGCTATATGCAAACAAACACACTCATAAATACGATATTATATAAATAGATAATATAATAATAATAAAATAGATTATTATTGGTTGTTTCAGATGCAATATATCGTGTACTGATTGATACTTTACAGCATCCTTTATTTGTGCAAAATGGACCACAAATACATATATATACAATATATGTACAAACAAATCTGATAGGTAGATTTGATGATATTTATTTTAACCCTCATCTTCTATATATATATATATATAAACAAAATTTTGAGATGAAGGTGCACATATAAATGAGAAACTTAAAACTCCGCCTTTTAACCGTATAAAATTCGTATATTATCTAAAAATTAAGATGTATAAAAAGGATATGCATGATATTTTTAATAGTTTTTGTATTCAATGTCAACGATAATAAATAGAAAGTATTATAGGGTAGCGCGCACAGACTTTTTTTGTACAAACATCAAATTTGTAAACAATTTTGTAGTTACTGTAACCGTTTTATATTTGCAATATATATTTCATATAATAAGTCAATAAATGTTTTATAACATAAATAAATATTGTGTATAGTGAAAGTGTTGTGCGAGGACGACATAATAATAATAATAATAATAATAATAATAATAACATTCATAATTGATATTGGTTAATTTTTAGCGATTGCTTGAAGAATGTTATGGTTATCAAGCTCTGCCATGCATATAAAATGTGAAGAGTGGTTTGGAGAATCGCTCTAGCAAATAATTACCTATCTTCTTTGACAACAACTACACCACATCTTAAAAAATGTGTACCATCTATATCCTACCTTAATAACTTGTAAAATGGCTTAACAAATCTCAAGTGTTGTTGTCGAGAATATTGTATCGAAAATCTGTTTTGTTTTCGTTTTACAAAGAAATAGGAAGGGAGGCAATAAGAAAAATGAATATGATTAACCTACAATTTTTTGTTGTTTCATCAATGGTATGATATGATAATGGTAATTTTGTGAAATGGATGTCGTTCTTATTAACTGCCACAAATAAGTTAAATTAAAAATTAGGAAACAAAATATGTTTGAAATCTTCTATATATTACATGAAATTTATCATCGATGTTCCATTGGATTGAGGTTTTTCTATAATTGTTCAATATTTCTATATTTATGTGTATTTTAGTGGTACGTTTTTCAATAAATTAAAAAAAAAAACATATGCATTAATTTAATAATAAAAAGGATATTATAAATGTAAATAATTTTAATTATAATATGCGTTGCCATTTTGCATTGCGAAACATATAAGTATTACAATTTTGTTTTTGAATTAATTTAATTTATTAATTATTCCAATTTATGTATTTGTATAATTTACAAAATAAAAAGCAAACAATTAAAAATATATTAGGAAAAAAAAAATAGAATCCAATTTTATAATACGGAGAAAAGTATAGCCAACGAATGTACGAATAATTAATTATAAAATATAAATAAACATACGATTCCGCGTACATTTATATACATACAATTGTATTAAATGAATTTAATACAGGAAATATAACCATCAGAGGTTATGTAGAAAATTTATTCCAGGTCAAATAGTGTCAATTTAACAAAACAAAATATAAATAAATTAAATGAATGTGTTTTATAAGGAGTCAATGATATGTTTTTTTTTTTTTTTTTTTGTATATTAATAAAACAAAAAAAACCAAATAATTTAAAGATATATGATAAAACAAAGGTTGAAGCACAGAATTGATAGAAACACACACACCTGGGCTATAAATTTTTATAGTTTTGTATATATATACTGAATATATAACATAATTTATAAGAAAATATATGTTATAAAAACTAGACATAGGGTGAATCTGTGACTAGTGAAATTTCAAATAAATTGGAATAATGTTTCCTAAGTTTGTCCCACTACACAACTAAAACGGTTTTAATCGAAAACCTTGGATTCTTTTGCATATTGCCACATGTAAAATTGTTCGAGTTCTATATTATAGATGTACAATACTCAAAATAAATATTTATGGCGTCTGTCGATTTACTAAGGTCACAAAATCCGGCGGAAATAGATTTATTGGAGCCTTGTAGTTCTACGAAAAAACGAATTTCTGTATAGCACGAGAGCAACATTTGGGTAGATAAAGTATAGGCGCGACATATCTGCAGTTAACTAGAACTACGTGAAATATAGCAACAAAAAAAATGACACACCTTAGAGGAATAACTTCTAATTAATAAACAATAATAAAATTTTAAGAAGAATTTAATCCAGGAAATCCGTTGAGCGATTTACTATTATTTATATTCCTTTTTTAATAAATTGAAGTTATGTATGTGTCAAAATAGATATTATTTCCGGAAATTATAAAATTCTATGGCAACCACAACAGTAAGAATTTAATCATTTTGGGGATTCATTGGAACACCGCTCAACCCATAAATAACTTAAAAACAATCACCCTGTACTGTACACATTATAAACGCTTACATATACGTGTATTATGCATAAATAAAATTTAATGGAATAATTATATGAATATTTAAATTAAGTATATATAGTTAAAAATATATATTAGATTAATGTGTTGTTGTTAATGTGGTCGAGCAAAAGACGGGGAAATTATATTTTATAATTTTGTTTTTACTTTATTTGGGAAAAAAAAGAAAGTATTGTATACAAAATGTTGAACTCTTAAATGTTTTTTTTTTTTTGTGAATTTAATTAACGTATTTTGGGTATTTCAGAGATAAATCAGATCAAAATGTAAAATTTTTTGTTAATCTATTTGTTATATATAGCTGATTGCGACTATAATTTTCAATTAATTTATAAATAATTCTGCACAGTGTCGTTATTACATATTCAGAATTAGTATATTGTAATTGAGTAATATTCAACCATTATTTCTACTATATGCCATATGCAGATTATCCGTAGTCTATGTAGATTAGATTATAGAACTTGAAAACTTTGTATCATATAATGGGTCAAATTTGTTCACAATATTCAAACGTTTGTGTTAAAACATCTCTTATTTTCACCACTGGAATTTTTAAGTAATAGAAAGAAAAAAAATTATATTATTATGTACAATAGAAAAATAAAAAATATCGAAATATTAACCGAAATCATTTCCGACGTTGTGGTGATAAACATAAAAAAAAAAAAAAAAACTTTTATAGTTTTTTGTCTTTTTGATAATAATGCCGGTTGTGAAATGTATGTGAAAAAAAAAATATATATAAATAAAATTAATATAATAATATTATTTTTTTTTATAGATAATTAAATATATAATGTTTACAAAAAAAATTATTATGTGGTTTTTTTAATACTCTGTTTTTTATAACGAATTATTTATACGACGAACATATACAAAGCCACACTCACACATACCTCCTTCTCATGGCAAATACAAAATAAGGAAAGAAAACCTAAACTTTACAGGCGATTTATTTATCAGAAAAAAATTAATATTCTCATCACACAACATTGTTTCTGTTTTTGTTTCCAAACTGGTGGTTAGTATTTATGGTTTTCAAAATGATAATATATTTATTAATTACTAAATAAATTGTTATAATTATAATTTATGAAAATAACTTGCTATTTTAATTACAACATTTTACTGTTTTTTTTTTTAGGTTTTTCGCTTTATTTTTTATCATATTGTTTAATTTTAACGGTTGACTGTCTTACAAATTTGCTATTAACATTTTTTCTGAAATAAGAAATGATAAGAAATAGAATTGTTCTAATTTTTTTTATGTAAATCTAAAGGACAATGCGAAAAAATGTTATCAAATGATAGCCTCTTATCTAAGCAGTTATTGCCATATCGAACTTCTACAAAATACTAATACTTAAACAATCGCCAATTTACTATTAAACTAACTATAAGAAGCCCTCACGGCATTATACAAGCGAGTGTATACTGGTACCCGTATTATTAGTTATATTATTGCCTAACTTACCGACTACGGAAAATAATTTACTATTGCAGTAAAAATTACACCGTAACTATACAAGAATTGAAGATTGGCTTAAACATAGAGGATTTGGATCAATGAGGCAAAATCGATATGCGTTACCTACACAAGAAGAAAAACTGTATAGAGGTGGCTTTAAAAAAAAAAATAAATAAATAACAAAGTTTCAACAAATGCGATTGCCAACAAGTCTCAAATAATTGAATACTAATTGTTTATGATACCGTCAATCTGTGATCTCTTTAAAATACGTACCAGATATTGTGTATATGGTATGCAATTAGAAATTATTTTGTGTCAACATCAGATATGGTGTGGTGAATATGTGTGAACCGATGTAGTAAATTTTGGAAAAACCACTTCATTTAATATATGACATTACATATAGTCATTCGATGTACATATAATATTTGAATAACATTTTCTCTATATGTAGAAATTTGATATTTCATTTTGCCTTCATTCAGTAAATAGCCCCACAAATTAAAACAAAATAATATACTTTTTTTTTTCTCTATTGAAAATAAAAATGTGACATGATTCTTAATTCTTCTGTAATAAATGAGTGGTGAAATTCATATTTTTTATTTCTCATTTATAATTTTAAAGTTAAAAATAATACTATAGGCGTTATTTAAGAAATGAACTGAAAATGAAACGTGGAAAGGTGCTACAAAAAAAAAATAGCTGAATGAAATGTAAAACTAGTGAATATTTATAAATTATTTATTAACAGGGTATTTGAAGCGAAAGTGTTTCATCATTATGAAACACATAGTAGATCCTACACAACATTTACGATTGCAAATATTATACAACAACTATGAATGTTTTAAAGATTTGGACAATAATCTGATATATGAGTTCTGTGTTACGTTCAATGTTATATCTAACGCGTTCAACTTCACCAATCATATTGTTTATTATATGGTTGCCGGACATAAATATTTGCATGTATACTACTGATTTTCATGATACACACGCAGTTTCTTGGCAACAATTTACTAGTATGAGTAAATAATGGTATTCCGATACGTGTAGCTTTCTCTGTGCTCCGTTAAATTGTAATAATTATTGTTGATAACCATTAGATGTGATCAATCAGTTTTGGCAAACTATGCCTACACAGTACTGTGTATCTTTAATCATCATTTCTAACCAACCGTCTTAAAATCACACTTTTTGTAATGTGCAATAACAAAAACTGATGTTTAGGCACTTCTAACAAATGTCATATATATACTAAATATGAAAGCTAAATTCAAGCTCTTTAAAATATATTGTTCAACATGTAATTATCAATTGAAATAAAATCCGTTTCATTAATTTAAAAACAAAACTGACATATAGATCCCCTATCATAGTTATTGTACAATTTTTTCATTTGTAAATGTTGTGTAGAATCTACTGTTTCTTATTTTGTCGCACACTTTCGTTGCGACAGCCCTATATATATATAATATACAAAATTACAAGAAGACAAATAGAAAATTAAAAAACAAGGTTTATATTATATTCATATATAAATAAATATTAAGGCAATATATATACAACCAAAAAATACAACAACAAAAAAACACACAAAGTTCCAAATGAGAATAAACATTAAATTCGTATATAAAAATAAAAACGAAAATAAAGAAAAAAAATAAAAATAAAAACGAAATAGAAAAATGTTTTAAAAAAAAAAATCGTATATACACATAAAAAAGAATGTCATTTGTTAAAAATAAACTCGGAAATATTTTGGATGACATCCAATTTACTTACATCTCTCATCGACTTGGTGCGTATTGTCGCTTATGTCGCATCTATCGCGGTTTCTCCACTTAAATCTATATTCTACTTTGTTGGTATTTATATAAATATGCTCGTATATATATGGCGCAACATTATTGTTTCAGGTGGACTTGGTTTTGGTAGTGTGTTTAAATAATAATGTGTATGAGAATGCCTTAATATATGTAGTAAAAAGAATACTTATTTAATTTGGTTTTTTCTTTTATTTTCAATTAAACTATGCGTATAGGATAATTTATCTACTCTTTAATAAAATAACATATACTCATATATATCTATTTATATTACATATGCCAATATTCCATCAAATTGAATTGTTTCCAAATGAAGAAAAACTTATTTAAGGTTTACATATATATTTTAATTCTATATTTATTTGTTTGTTTGTTTTTTATTTTTGGATCCACTGTCATTGACCCCAATAACGTCCACGCAAACATATTCTATTGAATATATTTTAATACAAATTTGGTGTGATAACGGATTAAAAGATATCGCTTACACAATACCGATTACAGCATTCACATTGAATGGCATTTTATTACATGTGTTCTAGTATTATAAACCGTAGCAAATTATAGCAAATTGCAAATTGTTTTGTTGTCCATCTTCAATTCCATTAAAATTAGACAAATTTTTACATATAACAATGAATATAACAAAATTTTTCAACCGAAGTGGTACAATTTAAAGTCCATGGATAGTATATACGAAAAGGTTACATTTGCTTTACAATAATATTTAGTTAATCAATGAAATAATTATCAGAGTGTGCATTAATTTATTTATAAAAATATATCAAGAACGCGATAGACTCAATCAAACGTGAAAGTGGAAACTGTTAATTTCTCAGGCAAATTACAACAATATGCGAATAGGAAAGTGAACCTGATGAAAAACAATTTTGTTAATGAATAAATAGCCAATTTTAATGAAGTATAGTGTGTATTAGTGCGAATTACAATTGTACCATTCCCATTAGAGACAGATGTATGTAAACATTCTATCCAAACTTTTTACTATATAAAAGTATAAGTTTTATTTAATAATTATAAAGTCAAAGCAATTGTTAAAGCATTATCGAAACACACAGGCTGCCGTATAAACGAATACGAACACGATGAGTGAAAACAAATTAGCTGGTTAAAATTTATGGTGTTGTGAAAATATAAGACTCGTAAATATTAGTTATATGGTACAGTGTAATCCAGGATAATCCAAACTATATTTATTATTTAAAATAGATCAATGTGATTTGATATGAAAAAAAAAAAAATACTTATATCGAAAGTTTAAACAAAAATTAATTTTAATAATTCTTACAAAAATGAATAATTTAATGATTTTATTAAAACCTTACACTATATTAAAATCAATAACATTATGGTTTGAATATTTACTGTCTGTGCGTATAGAAATTGTGGTGAATAAATAATATGGATGACAACAATGTCAAAGTGACACACTTTTCTAATTTTCTTTAGGATTGTTTTTATATTGTTATTATTACTTTTTCAATGTTTGTTTTTAATATTCAATGGACAATTTTGTTAGCAAAACTAATATTAAATTAATTATAAAATATTAATAAAAATGTATATTTTTGTAATTAAATAATGGAAAAAAATAAGAATCCGTAAGTATTTATATTTTTTCAAAAATTAAAACTATCGAATTCTTATTTTATCGATACAGATTTTTCGATTATAAATTATACGAATAACATATATATTTTTGTTTTTATCTATAAAATCAATGTGTGTTACACAGTAAAAGATTGATAAAAGAAAGAGAATGGGAAAAAGATCGGAGAGATCGTTTAAATAAGGCATTCAATAATTTAGCAAAATTATTACCACAATATGATGAAACGCAAAAAAATACATTCAGTAAAATTGAAATTTTACAAAAATCTATATTATTTGTTGAGGATTTACAAAGACAAATCAAAGAACTGATTATAAATAATAATAATTCAGTAATTCGTAAGTAAAAGTATTATTAAAATAGAAAAAAAAAATGTATATAAAATATATTTACATCATTACAGAAAGTCAAATAGAACTTGAAGACGGTGTCAAATTTTTAATTGAACGTAATTTAATATTATTAAATCTTTTGGAACAGGCCGGAATAAAAACTCCATCATGCAATCCACCGAAAATTTTAAGTCTTATTATTACATCACCCCCATCAAATTTATTATCCGCTCAACAACAACAATCAAATACAAATACTATAACACTACCAATAATACCAACAACAACAACAACAACAACAACAACAACAACAACAACAACAACAAAAACAGGAACATTATTTACAACGAAAACAATAGCAGCTCTGACGACGACTACAATTACTTCATTAACTCATAATATAACAACGACATCTACACCTGTTACAAAAATTCAAAATAAATGTGAAAATGAAATTAATTTAAAATCAATTGGAAGACCACCAAAATATTCGAATAAAATAACATTAGAAAAAGCTAAATTATTACTAAAAATTAATAGAGAAACTAATTTAAAGAAAAAGAAAAAGAAAATAATTAATGATAAGAAAAAGGTTAGTATTTATTATTTTTTTAACTTATGAACAGTAATTATAGTATTATTCTTTCTACATGAGAATGTACAACAATTCACATTTAGATCTTTCAATTCTAGAAAAATACATAGTTTCGCTAATACTAAATAGTTTTATATGAGCTCAGAAGATACTGTGTGACCTACTTAAGACATTCTTAATCTCGAAATAGTGTTCAGTACCACAATTTCCAAAAATATTTGTTTTTTCGAACAAACGAAAATTGTAATTCAATTCAAAAATATTATTGTATAATTTATCATTTAAATTTCGGGAATTGAACAGAGTATGCATTTCACTATCATTACCACTGCAACACTTGTTGATTTGGTACTGCATTATGATTCCAGATATAATTTTATAAATTAATAAATATACGTATGTTTTACACAGTTACCACATCCTATTAATATAGTCAAAATACAGGGAGAAATGTGCATGTATTTATAAAATCCAGTAAATAATATATTGATATAATCTATATCACCGAAATATTTTATGTATAATTTTATGTTTGACTAAAACGTATAATTTATATTTACAGTTAAAAATTAATGGAATTATATCTAACGAAAATAAATCAGCTGTAATTAGTACTGAATATAATACTGATATAATTAAGGAAAATGTAAAAACCAACTTGGAAAACATTTCCACAATAATAGCTAATGCTGATACGTTTACTACTACTACTGCTGCTACTACTTCTACAGCTACTTTCATTACTACGACGACTACTACTACTACTACTACTACTACAGCGGTCACTATTACAAATAGTAATGCTAGTGTTTCGAATAAAGTAGTTCCTATTGCTTATTCGGCTACTATTGCAACTAGTATATTAGACAATAAAACTAATACTACAACCTCAACGACTGCGAAAACTTCAGAAAATAGTTTATTGCTAAACGTATCAAAAACTGTACCATTAACAAATAATGGTAGATTATAAAATAAATTTAATTATTGAAATTTTATTAATTGACTTTCTTTTCTTTTTTTTTTATAAATAGTAACATTCACTCATACAACACTAACAACACCAATAATGGCAACTGGAGTTGTTTTACCAACAGCGAATATAATTCGCATTCCATTACCAATAACAACTCTTCAAAAACCTATATTACTTCCAAAACCATCACATAATACTGTAATTTTGCAATCTGCAACTACAAAACCAACTACAAATCCGAAAAATATTGGCAAAATAGCAATTCCTGCAATGCCAAATAATCGAGTTTATAAAAAACATAAACGAAAGCGAAAGAAAAAAGTTGAAATTGAAAATGAAAGAAAACAAGCTGCTGTAGATTCTTCTAAATCGTCAATTGCCGGTAAAGAAACCGATGCAGTGTCAACAACAACAACAACAACAACAACAGCAGCAACAACAACAATAGTAGCAGCAGCAGCAACAACAGCAACAACAACAACACCAGTATCCCTCACAAACACCATCACCACTATCCACACCAGCACAGAAACAAATAAAGAAGATGCAATAAATAAAAAACGTTGTTCTAATGAAAACAATGATATTATTGAAAATAATAAAACGAAAATTTGTAAAATAATAGATGAAAATGATAATAAAATAAGAGACAATTCGAAACCTGCGATTATCGTCGAACAAATACAAACTGATGAGAAAATTGCAAATACAGTTAATGAAATTAATAAAAAATTATCAATTGCAGTAGATAACACAGATGATGATAATTACAATAATGATAAAGAAAAAGAATCTTCTTCTGAAAATCTTAAGATTACTGGCATAACGACAACAGTTAGTGCAATATATCCACCATCACCATGTCCGTCAACATTAAATCTACCATCACACACAGATTTATCTAATGACATTCTAGATAGTTTAAATGTAAATCCACAAAATAACATTAGTCGTGATTCACCATCACCAACAGCTGCATTTTTATTAACATTTCCTGTGGTATCATCGGCTAGTGGTGGTAAACTTATTGATCACACAACCGAACCAACAGAAAATCATTCACAAAATGTTTTACAAAATTTAGATGTTAAAACTTCAACAACAACGACAACAACAACAACTACAAAAACAACAACTACGTCTACTACAAATGTTGATAAAATTCATAGCGAACAAATTTTCTATTTAAGTACATTCTTTGATACATTTGATAAGATTTATGTTCCAACAATACCACCAATCACATCATCATCATCATCATCATTATCATCATCAACCTTCACAACATCAACAAGTACATACGATTTTATTACAACATCACCATTAACAACATCAACAATTGATCAAATTAAACCAATCACATCTTTGTCATATTTTCCATTACCATTTAATTCATTTGATTTAAATACAAAAATGATAAATGCATCATCATCATCGTATAATAATGATCTAGCTGGCATATCAGCAGCAATAGAAAATTCAAATTTACCAGTTTCATATGTTAAATCAAATCAAAGTACAATATCTGAAACAACAAACACTAATGTTGTTACTACTTCGAATACAATAAATAAAACGCATCTGCCGTTATTTACAACACATACCACCATAACATCAATAAAAAATACAGATATAACACCATTGATTTCATCAATACATTCAACTATAAATATGCCTAAAAGCGATGTTATCAATCAAACAAAACCATTCGACTATATTCAAACTGGTAATGAAGATTATTATAAAAATAAATCAATATTTGATATATCGAATGTTATAGCACCATCACAACAAATGTCAAATAAAAATCAATTAACATCAATAAAATCCGATACATCGAAAACATTAAATTCAACATTTTCATTTGCATTAACATCAACTCACAACACATCATCAGCAAATTCTACATGTCCAAATATATGCCCACCTGTTATTACATTTTCAACAACGCCAACAATAATCACAAAGACAACTACTAGTTCATGTCTTTCACAAACAAATACAAATAAATTAGATGGTTTTTATGATTCATTATCATCAATTGGTACAATTAATGGTCAATCATTATCACAAGCAAATCAAAACTATACAGGAAAATCATCAACAAAAACTGTAAACGTATCATCAATATATGCCGCATGTCCATTTGCAGTACCGTTACCTTTGACAACAACTATTACTACTAGTACTACTGCTACAACTACTACTACTGATATTACTAGTATTTCTACAACCACAACAACAACGCATTTTAATTCATCCGTAACTGGAATTAGTTATAGTAACAGTTGTCGTGTTCAATCCGATAATTATATGCCACAAACACCATTTACATTTTCTTTAACAAAACCAACTGATACATCAACAATTGATACACGGAAAGAACCAATAATAACGACAACATCATCTTCTTCTTCATCATATACGACGAATTATCATAATAACAATAATAATATTATCAATAACAATAATAATAATAATACATATAATCCATTTTCATACGATAATGCCATACCAATATCTGAATCACCATCATCAGTAACATCAACAAATTTATTAAATTATTCGTCCGTAAAAGAACCATTTTCATTTGCATTAACCACAAATTCCATATCTACAATATCAACTAAAAATGCGTTGTCACAAAATGCATATAATGCATTTTCATTTGATGTTGCATTAAATCATAATAGTAATATTGAACAATACGATATAAATTATAAACAATTTAATAGTGGCAGCGATAATAATAATAAGAGATCATATCCAACAAAAGATGCAACACCATATTATATATCCGATTATTTTAATCAAGAAATACCTATAAGTACATGTGATGCATTATTACCCGTCATAACATCAAAAGCAATGACAGCAACAATTAAACCATTTTCTAAAAAATCTTTACAATCCACACTAGCATCTACAGCAAGTAGTATTTCTGTTTGTAATAATAAAACAACTACTACTGCTACCACCATTACTACTTCATCTACATTAAATCATAGACATGTTAACTGGATGACATCTAATGATATTAATATAACCGATTTCCCTTCAATAATGCCACCAATGCCACCACCATTGGATTTTACACAATCGATAATTTATCCAACGCCGCCACCAATGGGAACATCATCAACAATGATGCCTCCAGCACATCATCCAACAATGCAATCAACAAATAATAATCAAAAAACTGGTACATATTTTACACGTACACAACATCCAATAGATGAAACAATGTCATGGCCATCGAAAATATTAGATTTACCAGCACATTTTCCCACACACCCAACATTACCAAATTTGCATGGTGATCTAGCTTTGAACACAATACCAGCATCAAGCAATATTAATAAAACATTTATAACATCTTCTAATCCAAATTATAGTCAGAATAATATAAATAGTAATAATAATAATAGTAATAATAATAATTATAATAATAATAATAATAATAATAATAATAATAATAATAATAATAATAATAATAATAATAATAATAATAATAATAATAATAACAATAATAACAATAACAATAACAATAACAATAACAATAACAATAACAATAACAATAACAATAACAATAACAATAATAATAATAATAATAATAATAATAATAATAATAATAATATTGATAATTACAATAACAATAACACTACTAATAAAAATAATAATTATAATAGCAATAATATCAATAGGAATAATAAGAATATTATTAATAATAAGAATATTAATAATAATAATAATAATAATAATAACAATAATAATAATAATAATAATAATAATAATAATAATAATAATAATAATAATAATAATAATAATAATAATAATAATAATAATAATAATAATAATAATAATAATAATAATAATAATAATAATAATAATATTAATATTAATATTAATAATAATAGTATCAATGATAACAATAATAATAATAATAATAATAATAATTATAAATTTGGACAATCCCAAAATGATTTATTGCAATATAATCATGATCAAAATTCAAATGGAAATAATAATAATGTGGACTATAATAATTATACGAGGAATCCATTTTCAGTTAGTCAATTAGTTAATTCGCATAAACATTATAATGGAACTCAAACTAAAATGCATAAACATTCTAATAGTAATAATTTACGTACAAATAATAAATCAATAAAGGAATCCAAATTACTATTATCAAAAACAAATTCATCTATTTCAACAACAAAACCGATAACATCATCATCATCTTCGGCGTCGTCATCATTATCATTACCATCATCAATGTCAACGAATTTATCATCTAATATATTTGATCATTCTTTTGGATGTAATAATAATGATTCCATTTCAAAAAGTTGTTATTCAGCTGAATCATTAATATCACAAAATAATAACAATAATTTGAAAAAAGATAAATCATGTCATTTTTCTAATTGTTATACAAATAATATTAATATTAATAATCAATTGTCGGATGCGTTGCCGTCAAATATATTTCCACATATTGATTATTTGGGCGCAAATAATAATAATAACAGTAATAGTACAAGTGCAATCGACACAAATTTCAATTTATACTCCAATTATATGCCATCATCAGCGGCTGCGTCGTCATCATCACCATCATCTTCATTATCAACACAAAATTCCATTTCTTTTCCTCCAATGTTGCATCATCATTTACCATCATCATCTACATCAACAATATCAACAACTTCCACATTATTATTACCAGAAAACGATTATCTTGGTGCATATACAGATAATTTTAATGATAATAATAATAATAAGCAAATTCGTTCACAATCCCAACAACAACTTGTGCCAAACAATCAACAATTGCATTTAAATAGTTTATATGATTATTCTTCAACAATGCATGATAATAAATCTAATAATAGTGTAACAAATAAACAATATAATGAACAGCAACAACAACATCAATTACAATTGCAGCATCCAAATCGAAAACAACAATTTGCATCATCATCATCAAATCGTTCTTATTCACAATTAAGGAAATCTAATAATAACCATAATAGTAATAATAATAATAATACTAATCACACAAATTATGAAACGACAAATAATTATTTTCCAATTTCATTAAGTATAAATTCTACAATGTTACCTCCACCTCCATTACCATTAACATCATTATCTTCCAAAACAACAACAACATTATCGTCGTCATCAACACCAATAACAACACCATTACAACAATCAACATCGTTTTTAAATAACGATACATCATTTCATGTACATCATCAATTTAATTATTCCAATTCATTTAAAAATTTACCATATCATCCGTATCATTACACATCTATTGATAATCAATCAATGATACAACCTACATCAGCATCATTATTAGTATCTGGTCCACCAGTACCGCAAGAACCACCACCAACAATACCACAAATTCCTTTAATTCATAATCATCATCCAAAACAACATCATCAACAGAATCTTAATCAAAGTAATAATAACTCTAAAACAAATTTTTACGTAAGCACAATTTGTCCAGAAATTAGTGAAAAAGTTAGAATTCAACAACAACTACTACCACCACAACCACATCCACCACCACAACCACATCCACCACCACCACCACATCATCATCAACAACAACAACCACAATACAATCACAACAACAAATTTGGTGATTATTAGAAAAAAATATAATATTTATTAAGAATATATTGTACCTGATAATTATTTATTTATTAATTGTAAAAATAAATGTAAATATATTTAATATCAAACAATGTCATACTACTCAATAATAACGTGTTATTTTAACACCAAACGTCGCAACTGAATATTCTATCAAAATTTACTCTTGGGTAGCATTTGCTGTATGCGGACAAGGATTGTTATGGAGAAAATCACTTTGCGAGTTCGTTTGACTGTAATTGGTCTTTTTACTCCGAATGAATCACTTAGTTGGATCATTCGAAAACAGTATCAGAATGTTCGTATTACATTCCTTTCCAAAATACAAATATTTTCTGAGCAAGAATGTACATTCAGCACCCAGTCGTAGTTGGTTATAAAATATTTAAATTCGTAGGCGTTTATCGTAGTCGGTATCGAAGTTACTTCAATTAATTAATTCGAAATGTGTCAACTTCAATGGACTATGCACCATTTACGCGATAATAAAAAAAAAAAAACTTACTCATTGTTGGCTGAGCAGAGTATACGATTGGAAAATTGAATATTATGTATAGAAAATGTTTGCTTACCGATCCTGTTATATTTGAATTCTTTATGCCGTTTGGTAGCAGACTCGGTTTATTTTGGCAAATAGTTTTAAAATTAAAAAAAAATGTATTTATTTTGTAGAACAATATTTAAGTAATAGTTTTCTAATCTATTGTAGCATTCGTATATTTTAAATGACAATTATATATAGTTCAACTCGAGCACTAGCTCTTTTGGTTACTTTTATAAATAAATTGTTATTATTATTATTAATTAATCAATTATTAGTTAATCATTCACCCACAGTAAATTTCATTTATTTTGACAAAAAGTATTAATTTATTTTAAGTTAAATTTGTATTTTGTAGTTGTATTTTATATACAACTATTTTAATACAATTATCACTATATCGTATATTTTAAATAGCAATTATATATCGTTCAACTGTTAATCAATCACCCTCACCCACCCCACAAATAGTTTTATGTATTTCTCAAAACATATTAATTTATTTTAAGTTAAATTTGTTTTCTGAATGTGTATTGAATACGACTATTTTAAAGCCTTTGTAAACAGAATAATTTTAGTAACATTTTATCAACGAACACATTCAACTAAATAATTTTTTAATTCAATGTGTACCGGTAAGTAAAATAAAGTGAATAAAGTTTTGGCAAAATTACTCTTAAGCATTCGTAGTATTGTATATTTGTGTAGTGTATAATTTGTATTGATTTTTTTTTGTTAATATAGTTAAATCAGTTATATGAGTTAAGTTTTATCGGATACAAAAGTGAATAATTCAATATTTTTAATCAAGTGTATTTAAACTTACATGATCATTACCTTGACACGCACCGTTCCAGCAATAAATTATATAATTTAAATTTTGTATCAATTTATATTATTATCCAATTTTATAGTATCAAAAAGAGTAATGATCCGTTCCTGACATATTTGTCTTCATAATTCATTAATCATTTAAGTTAATGGTGCTGCATTAATATTATAATATTTTTTCAATTTTACATTTCATAATTTGTAATACATATTTATTAACATCTCGGTAATGCCTAAAATATGCCAAGTACAATATGTTGGGATTAGTTTAATCTTATAATTAGTGTCATTTCGTAAGTTTAATAATTTTCTAGCATTGTTTATCATTTAATTAATTAAATTTAAAAATTACTTTTAATGAAAGTTTTTTTTTTTTGTTATTGTTTTACAATTGAAACTTATTGGTTAGAAAATTAAAAAATTTAGAAAATGTCACTATAAAATAAATAGAAAAAAAAATTTCGTCTGAAAAATAAAATTTATTTTAATCTATAAAATAAGTATTTTTAATAATAAAAACTTGCGAAAATTTTAAAAATATTATTAAAATATTACACTTAACTTTTTATTGGATGTAGAGATTGCTTCAATTTTGCTTTGACCGTTCTTATTCTACAATGATATGTTAATAATTTATAATATAAAAAAGTGTAATGGTTCCAATCATAACATATTTGTCTTCATAATTCATAATCAATTAATTTTGTATCAATTTATATCATTATTCAATTTTATAACGCAAAAAGAGCATTGATTCGCTCACAACATATTTGTCTTCATAATTCATTAATCATTTAGTTAATGATGCCGCATTCATATTGTAATATTATTTCAAATTATTTATTTTACAATTTTTAATAAAGATTTCTTAACAGCTTACATCTTACATCATACAGCAACGCCTAAAATAGGCCAAATACAAAGTATTGGGATTAGTTTAATCTTATAATTAGTGTCATTCGGTAAATTTAATAATTTTCTAGCATTGTTTTTTATCAGTTAATTATTTAAATTTTTCTTATTATTCTTTTACAATTGAAACGTATTTGTTAGAAAATTAAAAAATTTAGATAATGTCACTAAAAAATAAATACGAAAAAAATATTGTCTGAAATATAAAATTTATTATAATTTATAAATTCGATATTATTAAAAAAAAAAAGAAAATTTGTAAAATATAGAAAATACTATAAATTACTAAATAAAAAATAAAATACTTTATGTGCACATTTTTTTTTTTATTACAAAACACGTTCCATTAGGCGTTCGAGAGTTCGTATTTTAGTAGTTATATGTGTAATAATATTACACAAAACTGATGTTATTTCTCTTTCAATCTTATATGTACGATATTGTAGGAATTTTATTACAATTTAATCATTTTGGTAATTTAACAGAGTTATAAACTCTTTGTTCCACAAACGATTCCAGAATTTTCAAGAAATAAAGAATTGTCGTTTTCGAAGTATTGTGTTGTAGAGCGAACGCATAATCATATTTGATGCACGTGTTTTAAAGGGTGAATCACCATCAACGGAAATTAAAGTAGTAATTAATATGCATATAATCGATACATAATAAAAGGTTGCTGATAAACACATGCTTATTAATAGCCTTTCCACTTTTAACGACTTTTGCTATTTTTAGACTTTTACATTCCTTACTTTAATACCAAAATGAGCTAGAAACAAAAAATTATGTTAACGACCATAAATATCAAATCATTAAACGAAAATTTTTGATCTTCGCCAGAAGATGCTCGAAATCTGAAAATATCTTATGATAAAACAATCTACCACTTGATATAATAAAATACTTAATTTTTATAATTTTCTATATAATGATAAATAAATAAATCAAAAACTTACGTTACGTGTGAAAATTGGTATTCTTGTAAAATATTTATTCGTCAGCATTTTTTCTTCGAATGAAATTTTAGTTAACGCCATTTTGTTTACTGATTTTTTACTTAGCCCATCAATCTTATCAATTAACGAATCCATAAAAATATAAAAATCTACCTTCGGAAATGAATCCATCTTAATTGTATATGTTAAGTATTTTAATGCTTTATTTCAACCACTGATAATATTTAACAATTAAAAATATTATAATTTATAGTCGTAGAACAACTCCAAAATGAAATCATTAAACTATACATTTATACAACGAAGAACCGAATGTAATGTAACATATTAATGAAATGAATTGAATAAAACGAAATAAAAATCACCAAGGCCAAGCTACCAAAAGCACAAAACGAAACGTTATTGGATAACAATGCTAATTCACAATAATTTTTTTAATATAATGCATACACAGTACAAAGAAGCGGTACGAAATAAGTATGACAGTTGAACGCAACCTCAACTAACCGAAATGTTTGCTCAATATTGACGTTTTAAAATGATAATGATTCGATTTGTTTATTATTAAAGTCGGACAACACTAATTTTAACTTCTTTCTTTTCCTGTCAATTGTCAAATGAATTGGTAAATTATTTTTTTTACTTTTATTAATTTAATAAATAAATTCTAATTTATCCTGTTCATCTTTAATTATATTATTAATAAAATTATTTATATTTTAGATTTAAACGTATCAAATAAGTGATACATAAATTATATTCCATTATAATTGGATTTATTAATAAATTTTATCAACAATGTCTGATGTCGAAGTGTAAGTATGGATCGATATAATTATTTTGTGTTTATATTGTCTATTATCATTTTAATTATTCTATTAACTTAATTTATAATGTAAATAAATCTAATAATAATTTAATTTATAATTCAACAACAATTATTTAAGTGTGCAATAAAATAAATAACATAAGTCGAACAATGTTAGGTTATGTTTATTGATAGTCAACACATTTGGTTTTCCTACCTTGGCTTGATACAAGAAAATATATAAAAAAATGAAAAATATTCAAACCGGTCAAATTACTACAACAGAATTGATATCAATTAAAAACACTTTAAATTATTATTTTAAATGTCCTACACTTTTACAACAAATAGCATTTTAAAAATATCGATAAAAACATTCCACGTTAAAATGTGAAATTGTATTTATAATAAAACCAATTTTGTTTATTTATTTTTAGTGATATTCCCATAGCTGCGCCTGTTCTTGGCGGACCAATGGATGTTAATACAGCTTTACAAGAAGTTTTAAAAAAATCTTTAATAGCTGATGGTTTAGTTCATGGTATACATCAAGCTTGCAAAGCATTAGACAAGTAAATGAAATTATTTAAAAATGTATATATGTATAAAAATTTAACAAATTTTTTATAATTTCTATTTTTTTTTTTTTGTAGACGTCAAGCTGTATTATGTATTTTAGCCGAAAGTTGTGAAGAACCACAATATAAAAAATTAATTACAGCATTATGCAATGAACATCAAATTCCATTAATTCGAGTAGATTCCAATAAAAAATTGGGTGAATGGTCTGGTTTATGTAAAATTGATAAAGAAGGTAAACCCAGAAAAATATGTGGTTGTTCTGTTGTTGTTATTAAAGATTTTGGCGAAGAAACACCAGCATTGGATGTGATTAAAGATCATTTGAGACAGTCAAATTAAATTTAAAAATAATCACATGTTTTTACAATTAAATTAAAAGAAAATGTAACAAGTGTAGGTTTTGTTTTTATTTTAACCCAAGAATTTTGAGGGTAATTCAAATCGGGTCGGTCGCATTATGTCGCATTGATCTAAATAACCGTAATAACATGTACGTTATTTGACTAAAATTTTCTTTTAATATATATAATAATTTAACATAAACATACAAAAAAATGCATACTCAACAATATAATTAATAATACACAAGACAAAATATTTTTAAAATAATTAAAATTTTAAACTTAATTTGTTTCTTTCGAGTTTTTCTTTTTTTTTTTTAGATTTAAAATCACTGTTAATATTAAAATAAAATTAAAAAAATAAATTAATTATTCTTCGTAAGATTGTTCGTGTTGTTGCAACAACATTAATTTACGTGCTTCCTCTTGTCGTTTTTTACCTTCAGCTGCAGCTTTCATTGGATCATAACTAGCACGACGTTTCCACATTGCTAAATCGACTTCTTTGTTTTTATTACCTAATTATAAATAAATTAAAAAAAAAAAAAAAATCAGTGTTTAAATTTTTGTTACACTATCGATGTAATGTTTGACGAATGTATGCTAAGAAAGTAGTCACATATATTATCATTTATCTTCACAGATGTTTTGCATTACATTTTTACCAACGATATGATATGCCTATATTAGTTGACTTTTAAAAAAACAGAGTACAACTGCTGTCATAGTAATCTAAACACAACGGCTGGAAAATCAACTTAGCAAAAACTAAATTGCTGCATTGTTTGGGAAATGCGTTGATTCACGTAAAATCAATGATCGTATATAATATAATGTTGACTTAATTAAAAAAATTAATTAAATATTACCTGTTACCATTGATTTATTTCCACTGCCGCCAGAATTGCCACTCATACGTCCCGGATCAGATCTATTAAATATTCCATTTGCACTACCAGTACTCGTTGACATAACATTATTAGTATTACGTTTTAATTCTTTTGGAATCAAAGTGCTCTTTGATTCATCTCTTTTTAAAAATGTTTGACCCTGGTTACTTTTATATTTTGATATGTCCAAATATTTTGGAAGAACTTTTTTTGTCATATCTTTATTAATATTACTGTTACTATTATTAATATTATTATTATTATTATTATTGATTATCATAGCTTTTTGTTGTTGCTGTTGTTGTTGTTGCATTTCATAATGCCGTATATTATCCAAACTTGAGTCACGTGGCATCGATGCACGACTTCGCAATGATGAACGTGCACGTGCATTACGACGCGAAAATTCTGGTGTATTTGGACATGCCATAGAACCTCTTAGTTGTTGTTTATGCGATGATTGTGACATTAATGATGATGATGATGTTGATAATGGTAAACCAGATGTAGTAGATGATGATATTGGTTCATTTGATGCTGCACGCAATTTATTTTGTTCCATACGAATTAAAAAGGTTTTATTATATCTTGTATTTGTTAATGGCTCAACAGCAGATGCTGTTACTACTGGCATCGATAATGATGGTGGTGATGATGTTATCAAATCATAATCATCATCAAAATCTGATTGATAAGAATTTAAATTATCTTCATCGTTAACATAATATTGATGATGATGATGATGATGTTGCCGAGGATTTTGTTGAAATATATTGCTTTGATCATAATCATATTCCATTTTCTTAAAACTTGTACTACTTGCCGATTTTTGTAATGAATTTCTGTTCCTATAGTTGTTGTTGTAATTATTATTATTATTATTATTATTATTATTATTATTATTATTATTATTATTTAATTTATTTGACATTTTTGGTGTGCGAGCTTTTCCAACATTTATATTATTATTATTATTATTTGTTGATTTACTATTATCAATCATTGTTTTTATTGAAAATGAACTAGAACGTCTTATTGGTATTGATTTATTATTATTAATAATGGAATTGCTGTTGTTATTGTTGCTAATATTATTGTTTGGCCCTTTAAATTTGGTATTTGCATTCGGTCTTGACGATGTTTTCGAGGTGGACGACGACATCATTGTTTGATCAATATGTTTTAATTTATTATTTTCATATGAATTCAATTTTTTATCTAGTGCATAATTAAAACGATTTGAATTATAACTTTGTGACATTTGGTCAGATGTGTTACGGGGTGAATAATAATTGTGTAATGGTGTTTTTGTTTCATCTAATGATAAATTACGTTTATGTAATTGTATATTTTTATTATGTAAATTTAAATTATTTTGATTTGTGTTGGTTGTTTCATCATCAATATTCATTGTCATTTTATAACGTCGAATTGATGCGGCTGTTTGTTGTAAATGATAATCGGTATCAAGTTCCTATTTGAAACAGAAATAAAATAATATAGAAAAAAGAGAACTGATTACCAATAAATTGCTAAAAAATATAATATGAAATTATTAAGTTAAATAGAAATAAAAAAGGGTAATTTAGTAGCGGTTTTAATTAATTATCGACAAAGGTAAGAGAAATCTATTTATATAAAATTAATATCTCTACAAAAATCTATAATTTGTATATATTTATATTTTCGTTACATACAGTACAATTTAACTGAATCTGCTGTGACGCTCAATCGTAATTTTTTCTTTGTGCATTCGTATAGATTTATAATAATATAAAATAGAATACCGCCTCAATGTTCGATTTCTGGTTCCCATATTTTAATTTATATTCTCTTTCAATGTTCAAATTGCTTTTGCCATCCCAACTTGTATTTCAAAAATCAATTTCTAAATGGGCATAAAAAAATTCTTTAGTTCTCAATATTGATAAGACTCAGATAATGTCTCCGCCTCAGTCATCTATTTTTAATTTGGGACTCGCATCTACTAGTGAGTACACGGCTTTTAAAAACGAACATTTAGCTCATTTTGTTTTAAAAGTGTACTTATACGTCTTAATCTGTATTTTTCATCGATCCTATTTCTACATTAATAGAGATCAATGAAGATAGACATCAGAATCATATAATTTATATTATTTTTTTTTTGTTATATTTTCACTTACCAGATCATTTGCAAATTTTTTATCAACACTACCTGCTCTTGAATGATAAGTATTTTGATGAATTGGTGATGGTATTTTTGTTGGACTTATTATACCAACATTATTATTATTATTATTATTATTATTAGAGGACGGATTTTTAATTTGAGTATTCTTTAATTTTATATTATCTTTATCATTAATAATATTATTATCATTATTATTAAATATTAAGCGTTTCATGTCATAATTAAAACGTAGTAAACCATTGTTTTGTGAAGAATATAAATGTTTATAGGGTTGACGTTGTTGTTGTTGTTGTTCCTGCGTATGTTGCAATTGATTATTTGATATTGACGATGACATTGATGATAATGATGATGTATCATCAATATTGTTATTATTATTATTAGTATTATTGTTATTATTATTATTATTATCGGTAATATTTATATCACCATGATAACTATTACGATTTGACTTTGAAACATTAACCGGTGGTGTATTTTTACGTGCATTTCGAGCCCATTCTTGTATCCAATCATTTCGTGAAACAACGGTTTCAATACCACTCTTTTCAATTGGTAATTCTAATGGATTCGCAGATGGTGTATATAACATATTTAATTTACTTAATTTATTATGTTTAGCTTTTTCATAATCTGTAAAACTATTTAATTGCTGTTGCTGAATGTGTTGTTGTTGCTGTTGTTGTTGTTGTTGTTGTTGTCGCTGATCTTGGTGATTATCTAAATATTCAGTATATGATTTTGTTAAACTATTTTTACGTGCTAATATTGAATGTTGTATTGGAATTGTATTTGACGTTGGCGGTTTTTTACTAAGCACTCCGGTTGCAGTAACACTTGTTATAATTCCAATATCTAATGATGATGATGGTGTTGAAGGTGGTGATTGCAATTGCTGTTGTTGTTGCTGCAGTTGCTGCTGTGATAATGGTACTGTTGATAAATAATCGATTTTATTAACTTTTGATTTAATTTTTTCTAAATATGATATTTTTGGTTTTTCATTAGATATGGGTAATATTGATTGTGTATGATGCTGCACTACATTTAATGATGATGTTCTTTTATCTATTGAATTTGAATTTAATGTTAATGCGTCATTATTTAGAAATTGCGTATTTCTTAAATATTCTTGTTGTTGGGCATGGGCCGCTGCTGCCTTTTTATCAATACTCATTTTTTCTTTTTGTTCTTCCGTATAATTATCACCATCTAATGTATATGTACCAGTTTCACTAATTGTTTCTTCTTTATCAGAATCTTTAGGATAATTATTATTATTATTATCAAGGGGTGGTAATAAACATGGTATTTGATTATTATCAATTTTTTGTTGTTGTGGAAAAGTATTCGAATTATTATTAGGAAATATACTATTTTCTTTTAATGATTTGGAATTTTTTGTTGCAGGAATTATTGATTGGGATGTATTAATTTTTTCAAATGTTTTTTGTAATATTAATGATTTAGGTTTATAATCAAGTGTTTGCATTGATGAAGATGATGACTTTTTATGATTATCATTTTTTTGTAACGATCTATTAGGCTCATTTTTCGTTAATGAAACTTTAAATGGTGATGATGTTTTTGGTAATTCTGGAGGTATTTCAATATCTTGTCGTTCGGCACTGGATAATGATGGTGGCGATGATAATGACGATGTTGATGATGGCGTTGTGATTGGAGGGCATTCATCATTATTGCTACCGGTAATTTTCGTTGTTGCTTTTATTCTTTCATGTCGTCGTTTAATTTTTTCCATTACATTATTATATTTTTTATTATCTACAGATTTTTTACTATCATCAAAATCAATAGTAAATGATAATGATATTGATTTCGGTATAGAACTTTCTATTTCACGATTTTCTTCACTATCCCTATTATTTATATTATTATAATTATTCGTTTTATTAATACTATTATCACATTTATCTTCAGCTGGTGCTGCTGCTGCTGCTTCATCAATTTTATTAATAGATAATGGGGTTTCAATAGAATTACTATTATTAATTTTAGTTTTTATATCTAAAGAATTTAAATTTGATTTAAATTCTGATAAATTATTATTATTTTGTTGTTCAACAATACTTGTATTTTCTGTAGAAGGAAAAGGAAGAGTAGGAATACATTTTGATGATAAATTTAATGTATTATTTAAATGTATTTCTAATTTTTCAGAAATTTCATCAATTTTTTCATCTTTTATATCTTCATTTTTAACATATTCGTCATTACCATCACCATCACCACTAATAATTTTTTGTTGATTTAAAGATGATGGTGGTGACGTTGTTGTTGTTGTTGTTGCTGCAGAAATTATTACTTCATCTTCTAAATTTCTTAATGTTAAATCATTTAATTTATTTAATAATGGAATATCATTTAATGATTTTTCATTATTTTTATTTATTGCAATATTATTATTATTAATATTATTATTGCACATTTTATTATTATTTGTAATATTAGTAAGATTATCCATTTTGAAGGAATTTGCGTTCTTTTGTTTGCCTTTTTTTCTACTTATCTTTATATTACTCTGGCTGGTGTCTGTCTACGGTGACTGACTGGTCCTTTACTTAATATAACATAATTACAGAGGCAGCAAAATAAAAATCAAAATATTAATATAATATATATTTATTATATAATAAATTAAATTAAATTCTTTAATAATTTAACTATTTTATTAAAATAAAATTTATAATTACACAAAAATTTAGAAATAAAAAATAAAGAAATTAAAAAAAAATATTCAATATAAAAAATGACTGACACATAATTTTCTGTCGTTACCAAAAAAAAAAAAGAATTTATAAAGAAAATTACACACACTATTGTACACATTTCACACTTCACACACGCACACAACGTTATATTGAGCAATAATTAGTTCTAATATTGTACGCTAAACTATTCAAATGGCGTTTCTCATTGGAATTTAAAAAAAAAAGTTTTTTATTTTGGAATTCAGCAGAGAAATTTTAGCGCAATTTTAAATATTTTTAAAATTTTCTTAATATTTATCACAGGTGTATTTTCTTTTTAACTATTTCTCATTAGCATACCTGTTTTTTGTTGTTATTTTTATTTATAAATTTATATTATATATCGATGACGCCAGATGGGTGTGTATATATATTATTTTTTGTATTTTATTTACACAAGATAATAAAAATATAAATATACTTTTATAAAATATGCAAATTTTTTGTATGGAATTATTGTTATGAATCACAGAGTTTTGTTTATTGTTTTTATCATAGCTATAAAAAGAATTTTTTTTCTTTTCAATAAATAAAAAGCAGTACCAGCAAGGTGATTTAATGAATTAACAGCAAAAAGACCATGTACATTGGTATGCTACTTGCTGGTTTGTTGTTGAATAAATGACTAATTGAAATTGTTGAAAATTTCTAATTTATGGATTTTCTCTAGAGATTAATTTTCCACATTTCAGTTATTTATTATTAATGATATTATTTCAAAATAAGTTTTTCTATATAAAATATAGATGTAAAAATATGTATACGATACAAATATCTATGTGTTTGCATATGTTTATATTTATGTTTCAATATTATATGGGCGCAACAAATTTTTATAGACACTCGTCTGTGTGTTGTGTAAATAAACTTAAAAAGAATGTACATAAAATATGATGTCATTATTGAAACAGATAAATATTTTTTAAATATAAATTATTTTAAAATTAGTTCATGGTCACGGTCGAGATTTTTCCACACATAATCTTTTATTTGTTTATATTTTATGTATAATTGCACGATAGATACCATAAATATTTTTAATTGTATAGCATCTAATGATTTAAAAAAAAAAAATTAATTAATTAAATCTTATACAATAATAACAATAAGTAAAAACAATTTAAATACAATTCCTGTGTGTAAGAATATAAATAATCTAAAAAAACTTAAACTATAATATATATTATGATAATCTAACAAACACTTTTAATTTATATTATAGTTTTATTTATAATATATATTTTCCGATTCATATAAAGATTTGATTGACCTACTTGCCTTTACTTGAATGTCGAAAAAAATGTACACCATCATAAGATATTGGATTTGGAATACTACATGATTTCAAACGACAGCTATAGCATTTAAATCAATCAGTTTGTTAGCTACAGTCATTTAGATGAAGCAACTTATGATTTTGTTGAAAAAATTCGTGCAGTGATACCAAGCTGAAATTATCGAAAAGGTTAAAAATTTCAAAAAGTAAATTATCGAATTATTTACGATTAATAAATTTAAATGTGAACCTCGCTATAAAAGCACAATTGCAACGTAATGTTCTTGAAGACCAAATTTATGGTACCACATGAATTAAATGATTGAAAAACTCAACATGATAATATGATAACGTTTTGTAAGATGTAAAAACAAAAATGATGTTAATTAAGAAGAAGGATCAGAGCATCAAGAATGGATATATGAAAACTGGTAATTTGTGGATATATTAATTTAATAAATAATACACAACCTTATATTTATCCACATTTCGGAAGCGGCATACGTACGTGTATATAGCAATTATAATACATTATACATTAAATTATAAATAAGAATAAGATAGGGTAGAATTAATCCATTATGTTATATGCAAAACCCTAATGGTGTGTTTGTGATGAGGTATCGATTGAATTAAATTGCAATCCATTTTTGAATTGTAAATCTTGTGTGTTTATAATCGTTAACAAATCCTTCTATATATTTTTCTCCATTAAAATTATAAGTAATAAAAAATATTATTTAATAATATCGACAATTTGACTAATAAAATAAGGTCAACTTATATTAAATTAATAGTTAAAAATTAAAAAATAATAAATGCGAAGCATAATAACTTAGACACCAATTTCCATAATAGTTTCTATATTTGTATAATATTGAAATATACTTTATAGCGAATTCAAAACCATAAATTAATGCTAGACACACACATTTAAATGCCAAAAATAATAGCAGCTGGATAAAATGTACGGTTGTGCATTCAGAGAATATTGCTATGCTGCCGGCGCCGTTACATGCAATTATTAATATATTTATTTTTTATATAGTATTTCCGTTAAGTTTTCGTATTTTTATTTAGCACATTACTGATTATATCCTTCTCAGTATTAATATTGTAATATTTTCTGTATTGTGAACCTATAGCTAAAAATAAAATTAAATTATATAAAAAAACATTCATACTAACAATATCTTTATGAAAACATACATTGCGATAGGTGGTGGTTCCACATTCAATCTATTAAAAATAGATATATATATATAAATTGTGATATCATCACATCTTTACATTTACAATTAGACGTTGATACACTTGACACACATGGTTTTGGTTATATGTATTAAAAATATGACAATATATTTTTACACTAAAACGAAAACATAAATATTTATTTTGTTGTTTTGTAGACGCCAATGATTGCGTTAGAATGTTTCATTAAAATATATGGCAATAGTTTAATTAAATGATACTTTCGTTATCACGATATCACAATATCAAATACAAAATTGAATGATGTTCACTTTTCGATATGTGTTGATATCAAAGGATATTAAAATTAAACACAGTGTTTTTGGTGTATTTGTTAAATTATTGTGTCGCCGAATTAGTTGTTCGGATCATTCTTGATTATTGTTATAAATAGTAGCCTTCTGGTATTTATGCCATCATTCTACGTTTAGCATCGTCATATAGTTCTATAGTTTTCATAATTATCGTCTTCTTGATCATATAACCCGCACTCATACGTACTATATATATGTTCTAGCCACCATGCACTGATCAATTTGTCAATTTGAATGTGTGCGTTAGTTCGATAGATGTAATTATCTTCGGACCCCAACAACTTTACTGATTGGATAACAATAAAAATTAAATTAAATCAAATTTACACAAAATAAAATTAATTAAATTTTTAAAATATATATATATTTTTTAAATCTTATATCACCTTATTATATAACAATCTTTCAGCAGTAAATTGCTAATTCTAAACATTATTTAAATTTAATTTAAATTTTTTTTTAATTATTATGGTGTTATTATTATTATTATTATTATTAGTAGTAGTATTTTTAATTTAAATAATTTTTATTATTATTATTTTAGTTTTATTAAATAATAATAAATATATAAATATATATTGTGTTTTATTTTTTAATCTAAATTGATAAAATAATAAAATTATAAAATTATATTAAAATTTAATTTTCGTTTTTTTTTTTTTTTTGTTTTAAATTCTTTTTTTTTTTTGTTTAAACATAAAAATAAAAAAAAAACCGTGATGCGATAAAGTTCAGTGGTTTAAAAAATAATAATAATAATAATAATAATAATAATAATAATAATAATAAAAAGACCGCAAAGAAATATTTAAAAAAATAAAATAAAAAAATTAATTTAAAAAATTAAAGAGAAGAGAAAAAAAAAAAAAAAAACAAAATTTAACATAATTTCAAAACTTATAGCCTAAATATCAATATATTTTTATACCATCTCTCTGCACTGCGTTTAAGTGTTTTTTAAAAAGTTTATTTAATATTTTTATTTTTAGCACTGTAAAAGGACACATAAGAACTTTGAATTAAGTTTTTGTGGTGAATCACAATAATATTAACGAAAAAAGAAAAAAAAAAAAACAATGAGATACCTCCTTTCTTAAAACTATTTTTTTTATATTATATTATTATCAAATTAATTTAAATATTAACATTTTTTTGATTTTTTTTTTTTTTTTAATTTTTTATAAATATATTTTAAATTAAAATAATAATTAAAAGAAAAAAAAAAAAAAAAAGGAAAAAAATTAATGAGAAAATAAAATTAAAAATTAAAAAAAAAAAAAGAGTCTCTTAAAAAGCAATAAATTCAGGATAATTTTTTGTTTTGTTTTTTCTTTTGTTTTCAAAATCACCCCACACTAATTTTTTTTTATTCACACGGTGCTTTTGCCATATTTACATACACACACACACACACACACACGAACATACACAATCACATTTTTTGCTGCAGCTATGTGTTTGGGTTGGGTGCATAAAATTATTATAATCGGGGCTGTTGTGCAGAGGGATTTATGAAGGAAAAAAAAAAAAAATTAACATAAAAAAATTCGTCAGTGTATGGAAATAAATAAATTATTTTTTGTTTGTTTTTTGTTCACTGCTCACAGTTCTTCTATAGAAGCTTTTATTTCTTTTTGAATTTAGACACGTGACGCGAAAATAGAAATTGATATCGGTGTGTAATAAAATTTATTTTACTTTTTAAACATTTTTTTTTTTTCTGATATACATAAAAATGCAAACAATTAGCACAATACTACTAAAAATGTTCTCTCATAAACACACACAATTACCATTAGAATAAATATTTTTTAAAGATTATTTACTAAAAAATAATGAATAAAAAAAAAAAAAAACTGCAATTAAGGAAATAATAATATATATAATTCTTATATATATAATTAAAATAAATCCGTCCGTCGTTTATATTTTTTCTATGGTTATTTAAAAAATATATAAAAAAAAAAAATAAAAATAATAATTAAATACAGAACGAGATGTAAAAATGTAAAAATAATTACAAAATTTTTTTTTGTAACTTTTTTCTTTTTCTATCTCTCACCTTCCTCGTCCTCTCTGTCTCCACATAATTACTGGAATCTAATCAATTTTTTCCTGTTTTATTGTTGTGGTTGTAATGTCATTATAATAATTATAATTATCGTAATTATTATTATGATTATTAATATTATTATTATTATTATTATTATCAACCACAAACATATCCCAATCCTATCTTCTCATTGTACCATTTAATGCTATATATGGTGGATATGAATATATTGAATTTTGTTGAACAGCAGCTGCACGTTGTAATACAGTTGGATCTTGATATTGTGATTGCATTGGATTCATAACACTCATTTGAACCGGTGGTGTATTTATAAAACTAGCTGCCGGATTTATATAACCGGCAACAGCTGCGGCATTTGGTTGATTAGCTGCGGTTGCCATACGATAACTATTTATTGAACCATATGGAGACATTAAATTTGGATTTAATGTTACATTTGGACTGCCACGATTCGATGCTGTTGATGGGCCACCACCAGCAGCTACATGTTGCAATGGTGCTGATGCTGTATTTCTAGATGATGCACTACGTCCACTACTACCAGTTATTGATCCACCGCTACCATTACCGCCGACACCAACACCACCTACACCGCTTATTACAGACGCATTTTGTGCTAACATCGGTGGCGACATATTAATATTACCATTATACAATTTATATTGAAAGGCTTGTAATTGTGTTTGTAATGCAACAGCCGATTGGGCCGATGATGCTGCTATTGATATCGGCGGTGTTGGTAAATTACGATGTTGATGATTTATTGCTAATGTTGGTGATGGTGTCATTGTATTATGTGGATGATTATTTGATTGTTGGTGTTGTTGCTGTTGCTGATGTGGATGCTGATGTTGATGTTGATGTTGTTGCTGTTGTTGATGTTGCTGCTGCTGCTGTTGTTGTTGTTGCTGCTGCTGCTGCTGTTGTTGTTGCTGCTGCTGCTGCTGCTGTTGTTGTTGGTGGTGTTGTTGTTGCTGCTGCTGTTGTTGTTGTTGTTGTTGGTGTTGTTGTTGTTGTTGCTGTTGTTGTTGTTGCTGCTGATGATGATGGTGGTGGTGTTGTTGTTGTTGTTGTTGCGTTGGTGAAGGTGTTAAATTTACAGTATTACCACTACCCGATGGCGGTGTATTACATGTTTGTATTATATCTAAACCATTTGTTAACTCTTGTAATTTTGCAATACTACATCCATTGTTTCCGACTAATGAATTTGTGTGTACTGTTGATCCGTTATTGTTATTATTGTTATTATTATTATTATTATTATTATTATTATTATTATTATTATTATTATTAGCATTATTATTATTGTTATTTGCATTATTATTATTGTTATTTGCATTATTATTATTGTTATTTGTATTGTTATTATTGTTATTTGCATTATTATTATTGTTATTTGCATTATTATTTGTATTATTATTATTATTGTTTGTATTATTATTGTTATTGTTATTATTATTATTATTATTACTATTATTATTATTATTATTGTTACTATTATTATTATTATTATTATTATTATTATTATTATTATTATTATTATTATTATTATTATTACCAACGCCACCATTTATGCCAGATGCATTCATTTGCAATGTAGGTGTTCCAGATGGTGTGGGTGTTGTTGACATTGGTATTGGTGTATGTGATGTTGGATGTGATGTTAAATTATTTTGCATATAAAAATTATTATTCCCAGATATGGCACATGATGATGATGTTGTTATTGATGAAGGTGATGGACCTAACCTTTGATGAGGTGATAATGAATTATGGGAAACTGTTGCTGTAGCAGAAGACATTCTATGTTGTATTACTGAATTCATTGGTATTAAACCATATGAATTTGGTGACTGAGCAGGATAATTTTGGGTTAACATGTTACCATTAGTAGAACCGTTACCACTGATTTGTCCTTGGGCTGATAATGGTACAGGTGGCGGCACAACACCAGTTAAATAATCTTGATGGATATTTTGATGAGTATGAGTCATCGTAGATAAATGATTATATTGCATTTGCTGCAGTTGAAGATGCTGTTGTTGTTGTTGTTGTTGTTGAAGGTGTTGACTTTGTAAATTAATTTGTTGTTGTAAGTGTTGTTGTTGATGTTGTTGTTGTTGACCAGGACTCACCATTTGTTGTTGGGTTACCATATTGGGAGGAGTTGTTATTTGTTGTCTTTGAGGTTGCTGTTGTAAACCGGGTGTACGAATTTTCGGCGTAGGTGAACGACCATTATTACTAGTACGTTGTTGAGCAATTTTACGATTTAAATTTTGATTACTCATATTATTAGCCATTATCATAGCTTGTTGCTGTTGTTGCTGTTGTTGGTGATGTTGTTGTTGCTGCTGTTGATGCTGGTGATGCTGTTGTTGATGTTGTTGATGTTGCTGATGTTGTTGTTGATGTTGTTGTTGTTGGAGATGATGATGTTGCTGTTGTTGGTGCTGCTGTTGCTGAGGACTTGGTGTTGAAACATTCATTGAATTATGTTGTTGTTGAATTGTCATGTGCATATGATTGGTATTTGATTGCTGTTGTTGAGGTTGCTGCTGCTGTTGCATAGAACAATCTGAAAATTGCGATAATTGTTGTGACACAACACTTGGTGAACGAACATTTTCAACAGAATTTTGTGATGCAATATCACTTGCAATGCTTGCAGGTGATTCTAAACCTAATTGAGCTACGTCTAAATCACATTGTGAATAATGATGTAAACTATGAACAGAATTAGTTGTTGAATCTGGAGTATAAACACCCATTGACGGTATATCGGTTGCTGATGGTGATGGTTGTTGTTGTTGTTGTTTTAAATCAGTAGTATTACTTGGTGTAGTATTTCCACCATTTCCAGTTGAAAGTTCATGATGTTGTTGAAGATGTTGATGTTGTTCATGAATTCCTCCACCACCAGCACTACCATTTTTTGATCCCATCATATTTTGATTATTTACATTTGTATTTGAATTCATTAACTGTTGTTGTTGTTGCAGTTGCTGCTGCTGTTGTTGCTGCTGCTGCTGTTGTAGTTGCTGCTGCTGCTGTTGTTGTTGTTGTTGTTGCTGTTGTTGTTGTTGTTGTTGTTGTAATTGTTGTTGTTGAGAAATATGCTGACCAATATTTTGTTGTAAATTTTTAGATATATTATCATTATGACCACTATGTTGCTTTTGATGTTTACTATTTGAAGATGTTGAAGAACTTTTAGATTGAGAATGATTATTTAATTCAAATTGTTGATTGTAATTTTTATTTCCAATGCAATAAATATCTTTTGATTTTATATCAGCAACCTCTTTTTTATTGTGTTTTTGTTCCGATGCAGAGCTTTTTCGTTTTTCTCTATTTAATGTTTGATGCTGCTGTGAGGGTTGTTGTTGATGCATTTGCTGTTGCATGTGTTGTTGTTGTTGTTGTTGTAAGTGATGATGCTGATGTTGTTGTTGTACATAATGTTGTTGAATTTGTTGCTGTTGTTGATGATGATGTTGTTGGTGCTGTTGTTGTTGTTGCTGGTGCAATTGCTGCTGTTGCTGCTGCTGAAGTTGTTGTTGCTGTTGTTGTTGATGTACAGTTTGATATAAATTATGTCCATAGGCGGTCATAGTTATATCTTTAAATTTATTTGGTGGTTTTTGATTCACAGTCGGATCTAAATGTGCTAAATTGTAACTTGTATAATATGGTTCACTCCATTGCCAATAACCAGGATTTGTATGATAATTTGGTAATTGATTTAATGTAAATTGTGGAGGAATTTTTTGTAAATCAACAGATTTTTGTTGGTCTTGTAGAGTTTTTGTAGAAGACGAAGAAGACGACGTTGTCGACGATGAAGAAGATGATGATGATGATGAGGATGACGATGATGACGATGATATTGTTGATAATGAATGATGCTGATGATGGTGATGATGTTTATCAACTGTAGATCGTAGTAAATTTGAACTATTACTGCTACTCGTATGTTTACTATTATTACTACTTATTAATGATGCTGATGAAACTATTGAAGTATTTAACATTCCCGTCGAGAGCAGTTCACTTGGAAAGTTTTTTGAATTCGTTAGAAAATTAGAAGAGTTATTTGGTAATAATTTTTGTTCTTTTTTATTTGGTGATTCAGAAGACTTTTTATCAGTGTGACTAATGTTACTATTTCCATTATTATTTCCGTTACTATTACTACTTGGCATTGCATGTCCTAATTTTTCATTGGTTTTTGAATCTGAATTTTTCTTATCAGATTTTAAATCTGCTGTAATTGTTTGGCTACATGTACTTACCGTTGACTTTTTTGTTTCACTTATGGTTTTCGTAACTACTGATGCTGTTGCAGTTGTAATTGCAATCGATGTTGATGTTGTTGATTGAAGTTTATCTTTTTGTGGTCTGCGATTATCTTGTACCTTCTGTTGTTGTTGTTGTTGAGGTTGCTGAACCACGTGTTTTTCTTGAGATTGTTGAACTGTTTCTAAGGTACGTTGTTGATGATGTGGTTGTTGTTGTGTTACATCAGATTGTTGGTGAAATTCTTCAAATTTTTCTTGGGTTAAGTTAAAATCTAATTTATGCTGTTCAACAGTTTGAAGTGCCGGTGGAAGGGGTGGTGATATGGCTGATGCCATTTCTGATTTTTCATTTTCCTGAATATTTTGTAACGATGTACTATTCTTTGCCTTCGTATCAGTAGATTCAATTGATTTTTGGGATAATTCTGATTTTGATATATTTAATAGCTCATCATTATTTTGAATTTTTAATATCTCATTTAAAACACAATCAGATTTTTGTTGAAAAGTAGATTCACAATCATTCGACATAGAATCATTTTTATTTTGTTCGTTACTATTTAACCTAGACTGATCGGATTTTTCTGATAAATTCATTTCATCAGTATGTTGTGAATTTGTAGCAGTCAATGAAGTCAATGTTGTGGTTGTTGTGGTTGTCGTGGTAGCTGTTGTTGTTGGTATGGGAGATGTGTTCGTTGAAGATGTTGATGGTTGTGGCGGTGGTGGTGATGATGATGACGATGCTATTGGCGTTGTAGTTGCCGAAATTATATTTTTTGGACTAGTACAAATTGTTTCAGTTGCAATAAATGTAGTAGTCGTGGTTATTGTAGAGGTAACACTTTCAATATAATTTTCTATTTCCATGTTTATCGGTGAAGAAGATTTTGTTAAATCAATTTTAATCATTTCTGTACTTTTGTTTGAATTATTAGATGCTGATGATTTATTATCGTTAATTACATCTTTCAAATTATCCTCACCTACCATTGAATTTTGATCTAAATTAACCTCTTTATTATCATGACAATTATTATCATCATTATCATTGCATTTTGTTTTGTTATTGTATTCGCATTTTCGTTGTTGATCGTACTCATCTTGTTTGGAAATATTTTTTAACATATCTGCAGATGGATTTTTAATAATTTTAATTTTTTCACCATCAATTTCAGTTTCGGATTCAGAATCAGAAATATTATAAACATCAGCAGTATCATTTTTAAGAATTTGATCAGAATTATTTTTTGCATCTACCGATTTTTTTTCGTTATTTTCTATTCCCAATTCAACGTCAGGTATTGAAAATTCTGCGGTAGATTTTATGGTATTTTCACATGGGATGGTGTTGGTGTTATTGTCCAAGTTTGTTGAATCATCATTATTAATTGATAAAATATTTTCAGCATTAATGTAAGGATGATTTTCTTTCACCGATGATTTATTAGTTGTATTTTCCAAAGTTATTGTTGGTATTTCTGTCGAAATTGTTGTAGTTGTTGTCGCTGGTACTAAATCTAACTGATCATGCAATAATAACTCAGTATTTTCTGATTTGTTATCTGCCTCAGTTATAATAGCAAATGATTCATTATGTAAATTTACATTATCTGCTGATGATAATTCGGCGGAAGATGAATTAATAATATTATCACATTCTGTTGTGTTTGTTGTTGTTTCTGTTGTTGTAACTGTTGTCGTCATTGTTGTTGTTGCTATTCCTGTTGTAGTAACTTCTGTAGCTATTGGATTTGATAACTCAATTTTACTATCTATTCTATCGATATTCGTATCATTATTTAGTGGCTCTGAATTATCACTATTTTTTGACTCAAATACATTTTCATTAGTTTCTGTTCTAAAATTTATTAGATTTGTATCTGCTACAGATTTATTATCATTATTTTCTCTGGCTGTTTCGTTAATTACTAATGTTGAGGTTTCTTGTTCGTTAATTAAGTTATCAGTTTCAATAGATTTAATTTTTGATTGATTTAAAGAAGATGACGACGACGACGACGATGATGACGATGACGATGACGATGACGAAGATGATGACGATGACGATGATGATGATGATGATGACGAAGACGATGATGAATATGATGATGATGACGAAGATGAAGATTGCTGTGGTGTTACTGTAAATGCTGTCGTACATGTAGTTGATAATGATTCTGGTAATTTTTGTTTCTTAGTTTTCTTAGCTACCGCAACTGAATGCCTTTCAATCATTGTTTTACCTATTGTTTGGTCGATTTGTTGTTGTGCACCAGAATTTGTAGTCAATAATGTTGATGATTCTGCTGACATAGGTGCAATACATATTGCAGGAGTTGCAACAGTTATAGTATCAATTGATGCACTAGTTGTGGTGGGAAGCTTACTGTCAGTAGTTATGATCGATTCTGTTAAGTTACGACGATCAACATTAATATCTTTTAATGAAACAACAACATTGCTTAATTTTGATTGCATGATTTTCTTTGAAGTTATTTTATTATTTAGCATTTCTTCATTATTATTATCAGCTACATTGTCATTTGTCGATTTAATCGTATTAATTTCAGTCATTGGTGTTACCGGTGAAGCTATTTGTGCAGCATTACGTTTACTTCGTAGTTTTGGTGTCGTTGTTATTGGACGAATAGGTAATTCAGTTTTAATATCTTCTTTATACGGTTCATTTATTGTTGTTAACGGTGACGTTGACGATGTTGTTGTTATAGTTGTATTTGTTGTTAATAAGGGTAAACTATCATCATTGCCTGTTGTTGTAATAACTAATAAAGGTTCGGACGAATCTATCAAATTCGTAGATGAAATTATAGGTAAAGTTATAGGTTTTGGTAATGGTTGCGAGGCGGCTGGAGTTACTAATGATGGTTGTGGTGATGGCGTTTTTTCATTTCGTTTACGTAATTGTTTTATATTTTCTTTAGTTTTTAACATTTCAGTTAATGTTAATTGTTTTTTAATTATGATTGGTGCTACTGATTGTCTTGAATCAATATCCGATGGCGTTATTGCAGCAGCTGCTGAAGCCGCTGCTATACGACTTGATACTCTAGAGCTTGCTTTACCAGTTGATAATTGTTCCCGTTTACGTTTATTAGCAATACCACTACCATTACCAATATTGCCAGTTATAATTGAAGACTTATTTGGCAAATTTATAGGTTTATTATCCATCATTGTTTCTAATATATTTTTAACTCGAACCGTTGGCGTTACATTGAATTTATCTTCATTTTTACATTGTATTAATTCATGAGATTCAATAACACGTTCAACAGGTGCATCACTGACGATACTTTCAAGATCAGGCGAATCTTGTGTAAAACAAGTATTAGAAGTGGTATTACTTGTAGTTGCTAATGCATCAGTAGAAGATTTATATTTACTAGATTTATTTATATCATCATTATTATTAGCAGATAATGCAATCGTACTTTGATGCTCTAACAAACGTTCAGTTTCTGGTTGTGCTTTCTTATCACTTCTTAATGATTTACGTTCAACTGTCAATTTTGCTGGTGATGACATACGACTGGCTAATCGTAATGATCTTGTTGTAATTGATGGTGGTTCTTCAAAAATCTCAATTGATTTTTCTGGTGTTTCTGATGTTATAACACGGGTTTTATCTTTGGCAGCAAATCGTTTCCTACGACGATTAGGTGATGGTGATTGTGATAATTCTAAATTTTGTGCAGAATTATATAATTCATTATTTTTATCAACCTCTTTTATTGTTCGTCTGCTTCTACGATTAAATTCCGTTGTTTTTACAACATTTTCATGAAGACTTAAAATTTGTGTTTGTTGTTCTTCTACAGTATTGTTATCAAATGAATGTATGGTTGCATTTTCCGGGAATTTCAGTGGCTTTTTATATTTTTTATTTCCTATAACAGATTGTTCTTGTTGTTGTGGCTGTTGTTGGTTATCATTTAAATTATTTGATCTAAGACTTTTTCGCTCCATTATTGAATTTGGTGATTTAACAGCAATTTCATCAATGTCTTTACTTGATCTTGTTAATTTTTTATCAGTTAATTCTAAATTTAATTGTTGCATCACATTTTGTGTTGTATCAATAAGTGACATATTGTTATTATTATTATAATTATTATTATTGTTGTTTGTATTATTGTTATTATTATTTGAATTATTATTATTAATATTAAGAGTAATATTATTTGTGTTATTATAATTTGTATTATTATTATTATTATTAATATTATTATTGTTAGGATTCTCAATATCCTTAGCAATACTTCGTGTTCGTCTATCATTTGTTCCTTCAATTGTATCAACATTATTAAATGATTCATTAATTGACTTAAGTTTTTTTTCAATAGTTCCAATTATTGATTTACGTTTAATTTGTATTCTTTCCATTTCTTCATCATCTGGTGAAAGATCAATCTTTAATTGGTCAGTCATTGAATCTGTTGCAATAGTACGACCACTTACTATTGAGGTTTTTCGTTTCATTTGTATTTTTTCGATTATAACATCTTCTGCTGGTGGATCCATTTGTGATTGTTCATTAATTGATTCTTTTAAAACAGTACGTCGGCGTTTGCTAGCGTTTGTAAGTTTATCTGCTGTATCAATAGATGGTGTTATTGTTCGTATTGATGCGGTAGCAACAGATGTATTTACTGAATTATCAGATATAACAGAACGTCCACGTAGATTACGTGTTGGTGTTGAAGTATTCGAAGATATACTCATGGCATCATCATCAATAAGTTTTAAACGCGGTTTCTTCTTCAGTATTTCATCCATATGTTCATTAACATTACTGTTAATATTATCACTATTATTATTATTACTATTACTATTATATGAACGCTTTTGCATTATTTCATTATTACTATTGACTTCAGGTGATAATGTTTCCTCATGTACAGTTATTGGTACTAGGGAACGTTTTCGTTTTGTATTAAGTAACGTAATAGTTTTAGGTACATTATCAATTGATTCCATACTAATATTGCAGCTACTAATGCTGGTATTATTATCATTATCATTATCATTATTATTATTATTATTATTATTGTTATTATTTATAGTAGGTGATTGTTTATTTTCATTTATCAATGAACGTTTTCGTTTCATTGTATCTTTAAAGGAATCAGGTTCAAGTATTAAATCTTTAGTATCATCAAAATCATAAGTAGTATCTTTATTGTCACTAACTTTACTATCATCTAATTGTTTCGTCGTCGATGCGGATGGCGTTTTTGATGATTTCGTTGTTAGTTGAGTAGATGATCCGGTTGCTGACATTAGATTTTTCATTTTTAATGCTGCTTTTGTTGTTTTATTGGTGGTAATTAATTTTTTTTGTTTAAGAGATTTACCAGTCGTATATTCTGTTTTTATTTTAACGTCACCAAATGTTGTTTCATTAAATTTACTTGGCCTTGTACGTCTTCGTCCAGATGACGTCACTTCTATTTGTTGTTGTTCTGTTTGAACAGATGTAGGTTTTGAAATTGGTACTGTGATTGATGACGATGGTGTCGACGACGGATACGCGCTAATGGGTGTTACTGATAAAGAACTGGGCACAGCTGCCGCACCATTATTAAGTTTAGATTTTTTCTTAACTTTGCGTTCCTTATATACATTTTTATTTTTATAACGACGTTTTTTTAATTGAGTTTTTTTTATAGTTGGACGACCACCACCCGGCGATCGATGACATATTGATGAAATATTTTTTCTTCGTTTATGTTTTACACCACTAATTTCTGCCACTGTACCTTGTAATGCGGCCACAACAGATATTGCATATGATTTTTCTTTTACCGACGTTGATGGAGAAATTGGTGGTTCTGTATCGGATTTTTTTCTATTTTTATATTTTAATAATTTATTATCATCGCTTTTAGCCATTTCAGCTAATGTTATATCTTGTGATGAATCGTCATCATCTATTTTATTTGATTTATGTATATTCGTATGGGTTTTCTTATTAACGTTTTTATCAGTATCATTATAATTTCCAACATCATTATCTTCATCATTATTATCATCGGAATCACTTTTTAATATATTAAATGCAGATGTTAATAACGGTTTCCAACGTAAACATTCTTGTTCAATATTTATACGATATTCTGATTTTATAATTTTTTCATTGTGTGCAATAACTTTATTCCAATCAATACAAAATACAACACTATATTTAAAATCGCCCGGTTTTTTAATACAACGTACAAAATTTAACAATTGAAATGCTAACGCAATGTCCGGTATATGTAAACCAGTTTCATTTGATATGGCTTGCATTAATATCGGTTCATTACGATGTTTAAATAAATATTCTAATACAATTGATTTCCAATATGCATAATATGATACTCGTCCTAAGTCCGATAATGGTTTTTCCGGTGTACCCGGTTGACCTTCTTCACGACTTAATAAATAACTAAAATCTATTAAAAACCGGCCATAACCTTGACGTTGATATTGTGGCATTGTCATTATACAAGATACATTATATTTTTGTGAACAATGTTTTTCTTTTGAAAAATATCCAACTAAATGGCAACCTTTTTGATCATTTTTTGTTAATACATAGAATAAAAATGGTTCCACATCATAATACAATGTTTTATGATCCAAAAATAATTTTGCCAATAAACATAAATTTTGACAATATAATTTGTTAACATTACCATCAACTTCAAATACTGATACACCATTATGACGATATATTTCTGTGCCGGGTGGATGACGCCAACTACATTTTTCTTGATGTCGTTGACATACTGCTTTACTTTTTGTATAATTTATACAAAATTCACACAAAAATATTCTTTGTAATCTATAAATATAAAAGAAAAATTAGAATTAGAAAATATATATAAAAAAAGTGTATGTGTCACAATTGTTTATCCTAAATTAATTGATAATATGAAATTTATCGAATGTAAGTTTATTCCGAAAATTTGTTAAAACAAACCGAATCGCTAAAAATGAAATGAGAGTTTGTATGTGTATGATTTGATTACGTACACATACAACAAATCATAATGTTGCTCGTTTTACGGCATAACTATATCTAATATTACTAGTCAAGTTGGTAAATTATTTTGTGTGTGAGTATAGATAACAATTCATCAGCATTTATATTTATGATAAATTCTTTATTAATTCAATTATTGTTATCGGCGGCATAGTTATGTGTTTAGTTGCTAAAATGCTACTCTGGGTTGTAATCTCTCAAACACGGACAGTGTTATGATTAGCAAAAAAAAAATGTTATTATCTGAAAACGAGCGTTTCGAATAAAATGCCTATGGGCATTTATTAACCAACTGACACTCATACCCTCTCTCTGCCATAAAATATGTAATATATCATTAATTACCTTGCATATTCTTGTGGAAATGGACTAGAAAACCATGTTTCGATTTCCCATTGACCAAATTCAATTGCAGCTGGACACCGTTCTTGTTCGGCTAATGCAACTGTTGTTGGACTTAATAAATTTGTATTATTTAAATTACTACCAGGTACAGCTAAATTTAATTTTCCAGATGTATTTGAATTTTCTTGTATTGTTGCGGCTGCCTTTTCACGAACAATTCCATATAAATCAAAATCTTTTTGTTGTACTCCGGGTGCTAACGGTTGTTTTTCTATATATTATTTAAATAGTTGTTGTTGTTGTTGTAGTTGTTGTTATTGTTGTTGTTGTTCATAAAAAAATAAAAATAAAAAAACAAAATTTTAATTATAGAATGCGGGCCGGCCACCCAATCAATATATTTCATTATTTTATTTGCATCAAAATGAAAAATAAAAATAAAAATAAAATAAAAATAAAATAAAAATAAAAAGGATAAAAAAAATTTATAAATTTGGGATTGTATTTTTTTTTTTTTTTTTGGAAAATTAATTAGTAAAATAAGCAACAAATATTTTTTTTTACAATTGTTTTGGTTTTATCAAAAAGCTTTACAACAAAATATGGGATATAACAATTAACAAAAATGATTTTAATTGATTTTTATATATTTAAAAGAGTAGTAGTAGTAGTGGTGTGTGAAATTTTTTTTTATAATTTCTATTTTTTAAAATTATAATTTAAAAAAAAAAAAAAAAAAAAAAAAAAAAAAAAAAACAACAACAAAAAGAATATACAATAAAATTTAATAATAGTAATTTTAATAATTTTTTTAACAACATATTTTTACTACACATGCAAAAACAATTTCTTTCTTTTAAATCTGCGCGCCCCCTTTTTTTTTGGTTGTTTATTATTTTAATTCTTTTAGAAAGATGATATTTGGTTGAGACTGAGATTATTATTAATTATTATTATTATTTATTATTATTATTATTTATTATTATTTATTATTTATTATTATTTATTATTATTATTATTATTATTTATTATTATTATTATAATTTATTATTATTATTATTATTATTATTATTATAATTATAATGTAGTAAGTAGTAGATCACCAGCAACAATTAGTAGTAGTCAGATCGATGTTAAAGTTTTTATTGTAATTATTTTTGTAGTTTGTTAAATAAATACGAAAAAAAAAAAAAAAAAATAATAATAATAAAAAATTACTAACACAATTTTTTTTTTAGATTTTTTTTAGGTTTGTTGTTTTTTTTTTAATTAAAAATTTATTACAAATTTATAATATTTATTTTATTAAAAAAAAAAAAAAAAATATATAAAAAAAAGAACAAAAAAAAAAAGCACACAATTTATTAAAGACAAAAATTAAACGAGCTCCAAAGCCGCCATACCACTTTTGTTTTTTTTTTTTTTCTTTCTTTCTTTCATTTTTTAATTTTTTTTTATAAAAAAAATTTATTTAACAAATTTTTATTATTTTTATATTCATTTTTAGAAGAGAGAAAAAAAAAAAAAAAAAAAAAAAAAAAACAAAAAAAAAAACAAAAGAAAAAAACAAAAGAAAAGAAGAAAAAAAAAGGTAGATTATTTTTGAAATCATTCTCTCGATATTATTAAATAATTGACCGAATAAATTTAACATTAAAAAAGATAAATAAAATTAACTTTTGGAATTTTCCATCAAAATACTTTTGCTAATACTATTTATTTATTTTGTTTCCTTCAAAGAATACAATCTTTTACGATTTACAATTAGCTTCGAGAATGTTCCCAAATATACATTTCTTTTTCTTTTTTTTAATAATTTTTTTTATTTATTTTTTTGTTATCAATAATCAATATTAGAGCAATAAATATTTATTTGTGGTGAATAATTTTACACATAAAAAATAATAAAAAAAAAAAAAAAAAATAAAAATAATAAAATAAATTGTTAATAAAAAAATTCACCAAATACACCAAAAATATTTTTTAATTTATTTGATAAAAATAAATAATAAATAAATAAAAAAAAAAAAAAAAATACCACACACCACTTTTAGTTTTTTTTTTTTTATTTTGTTCTGTTGAAAGGGGATTTATTGGATTTTTAATGGGAATATTTTATGGGAATAAATTAAAAATTGCGAAATTGCGATTTATGTTCTCATGCAGAGGAAAAACAAACAACAATTTATGGAAAATAAAGAAAAAAACAAAAAAAAAAACAAATAAAAACATTAAAAAAAAAAAAAAAAAAGAAAAAAAAGAGGGGAGAAAGAATATTTGCTATTTTTCTTTATTTATTTATTTATTTATTTTTTTTTTATGTTTTTTATAGCTTATTTAAAATTGCAAAAAAAAAATAAGTTAAATTAAAAATGTAATGATTTAAAAAATAAATCACGAACGAAAGTGATTAAGAAATTAATTTTAAGTTCAAAATTATTTTAAAAATTAAAAAAAATTATTATTATTATTACGTATATTTTAAATATAATAATTAATTAAAATATTCTTATCTAAATTATTTCAACGAAAAAGATTAACGATTTATTGGAAAAAAAAAATAAAAATAAATAAATAAAAAAAAAAATAAATTAAAAATAATACAAAAAAAAAAAAAAAAATTAAATATTTTATATATTATTATTTTGTTTTGTAAATAATTTATATAAAAAATAAATTAAATAATATAATAAAAATAAAACTACGTATGTGTGTGTGTGTGTGTGCGTCTTCCGTGTTTTTTACGTGCCGTTGTTTAATTTTTTGTAAAATATTATTAAATTAATTTCTTTGTTTTTGAAGCGCACAAAACAGACACAGAGAGAGGAGAAAATAGAAGAATTGATATAATTAAATTAATTAATTAATTAAATACGTATTTTAACCATTTTTTTGCTTTATACAACATTTCTTTTTAATTATTGCCAAAAAAATTTATAAAACTAAATAGAAAAAATAAACTATGGGCGACATCATATTACACAATTAATTTTAAATGTACAAAAATTATTTTCAATAATATTTTATAATTTTCGAATTAATGTTAATATTAAGTCATGTGGTTGGTGGTTGGTTGGAAGTGGTAGTGGTGGTGGTGGTGGTGGTTTTGGGTTTAGAATTGTCTAAACAAAAATTTGAATACACATTTCTTATATACTCTTGCAATGCATATGAAATTAAAATAATGGATTTTTAATTAATAAATATCAAAATGAACAACAATTGTTAACTATTTTGGAAAAGGTAATGGTGCAAATTGTGGTTGTAGGTCGAAAGTGTAGCTTAACAAATAAATGGACTGGCATTGTGTAAATCGAACGATCACAGGCTCTACTTTTTTACCAAGTCAATGCACATACAATTTTAAAATAATATAATTTGGCGTTCGTTAGATTCTGTCAACAACGAAAAATTCAGACATAGCCAGACAACTTTGCCCAGCTCTATGGAAATATATAGAATAAGAATAAATTGTTTTCACACACAATAATACACACAGTTTATATTTTAGTGTCTCTATCGGTCGGAAGAATGGTCGTCTTCCTTGAAATTGTTTTACATATTATTAATTATAGTCTTTTAAAACATATGGTTTTTTTTTATTTTAATGTAAATTAAATTTTTAACATTGAATTTTTACGATAATGTAAATTTGTGTATTAAGGAAATATTGAACGTAATAAAATAAAATCTAAAATTAGACCTATTTATGAAGAGCAAGATAGAAAGTGGCGGAATAGTTATCAAATATTAAATGGAAAAAAAAAAAAATTGTTTTTGCATTTCTAATTAAAAATTAACATAAAAAAAAAAAAATAGCTAATTAATTGGATTCTTTTTTTATGAACAATTTTCAACCAAAGGTGGTGTTTGGATAATTATTTTCTATTTTATATTATACAATATTTTGATTTGCATACATATTTACAATTAAAAAAAATAAATAAAATAAAGTTGTACTAATTGTTTTTCCATTTTTAATGAAGTTTTTCTTTTAAAAGCTAAAATATATATAACCAACCCCCTCCCCCCATCCAAAAAAAAAGTATTAACTTCTTTGTCTTATGTAAATTTTTGGAATTATCATAAGCGCTACAATATTGCGCTGCAAATCTATAAACATATTGCATTTCTATACTTCTTAATCATTTATTTATATCGTATAGTGGTGATAGGTAAACAAATGCTACGACTCACTGAGTCAACATAAAATTAAAAATCCCCAAATAGTGGGGAGGGGGCGCATTTTAAATAATCAACATCAACAAATATGTACATATTAAAATTATTAATTATTTTATTACAAATATGATATAACTACCATTTTAAATATAGCATTTACTGATCATTTTAATTGAATGTATGGTGTATACGTTGACGACGTACACACCGAGAACAGAATATATTAGAATTCACGTTTTTATTTACAATGGACTTATTTTTTTTCTTTTTTTCGTAAAAATTTACACAAAATTTATGTTTAGGTTAAAGAAAAACAACCACAACAACAACAACAACAACAACAACAACAACAACAACAAAATGTTTAGTGCTAATTAATACACATAAAATGATAGAAAATTCGCAAAAAAAAATAAATAAATTAATATAGTGCACACGTGTCGTCGTCGTCATCATCATTTCTTTTTTCCCGAATTTTTTTATTTTAGTTTATAAATTTTAATTCATTTGAATTTTTAAAATTCCATAATAATTGTTTAAGTTATTTCACACATGACATATATAAACACACACACACACACATACACAAAAACGAGCGCGCGCACGCGAGCAATAAATGAAGAGTTTATAATTTTATAACCACATTTTTTTTAATTATCCAAATTATTATAAATCTTTATCTCAGCTTTTCAAAAAAAAAAAAAAAAAAAAACAAACAAATAAAAAATAAAAAATAAATAATGAAGAAAATATAAAAATTATTAGTAGGATAAATTTTGCATTGAGAAATTTTGGGTGTTATTATTTAAACAAAAAAATAATGTGGTTTTTTTTTTTTTTTTTTTTTCTAAATTTTTTGCTTTTTCTGATTTTTTTTGTTTTTTGTTTTTTTTTTTTTTTTTTTGTTTTCTCAACTGATATTATTTTAATTTAATTTTATTGTCCTTTGGTCTTACCCAAAAATTCATTTTGTTTGATGTATGGCGGCGTTAAATAATTATAATTATTGAAATATTTATATTCTATCTGTGATGCTAGATCCAATTTTGATATCGGATTTAAATTTGATGATTCTGACAATGAACCAAATGATGGCGTTTGTAGTGACAGCGGTGGTAGTAGTGGCTTTGACGGTGATGTTGATGATAACATTGACGCATTTGTCGATTTAGACGATGATGATGATAATGACGACGATGATGATGATGATGATGATGATGATGATGAAGAATCAGTTGATGATTCAGATAATAATAATAATGGTAATGGTGATATATTAATCAATTTATTATTAATATTATTTGGATTTTCAAATAATGATTTCTTTACATTTTTATTGAAATCATAATTTTGGGAATTTATTGCATTTTTAACTAAATTACTTGGTGACAAATATTTTTTCACTGTATCACTCATATTATGATCGGCTTCATCGCTTGACGATGATTCTGATGAAGATGACGATGATGACGATGCCGATGACGATGATGATGCCGATGATGAAGAAGATGTTAACTTATTATTTTTTGTTTTTATACCAACTGATGCCAAATATTCTTTTTTTAATCGTTTATCATTTGTTGACGATTTTGCTGATTTTAATGCAAACATATTGTCTAATTGTGAGTTTTGTTTCTGCTGGTGCTGTTGCTGGTGCTGATGTTGTTCGTGTTTTTGTTTTTGAGTAAGCAGTTCTTGTTGTTGTTCACTATAATTTTTAAATGTACTTCGCGTCTCTTTTAAAACAACTTTTTTTGTTTGTATTTTTTTTTTATTATTATTATTATTATCACAATTTAAATCTTTCTTACGACGACCAGTTAGTTTATAATCCGGTGGTGTTACAGTTCTGGAACGAATATAATCTGTAGGTGAAAATTTTGCTGTTAAACTATCAAATAAATTTCGTACCAGTTTCGTTTGATCACCATTATTGTTATTATTATTGTGATTATTGTTATTGTTATTATTAGTATTTTGATTATTATTAATATTATTATTATTATTATTATTATTATTATTATTATTATTATTATTATTATTATTATTATTATTATTATTATTGTGATTGTTGTTATTGTTATTATTAGTATTTTGATTATTATTAATATTATTATTATTATTATTATTATTATTATTATTATTATTATTATTATTATTATTATTATTATTATTATTATTATTATTATTATTATTATTATTATTATTATTATTATTATTATTATTATTATTATTATTATTATTATTATTATTATTATTATTACTATTATTTTGATTATTATTCATATTAACTTGTATGGATGTTGGTACAATTTTAACTAGTGATTCTTTATCAATACCATCAAAATTACCAAATACTCTGATATTTAATGGTGATTTCCGTTCATGACATGAATTATTTTGTTTATTTTGAAAAATATCTAATTTTTTAGCTTCAGCTGCAAATCCCCAAGTTGTACTTGAATCATTAGTTGTTATCGTTTCAAATATATTATTTTGTGGTTGTTGTTGTTGCTGCTGTTGATAATTTTGTTGACTATTCATGTTAATTATTGGATGAACATTTGATGTAAAATCGGATAGTTTTTTATTGGTTTTTAACAATTTATTATTATAACCACTCTTTTCGTTATCATCGTTATCTTCATCATTATCATCATCGCCGTCTTCATCATCTTCATCATCATCATCATCACCTTCATCATCCGTTGTGGATGATGATGATGATGATGATGATGATGACGAATCACTAGAATTACACGAATTACTAGAATTAGAATCATTTTCTGAGCTACTCGTATTACTAGAATCCGATGAACTATTTTCTTCATTCTCAATATTATTATTATTGATGTTAACATTATTATTTTTATTATTATTATTATTATAATTATTATTACAATTATTATTATTATTATTATTATTACCATTTGTATTATTATTATTATTATTATAACTATTATTACTATTATTTTTTTTATAATTGTTATTATTATTATTTTTATTACTATTATTATTATTATTATTATTATTATTATTATTACTATTATTATTATTACTATTATTATTATTACTATTATAATTGTTACCATTATTATTATTATTATTATTATTTTTATCACCATCACCATCATCATCGTCACTACTTGAGCATGATGTTGAAGAATCGGTTAACCTTCGTTGTCTTATCGATTTCCAATGTTGTTGTATTTGTTTAGTAGACCTATTAATTTTAGACCCAATTACATCATCACTATAAGAATTTATTGTATTAATAGTTGTTGGACACGTCGTTTGTGTAACCGCATCACTAATTTTATTATTTTCATTATTATTATTATTATTATTATTATTATTATTATTATTAAAATTATTATTATTATTATTATTATTAATACAATAAATATTATTATTTTTTATTTTGGACGAAGGTGGAGATGTTTTTACCGTAACACGTTCACTATTAAATGCCGAAGAACGAAAAAATTTTTGTTTTTCTTTAGACATACGATCTGATTTTCCTAATTGTTGCTGTTGCTGACATTGTTCTTGCTGTAGTGCAAATTGATGTTGTTGCAAAATTAATAGGTGTTGGCGGTGTGTTTCCTCCATTAAAAACGGACTATCAATATTATTATTATTATTATTATTATTATTGGTATTATTATTATTATAATTATTATTACTATTATGATTTAAGGGAATTCTAGAAACAGAACTAGAAGAGGAGGACGGATGAATTTCATCATTAATATTATTGGCAGTAGTAATTTTACTACTACTATTACTACTAGAATTAATAGTATCTAATAATTTATTATTATATATATTTTGTTGTTTTATATTTAAATTATTAATGACATGACGATTTTTTGCAATATTATTTTTACCCGCTATTGGTTGTAGCATAGTATTATCGGTGGTGTCCGTCAGTGCTTCAGATTTTATACGGCCACGTATATTTGTCTTCTTTATTGGTTGTGCTGGTGTTGTTGATGTTATTGCGGCATTTGTTATACGATTGTTAGCATTATTGCCGCCATATAATGGTACTCTGGACGAAGTGTCAGAATCGGTTTTATTTATTAATTTTGTAGTTATATCATTATCATTTGTATTTATTGATTGATTATTTATTGTGTTTTGCGTTGAGTTTAATATTGATTCCCATCTAATAATAAAAAATAAATAATACAATAAATTTGATATTTATTCATACAAAAACATTGCCAACTGAATAACTTATAATACTCACGTTCTTTTCTTCTTTTCCGCTACATTTGTAGTTGTTACAGGTGTTACCTTTTCACGTAATTTTCTAATTTTCTTTCTCATTTCACTTAGTGCATTAATTTTTCGACTAGACGATCTTTTTAGATCAATATCATGATGTTCTAAACAATGTTTACATCTATTTTTTATTTTTATTTTTTTTGTATTAAAAATAAAAAAACAAAATAAATCAATAAAATAACAACTCATAAATGATAAAAAAAAAAAAAAATAAAAAATAAATACATATTTAATTTAATAATAAAATATAAAAATTATAAAATTTACCGCCACGGAGATTTTGGTTTTTTATCTGGAACTGGATTTAGACAATTTAAATGAAAGTTTTTATCACAAGTACAACAACCTAACAAACATGTTCCCCGATGATGTTCACTATTATCTTTATTTTCATGATAACATGCATTACATACGGGTTTACATTCATCACAAAACCATTTTGAACCTTTTTTCACTAATAATGTTAACGGAATTGTTGTATTTGCTGATTTATTTGCACATGTTGAATGCAATGACACTCCACACCCATTACATGAACTTAATGGTTCCGGACTACCTTCGGGTCCTTTTAAAGCTGTACCTTGACATTCTGTACATATTGTAAAATTTTGTATCTATATAAATGAAAAAAAAAAAATAAATAAATAAATAAATTATTATATTTATTATTTATTTTTATAAATTATACAATATATTTTAGTTATCGTTTAATGTGTGGATGGGGATACTTCACCCCGTTCATTCCAATTTGAAAGGAGGTGTGGTGTGAAAAGAGATGTGAACAAACACATAGCGTTAACAATTAGTAAAATCATTTACAGCAATTGACCATACGAAACGTGGGACACCTGAACATATATATTTTAGTAAATCTTTCTTAACGTAATTTAATTAATAAATGTAAAACATAACATTAACAACAAATCACAACGTTTAAATTCGATTTTACCAACAGATAATTTGCAATACCATTTTAATTTCAGGGTGATTTTGATATTGAAATTAGTTGATAGAAATATATATAATATAATAATAATAATAATCGAATCTTTATATTGTAATCTTTCTTACGTAAAAAAAAAAAACAAACAGATAACTAACCTTTGTCAATATATTTTTTATTAGAAATTGTATTTGTTTGTTTATTTGTTTATTTATTTTATTTTATTTTTGTATATAGCATCATTAAAATGATCAATAATATGAACAAATATTTAAGAATGTGAAAAAACATTAATTTTTTAAAATGCAAGGATTTTAAAATATTCTCAACAAATAAATAATGGATAATTACGATATAGGTGATAATAGTAAAAACAAAAATAATACAAAGTTGTTAAATATATTATTGCATAAATACAAATAAAATGTAATTTTATTACTTATTAGTGTAATTTTTATTTATTTATTTATTTATTAAGTACTATATTAAATTTTCCAATGTCTCTCTATGGTATACTACGAACAATATAAAAAATACAATTTAAAAATTATAATTTCTTATTTAATGTTTGTAAAATTACTAATTGTGATTGATACAAAGTAAGTTTTTTTTTACTATTTGGTATACTCCAACATTTCTAAGGCAATACGAGAATGACAAAATTATATAATACCATCAAAATTGGTACGAATTGTTTTTTCCCGTCCATTAAGGTAAAATTCTTACAAAATTTAATTGCGAAAAATATTATTCAATTATCTGGGTAAATTTGTTAACTATAGATTTTTAGTTAATATCCTTAAATCCTCTGTACCATATGAAAATGAGATAGTCAATAATAAAAAGACGTTTTACATAGTAGCAATTGTTTGGTTAGCAATTTGTAACACATACACACTACAAGAAACAAATTATGTTAAAATAACATTATTGAATAACACAAATGTAGAGATAATGGAAATTATATATTCTGCGAACACAAAGATTAAACAAGGGATTACAAGAGTATAATAAATTTTGGAACCACAATAACAGCTTTATAAACATTGTCTATCACACTATGTATAAAAAAAAAATCAGGAAGTTCAAATGATGTACATCAGCAAATGTAAATGATAAATGGTATATATAAATTCAATATTTATATAAATATAGAATTTAATAAATGTCGTGCGATTAATAGTACATTTAAATATAAAATAAAAATACATTTTCCATTAACGTTATTATTTCTTAATCCATCAGTGGGATTGAGATATAAGGTATATTTTTTAATTAATATTCTGTGTAAAAATGTTCTTGCTGTTTTCAACAACAATTATTATTTTATTATTATATTTATTATATTTTAAGATAATATCAAACAAATTTGGTTAATTGTATACTCTCCCCCACCACATGCAGATTAATTTATAAATTTGATTGTGAGATAATGAATTATATGAATTTTTAATTGCACTACAACACCCAATACGGAATCAAATATAACAATGAAACACAAGTTGGGATTTTAAAAAGGAGTTTATAAGAAACTTGACTAATGGAAATTGTGCTACTGTTAAAAATTTGTCTTTTCTATTATTTTAATTTTTTATCCACTAAATTTAAATTAAATATTAACATAAAACTATAACTTAACATTATAATAATAATATCTAATATATAATAACATTGAATTAAATAAATTAAAATATTCAATTCTCTCACCACACATTGTGTATTTGTGTTGCGTTCATATATATAAATATGTATTTTAACAATCGTTTGAAATTAACCTTGGAATGGGTCAAATAATAAATTTTTATATTTTGTCAATTTTACCATTTAGTTTTTAGTTCTTTGTTTTTGTATTAATTTTTTGTTTTTTTTTTATCATAAAATAACTATAACATGTTTTGCAGGATTAAAAAGAAAAAAAAAACATACACACGCACACACACACACACACAAATTAGATACTAATTTACGTTTAATTTATTATTAGATTTTTAGATTGCATAAATATATTAAGATTTATAGAAAATAATTTTATTATAAATTTTAACAAAATCGTTATAAGAAAATAGAGTTGAAATTTAGTGAGAGTTAAATTTGGAAGTTTAATTTATACATTTAGTATTGGTGTATCCTCTTAACCCATTTATGTGTATACTATTATGGTTTCCCATGGACATCCTCCTATTTTATACAGCTCCATAGACTGTTTACAGTTTATCATGTTCTATACTTTTTTAAAATTCCTTCATAATCTATCTATACATCATCGTGTATTATAATATCCCTTACCAATTGGTCCAATTTAGCTAATATTAATTGTATACATTTTTCATTTGAATTAATTTTCGTACGAATATCTTTACCATTCAGGACAATGTCAGCTCATTTCGGGTCTCATTATACGATTACTAACGTTGGATATATATATATAGCCAACATTTGCTATATATTAACAACAAAGACTGTGACATGGGTGTGAGAATTATTGGTTTCATATATAAGTATATAGAAGGGCTCTTGTTGATATTATGTAAAACATGTCAATGTATGAAATCAAAAGAATGAAAGGTATCATAAAATGCTCATTGACAAAACATATAGGAAATTTATTTAATATATAAATTCTGGAAAAATGGAATCATCAGCAAGGAAAAATTTATTTATTAAATATCAATAAACAAATCAATGTATACGGAACAAGTAAATAATGTTATTGTATATAGATTTGACAATTAACAATTATATCGGAAATGTATTGTAATTTACTGCTCTCTGTACATCAATTAATTTATAAAAATCAAGAAAATTGTTGTTAACATCGGAACGATTTCAATAAATTTATAAATATTAAATTTAAAATTTTAATTAATTTGATTGATTTGACATTGAACATTCATCGGCGATTAAGTGTGTTGCGGCAGAACGGTGGATTTTAAGATGAATTATTCTTGTGAATTCAAATGTCTTCACATTGTGTGACGCATTTGAATTGAATCAGTACAAAAATAAAGTTTACATTTGGGTAAAGATTTTCTTCTTGTGATCCAATTATAAAAATAGAATTCATCAACGCAATTGTTTTGCAACAAAATGATTTATAATTAATTAATTGCAAAACGGAAATTATTATTATTTAATATTGACCGACCATTCGTTTTCCTTCTACTATGACACAAAACACTGTTTATAAAACTATTTTATATATCCAAAATATTTTTCGTTAAATTTTTGCATTAAAATTTAAAATATTTTTATATGGGGATAAATTATAATATTGGTGTACGAGTACAAAATAAATGGCGGGATTTCTTCCTAAGAGAAGACAAAGATGAAGACGAAAAATATATATATAAAAATACTGGTTTTCTTTTTTTTTTTTTTTTTAATATAAAATGTGATTCGTTGTTTCGATAATATTTTTTTAAATCGATTAAATATATAATATGTTTTTATAAAATTAACATTTTATTTTATTTATTTATTTTTTTTTATTTTCCATAAAAAAGTGAACAAAGAAGTCAAATAATAATAATAATAATAATAATAATAATTGTCATTATCATTCAACAACAACAACAACAACAACATCATCATTCTCTCATCATCAACATCAACATCAACATCATCATCATCATCATCACAAAACCACAAATTTTAAATAAAATTTATAATATTATGATTTTCAATAAAAAAAAAATATATTGTTTATATAAATAATTTTGGTATTAAATAAATTCAAGAAGAATATAATATTATAATTTAATATGAGAAAAGAATTACACACTTAAAAATTTTAAGCTTATAATTTAATTTAATTTTTTTATATTATTATATTTCTTATATATTCAATATAATTTAGTTAGTACATAAAGATATATAGGACTTATGTAGTTGGAGAGATGTCAAGTACACTATAAAAACACACCAACAAAACCAACCAATATTAATATTATTAATTTATATATATTATTATTATTATATATTATTTATTAATAATAGGTATAAATATATATATATAGTTTTTAATAATACTTTATTATAATTGAAACCGGTTTAAATGTATACACATAACGATAATAACCCAACAACAAATCCTCAACCACATACATATATAAAAACCCAAGATAGTATATACATTAAACTGGCAACCAGGTAACTAACTAACATATTATTATTATTATTATTATTTGTTACATCTGCTGTTTGTTCTCTTGCGTTATTTTATTATTATTATTATTATTATTATTATTAATATTATTAACATTGTTTTTGTAGTACAATTGTTGTTACTCAAAAACATTTTATAATACACACAATCTTTTCTTTTTATAATATTTTATATTTGATTATTATTATTTATGTAAATTAAGATATAATACAGATAAATATATATGTATAAGTTTGAATGAATACAGAAGAAGAAGAATATGTTCATATATAGCAGAGCAGAGTATTAAAAAAAAAAAAAAAAGCGCACACATTTCACATGATGTTACAAGAAAGGAAAAAAAAAAAAAAACCCATCTTGTTCTTTATATTATGGAAACAAAATAAAATAAAATAAAATACAAAAATTAAAAGGTTTTTTTTTTTTGTTTTGTTGCTGTTGTGAATTATATAATTTTTATTTTTTTTATTTTTTTTATAGTATAAAGAAGTGAAAATTATTTAAATCACTGCAAAAATTGTATATATCCGTTTTATTTAACAATTTTCCTTATATATTTTTATTATATGAATGGATTTATTGAATAAAATGTACAATTAAAACTTTACAAAATGATACAATTCAAACAAAGAAACGATATGAAAACAGTAATAATGTAAAAAAAAAAACAACAAAATATTTAATTAATTTATTATTCCGTAATTACATTATAAATTTGCAAATTTGCATTCAAGTGGGTAAATAAAAAAAAAAAAATTGAAGGCATGCGTGTGTGTGTGTATGTGTGTGTTGAATAAATTAATTAATGTTTAATTAAAATTATATAAGAATTAATTATATTATAAAATCGAATATGTAAATATTTACAAATTTGTATCGTATCTATAAATAATATGAATTTGCTACTTGATATTTTTAACACGTTAATCGCCATGTCAGTCATATGTGTCTGACGCTAAGAAGTTCTACATAAGCCATTTAATGTAATAATAATAAGAATACATTATATGTCTGACGTACGCGATTTGGTAGAAGGCCTATGGCCCATGTGAAAATTTTTCTGATATTATCGTGGCGATTAACGTGTTAATGTTTTATTAATAATATATATATATATTGGGTATATAACTTAAGTCCTGCGGATAGTCTGATAGGTGTTGTAATTAGTATTGCTTGTACACAGTGTGAAGTGGCAATATTTCGCTATTGTAGTAGTTGAATCCACCTTTCTTATTCAGTATATGACATTCAGTGTAAAAACAAGTATTTGTTTTGTGGTTGATTAAAAATGGAAAATTTTGTATCAACAAAACAGCATTTGCGGGACGTTATGTTAAATAATTTTATTCAGAAGAAAACAGTAGCAGTAACTTATTGCTTTTTGTTACAAATTTATGGTCAACATTCCCCATCACAAAACAATTGTCAGTATTGGTTTAGACGGTTTTGAAAATAATGATTTTAATGTTATGGGATAAATAACGCGTTGGAGCACCAAAAAAAATGTGAAGACGAAAAATTGGAAGCTTTACTCAGTGAGAAGATCCATGTCAAACGGAAGAAGAATTAGCATTGGCATTAGATGTTAGCCAAGTGTTTCCAAACGTTTAAAGCTGCTTAAACCGGAACAAAAACCATCACTGCTGACAAAACTTATCTATAGACCCAATATATATATTGCACTTATATTGGAAAAAAATAAAATGTAAATAAAACATTTCATAAATTTAATAAAAACTTTCTAAATATCAATTACTATAATATATTATATTTACTACGATACGATACTTACTTATGAAATATAATATATAAATTAAAATAAATACACCACACACACACACATGTAAAATATTAATAAATAATATTGTGTGTATGAAAGAAAAAAATAAATATATAAATAAATAAATAAATAAATAAATAAGCTAATTGAAATTGTCAAATTAAATTATATGATAAGTATATCCAACACAGTCTGATATTATAAATATAAATTAGTCTTATCTCAGACACTATCGTATCTTAGGACACTTGAAAAAAGTATTTAAGTACTTGTATATAGTTCTATATTGGCTGCAATAGTAAAGTGTGTCCAATTACACGCGTTTTCAAATAGTTGTTTAGACAATAGTGTGTTTTTTTTTTTTTTTAAATTATACGAGTGATGGAACAATGTAAATTTATGTGAAGCGCATAATCTCTAGCAGTGGCATGATGATTAGAAATACTAAAAACTAATCAATTTGTGATAAAACTTATTAAGTATATGTTAATGGAATCTAATTCGGAAAATGTTTGGAATCAAGTGTGTGAAATCATTCACCCACCTCATTCCCTGTCCCTCCCTTCTCCACCAGATCGTAAAAAATTTCTCACAATATATTCAGTTCAGTTCGAAAGTTATACAAACAATTTCTCTAGAGCCTTTACATTGGAAATATTAAGGACATATATATGGTGTAGGGAGGGGGTGCGAAAATTAAAGGATATATATATATAGATTAGAATAAACATTGGAAAACATTATTTCAATTATATATAGAGTTAAGTTAAAAAGAAAAAATACCGCAAAGAAAACCCGAATAAAAGATACTGGGCGATACTCTTATATATTGAGAATATTTAATTTTTGTATATAGGTGTGATCGGACGAGTCTCACCACCTATCTTTAGCACTTATCACTCCTTTAATACATTAGTTCAATATATAAATCGAATGAAATGAAACAATTAAATTGGTAATATTTGGATACTATATGAGAATTCAACAAAACGTTATAACTTATTATTAAATACCATTTGTTTCGAAATACAAATATGGATATAAAACATGATGGAAAAATTCTATTGAGAGTATTTGGGAATAGCACGACCATCATCTACTTTCATAAATCTTTGAAACTTATCATTATGGATTCAAAATATACACAAGCATGATTGTGGTTTATAGTTTTCTTTTCTTTTGTTCTTGTGTTATGACCAACGCGTTGGAAACACAAATATACATGACAGTGTATTTAGTGTTCGGCTATATAGATTATAGAAAAAGCAATGATTACACTCAAGCACAAACATCCTACTATTATAAATGGACATATATTAGGTTTTTTTAGTGTTTTGCAATTTGATTTTTAATATACGAAATTAGGAACGAATGATTGTGACAGAATCACATCTATATAGAGTTCGGTTGTGGTTTTAAATATGCATACATTGAAGCATAAAACTTCCATTATATTAGATTAGATTCTGTTCTGCGCCAAAAATTCGACTAGAATCGATGTAATTTTCCCATGTAAAGTTTGTACTGGCAGTCGTGTTAAAACGTTTATAACTCTGTAAAACACTATTTTTACTATTTTGTACATTATACCAACAACAATTTTTAAATTTCCATTCCATTGTATGTTGTTACGTATAGAGTTTTGCCTATACATTTGTACAGTGTATTTTTTTTTTTTTGGGAAAATCGAAGGACGGACGAAACGTTCCTGTACCTATACACATCTTATGTGCAATAATATTATTATTGTGTGTAAACTATCGCATATAAATATAAAAATAATTATCTGGTCAAAAACAAGTAATAAACATGGGTGAATTGAATTGTGAGACACAGTGTCATTTTTATTTACAATTAACATGCGAATTTAATTAATTTTTAAACAAATGATCCATATTTCACACATCCAATTAATATTATATTGCAAACGCTTTCCAATTCAGTTTTTAATTGATCATAATCATATATAAACAAGTCCGAGTATATATATATACAAATAAAAAGTACGTTTTATTATTAATATAATATTGAAAATTATAAATATAATTAAAAAGAATATTGTTAACAATTCAATTCATTTCACTTAAATCTTTTATATTGTATATAGAGAAAGAGGAGAATGTATTATAACCTGATTTTAAATTTATACCAATATTAAAATAGTAAGCAAATTAATAAAACATAAAAAGATATAGAATGTATTTTCGTATAAATATGGTACACACACCACCACTCACTCACCCAACACAGTACATATTAATTTTATTGATATTTTAATAAAATTATACGATAAATATTTTCAACTAATTTATTATTATTTTATTTTTATTACTATTATAACTATATGTATACTATAAATATTTAAACGACTTACGAGTAAGTATTGTATATATACCTTTATTTATATTGCTTACTATAAATTATAAATTAATGCAATAATATTAAAATAAAATGCATTTTCACATTTTAACATTTGTGTTATGCGAAATTCGTGATTTACAATCGGCTATAAATAATCAATCAATAATAATATCAAAATACAAATACAAATACAAATATTCATAATAATATATTTTGCTTGTAAAAATATATATACGATAGAAATTTTATAGTTTTATATATTGTAATTTAATTATAGTATACATTCAATTTCTTAGAAATGATGGTGGTATTTGAACGATAAGATAAAATCAGGTTGTTAATATACATATGATACAGAGTACACCTATAACCTATATGATATACATAACAATATAAACAGAATGTCTTTTTATATATTATTTAATATAGACCGAATTTTTTGTTTGCTTATAATTTGTATATAGATAATGTCAACGAATACCAGCGCTTGCTTTACACGGCATAAAACTACACCTATACCAATTCAGTCAAGCTGCGGTAAGATAAATTACTCAATATGTGAGTATATATAGAACAATTCACACCAATTGGTGTATTTATGTTTCATTAAATAATTTTCAAAGATATTCGTTTATAATCATAAGTAAAAATACATATAGGTAATGTTTATATAGATATTTTAACACTTGCCCATCTCAAAATATCACATATAAATTCAGACATTTTAAAACACGACGCCACCACTACTTGTTGTTTTACATGAACATATATGTTCGAGAATTGCTCACATTAAACATTCACTGTCGTGCAGTGGGTCATGCTAATCAATAGTGCTGCGTTATGTTGGTATACCAAATTAAATATAACATATGTTTGGTATATAGATAAGCTCCACTTCACTTGGAACATATTAATTTGCAATTTCTTGTTCCTACTTCCTATTTTAGCTATACCTGATTTTGTCAAAAATAATTAATGTCTGTTTTTATTTAAAAATTTATGGGGGAAATGTTTTTAAAAATATATTCATATAAATTTTTTATGAAATGGTTCCGTCACAGACACAGACGCAATGAAAAAAATTGAATATGATATAAAAAAAATCGGATGTAATTGTTATTAAATAGCCTTTAAAAATTGTTTTGTAAATTTTAACACACGTATACACACAACCGTACAGCCTTAAGTTATTCAATATATATATATATTGTGGAGATCAAAGGATGACCAAAAATCTGGTGATAAAAGAAATCGATACTAATTAACCGTCATACAATTAGACACAGTGTTTAATATATGCTCCGTAAATTGAAGAGATGTAACAAAAATTAATGACAACATCACCCTGTACCATCGTTTCTGGTTTTTTTTTTAGTGCCACGAAATTGGTGGGGCGGTAAAACAATTTTTTTTTGCTTTACAATATATGTTATAAATAATTAAGATATTATATTAATTATCTTCTTATATTTTATTTATTTATTATATTATATTATTATTTATAATTACTTTTTGTTTCTTACATATATAATACATTTTTGAAGAGGAAAAATATATTATAACTTAAAGTTTTATTCACCCGTATATAAATTAAAATAATTATTTATTTATAAATAGAGTACATAAAATTTAGCCTTGAAAGGAAACAAAAATAAAATAAATAAATAAATAAATAATAATAAAGGAACGTTTGAGTGCGCCTGCTTCTCTTCATTATTTTTTATTTTATACAATTAACACAAAATATAGGGTAAACCAATGTATTGCAGAACTTTGTCTGGTGATCAGTCACGCACGGAACACGGAACAAAAAAATAAGATGAATCAATCAGCTATAAAGCGACGAACTAAAGAAAAAATTCGTTCGATTTATATCTCATCAATAAATTTACAATAATTATGTAGGGATTTAAAAAACGAATGAAATTTATTATAAAACTATCGCATTGGGGGGGGTGTGATTACTTCGAATTTTTGAACGAAAGGTACATATTTGGTGCCGTCAAAGAACAGAATGGTTGGAGGCGAAGATAGAAAGAGAGACGGAAGACCTAAGGCAAGATGGCTAGATGCAGTAAAGTGTGATATAAAGAGCGTTATAATTCGGGATTTGAAGACACTGCGGATAGATTATGTTGGAGAAGCGTGTTGTAATTATTGTTCTGAGCGTATTTTCCGCACATATTTCCTGTATCTTAAAGTAATAAATGTATTAGACATTTTACAAATGGTGCACAATAATATAGTATACCCTATATAAATAAATATATAAATATGTATATATTTTTATCATTTATAAATCAATCTAAAAAGAAAAAACCCAAGTACATATATATTCATGATACAACATTCACTAACTCACCACTACCACCATCACCATCACACAACCACCACCACCACCACCACCACACAACAATTGTGTCTACAAGACAGGAAATGTGTTAATTCACATGGAAAGATGGATAAAGATGATTTTTCGTTGTATAATTTTTGTTGTTTTGTTAGTATTTACATAACAACATATAGAAAAGAACAAAAAAAAATAAACATGGAACTTAAAGTATAATATTAAAATTAAAATATATAGTGAGAGTGTAGTAATAATAAACAAACCAACAAAAAAAATACATAATAATAGTTATTTTATGTAACCATATAAGAAATGTACTAATAATAAAACATATTCCGAAATGAGGGTGAAAATTCAAATTTTGTTCCATTTCTTTATTATAAAATTTCCCCTATGTGTTTTTATTTTTTTTTATTTTATTAGAATTTCTAAAAATAATCAACATTTTTAAATAAAATGGAATAGAAAAGTTTCTTGTTAGTTTTTTTTTTTGGTTTTATACATTACTACTGGTGGTTTGTTTGGCCATTAAATGGGCGAAAGTGAGTCATAAAATTACTATAGAATAGAAATTTACATTATTAATTAATAAATAAATAAATAATTGTCATATTGTTTAAAAACACATGGAAAAAATAACAAATATGATTTCTATTCCATTCTTGCTAATAATTTAAAAATTGTTTTTATTTTATTATAAGAAATTATATAGATCTTGAATTGGATTGGTTTGGATATACAATTCGTTGTGATAATTTTTCACTCAAAGATGAACAACAAAGATAATCGATGTACGTATAGTCAAAGCACACCATGTGCAACATTGCAGAGAAACTGGACTTATCACATCCCAAATATATATATGCATTGTAAACCCTTTAAAACAATACATGCATTTAAAGAAATTCACTTAACGACGCAATGCATTGCCATCAGCGATATGCTCATATGAAACGTATAAGCAAAATGATCCATTTTTTTGAAACGATATAATAATTAAATTCGAAAAAGATCGTGGAGCAATCAAGATGAACTAGCGTCAAACAATATCTATAAAATTGATATTCATTAAAAGAAAGTTATAGGTTTGGTGAGATTACAAATTAATTGTCCATTCTGAAAACTTATACGACCAAAACCAAACCAAATACATTCAACAACTAATAAAAATGTACAATAAAATTCAATGAAAAACAACTAGAATTTTGGCAAATTGTAAAGACAACAGAAGGCATACAACATCTTTGATCACTCGTCAAAAATGTATGGAACTTGGTTGGTAGTATGTAACATTCACCAGATAGCCCCTGACTTTGTGCCAACAAATTACCATTTATATATAAAGTTTTCAAAAAGTCTTGTAATATGGTATAAGAATTTCAAATAATTATTATCATAATGTCAAATCACATCTGGTTGCAATGAATTAATTACCGCAACCCAAAATTGTATTTGTATATACTTGTTTTTTAAATAAGTTGTTTAAATTTATATTAATAAATATAAAATAACTTTCAAGACACTTACCATTAATTCAGTTGCATTACTAGTTGTGGGTTTTCCAGTAACAATATAATTATTATTATAATTATTATTGTTATTATTATTATTATTATTATTAGTATTTTGATTATTACTATTATTATTACTTGTATTATTATTACCAGTACCGGTAGCAGTAGTAGTTGTAGTAGTATTAGTAGTAGTAGTAGTTGAAATGGTATTTGGTTTATTTTTTAATGGATGGTGTTTTTTTGGTACTGGAGTTATTGATGCCTGACCAAGTTTATATAATTTACCAACTTGCATCAACAGATCTTTTTCAACGGCTGTACGTACTGAATTACGTATAACATTTTTTAACACTGTATCCGCATCTAATTTTACATCGTTTAATGTTTGTACATAATTTTCAATTGAACGTATTGTTGAACCATCACATTCGCCCAATGCACGAACCGCACGCACCACTAAACGTGTTAAATCTGTATTACTACCGACAACCACTCGCTTACGTGCCATAGGCGCTCGATACGAATGCAAACCTTTATTATATACTTTAATTACTTTACCGGCCTGCACAGCCTCCTCTAATTTACCGGCAACAATATCTTCATGAAATTTATGATGATTACCAATTGCTTGACAAATTTTCTGTATACTTGGACGTTGTTTTTGTGAACGAATTTTAGTAATTGCTTCTAATATCCATTCTTGCCAAGTTTTTGCATTTGCAATTACATCATCATTATTATTTAAACGATTAACATTTTTATCATTATTATTGTTATTGTTATTATTATTATTAATATTATTATTATTATTATTTGTATTACCAACAGTTTCTCGCATTGCGTAATTGTGACATCTGGAAATATATTAAAAATAAAAAAAAAATAAATAAATAAATAAATAAATAAATAAATAAATAAATAAATAAATAAATAAATAAATAATATATAAAATTAATGGTTATAGTAATAATAATAATAATAGTAGTAATAATAATAATAATAATAACAATAACAATGGCTTTGCGGTGCACACACATTAAAATATGTTTAACAATACCAATAAAAATTTAGTTATTATGAATTATTTCCATTTCTATTTATGCACGCAATAACAACAAATCATTCATATTATCAATACAAAAAATACAATAAACAAATGCGATACAAGTATTATTATTTAAAATAAATTAAACAATGTATTTATAATCAATAAAAATAATACACCTATTAAAATTTGTATGTACAACAATAAAAATAACAACCAGAATTAGAGTGCACTTTTTGTAATAAGAAAAAAAAAAAAACATCGATTTACAAAACAAGATTTTAAATGAGTGAACATATTCAAATATTCGTTTTGCGGTAATATAAATATTACGTATTATACGTAAATTCTACAACAATATTTAAATGTATCTTATGATAGAATTATTATAAAACCCATCACACCTGTTGTGGTTGATGATGGTGGTTGATGATGGTGGTTGATGATGGTGGTGATGGTGATTGATTATTCTTAATTTATTTATAAATTGTTTGCTATTTTTCTAACTGGTTTTTATATTAAAAAAATTATATACTTTTACTTTTACTTTATTTTTTTTATTTATAGATACAAAAATAGAAAGATAATTAAATTATATGTTCCGAATCATCACCATCGCTTACTACATAATAAGTTCTTTCTTATCTGCACAGTCATTCGATTTGTGACAACAATAAAATCAAAACAAAAATGACCAATGAAATTTTATGATCGTGTAACCTTTTTTTTTTTGCTCACTAAATTATTTATAAATTTATATCAATATACTTTTATTTATAGGACAGAATCCTGTATTGTATAAAAAGAAAATAAATATAACCACCTTTTTTATTATTATTATTCTTATTTTTATTATATTTTTTTTTTCTTCACTAAATGCATGAGAAATTCTATAAAAATAATTAAGAGCATTTTCGCATACACACACAGGGTGATGTTAACACAATTATACACATAAATTATTAGTGGAACGTTAAATTATTTGTCGCATTCACAATTTAAAGAGTGATCCTTGATATGTCCTTGATATGTCCTTGATATATATCCTTAAGTCTTGAATCAACAATTTGAGATTACAATCAGTTAACCATCACATAATTTTATTTGTAATATGTGAATTCCATCAAAACAAAATATTTGCTCTATTGTTGCACGATACAAGAATCGAAAAAAAAAAAGAATCACTTTTCCATGCCTGTTCTGGCAGGCCATTTGCACAATTGAATTATATTAATTGTTGTTTGTAGCATTCAGTATAGTGATAATTTGATCAGATTTTAACAATTCATAATAATAACACGCCCTTCTTTCCGATTCCATATCAAATCAAAGCAGTAAAACCTTCTTTCTGTGTACATTACGTTTTTTGAAATGGATTTTACTGTGGTTAACCTGCAGATCAGTTCAATCTTTAGTTCCTTTAGGATTATCAAAATATATCCATTATTCATCATCGGTGACAATACAATACAAAAACGATTTCTTTTCTGCGCTGTCTTTCAAACAAAATTTCGAAGCTGAACCCGATATTTTCCTTCCATTTGACGGTGAATTTAAACGATAAGAAGAACCTGCTATTGACTTACATTTAATAAAACTACAAGTGTTTTGTTATGCAAATTTGTATCTTTGAATTTATTGCCATTCAAATCAAAATCATTACTTTTGAATGGTTAAAACCACGTTCGGTTGTATACCTTCCTTCACATAAAGTTTCGATGACTTTCTGCCGCAGTTTTCTTCAAATTAATTTATTATTTTACTATGTGCTTGACAATATATCACCCTGTGACAGAGTATATAAATTTCATATTTTTTTTTTTTATTATATAGTCGCTAAATGCACAAGAATATTTTATGATATGACATTATTATTATTGCTGTTGTTGTTGTTGTGGGTATATAAAGATTATTGTTGGTTAATATATATATATATTATTTAATTTATGTACAAATGGAAATAAAAAAAATGCAAAAAGAAAAAACTACATAAATATGGGCAGAAAAAATATAAATATATGAAAAAATCAATTAATATATCAACGTCAGTCACGCTCATATAATTGTGATTTTTGTATGTGGCTTGTGAATGTAAAATATATAATTTTAATATAAAGTAAATCTCCTCCAATATGCAAATTGCATATTATAACTCTCTGTGCGATTAATTCAGACTCGCAGTTGCCCCGTTTGTAAATGTGCATAATAATATATATTTTTTATTTAATTTAATTAATTATATGTTGTTGTTGGTGGTTTTTCTTTTGAAATGCTATACGACGTACAATGACAACGCGATAATAAAATTTATTTATCGACAAAAATAAAATATCATCAACAATAATAATCGCCTGAAGTAATTGAAATATACGCGCCAAGCATCATTAGTTTTATTTTGACAAGTCATTAAAGTTGTTGTTTTTTTTTTTTTTCATATCATCCAAAATTGCATAAATTCCAAATTCGGTTTGCTATGTTCATTTAGAGAAATTAGTAACTGCCGTAAATATATATATATAGAAGAAAATATAGAGGTTACGTATATAAAAGTGTTTCACATTGATATGATATGGTCATTCAAATAACATCGACTGCTACTTAAATAATGGTTTTGAAAAAAAAAAAAAGTGCATGATATTATTATGAATGATTAAACGAATACAGGTGTGTGTTATGATGTGGTCCATGTTGTTATATGCAACAAAATGCAAATAAATGCACCACTTTCTGAATGGTTTTTTGTTTTTGCGTCAAGAGAATTGCACTTAATTTCATCTGATTTGAGTTTATTCAGTTTTACACACATTTAATAACACTTTCGGAACATACAAAAAACGAATCGCAATTTGCAACAAATTTTAATGGTTCAGACACGACTAATGTATGCTTTTCTTATATAACATATATAAAATACATTCACCCACTCACACACACCTAATACATTCTTACACAGAGATTTCATTTTTTTCATTTGATTTAATTTTATAAAATATTAAAAATTTTCATACATTAATTTATTTTTTGTTGAATTTTGACGGTGTTATTATAATAAGTGCAAAATAAATTACCGGATATATAATATAAATAAATATATACGTTCGCATATAAAATATAAGTAAATTTGTTATAACAACAACAAAAAAACACACACACACACCTCTCTAATTGTTTGAGAAAAAATTATTCCCAAAAAATTATGATGACTTTTTAAATTATTGTTTTTAAATTTAGATAAGATATTTACTAATTGTTGATTTCTTAAATTTTATCCCATGTATAATAATTTATAAACTTGAATGTAATTCATCTTGGATAGATGGTCATATAAGCTTTACTCGGAGTAACCAGACATGATGACAATGTACATATTTTAGTACCATTATAGTGTATGGTAGAAAAATGACCTATTCATCTGTCTCCCAGTCAAATAATAGATTGATTACTACATCTATGTTGAATACAATAATTTATAAAGATATTAGTCTGCAAACAGATATAGATTTCAACAAACAGAGGGTATGGCAGTATTAAATATCAACTCATTATAAAACTATATAACAAATACGACCGCTGTAAATTGATGACATTGAATAACACCACAAAATTATATGGTACAGAAAAAAAACAATTTTTTTGTAGATTTTTAAAAATCTATCGACGAACACGAAAAATTATATAAAATTTTTATTTTCACATAAATGAAGTGAATAATACCATCAAAGTTTAATAATTCTCAAATATTTGTTTATAATACATATATTAAATTATTTAATAATATAATATAATGTTAATACAATTCATTGACATTTAAGAAAAAATAGTCATAAAAATTATTACACATATATTAACAGAAAGATACACAAATACAATATTTATATTCGTATGAACATATTATTTTAGACGAATGTGTTGGACCAACAAAAAAAATTAAAAAAAAAAAAAAAACATAAAATTTTCTCATTTACATATTTAACTTTTCTATAATAATAATTTAAATTTAAATATAGTACGTACATACACATACAGTACCTAACGCACAGTCAGACCCAATAATAATCAAACTAATTTTTAGTTAAATGTTTATTTTTAAAGCATCACCAATTAATTCAATGAATACATCACAAAATCAAAAGACGACTGATTTTTTAGACAAGTAATCCAACAATTACCTGAAAGATTGTGTGAAGGTGGTAGCATTTCAATGAATCATACTTTGATTGAAATATTAATATTGTATATTTGTGGAATAAATCTATCTATATAACTATATATATATATATATAAACTAATAATTAACAATGATTGAATAAATTTAATCAATTAGATTAAATGTTACGTCTTTTGTTTACAACAATAATATAAATAAAAAAAATAAATAATATTATATTAATAAATTAATAAATCAATCATATATCAATTTAAGGAACATCAACTATACAATATATATATAGTCAGATACGTAAGTAATATTAACATAACTATATTATTTGTATTAAGTATTAATAAAATAATTTATAATAATCAATTTATATTTTTACCATATTCTTATTGAAAGTAATTTATTTTAAATACGTACTCGTATAGATAGAACTACATACATTTTAATAATAATTCTATTAAATCAATAAATATTTATCGATTTTAGTTTACGTGTATATGAAAATAAAAAATATATAGTGTTATGGTAGATGTAAAACCATCAACAAATCAACCCCCATTATTATATGTATAATTCAAAATAACATAACGATAATAATAAGATCGGTCTATACCAAATATGATGTTCCAGAAGAAAGAAAGCTTGAATACCTGCGGCTACATAGCTAGATGCATAATAATTATAAAAATACTCAGAGGTGCGTAACATTGTCTCAAATAAGACAAAATTGTTTATGGAACTATATATAGAATCTACCCTGAAAAATGTCCAATCTAAAAATATATATTCAAAAAAAGGATTAAAAAAAATATTGTAAAAATGAGCTATAACGCCATGGCATTTATTAATTACCATAATTTTTTATTAATGAAATAGAAATACAAATAAAAAAAAATGATAATAAAATAATAATGACATGAATATTATGCGTAATCCCTTAAATTTGATAGATAGTAGATATAGATTGATAGAACATTTACAGGTGTTACTGGTGATAGCAAAAGACATTGGTTATGTAAAAAATTTAATTATGCTGTAGAGTTTTTGCATTGCAGTAAATTTGGAATACCATCCCGCCGTGTGTGACCATGGATTGCTAAACTATATTTTAGCCTTTAACCACTAATATTTATCATCGTTATAGTTTGTATACAATGAGATACGTTAATACACATTCTCGTAGTATTACCTGGCTATCATTAAATTGACTTGAGAACCTTGATTACACAAAATAGAATATATAAAGCCTGGAATGCATTTATCATGTCCTGTAACATGAATGGGTCGTTGTTAAAAGTACGTTATTGTACGCATGTGGTGATACATCGAAGGTGACGTCTATGTTAACATATCGCCCATATATTCAAATAAAAAAGAGAAAATGAAGATGGATCGGTCACAATTTGAAGAGGAGTGGATATTACAAATCAACGCTTGGAATAGAATCCACATGGTAGGAGGATGGACTGAACTATGCGATACATAACAAGAAAATGTAATTGCCGAAGGCGTAGCCCACAGTAAAATCTAGCTAGAGATGAAGAAATTGACTGAAAATAGAATATAAACAACACTGTTTTAATGATTTTCTATGTTTTTGTGAGGATTAACAGAAATTTAAGATATAGATGATGATGTTATAATGTTCTAGACGAAGCGTAATTCTATCTTCCATCAACAATATTGAAGTCAAATAATAATATTATTTAAAATAATGTGAATATTCAAGTATACTTTCGTTACCCTTCATTTGTGTGTTTGCAAACTGAGATTGCGATCACCCTATGCATATGATAATTTAACAAATCATTTGGAATATTACAGACCGATTCTATTAGGAGTTAGGACTTTAATTAAAACATCTTTTTATCTAAAACTTTCTCATAATTTTTAACGTGTTCAAGTGGGAACACATACTGTGTATAACTTTATAAACTCATATTATTTTAGCAGATTTCTGGATATTATATTTTTTTATTTTAACCAAATTTTAAGATTAGGTTTTTTTTATTCTTCAATAATAAGTCACCATTAAAATTGTGTCCTATAAATTTTTATAATTATATTTTCTAAACACACTGTCTGTAAAAATATATATTATTTTGACATTTATGATAGAGACATGACACACACACACACATGCGTTAAAAACAAAATATTGCCATACAAAAAGAAAATACAATAAAATTATATAAAAAAAATAAATATATAAATAAATAAAATAAAATAAAATAAAGGCAGATGCGCTAAATTTAAGAAATCGAAGAAAATATGTCAACCCTATTTTATTTTCAAGTAAGTATTCCTATCTTTATTTATTTCTTTTATATTATATAAAAATATAAATTATAAAAATAATAAAATTCAAGCAGAAAAATTTATATATAAAATAATAAAATAATTTAACAAATGTTTTCTTGTGCTCTGTGTGTCTGTAGTGCTGTAGTGCTCTGTTCAATGTATAATCGGTAAATAAGTATGTGTATTAATAAAGTAAGTTTTTTTTTTTCGAATATTATATAAATATTTCTTGTTTAAAAAAAAAAAAAAGTAGCATTTTTTTTATTATATTATCTTATGTATATGTTTTGACATTTACGTTGTCGTGTATATGTTTTTCAATGGTTTTTCACGTCAATAATAATTATATATAAACAGAGAATTTATTAGTGTCAGTGTGTATCTACATAGCTCACAATTACATATATATGATAAAATAACAAAAAAAAAAAAAAAAAGAAAAAAAAAAATAAGGTAAGAAAAGGAACCACACACATACACACACACACACACACACATGCATACGACCTGTATTTACCTTTATATTATATGTGTACGTACATACATATGAAAACATATTTATTATGCGCTATTAATAATTATTATTTTATAACACAATATATTATTTATATATCGACAATCTACCTATTTTTATTTAATAGAATATTATTGGGCGATGATGTTGTATTTATTAGATATAAATTTATTAAATTATAAATGTTTTTTTTTATATATATTATTATAAATACATATATTAATGCGAAACAAGAAAGAAGGCAACGTCGTAGCTCGGGCATTAAATACAACCAACAACAACACAAAACATTTATTTTATTACTACACTTACACAACATACGTACATACACATTATTACATACTTTACCCGTAAAACTAAACTATATATACAATTAAATTCAACCAACGAGTAATAAACGACACCATTTATAATTTATGTATATTTAAAATGTATAGCATAGAATTTTCCATTTAATAAAATGGAAAAAAATTAATTAACATATGTTTATTTATTAAAATTATATACGAACAATTAAAAGAAAAATGTAATTATTTTTGCAAATTTTTTTTTTTTTTTAAATGTCAAAATTGCTTATTATAATATTATCTATTATTGGAATAACCATTATGGAATAAATGGATGCGTTCGTACCATAAAAAAAAATTTATTGCTGTATTGTACAAAGAAGAATACAACAAACATTATCTGAGCACTCCATCTGAACGGAATTTAAAAAAAAAAAAAAAAAACCCACAAACAAACCAGGTAAAAATGTTTCGAATATCTTTCAATTAATGATAATACATTGTCAACATTTTTACACATAGAATTGAAATTAATAAAAGTAAACGGAATTTTTCCACTATCTTTTTACACTTTAAAAATTATTTTACACCAAACTATAAAGGGGTGGGTTGCAATGTTTTCTTTTTTTTTTTTTTTTTAATAAATATATTAAAATATTTTTACGACTTGAACGGCGGGAAATTTATTATTTATCTACACGTAATTATACTGAACGCACTACTGTCATTTTTTTTTTTTCATATTGGAAAAAATTGGAATGTAAATGGAATTATATTTAATTTTATTGTAAATGGAATCATTAAGAAAAATGTTTAATATAAAAGTTAATATTATGTTCAAATAAAATTAAAATAAAGAAATAATTCTTTTCTTTTAAAAAAAAAAGAATAAAAATAAAAAAAAAAAAAAAAATGAGAAAATAGTATATGGCGCATTTGAGAAAATTGCAAGAAGCCGACGGCAGCCATTTTGATAAGACGACGACAAAATTATAGAAATTAAATTCTTCTTTTTACATTATAAATAAACTATTAAATGTATTATAGATTTTTATATTAAATAAATAATGAATTTATTAAATAAAAACAACTAAAACTTACCAGCAAATTATTAAAATAAATGTAAAAAAAAATAATAATGTTTTTCACAAATTTATTCCTTTTTTCTCAGCAGTAAAACAAAAAAATAAAATCACCACATTTAAAATAAAATCGATCACTTCACCACTACTTATGTTCATCGAACCACATCACAACTACACATAACCAATTTATGTATTTTATTCTTTTTTTTTTTTTTTTATTAATTATATATAAATATATAGATAGAGTATAGGTGAGTGTTTTTACATATGTGTTGTATTATTGAATTGATGTGATAAAAAAAATTGCATATGGATGTGTGTTGATGTGTAGAGTAGTGTGTTCTGTATCGTTTCTCTATCCTACGGAATTTCTTTGAAACATTGATAAATCAATTTGTTTCTTTCTTTTGTTTTTTTTTTTTGTTTTTTTTATTTATTCAATTAATTATTTTATTTTTTACACATACTACCATAAAAACAACAAAATAAAAAAAAAAAAAATTGTTTTAAGACCGAAACCGATTAACAACCGACACACTAAGAATATTTTAATAAACTTTTGCGTTCCTTTTTTTTTTTTTTTTCAATACACGAAAAATTATACTTTTATTATAATCAAATATTAGAAAAAAAAAAAAACTATATTTTAGTTTAATTAGAATATATAAAAACCATTTACTTTACACATTCGCATTTCACAAATTTGATTTTCTATGTTTTGCGTTTTCTTAATTCTTTTCATACTATTCGCATTCATTTCGTTTGTGTAGTAGAAAAATATAAAATGGCTATTTATGCAATATTTATTTTTAAATTATATTTATTACAATTAACACTACTACGTCTTTTAATTCTTCTTTTTTTTTATAATAACTTTAACTTTTTAATACATTCATTTCATTTCTATCTAATTATTTCTTAAAATATTGACACGGTAAATAAAACACTGGATCACAAACATTCACGTCACAACACGACGACGATCGACGACACAACCAAATGCTTGTTTGATTAGAAATGAATGAAATGAAAGAATGAGACTTGAAATTGAAATATGAATGGTCTGGTCAATGCAATGGTGTATGATTTGATTTAAAAAATGGAGAAAATGTGGAGATGCAGAAGAGAACTAAGAAATAATATTGGAAAATAGAAATAGCAATTGGAAATGCAGAGACAACATGCCTAGCAGGCTAGCAGTGCACACATACACAACTGAAATATGTCAAACTTAACATTTAACACACTCAATTATACCAATAAATCTACACACTCCACGAAATGATCATTCATGCACCATATCCATATATGTCTCTTCTAACACACACTCTGAAAATTTCATTTTGCATTTTACACCATTCCAATGGAAGTTTGATGATATTTTGTGAGTGCTTGAGTTCACTGAGAAACGAGAGAAATTTATAAAAAAATGTTCACTCTCGTCTGAATGCTGCATGCCTGCAAAACGTGAAACATCAAATCTACTAAATGATATTGGGAAAAAATGACTATTCCCCTCTTCCATTAACCATTTCAGTGCAAGTACTAGAGGTTCAAGTGCGACGAGTGGAGTGGTGTGCGTGCGGTGTGGTGGTCGTTTTTACTGAAAATACAATGGTTTTATTTTTTATTTTCAATTAAATTATTTTTTTAAATTTTAAACATACATAGTTGAATTAATATATTTTTTTTTAATTTTATGTAATAAAATTTGATAAAATCCATACAATAAATTAAAAAGTTCTTATTCCATCCAATTTATATCACACCTATTCATGTTATTATTTTGTGTTTCATTCAAATTTCATCAATATAAAAATGACATTAGATACAAATAATTGTTTTGATAATCTGCAAACAACAATTCAACAAGAATATAAAATAATTGCAGAATAGTAATATTAATTTAATTTATTTATTAATAATATTTTTTTTTACTATATAAATTTATATTATAAGTAAAATGTATTTATTTTTTTTACAGTAAAATGTTACAAAGTGAAGATGTGGGTGGTGTGTATGTTATTCCGTCATTTGAAAGTTCATTTTGTAAGTATATTATTTATTTGAGAACGATGGAAATTTTACTTGTAATAATTAGTAAATTATCAAAGTTGAATGCCGGTTCATAATTAATATTGGAAATTTAATATTTATATAATTTACATAAACATATATCCAATTTCAGTATGGTTTGGTGTTATATTTATACGTGAAGGAATTTATAATGATGGTATTTTTCGATTTACAATTACTTTACCAGAAAAATTTCCAAATGATAATGTAACACCAGTTAGTAAAGTTACAATACTTATTAATGTATCAATTGTGAAGGCATTTATAATTTTCTAATCTTTATTTTATTTTTAGATCATAGTTTTTCAAAGTGAAATACTTCATCCACTTATTTGTCCATATACTGGTACATTAGAGTTAAATGAATATTTTCCACATTGGAATCATTCAGAAAATCATATCTGGCAATTATTAAAATTTATAAAATATTTATTTCAACAACCAAATCAATGTACAAATGGAAAAATTGTAAATAAAGATGCAACAGACTTATTAATTAAAAATAAAAATGAATTTATTCTAAAAATAAAAGAATTGATACGTATAAGTCGTGACAAAATCTATGATCCATCACCAATCGATGACCGACATTATATTACATTTGAACGTTATGATAAAGATATACACGGCAATGTTTTAGAGAATATTAAAAATAAAAACATATCGATAACGTCAATTGGTGGATTAGCAGGATCAACATCATCTTCGACAATGCCACCGACTGGATTATCGTGGGTTAATGAAGGCGAATTTAAACCATTAAGTAAATGAAACATATTTTTATTTCATTTTACTTTTTTATAAAAGCAATATTAATATATATTTTATAATTTTAATTTTTAAATAAATTTATATTTTAATAGTAAATGAGGTTGTTTTTTTCCAATTTTTTTTTTTTTTTATTTAAATATAATAATTTTTTTAATTGATATCGATCCTTTGACAATAAAATATATTCATTTTATTATAATTTTTGAACAATTTTTGTGTTAGGATCATTAAAAAAAATTGTTTGGTTTATATTTAATTTAGCTTTTTTGAAATTATAACGTGTTAAAAAAAAAAAAATTATAAAATATCCTTAATTTAATCCTAAGAATGATTTTTTCAAAAAAGCTGAATTAAAGACAAACCAAATTTAATATCCCAACGAAACCTACAATTATAAAGAAAAAAAAACACACATCTCGATGATTTTTAAATAATATATTGGAAAAATTTAATTCTTATAGACAATATGAGACGTTTTGTTGTTATGCATTTCACAAACTTTTAATTGTAATGATAAATCATTAACCAATTCTTCAACTTGTTTTAATTCATCGGAATATAAGCCTTCTGGTAAAACTAAAGTTTTTTCATTATCATTGTTTTTAAAATCTTCAAAATATTTTTTTAATTTATTTTGCACTTCCGATTCAGTTGTTTTATTTCTGTTATGGATTTTATTAACATTTTCCTTATCAAAAACACGTTTCCAAAGAGCCCGTTCATTTTCTAAATGTTTTTCTTGTTTTTCGGATAATAATTGTAATTCTTTAACAATTGTCTCATTATTCGGCTCTAATTTAAGTGCTTGTATTAGCCTACGTTTGGCTTTTTCATAATCGCCAAGAATAAATAATGCACGTCCGTCTTGAAATAATGCTTTACAATTTGTTTGGATATTTGATATCCGAGCTATTTCATTACACATTAAACATGCACGTTTTGGTAAATTCATTTTATTATAACATACTGCTAAATTTGTATATAATTTTAATAAAAATTCTTGTTGTTCTATTTGTTCAGATTCATTTTCTAATTTACAAAATTCTAATGAACGTACAGCATTTTGAAATGAACGCGTAGCTGATGATATATTGCCTTGTTTAAAATGATCAGTGCCCTTTAAATGTACATCGTTGACTTTTTTAATAACAACTGAAAATTTCCGTTTATCTTCTTCCGCAAGATCATTCAGCGCATCATCATTACCGATTTCTGTGAAATCTAATAGTTTTATAATAAATAAACCATCAGCTTCGGGTAAAGCACGTGGTGGACAACCCATTTTACCAAATAGATATTCATAGGATATTAGAAATTGAGATTCTTCGCCCATTTTCATTGTCATAATTGATAATTCAATACCCGGTAATACATCATATTCTTTTGTAATAAATTTTTTACTTTCACCACGTAAATATGTTGAATCAAATGCAGTATTTTCATTTTCCCAAAATGCATTATAATGCATTACTACTCTTACTTTATTTTCTTGTGGTATCATTTCACCAAGACCTTCGCTTATCAATTTTTTATAAATATTTGCGTTTGGTATTTTCAACATATATTCTTTAAGATCAATAAATGGTTTTGTCCACGGAGATAAATATTTTTCTAAATCTTCATTTATTAATTCTTCTTCATCATCATCAGCATCTGCTATTTCCGAAAATAAATTATTTCCACCAATTTGATCAAAATCTGAATTAATCTCGAAATGTGAACCAGAATTTAATAAATCACTAAAACAAAAAAAATTAAGATTAAAATTGGTTTAAAAATTATTGTTCGTTAGATTTTATAACGGGTTCTTAAATTCTCGTAGATTCTTTTCAATTTTTTTTTAAAGTTGATAAGATTTATAAAGACTCGGAAAATTATACCTTAATTTAATCGGTTCATTTAATGTAATACCATTATAATCATCCATCATTATCTTTTCTAGAATATAAACTTATAGTTGTTGACATACGATATTATAATTTAATATATTATTTATATTTTAAAACAATACTAATAAAATTATTGGTTATTTAAATTATAATGTATTAGAAATATTTTTCAAACAATTAATAAGTTATTGTTGAATTGCACTTGCACATATGAAGTGTACGACTGTACGCACGACAATTTAACAAATTTGACAACAAAACCCTTATAACCAAAATAAGCGATTTTCTTTCTGCAAGTGAAAGCTTTTAATGAAATTTAAGAATATGAATTCAATACAAGTATGTAAAATTTCTATTATTTTATTTGTTACTTTTTTAATTAATTATTATTACAATACCATTTTATTTAATTATAATAATAGAAATAGGTCCAAATTGATAAGATAATATAGTTTTTAAAGTTGATAGTACTAAAATTTCTAGCAGTCATTTTGATTTTAAGTATGCTGGAAAATTTTTTGAATATTTTTTTCAAATTTAGATGGCCCAAGCATCAATAATCCATTTAGCTATATATTCACCAAGTTCACCATTTACGTCTCAGCAAAATAATAAAGTAATTACAAAGGCATGTATCTGCGAGATAATCATTTCTAGTAGACTTCCATAAAGTGAAGAAGTCGGGCTTAAAATTAAACACATTGTGTAATCGCCGATTATTGCTTGTGAAACGATACTAATGTGAATATAATCATTGTTTAAAATATTTATATTTTCAACATTTTTATGTATCAAAATCAAATATCTGTATCGATACAAAAAGAAAATAATCAGAAAATACACGATGTTTATAAATACGGCAGAAATCGGAAGAAATCGAACATCATGCATTTGCATATATTTCTATTTATTCGGAGAGAGAAATGCAACGAACGCAACGCAAAATGAATTTGACCTCAAATATTTACAGGTGAAAAATGTTGCAAAAATTTAAGCGGTGACAAATTCTATTGTGAAAAATCACATTCCTGGAAGTCATTATGATATGACTGGAAAGTGCGTAAAACAATAGAATAGTTTAGTTTTTTTGTGGTAGCAGAAAAGAATAATGTAGATTTTGTTCTTATTATATTATAAAAAAAAGAAAAAAAAACAGAAGAAATAAATATTAAAATATAAATTAATAAATTGAATGTAAATGAAAAAAAAATATTAAAATAATTTTGTTAAAGTGTGAACAATTCATTTAAATATAAAAAATAATTAAATCTATAATGCATAAGTTATATAAATGTAAAATAAAAAGTGCCTGTACAATTTTGCCCACATCCATGAAGAATTTTTTCATTGTATTATTTTTCTTTAGATATGTGTATTTTTATTTTTTAATGCAATTTATCATTTTGTTAATAAAATAAAATTCTTCTTTGTATATTAATGTAAATGTATATACGTATTATTTTTAGTGCAAATGTTTTAATAACATAGTAAAAGTGAAAATCATATATTTATTTTATATGGATATGTAAATAGAAAGTGTTTGTGTATAGGACATATTTATTCGTCATTAAAAATTGTTATGTTTTGACACCGCCATTTTATTGCGAAATTATTATAGTGTTGTATTGTGCTGCTGGTCAGGAAAGATTGATATTATATTTTTTTTGTTATTTGCTTGAAGATTTATAAACATTTTTGCTATTCAACTTTATTTCTCTTATAAAAAATGAAACAGGATACAATCCAAACTATTTTTTCCATATGGACGATGAATAAATATACTATTTACGTACAAGATAGTGTGCGTGTATAGTATATAGACCGGTAAGTTATTTTAATATTTCTTTAGTAATATATATTTTTTAATTATTTATTTAATTTACAATTGCGAAACAACATATCTCAATTTTTACATATTGTTATTGTTAAATACAAACTTTACAAGAATATTATGGCTATTGCAAATATTGTATATTAACTTATGGGGAAGAGATGAATTTTCTCTCGACCTCTGAATGTTATGAAGTCAAGTTTTTTCTTAAACATAATGTATACATAAATACAAAAACAAAAACTAGGAAATATCCACTGACTATCTGAATAAACTGATGTGAAATTACCGATTGCTTTTTTTTTATGTGGTTGTTTGCTCGTAGGTTTTAACTCTGAACTTCCTTTTTACCTCTTATTTGTTATACTGTAATTCAATCATTATATCGTCCGCTGTATTGTTGTTTATGTTGGTTGAGAAGTATATGTGTTAACAACAACAAATCCTATGGATCAATATTATCCTAGCATCAGAGCAACGGCCGTTAGGAGGTGTGATATGTTTTTATAAAAAGCATAATAAACAAATATTAAAATAAAAATTGAATTCTTTTTAAATTTATGTAAATATAATACATCCATTTTTTGTTTTTGTTTATATTTTTAGTAGTACATTCATTTCATTTTCAATTAACTTTTGTCTTATTTAAATTCTGAATGTTTTTTCGTTTTTACTCTTTTACCACGCATTAAATTTCTGGTAACATCAATTGTTACAATAATAACAAGTGCTGATAAGATAACACAGGCAACAGTAAAATATGGTTTAAATCCTGGATACCATGTTTCTGGTTTGGGTGTAGCAATAAATAATGTTTCATCTTCTGGCGTAGTCAGATCAATATATTCGGTGGTCAATGAAGGAATTCTAATTGTTGTTGACATTGTAGTTTCATTTTGCATTATTGTTGGAAGAAGATCTTCGTAATTGATTAAATGTATGAATTCACCATAAATTTGATTTACATTTGTCATTTTTGTTTCCGTAATCTAGAACACAACAGAACTTAAGCTTATATTTGTTTTAAAATTTTCTTTTCTTTTTTTTTGCACAATAAATAAGTTAAAGTTCTATTAATGTTACCTGTGCTTTAAATTTATTATTTTCTATATATTCATTGTCTGCATTCTCACCATCAAAATATAAAATTAAATCACCTTCAACATTATAATAAAGATGTGACCAACTTCCTTCTAATGTTACATTTATTTGTGTATGCGATGGCATACCTTTAACAAATAGATCAACCTAAAATAATTATAAACATCAACATTAGTGATTGGTGTTGCTGTTGTTGTTAAAAAAATGGCACAAAATATAATAAGTTTTATATATTTTAATAATTCTTCCTATCCATATATTGTTAAATCAGTTACGTTTGTAGACATTAGCAGTAACCGTTTCATTGGGTTACATCACATTACATGGTGATAGTAGATGTTTCGTTTTGTCAGTTATGTTGATGGTTTCTGTCTCAACATATATGGATAAAAAAAAAAAATGTTCATACGTAATACGTACCTCAACAGCCGTAAAGTTTCTTCTATTATCAAATGGAAAATTTCTAACATTCAAATCGTTATCATAAATGGTTTTCGGTACACTTGATAATATGTTAGGATTTTCAAATTCGATAAGTTCTAATCCTTCATAACCGTATTCAATTTCACCATGGACAAATTTTGATGTACTTCTATTATTTATTAATGTTGTGTAACCTATGTACATTTATTTTTAATATTAATACTTAAATTAATAATAATAGGCCGAATTCCATTCCAAAAAAATTACGCAAGCTGCGTCATTAGCAGATAGATTTAATGTGAAACGGCTATAGCTATTAATAAAGCAACTTGCAAAATTTTTGGATTGGAATTCAATAAATATATATTACCAAGTATAATTTTTTTTTCAATTGTAACATTTTGCCATGAACTATATTTTAAATTTCGAAGTGCATATGATGATGGTAATCTTTCAACAAGAATTTCCACAACATTAATATTATTATTATTATTATTCTATATATGCATAAAAAATTATAAATTTTATTAAAAATCAATTAGATGTTGTATAATAAATTCTCTGGTACATACTTTTTCTAAATTATCATTTGAAAATGGTGTTAAATTAGGAGTACCACCAATTAATGAATTTCTTACAACCAACGGTATCTCCTATATATAAATATAAATACATAAATAAATAAATCAAAACTTCCATAATGTATGTCTAAAAATCTAATTAAGTGTAAAATTAAAATTACCTCGGTAACATTAAGTATTGGTTTAATATATTCTTCATAATCACTTGCGGATATCCATGATAAAACACCGGTAAGACCTGTGCTACATATAGTTTTTAATAATTTATCAGCTTTTATAATATTTTTTTCAATTGTTAAAATTTTAAGTGTTGATTCATCATTTAATCCACATAAATTTTGTAATACCTACATTAATAGAATTTATACGGATAATTTATATAAATTATATTAACAAACGACCAAGATGATAAATATAATATAAAAATAAATCAAAATAATATAATTGTAAATAAATGTGTCGTGTATAAATAGCAAGCAGGAGCACCAACGTGATGTGCATGTTCAATGTGTATCAGCAATAATTTTCTATAGTGTTTTGCCTCATACGATCCACGTTATTGCAATTTCAGTATATTTTAAAATGCTACACAAAATCAGTAAAAAAAAAGTATACTTAAAGAATATGTTTTGGAAAATCGTGGTCCAGATCTTTAATTTCAAATGTGTGACGTTATTGATATTTACATATTCAATGTAAATTTTTTTAAAATAATTGAACGTCTTCATAAGTGATTAATTCTGTATGTATGGATAGATAGATAATTTAGTGGAATAATTATCTTTATAGTAATGCAATTTATATATAAATATAGATTTTGTATTATATATAATAAAATAACAATTAAATTATCATATCGTCCTATTCCCCAACTGTATAGATCCGCAAAAAAATTTAAAATTCACTGTCGACTAAGACTTAATTATTATAATTCCAATTGTATATATACAACCAGCATTGAGATAAATTTCCAGAATGATAATAAAAATAAAAAACAGAGTACGTTTTTACACTGTGTAATTTATTAAAATACGTTTCAAATTCAACTAATTCAATTGACATAAAATTATTGAAACAGAAAATACTGGAATACTAAATCTAAAGAAAACGTATGTTTAATGTGAACATGATTTCCAATCCAATTTATTAATGTTATCATCTGATCAGTTCTTTTCTTAATTTCGAAATTCATTTTATTTCTAACATCGCTGCGATTACATTTTCTTCTTTACATTTATTAAGTTTCCATGGACTCATATTTCATCAACAGTTAAAAATCGATGTATATATAGAAATTCATTTAAATTACACTTTAACTATATATGTCCAAACAATGTTTTTGAAATTATTACACGATTGTGTTTTTAATCAATTGGTATCGGCATATATCTTGAATATAAATATTTTTATTTTCATATATGCAAATTCTTTTGTTACCATAACATGTTTCAATTTCCGCATGCTGAATAATCCATCAATTTTATATGTTTACGAAAAATATTTCAATTTATAATAAATGTGTTTATTAAAGGCATCGATAATTTGTTGAGACGATTTTAAGCATTTCAAAAAATTTAACAATTTCACGAATTTCGCAATTTTTATCATAGATTTTTTTTTAAAAAACTGAAATTTAATTCCATGAAATAGAATGTATCTCACAAACTAATTTATATAATCGGTGAAATCAAATGAAATTTGAATAGAGCAATGGATTGTGTTTCTCAAAAATAATGCAGAACTGTCTATAGTTATTGGGTGTCATTTTATATAATATCCATCATGATTCAGGAAACTTATCTTAATCATGTATTTGTACACAACAGTTATTATTTATTTAATTTTTTAAAAATATGCCTAAGTACATATTACTTACATTTTTAACTGGTAATGCATAATAACCTTCAACTAAACAATCACTATTGTTGTTATCACTAATCGATGATGATTCATTATTATTATTAATGACACAAAATCGTTTTGATTCTACATTAGAAATGTAATTATTACAATATAGAATAATATACAGAATTAAAATTAAAATAAATTTCATATCTCTTTGGTTTTTTTTTTTCTCAAAAATAAAAACAAAACAACAAAACAATAAATCACTTATTTCAAATAAAATAAATAATTAATTATAATTATAAATTAATAAAATAAACTATATTTTTTAAAAATTAAATAATTTATATATATATTTTAAATTAGAACAATTAAATTTAAATATATATATATAAAAAAAATAAATGCTATAAATTTATGTTCACAATTTGTTTTATAAAATATGTCATATTTATTTTTAAGTAATTTTTTTGGGGTTGTTCAATATTTGTTTAATTTTATATTTTATTAAAAAATAAAATAATAAGATTTTACAAAAAAAAACTCAGAAGAATAAATACGATCTTCTCTCTATTGAAATTCTTTTAGCACCTCTCAAAATCACATTTATGACTAAAAGAAATTAAATATTTTTTACATTTAAATAAAATCGCAGAATTTAGTGGCTCTAATAAAAACCAAAAAAATATTACAATGATAAAGAAATAAAAAAATCAATTTTTTTTTTTTTCATTAAGTAATTAAAGGGATTATAGTAAGGTGAATATATATATAGAAATACACTGCGTCATTTTTAGTATGGCAAAGTATTATGAGAATTTGAAATTATTTGATAATTTTGTTCCCCATATAAAGATAAACATATATTTATCGTTAAATGATTATATAAATAAATATACGACGCGTATATCGGGTGTTTTATTTTAAAAGCAACACAATTCATTTATTTTTATCCCGCCGAATTGTTTAGAAAAACATAAAAATAAATATTAAATTTTCACAAATAATCTCCGTCAACTGAAATACATCGATTTGCACGACCACAACAACAAGTGAATCAAATGCGTTTATCTGTGATTGGATTGACTGTTGAGAACGGTGGTCTGCGCCTTTTGATTGCATTCAACTGTTTCCTTTCATAGCGAAATGAAGTTTGGCGAATACAAATTAGTCACCGGGAGTTCCATTAAGTGAATATGGTGATTGATTAAGCAAAAAAAATGTTTTTAATCATCATTGATGCGAATTCATCTATCGCGTCGACCATTTAAAATTTAATGAATTATTGTTTAGGATAATCCAAGTTCGATTTCTATGAATCTCGCTGAAAATTTTTTAGAAATTTTCGTGAAATTACTCACTTTTTCAGGATTTTTTTTTCAGTAAATTGCTTAAGATGGTAAATTGGCAAATTATGGGATTACAATTCTATTATTTCTATATAATTGTTTAAAGATGAAGTGTGTGTGAAAGTCATTTTTATTTTCTACATCATTTGCGATACGAAACAGATAATTTTCGTCTAATTTCTGTAGATCAATTGTGCATTTAACTAATTTTCGTGGTAACATTGCCGTAGATATTTTTGTTTAGTTAAACAAATAATGACGAAGAAAATGTTTCAAATTTATAGTTAAATCTTTTTCCGACATGTTTTCGGTATTTATTTTAATAATTAAAAATTTTTCAGCTGCTAAACGTTACCAATTTTATTTGTTTCTGTGTAATAAACTAAAAATATTATTAATAATGACTGGAATGCGGTTAATGAAACATCATACGAGTATTATCTTTGAAATTTATTGTGAAAAGTATATAGTTACCTTAATCGAATGCAAAATTCTTTACAATATTTTAAATTACCATAAATTTGTCTAAATATTATTAAGTTTGTGGTTCAATGATCTGCTTTGGATCAAATCACCCACATACAAATATTTTGGCCATCTCCAACTAAACATACAAAACGATAGATTTTATGTATGAAATTCTAATAATAAAAAATTAATTTTATTAAATTGTAATTTCACTAGTTCTATAATTCATTAAACAATTCAGTAATAAAGTGTTCCATATATGTGTTTTAACAATTCACATATCTATTTATGCAATCAAATTGTGCATTCTATCTATTGGGCCATACAGATTTTACAGCTAAATTAAAGAAATTTTAATGAAATCCACTTGTATTTATTAGAAATTAAATTCCATAAACAGGTGCATTTACCACTGCAAAAATTACAATTATATGGTTTTGCTTACATCGAACTATGGCAATGGAAATATGTGTTCGGAGTCACTCTTAAAAGAACCCACTATTTATGCAAGTATTTTGTGTTTACAGGCATGTTTGTTGATATTATATATGTCTGATGATTAATTGTACATTTGGTATATATTTTATGCGATAAAGATATCAATAACATTTTTTTAATCTTGTCAGTAATTAAGAATTAAATACATATAGTTTTTTTTTTTTTTATATCTATTATCTCTTAATTTTTTTTTTTTTATAGAAAATATTCTATTTTTTTAATTCTTCACTTATTGATTACGCAAAATGACATAAATGAAATTCAATACCATATCGCAGAGAGATATAAATCTAGGAAAATTATTGTTGGTATAGCGCATTTGACGTCGTCGGTCTATATACTCTAATTATATAAATCTTGTTTAATCCAAATTTGTGTTGGTTTTTTTTTTTTTGTTCGCAGTTGATAACAGTTTTGGATTAAAAATAAAAATTGAAAAAAATATACTTATATTTATACAAAACTATAGATTTTCTATAATTATATGTATTTTTTGTATATGTGGTATGTGGTAAGAGGGGGTGTTTCAAAAGGTATATATACCATAATAATAAATAATTTTTAAATCAATCCATTGATACGAGAAGCACCGAATTTAAAATTGGATCTATTTTGTTTTCGACTATACATATATTGTATGTACAGTAAAAATCTTATAATATAACAATTAGTCGTTCCGTGAGTACACAGAAGTGGCCTTGTATATACAATCATAAAAACATTGGATTCAAGCATATAACATAGAACAAATAAGGTATAACAACATTAGCTAGTGTAGTGAAAAATTCTCGGCCTGCCATTGACGTTCGTCATTTTATGTAAAATACTTTTCAGCCAGAAATTTTATCTATCACATTTGGAAACATAGAAATATTATAGTTTGTTACTTTAGTTTGATAAATTTTGCCATCGTTAAAACCCTTTGCGCATTGTCTTGATGATAAATAATTTTTTTCTTCTTATAAAAGCAAGTGTTATCTCACGATTTTAATGTATCCAATTGAACCAAAACTTCAGATTACTATTCAGAGTTAATTGATAGATAATCGATAAATAGATCAACTGTTGTGTTTGTTTACATTGTTGCACTGCCTGCATACCGACTTCAATCAATTTTTTTGGATTATTATTATCTTTTGCGCTCATTTGGGTCAATTGTTATCAAATGCACAGCACCCCATCTTGCACAAAATATTTTTAATGTTTATGTAATTCTTCATGCAAAATATTCGCAACTATGTGGTTTTGTGATGTCTATAAGGGCTCAGCTATTTCACCACTCATTGATCATCTATAACGTAACACCATTTATATTATGAACTTGTTAAATTATTTGTGGTGTTACACCATTTTATATAGGCGTGGATCATCTGCAAGACTTTTACGACCAGATTAAAAAAAAAAGCAATGGATTTTGTAACAGTGACAAATGATGATGCATATCCGTACACACGTACACAATTTTAATTTCTGTTGTTAAAACATACAAAACAATGAATTTATATAACATATATGTGTCAGTCAGGTGGCGAACTATTCGGATAGCCAATGTGTATTTACAAGAACCATTCTATCGTAGATAATCGATAGACACACAATAACGCAAAACGCATTTCAAATCTTTATAAAGAAATTATTAGTAAAAATAACTTAATGAAACAATTATTATTATTTAATTTTAAATTCGTAATTATTCATTTGACCTTCACTAAACACACTGTGCACAATTTGTATACTAAACCAGAAAGAGTTTTATACAATCTTAAAATTCACTTTATTTAACAAAAATTTATATTTAAAACACACATTATTAACACATTGCCATTACATTTTAATCGGACAATTTATATAAACACGCGTTCTGTTCCTCGTAACACCATTGCAATTAAATAACTCTTATATAATATAATTTAATTAATAAATAATTAATAATTTCAATAATTTATCAATAATAACTATACATAAAAAAAAGTTAACATTAATATACACAGTCAATACAAATACGTACGTAAATCAGGTGGATTGATAATTTGTTAGCCCTCAGCACATATTTACCGGTGTGTCACACAGAAAACTATATAGAAATTATACTTCAGTTGATCTATTATATACTCGATGATTGCATAAACATATGAGCAGGTGGTTTGTGTAACATAATTACAGAATTCTTTATTCATTTATATACATGTCTATTTGTCCCTTTGAATCCTTTGCGTTCGATGACCCGAAACAATAATAATTGAGAATAGATTTGAAACAATAATAATTTGAGGTGTGTATGTGTAAATTGTGTTTTTGTGTATTACATAAATAATTTGAGTGTAAATGATATTTGTGTTAGAGGAATTGATCAAGTGAGGTTTTGTGGGCTTACGTGTCTAAGAATAATTATATACAAATCGTGAAACAAAACCTGTCTATAATTAAATGTCTCTCTAATTATTGATGTTCTATTTATGCCGCAGAATTTTATAATGATGATACATTCACCTGCGGACATATACATTTAATGAAAGCTGCGGGTTGGTTATTGTCTTTTGATTTTATCATATGTAGCTATATTCTCATTATATACAATACGTTCTTGTTGAAAACAAATTTATATCCCTCAAATGAAAGTAGTTTTGATCCACTACTGCTTTGCAGATAGTTTTTTTTATATGTATATTGAAGTCTCTGTATGTGGGATAAAAAAGTCATAAAAAGTCTCGTTAAACATAATAGAGCAGCGATAGAATATTTGTTGTGCAATTTATAAAAATAGTTTTTGGGTTAATTAATTATCAATTCACCTTAATTTCGATTCGCTTTTTTTTCTTCTAGATTTGGTTTTTTGCCATTCAATTCAATTGCGCGATATTTGTTATCTATGTGTAATGGAAAAAAAAAGAAGAAAATATATCAATAATACGAAAGGTGTGATTTTTATTTTTTTTTTACGGAATCCCCATATCAGTATTAAATTTTATAGATTGTAATATAGGATAAAATGCCACAATGTTGACCACTTTTTTTGGTAAAATTTAAAAAAAATACGGTGTGGATATTTGGATACCTGTTGACATTGATACATTTTACCATATATGGGTATATTTAACGTAAGCATATGTCATTTACCGACGGCATACGTCCTATATATTTATAAGACATTTTTAAAATTATGTCCTTTTTAATCATTACTTATTTGCTTGATGTTATAACGATATGATTGATATGTGGTTTGCCTCTTCTATGTATAACACTACACTACACTATACATTTAGGTCACCAATAAAACATTTTATAGGAATGCCGTATGTCAATAATTGATATACTTAAGTGTATATACAATATTTTTCAATGTACGCAAATTACCGCGACGCGATAAAGAATATGAAAAATACTTATATAATTTAATTGAAGGGAAGGTTTTCATTGTAATCTATGTTTATTTTTATAATTACATTCAAATTATATCATATTGAAATATTTAAAAAAATTCGGTCTCTATATTCTGATAAAACACATAAGCAACACATAAATAAATGTGGGCTAATCACTTGCCCTCCTTATTATAAAATAATTGAATTACTGAAATATTTTCTTGGTGCGAGTAAAAGGATAAATTTATATATACCATAAAAACAAAAAACAAACAAATCAAAGGGAGATTACGAAAGAAAGATGTGTCCTTTTTTTTCTTTTTATTCATTTTATTTCATTTACAAATTCTTTTAGGACATTAATATATACTTACGTTAATGAAATTGTAATTTTTAAATATACTTTTGTATAATTAATTAATTTAATATAGGGCGCTTATTCGTAAATTTCAATTTAAATAAATATATAATAAATAGCAAATAAAATACAGGATTTTTAATTTACTTAATTTTTATATTACTTAAAATAATATACAAATGTATAGTGAATAGAAAGGAGGAAAGAGTGACCATCATTCGGGTCCTTTTCCATCTCCCTATATAACCACAGCCAATGTTATATATAAGGATTGATTACCCACATATATATGACAACAATCATCACCATGCAATAATATTCCTCACATAACATATATCTACCAACATTGCAGTAAAATTGGTTAATTATACTCCGTCCTGGAGTATAACACCAATCATTTGATATACAGATATTATTCTAATATATGAGTGAAACGCCCGTATATAGTATTTTGAGTATCAAGAGATATTGTTAATCTCTGATTAGCGTCCAACAACAATATGTTTAAAGATATTGCTATATTCAGTCCATGAGCGACCAAATGATATAATTCAATTGAGTAATTTTTGCAGTATGAAAAATACTGTTTTCTTATGTCAGTATACTGACGGGATTAAACGACCTTCGGGTTAACGACTAACCACCACCATAATTATACTGCATAAACATTGAACTGTATGAAAATTGTAATAAATTCACAAGAAATTATCGATTTTGAATAAGAATTATTAAATCATATTCGCGGAGTAAATAAAAAGTATATAATTTTTCAGAATTCAATTAAAATTGAATTTGATATGTTATCTATTGTAATATAAATATCATGGATCGTTCTATAATTCACTACCTGCACTGCACTTCCATGGGTTTATTACATAATTTTTTTTCCCTCATTTTTTCCCATAATCAATAATATAAAAAATCGTTTAAATCTTAAATAAATAAAATTGAAATTTTAAAAATAAATTCTAATTTCGTTTCATATCTCGATTTTAGTAATTATTATAAAATTATCTTAAATAAAGCTTATCATAAAAATTATAAAATAAACGTCAATTATTTATATTATATTATTTATTTATTTATTTATTTATTTATTTATACGAGCATTAGTTAATGTGTGTGTGTGTGTAATCTTTTAAATTTATTATTATATCGCATAATTTCTATATTAATCTCTTTTTGGTTCTGATTTGAAAATTGATATTAAAAAAAAAAAGCTGCAGTATTGTTAATATTTTAATGCATATATTTATATTTGTACTCTCGTATAGATTAAGAATATTATTTGGTGTAATTACAGTGATTTAAAGACGCAGTGGTTATATAGCAGTGCCCACATATGATTAAATCCGAAAATTGCATGTTCAATATCGAAATTATACCGCATTTGTTTGTTTATGAAATTAAAAATAGAATATCTATGAAAATATTGATGTTGGAAGTAATTCATTGCACAGATAATGTCTCCATATGTACACAATGCTATATGAACGATGCACTCATTTAAGAATAATTAAATAAAACAATATATATGGAAAGAGATTTGCAGTCGCCAATTGGTAAATTGTTCACATATGGACTAATACAAATTTGACTGCGCGCAATGTTATGGATATAGTTGTGCTGTAAAAACGAGGGGCATTTCTACGGTAGGATGAATTTTTTCGTATATGGTTGAGTAGTCCACCGATATAATCCACTTGATAGGCGGACGAAAAAGAATCCGAGCAGTGTTCTGATTTGATAAACCCCGCAAATAAGATTTATGGTAAATAATGTTAGAAAAATTATAGTTATAGCAGCGATGAATTATATATAGAGAATTTATATAAAAGCGAACGTTCACGTATGGAATTTTCAGTCTAGAAGTTCAAAGATCCTTATAAGACAATTTTACAAATTAGTATACTATTCATCTGGGTTTTTATATTTTGAAAATGACCTATTATTCAAATTAACAAATATATAAACACCTTTGCTTAAAACAACTTAACCAACTTGTAGCTAATTTTCGAATTGCTTATGGTAATAGAGTGTATAAATTGGCATTACTCAGTGAAATATACGCTTAGTTCAATTTAATTGTTAATTATTTCTATGTATTAATACTAATATGAATGAAAAAAAAAAAACCGATTGAACAGATACAAAATTGGGCGCGTTATTTAAAAAATACCATGTTAAAAAAATAATATATGTTTTAGGTAATGTAATATATATATTAAGTGGCGTTTAAAACAAAACCACATTTATTTATTATTTTAATGTATTTTTATTTTAGTAAATATTAAAACCATTATGCATTTTGAAACCATTTGTTATCAAAAATATTATTGTGAACAAAAAATATCGCACATAAATCTTATCATTTTTGTAATATACGCAAATAATTTATTTTTATTTCAAAAATAATGGACATAGAAATATAAAAGCTTTTATTAATATTATTACCTAATTATATTTATGTATTTGTATATACGTTAATATTATACGTATAGTAATACCTTCGATATATAGAGTATCTCACCGTATTAAAATCGATATATTACAAAATCTTATGGTATTCATTCATCCGCATCTTATTTAGATGATCGTGTATATACAAGGTTACTCTCGGTCACAAATCACGTTCATTTATTTAGGTAAATTCGATGAACCTGCGGTCTTATATACTATTTAAATTATTTACTCTATAATTATATATTTTATTAGCTGCCTTTGCATCGAAATGCCAAAAAAGTGAATGATATACGTTATTCTATATTGGATTTAATTTACAATGAGCTTCATCTGTATAGTATTGAACAACAACATTCGAATTCAATTGAATTTATAGGTTTTAAAGAACAAGATTTTCAGCTTACAACTGGTCAACTGATGAATTTTGAGTTTTTAAAGTAAATGTGGCGTGCTTGCCTGCAACTGTCATACAACTAATTATAGAATATATATTGCCCATTAAATAATTCGAAAGATTTAGATTTCTACATATGTTTCCGTAATGTTTTCTTGCAATAATAGAATTTATATTAAATTTCGACGGAATGTCGCTCGTATAGTTTGATGCTGATGAATTGTAAATTACTGTCTTTACTATTACTTACTGCATGTCATTAAAATTCAGATGCAGTTAACGCCTAACAATCTCGCATTTTAAGCATGTTAATGTCACAGTTTACTACATCTAGTCATCTTCTACATTTTGGAAATACCATTGTACAGTTTTTTTTTTTTTTATTGATACACGTTCAACCTCCATATACGTGACCATCTTAGTCTATTGATTTTAGGCAATTACGGTGAAACATAATAACATTTGACGACTCATGTATGTATTGATCACATTTTTTGAACTTATATATAAAATTAATAAATTAATTCCAGTAATATTTCTGAGATAAAGTTTCTTTCCTTGTCCGCAGACGGATTTGGAAATATTCTATATATGCTGGCATTTCTTTAACTTATATATACTTGATTGCCGATAATGAATGTGTGGTAGATGGCATATAAACTAACATATGATTGGATGCAGAGAGGTCAAAACTTTTGCTAATATTTCTGATTTTCCTGCACGCGTCTCTATATCTAACAAATACAGGATATTCCGATAAAACATTCATTTTGAAATTTATTTCAAATATCTTATAAGAATACAGAAAATATTTTTTAATTTTTAGATTAAAATGCGCAATTTGTAAAATACTTAATATAGACTCTGTCGTGTATTTCCTCTACCTACCTCGGTTTTCCATACTATTGAGAATTTGATAATTTCACATTGCCTATACACCTTTAGCCTCCATATGCTTGAATCGTGTTTTTGTGTATATTTGATATGTTATTAAATTATAAAAATTGTAATTGAGTTAGGCAATAGGTTAGGTATATAATTTTATATTAATTGTTTTTTAAAACTTAAGTAACCGCGATTTACAGCACATCAATTTTATTTATTGTAACCTTTTATTTTTATTAACCATTAAAATATCTAATAATTGTTCTATATATAAATAAATAAATAATGGCAAAACGAAATTGTTTCAGTGGGCAAATAATAAAAGCGAACCGCATATAAATAATATTTTCTTTTATATACTACTAATTTATTATTTATTTTATGAAATGTGTGTCCTTGACTTTTCTCTAATGCATTTTCATCAAATGTATATAATATACGAGTATGGTATATATAGCCAATATATATATTATAGGGATGAAATATATACGAATACAATACGTGACTTGACTTTATGTATTAAATTATATGTATATATATAGCCATAAAATCTTCAAGGATTTCGTGATAGTGTTATATACAAACAATATTCGTTGTTTATACACCGAAACATATTTATTATTATATTCCCACACACAATTTCTCTGTATTTTATATTTTTTCTAATATTTTGTATTTCCCTTTATGTGTGTACATTTATGATTATTATTATATATACAAACAAATATAGCCCGACGATATGTCATTTAAACTTATATCCTTTTATATACCATATATGAAAAATGTTATATATTAGTACGCATGATCATCAAAATGAAAATGTAAAGAAAATGTATAAAGAAAATTTACCTATCAATATATTAGAATGGATATTTATTTTAAATATTTATACTCTTCGTATATTGTATTTAAATTACTAAATCAATAATATATTTATTTTCCAAGTAATATTGAATTTTTGGCATTTAATTTATCATCATTTTCATTTTCACACACATTAAATTACGAATTGTATTCTGCTATAATTAAATTATATATAAATATTAATGATTAAATTAATAATTTAAAAACATTTTGTTTGTATCCAAATTTGGATAGGTGTGTGTGTGTTTGACACGCACAAACGTTATAAATAAGGTGACTCAGATTAAAAATGATTTTTAAATTAGTCTTCACTATAATGTATATTTATGTTTCCACACCTTTATATTGTATAAATAAAATGTTTCAGCCGAAAGAAAATCTATATTAAATATATATGTGTTTGTATATATTTCAAATTATTATAACACACACGCAGGTAAATATATAGAAATTTCCTCGAAATCATTATAGCAATTGGAAAAACCATTCTTAGAAATTATATATATTTAATATATACATAAAATGAATATTAATGAAATTTAAAAGAATTCTGAATAAATTTATGTGAACAAAAAAATGTATACAAACTATACGGTTTACATATACAAATCCCATATATATTGTAATATCAAATGACTTTAATGTTTCGGTTTTTATAAATTACTTGTATTTATTTAATTGTATGTAGTGTTTTTTTAATTTATAGAAATATCCTAACGATCAATTTCTATTATTTTGTTATATGGTCTGAGAGCATGTATACACAGAATCAATAAAATACCATCATTTTATTATATTTTATATATTTAAGCCTTCTAATTTACTTTTAATTGGGTTTTACTATGCTCGCTTTAACTATACTTCGGTAACTACAATTCTGTTTCATATACCTCATCTTGTATGTAGTCGGTTAACCTTTATCTTGTCCTTGTATGGATTCCGTTGTCCACCACTATAACTATTACGAATATATACAAGTTCAAAGTGTGTCTGATCCATCCGATGTACGCTGTGGAATTGAAAATATCAAAAAATACCTTGAAAATGTCATCAGAATTCGGTTCGAAATCACAAAACTGATTATATAAATATTATATTAATAAATAATTTATGGTAAATAATTTCGGTTTATGTAGCGAACTAAATTTTCCGGAAAATTGTCTTTTAAGATTTTTGAATACAGTCAAAGATACAGTCACTGAAAATATAATCAAATTTCCAACACTTCCTAAAAGAGGTTTTTTTAATCGCTTTTTCAAAAAATACACTAAAAAAAACATTCCACTGTGTCCTTTTTTAGATTTTAAATAGCGTAGAACAATAAGTCATTTATATGTTTTAAAAAATGTGTTTTAAAATTGCCTAAAAAGAATATGTAAGAATGTAATTCATGCGAATGAAGTCTATAATTTCGTTATTTTCACTTTATTAAGTAATTTCTTGAACATATGTGGTTTAAATGAGCTTTGCGGATGTATTTTAAATGTTGACTTTTCATTACCATCATTGATTGCCCGGTTGTGATGTTGTGAAGTCAATTAAATTCTTCATATCCTTCCGTAATAAATAATCTGTTGCCCGAGAATTGGTTAAATTTTACAGGTAATTTCACAATTGACTCATTGCTTTCTTTTACTGTATACTGTTAAATTTTATCAGTTGGTCATCGGGTTTGTTGTCAACGTTTACGTTTCTTATTTCTTCCTATATAGTTTTAATTTCACTATTGTGAAATGAACTTGATGCATTTTAATTATTATTAATATATAAGTGAGTAGACTATACGTTCTATTACTCATATCATACTTAAGTTATGTGTATATAATGATATAACTTTATAATTTTAAAGAAATAATCAATATCTAAACAATTTTTCAAGTTTTCATGTGTAAAACACATTTACGAGTATCTATCAAATCATAATAATAATAATAAAGTACTTATATTTTTAAATTAAATTTAAATAAAACAATTGATAATTTCAGATTATTATCATTTTAATTTATATATTTATATACTTAAAAACTTGTACTAAATAAGATATACCTCAGTCGATCCAAGGAAATTTCTTTGAACTTTAAAGGTTAATTGTCAACAAACAAATTATTAATTTTTTTTTCTCTCTTATTGGCGGCACTACAGTAATTGTCGAATATTATTTAATTACAAAAATATATTATACCACGCGATCTCACCTGTAATTATAAAAATCAATTTCTATATTGTGTTTAATGTCAACGACAACACCAACAACAGAGATAATATTATTCTGTAAAAGTGACAACCCAAAAATAATTATCAAATTATTATTTATTTATCGATCAACTTATAATAAATATAAATCATATGATTTATAGTGAAGTTATATACGAAATTGTCTATACAATGTATATTTTCATACACAAATTTAATAATATTTAAAAAGCTATAGGTTTTGTTTTTGTTTTGGTTATTCTCTAAAAAAAATATCTACAAATCTAAATAAAACAAAGGCAACTCTAATAACTACACACGACTTACAAAAAAAAAAAATAAATAAATAAATATATCTTCTCATAAAAAATATAAATATAGAAATAAAATAGTCATTGTGTTTAATAACAATTGAACAATAATAACATAAACAACGAAAAAACCATAAGTTAAATAAAATTCGTTGGTTATAATAATTATAAAAAATAATTATAATATATTTATTTAGACCGAATGGTTATCAAATAATTTTTTGGTGATAATAAACTGAGAATTAAATGGATATAGCAAAAACTTGCAATTTTTATTATATTTTAAAAATAATGAGTTTTTCATATAGAAATTTTTTGGTGAAATACATATTTTTTTTTATGTCCATATGCGACTACCTTTCTTTTATTTATTTATATCCAAATATAAGTGGTATACGTGATGATGAGGTAATCTATAAAAAGTCGCATCGCATGGTGGTGTTATCAATTTTTTTTTTTTGTTTTACCTACCTAATTTTTATATTGCAAAAAATAAACAAAGATTATATTTTTATGTTATTTATTTATTATCTATTTATTCTATTGTGGGGGAGTTATAATAATTATAATCATATAAAATTTTTATTTATTTAGCGCGGTTTGATGTTGCTTTTTTCGTATGTTAATGTTTGTGAACGCAAAAATATGATATTTTATCAATATTTATTATATTTTTGTAATATAAATGTGCGAATGCAATAAATAAATAAATAAATAAAAAGAAACATCTGGCTTATTGATCCATAATTGCAAAATTCCCTATACATATATTGTATTAAAGGATCTTAACTTCTATATATATATATAGTCGTTTGTCCGCAAAATGGCCGCATTACATGCAGTAATCCATAATTTCAATCCAAGGAAATATCTATGAATTTCTTACGGATGTCCGCTGAAATTTTATATGATGAGTACAACCCTGTCCATGGATTTTTATAAAAAATGTCCTTGAATTATCCGTATATTTCCGATGATAATTTCTAAGGATTCTACTTAGAAGTATTTCTCTTTGATATTATTCCCTTAGAATATCCATAGAATTTATATTCATATTTTTTGTGAGCAGATCCACGGATTTTGACAAAAATATCTTTGTATCGTCTATGTATTTTGGGCAAGTAATATCCATGAATTGTCTGTATTAGTAGAATAAATTTTCTTATGACGATGATGCCAAATCGCGGTTTGATTCAGTTTTTTGCCGATACACCAGCAGTTCTAAAAAAAAAAAAATCCATGAAAAGTCTTACAAAATTTCTAGGAAATATATAGATTTTAAAAATTATGGAAATAAATTAAAAAGAGTGAGGATTATATATATCTAGATAAGCGAAATATACTAAATTTGAACCACTTGGTTTTGGATAATTGGTGAAATAAATTATGAATACAATACCGCGCGGATATATGTTGCACATATTACGCTGACACTCCAAAGATTTCAATTGACCTAAATAAATTACTGTTGTATTAAGTGGAAAATCTATGGACATTCTTTGGACAAATTCCAATATATTTTTTCCATGGAAAATATGTGGATTTTTTCCATTGGAATTTTCTTCATTTTTCAAAGTACGAACAAATTGTTACTGTTTCAACTTTCTATATATCAACGTTTCTGAATCGTGAATACCAATCAGGATGTGTTACATCATTCTGAACAAAAGATAATCAGAATGGTGGCACATTCTATAGTGGTTGAGTAACAAGCTGTTATCCCATTTGAATTGCAACAGTTTTTGCAACGTGTGCCCAAGCGTTTATAAGAGAATTTTTTTAAGCTTGTTAATCGCTATTGATGGTCTTTTATGCAACAATTATTCATTCAATTTTAATCAATTGACATTGCGGAACATTATATAACATTAGGGTTTTAAAAAAACTCCACTGCTTGCTATATACCAAATACGTAGCATTTTACCTTCTGTGCGAATACTCCGTTTTGGTATAATTATTTTGATGGTATACTCCTGGTTCTAGAAAACATTTGGCAAAGAAAAAATGTTCTATTTCTTTCTATTTTGCTATTCTTTTTTTTCGTTGAGCAGTTTTATCAATTGATGCAAATCACCAAATGAAGCTGATGTAGTACGATGAAATTAATGGAAAATATATATTAATCGTTAAAGGTGCATTATTGTGTGATGATCCTTAATATTCAGTTAACGAGTACATCTTTCAACACCCGCTTCAATGCATACCAAGCTAATCCAAAGCATTGTAATATTGGTTGTACCCAATATACAAAAAAAAATCTTTGTGAGTAATCGACTTTTGGAATCGTAAAAACAAACTGTTGCATTGTTTTGATTTTTGACTTCATTACGTACTTGCTGTTTGGTGTGTTCTTCGGTATAATCGTTCTACTCTATATACCATCTTTGAATCGTTGATGCTATACTCAAAAATGTATGTGTTTTTTTTAAGATCGATTCACAATACTTAAATCATTCAGATAGCGTAATATTAGAAATTCATTTCCGGTTATTTGCCGGACAGAAATTGTATAATAAATATATCCAAAAATTCCTTTAACAAGGTCGGTCAATTCAAGTCATTCGTTGAACCTATACATTGGTATAGGATAGGTAATTAAAATTAATTCATATCAATATAATTTTACCATAAAAATAAAATTATTTAATATTTTTAATACCAGTTTTTAAAGTTATACACAATGCACTCTTTCGTGCAAGTCTGCACGAGTTTATGATTGTTTAAAATTGTATATTCCATCCATAAATTTACAAAATTAAAACAATGTGACAAAAATTATATAAATAAATAAATAAATAAATAAATATTCAATGTTAAAATCATTATAGTCTAAATTTTATATATTGTTCTTAATTATTTTAATATAATATAAATTAATTTTAATAAATATATAGAAATAATATTATCAATTACAATAACAACAAATAACAATAACAATAAAATATGGAAAAAAATAAGTTAATACCAAACAAAACAAAATAAAACACACCATAATTTTTTTTTTTTTTGTTTTCTGATGACGTAAGTCAGTAAATTTTATCAATATTTTTATGGAAAAAATATATCTTCTTATCATTTTTTATCACAATTGTTTTTGTTACAAATACATATTTAATTTATACTTAAAGATTTTAAGACATTTCAATTTCTTCATATTTATTTATATGCCTAACGTTTCAAATATACAATTATTATTTATTATTATTCTTTTGTTTTTCTGTCTATGTCTGATCAAAATAATAACAATTCAATTAAATTAAATAAACTTTTATGCGCGTATATTTGCAATAGTTCCTTTATTTTCCACTATATTATTTATTTAAATTTGTTTTTTTGACTTAAAGTATAAAACACATTTGTTTTATATTACGCAGGGTGAAATAGAAATTAATTAAACAATCTTATTTAATCGGATTTGTTGAGCTCTACAAAATAGACGTTTGTTGCCATTGATACAAATCTCTTTCCAATTTTATATTCATGTTTATGTGCAGATGATTGCAGTTCGTGTGAGTTTCCATTAGCAGAGCCTTTATTGCTTATTCTCTGTGAATCCTACGCTTACGTTACTTCCATCCTGTATCATTGGCTGGTGCCTTATGCAATGCAGCACATATGGAGCTGATATCTTCGCAAAAATCCTTAAAATTCTTTCTTTTAATCTTTTTTATTTCTTGGTTGTATTCAATTATAGAACTATGAAATATTTTTGCCACTGCTACTGTATGTTTTTGCTGCTTTGGTGTAAAGAAGCTAGTACAATTCCCTTGATGTTAACACGAGCCTGTTTTTACTACCAGTTCTCGTGTTCTGAATTCTGCAATACAAATACAATTAATTATATTACAAGCTCTGGGTGAATTTCTCTCATATTGCAGTTATACTTACTTGTCCGATATACCTTTGATATATCTTTTATTATAACAGCGTTCAGTTGTAGCAGCAGTAGCCCAAGTTTTTTTTTGGTGAACATCCTTTCTTTGACGGGCGAAGCCGTTTTAACATAATGGTTGTTGTTTACCTGTGCTACTTTGTCCAACATCCATATGCTCGTCTTTTTTCCGTTAAAGGACGTGATCCTACAGCTATCATTCACTAAACAATAAAACCGAAAATACGTACACTTATATAAAAATTTCTCAATATTTGTGAAATCTTTATAACGATAAAAGCATTAGTAGTAAAGATGTAGTCACAAATACCTCAAAATCCATTTTGCCCATGATTCCCTAATAAATAAATGACTGATAAAAAAAAGTCATATCATAAAAAACAAACATAAAATGAAATGAGATAAAACCTATAATAATTATTAAAATTTATTGTTTTCTTTATTACTCTAATTAGGTATTGTTACTACGCTACCATTTTTAAAAAAGCTCTCTCCTACGATAGAGAAATAAATGTATGAAAAGCACATTATTATATTTACGTTTTGTTTCTTATGATGTTATTTATATGGAATATGGATTTATTGCTTTCCCCTTTTTTTTTTATAAAACTAAAATAGTGTGCGGTGAGTGCAACAATAGGTACTCATTATCGTTTCGTTTTTTCATTTACAGTTACCTATTCAGAATGAATTAACAATTACCATATCCATACCATGAATTGTATTTCTATTTCTTTGCAAAAGTTCATCATCATCAATGCGATGGCCATGCGCATAATTTTTTTTGTATCTATGTATATATATTGCTATCTATATTTATTTCACTTTTGTAATACAAAATTTAATATATTTGTGAGATAGTTGAATATTAAAACAAAAGATTTAATTTTAATATTATTTTTAGTTTTCTTTCTTCTTTTATTGCATTCCATTCATTTTTAAATTTGCTTTATTCATTTCATCATTTTTTCAGTTCAATTTTGTTTTCTTTCATACAGCAGAGTTAGTATTTTACTAGATTCCTTAACGTTTGGATGTGTTTTACATTGGACTAATTTACGTATTTATAAGAAAGATAATTTATGCTTTATTTTTCCACTGATTAGAAAAAAAAAAAAAAAAAAAACTCAATTTAAACTACATTAAAAATTAAAATAAAATAAAAAATTCTATAAAATATATTTAACATAGAACCAAGTAAATGTTTTACAAATAAAAATAATAAAATATATGTTAAATATAGTAGAATATTATATTCTGAAATTTTACATATTGATTCTTTTATAATTGGTCGTACGACGGCCATTGTTTTTTTTTTATTGAGAAAGAAAAATTGAAAGTTTTTGTTTGAAATTTTTTATGGTTGCGTAAAATTTTATATAATTTTTTTTTTTGTGTTATTGTTTATTGTGAAAAATAAATAAAAAAAACATTAGTTTTATATGTAGTATTTTCAGAAAGAAAAAATTTCAATGTGAAATAAATATCGTAGAATAAAAAAAAGAAAAAAAAATTATAATTTAAAAAGAAAAAAAAGTGTATAAAAAAAAAAGACAATTTATATGTTTAGTGGTAGTAGTGACTTTTTTTTTTTTATAAGTAAATTTATAAAATATAGTTAACACCAGCAGCTGAAAAAAGATATCAATTATTTTATGTTTTAGAAAGAGACGACAATAAGCATAATACAAATTTTTTTTGTTTTTATTTTTTTTCACGTAAGTAAAATTTTGCATTCACTTTTTTTTTTTTATTTATATTATAATTTTTTTGTTTTGTTAATTTTATTATTTGATTATTCTTTATCATTTACTACTTACATAATGATGAATGAGAAATGCACACAAATTATAAAAATTGCACATTTTCAATTTGATTGATTTGATTTGATTCTAATACGAATAAAAAAAAAAAAAAATAAATAAAAAACAACAAATAAATCAAGGTTATAAAGAAAATGTCTGCAAATGCATGCAAGTCTTGTTTTTATTGGCTTAGGAATTATAAATAAAAAAAAAATATCTATTCTTCTATTCTATTGAAAATTATCCTTTTAATTTAAAGAAGTACGCACACACACTTTTATATAAACCGCATACTATTATGTATTTATTTACGACCAAAAAATATTATACCGTGACGATTACCAACTGTTTTACAAATACCCAAAATCCAATACCCATATACCACATAATAATAATAATAATAACAATAATATCTAATAGATTCATTTTTAAAAAATGGACGACGGCATTGTTATTGTTTATATTATGTGATGATGTTTCAATGGGCGATAGAATATGGATATATAACAATATGATAACCTATTTTTGAAATGACAATAAAAATACAATTTATTTATATATAAAAGTGGGTAATAATAGATTTTATTTATAAATATAGTAAAATTTTATATTATTTGTTATTATTACAAACAAATTTAAGTAGAAAACATTTATCTATCATTTAGTAGGTCTACATTCATAAAAACACGTATTTGAGTAATCATTTTCTATTGAAAATATTATTTTCATATCAAATCTTGGTCCATCGGATTAAAATTAAATTCAATTTTATATAAAAAAAAATTGTATAGTAGCAGAAGATCTGTGTTTTTGTCATAAATAAAATGTATAAATTAAAATATGTATATACAAATAAGAGGATATTATTCCGGAAATTAAAATAGAATTCAATTTTTCATTTGTATGTATTTTGTTAAATTTATAAATTGTGAAAGTTTTTTTCTATTTATATCTATTTGAATATTTTATTAATGTGAATGTGAAGTGTTTGTTAATTTATATATATATATATTAATTAACTAGCTGACGACAGTAGCTTTTGTATTGTGGAACAAATGTCGTTTACGTAGACTCCTCTGAATTTTTGAAACAGAAATTGTACCAACTGTGTTGGTTTTGTAGAGCTGTTGATTCTAAATATTTTGTTTTCTTTTTGAAACGCTTTCGAAAATTGTGTCGAGCCACTGAAAATGGCCATAAACAAGAAATATGGCTTATGATATATTTTACTGTTTATCCCATTCGAGGATTTGATACATACCCGAGCTACGTTGATCACTTAGGTCCAGTCAATAACACAATAAAAGCGAGCCAGTTAGCTGTTTTTAAATTTGAGAACGCTAAAAAAGTTATTGGTTACAATATATAGAGATCAATGCGAACTTACCAACAGTGGTACAATTTTAGTTGAAATCCATTGAATATATCTTCTAGTTATATTTATTTAAAATTCCAAATACGTACTGGTGATTGTTAATACATGTATTCTAGTTTTTTCGCGGTAAACATATACATATTTTAATTTTGCAGTTTTTCATCTTCACATAACATGGTTTTACTTTAATGTCTAACTATATCGTAATTGTTCTCAATTAGTTTTTAACTTTAACAGCATTCGTCTATTAGAATTTTCATTTTTTTACATTATACATTATAATTTTGAACCAATATCATCAGTACTGAGTACGAGTATCCAGCATTAAATTAATTTAAAAAATAATAACGTTTATTCAGATGTTATTACATATTATTTGATTAATCTTTTAGTCATACAAAAGCTGTTTTATTTTTTTCTAACAATATTTATAATTCATTTTTGTTTTTTTATTATGTAACATAAATATTTGAATATAAATCAATAAGATTTATTATTGCAAAAAATAAAAATAGGTGGAAAATATATGAATGGAATTTTTATATGTGTTTCTTTACAAAATATATTTTTGAAAAAAAAAAAAAGAAGAAGTATTTGAATGATTTGCTTTTTGCTTTTTACATACACGAATTTTTGTAATACATTTACCATTTTGTGATATATTATTATGTATGTGCGGGATAGTACAAGCGGCGTATTTATTTTGAACAATGTTTATTTTTTCTGTATGAATGATTCAAAATAAATGCATAAAAAAAATAACAAATAAATCATAAGTTTTATGTCATTGTGTTGTGCAGAAAATAGAATTGAAAACATTTGTTTTGGTTTTCGTTTTATGTTTACGATTATACGTTTAAAAACTGATATGTTATTTTTCTTAACACTTTTCTATTTTATATATACTTTTGTTTCAACAATTTACAATATAAATTTCTATTTATGTAAAGTGATGGTATATTTAAAGTGGAGTCTTTGGGCATTTATACTAAACATTCATTACACCAGTTAAATTCATAAATTACGCCGCTTGGGAATATATAACAATTTACCAATTGGTCTGTAATTAGCTATAGGTATCGACATTTCCTTAATTCTATTATTTTTATATTAGTGATTAGTCCATAATGTTGTGTGAGAACATTGTTAATTTGTAAGTACCATTCAATACCCCACTGCGCACCTTCACTGTTGTTGTTGTAGAAATAATTACTTAAATACTTAAACTCCCTTTTCTATAATATTCGTCTATTGTTCCATTGTTGCATTTTCAATAAGCAAAAAAAAAAAACATACGATAAATATTGTATAATTTGATGATGTGGTTGATAACAGATAAAGACCTCTTACGAAATGTTTAATACACTTATTATATTAATTATATTTTTGTCGTCATACATTTTTATAATTATACAAAAAAAAAATAAAAATTAAGAATAGGTATATAAAATTGATTAAAAAAAGAAAAAAAAATCAATAAAATCGATGTTATAAAAATAAATCATGATCAATTATTATTTATTTCTAATGTGAACTGATAACACACAGTGATAAGAATTATATTGTATGAGATAATTATTTATTTATATTCGAATTATTTTGTATTTAATAAAAAAAAATATCATTGAGTGCATTAGTTTTTTTTTTAATATAAATCTAATACATCATCATCATATCATAATAATGAATATAATCATTGTGTCACTAGAAGTTAAATAGGTCACACAAAAAAAACAACAATTTTATATTGATCAAGTTCCGGGTGAAAAATATTTTATTAATAAATAAAATTATTTGTTTGATTGATAACATTATTTATTTAATTTGTTATTTTAATGTGAATAATAAAATTGATTTTGAAGGGCTTTCTTTTTTATGGTTCGATGTCTTTTCTTGTTTTTGTTAACACAATTTTACTACGTAATAATAATAAATATGAAATTTATTGTTGTTCGTTAAGGATCCGAATGTTTCTACAATTCATTCAATAATTTGTTGAAATTTTTAAATATTTTTATTGAATATACAAATCAATAAGATTAACCCAACTGCGTAATTATCGATTTTTTGTGGTTCAATGTCTGACAATGAGTGTAATAAATATTCTGTTGTTTATTATTTTGTTGAAAGTCGAATCTGTCTAGAGACTCAACAGTTGTGTAGCACAGAATTACGTCTCTCTGCTTTGCGTAAGGGGATCAATTAGAATGTCAACTTATATCAGAAAGTTGATCATCCTAGAGCACGTGATACATTTTCGCATTGGTTACAGCAATTCATATAGATTGCGAGTTCAATTTCAGTACTAACGCATGAAAAAATCTTTTCACCATATCTGTCATAATTTACTCAATTGAATTACCATTTGTTCGTTTATGAAATGTAATAACAATTTATTAGCCATAATAATAATTAAATTATGAGTGCAAACCAATTGTTGAATTATATTCACATACGGCATAATTTACAAATTTGACTGCAATGTTACAGTATAGTTTCTTGTATTTCTGAGTAGTTTGTATAATTTATTTAAGTAGGGAGGCGAAATAGGATTCGGTGATCTTATTCGATATCCCTCGCATAGTATATAAATAAAAAAATTATCTGTTACCAATATAAAAATCATATCGAATGATATGTGTAAAATAGTAATATGCATCGTGCATAAACAATAAGGCGAGGAGACTTGCGGCGTACGTCATATACTAAATTGGTCCATTTTAACAAGCAAAAGTTTGAGAGTTATGCTGGATTACCTTCCAACAGATGCTGGCAATGACTCAAGACAAATTGCTATGGTTAGATATGACTTTAATGTTCATCATGACATTATACTCCGATAAACATTCGCATACTTTATTCTATATATGGTATATGGTAGTTTGAAGAAAATTCAATAGAAGCATTAATTCATATATAGTCAGTCGTCAGCGTCACCGCCATCCGTTGAACTTTATTAATAGACATTCTTGATGTCCGGAAATAGGAACTACAATAAAACATAATAAAATTTATATTATTATTATATTAAAAAAACCAAAAAAATTTCCTCTTTTCTTCATCTCAATTAACCTCTATGAAAAAAAAAATCAATAAATATTTTAAAATTTTTACCTATAAATAATATTTCAATAACTAAAATTTCATGTATTTTTTTTTTATCTAAAAACCATTTTACAAGGTAATAATAATAATAATAATAATAATAATAATAATTACAGATCACATTATTAAAATTAAAAATTAAATTCTATATTATTGTAATATTAAATTTAAAATACATGTGTATTCGTATATTATATGAAAAATATATATTGTATAAATTTTATGATGGCAATTAAAAAAATCTGTATAATTATAGATTTATGTAAAAATGGTAAATGTTACAAAAGACAAAAAAAAATCATGAGACATGTCTAATAACAATACCAACTGTATTATTTATATATACGTAACATATAGATACAAAACAGGTTAAACTTGTTGTAACATTTTATTTAAATATATATGTTCATTATCTATGCTATGCTATGCTATAGTGTATTTTATTGCATTTGAAAACATTTAAAAAAAGCTTAACCAGCGGCCCATAAAAATTATTTTTGTTGTTCTCTTTCCATTTATCACTTGACGTAATATGTATAATAAAACGGAAATTTTTTTTGTTATAACTAATTCTGATCCATAAACATTGTTACTGTATTTATGTATTACGAGTTAATATAGGTGAAGTATGCGCTGCACAAAAAATGACATTGACTTAGTTCAAATAAAATTTATTTAGTATGTATGGAATTAAATATATATATAGGTGCGTGTGTATACACTTGGAATGTTACCCAGTATGAATATTTAGGTGAAGCTTCTTTTTCAAATAAACATACTCACCTTTATATTTCCCACCTAAATATGTAGTGTTAGGTTTAATCGGGAGGTTTGTTGCGTCATCTATAAAATTAATCAATAATGTATCATAATTTCATAAAATGATATTACAAATCTGAACGCTTGAATTGATTTTACAAATTTCTTCTATAAATGCCTATCATTATTCAACAAATTCATTAATTTTTTTACACTTCTTTTGTAAATAAATTTCTATCTCTCATCTTTGTCTCTGATTTATAGTTGCCTTTAAAATGCGAACGAAAAAAATTATACAATATGGAAATTCAACTAATTAAACAACATTCGTCCCATATTCTCTATATTTGCACACAATAATTTCACTTATATGACATTTTTTTATTTTTATTGATCTTTAACCCATTTATGTTTTCAAAAAGAATACACGGAGGAGGTCTGACAAATTGACACACCTTGCCTATTCTTATATCATATATTAATGAACTTCAAATAATTTTGCAATGAAAGAGTATACACTGCTTTAATCATCTTTATTTAGTTTTACGATACAATTTAATGATTTAATAATATACATGTGTGCGGTGTTGAATTAAACAATACACAATATTTAATTTTATATACAATATATTTGCGAATGCGATTCGATTATAATTACATATTCATCACACAATTTTATAATTATAATATAAACAATTAATTTTAATAAATATTATAATTATAAATGATGACCTTTAGCAATAATTATAATATATAGTCATTTAAATGAATATCTATCCATATATATATATATATGCGCACAATAAGACGTTTATCAAATGAAAATATTCTGCTACTATAATTTATTGCATTCTTTTACAGGGTTTTTCAAAACAAGAATATAGAATTTTGCATTTTTTCTCCACCACAACACGCTTCTCCATCCTGACTTATGCGCGCAGTCAATGTCTTACAATCCCGAATTTTAAGGATCACAGTTTACTGCATCTATTAGCCATCTTGCCTTTCTAACATTCCAAGATACAAGTTTTAAGTTATTGTCCTTAAATTTTCGTTGCTTGAGTTGTTGCCGTTTATCCTGTACTGTGTAATCACTGAATCATTAACTAAGTTTTAATCGGATGCTGCTATCACACAACATCCCATATAGTAATTCTGAGCTGCCAGATTGTCCACGGTTACTTACTCTTTATTCGTAGCTAACCCATTATATTATAGGCTGTGGACGCGTTCGGTCGCAACTGACTTTGCCATTATGCTATACCCATCATCTAACCATCCGAAAAGCATATACGTATTATTAATATATTTTTCTTTTTAAAATGCCCTGAACGATAATGTTTGTACACGCAGAAGACCAAGAATGTCCCAATATTTTGTGAAACACAATTAACAATAAAATGTGTGTTTATGTGTGTGTGTATGTTTTGTATATGGGCACGTATTTTATTTTAATGCATTTCAACATATCAGAAATGTCGACTCCATATATAATATTAATTTGATATCACAAAAAAATATAAAAAAACTCAGAAAACAAAAAAACAAATGTATTATACCAAGCATTGTCATCAGTATTTTTTAAATGAAAATATAATAGATAATTTTGTGTTTCTATACAGCGCACAAATAACTAACTAAATTTATAGTTAAATTGTTGTTATGATGTAAGTTAATTATTTATTACAAAATATCCCATAAACTGGTTTAAGCAATTGTTGAGAACAATGTTGTTTTGGTGACGCATTTCATCTGAAAAAAATTAGCAAAAAATTCGAAAGATTAATTATAATATCGCATATGTAATTGATATTTAATGAAATAAATGGCAATACGTATAATGGAAAACCCTGCGTATGTTTTTTCTCTTATTTTGGTATACGTATAAATAATATCTTTATCTAAAGTAGAAAATCTATAGTCTTTACTATCTATCTATTGCATATGTAATAAATAATAATATATATACCATACCATGCCAAAATTTGATTGATTGATTGATTAGTATTACTGAATTTGAAATTTTTCCGACGAATTTATGACTAATCTATATATAATAGCCTCAGCCTGCGTGTTTAATTCATGGGAATTTATTGAAAAAAAAAAATATATATAAATATAATTAAAATTTAATTGAATATATGGTACACGTGCAAAATGGGATTAAAATTGGAATCAAAATTACCTCATTTCTATATAATATAACCATAACTGTCTCTCTATAAAAAAATAATTAGATATATATATATTTGGTCAATGTTTTAAATAAATATTATTACAATAATTATGAAATGTATTCACCAATGTTATGTAATCGAATTTAAGTAAAAATTTCACACAAAATAAATATACAGCGTTACGGCAATGCTGAAAAGAATGGCTGGGGTAGTACACAATTGCTTTGCATCCATCAAAAGAATACTAAATTAGACTATACAAACTATACAATGGGTAACAATGAAATTGTAAAATCACTTAGTTGCCAACTCAATTCCATTGTATGTATAATCGGTTTTACAATTTACAGGATTTTGTTTGTTTATAAATTAACCATCATTTTTAAAATTGAATATTAAAAAAAAAGCAATTACATAAATGCTCGCGCTCTTACATTCCGTACAAACGGATCTGTTTTATATATTATAATTAAATCGATTTCTTAATTATATGTACGTAACATATATTTTCTAACTATTTTAGTATAACATTTATAATTATTTATTTTATTTTATTTTATTTTATTTTATATCTACCAATAAACTAAACTTCCTACGTCAATGTAAATATTTTTGTGTTCTTTTGATTATAAGATTTTATTTATTTATTAGTTTTTTTGTTGTTGTCTTTTACATATAATAATCGTTTGTATTACGATAAAATTTTAACAATATAAACAACATAAAATTATATTGATGACACACAAAAATAATGGTAAATAGAAAAGTGTATGTTATAAATGAAAATAAAAAATAATAGTAATCGGAAAATGATTGCAAGGATATATTTTTGATAAGATATATAAAAAAATTTCCCTATATACCAAAAATAATTTTATAATTCTTTTACTATCACTTATTTAATTTTTTTGCATTTTAATACCATTGTAAAATTAAATATTTTTAAGACTATGTTATTTCATTTCTTAATTCTACTTGTCATTTTTTGCTTTGTTTTATTATTATATATTTTATTTATTATATAATCTTAGTGTCGATAATTCATAATTTTTTGTATTTTGTTGACTTATATGATTTTGTTCGCTTTATTAAATAACACATAAATCGTAAATATAGGAAAAAATATATATTGGTTCGTTTATGAAATAAATAAAAACGGATATCTTTTAAAATATGCGGTGTCGTAGGTTAATCAAATGTTAACCATATCTGCTCTGCACCATATAAAAATAATAGAATTAATTAAACATCTAAATGTCTTTCATAAATTACAATACAATAATGGTGAATTGTTATATCCTTGCATGCGAAATACTAACTTTACTGTATTGAATGTTTGGTATGTGTTATAAGCTCCACTTGGAGTATCACACAAGTAATTATGTTTAATTTCACTATCACACTATTTAAATATTTATTTTATAATACTAAAATTTATTAGCTGAGCTATATTTACCATTTGTTCGGATTATGCGGAATCTAAATTCTAATATAGCTTTGAAAATATGGTATGTTAAACACTATTCTAACAATATCTGCACGCACAACATTATGAGCTAATAATTCACTGTTGGAATTTAAGGTAACATCTACCTCCCCATCGGTTGTTTGTAATAGTACAATTGGTGAATTGTTATATATAAATTCCCATGCGGAATATTTTACCAACTTAAGAATTTTAATTAGATGTCATAAACACCATCCACTTGGAGTAACATAAATTGATGATAATAATTCGTATTTTTATAATGCCATAATGGATTGTACAAAATTGATAGGAGACTTCATAATTAGATATCGCATGTTCTATTTTACTGTGAATAGAATATGTAATGCGTTCTCATAATTATGATAAGAATAGACTAAAATTACAAAATTTCCAATGCCATTGAATCTTCGTATAAAATTTCATCAAAATTCGTAAAGGAACAGCGTAATATCAATTGTATATAGGAAGCCAATGATTGTGGTTTCATCAAAATTGGTGCTAAAAGCCAGTTAATGTATATTATTTATGTGTATCATATACTCTTTGAAAATGTCATAAAAATGTTATCGACAACACAATTTTTTTTTTTTGAATATTCCATTTATGTGGATAAAAAAAAAATTTATCAGCTGTTGAGTGCCGTCCATTCTCAAATCCATTACGATTATTTTACTAAATCTTCTATTTATATTTTTATTATTTATTTTATCTATTGATTTATATTATTACCAAATTTTATTTATTGTATATATATAAATAAATTACAGCTGTTTTCAATGTTGCAGAGACACACGTTAGCCTTTGCAACGAATACGAGTCTATCTGCGATATATTCTATATATATAAATTAATACTTATACTATATTGTAATATGGAAATGTCATAACTAAATAATACACACATGTATTATAATAAAAATAACAAACTTCCTGAATTACAATTTACCATACTATAATACGTGCATCTGTGTTAACTATAAAAGAAAGTGAAAATGAAAATATATACAAACATTAATTTTTGTTGTTTGTTGTAAAAAAATTTAATACAATTTCAAAGATTAAATTTAACAAAGATATTAAAAGCAGCTGATCGTCTTCTTATACATATATATGTATTGTTTGTGTACATTTAATAAATCATTTCCTAAGATTTGATATTGTATTTATTTATCAAGAAACCATAACCAATATATTGAATAGGTCATTGTTTGATACCAGATGTATTATTGTGTATTGTGTGTTGTGTGTGCTGCGATAAATACAAATTACATATTTAGTATATCTTTTATTTTGTTGGTCATAAAAATATTATTATTTGATTATTTTTTTTTTGTTATTTTTTCTTTTCATTATACAATTTTTTTTGTATTATTTATTATTTTATTTTTATTTATATATATGGTCGGCTTTCGGGTTATTGAATTACCCTGGCAAATTGTATTTATTAGAATAATAAATTAGGTAACACACATTCCATATTATGTATTTTTGTTGTTTATTATTATAAATATATAAATGAGAGTGTTGTATAATAAGAGGTATACTAGTTAAAATATTCCATATATTATTGTGTGTGGAGTTTGTTGAATGCCTGTGTGAGTATTTAGTTGACCGGTAAAATTTTTTTAATTATATTTTTGACCTTGTGTTGTAAAATAATAACACTATTCATTGTATATGTTTTGTATATTTACGCTATATAAATTTATAATCATAACAACATAAATGTTTTTTAAGTTTCTTATTATATATAAAATTCAATTTTACCTATATTATCTTATCTCGAGTTTTTACCTAAAATATATTTCAGCTTTTTATCGTATAACATTTATATGAACATTTTTACTTTGTGAAATAATTTCATATATATATTGTAGTACATATTTTTATAATAATAATTTTAAATATTGATTTTTCATATATAAAATGCATATAACTAATCAATCCTACTATATCATATCTATAAAATAAAAATAAATACTAATTGTATAATCAATACCATAATATAATATATTGATGAAGATAATGATAATATAAATATAGAATAGATAATCCTAAAATGTATGCGGGTTGATCTATCTTTTTTTTTTTATGTTATGATATTGATTATTTATATTTTATTACATTTTTCGCGTACCATCATACGATTTCTCGTTTATTAATTTATAATACAATATAATACCAATAATATTATGAGCTATAGCGCGATCACCATCAATTTGTTTAAATAAAAAGAAGTGGATACAATATAACTTAATATAGTGAAAATTGTAATGGATCGATATTATATCGAATTACTGAAATGTATAATGAAATCGATCCATTTCCCAAAACATATGATGTGCTGGTGATTAAAAAATTGATGAAAATAAATCTACGAAAAAGTGTGGTCGTTTTCGAGGAATCACTGCTAATGGAGGCTACGCACCAAACTGTGTTAAAGTCAACAAAATTTACACTAAAAGGTGATACTTTGTTTGGTTGTATTAGAAAGATATCCGTACACCATTAAATTATGAACCAAGCTCAATAATATAATAATATTTCTAAAATAAAAAAATCAAACCGAAATTCAATAAAATAATCCAACGCACGTGGTTGATATTAATTAATATATTTAATAATGGCAATATTATTTTTTTTAAAAATGTAATGTAAAATCTGGAAAATTTATTAAATATATAGTTTGAATTTATAGATTTTAATACGCAAATGATTTTCTATTTATATAGAATTTTGAATATATTTTCTTATCAAAAAAATTTTCCATTATTGATTGTAATTTTCCATTATTGGTGACATTTTACCGATCACCACGTCACTAATAACATTTAACCAGTTATTTTAGATGGTATATATTGACGTGTATTGGTTAAATATAATAATTGATTTCAATTTTAACAATTTTACGTTCCAACTTTCTGCAAAAAAAAAAAAAACATAGCTCAATTATTACTATCACTAAATTAAATGGATTTTTTATAAAGAATATTCTAAAATGATATTTATTTTAAAATTTATAGAGTATCAAAAATTAATCATATAAATATTTGTTTATACAATTTAATTTTCGCATTTACATGTAATTTACATTCTAAAACCATATTATATTATACTCGATAAGTGTTAACTATTTTATATATTGTAAATTAAATTTAAAATATAAAAGCAGATAAATTGTGTGTACACAAATATTTATACAATATATTTTTGAGTCACGTTTGATATGCATTTTCTTCGTTTTTCTATTGATTTTTAAAACCATATAAATTTTTGGTTTTTTTCAATTAAAATGTGTGTTTGTTAAAAATTTATTTTATTTTATAAAATACATACTTTGTAACAGAAATATTGTGGTTGGAAATGAAATATTTTTTTCAGTGAGAACGAAAGGATTAATTCATTATATTTTTTACAATATTTAATTTATAAACAAAATCTATCTAGTAAAGTTATATATATAGGACGTCAGCACACACGACGACAACTGATACACTTTTACAAATATTTGTCAAAGTGGTGGGTAAAGATTTGTCAATTCGTGTGGAGATGAAATACTTTCAACAATTCGTTATCATTTTTGTCATTATTTTCCGATATAAATTGAAATTTTACCAGTTATGTGGCAAGTAAATATTTGGCATAAGTGCACCAGTAGTTGTGTGGCATATAATATAAAAAGTCAAATCATCAATAAAATGATCAAAACCTTTACTTTCAATAATGGGTTTCATATTCCTATACATATATATTCCAAATCATTTTCAAAATATTATTATTATTATTATTACAAACTCTTTGTATTTACAAAATACACACCTTATTAATTTTAATTTTCTATAAAATTTATTTAACTTTAATATATGAAATCAAATAATATTTAGTGGTAAAAAATATGTTATATGTTCATTTAACATTTATATAGAAAATATATATGACGTCGAATTTAATTTGTTATATTCTTCATATTCAATGAAATATTATCTGTTAATGTTTTTTTTTTAAATTATTACATAGCAGCAGCAGTCGCCACTTTAAATATATATACATAAATCTTTAAATATCATTAAGAAAAAGGTCAAGAGTTAAATAATGCGCACACAAGCGTATAAGAAATTGACTTTTTCAATTTATATATTAAAAATGTTTTATCTGTGCAAATCAACAATAGCACAGTTTTGACAAATTACATTACAAAATTTCATTATTATTATTTTATTTTATTTTTTAATAATTATATTTTCATTTTTGATGAATACTAATTATTTTCAAATCGAAATTATTTTATGATATTATTATCATTATTTTTTTTTTATAGAAAATCGTTATCTTTTGCGCGTTAATTTTAATAAATTGATTGCAAATAAATAATATGAAAATTATATGTCATTGAAATATATTTTCTTTCTGTTTTTTTTTTTTTTAGCAGCTCAAGAACTTATCTTTTATATTTATATAGAATATGTTTAAATATAAATGTCACGTCTACTGTATTTCGTATATATATTTATATATAAATCGAATGAAATCGAATGTTAAAGTACATAGTACAGTGAACTTAATTATAAAGTTTGTAAAAATAAAAAAATTCTATATATACACAACGAAGAATAATATTAATCAAAACGATATTAATAGAAAAATTTCGTAATCCATTTAATTAGCTAATAACAATAAAAAATATATTTATTAAAAATTTTTTCTAAGAAAGCTTTTACCATATATATGAAATATTATGCTTTTTAAATATACAAAACATTAAAAATATACACGTCGTATATAGAAGAAATAAAATTATAATTACATAAACTTTAAATATTTTTATTTACAATCTATTTTTATATACTAAAAAATTAAAAATGTATAAGTGCAATTTGTTTGTTTGTGTGTGTGTGTGTGGTTTCTTTGCATCTATTTACAATTTTTTTTTTGTTATTTTCTGCCTGAAATATTCATAATAAAAATAAATTGTGTAAAAGTAAAAAATTTAAATAGGTCATTGTTTCAACAAACTAACATTTTTTATAATTAATAATATATAGTTCACATAATACGAGACGACGACCAAATCATTTTGAAACACGTATATGAAAATAAAAAAATGAGTATTAGAAAAAAAAACAATTTGTTATACGATGTGTGAATTATTATTTAATTAATTTTCTTATAGGAATAAACTAATCAATTTTTAGAATTTTTGTATATGATCTATAATTATAATATATAAAATATTTACATTGAAAGTTAGGAAATTTTTAAATACTTTTAAATATAAAGATTCACACATATCTATGTATATATTGACGATACTGACGACTATACATATAAAATAATTAAATAAATGTTGTATACATCACAATTTATATATTGTGTGTGTGTGTGTGTGTGAATGAATGTATTATGTTCATAAATAGGGTAATTCCATTGCGAAAGTTAACCATTTTAAAATGTTTTTCAATTCAAAAATGTGTCCGTAAATTTTTTGTAATAATTTAATTTAACAATTTTGCAAAATCGATAGATTTTAATTAAACTAATATTGAAGTTATCATTAACTTATGTTAGTCAGAGCTAATATATATGGCATATGACAAACATTCGTATATGTAAATTAGGTCGGATATGAGTATATATAAAATAACGATTCATCAATTGTATGATGTAAATATCAAAAACGGATGTTTTCATTGTGCTCAGCGTAGTCCTATGGATGTCTGCATTGTTGTTTAAAGTCTTAATTTAATCTATTGTATATATTATCTATTTTAATTTCGTGTGTGTGTATATATATATACACAAGTCGATTGTTACGCCAAGTGGTACTTATAGCCAACACTAAACAGCATTCACTACAGATGATCAGATAATAAATTGGTCCACATATTTTTTTTTCAATTATAATAAAAAAGATTAATTCCTATATTTTTATATGAATGCGATTGACCAAATAATGGTGTGTGAGTTTGTGTGTGTATTTGTGTGATGACATTATTAATCCTTTATGGTATCAAAGATATCCGTTTATTTTTTATTCCATAAACGAATAAATGGTTACCGGCAGCTGAAAAATTTCATTATTCAATTAAAAATACCGAAAAAATACATAGAAATGTGAACTCGCTATTTCATAAATGATTAACATGAGCGCTGTATTACCACCGAGTGTTCTATCCATCATCTTTTATTAATTACATTTTTTTTTTTCGTATATATCAAATTTACATATAGATTTTTGTCATTTTTAATTAAAATTGTAATTTTATTTTAATTTTATTTTAATTTTATTTTAATTTATTATTATTATTTTTAATATTATATTAATTATGGTATAAGTAATTTTAAAAAATAAAAAAATCCCCCAAAACACACATATACAATTTTGTTCGCAATAATTTTATAGTAGCGTTAAATTCGTGTGATTGTGGAAATATCATTAAAATGTGTCTTTTCCAATAGAAGTTTTGGTTAACCAACAGCTGACAATTGTTAGATAGAACACCCCGCAATCATTCAAAGCTTCCAAAAAATGTATTTATATTTATAATATTGCTTATATGCAGATTCAAAAATAATGTCAACTGTTATATAAATTGGTATGATATTAGGAATAGGGTTAAAAATAAGTGAACCAAGTATTTGGTTAATATTTTTAATTTGATCTTTATTTCTATGTACTTGTGTTTTTTTGATTGTTCTGCGTTTACTTAATTCTATTATTATTATTATTATTCATTTTTTGTATTTAAAAAAGCACCATAATAAAATGGAAATTTTTGGAAAAATGTTGTTTATCCTATTTTAATGATATAAAATATACGGTATAGTTGTGTACTATTGGTTTAAACGAATATATATATATAGAATACGTTGATACCACACAAAAATAATAGACAGTAATCTGAATGAAATCTTATTGTTTCAGATAGTAAAAATTTATAATAGAAATATCAGCGGTAAAATAGACACATAGAGCACACGAAAATGTTTCGAATTTTATTTAAAAAGGGTATAACATTAAGTTTTTACCAAATATAAATGGGTTGTAATTGTAACACAGATTTTTAAACTATATATATTATATATATTCTTTATATATATATAGCAATTACTATTTGTGCTATACACATCATCATCGAATCAAATCTAGTTATTCTAAATATAAATGCATATATATATACCATAAGTGAGTTGAGTTTAATTTACCAACTTTGCTGTAATGAATGTATGTATAAAATGCAATAAGTTCCACTTGGAGCAATATATGAACTTAAATAATATACAATTTATTGTATTAATTATTTATAATTTATGTGTATCGGTAACGTGTAACGTTGAGGAATCACCCTATATATATATAAAAGTATATGATGGTATAAATATTATTCGCATTATTTGTATTTTAAATATATATAGTGAAATTTACATATAAATACATTTTGTTATACTCAATGTTTATTTATATATCAATCAGTGGCGTGCGGTGACAATTTAGGCTAGGTGTGCAGAATAATTATATTCTTGTGCAAGTGTATATGCAATATTATAGAAAATGCGCATATTTTGATTCCTTGAATTTTAACATGGACAACAATTAGGAAACGTTTCTATAGTGTTTCTTTTATCGCTTTTTCTATTCTAGTATTACCAAATGTTTTAATATCGACACTATTACGAATATGCATTTGAGTTTTCTCATGTTTTTCTGCAGCTGCATGCAGATGTGATAAATCATTGTAGCCAGTTTTTGTCCATACTACATTATCTTTTAAGGATGCAAATATTAAACATGGGAAACAAAATAGTTTTTTTGTATAACAACATCCTGATAGCCAACGGAATTTTTCATAGGTACTTTTTTTGAAATACAGTTGATAATATTGTCCTTTTACTTTCGTGGTTTGAGTAAATTCAATTTCAGGTGTGGGACGCTCAAATTTAACAATTTCATTTTTTTCAGAAATATTTCTCCTAGAGAAAGGATTTCTAATTAAATCGCAAATTTTGCAATCACATGTAGAGGTAGACATTATTTTGTAACTCAAAAATAAAGAAATTATAATTATATTCAAATACCACAATCTACTTTTTTTATTGCTTTAATTTAAAATTAATTAATGTACAGTTACAAGCTGTAACTAAATCGACTATTATGAATTCACGTTCGAGTAGATTAATGGATCGTAAAGTAATGGACAAAAAAAAAATGTAATCAAAATTGAAATACAATAAATGCAAATGCAATACAATAATTATACGTTTAAATTTTAAAATGTTAATTGATATGTTGTTTAGATCGAATAAAATATAAATATAAGCAACATAACTATACAAAATGTAACCAAAAAGTGACCAAAAAAAAGCAACTAGCAAATTTTGAATATGAAATCGGTTTGAAATAGCAAAAATAATGTTTGCGCATTCAGATAATTTCTGTTTTGTTATTTATGCACGTATGAATGCTATGTATCACATTGATATAATAAGTATAGTAGTATATTATATTATTATAGTGTTAAAACTTTCATATATGCATACCGCAAAACATTTATTTTGCTAAATTTATAATAGAATAGAGTTGTTCTCATACAATTTTTTTTTTTACTCAAACTATTCTACAATACAAAGCGCAAAAATGAATTTTAACTACTTAGTATTTCTCCTACTGCTACACTCAATGACTTTCTCATAAAATATAGAAATGCAAACATATGCATTAGCAAATAAAAAAGCAGCACAACAGAAATGAATTTCTCTTACGTACAATACAGTACAGCAGAAATGAATTTTTATACATACCAATACATACTAGAAATAGAAATACAATGCAAGGTGGAAAAATTCATTTTTGCTAATGCTGTAGTAGCATTTTTGGAATAAAAAAAAAAAAAATAGGGAGAAAAACTCTATTATAAATTTAGCAAAAAAATGTTTTGCTCACGGAGATATTTTTATATTTTAAAGTGAATCATATGAATTGGTTTATATATCGGCTATGCTTAGCTTAGTTGTATCGTCGTGTATAGTATATGTACAATATTCTTTACCATATAGGGTGTGTATTTAAAATAATGCCAGTATTTTTTCATTATTTATAATTTTGTAATAATGAAATAATTATTATTATCTTAAATTACCCAGATAATTAATTGTTTAATTTTTTATAAAGAAAAGACGATTTGTTACAGTGAAATTTTACAAAAATCCAAGGTGTGCTCTGCGCATTCTGCGCATTAGACCGCACGCCACTGATATCAATATATTCAGTTGTAGGTATTCGTTGTTTTGTGTAAAAGTATGTGGTTTTTTCTTTTTATTTTGTTTAAGTAAAAAAAGATAAAAAGCTTTTTTTTTTTTTCTTAAAGTATTTTTTTTTAACGTAACACACTTAATTTTTTATTTCTTTCTTTTTTGCTGATTACTACATTTAATTTGTTTTTTTTTTTTGTATGGTATTTGTAAGATATAGCTGAGTTGTGACGAATAATTTTAAATATGATGACGATATTATGTGTTTTTTTTTTGGTTTTTGTATATGTACGATCAAATTTGGTTTTTGTTTTTTTTTTAGAGGTATGTACTGTCGGAATTATAACGCATTCATTTTATTACGTATATATTTACGAATACGTGTACATACAAAAAATAATCTTTTCATTTACAAATGTATTTTGTGCGATTTTTATTATTTATTATTTTTTAGTTACAGAGATATATGTTTTATAATATGTTTCGTTTCTTTCGAATAAGAATAAATATGTAATTAATTTAATTAATTCTTTTTTTATTGTATTGTATTTGTTTTTCATATATATTTATATCATTGGTTTTTCTTATGGAATTTCCATATGGAATTTTATATTAATGGTATTAAATTAAGAAGATTAACAACCTGCGTATAAAAATATATTCCATTTTTTAAAACTATATTACAAATTAATTATATATAAACTTATTTATACATATAAATATTATAGTTATAATAATAATAATATATTGTAAATAGTGTACACGATGATATGATGATTTTTAACAATATCATGAATCATCATGATTTTTGACAATTAAGTTCGTTTATTATTTTTTTTTATTGTATAAATAAAAATTTTCCATTCATAAATAATTTTATAATAATATAAAAAATTATTATTATTATATATGCATTTAATTTATATACAATGCATGTGCATTGCATTAAATTTATATGATCAATATGCACATACACAAACAACCCATTAAATGTGCATTTGTGTTATATAAAATTGTTAAGATGCAGTAAATATTATTGCCAAAAGTTAAATAATATTTTCTTAGAGAATTTTATTATATTATAGATTGTAGTTATATGCAGCAGTGTTGTTTTTTTCTGTAACCTTGCGTGCCTTTATCGTGTTTATTTTCAATTTTTATTTATAATAATTAAAATTAATTAACTATAAAAAAAAAAAAATTAATAATAATAATAAAAATCCCTGTTAAATAACTCTTCTTAACTCAGACTTTTTGTTATAGAAATTATTTCCGGAATATTTTCTTGAAAATGAAAATGTTTTTTTTTTTATTTAAAGAAATTGGCAAAATATATAATTATGCAAAGGTATCGAACATCGTTTTCTATGACTTTCGTCCATATTTCTTGCAAAATTTTAATAATGTTCCTTAACAAACGAAAAGTGTTGCTGCTTTGATGTAATTCATTCATCAAGTCGTTTTTTTTTTTTTTTGCAATCTTTAAAATCGATAAACTGCTGCCGGACACATAAGTGATTTTGGATCGATCATCGAAAAAAATGATAATCTGATGGAGCACCATCTAATGCCGGGTGGATTTAGCCGTCCCATACAAATGCTTTGTATGCATGTTTGGTGCCTCTTTGCAACAAGTGGTCGAGAATTATAATGCTACAAAATCAATTTGCCTCCATTGCGCACATTTCATATTGATCGATTGTTGTTGGTATAGCGTTTAGCATTAATATGGGTACATTCTGTTTTACCAGTACACTCATTCCGGAATTTCATATCTAAATACCTAATACAATAATATAGACATATATAAATACATTCTTTGTCAACTATTCGATTTGTGTGAATGACGAGAGTATTTTCTTATCGTACCTCCCCCGCATTATTAAATTGCATTATATAAAATGTATGTGTATTTTTCGGAATAGATATGTATCGAATACAGACATGAATTTTCTGCATTATTTAATGACTTTTAAAAATGATGATGATGATGATTTCCAACAGAAAAATTAATTCAATTATCAATAGGCTGTTACAGATATTTGAAATATGTTAATATATAATAATGAAATATGGTGTTTTTTAAAGAACGATATAATTTTGAAGTTGATTAAAACAACAGAAGAAGGAATTTTGTCAATGTTTGATATGTATCATGTTGCGCATGAAAATTACGTCTGTTGCATGTTTACCACGGCCGGCTGTTAACTATAGCCCATTGGATTAGTATAATTTTTGTTTAACCAATTTTTCCAACAAATCTGGTGTTATGGCATTAATGATACGGGTTATGTATTGACCTCCAATGACTCAAGTGTTTTTTTGGTTTATCGATAATGAATTGACATGTAGTCCTACATAATTCAAAGATATCAAATCATATAAGATTTTTTTTAACCAATTCACATGGCACAGGACTTGTCGAAATTATTGAATCCATTTACATTTCGAAAAAAATATGAACGGATGAAACCGAATATTTCACAAATAGTAATTTTTTTAAAATAAATTAAAAAGCAACAGTTATATTGATCACTATCACAAAAGTGTATCACTCTTTCAAAATACCCACATATTTTTACTTATTGTTATTAGCCTATATATTCACATAAATGTGTAGACAAACAAAAATATCTTTTATATCTTATCACTTAATAAATTAAATAAATATTTGCTTAAATAAATGTTAGCAATTTATTAGAATATTGCTGTATTATTTAGCATTCTGTTTTTGCCATATGTAATGTACATACACATTATTATTATTATATAAACACCCATTTGCATATGGAAATGAATGCGGAGCCAAGGTTATGTATAATTAAAATAAATTTTATAGGTAATTTGTTCACAAAAAAAAAAAATAACTATTAACAATAATTATACAAAAATTGTTTTGAAAAATCACAAAAAAAAAACAAATAATAATAATAATAATAATCAGAATTGTTACGTATTATTGTTTAAGTTCCCTGTTGTAGTATATACATTTAATAAATTCTGTAGAAGAAAACATAGGTTATCGAATTTTATGGCCTATTCAAGTGATTACACATATGTAAAAATTCATGTGCCAATGTTGAAATACTTGTATAATATATTCGAAAAGTAATTACATTTTTTTTTTCACATAGTGATAAGATATAAAATTTATAATGTGTGTGTGTGTGTGTAATGCCAAGTTCAAGACAATACCCAGTGGGATCGGTATGTATGATAACATTGATTATTGTCTACTTACTTCCAGTCAGCACTACTCCATTCTTGCAATACTTTATCGATTATTTATGTACAGACTAAGAACATAGACATCTATCATTTCGCCGATTAATTTTTTGGTCTTGATCGAAATTTTTATAATCAGAAACAAAACCATATCTTGTTGAGAAACTATATATGTACATACAGACTTTCGTATCACAAAACGAAAATATCCTGTGTATGAAGATTGTCCAAAACTTCTGTGGAAAATATGCTTATATAATAACGCATGCAATACATAAGCGTTTTTTCTTCAAAAATGTGAAGTGAGCATAGAGATAACCAAATTGCCAGGTCTCTAGAAACTGACATAGCAAAATTATTCTGTGCGTAAAGATTATGCAGAATTTTCATCTAACACTTATTCTTATAATCCATAATATAATAAGTCTTTTTGTAGAATTTCATTGGAATTGTATGATCTGAGACAAGTGATAATCTGATGGAACAACATTTGGTTAATAAATGCGGTGTGAGAACTGATCCCATCCAAGTGTACGTATTTATGACCGGTTGTGCAACATGCGGAAAACATTATTTACACTTTTAGCTAGTACAGCTTTGGTTTTTATAAGCCCCCACATTCCGCAAACCGCATTTACAATTTTTCTCTTTACGGACTTCGTAATTTGCACCATCACGATTTTATATCAACGAAGTGTCGCATATTTGACAACCGCAAACCGAAATTTAATGAAACGCTTTCATTATTTTGGGGGGAAAATTTTGATGCGGAAGAGAGAATTTTTTATGGCCGCACAAGCGTTCGGAACTATAAAATCCACATCACATATAAAATGAGAATAACCATTTTCGACATTCAAAAACCAAATCTTTAACCAGTAAAAAAACACAAACTGATTGATAAAGAGATAGATATTTAATGAATACGATCATAAAAAAATTTTCAGCCGAAACCAACATCGAAACAAACGATCGTTTCATATTTCTACACCTATATTCTAAAAACATTATACTTTTTATTTATTAACCAACAAACACGTCAATTTTTTTCAATAATTTTAATTATTTACAAAATGATAAAAACACTGCACCACTACGTACAATTGATAGTGTATGGGATAAATAAATATATAAACGCACATAAATACTGTCGGAAACTTAAACGAACTTAAACTATAGTTTTATACTGAAATCGATAAAATTAAAAATTTTTATTATATATGTTATTTTGATGTCTTGCAGTGAAATTATAAACATGAATAGTTAAAAATAATCAGTTTTTCATGAATTTATGAATGAAAATCAATTTTTTTTTAATATTTCTTCATAACAATATTATATCACACAGTTCTTACAAAATTTAAGCATATTTCAAACTGGATAAAATGTGTTTGAAATTATTCAAAGATAAAATATTAGATAAAAATATTGAAAATATATAATTTTTCTAAAAAAAAAGGGAGTGAACGTTACCCACACAGTTTTTCCTGAATTTAAGCATAGTTCCAACTGGATAAAATGTGTTTAACAAATAATTCAAAGATAAAATATTAGAGAAAAATATAGAAAATATAAAATTTTTCGAAAAAAAAAACGGAAGTGAACATTACTTGGGATTAGATTATTGCCTCACACTCAATTGGTTTGCTCAACACTTATTCCTTTCCCCATTATAAGTAATTTAGAAAAATTATAATTTTTAAAATTATTCAACATTATCAGTATAATAATAAAAAATAGATTTTAACCTAAATACAATTACTGTTCACTGTAAAAAATGTTAATGACTTAATTTCATAAGGTCAGTGCGATATTATACTCTTTAACAATACTCATGGGTTCGGAATGGGTGGATTTTTCATGGGTACAGAACAAATTCACTGATGCAATTATTTATGAAATTAGAACTACTTTTAAATGCACATATAAATTCACCGATAAATTCTTTGGTAAATATTTTGATGAATAAATTGGTGGGTTCATTGGTGAATTCATTCATAAAATTGGAAGGACTTATAATTTATGTATGCATTCATTGAAGAAATTCGAACTACATACAAAAAGTCCCACCGAGTAGTTATATTATAATACATATAATTTACAATAAAAAATTATAAATGGAAAAATAATTAACTTGAGATTCGTTATAATAACAAATATTTCTATAAATAATTTTATTTATATTATATAATATAGTTACTACAGTGAATATTGTAATAATAGTCCAAACTGACTGCAGTGGTAAAAATATTCCATTGAATACGATATTTTAAACAAATTCGCATGAATAGCATAATATTTTCCACAATATTATGAATACACTTAACTCAAACCGTTGCTATAGACTAGTATTTATTTTTATATTATTAATTGAGTGTGTCGTGGATTATATTGGATTGAATGCAATTTACGCTGCGATATGCACGTGTATCACTTGTATATTTTCACTATATATATTAAAATTACTTAATAATATTTTAGAAAAGATAAAATAATAAATGGCATAACGTTACGGATTTTTTTGTAAAATATGTATTTAATTATTAAATCTATTTTTAAACTAAAATAAAAAAAAATGAAACGCAAAATATTTTTTTGTTGTTAAACAGCAAGTTTATAGTATTAAGATGTAATTAAATTAAAACATCATGACTTAAGAATTATTTATTTTGCAATGGTTTTGTATCGTATTTGTGGTTAACCTCAGCTCATACATATATGCATGCATTCATAAACCAAGTTCTGCGTGAGCTAAACATGATTCTGTATTATATTGTTCTCAAATGAAGTCAACAATGTAATTCCACTTTTAAATTTCAATTTAATCAATTGGTGTAATTGTTACAAAATGAATTAAATTTTTGTATAAGACCAAAACTGAAGTGTCATCATATTGTATTAAAAATTTAAATGACGTTAACTTGAACGAAGCTGTTTTCTTATACGAAACTATGTTTTCATATACAAAATATATGCAAGAAGAGGTTAAAAAACATATGAACAAAAATGATGAAAATTAAATTAAATTAAATTAAATAAATATAGTTAAATAAACAACGACAATGTCAAAAATAATATAATGATAATTAATTGTTCATGGTTTTAAAATAAATTTCATGGATATTATTGTGTATTGTAAAATGTATAAAACTTTAAATTTCCGCTGGACAAATAATTCTTTAATAAAACATTAACAATATTGAAGAGTAACATTTTTATATATTAGATTAAGTTTTATAAAATTCCATAATAAATTATTTAACTTAAACCACCAATTTTTTTTTTTTGGTATAGCCAACGATGTTTTGAGTCCTTTAAAAAAGGATTAAATATAAAATATTTAATATTGGCAAAGTCTGCTATAGATACGAATCGAAAATTATAGATATTAACAATAATTGTACACAAAACACTATATGGGCTATTCATTTACATATAAGAATAATTGAAATATTAAGTTAAATCTCTTGGTGGTATATGCTCTGCTACACTTAAATGAATCTATTATATTTTATCATATAGAGACATATTATTTTGTTTGTATCAAAATCACAATATTACCTCAACTATATAAAATACTGGTATTTATTCTATTTGCCTATTAACATTTACAATATATGTTATATAGGAGAGATAAATTAATATTTAATTTGCGTTCCATCTTCTGGAATGGACGCACAACGCAATTGTATACTTTAAAAATGTCCAATGCCAATATAATTTTATTTCGCATATAATTTGCGACTGTTTAAAATTAAAAAAATGTAAAATATGTGTGTTGTTTCGTCGCATATGAATCACATTGGAAATAAAAAAACCGAAAAACAAAGAATTTATTTCAATGGAAATTCTTTTGAAATAATTTATATTGTAATTGTTGTAAAATTGTTTTTTTTTTTAAATTATAGAGTAGTGTCGACTATACTCTGTATTTTTAAAATATTCCTTGTAATGATGTTTATTGCGTATGTAATAGAATATCTATTTTCCTTACAAACATCGCCATTAACATCAAATGTTATATACTATTCCAATTATAATAAGAAATTGATGTGGTTTGTGTTTATTTTTCTATATACATTGCGGTGCAGTATATGTTAAAGTAAAATAAAATTATATTTTAAATAGTTCTGCGATACACAGAATATATATATACACATGAGAATTGGTCCTAATTGTTTGAAGACTGGCCACACTACCCTATATCCATATTTTTCTCTTTTAAACGCGCACATATAGAAGTATATAATCGATTCCAATTGGTATATAATAAATATTTAATTTTTTATATGAAATATGAATATATGTGATTAATGATTATAATATTTAAAAATTATTAAATATTTAAAATAATTTTTCAATTAATTGGATAGTTGCCAAATTAATAATAAATTTAAGAGGCAAATATAATACAAATGAAATATTATATAGGATACGCGACGCACACACAATTATATTATTGAAAATATATGATTAATAGCAAAAACTATAGAAAAAAAATAAATAAGCAAATGTTATATTTCAATCGCGGGGGGGGGTTTTTTTTTACCAAATAAAATATTTTTATATACGGATGAAGGACAAAATTCTCTTATTTATTTATGAAAAATTTAGAAAATCTTAATAAAGAATTTTTGTTTTTAAAAATATTTGCATAATATGTTATTTTTGTAATTATTATTATACAAGAACGAATATATCTCGTCCGTGTATCATTTATACTAAAAATAATTTTTACTTTTTAAAACATATTAATTTATTTTTAATCATTTCATGTATTTTCAATTGAATAATATACAATAATATCAATAGGCTAATGCGAATATATTTCGAATTTAATCACGCGCACTATAAATTACATAAATTTAATATAATAATATGGAAAATATTAATATTTATAATTATTTATTTTTCTCTGTGAATATATATTATAATGTTTTTGTCGTCTGCTGTATTTTTGTAATTATGTATTTTAATTTAATATTAATTTACTGCGCGCTCCTCCGTTCGCGGAATTTTATTTTCTGATATTTTTTTACAAAATTAATTATTGATTTGTTTTTATAGTAATTGACTCGATCGAACATATATATATGATATTATTATAGAAACTGTGCTATATAATTTTAAATATTTAGGTGTTGTTGGTATATATTGTATATATATATATACGACGAGTTGAACCATGAAGATGTTTATTTTCAAATTTTATAAATAACAAATTGCCTTAATTATAATTAGTAATATAGACAAATATATATATACAATATATTTTCAAAGATCTAGAGAGAGTCTTATAGAAATGGCGCGCATAGTGATATTTATAGAAAAATAAATATTTTTAAAATTAATATGTACAACAACATTGTTGCAAAATTATTTATTGTATTTATTATAGAATATTGATAGATTATTTAATTGTATATAAAAAAAAATATAGGGTGTATAGTTGTTAAAAAATTTGCATATACCATATATTACAGACATAGACAAATCAGATGAATTATTTGTTAAGTTAAAATCGAATTTATCTTAAAATTGTATCACGGCGCGGTTGAGTGCGCTCTGATTTTTAAAATAAATACCTTGTAAATAAATTGTATAATTAAAATTATTTTACTATTTATTACTATAGTATTTCTAATTATAGTCTATTATAATAAATTTTTTATATATATATTGTATATCATATATTAATGTTTATTATATTTGCAATTTAATCACACGTTGTATTATATTTTGTTATTATAATTATTTTATATACTGAATGCAGCAGTTACATATATAATATTAATTGTCATTATTATATAGAGGAAATTAAAATTTTTATGAATTATTTATAGCGCCCATATATTATATTATTATTATATTTTTATAATAAATTGTTGTTGTTTGTTTTTTCTTTTTTTTTTCGATTTAGTGTGACTGTATTTTTTTTTAATTATAATGGAAATGGAATTTTGTTTATCAAAATATTTACTATATACATATAATATTTGAAATTACTTTGAAAACGATAAATTTTAATATATAATTAAAAATTGTACTGTAATTAAAAATGTTTATTAAATTAGCATGTTATATTCATTATTACTTCCCCCATACCTATACCATATATTAAATCAGTTGTAAAAACTATTTCCTTTCTATATATATATACTGTTTTACACTCCTCTATAAACATCATAAAATTGGTCCATTTTTATTTACCCTAATAACGGCAGCAACTTTATGTTTCATGATATCATCCTGTATATATATTCTACGTATCTGAATAAATTCATGAAAAAATAAACGTTAATTTTAGTAAAAAGGACATTAAAAATCATTATGTATTATGTACACGATCATCCGCCTCCAGCCAGTTTAAAAAATATATTTTTCTTAACCTGTTGGAACTGTGGAATTTAATTGAAAAAAAAACCCCCCTAACACATTGCGAAATTAAAATTAAACGATAACGCGTATACAAGTCGTACGCAGGTTAAATAGTTCTATTATAAATTTTACGAAAATTCGACAAGGACATTTTTATTTTATAAAAAATTAACAATATTTATTCATTCAATGTAAAACAATTAAAATAAAATCCATTAAAAATATGCAACGATAATTAACGAAATTGACAAAACCAAAAAAATGCCATCATTTATACGTTTCGTTAAGTGATCCAGATATATGGTATACATGAAATGGAAGGTATGGGTAATTATTGCTGCGTAGTTTTATCTGTAATATAGAAAGAAAACATATTATAAAATAATATCCTTTTTACATTTTATTGTTAATTTCGAGTTTTTATATTCCAATGGTAATTTTTTAATTTACACGACGTTTGTATACACACGTCAACCGCACCGCAATAGAGATTTGGATTGTCGTGTATACACCGACGAACACAGTTAAGCGATTTGATATGGTTTTATCGTTTTTAATGAACAATTACGGTTATAAAAGCTTTTGACTATCCTGCGCCATTGTCCCTTTTGAAAATGAATAATGTTCCGACCATCCCCTAAATCCTTCTCCCATATATAAAAATCTATGATTATTGAAAGTGAAAAATGTGTTTTGAGTATTGGTATTTATTGGAAATAACTGAAATTTATATCTACCTATGTGCTAAAAACGACTAAATTCAAGTAAAATTAAATACGTAAGCGTGGCTAGTAGTTGGTGTATCTAATAACAGAAACAACTGCGTGGTGTACACATGATTTTTAATTAATAAAAAAAAATTGTGAAATTCTTTGTTTTTTTTTGTATATGCGGAAAATTTTATTGCTATAATGTGTGTTTAGGTTTAGAAAAAACAATATACTGATTAATATAGAGGTTTTATGTGGAATATATTTTATTTCGTCAAAGCACCAATTCACTTTTTATAATATACAGTATAAATTCAGAGAAATTAATATGTAATAGATTGAAAATTATATATAGAACAATTAAATTTACATAAATAAATTGTTGGGTTTATTATTCTATTTTTTCGCCACACCACACAAATACTATATAAAATTTCGTTTTTCCAAAATAAAATATATGGCACAGATATAAATATAATATTAATACTATGGATTAAGAGGACTTATATTAACAATTATTTTATCCCATTATGTATGCGTTCATTGACTTTTAAACTTTTGTTTATGTGCATTATTTAAAACATTTAAATTTTATTAATAAAAAAATTTATATTCACTTTAAACGAACTCAAAATAATGAAAAAATAATAAATATATATTGAATTTATTTTTTGCTATATACAAAAATACATTAAAATTATATGTTTACTTCGTATTAAATTTGTGTATAATTGTTTATTATATTTTATTATATACAAATATTTTTTGTAAAATAGGTGATACATATACATATTTTATTTACGCAGTCTAAAATATATAAGTCACCGACAAGTGAGAATGATGGAGCGCATCTAGGCATCACATCATGTTGTTAAAATTATTTTCATATACAAAATATGTTTATTTTTACTTAATATATATATAACGAGAAAATAATATATTTATAAATAAATAAATAAATATTAATAGATTATGTAAAAATAAATAATATAAATATATATATATATGTTTTTTTGTTTAACAAGAGTGTCAGGGTGTCTTAAAATGAACCATACAAAATATATATATATTATATATATATATGTTTTGAGAGGTTCTATACCTGTTCATATATGTATAATTTGGCAAGCGTATATATTATAAAATTGTATATAGTAAAATTAATATGAATAGCAAGAGTTTGAGCAAAAATCAGACATTGACAAACAATTTTTTATTGATAATTTTAAAACTCAGACTATAGTTAGATACAATCAACTAACGATCGTTTGTGTTATATATATTTAACATAATATTATGGTTGATAATTTCATATGGTATTTGAGTTAATTGACTTTGTTTATATATATACAAAATACACTCGTACTTATACATAAATAGCAATATTAAAATATGGGAAATTTTCTCAAAATCTATAATTAATTAAAATCTAGTCTAGTTCATTTTAATACACCTACACCATGTGTAAATTATATACAGTTTAATGAAGATTAATTATATAGATTTTCATTGGAAATTAACTCATCCGTATTTCCGCAAATTATTATTTTCTAAGACTTTTGACTTTTGTACATACATACCCAAATAATATACCATATAATACGACGTGTTATTAATTGTATAAAGAATTTATTCAAAAAAGGACAACATATATTGAAATAAAATAATAAAAAATTATAAATAAAATTATTAAAATAAATTTAAATGTGCTTATTTTATTTTTTTGTCATCTAAATTATTTAAACTAAACATAAATACTTTATTTATATAAAGTGTAAGTATTAATTGATGAACGACAAAACAAAGGGTTTTTCTTTGTACATTTTTCACAAATATTTTCTTTATTCTGAAAAATATTGTTAGTCATCATTCATTTCGTTTCGTTGTTTTATTATAAATTTGAAAATTTGAACTCATTGTTAATAGAAAGAAATTACTCATCGCAGTGTATAGTGAGTGTATGGTGGCGGCGGGCTGTTTTGAGGACGGGTAGTGGAGGATTTTGTATCATATAAGTCTGAGGTTATATATAAATTAATATATAAATTAAAAATAGAACACCGAATGTAAAATTTCTGAAATGAATGTTTATTAATAAACTTAAAAAATCGACCGATTTAAGTGTGAACATGATATTTATTTATATTTATACAATGGGAAAAAATATATTTGAATGAAATAAAATTTTGTAAATAAGATATATGTGAAATATTTTAGATCGATGTTTTTACTGTTTTATCATGTCATGGACAAAAAAAATAAATTCCTTATATTCTGTCTGCTTTAATATCATTGTCGCATCTATTATATTTTTATGACATATTATTTCGTTTTATACAGAGTTTTTTTTTAACTTTTATAGAATTTATAAAGATTTTTCCATTGAATTATTGTTGATAAAATGAGTCGTGAGTCTATAAAAACTGTAATTGATTTGATTTTTTTTTTAATTCTATATTATATAGAAATATAGAAGAATGACAGTGAAATCATTTTCTTTGAATTGAATCGCCTTAAACTTAAATACTCCAATTATCTTTATTTTTACACTTTAACCGATGATGTGCTTTATGATGTGACTTAACCCATTATAACCATACTGACGATATACAAAAAAGTTATCGAATTAGCTATGCAATCAGTGCCATACTTATTAAACATTATCTTGCTGTACAACCTTCTCCACCATCTACATACATGTTTCTTCACCTCTTTATATTTTTTTCCAAGTATATAAATTCTAAGGTTAACAACATTTATTTATGTTTAATTTCGCACAAATTTAATTAAGAAAATTTTTTAAGATTTTATAATCCATAAATATTTAATCAAATATTTTAGATTATTTAATAGATTAAAAAATAAAAAAGAAAAAGTAAACTTTAGTTTTTTTTTTAAATAATTAATTTTTTTCATTATATTATCAATAAGTGTGCTTTGGGTTATCTTAATAAATATATATATAAAACAATTTATTAAGTGCGACTTAAAATATTATTGTGTAAATATTTATTGGTTCTTTTTTTATTTTTTATTGTATTATTATTATTTTTATTATTATAATTATTATTATTATCAATTATCAATTATCATATAAATAATGAATAAAGCATTTTCTTTTCTCTTATACTAATTTACATTAATTATAATTTATATTTTGTCTATATAATTAAAAAGTTTTTCTTTTAATTATTTACAATAATATTAATATTGTTATTGTTATTTTTCCGCAATAATATAATGTGTGTGTGTGTGTGTGTGTATGTGTGTGTGTGCATTTCACCATCGTATCAACATTTACACAAACAATGTTTAACCAAAAAAAAAATTTATAAGTAGATAACAATTGAAAACAAATTATTTTTTTGAGAGCACACCAATTTGATATCAAATATATAATATAAATTATAAATTATATGTTTACACACAAATAAGTTAAATAATATTAAATAAAGTCGAAAATTCCACTTAATTCCAAATAATTTATTTTATTAAACAAAGTTAAGAAAATATAAATCCTTAATTAATTAGTATTTTCTTTCGTTATTTCTTTTATTTTTTTTTGTTGATGTTTTATATATATTTTTATTTTATTATAGAAAATAATTTATTTGATTATATTAATTACAATAAATAATTCATAGAAAATTTCTTAAAATTAATATTAATTTAATTTATTTCTTTTAATTTTAGATATAAATATATATATGTAATATTTATACTATAAAAACTTAAAATTTATATATATTAAATAACAAATATTTTGTGTATTTGTGCGCGCTGTGGTGTATGGAGTGTTGTTAATGTTGTGGCAAAAAATTAACGAATTAATTCAATAAAGTTAGTTTATATGAAAAGAAAAAAGAAAAAATAAAAATTGTGAAAAAAACTACCCCCCCCCCCCAATATATTTGTATTGTTTAACGTAAAAAGGGAATGGTTTATTTTTTGGGTAATTGGGGCATGGGAGATACTGACTATTCATCATGCCAAAAAAATATAACAAACTTAAAAAATCATCATTTACAAATCAATAGTAATAATAGTGTTAATAATCAACAACAACAACAACAACAACATCATCAAACATTATCTATTAGTCGAGCTACAGAATTAATTAGACAACGTTCAACATCGTTAACCACACAACAAGATGATAAAGATGATGAAATTTCATTACATCCACTTAGTAATCAGGTACATATTGATTTTTATTAAATTTTATTATATACAAATATATATTTATATGGAACGGTTTGCGTTCACAATTTAACAATTACATTTTCAGACATTATAATATTATTATATTCGCATTGCTATATATATATGCTGCAATTGACATTGACATAATTTTAAATTTATATATTTAAATATATCTATAAAATTATATTCATTTGAATTTAAACTATTTATACTAACATCTATACCAGGGGTGGGCAAAAGCCGGCCCGCGGGCCGGATCCGGCCCTTTTGCTAATTTTATCCGGCCCGTTGAAAAATTCCGCACATAAATTTTTTTAAACTCTTTTATGAGATTTTGTTGACATCAGCATTATTAGTGTGCGTACTGTATATATAATAGTCTTAATAAAATGGGCGGTCGGCTAACTACACTAGTGTGGACGATGTCGTGAGCTTGAAACAATCCTCGTGTGTTTCACACGGGTCGCTCGCGACGATCGCTCTCAGGGCGGTTTTTTCGTCAAACACAAAGGAGATCGCGCTAGGTTCGAAATGCCTGTGAGTACGGCATATGCTGCACTCCTCTCACTTTTCGAGGGACGACAGGTCGCACCACGTGTATTGTCAATTTTGATTTAGTACTGATCGCATACTCTTTTTTGTTCGAGTCTAATATTAGTTTGCAAATATAAAATTGAAAAAGTGGACTTTTTGTAAGTAAAATTTTAAAACATTGGTTTTATTTTATTGTATTAATTAAATTATAGGTTTGTAGACCTTTGTAAAATGAGTCAATCTAAAAAAAGAAAAGTTGATTTGGAATGCAGAAACTTCAATGAAGCTTGGACGGTAAAATATCTTTTTACAAACATAAATAAGAAAGCAATTTGTTTAGTTTGTCAGGAAACAATTGCTGTTTTTAAAGAATACAATTTAAACAGGCACTTTACAACAAAACATCCAAAATATGCATCACATTCATTAAAAGAACTTCAAACTGTAGCAGAAAACTTAGCAAAAAACTTGAATAAGCAACAAAATATATTTACCAAACAAAGTAATATAGAAAAATCTACAACAAAAGCAAGTTATGTTGTCGCACACAAAATTGCTAAGTTATGTAAGCCGTTTTCTGAAGCAGAATTTGTTAAACAATGCATGGTACAAGTGTCGGAGATATGTTGTCCTGAAAAGAAACATATTTTTGAAAATGTAAGCCTTTCAAGAAGAACAATAGTACGACGGATTGAAAATATTTCAGGAAACTTACTTGACCAGCTAAGAACAAAAATTGCTGATTTTACCTATTGTTCTCTGGCTTTAGATGAGTCCTGCGATATTACTGATACAAGTCAATTATTAATATTTATTCGCGGCATTAACAAGAAATGCGAAATTAGCGAGGAACTTCTTAGTGTGCATCCAATGAAAGATACAACTACTGGTGAAGACTTTTTTCTCGCTCTTGAAGAGTGTTTAGTTAAAGTAAGTTTAACTTGGAATAAAATAGTAAGCGTCACTACGGATGGTTGTCCTAGTTTAACAGGGAAAAATGTAGGCTTACTTAAACGAATTCGCGACAAAGTAAAAAAGTTACAACCAGAACACGATATATTATTTTTGCACTGCATTATTCATCAAGAAGTGCTATGCAGAAAGGTTTTAAAACTGAATCACGTCGTTACTGTTGTGACCAAAGTTGTGAATTTTATTCGAGGACGTGCCGTAAACCATCGACAGTTTGTTGAATTTTTGAAAGAAATTGAAAGTGACTTCTATGAAATTCCTTATTACACTGAAGTGAGATGGCTTAGCATTGGTAAAGTTTTGGACAGATTTCAATATTTGCTTGATGAAATAGTATCCTTCTTGTCGATAAAAGAAAAACTACATGATTTTCCTGAATTGCAAAATAGAGCTTGGCTAAACGATTTCTCATTTTTAGTAGATATCGTAAAATATTTGAATGAACTAAATATAAATCTACAAGGGAAAAAACAATTCGCTTTCAATATGCACTCAAACGTCAAAGCATTTATGACAAAACTAAGTTTATTTGCTGAAAACTTTAATAATAAATTATTAAATCATTTCCCCTCATTGCAAGCACGGCGAGAATCATTGAAAAATACAGATTTTTTTAAATATAGTACAATAACACAAGACCTGCATTCTGAATTCCAAAGAAGATTTCAAGATTTCAAAGCTATTGAAAAACCTTTATCATTAATTAGCCAACCTTTCAATTTCGATGTGCAAGAAGCCCCTGTTGAAATTCAACTAGAACTAATTGACTTACAATCAAATATTTTACTAAAAGAAAATTTTCACTCAAACGAATTGAGTGCTTTCTATGGCGCTTTGAATGATGAACATTTCAAACATTTTTTGAACTATGTTCAAAAATACCTTGTTTTATTTGGTTCGACATATATTTGTGAAAGAACTTTTTCTTTAATGGTTTCCACGAAAAATAAATATCGATCACAAATTACTGACGAAAATCTACACTCGGTATTAAGGATTGCTGCAAGTGATTTGGAACCCAATTTTGAAGAAATAATGTCAGATGAACATTCGAGATTTCACGTTTCGCATTAACTTTAAATATTTATTTTACCGTTTGATGTTTTTCTTTTCTTTTTTGAATTCTATTTACTATTATATTTACGAAATGCAATATAAATGTTAAATTGTAATAACTATGTGTCAATATAAAATAATTTGTATCATTAAGACATAAATAAGTAACAAAATAAAATGTTTCATTGACTGGTTTATCTAATAGGCATTTATTTATAAAAATATTTCTTTAAAAATTACGTGACATATTTTATTCAAATTGAAATGATACTTAGTGTTTTTGTCAAAAAAAAATTGGCAGGGAAAAAACTCCATCCAAAACATCCGCTTGTGCAAAGCATATGCGGTATAGTCCTCCGGCCCGGGAGACATTTTGAAAATTTCATTTTGGCCCGCGCTTTAAAGTATTTGCCCACCCCTGATCTATACTATATATAAACACAATAATTATGATTATAAGAATAAATATATATGGACTATACACCCGTAAGGCAAAATTTGCGTAACATTGTGTAAAAATTAATTATTCCATAAATTTATTTTCATATTTTGTATACAAAGTGTGTAATGTCTTATTATTTTATACTAATGTATTATAATTATTTTGTTCTATGAAGAAGATGCCATCATAAATTGTATAAAATCAACCATAGCTTTCCGAGATTTTCAATGTAAGGAAAGCTTTGACGAAGAGACATTATAAAAAAAATGCTTTAATTTTGCATATGGTCTTTTTGTGTTAAAACTCTTTACCAATATATTGTCTAATATTAATTGATCATATGTTTTTGTAATTGATTACGATGCCAGGCAGTTAAACAATAGTGTAATGTGTCAAATCATCTATTTATATGGTTTACATTTGTGTTGCACTGTGGCATCACTCCGCCGCACCTGTAGCGTTTTTATTTTTTTTTATATATTATATAAAGAAATATTTAGAATTCAAAGAAAAATTATATTATAATATTTTTTACATACTTTTTAATATTCATTTAGAGTTATTATAAATGAATTCATATGTTGTTATATAGTAACAACGAGTTAATGTATGGTATTATTAAATACACATATATTATATTATATTATATTATGAAATGAAATCAAATTTTTAATCTAAAAATAAAATAGTGATTTTCCGGCATAATATTTTATTTTAATAATATTTTAAAAAGAGTCATCCGCAGGCGACACAAAAATTTATTATTTTCATATATATATTTTTTTGTATATATTTTTAATATTTATATAATTTAATAATAAATTCATAATATTTTGTTGTTATATACTAAAAAATGATGCTGTACGTACGTAACACACGATCACATTCAAATATCTAACTAAATACTTGGAATAAAATTTATATTTAAAATTACCTTTAAAAAATGTTAAAAATAAATACAAAATTTTATATACTAAAATTATTAAATAATTAAATTGAATGCGTCGTGCATTTTATATACACAATTTTATTTTTATTTATAGGATTTGTGTTTTATTATATTTATATATTGTATTTATTATGAATAGTCCTAGAGTACAGACATACAGAACGGATTGTTGCTATTTATATGGACATGGAAATTAACAAACTAAAAGTTGTTGATATTTTTTTTATAAGTTTGAACATTCCGTGGATATAATATGTTTGCAAAAATTTTGTTATATACTATTTTGACAAATGTGTTGTTGTTGTGAACAATTGTAAAGTTTTCTTTTTGGTACATCAAAATGTTCTACACATACACACGACGGAGTCAAAATTGAGTGAACCACTTGGAAATTTATAGAAAATTCCATTTTATAATCATAAATTAAAATACTTATAACTTTCACCTGTATTTCATTAAGTTATTTCTTTTTAATTAAAAAAAAAAACAAACACATACAACACAAAATTAAGTGCAGACCACTTTTTCAAATAAAATTCATATTTCTTTAGTGTAATATTTAGTATATCGTATATTCTCACCTTTAGTAACTTCATTTTTATCTTTTTGCATTGCTCTATCCACGCAGTTCCAAAAATGTTCTTAAGACTTTGTGGAGACCATTCAAATGACTTAATTTTCGAATCATTGAAAAATTTCATATGATTTTTACTATGTGCTCATTATCTTCTTGGACAATGTTATATATTCGAAGCAACATTTAATATTTCCATCACATATGCTTTTTCCAAATTTACATTAATAATGTCAATGTAACTATTTCTGCCTATTCATATAGGCCGTCGATATTTTGGAAAATCAAGCTAAATCGTCGGATAATTTAAAATGAAATTGTGTACCAATAAATAAATTCTATATTTTATTAAATTAATAATTGCAATTACATTTTTAACACTCGCGGCGCGTCAAAGCAATTTTTTTTTCAATAATTTAATTTCAATGTAATTACAATTTAATTTATGTTATTGTTTTTTTTTTTTTAGGTTGGCGGTCACACAAGACTTTTAGTTTTGAATCAAGGCACTGTTATAAAACCATTGAATACACGTGAATTAGATTTTTATCAAAACATTCCTATGGATATTCAGATGTTTGTTCCAAAATATAAAGGTAAAAAATTTCAATTTTAATTTACATTAAAATAAAAATACATTCTTTATATTTTTATTTTAATTGTTAAATTTAAATAAAATAATTATCATTCAGCTCATAAAAACAAACTGTGTGATATTGTCTTTTGGTTTTTTTTTTTTTTTGTTCGTTAATGCTATTTTTGATTTTATTTTTATATTTATTTTTAAATTATTAATTAGTAATTTTTTTTATTTATTTATTTTTAATTCATATTATATTAAATATTTTAACGCATTTTATAGAAAACTATAAATAAATATGACATTTTAATTAATTTTTTTAAAATCAGTGAACAATTTTGTTTTTTTTTTTTGTTTTTTAAAAAGATTTATAAATTTATTTATTTAATGTTTAAAATGTGATTTTTTTGTTTGAGTGATGTTTTAATTAACGCAATTAAAAAAATTATTTTATAAAATAAATGAATTGTTTGGTAAGTTTATAATATGCTTTTCTCATTCTATATTGTTACAACTTATGTAGATTTCTTATTTATTTTAATCTTCTAAAATATTACTTTTTTTTTTTTTGTTTTTTAAATTAAATAAATAATTTATTGCGATATAATGTAGAATATTTTAAAAATATATTTATTTAAAGATAAATTTTTAAAATAAAAATATATTATACTTATCAAAAAATGAAAACCACTTTGGCTATATTTATTAACTTATGATGATAACAGAATTTTAAGTTGCTAGACTGAAGTGCTGAATTGAAAATAGAAATATAAATACATTTCTTATCGATAATGAATTATTTATAAATAATTTAAATGATATCATCGCTTAGTATATTTAAATTTTGTTCACATAAATTCTGAAATATTAATTATATTTGTATATTCGTAATGTAAACATTGAGTTCCATAATGTTTTCCTGATGTTCAATCGGTATTTACTCGGTGGGTAACATCACTCTCCATTTTATGGTATACACTTCTTAGTGAACGATCATTTTCCGCATATGTTCAAATTTAAAAATTCATATAAAATTAAAAATTGTAGAGTAATATTCGTGACATTATCATTTGATTTTCATATTAACAAGACAACTTCGTCACCCACCTTACTTTACATTATAAATATATTAAATAAATTTATATGATTTGAATATTATTACAGTTTTATTATAATTTCAAGTGTAAATATTTTCCAATAAAATTAAATATTCATTTTAACAATAATTTATTGTGTTTTTAATATGTCGGACATGTTTTTCAGTATCTATACACTTATACCTTGATTCACGCGCATATGGCATATGGTAGATTATTCTCATTAAATGTTTTGATCTAAATACTACGTGCGTCATCATTGATCATTTATGATAATTTTCCCTAAAGTAATGGTAAAAATTTTAAAGCATCATCAAAAAAAAACAAAACGACAAACCGATCAGAATAATATTACATTTTTGCAATTTGAAACTAATTAAAAATATTTTGTTACAAAACAATGAATACAATAAAAATCGCATAAAGAAAAGTATTTTTAGCAAATATTTAAATTAAATAAAAAAAAAAAAATATATCAATGGAAATTCTTTAAAATTGAAGAGAAATAAATTAAATATTTACTAAAAATAAAAATACTTTTTTATGCGGTTTTTATTATTCCGTATTTTGTAACAAAATATTTTTAATTATTGCTTAATTGCAAAGAGTAAAATTTATTCTGATTTGTTATTTATTTTTTGATGGAGCTGTTAATGTGTTTAAGAGCCTTTGTGCTGCTCCGCACAAGTAATTGCCATTGTTTTGTTACAACTAGATATTCTATTGATTTGTGTGTCTATGTTGAGATAAATATTTAACAAAAAAAAAATTCGTGTGAAAGTTAATTAAATTTGAATGTAAACAGAAAATATAGATACGTAAAACCAGGCATTGTGTATAATTGGAAAAAAAACCGAATTATATAAAATTGTATTTGTATGCTTAAATTTGAATATATACACTCGTGTATATATAAATATGGTAAATAAATAAGAATTGTACAAATATGTATAAGCCAGTCTTCTGTCCGAAAAATAACCGAAATGGATTAAGAATAAAGTCAACAATTTTATTTCTTCCAAATATTGTCCGCATCACCAGAAATACATTATCGTGGCATCGTACAAAAAAATTTGTGTTTTGATGGTTAAACAATTATCTTCATGTAAACGATTATCATCTTTCAATATATCATATTTCAATTATAGCCTGTCATTAAATGGCGTTACTAAACATCCGCATATATTATATAGTTTATTTTCTGGACAGAAGGTGTACGCATCATCATCGCAATAATTATGTACATAAATAAATTACGTCATTATCTTATTCTGCATAGACTTGATGGAATCATACATCATTTTAAAAGTAAAATAATCAATATATTTTCCACATAACAACAATACAATTTTATTAAAATATATTTACATTATTCATTTAGGAATTTCCCATATATGCAATCGTATATATATTTATATCCCAGTGGGCTTTTTGTATGTAGTTCAAATTTCTTCAATGAATACATACATAAATTGTAAGTACTTCCAATTTCATGAATAATTGAACCCATCAATTAATTCACCAAAGAATTTGTAAGTAGTTCTAATTTCATAAATAATTTCATCAGTGAATTTGTTCTGTACCCATGAAAAACCCACCCATTCCGAACCCATGACTATTGTTAAAGTGTATAATATCGCACTGACCTTATGAAATTAAGTCATTAACATTTTTTACAGTGAACAGTAATTGTATTTAGGTTAAAATCTATTTTTTATTATTATACTGATAATGTTGAATAATTTTAAAAATTATAATTTTTCTAAATTACTTATAATGGCGAAAGGAATAAGTGTTGAGCAACCCAACTGAGCGTGAGGCAATAATCGAATCCCAAGTAATGTTCACTTCCGTTTTTTTTTTTCGAAAAATTTTATATTTTCAATATTTTTCTGTAATATTTTATCTTTGAATTATTTTAAACACATTTTATCCAGTTGGAACTATGCTTAAATTCAGAAAAAACTGTGTGGGTAACGTTCACTTCCTTTTTTTTTTAGAAAAATTATATATTTTCAATATTTTTATCTAATATTTTATCTTTGAATAATTTCAAACACATTTTATCCAGTTTGAAATATGCTTAAATTTTGTAAGAACTGTGTGGGATAATATTGGTATGAAAAAATATTAATAAAAAATTGAATTTCAGTCATAAATTCATGAAAAACTGATTATTTTTAACTATTCATGTTTATAATTTCACTGCAAGACATCAAAATAACATATATAATAAAAATTTTAATTTTATCGATTTCAGTATAAAACTATAGTTTAAGTTCGTTTAAGTTTCCGAAAGTATTTATGTGCGTTTATATATTTATTTATCCCATACACTATCAGTTGTACGTAGTGGTGTAGTGTTTTTATCATTTTGTAAATAATTGAAATTATTGAAAAAAATTGATGTGTTTGTTGGTTAATAAATGAAAAGTATAATGTTTTTATAATATAGGTGTAGAAATATGAAACGATCGTTTGTTTCGATGTTGGTTTCGGTTGAAAATTTTTTTATGATCGTATTCATTAAATATCTATCTCTTTATCAATCAGTTTGTGTTTTTTTACTGGTTAAAGCTTTGGTTTTTGAATGTCGAAAATGGTTATTCTCATTTTATATGTGATGTGTATTTTATAGTTGCGGATGGTTGTGCGGCCATTAAAAATTTTCTCTTCCGCATCAAAATTTTCCCCCTAAACTAATGAAAGCGGTTCATTAAATTTTCGGTTTGCGGTTGTCAAATATGAGATTTCGTTGATATAAAATTATGGCGGTGCAAATTACGGAGTTTGTAACAGAAACCATAAGTTTTATGAAGCCGCACAGAAAGATAAAAATTGTAAATCGGAATGTTCGGGCTTATAAAATCAAATCATCAGTTCTCATACACATTCCGGTCCCACTGGGTAATATTAATTATATTATAAATGTGTTAGATTGTTATGTAAATATTTACGATATAATATCTTAATAATTACCATTTTATTGTTGTATAATAATATAGCTTTAGTGCGAAATAAAAGTAATATAAAATAATATATGTTTTATTGATTATTATTAATTTTATAGTAAACAAAAGATAAGTTATTTTTTTGCAATATATTTTTTTTTTTAAAAACTAGTGTGAATATAATTTTATTTAAATAAAATAATAACATAAAATTAATAAAATTATTATATTTATATCGCAATAAAATAATTATTTAATATTTTATTATTTATTCCTTATAATTATTAATATATATATATATTTCCTATATAAATACAAAATTGTTGTTTGATAAATAATAATTGCATATATATTTGTTGAATGTTAAGTGATACTCCGCCATAACAAAAACATAGCTAAATTTAAGCCTAATTTAGTTTCGCATTTTTGCTTATATATAATAAGTTGCTTTTGCTCCCAGAGATGATATTCAAAATATTTATTTACAGTTTTTATTTATTGCTTTTATGTAAGATACTTTATTTTTTATGATAGCGCTTCAGTGCTACGAGTCGTTTGTTTTCATAACTTAAGAAATGTGGTTTATTTTAACAATTAAACCAACTTTAGTTAAACCCTACAGTGTATTTTCAATTGCTTGTCAAATTGATATCTAAATTCTTTTATTTTTACCAGAACCCCATACAGATTTAATAAACATTGAATGTGGTGGGGAATAGAATGTTTATATATATTCTGGAAACTTAATTTAACATAATTAACTGAAATTCAATATTTGTTCGTTTATTAAAACCCTACTGCAGTCGAAAAATGCTAAATGAATAATACTAAGTTTTTAGAGTATGGAACAAAAGTGCAGTTCTTCTGAGAACATGGTTTTTTGTATTTTGTTTGTTTGTATCAATATAATCATTTCCGAAAACAAAACAAACTAAACCAAAATTTAAGAAGGTTAGTTCATGAGACTTTCGTATTCCATAATGCATTTCACTGCAATGTAAAATATAAATTATGTGATGGTTTATGGATCGTTTCAATCAATTTTCAATTAAATTTACTGTACTGCAATTGATTTTTATCTTTGCATTACAGTTTTTTGAAATTTAATTATATGGCAATATATAAAATGGGTCGTTAATATCAAAAATCGTATACAAACTGTTAATTTATAATCAAAAGAAAACTTAAGAAAAAATGAACAAAATGCGGGAGATTAGTAGATAGATTAGCATTCATTGACGGCTTATATAGGTGGAAAAACTTGCATTTAGCATATTAACATAATTCCCGAAGCATTAGCATTCCACAATGTATTATATATCGCAAACAATTTATCAAACAATTTTCGTTACATACATTATTTTATTATAATTATTTGAATATTTATTAAATTTATTTGAGTCGAACAAAACATATAAGTGTTAATTAAATTTAAATTATAATAATATTTATTAAATATTATAAAATTAAATATTTAAATATATTTTAATATTATCACATGATACAAAATACCTTCTATACAATATATATAAAAAAAAAATTCCATTAATTATAATTTTAAATAAATCCTTATATATTTTTTATTTCTACTCTATTTTTCACCACAAATAATATTAAAATAAAAACAAGAAAAAAAAAATATGTTAAAAATTAAATTAAATTAAAATAAATTAAAATAGAATAAAGTATAAAAAAAAATAAAAAAACACGCACAGCACAGCGTATGAATGATAATTATTTAATTTTTTAATTCTTATAATCTTGATTGGTGTGTGTGTGTCTGCGGATGAAAATGGTGGTGATCATTATTTTTTCTTTGTCTGCTTATTATTATTATATTTATTTATTTATATTTTTTTTAAAATAATTGTTTGAATGATGTGTGAGTGCCTATATTATTTATTATATAATTTTATAATATAAAAAAAATATGGTGTTGGAATGTTTTGTGTTGTTGTTTTGTTCGTCTCTATGCATTCAATTTCCTTGTATATGTCAAGGACATCATTAATCGACCGACCGCACACTTTGCTGGCCGTGTTCCTGCGTTGGATGGAAATAGAGTGAACAAATTTATGTGTTATAAATATACATGGACAAAATACAAAAAATTGCATTCTGGATTCACACACATATCCCATCTACTACATTGCTACTACTACTATTATTATTACTACTACATTACTACTACTACACTACTACTACTACTACTACTACTACCACCACCACTACTACAATTACTGAAGAAAAAAATTAAATAATTAAAATTTTGTGAACACAGAATGCGATCGAGAAAAAAAAAAAAAAATACAAAACGAAATATTAAAATGTTTGTCTTCTTATATTACCTTCTTGAATTCAAACTATATACGAGAGAGATTTATAGTGCGAAAAAAATATGAAGGGTTTGTATAATATTTAATAATAAAATATAATAATTTTATAATATAATAAATATTTTTTTTGAAAAATAATTTAACGAAATTTAACTTCCAAAATATATATAACTCTATTAATTTTATATATAATAAATTAATAAATAATACACATTTGCACTTGCGAGTTCTAAATTTGATTCAATATCAGTACAAAATGTAATACGTTAATAATGGTATTATAAAATATAAAATTTATAAGATCTTGTTTCGTTTTGTAACTTATCGTTTAGTTATTGTAATAGTTTATTTTTTTATTAGTATTTTATCACTATTAACTATGGACTAAAATATTATTTAAATTTGTATTTGTTTATAAATTTTTTTAAATCATAATACCGAACCGCAGAGTATATAACAATATATAAAAAATAATATATGAATATATATTTTGTTTTGGTTATCTCAGTGGTAAACGTAAGAGGAAAACACTGTGATATGATCGGTTTTTTTTTTTTTACATTGTTTTGTGTAAAAGTTTCCATTAATTGATAAATATAATTTTTTTTTTTTTTTTTATAGCAAGCGTCTTGTGTATTATTTTTTCTTAAAATTAGATTTTATTTATATAATAAATTGTATTATGAGATTATTAGATTTGATGCTATATCTGCTTATAGAAGACATTATTATATATTACTTTTTAGGTATACCATACATAATTAAAGTTGTCATATTTGTAATTATTCTAATGATTTATATGCCCGGTTTTTTTTTTTTAACAGATATAGATAAGTTTATGTGTATATACATTAGATAAATTGAAAAGTCGCGAAATTCAGGAAACATCTAATTTTTGATTATATGTATGTAGACCAATTGATGCGAATTGTTATATACTCCTCTATAGCTTATAAATTTGTATTAACATATAAAAGTTGATGATGGATTAGATAATTATAATTATAAAATTTTAATTTATCAGTCAATATCTTGTTTGTGTGTTGTCTGACGTATATAGAAACCCAATTTTTATCTAAATGCTAAGAAAACGAAGCAGTAGCCAACTGTCATTAAAATTCTTCTGTATATAGGTAATTTTAATATGTGAAAAATAATAAATTCTAAAAAGCATTCTTAAAATTATCAGAGAAGCATTTTTAATGTTTTATATTCAAATAGAATAATATATAAATTATGCGTGAATTGATAGAAAGTGACATTCACTTAAGTTTACAACAATGAACAATTCATTGATCTTTCACAGATTCACAAATGTATAGTAATTTATAATGGAATTACGGCGTATACAAAAATAGATAAATATATTATAAATATATATGGGCACAAATCAATTACGTTGGTATTTTGCGAGAATCGTATCGTATTTGAAATGTAATTTTTTTGGTTGCTAACTTTGTAAAATTATAAGGTCTCTGCCGGTAAAGTTTACTACTTGCAGTAATTCTTTTGTAACATTGACTGTATATGCGAAGTTGGAACCACATGCCTATAAAGCATTCAATCCATGATGTCAAAAAGTTATCAATCACAATACCACACTTTGGTTTATCGTGTATTTTTTCATAATACATTTTTCACATCTATACTTTACCGACTGCTAAATATATGAACAGTAAAAACTTATGTTTACCAAATTGGCGACCAAACAAATGGGGCAAACAGCCTGTTAGTTAAGGATTTAAAAGTATACATTGCGAAAATAAATTTTGTCCTATGCGCTAAAAAAGTCACACCAAACATAATCTATTCAATAGAATCATTTTTGATCAATTTTGAATCAATTGGAATTACACATTATAATGATAAAAAAATCACAATGCTCAAAATAAATTTTATATTATACAATAAATTATGGAAATGTTATAAATTGCAGTTCTCATTTTAAAAAATAACACAATAAATTCAATTGTTTAATATTTTAATGTGATATTTTTTTTGTGGTGAATTTTATTAATTTTTAAGTGTCGAATTTCTTAAAAGAAATTTTTATTATTAATTATTTGGTACACACGAAATATACATGAGATGCTTGTTATAAAAAAAAAAAAAAAAAAAAAAGGAAATATTATTTTTAATTTAATTAATAAAAAAAAGCTTAGTTTTTTGTGTCTATATTATTTTTTTTTTTTTTATTTTACGTTTTTTTATTGTTTATTTTATAATTTATCATTTTATTATTTATCACGCAGAAATTCATCAAATAAAAAATAATAAAAAATTAATTGGATTACGAATTAAATTATTTTTTACACACTTTAATCTTAATCCAAAAAAAAAAATAATCGGAAATTATAAAAAATTATTTATTTCAAAATTAACTATAATTTAAAATTATTGGAATTAAAAAAATTAAAAAATATAATAAAAATAAAATAATAAAATATATTTATTTATTTATTTATTTATTTATTTTTTTTCTTGGAAATTTATAAAGCATTACTAAATATTTTTGTGGAAAAATTATTTTTCAGGTGTTATTCAAGCAACAACAATGGCCGATTCAAAATTAGAAAAACGATATTCGCCAAGTTTTCGTGATGAACCATATAGAAAACAAAGTGCATCGAAAAGAAAACGTGACGATGTTTTAAGGTTGGTATTCTATTTTTCTTTATTTTAAATATAATTTTAAATAATATTAAAATTAAAAAATTTCAGTCCCAAAAAAAAGTTAAAAAAAGTTAAAATAAAATAAATAAATTATAAAAATATGTGATAGTAAATTTTATTTAATACTTTTTACATTACATTACCACACGCCCGCGGTTTATTGGTTATTTATTTAGAACCGCCAATTATTGAAATAATATTGATATTAACAAATTGTATATCTAAAATAAAAATATGGAAAATATTGAAATGGAAATAATATATACAATAATATATTGTTTTTGTAAATTTGTCGTCAACGGGACACGGTCACGGTGCGACCGGGGCGGCATCATTAGCGGACAATAAAATATATACAATTTTTCAAAAAATAAATACAAATTTGATATAATATTATTTATATAATTTTTTTGTATAATTTATTATAAAAAAAAAATATTTTTAATAAAAAAGAATCAAATAAATAATAAAAATAAAAAAACAATCATTTCAATTGTTTGTATACTAAATGTGTAGTAGAGAGTAACAGCTGGGTTGCTCTCGTGTGTATACGGCCTAGCATATTATTATCACAACACTAATAAAATTTATAGAAATAAAATATTCGAAAATTAAAAAACAAATTTATTTTTTAGATTGAAAACAAAAAAAAAAATAAAAATAATATAAAATAATAAAAATTTTGGAAAATGGATCTAATCTCTCTCTAATCAGGCATTTTTATTTTCTTTTTTTTTCAGAATGAAGGTTCATAGGACTGGAAATGCAATGGATATTGTTAAAAGTATTTCCCAATTAGACAACTCTAACAAACAATGTTAGTATCTGCTATATCAATGACCGTCAACGTCGTCATAAAAATTTATACGAATTACGCACGCACGCATTAAATGTAGTCTGGGTTGGGTGTTAACATATGTTATTTTTTTTTTCTTGTTGCTATATTTGTTTGTTTGTTGCTGATGCATTCTTATTAAATTATGTTGATCTTTTGATGATCCTAATCTAATGTAATGAAATCAATCATTGCATTATTAATTATTATTTCATGCGATTGTCTAACCCCCATATATTTACTAAATATTAATTTCATGTTTGTTGTTGCCATTTGATAAACTTTCGTACGATACACAATTATTTTTTACATTATTATTAATAATAAATTCTAAATAACTATAATTTAAATGTAAGTCTTAAGTCGGCGCTAAAACTGTCTCCATTTATTTACCAAAATTCACATAAAAACATTTCGTTTTTGTTATTCAGACGAACGAGCGGCATTACACATCTGAAAACCGAGAAACTGCAATAAAACAATTTCTATTAATTTGAAATTATTATCAATAAAATTAATGTTAAATTATTAAATTTATATAAAATCCTTTTATAGTCACCTGATCGCAGCAGATTTGATTGAAATAGACAATAAGGGTAAAAATTTCCATTGTTAAAAATTTTCTCCACTTTTACCATGTACATATTCTAAACCAAATCCACAATCTACAAGATCTACTTAAGGGTTTGGTCTTTTACAATTTACCATATACCACTCCGAATTTCGGTTTACTTAAAATTTAAACTGATACTTAATTTCTATACATTGTAGCAATTATTTTACTCGCAAAATTTCAGTTACTATTTTCTATAAAATACTAAAATAATAAATATTAAAAATAGCTTTTTAGAATGTTTATTCATTGGAAATTTATTTTAAAAAACAATGATTTGAAATTTGTATGTGTAAAATATTTTATCTATTAATTTAATTTATAGTCTTTTATTTGTTTCATAAATATTATTTTGATTTTAATATTGTAATTTGATCCTTTTTTTTTTCTTTTCTTCTTTTATTTATTTATTTTTTTTTTATCGTTTTCTGTGTAGTTTTTAAATAACATTAATTAATTTTATTCATTATTAAAAAGAAAATCATTTAAGTTTCTATAAATGTACATTTTAACTTAAAATTGTTGTACAAATTGACATTATGAATGAAATTGTAACTTTCTGAATTCGATTATACTTTACCGTCATATATAAATAAATTAATCGATTATAAAATTATAATTTAACCATACATAAAGAGATTGGTTTGGAGACGATTGTTGTTGAGATGGTACTCAGATTACAGTGAATTTTGTACGAACAAAAGTTCATAATAACCGTCACTTTACATTTGCTCGAATGGTGACGGGAGTCAACTTTGTAGTAGGCGAGAGTTCAATAGTGATATAAAGTGCAGTTGATTCAATTTCAACGTTGGGTTATAGTTTGTAAATTCTCAAAATTCTTTGTATGACAAATTTGCGCTTTTCTTTTAGATATATTAAAAATTGTTATGAACTTGAAATGCTAGTCACTTTTTTAGTACCTGTGAATCTTTGAGATTTAGTTATTTTGTTGATGTGCATGTGTTTGCCAAATGTCAAGAATAAAAAGATTGATTTAGAGAGATAGGGGGAACTCTTATTATACTTTGTTAGTATTTAAATATATATATCTGCATTGATAGAAGAACAACGATATGGATAAATGAATATATGCGAATTATTACTACAACCAATAATGAGTCGCGTCTTTTGTAACGTGTAACTTTATAAATTGCAATACAATGTAATGATGATTAAAATGCAGTACGACGACACTATTTTTTTTATGTTTATCTTAAACTGAAGCTGTTTACGAATTAATTGAATTACATCATAAGTACAAATAAATATTTAATATTCTTTAATTTCTTTAACGTGCGTAATTTCTTACGTATATTTATTGAATTCAACCCAGACTACTTATTACAATTTAGATGAAAAATCATTTGCATCCACATTAGTGAACATAGATACACACACACACGCACACGGAAACGTAGACACTTCTATTTTTTAGTGGATACACTATTAATGGATCTTATACATACAATTTGCTTTGTGAATATCAATAGAATTCCTCTTCATCGCATAAAAAACTAATAATCATCGTTGTGATGCTTTTTTTTTTTTTTTTTATTTTTTTCTTGTGTTGTTGCTTCCATAAAATAAAGAAATTATCCAAATAAATTAAACAAAAATTAATTAAATTAAATTCAATTTTTTTCTATTTCTTTTTCTTTTCTCTATATTTTCTGATTTATGCAGATTTTTTAATGTTGGAAAATGTTACATCACAATTTCGTCAACCATGTATATTAGATCTGAAAATGGGAACACGTCAACATGGCGATGATGCTACCGATGAAAAACGTACAAAACAAATGGCAAAATGTGCGGCAAGTACATCTGGTTCATTGGGTGTACGTTTATGTGGCATGCAAGTATATCAAGCAAATTCAAATCATTATATGAAACGTGATAAATATTATGGACGTGAATTAAATGAAAATGGTTTTAAATCAGCCTTACATGATTTTTTCCATAATGGTAATGTATTACGTACACGAATTATCAATAAGGTTGTACAACGTTTGGAACAATTACGTAAAGTTATTGAAAAGCAGTCAAGTTATAGATTTTATTCATGGTAAATATACACGATATTCATATATTTATTAATAATATAATTATAAAAATGTAATTCCATTTATTTATTTGCTAGCTCTCTATTAATAGTCTATGAAGGATATGAAGAAGATACAATAGAAACATTAAATAAAAATATTATACAAAATACAGATTCTGTAAATTATTCATACGATGCAGATGCATCAAATGATTCAACTGAATTAAATTTATCATCATTATCACATGAAGAAATTGATCATAATCATCATCATCAAAAAAATTATATACCATCATTAGCATCATCGTCAGCATCAGCATCGGCATCAGCATCAGTATCGTTATTAGATTATAATAATTATAAACAAAAATTTAAAAAAACAATAGAATCTAATGCTAATAAAATTAATATGGTAACAAATTCAAATGCGTTGACATCTATGACACAACAAACACAACCATCAACTACGACAGCAGCAACAAACAAACAAACAATGGTTAAATTCAATACCACAACAACAACAACAACAACAACAACAACAACAACAACAACACCATCAACGACAAAATCAACAATGCCAATAAAAACACCATTTATTCCAATCTCTGAAGATACAATATTTTTAGATAACGAATCATCACCATCATCATTACAAATGCCTGGTTTATCGACGGCCAGTCCAATGTCTGGTGATTCATGGATAAATTACAGTAGTAATAGTAGTGATGATTATTCTTGTATATCAGAAAAATTACGTAGTACTGGTATTACAGTAGGCCATAGAAATGTAAATGATTCTACTACAGGTAGTAGTTCAAGTGAAATTAGTTCTGATTTTGAACATACAAATAGCATTGATGAATATGTTTTGTCACCGGATAATCAAAATTATATGCATTTAATGCATTCAGATGATGAACATAATAATGAACATAAAATTGATAATATTATTAATATTAATAATAATAATAATAATAATAGTAATATTAATAGTAATAATAGTAATAATAATAATAGTGATAATAATGTTAACATTGATAATGATGATCATGTTGTTGTTAATGATAATAGTAATGTTATTGATATTGATGTTGATCATAATGACGTTGATGACGACGACGACGATAACAACAACAATAAAAACAACAACAACAACAGTGACGATCATCATCGAACGGGAACAACAAGTATCGAAGATGACATTGATGATGATATTGATATTAAAAATTCAATAAAAGCTAAACGTTGTTTACGCAACAAAGAAAATGTAATAACTAAAACAAATAATAAAAAGATTACATCCAATGCAATACGTAAAAATAGTAATCGTTCACTAACTGTACGTCAACCTAGTAATTTAATAGCTGACACATGTTCGGTGGATGTACGTTTAATTGATTTTGCCCATACAACATTTGTAAGGCAATCAAATAATAATAAATTACTGGCATCATCAGTAATTGTACAACATCAAGGACCTGACACTGGTTTTATACGTGGAATTGATAGTTTAAATAGATTATTAACAGATATTCTGTCGGAAAATCATCAATAATTTTATTTAAATTTATTTTAATTTTCATTTTTTTTTTTTTTTTTTTTTTTTTATTTAATTCTTAATGTGGAAATGTTCTGGGAATGAATATAGTCACACATAATGATAAAATTATACATACACACATGCAGACACACACACCGAAGCAGCAACATCATCAATTTAATTTTTATTATTATTTTATTTTTATTTTTTCTTCTCTCTCAACTATTTTTATTTTTTATTATTATTATTATTATTATTATCATTATAACAATGAACATGAACAACAGAATAACAATAACAACAAAAATAACTTTTTCAACAATAGGAACTCAATTACTATTTGGGGGTATTGATTATGATTGCAATGTACAACATACAAACAGTTTTAGGCAAAAACAAAAAATGACTGTTTAATTTTATTGAAATAAATAAAATTCTGTTTTAAAGTATTTTATTTTTTTTTTTATTTTTTTTTAATTTTAATTAAATGCTCGTAATAGGTTCAATCTGATAAAAAAAAATAAAAATTATATTTAATATTTGTTAATAATTTTTTTTTTTTTTTATTAGAAAAATTTTAATTAAATTCCTTTTTACTTAAAATAACTACCACTAAAGAAAAAAACAAAAAAAAAACCAACCCCTCCTCTTCCCAGATTATATATTTATAAATGAAATTTAGAATTTCAATTGTCTAGTAATATTTTAAATAACAAAAAAAAAAAGAAAAATTATAAAACAAAAAATTAATCACCACAATTACTAAAATCTTCTAAAAATTTCGTTTTTTTTTTATTTATTTTTTATTTTTATTTTTAATAAAAAGTTACACAAAACTATTTTTTGATGAGAAAAAGTTACGGCTACATAAAAAAAAATTATTTTATTTAATTTTTTCTTTTTTTCTGCTCTTAATTATTATTATTATTATTATTAATATTAGAATTAAAAGGTTTGAAACCTGAAACAAATTGTGATGAGAAGAGCATTTTACTATTTTTACAATAAATAAATAAAAAAATAAAAAAAATATATTAATTAATTAAGTGGTACGGTGAAAATATGATTTGAATGTATGAAAACACTGCGCACGCGGCGCACCCTCAATGAAAGAAATAAATAAAAATTAAAATAAATAAAACGTATTATTACTTTGTAGTGAAAAAAAAACAAAAAAAAAAACAAAATAAAAATAAACAGATTTTTTCAACCAAAATTTATTTTTATTAAATAAATAATTTAGTTTTTACCAAAAAAAAAAAATAAAAAATAAAAATAAACAAAGGGAAAACTTTATAATTATATAAAAAAAAAACATATTTAAAAAACAAATTAAAAATTAACAAAAACCATATTTACAAAAAAAAAAATTGTGGTTTGCTCTTAATTGCCAACCCCAAAATAATAATTAATATAAACATTTTTTTTTTTTTTTTTATAAATAAAACAAAATTCTATTTATTTTATTAATTTATTGTGAATAAAAAAAAAATCCAACCCTCCCCCCCTTTTAATATTTACATAAAAAAAAAGAAAATGAAAAAATTTAATATTTTTAATAATTAAAAAACAAAATCAACTGAACAATTTTTATTGTGATAATAATAATTATTTTATAATTAAAATAACATAACTAAAAAAAAAAATATTAAAATAAATAAATATATTATTAAAAATAATGAGATAATAAAATAAAAAATAAATGTTTCCAATTATTATTATATAATTTAATTAATAAAAATAATAAAAAAATAAAAACACACAAAAATGTATTTCCATCAAATTTATTATTAAATTTATAAATTATCGTAATTTAATTCATTAATTATTATTTTTTTTTTTTTTTAATTTTTATTTTTTATTTTCTAAATTTAAATAATTAAATTATTTTGTCGATGCGATGGTATACTACCACAATATATATATATATTTATATATATTTATAATATGTGGTATATATATTTTTAAGTAATAAATAATTAAATAAATAAATATTAAAAATATTGTTAGAAAATAAAGAAAAAAAAATAAAAATAAAAAACGTAAAAATAAAAATAAAAATTAAAATAAAAAAAAAAAAATATATATATAAAATTAATTCAAATATTAATTGTTGTTTAATTTATTTTACTGTTTTTTTTTTTATTTTATTATTTTAACTTTATCTTTTTACACTTTTATTATTAATTACAAATTTTGTTAAATTTAACGTTTGTAATTGTATAAAAATCGGTCATATTGATGGAAAATATTTAATCTGCTGTTAATCTATATGCTTTTTTAATTAGATACTCATAATGTTTAACACACAATACCATATTCTAAGTATCCGTTAATGTTATTGTTAACGACATAGGATCAGTGTATGGGAATAATTGTGTGTGAATAATTATTATTATATTTTATCTTATAACATTTGGGTATATCGATACTCTCTATTCCATAGCATAGATTATTTGATTGAATATTTTCCAACGTGTGATACTCCGTTAACTATTTTAATTATTTGATAATTATTATAATTACAATATTTTCAAACAAAGTATCATTTATTGTTAAATTTTTCTTCAAAAATAATTTAACATTACATTGGATTTTCATGTTTTTTATATAAATTAAATTAAAAATTCAAAATTTATAAAGTTCATACACAAATTTATTTATAATTATAATATGTACTTTCTTATACAATGCTTGAAGTTTTAACGAATTTTGATGATTATAAATAATGTAGTTATTTCCATGCCGTTCTTTTTTTTTATGTTAAACCAGTTAACATTCCAGCGCGCAGTTATTAAAAGAAAAGTACATTATTACTTTTACCACTAATACTACAAGCATTGTATAATTAATTATTTTTTCTTTAACATAATAATAAATAATCGATAGATTTAAGTTGGGTCCACGGCAAGCGATATATGTAAACATTTTACACAAGCGTTACGATTAACTTTTAAAAATTTGTTTTTGTGTAATGTTTTAACTAATTCCCTTAAACTTTTACATAAAAAATGTAATTTTTGTATATATCACTTATCGTTGGATCCAACTTTATTATGTTATAAGATATTTTAATCATAACTACCAATGATCAATATCCGATTTTAACAATATTTAAAATAATAATACGATAATGTTTTCAATTTGTTATTTAATATATAAATGACTTAATGATGAAGTGATAATATATAACATGACATTTGTATGGACCATTTTAGTCGGACTACATTGTTCTATTTGATATCTTGATATTACACGATTGATTCTGTATATCTATGTAATGCTGAATTCAGAACCTTAAATTTTATTATTGACTACGCTTTTTTCGCCCATTAAATACATTATATAATAAATGTCAACATTCATAGCAGAGCAGCAGTATCAGCTGATGGAATTTGAGGTTCTGAATTCATCATAACCATATGGTTAATACTTTGTGTAATATTATTTATTAATATTAACAAGTGCAAATGTGTACATATAGATTTGTATTCTATATTAAAAATATACACATTGTATTGAAAATGAATAAATAACAAAATTGTAATCGGATAAATGAATCGGCTGTGTGTTATAAAGCTATGCGATTATAGTTTTATGTTTTTAGTACTATATTTGCTGCCTTCCAATATCCAAAAATTCAACAAACTGCTTCATTAGCTCAGTTACATATTTAACTGTAAATTGCAGCAAAGGTATAGCATTTAGTCGTAGCATAATGAAAAGTCAACTCGACGGAAATAAATTAAAAATGTTTTTGAAATATTTTAGTCATATACATTTGTGTATTAACATTTAACATGTGCTGAAATTAAATATTTTAAATTTAAAAAATCTTGATTAAGACGAATATAGCTGCTAATGAAGAGCAGCTTGTTAAAAGTTTGGATTGAAATTCGGCAATAACAGTTTTAAATCAAATAAAATGTGTGTTGCCTAGTTGTCAGGCAGTTCCCTCAATGTTTATAAAATTGGAAAAAATTGAATATTTTGTATTTAAACCAAAGAAATTTAAAATATGATTTTTAGGAAATTGTAAGAAATCATATAATTCCAACACGTTTTTCTTTCATTATACAATATATTATTGTATATAAATTTTATAATATTTACGCCTCAATGTATATGGATGGTACAAAAATTATTTTTATAGTTTATATAGAAAAAATACAATGATCATATGATCGTATTAATAATATGGTGAACATTTTTCTCATTTTGTATGAGATTAATGTTTTCGGGCTCACACGCTAAAGGATCCGTGGTTTTTCAATAAAACCGTTCTAGCTGTAGTAACGATAATAATAAAACAATTAATTTTATTTAATTTAAATTTCAGTTAATCACTTTGCCGGCTGATAATTATTAGTTAACTCACACTGTAAAGTGATTATACTTTCGGGCTCACACGCCAAAGAATCCGAGGTTTTTCGATAAAACCGTTCTAGCTGTAGTAACGATAATAATAAAACAATTAATTTAAATTTCGGTTAATCACTTTTCCGTCTGATAACTCACATTTAAAAGTGATAATACGTTCGGGCTCACACGCCAAAGAATCCGAGGTTTTTCGATAAAACCGTTCTAGCTGTAGTAACGATATTCGAAAAAAATATGTATATAAAAATATTTAAAAGGGTTTTTTTTTGTGTATTACCATCCACCCCATTACTTATAACACCACATTTTTTAATCTTATATATTAATTTTAGTAAATTATTTAGAGAACTGTAATTTTCTTTTTATATACAAGATCAAAATTTGGTGTTACCAATAAAATTGGTATGGCCTGTTTGTGTGTAATACACAAAAGACTTTTAAATAATTTCATATAAATATTATTTATGATAACACGGATTACAATAATTTCAAATTAATTAATTAGGGTGTTTTTTTTTTAAGAGCGATTCAATTTTGAAGTTGTATAAAACACAGAGAAATTAATGAAATGTTAACCTTTACATACATTCTTGCGGATGCAACATTTATTGGTTGAAAATATTAACTGATTAATGTCTAGCTGTTACATATATAGAGCATTGGAAGAGAACAATTAAAAGGTTCATTTCGTTTGTACAGTAAAATTGTAGTAAAGCACATGTAGGATAATTTTGCTGGAACAATACATATTGTCTATGTAACGATCATCATTTACATTTCCGTCATGGGTAGCTCCTTCCGGAACTGAATAAAATGACGTGTCAGCGAAAAATCCACATTATACGATAAATTTTTATAGATGAAATCGAAATGGAATTCATTAATTGCATGAGGTTAATTTTTATACCGCATATATGCAAGACAATTTTATTTATCGACATATAAATTCCATATTTACAAGTACTGTTGAAGTATTAAATATTCGCTATATGATTATTGTTTTGACAAATTATGTACTGAAACGAAACGTAAACAAATTGTATAGGATTAGGGAAGCGTCAGTTATTCACTATTGAAATCCCTCTTGGAAAAAGCACCCTATAAACCCTATAAATATATCGCCCTCTGCGAATATAATTTTTATTTTATTAATATATTTTTTCTTATTTAATAGTATTTTTATTATTTGGGGGCGATGGCGATCGACTGCCATTATAAATCATCAAATGATCGATATTTTACAATGAAAATATTTATATATGTGTTTTTTTAAGAAAATTATATGTTTTAAAATTATAATTTCATGGAATCAAATCGAAAGGTAATTGTTAGAATATTATATTTATTTAATTTTTCCATCAAATTTATTATATTTTTTTTTCTGCAAAATTGCGTATCGTGAACATCGTATATATTATGTTATGTGTAAACCACAGATTACATTTATTATGTTATCGCTTGCACCACCACCATCACTGACTGGTTGGTTATCTGCATAATATAAATTCCAGTATTACTATACATACATTCGTGGCAGACGCACACATAAAATAGTTTTGTTTCTTTGATGTGATACCTTACAGAAGGTTTAGCAATTCAGTTCAAAAAGTTTAAACAATGTTTAGATTAAAAATTCTGAAAAAAGTGAAAATATAAATTATAGTAAAATTAAAATAATGAAAAAGAAACTACTACTAGCAAATCTTTACTGGTTACTTGTTTTATTAAAATTTCCAAAAATTAAAAATCTTATCATTTTCTGAAGTGTGTGTTAATATTTAATATGTAGAATTTATTATTTTAATGGTAAGCTAGTTCGTCGCAAACGTCGAACCGTATATTTATTTATATAGTATAGAAAAAAAAAATAGAAACAACGAAATTTTTCAATTAAAAAAAAATATATTTTTATTAAATAAATTGCGTTTTTACCAGAAAAACATTTGCTTATAATTAAATAATAGAAAAATGTATACAATTAATTAATATCAATAATTGCTTGTATATATGGCGATAGTTCTTAATTGCTAAGCTCTTGTTATATTTATATTATGTATATTTCCTTTTATACCATAATTAATAACATTTATCAATTAATTTTTTTATTTGATTTTTGATTAAAGAATAAATCAATAATATTTATTTTATAATTTTTAAAAACCGCAGTTAATAAATTTCCATTATTATTTATGATACGATAAATAATTGGTATAAAAAAAAAAAAAAACTTAAAAATAAAAATAAAATAATTAATTCAATAATAAATGTTTAAATTATACATAATTAGAATTTCTTTTTAAATTCTATTCTCTTAATTCTTCTTATAAATTAATTTGTATTGTAATATATTAAATACTGATTCAATATTATATTATATTTAATTATAAATCCGATATAGGATATTGTCACCAGTACTCAGCCCTTAACCAGATTCCAGTCCCACCATATTGGAAAAAAATATCACAAATATACTATACTAATTTATGTGCAATTTTTTTTAAGGACTAGTTTGACGGCTTGAGTACTGGTGCCTCTATCCTATATATAAATATTATATTATTTATTTACATATATTATTTTTGTGTTATCATATTTTTATTATTAGATGATTCATCAATTGATCGAAATGCTACACCAAAAATGTCTTCATGATAACGATTTGATTTCTGTAAAAACAAAAAAATAATTAATTAATATGTGAGTTAATTTATAATTGTTTATATAAAAATATTGTATCACCGCTGCTGTGATCTATGAACTATATGAAGCTTTATACGACTGACTGATGATGCAGTTCAAGTTAATGTATATACGTGAGAATATATATTAATATAAAATACATTGAACAAGTAAACAAAGGTAAGATTTTTTTTTAAACTATTTAATTTTGTTTGAAATTTAAAAAATATACTATTTAATTATTTTGAGAGAGATGTTGGTTGTGCGCGTATAAGGGGTACTTGTTTTTTAAAATATTATCTAAAAAATATAATTACCCTTAAATAATACATTGCTTTTTCTGCTTCGGCCTTGCTTTTATTTTCTTTTTCACTGATTATTTCTCTGAAATAATTGAGAAAAATACATTTTATTTAAATCACATTATATGAATATTATTGCCAAATGTTAGTGCGTAAATATATTTTATATACTTACATAATTGTTTGATGTACATGTTCAGCCATTGTGATATCACCACACACATAAATATGTCCACCATCTAATTGTATCATTTTATAAATTGAATCAGCTTCAAATTTTATAAGATCTTGTACATATGTCTATGGTATACAAATAAATAATAAATAAATTAAATAAATAAATTAAATAAATTAAATAAATAAATAAATAAATTAAATAAATAAATAAAAAGGTTATGCTACCTTTGGAATGTGTGGCTCTCTAGAATATGCATTAAATACTCTATCCAACATATTTCTTTGTAATAATTGACGTTTTTCACTTGTATATAAATCCATTTCTTTTGTTCTGGAACCACAGAATAACCATACTTTTGTATCCTTTTTAAATAATATAAATATAATTAATTAATAAATTATTAACTGGATTATAATTATAAGTTATCTAATTTTAAATGTAAAATATTATTACCCAATAATCTTTTGATTTAATTTCTATGTGTTGCCAAAATGAACGAAATGGTGCAATGCCTGTACCGGGACCAATTAAAATAATTGGTTTAGTTGTATCTTCGGGTAAATGAAAACTATTTGCTCTATAAATAAATAAATAAATAAATAAATATTTTAACATTTATATGATAACCCAAAAATTAATTATAATTATTAATAAGTGGATAGTTACTTTCGTATAAAAACATATACATTATCGTTTGCATTTAAATTTTGTAAATACGTTGAACAAACTCCATAATGTTGTGTATTATTTTTGGTTTTATATTGAACAACAGCAACGGTTAAATGAATTTCATTTTTATGTTTTTGTGGTGATGATGATATTGAATAAAATCTTGGTTGTAATGGTAATAATTGCATAATAAATAATGTTGCCGGTGGTTTACACGATGGAAATTGTTTAAGTACATCCATAAGAGTTGGATAATATGAATTTCGCCAATTGATATACTTTTCTGAATCCTATAATAATTTGTCATACAAATATAGAGATTTATAGTAGATACAAAATTATAGGTATAGAAATAAAATTAAATTATACCTCAGATAATTCTTCTAATTTAGTAATTTCCTTTTCATCTTTACAATATTTAGATAGAAAATGTAAAAATTCCATTGATGGTGGTGTTGTTATATCAAAAAATCGTGTTAATAGAGTTCGTATGGATGTGTTTGGCATACGTTCATAATGTTCCCAATTTTCAATTTTTCCTGTACGTACAAAATGTGTTATAAATAAAATTAATAAAATTAATTAAATATACAATTTTTACGAATATACATCGACACACACAACTTGCTTATTTTATATGAAATTAAATGTTACTATTCGATAATAATAATATATAGAGATAGATAATTACCATTTTTTTTTAATATTTGTAATTGTATGTCTTCATCAAAATTTTTAATATCACTTAATTTATCTAATATACCATTAACAATTTCGGTACGATTTATTGGATAAATAGCTACATGATCACCGGGTAGATATCGTACATTATTGTTTGTTGTTATTTTCACAAGAATTGTTGATTTTTCTTCTATCGACTTGTTATCCGTTGTCGTTGCATGTAATGCTATCGGTTTTTCTTTTATTGTACATGTTACAATATTTTTATTATGAAATTTGGCTAATTGATTTGTTAATGATTTTGTTGACATCAACGGTATAAATCGTACATCATCAATGTCTAATGGTTTATCCTCTAATTCTATTGCTTGTTTTTTAAATTCTTCATCATTAATTTTTATCTTAAATGCATCACATGCAGACTAATTTTGTTTTTATAACCAAAAATAAAAATAAGTTAAAATTAGAAAAATAAATAAAAAAAATTTATATATAAATAAAAAAATAAATACATACCATAAAAACGTTTGGTGCCCATTTTCGGAAAGCTTTTTCTTGTCCAGCTAATTCATCGCCACACACAATATCCATTATGCGTGTGCCACCCAATTCTTCCATTATTCCATTTAGATATTTTCCAAATGAACAATAGTTTGGATAGGCCGATGAACCCAATGCAAATACAGCAAATTTCGATTTATGTAATAATTTTGTTGAATTATTTCCAATTAAACCTTTTTCATTGTGATATTTTTCGGAATCAGTATATTTTAAATCACTTACATAATCTTTGAATTCCTTAATTGAATACAAAATAAAATACAAACATTAATAATAATATTAGATTATAAATTGATTGTTATGTTATCGCATTAAATGTGTATATATTTAGACGTCCGTGTCCAATATTTTCTCATACGCATAATTGAATTGAATTATAGAAAAAAACATTGCAGGTGACTCAGTAAGATTATATAATCATATGATGCAAATAGTCCAATATTCGAAGACAGAATATATTTGACACGTGATGTACATATTATTTTTTTCTTAATATAATATTTACCTCGCCATTTTCTGGTGGATCTCCATTACCAAATGTTGACGTAACAAATATTACAAGTGATTCATTTGATAATAATGATTTATTATAATCTGACATACACATAATCTACATAAATAGAAAAAATAAAATATAAGTATATATTTACGTATAAATTTGATAAGAAAATTCATAATAAATTTTTTATATGAATTTATAGCATCAATAGATAAAATATAATAGTTAATTAAAATAAATAAATAAACAAACCTGTGTATTAAAATTATTTGTAAATAATTTTGATAATTGCTTGGCATAATATTCGGATTTTCCTGTTTCCGTTGCATATAAAATTGTCGCTTTAATTCTACGATGTAATGAATTTTTATATAAAATTGATGAAAACAATACAGAACTGTCCAATTGAAATTAAAAAATACAAAATTAATTTATTATATGAATTTTGTTACTGTATAGTATTGACAATATTTATTAACATTTACTCACCATGCAATTGTTTTAAAATGAAATTTACGTCTTGGTTTTTCCATTAACCAAACTTTATACGCAGATATTTGATATTCAAATGATGGTTTTAAATGATACAATGCCATTTCTTGGTGATAGACTTGTGTTGTCGATGATGACATCGGCGGCACAATCCATACCCAATCAGATGGACATCCTTTTCTATATGTCAGATATATGTAATAAATATATTATGTGGATATATATGGAATATTTTAAAATATTTACAAATTTACTTACCTTAATTTTGCTTCATTTTCTAAATGTTTCATAAAAGTTTCACTTGCCGTATGATGATCAACAATAGTAACATTTTGTGAATTAAATGAATGTAAAACAGCGATATTAACTTCCACAAGTACTTGATCTTTCCACAATGATGTCAATGTGCTTGTATCTAAATTCATTTTAGTTGCAACCGTTTCGGTTATATTGAAACGATATGCGTCACATAAATTTCTACAACCAATTTCCGTTGACATATACCATCCATTAAAACCCGTAGCCGGATAATGTATACCACCACAATCAAATAACATTCCCGATACAGCTGGTACTGCATACCATTGTAATTTTAAATCTGCAAACCATTCATATCTATATGTGTGTGTGTAGGTGTATAACAATATAATAATTTAATTAATTGAATAAGAATTTAAGCGAGATTTAAATATTTATGTATAAATAAAAAAAAAAAAAAACGTACTTTGGATGACTTAATGGCACTCGCAATATTAAATCAGCTGGATATTCATATAAATCTGGTTCATTTCCATTTGATAATACAAGTGGTAAAATATCCCATTGAGTTTTTGCCGGCTTCCAGCCAAGTGATAAGCAGAGCTAAACAATGAAAAACAATTAATTCATTTCCAATTTATTATATGCTTCGTGATCTAATAAATAAATAATATAAACTTACTTCAGTAAATTCAACATTAGCTGGATCACCAATTATACTACCATCTTCTTGTAAATAACCAGCAAATGATATATATTGACTGTTCCAAATTCGAAAATCTTTTTCACCCTTTTTGCGTTGTGGAAATACAGAAATACCAGACCTGTGTAACGCAAAATTTATTAATATTTAATATATTTATATATTTTAGAAACATTAGAAAAAATTTAAATTATCACTTACCTAATATTACCCTCATTTGTTGCATATTTAATATGTGCACAAATTCCATCAAACATTTCTCGTGTTGTTTTCACATGACGATAATCGAATAATTGTAATTTTGACCATTGTATACGTCCGATACAACGTGATGCATTTCGCCATGCTAATTTAGCACCAAATGCTAATTCATCTTCTTTCATATGATAATAACCGCATTCATTTAATTGATTTTGCACTTCAACTATTCGTAATGTATGTTCATCAGACATTAAACTGTGTGTGTGTATGTAAAATTTAAATAAGTTAAGTTTAGTTTTTGTCTTATTAAAATGCAAAAAAAAAAAAATTGTATTTTACCCTTGTTTTGAATCAAAATATTGTGTTAGAAATTCTTTTGCTTCACTAAATATTTCATCTATATTTCTTGTGTCACATGAATTAAGTGGAAAATTTCCATCATACATAATGCTTCCTTTACAAACATCTTTATTACAAACCGTTGAATTATTATCCTATAAAAAAAAAAATGTAATTGTAAACTCAAATGAAATATATTTTTAATTGTAAATAATTTCTAATCATTTTCCTCGATGTACAAAATTTCTTCTATATTATACGATAACAATTAATCACGTTTTTTTGTTATTTTGTTGTTACACCATTTATATTTATTTATACGCACATTTATGATATTATTATTTTTATAATTAATCTCATATTAATTAATACTCATTAAAATTTTTATTAATTTATCAGAGGTTATTTTATTTTACACATTATAAATTATGATGTTAAATAAATAGATACCATTAATACATATATTAAAAATCAAAATAAAATGCATTAGTAAAGAAAGTACCTGCAATGAGTAGAAGGAAACGTTTTAAAATAGGTAAAAAATATTATCGAAACGTTTGAAATGTTTGTTTATTCAAAAAAAAACACGAGTATTTGGACATAGTCGAAGCAAATCAATGTGTATATTTCAGTTGTTGAGAGTTTCCATTTTTCCGTGTGAACAAATGATTTTTAATTCATTTAAATATTATATTCAGATAAATAACAATATAACTGCAATCAATGTCAACTATACGTTTTATTATAATTCATACATAAATCAATAAATAATAAATATGAATCATCATCTGATGTAATGATTTTAATTTTTAAATATATCCGCAATAATTTATATTGTTATTATTGGTCGTATCGCAATCAAAATAAGATTATATTTTATTTTAAAACAAATAATTAACTATATTTTCTGTTACATCAATATATTATATGATTATCTATCTAAAATAAATTATATTTTAATATATGCGCACCTATTTATTGTACGAATATAATATGCGATACCAAATGGTTAATTTTATATTAGTAGTTATAAGTTGATAAGGTTAAATAAATAATAAATATATAAATTTTTATATTGCACTATAATAAAGAAGAAAATTATTATTGTGTTATGTCAAAGTATAAGTTTATATATTGTAAGTATTTATATTTATTTAATCGATCACCACTTATTCAATGATTACAAGAGGTATATTAATAAATATAACTAAAAATATTATGTGTATGTGTGTACATAAAAATATATGGTAATTTTATTAATTCAATTAAATGATATTATTTATCGTCTTATCATGACGAAGGTATATAAAGTTACAAAAACAAGTCAATAATTTTCTTACTTCTGAAAAACAATAAAATAAAATATACATATGCCTCCGAATTGTTATCAAATTATTTATTTATTAAGGCATTTGAATTTACATGTTTTGCTTAAATTGTAAACATCAATTGTGTTTTGTTATTATACTATTTACTTTTGAATATGAGAAAAACAATTTTTAGTCGAAATAATTTTAGTTACGTGAAAATATATATATTTTATTGTAACGAAAAGTATCGACACCAGAAATACTTTAATTTTGAATAATATATGCTTGAATTGAATGCAATTTTCAATGAGTGGTCAGAAAAAAAATTTATGATAATTTCCCATTTTCATAAACATTTCTTTTTAACTAATCAAAAACTATACGCATCCTATAATTATGATAGAAAATAATCGTCGTCTTGTACGGCTAATAAATATTATCAAAAATCTTACCTTCACATTCAAACACATTCGTGCAAAACATAAAAAGGACATTCGAGAGATCTCTGTTATTATTATATTCTATTTATTTATTGTAGTATTCATGAAAATTTACATTTAATTTAATACAAATATAATATTACTAAATACTGTTCTCTACGGCGACGGTTCACAACACAATAAAAATGCAATTAAAAAAACGTTTGTTAATTTATGTTTAAGTCACTTTCAAACCGATGAGGTTTAAAAAATTAAATGCAATTTCAGAAAATGTGCAATTTCAGAAAAATGTAAATAAATTAAATGCCAATAAATTTGTATATAAAATTCAAGATAAAAAATAATACTTACATGTTTTGCTTTAGCAAAAAGAACATCATAAAATTCAGATGTTGAGGACATATTTTTAAGTTTTAAAAATTTTTTTATATCGCTTTGCGTTGGTTGTGCTGTTGTTGTTGTTGTTGACATTGATTGTAAGAATGGACATTTATTAATTGCATCCGTATCGTTAACATTCTTGTGAACAATTACATTATCGGCAATAATATTATTATTATTAATATTATTATCCTTATTATCCTTTATATTAATTTTCTCAATAATATTGTTGTTATTGTTATTGATATTATTATTATTATTATTATTATTATCCTTTTTATTCATATTTTCAGTAATAATATTATTATTATTATTATTATTATATTGGCGATTATTGTTAATATTATTGGTATTGTTGTTGTTGCTGTTATTTGTATTATTGGAAATATTGGAATTATTGGGATTATTAATAAGAATACTCTTATTATAATTATTATTATTATTATTATTATCATTATTATTATTGATGTTATCATTGCTTTTATGCATATTCCTGGTATACTTTTTATTATGAGCAATATTATAAAATTTTTTAATTTTATTTACATCAATTTCATCGTAAAAAATGTATTTAACTTTTTCATTACCATCACTATTAATATAATCATCACTTTGGCTATAATCACTATTCATATTCGGTGTACTATTATAAAAATCTTGTTGATTTCTTGGCGACAATTTTGAATTACGAGTACCCATTGCGAATGATTAATTGTTTTGTTTTTTTTTGCTTATTTCAATAATTTATAATTTTATTATTTTACAAAAAAAAGAGCTTATTTCAATATATACTTTGTTTATATTACTTTATTTATATTATATTAATTTAAAATATTAATACAGGAGTGTGTGTTATATATTTATTTATTAAGTTTTCTTAAGTAATTATATTATTACAACAATTTTTTTGTTATTATTATTATTATATTATTAATATTTTATTATTATTATTATTATTTTATTAATATTATGATTGTTATTTGAGTTTTTATTTATAATTGAGTTGTTTCACGATTGACAGTCAGCGAATATTTGAACCCTCTTATTAATTTCATCGCGCTTAAATAGAAATTGCAAATGAGAAAAAAAAATAATAAAATATAATAAACAAACAATGTTAAAAAGAAAAATGTATCGGTTGGGGATTTACGTGCAAAAAATTATTGTGTGTGTGTGTGTGTATGCGGTCGGGTATTATTAATAAAATAATGGAAACAAAAAAATATCCTAATCTTCTTTTTTTTTTTATATATTTTATATTTATATTATGTTTTTTTTGGTGTTTTAATGTTAATTTGAATCATTTTTTTATATATTATTTTTTTTAATTATTTTATGTTTGTTATTTTTATATTTACTTACTCTTTTTTTTTTTTTTATCATAATCAATATTTTTGAAAATTTTCCAAATGACACGATGGATTATTATTATTATTTATTTCTGTTACTTTTTATAATTTTTAAATATAAATATCGCTCATTATATGTAATTTTTTTTCTTACCGAATTTCAATTTATAAAAATATGAACATAACAAAAAAATTGTTATTGTATAGTAATTTAGTCCTTTTATATATGTTTTAGTATATAGATAATTGAATTTTGTAAGTGCATATATATTGAATAAATGAAAAAAAAACAATTAGTGGGTGTAAATAAATCGTATAATTATATAATATATTTCGAATCAATTATTAAATAACGATGCGTAGTATAATTAGATAAATATATGTTATTTAATTGATAAAAATCAAACAATTTTTTTTTATGATAATTACTTTTAGTATAATACAATTAATTACATTAAAATTTTGTTTGATATATATTAACAAATTTGAAAACATATGTACTCAGTTTCCGGTACTTAAGATATATAAATCCTATAAATGTCCCCGAAATGGATTATAGAAAAAAAAATACAAAAATCATATTTGTTTTTACAAAAATAATTTTTTATTTATTCAAAATACTCGCTGATCATCTGATTGAATTGCATTGAATCGTCGATTTAGCATTCAAAAGCTTGTGTTTTGAATAAACTATTATCACTAGCTATGACACAGAGTTATTTCAAAACCATTTCGGTATAGCATATTTTTATCTATATTCTAAAATAGAATTTAATGTTTATTTCTTAGTTACTTCACTGAGGGAAATGTCATGGAACCTAAACAGTTTCGTTTCATAATATAATAAATATATTAGTAATGCAACATCATCAAAATATATTGATATATAGCCAAAACTCTAATTGGTTACATTTTGAAACGTCCTATAGCGAAAAAAAGAGATTTGGTTAAACACTTGTGTTTTTAAAATAGAAATTAACGAATACCCAATTGCACGCGCGAACGTGAATGACTACAAAACTGGATGGGCTTATAAACGTAGTGACTAAACAAAGATTTGGCTGTTTTTTGAAAGACATTTTGGTTATTTTTCGTATATCGATAGAGTGTATGTATAGATAAAACACAATGTTCTCGACCAAATTTCATTTTTCAACAATTAATTTGTGTTATCATTATTATTTTTTATTAGCGTTCGATTTTCAAACCAAAAAAAAACAGTATAGACAAGTGAAATAAACATAGTATTATTTATCTGTGGTGGTATAACACAAAAGGATGCAGACCAAAAATAATTGTTCGTGCTAAAATCAATACAATAATAAGAATAATGTTAATATTGGTAATAATAATTATATGGCAATAATTATAATAATAATAATAATAATAGTAATAAATAAATAAGCTAAATAAGAAACTTTATGCAATTCAATAACAATATATCACATAATATTATTTTTGTGTATTGGTGTAAAAATAAAGGATAATAATAAATAGTCCAGATATAGAAAATCAGGACTACGCCCAATAATAATGATTGTGATAAGTATTATGTGTAAAAATTAATGTAAACTGTAATTAAATTTTCCGGAAAATCGTATCAATTTCTTTACTACATATAGCCAAATCCGATAAAATTATATTTTACAATATTTACTTCAAAAGTTATGGTAATTCATTCATAAGTATTATAAAAGGAGATTTTTCGGAAAACTTAGTGTGCGATGAGTTTTGTCAAAATTTTTTTTAATTCTATAGAATATACATTTTTATCAGAATATATTTATATTAAATTCAAACGTTTTCTTATACACGTGCCACTAATTGTACATGCGTTTGTCTATTGTTTACATTTTTGTAAATTTTGTATTAAATTTATATATTTTTGTATTTATCAGTTCTATATTTTTATTATTAGTTTATTATTATGGCATGAAAAAAAACCAAGATCTAGATCAGATAATGATTTAGTAGATTAATAAACAGATGTATTATATACAAATAATATAACATCACTAATATATAGATTATAATACATCATTTTACGAAAACATTCTATTGATCGTTTTGATACCATCACGATCACAGCTGTGTCGTCGCGTATATGCAGACAATATTGAAGTTGATCAATTAAACTAAAGTCTTTCTGTGAATTTGATAAATGTATAGATAGTCGGTTCAAAGAACTTCCGATAAAAGATATTGTGGAACAACCTTAGGTAACCGAACATCTATTAGAAACAATTGGGAGTGCAGACCTTATATCTTTTAGTATTAAGTTTCTTCTTTCATTCTGTCAATTTTATAATTCAATATTATATAATATAGGATTGTTTTTTCTTGATCAAATTCGTTTAAATTGGGGTATGACACATAAATCACGTCAAATCAAATTAATATTTCTATTATAACTGCAGTTATTCTGCGCTTAGACTAAATGTGGTGGAATAAGATCGGATGCAACTCAGCCAATCCACAATTCTATTCTAAACCTATACGTAATTGTATTAAAATAGGTCATGGCCATTCAATTAATTAGCACGTAAAAATATCGATTATAAATTTAATTAAAATAAAATATGATAGTAATATATATTAAATTTATATTTCCAACCTAATTTTTTTTCCAATCGTTGTTCGCAATCTATTATTATTTTATTATTTTTGTGTGTATGATATTAGTCATTAGACCTACTTTATTTATGAACTTGATGCTATATTTTAAAATGCGTAAACAAAAACGATATTACTTAGCTGCAACGGATATAAAATTATATTTATCACATAGATACCTTTTTATTGTGCTATAGTAACATCTACCTGCAATCTAACATTTTATGGGTATAGTATTTATCATCATTGTTATATTGTCGGATTAACCGAAAACATTCCCAGTTATTTAAAACAATAAATTGAACTCACTATTCTATCGCGCTTAAAAAGGGGTTGCATATATGTATATAGGGATGAGGAGCTTTAACGTTATGTGTATGGAGTATATAGGTTCTGTATATAATCGTCAATCGTTAACATATATTTTATCATCTCTTTTATTTAATTGTTATGGATTGATATTTATTCTATTGAAAGAAATTGAAAACGTTAATCAATTTGAAATCTATGTACATGTTGAACTACTTAACCCAACACATATATATCTGGTATATATATAGTTTATTTCCCAATCGATGTCACTGAAATAATGTATATGATTATACTGTATATAATTAAATTTATTTAATACAAATTTTTATTACTAATAATACGAAATTTTATATTCATTTATCTATAATTTATTATGATTAATTATATTTTTGATATGCAATTATTATTTTTTTGTCAATTATATGATAAAAAAAAGAAAAAAATTAAAGTGCTTTATTTATAATTTAAAAAAGTTTTTCCGCTTTATATATTTTCAACTTCATCAAAACATTTATAATTAGCAAATAATTAAAAATTATTATTATCATTTTAAGTGTATATGAATGAAAACTTGTTGAACAATAACAATTGTAAATTATTATAATATTAGAAAAAAATCGATATTAACGACCGGAAACGTTAATAATAAATGTGTGTATGCATTTAATGCATCGGTAATGAGTAACACGGAACGTTTTGATAGATGCGCTGGATGCCCTTTATTGATAATTAAATTCCGAATTTTTAGTTTAGTTAAATGATCAAAAAATTATAGATAACTTAAAAATATAGCATTGAATTGTAAACTATTATATTTTTTAAGAAAAATAGAAGAAATCTCATTCGTCAGTTTTCTAGCACTGTATTTTGTTTTAATTTGTATCTAGTCCAATTAAATAGCTATATCTATATTGTGAGATATCATTTTTTCAATTTGACTTCATGTGTGCTACAATTTATCTATTAAACTCCTCATCCCAACTATTTATAGCACATGCCATGGTACTTATTATTTTTTACTATGGCCAAAATCTTGTCATAATGTACAATTATTTAAAGATTTAATAACAAATATTAAAAATTATATATTATCGTTTTTCAACTTTCCCAACAAAATGCAATTTCTAATTTTCGCATCGTATTGTATTAATTTTTATATATTGTACATAAACAAATATCATTATCGTTCAATCAAAATGTTGTTTATATGTGATATGATATTTTTTTCAATTTTTGTTTGTATGACGTACACGCAGAGTTGATGGTGCTGATAACACTTTTATAACAGGAAATAATTGTTTGTTTATTATTAAAATGAGCCACGGAAATAGGCAACTTGTTGACAAATAGTATATGAAAATTTAGCTAATTAATGTGTCATATTTTAGTGATTCATTTTAATAAAAAGATTTAAAATTGTACTAGCGGCTGTAAAATTGAATTGAAATAGTTCATCATTTTTAGACAAAACATTATCCGCAGTTTCTTACTTAAAATAATAATAAATAAAAATGACATGTTTTCTATTGTATATATAGTTTTTATCGCACGAAAAATTCAAATTTATCTAATCCTAGCCTACAATATACTGGAAAATTTCTCATTTATTTAGATGAGGAGTATTTATTTATTATATTTCTTATTTTTCACAAATAACATATATAGCAATGCATGTATGATTTTAAGCATAATGTTGGCAAATACTATCCTTATTACTAAATCCTATATGTTGCTTAATTTAACGGAATTCTAGGTCATCAATTTTGTATTTACGATTGTAATGGAATTATATAAGTGTTCCCTTCAAAAATTGATACTCAAGGTAGTTCCCCATACAAATTGCAGTCCTGAATGATCGCTTCCGTTCAAATGGAACGAAATTTATGTATGGGTTAGTTTAGAATGGAATTATACAGACAGTTCTTTATAAGTTTTTTGGATAAATTGATAGTTACATAGTACACATTACAATAGTAAATCACAACAAACACCTGGTTACTGTGATGATCAATTTCAACTAAATTTGGGAAATAATGGTTTGATGTAACTATATAGGACGATTATTACGAATTAATTAAATTAAAATATTATGTGAAGGTTCATAGAATATATATTATAATATATTTTTTATATTTTTGACCTAATTTTTTGCAATCGTTAATTCAATCAATTATTTTTCTTTTATTTATTAAGACCTAGACCTATTTTATGTATGAATTTTCATCCGATATTTTTTTTTATTATTATTAAAATGAATATACAAAAAATTATAGCTTTACTGCATTATTATAATATTACTGTGTTTATTGTGCTATACAGTAACATCTGCCTGTATAGTACAATCTAACATTTTGTATCATTTAATTAATTATTATTAGTTTAAGAAATTATAGGGAGACATTTAAAGGTATTATTCCCAGATATTTAAATTATTCGAAACTAAATATAAATACTTTCTATATATAAATTAAATTATGTTTTCTATTCGATTGTTGAATGGGTCGCGGATGTAGGAAGCATTCATATTTTATAACTACAACGAAATTTGTATCTGCGTGTTTATGACACGATACACTGTATAATTTAATTTAATATCTTTTTTTAGTAATAATTCTACGAAATGTTCATTTATCTATAATTTATTATGATTAATTATATAATTTTTGATATGCAGTTATTGTTTTTTTCTTGTCATTTATATATAAAAAATATTAATATTATTTATAATTTTAATTATTTAACAATATAACAAAGTTTCTCCTTTATGTATTTTGAACTTCATCAAGACATATTTATAATTATTAAGTAATTAAAAATTATTATCATTTTAAGTGTATGAAAGTTGTTGAAAAAATAAAATAAAATTGACAAAAAATAAAATAACAATAACAATATTATAATAAATTAGTAATTACAATAAGTATAAGTTTATATGTGATGTCTCAGAAATTCTAGACCTAACCGAAATGAATGAAAGATAACTTCAATATACATTTATTCGCATAACGTATTTCTATTAATTCAATTGCATATCAGTATAGTGTGATTTCGGTAGGAAATTAGATAATAGTCTCAGAAAAGTGTTGCCATAACCTTTTCTGCTAATGAAATCGTCTTTGCTTTCTCTGCAGTGCACTTTCATCATCTTAAAACCTTGATTTGACTTTTTCTTTTGTTCCGGGTGTACAATGGCTGGATTTAATTTTCATCAACATTTAAGAAATCATGTTTGAAATCTATATTATTAGACGATATAAACACATTTTTTGTTCAATTGTTAGCAAATGCCCATCTTTTTCATGTGTAAATTGTACATGCAAAATATTTCCATTCTTTTGAGATCATCATTTTGAAAAATTTTTACGTGAATTATCTGCAAGGTTTTTGTTCGACAACGATTTAAAAAAACAGCAGTACATTTATTGACAGTGGAAAATGAAAATAATTCTTATGCACTTTTAACAATTTTTAATGAATTTCTGTTGGTGTTAGACTATCCAAAACAAAGAATATCGACACTATATAATATTTAATTTTTTACCTATTTAAAAATGTCAATATTAAGCGGCTGCGAGAACTTGATTACCAACGTCGTATAATCATATACTAAATATTAATATAGATACAATATTTATCTTAAATAAATTATTATCTATAATAATAATACAATATTATGTATAAAAATAAATCGATATTAATAATTTCACTATACCAGAAACGAGAATTTTCGTTTTTAAATAAAAATTAGGTTACCCTACCGGTAACAAGAAATGTGTACTGGATTTTACTGATAATTATAGCCCGAAATTTTAGTTATTAAAAAATCGTTAACTAATATCTTATTTAAAAATCTACTAAAAAATTAGTAGCTGTTTTTGTTAGTCGTTATTCAATGTTGACAAATTCATATACTTAAATCGCAATTATAATGATTTTTCACATCCATCGGAGTTTATTTAATTGAATTGAAAGAAAAATGTATTTTTAAGAAAAGTATATAGAATGATTAATTTGGTTTTCGGAAATGAAACAGAAAATCGTTGAATTTACTAAGAATCGCATGAATTTAGGTTGCCAAAAACCACCCAAATCCGCTTGCATAGTGAAGCTGAGGGTGCAACGTAGCACGCAGATTAAAAAGATACCTTTCAAGCAATCCGTTTTGTGCACGATGTTGTGTGGTGTCGTGTGTACACCAAAAATCAGCAAACAAATAGGTATATAAATTTTCCAATGAAATGGACTTGTTTCTATAAATGTTTCGAGTGAAGGGTAAAGGTTATACATTGTTTTTTAGGTAGATAAATATTATAAATATATATGATTATTTTTAGAAATAATATGTATTTTATGACTGCTATATATAACTGCTCTAATAAAATATTTGAATTGAATTTTATACAATAAAAAAGATGCTAATCATTTGGTTTTTATACACGGATAAAAATTTGTGTGTAAATTTAAGACATTTTCGTATATCATGGCATTTATTTATTTTTATTATTATACATTTAAATTTATCGATATTATTAATAGTATAAAAAAATAACTATCCAATTTTAATAGATTTTTTTTTTATAAGTTTTTTATTCATTTTTAAAGTTGCGATCTTATTTATAATAATTAGTAATAAAATATAAAAATAATTACACTGGAAATGTGTAATTGTATATTTCACAGTGAAAAACATATAGGTTTATTTTCATTCGATGGTTTGCTATTAGATGAAAATTTCTTGTGGATATCCGCTCACCGTATCTTGTGAAATATATTATATTTTCATTTTCATCATACAATATATTGTGTATGCTCTTTTTCTATGACTATGAGTACTCGCATTTTCGCAAAAGTAAAAATTATAAGGATACTCAAATATATTTTGTGTAAAAATAAATTCAATGAGATTGTTTCACAACAAACTTTTGTATATTATATGATTTTTAATTTAATCGGATTCGATATATTATTAAATTTACGCAAACATTTTTAGCCGTGTACTTACACAATTACGCATATAGACAACAATAAACGTGTAATTTCCTCTGACAATTTTATCATGCATTCATAGTCATACTGCACAATATGATAATTTATATTTAAGTTTTTCCCCTTTCACGCATTTTAACATTTGTAATTAATATAATAATCAATAATAATAATAATAATATAATTTAATAATATATTAATTTATTGGGCTATAATTATTAGCTATAATTTATAATACATAATATTATATTTGTACACAATTGTATATATGTATATGTGGATATAGACCATAAAAAGATTTTGATAATTATAAATAATATCAACAATATAATATTTGTAATATTAACAATTGTTTAATATTTAAAATGATAAGATTTTAAATAATTATGTCGCATAAAATGGGTTATATATTTTTTAAATGGATTTTAAATATACGGCGTAATTCATTTTCCTCGTATAAAAAGTAGATTTTTTTTGAAGAAGAAGAAGAAGAAGAATTATTATAGGTGAGACTATACTCTCGTATTCCTGTCGGTCTATAATGAAGAAAAAGTGTATCACTTTCCTAGTAAATAGTTTCACTAAAATACAATCTTGCCAGTGTTTTTAATTATTAACTATTAATTTATTTAAGTTTTGATGAAGTTATAAATATATTATAAATTTTAATGAAAATGTGGCGGTATATATTAACACTTGGAAGACGGTATGTGATGAATAGCATATACCCCCAATTCCCGCATATTTTGTAAAAAATTATATAAATAAAAAATGATAATTTCGAAAACCAATTATGACATTAATTAAATCGGATACATTATTAAAGATTTTTGAACATATATAAAGCTATTTTAATGTGTTTTTTCCGTATGATATGCTTGAAAAGAAGTCCCCTTATGGAAAGGTACTAAACAAAATTTGCATATATATCGAATTTCGCTCGTCTTGTTGTTTGCCTTACATACAAGACATGTCTCACATGGATACTTTTTTTTTCCCGCTATCGACAATTTTCTCTAAAACATGTAGTCGCATATTACCAGATAATAGTCCTGGTGGATCGTAAAAAGAAGCATGCATGGTAGCAGTAGACGTTCCAGGTTGAATAACATCTGCTACATCTTCTTCTACTTCAGAATCATCACTAACCCATTTTTTTTACTACTTGCAGTAAAAATTGCTTTATATTTTACCCTTTCTTTATCGTTTAACTTGTTGTATACTTGTTGTTGTGGTTGAAATTTAAAAAAAAACGTGAAAAAAACGTCACCCGTCTCCAAAGGTTGGAAAAAAAATGTGAAAAAAACGTGAAACGTCTTCAATGTGTTAATTCTAAACAATTTTAGATAGGAAATCAATAAAGTTTTCAATTTCTTTTAAATGCACATAAATATCAATCAGTTACTAATAAATAAATATATATATATATGGCCCCCATACCAAATACCAATAACACAATTAAAAGAGATTATAAAATATGTTAATCTTTTCATTATGTTCTAAATAGTATTATTGTCACAATTATTATTTATTATTGTTATAAATTTTAATTATTGAATGACCGTAAACATTGTGTCAACAAAATATTGTACCTATAAAAAAAAAAAAAACAATAAAGTAACTATTATTAATTTAAATAAGGTATTTTTTCGCCTACCGAATTGTATTTTGGTATATTCACATTCGGCACGTACACAATTTTAAATATTTTATTACTTATTAATTATAATTTACAATTATACCAATAAAATAATCATAATACAATTATACACACTTATATTGTATTATATATTTATCTAATTATATTTTAGGTGATAATTATTTGTATTCATTCGTACAGTGGTGACCGGCACAAAAAAATAAAATTATATTGGTTTAAAAAATTTTCTATTTTGAATTTTCATTGAAAATTTTCATAATAAATTATGATTATTTCAATTATTAGTAGATTTTAACAGAGTGTAGCGTCCATTGAATAATAATGAAAATAAGGATTTCTACATATAGTAAAATTTTGCGGTACATTTTCTTATTAATTGGTCAATATAAATTCGTCTTCGAGGTTATCCCAAAAAAAAAAAAAAAAAACAGCAACGCACTCTTGTTATTTAGACCACGATTATACAAATAAAAGAAAGTTCATTATTATAATATAAATAAATTTTATCTCATTTGCAAATGGCTTTTATTTATCATACACAACGTATGATTAATCTATATAATTTCTTTGACATACTTATCAATAAACAATACAATATATTTCTTTAAATAAAAAAAAAAGGTTTTTGGTTATATATTATTTTCTCGGAAAAATGAAAATGCTTTAAATATTTTTAAATTTATTTACTCGTATAAGTTATCAAAAAATCTAAAATTCTGATTAAATACTTATCATAGCTTTCGTTTATATTAATTGCGTTAATTAAGATTTAAATTTAAAATATTTTTATTTCTAAGAAAATCCTCTTTTCAATTTAAATTTATATCGAAAGATTTTTATTTTGTAAATATTCATTTATAATTTTAATAAAAATGCAATCTTTATACATTTTAGTAGTATAGTTTTTAAATTAAAAAAGATAATGTATTTTTTTATTTTTTTTTTTTGCGATTGTTTTTATAAAACACACGCCGATCAGATTGATAAGTTGTGTACCAACAGAGTTTGAAGATAAATCTTATCGATAGATAAATTGTTTTACTCGTTTTACAATTGTACATATTTTTTTAAAATATAAAATTAATATTTTCTTTCAACATTATATAAATTTTTGGTGTTAAAAATTATTTTTATTATTTAATAACAAAATTCTATAATATTTTAATTATTTATATTTTATATAAAATGGTATTATATGTATGGATAAATAAATTTGCAATGTGTCGTCAAGATGGTCATGTAAATTTAAAAAAAATATAATTGAATATAAAATAGGTACAAAGTAAAATTAACGTATATATAATTATTCATTTGAAAAGAAATGTTTTTATTCGTATTGATAATATTGATGATATATTGATAAATCTTTTGATAATACGAGTGTGTGTGTATATATAGATTATATTACATACACGTTTCAAAAGAATTGTTAAATAAGTGCCACAATATTGGCGGATGTGTTATTGTTATTGATTTGTTTTAATTAAATTACAAAAAAAAAATGGTAATATATTTATTATTGATTAGTCAATAAATAAATATAAAGTATATTTCATATGCATTTAGATCCACTTCAAATAACAAATCCATCCATCATGCAAAAAAAATACTAAAATTTAAATTAAGATAAACATATGCAAAAAAATAATATATTAATAATTGTTGAAAAAGTAAATCGAAAAATATAAATTTAAATGAAATAAAAAGTCTTAATTAATTTTGATTTTTTAATAAAGATATCTGCTTATTATATTTATTACACACACGCGGTTGAATTAAGTTTTTGTAAAATTTTTCGCATATATAAATGTAATACGGAAAGTTGATGCATTTTTAATTATTGTATATACAGAGTACAGAGACAATGCAATAATCAATTAATCAAAACAAACGTTTTCCTTCCGATACCGACATCAATAATTCCATAATATGGAGAATATGGTCTTGATTTGCATGGAAACATAATATGGTTTAGTGAATAAAAATTTCTTATGTTATGCCGTTAAATGTGACAAATGTGTAATATTCAGTTTTTATACATCTTAAAGATAAAAATCAATTCTTTGGTGTTGCATATTAATTAAATTTGTACATTTAAGTATTATTAATTCTTTGTTTTTAATTCCGAATATATCCAAGAAAATACGTTTCATTGAACACAAATTCTGATGTCATCGTTGCCAAAATGGCATCAACATATGTTTGAATGAACGGATAATTACCAGTAAAAGCCGGAATTTAATGTATATATATACCAATAAATAATATATTTAAAGATATCAGATTATATTTCATTTCATTTTATTATTTTGTTTATGTTTATCATATAATTTTTATAGAAACTTTAAGATATACATATAGTTAAATATGGTGGTTATCTTAGGTGTACTTAAAATAAATAATTAAATACGTTTTAATAAATAAACTCAATAACAATAACATAAATTCGGAAACATTTTGGTATTTATTATGCGCTTTAAAAATTTTACATATATACGAACAAAACAATTGTTTTGAAAATGATATAATTATGCGTTATTTTACTTGATATATAATCTATAGTTTATTTTTTTGTATACTCATGACCATTTTGACATTGATCTTTATTTATAATTAATTCTCAAATATTACAAAAGTATTTGTAATAATATAAAAATTAAATATACAAATAACGTAACAGTGGGCTTTCACAATATTTACATACACTTTTCAAAAAAGAATATCCTATAGTTTTGCATATATGCATTTTAAAAATGAAATAGCTTTCACAATAAAAAATTGTATTTTTACATATTAAATTAAGTATTTGTAAATTAAAAACTTAAAAAATTCGAATAAATCCTAACAACACTGTCCGTAGTTTGTCCGTAACATTTCCGCATTATATGTAATTTCAATCCGAGGAAATATCTATGGATTTCTTATGGATGTTCGCTGGAATTTTATATGATTAGTTCAAATCTGTCCATGGATTTTTATAAGAAATATCCTTGAATTATCCGTATATTTTCGCTGATTTGGTATTATTCTACAGAATTTACCGTAGAATTTATATTCCCATTTTTTGTGAGCGGATCCACGAATTTTGACAAAAATACGTTATGCGACAAATGTACTCGCACTCGTCGTTGAAACAAAATTTAATGTAATAAATAAATAAAGAGAATGATATTTATGTTATCTTACGTAAAAAGTAATTTAATTGTAAAATTTAAAATAATAAATTCATAGTATAATTTTGTAGAAATTTGGCAGATATAATTTGGCAACAATATGTTGGACATATTACGCTGACACTCCAAAGATTTCAATTGACCTAAATAAAATACTATTGCATTAAGTGGAAGATCTATGGACATTCTTTTTGGGCCAATTCCAAATATATCTTTTCCATGGAAAATATGTGGATTTTTTCCACAGCAATTTTCCTCATTTTTCAAAGTACGTACAAATTGTTACTAGGGAATGTGTCAAAGTGTGGTGCACAGAATAAAACGTTTAAATAATATTTTATGGTTTTTCATCAAATTAGTTGCTAATTATATTAAATAATACCTATTATTTTATTTATTTGTTATTTTATTATATGTTAAAATATAAAAAATGTTTAAATATTATTATTTTAAATAACCATATTTTTGTATTTCATATAATTTCATGCTATTTCATGTGGTAAATATAATTTGAAAGTTAAATAAATTATATAGTTAACTATTTGTGATATTCCTATATAGTTTAAAATGTTTTTATATACAATTCCGACATTAACTTTGACATTATTGATAAAAAGTTCCTTTAAATATTGTGAAAGCCGCCGAAAGTATAACCAACAAAAATATTTGCTATAACAATAACTTACGATTTGTCGTCAAACTGTTGAGAAACGTATTACAATCGTTATGTATACGACAAATGTTGTATATGAGTGCACGTATGGACACGTTTTTACAATCATTTTTATGATTATGATGATATAGGTTGATCGATTCTATGGATTTATATGTTATGTACTATTTAGATGCGGGTGGACTATAAATTGTGTATGGGTGGTGTGTGTGTGTGTGACTTTGCGGTAAATATGTGTATTTGCGTTTTACAAAAAAAAATCACAGATAACCATATCTTTAAATTAAAAATATGGCCTAATTTAAAAAGATTTCATTTTAATTAAAATTAAATAAAAATAAGTAATAAAATCCTTTGATAAATTATTGAAAATAGGATTTTCTTTTAATATTTTAAACTTAATTTTCACATTATAATGTATGCGCTGCTATAATTAGGCAAGATTATTTGTTTGGAAAAAAAAGATAAGAAATTGATATTTTTTTTTTCGTAAAACAATTTAAATTACGCCACTTTTAAAAATTGAATTATGGAATCCATTTAAAAAATATACAAACTTAAAATCAATTAAATATTCGTTCGGTGATCTAATACGATATATAAGTCTGACTATATAAACCAAAATTATTACTATACATTTCATTTGACTATAAGTGGTTTGATTGTGTTTCACATGATTATGCATATATATTTAGAAATGTTCTTCCCATATGTGAATAATAGATATCAAATTAGTCATTTAATGATTTTAGTTTTTATTATTCTTAAATAATATATTGTCATATTGTTCTGTTTTTTATTATTTAATCATATATAAAATAATTTTATGGGTATATAAAGAATATACAAATTTTGATAACTATATGGTAGTTTATATTAATATACATATACTATCAATTTATTATAGGTATGACAACAACTTCAACATTCCTATCTAATAAAGTTGTGTTTTTAACTTGAATATATTGTTTTGATAGGTTTAATGCCGGCCCGGTTTCATGTTGCGATTGTACCTTCACCGATTTCAATAAACGCGTTTGACAACCTATATAATATATCGCTAGTTAAAGATCGGTTTTAGGAAATAATTTTGTTGAATCATATTTATTGAATTGCGTCCATGCTGAATACTATAGTATTATACTCTAACTTGTTTAACGTTACATCAGGAGTTCCTTATTTTTATATAGAAAATAGCGATTTGGGATCTATATTTTATATTAATTAATGGTAACTTATTTGATTTTTTTGTTTCTGGTTTATATAGTCTCAACAAAACAGTTTTAAATCGACACATATATTCATTTGGATTACGTTGATATATCGCCAAAAATTTCTTAATACAATATATTCAACTAATATTATCTTTTGTATATGGCAATTGTTAACAAATGCGGACGGGATATTTATCTTGCAGATATCTTTTTCATATGCAGTTTAACATAATTCGTTCAACATTTTCCTTTAATATTTTTAATATTTCAGCAAGCTTATGTGACGATTTATTCGACAATCATTTATCCTATCATTTCAATGTATGTATATTTTACGTTTCCACTTCTTTCATCATCATTTACAATCATACGATCACGTTTAAATTCATCTATCGAAAAACTAATAGAAATATAGCTAAACTATTATCCACAGCTGCAAAAAATCTTTCAGAAAAAGTTGAATGATTCCAATGGCTTGTAAAGAATAAATGAATTTTAACAGATGGACATGAAAATGTACATATATTTATATTTGGTTGGATAAACTCTAGCCTATGGTCTATATGTCTAATGGTTTTTTAATATCTCAGCAAGCTTATGTGATGATTTATTCGACAATCATTTATCCTATCATTTCGATGTATTTATATTTTACCTTTTCACTTCTTACATCATCATTTACAATCATACGGTTTTACGTTTAAATTCATCTATCGAAAAACTAATGGTTTCATATATGATTGGGCGAAGAAATATAGATAAAAACTATTATCCACAGCTGCAAAAAATCTTTCGGAAAAAGTTGAATGATTCCAATGGCTTGTAAAGAATAAATGAATTTTAACAGATGGACATGAAAATATACAAAAATTTAAATTTTGTTGGATAGACTCTAGCCTATGGTCTATATGTCTAATGGTTTTCGTAGACAGGAGTTCCTGTTTTATAGCTACCATATATAAAATAATGGCTTTCATTTTTATTTATAAATTCTATATAGATAAAAATTATAATATTTAGTCAGTGTATCTGCCTACGCACAGGCAATCCACATATCGTCACCTATTAATATATAAAATAATTTTTTATTTACAAAATTTTAAGAAATCAATCAAACTATTAAATATATATAACACTCTAGTCTATTATATATGCTGTATTTTTATAGAACTCTCAATGGTTATTAATTATACCTAATAATTGTATTTTATTATATATCGATATATCGATATATAGATATACAAATTATAATAGATAATAATAATAATAATAATAATAATAATAATACAAAATTTGTTAAATTAATAATTTTTTGTCTCCTTATACTTATAATAAACAGAAAATATATTTTATATTAATATATGTTTTATTTGTTTATAAACGATATGATAACAAAATAATATTTATTATATTAAAAAGCCGGCATTAAATTATAAGTAGTATATAGTTATTATTATTATTAGTAGTAGTAGTAGTAGTTGTTGTTGTTATTGTTTTATTTTTGTGATAACCTTTTTTTTACCGAATTGTAATTAACAAAAAAAAATCCACTGGAATCGAATAGTATGTTAAAATATAATATTATTATTTACATAAACAGTATATATTGTAAATTATTATTATCAATTTTGTATAAATTTTTATTTTAAAAATATGTTGTTTATTTTTATATATATACAATTTAATAATATTATATACTCTCGTACACGTTATGTATTAATGGTCAAAATATGGTATATGGTCACATTTTATTTTGTATATATGAAAATTAATGAACCTAATAATAACGAATGCCAATAAAACATATTAAATAATATAATTTTATATAGTAATCACGTGAACTAATTTACGAAAATTAAGTCATGTGATTGATTATAAAATTATCATATAAATATTTGTTTTTCACCAAAAAATACAAAAAAAAAAAAAAAGGGAAGACAAAAATAATAATATTATTAATAATAATAATAATAATAATATTATTTAATAATAATATTATTGTATTAAATATAAATAATAATAAATTTAATATTATTTTATTTTTTTACTTTTAACATTGTACAAGTTAAAGTTTTTCGGTGTGAAATGGAAATTTTTACTCATGTGCTTTTTTATCGCAATTTATATTTACATCACATTTTTCATAATTTTAAATTTAAATATAAGTATTTTATATATATATATTGTAAATGCGTGTGAACATTACACGTTACATTACGTCTTCGGTTGTAATCTGTTGTTGTTTTTCATGTATTTTTGTTTGTGATTTAAAATTAAATTTTTTAATATGATCTTTGTACCTCCTATAAATATTTATATGAAGAAAAAAAACGATTAATCTATTGTTTCCAACGACAGACATGTTATTATATAATTATTTTAAGAATTTAATTATAATAATGTTTTTCACAAAATAAGTACCACCGCATGAACATAGTTAATTAACGATTTGTATAGATACATTAAAATATATATTCTACAATAAATATTGTTTGTAATAATTTTTATAATATAATAATAATATTAGATAATATGACGTTAAATGTATGTCAATTTCTGGAATCACTCATCATATATGTATACCGTATAGTGTGAAAAAATAATGTATTTTGTATGGGGGGCACCATTTGATATAAACGAGTCAACGTATATTATTTAGTTCAAGTGAATATAATAATTTTCTTATGTATTTTTTAATAAAATACACTGTGCTAATGCCCGGGTTCAAATTATCGAATAAATAATGCGTAAAAGGTGAATAGATTTGTAATTATTAATAAATAGTTTGAGCATTTTTGAAGAGAATTACTTTAAAGATGTTCTTATTCTCACTACGTTATTGTCCTCCTCCCGTTGGATGGCTAAACATTCTCACAACGAATTATTTATTCGATTTTTTTTATAAATTTTCAACATATAGAGTTATTTCCAAATTGTTTCATTAATTTTATTATTTTTATATACATATATGAGTGTACTGGCATTGTGTTAATCTTTGGGGGTAGTGTTCAACACCACATATTGTTTCAAAGATATTTTTATCTTTAATTTATATGATTTTATATGAGAATTTTTTATCATACTTATATAAATATATATATTAAAATTGTAACATGTATCCGACTTAGACGAAGTTTTCCTGTAAAATAACTCGAATAATCTATCAAAATTAATATTGTATATGCGATATAGCTTCATAAAAATGTGTCTAGCTTTTTAACTATTAATCTATTGCTATTTTTATATATGTGAATATCATGATATTCAAATTATTAAAAAGTGATATGTCGATTCTTATTTTTTTTTATAGAATTATCTTGATATATTTGACACGTGATTTGTTTTTTTTTTTGGTCTTCATTTTAGTTTGGAAATTGATAAATTACGTAATGTTGAATTTTCGTACTTTAAGACAACCGATTAATTTTTTTAATCTATATATATATGAAATTATTACCGGTTTATCGAATTATCCCTATATATAATTTGTACACATATTAACAAGGGTATGCGTATTAAAATCACGTGTATTAGTCAACGCAACCTATAGTATTATTAACATTTGTTGTGATTTAGTTAAATCATTGATTTGTTTACAAGCTAATCTGAGAAATTTTCTTTGCACAACTTATAGAGTCTTGTCAATCGAATAAATCTACGACCACCGGTATGACATATTCATATTCAAGGATATTAATGAAATAATATATGTAAAATAAATATATAATCAGTTCTCAAATGGTTATACGCTGACATACAGTAGACGTAATCCCAAATAGGATCAGCTTTTGGACATCATCCAATAATATATTATAGAGAATCCGCGACTTGTAAGTTTACCATGTAATAACTCGACCGAACAATATATTAATATATTAATATCGTATATATGATATCTTCATAATAATGTGTCAAGCATTCAATCTATTATTATTTTTATGTAAATATTACAATTATTCTTAATTAAAATTATTAAAAGTTGATATGTCGATTTTTTTATATGTTCTTATCTTGATAAATTTGCTGGTTTTTTTATTTCCATATTTTTCAAAATTCATGAATTATGTTAAAGTTAAAGTATGAAATGTTAAAGTTCACTTTTAAGAAAACGATTAATTTTATTAATCTATATAAATGAAATCGTTATCGGGGTTAACGAATTATCCCTAGATATAAATGATACAGGGTGTATAATCAATAGTCAATAATAACCCATATATAAATTAGTTTGTAGATAAATTAAGTTAAATTGTTGATTTGTTTATATACAAATTTTTATTTTGAATTCAGCACTCTCTCTTTAAGTAAATATATATAGAAGATTTTAATATGGATCCCAAAAACATTAAATTCAACAAACAAACAATGTTATTTATAAGATTTTTATTTTAATTATTTTAAAAAAATTTATAAGTTATAAACCAAACAAACATCCATCAACTTATTGCGATTTTATCTTTTATTATAAATATTATTTAAAAAAATGAAACAAATAACTAATTATTCATAAAATATGTTTTTGTCAATTCATTAAAATTAAAATTTTGCTATACAAAAAATTTGTGTGTACGCATTTCGACATTTTACATACGTCATCATCATGCAACGCACAATTAAAAGGTGAAATCGCAATAACTTGATGTTTGTTTAGTTTACATAACTAATTAATTTAATTAGAATTTTGTTATAAATATGGAGAGTCTACTTTGAAAGATGGAAAAAAAAAAGATAATAGTCATGAATAAATTTATATTTTTTATTTCACTCGATATAGTTCAGTTACATACTTAAAATTATTCAATTGAATTGCCATTTGTTTGTTTATGAAATTATGGAATATCTTTGGGGAAATATGGTGTTATGAATATTTGTATCCAAAAAAAATTCAATAACGCACAACTTTTATATAACAACACATAATATCTAGCCATACCTAAATATGATAAGTGCATTAACATTAGCCGACTAAAATATTCATTCATAATAATAGCAATAATATTATCAAATACTAACTTATAATGATTCTTCTTAGAACAATTCTGATTTGGTATCTATGGTTTTTTTCTATTTGCTTTAAAATATCAAAATATACACATATAATTAATTAAATATAAAATTGTTGTACGTATAAATAATGATAAAGCAAGATTTAATATTTGTTAATATGTTTCTATAAATAATTACATAATAACATAAATCACGTATGTGGAAAATTTTGCATAAAAATATAACGAAAAAAAATAAATATATTTATTTTTATGTTTTTAATAACCATATGTTCTTAAATAAATGTGTGTTTGGGATAATTCAATTAAAATAATACGTACGGGGCCATATTGTGTTATTGACATTTTTGATAATTTAATTTAATTTTGCAAATATAATTGTTTTTATTATTCATTTCGTTGCCATGGCCTCAGTTTTTTTCTTTTCTTGTTTCCTTATTTTAATCGGAAATATTCAGTTCAACAACATAATTTATATTTATACGTAATTTTGATAATAATTCAATTTGTTATTTATTTGCTGTTATATTTTCCGAAATAATAATCGCGTAATTATTTAGCTACATTTTTATTCTCCCGCAATGCTAAAATTTTACATGATTTATATATACAATCAAAATTCCGTGATACATTTGTCATTTGTGTGATGTAGTCACGACGTCATAAAAAATTTCTCTAGTTATTGGTTTTTATCAAAAAAATATGCGTATAATGCGTGCGCGGATAATTTAAAACCAAATATAAATTAATCATTATTTATATATATTATTATAGGATTTATGGTATAATATAAAACAAACAATACCAATTCCAATAAATAAATGAATTCCATAGAACTCCGAGTAATCACAAAAACGATATAACTTTGATTATAATTTCCTGCGCGCTGGCTGGTGTATACAAAAAAATTGAGATTGATGAACATATCAATTTTATAGATGCGAAATTAAAAATATTTCATGGAATTCGTCTATATAATGTTCTATAATTAGAATAAAGTATTATTATTTTATGTTATAATAATTATCATCACCACCGCCACTACGTATTTGATATAATAATAATTTTATTTATCTGGTTGTGGTTTTTATTGAATAATACTAATATGAATATATGGCTTAAATTTTAACAATTGTTTATATTTACAATATTTAGTTTGGTTTTTTTTTCTATATATTACTCGTGGGCATTTTGTTGCCGGCTTTTTTTTCACATATTTTATTTATTTACATGTTATTCTTTGTATATAGTAAGTAAATAAATATACTGTATTGTTAAGCATGTGGATTTTTAACATATATTATTTTCAATCATTTAAAATTGCTTTTAAATATAAAATAATTAATATTATTAATTGCATAAACTATCTTTTTATATAGGGAATCCCACAATTTATTTAAGATAGAATCTTTAAACGTTAATATTTGTTCAAATTTAGATTGTTAATTTGATTTTAAATTAATATCGTGGTGAACAGAATTTTTTTTTCTCTTAATTACATACTAAATTCAAATATATACAATTTTCATTTACCAGATTTTTAAATCGATCTTTTAAAATATATTCGTATATTTGTATACCTGCGGTATTGATAGTGGGAAATTTTCAGTAATTTTTTTCATTAAAAATTACTCAATTAAATTATCATTTGTTTGTTCATTAAATAAATTATAATTCAAAACAATGTCTCCACACGACATTATTTGATCTAATCATTCATATGAAATGGATTGAAATTAAGGAAACACATATACTTTTCGATAATTTCAGATCAATTGGTGAATTGTTATATACTCTCATAGGCGAATTAATTTATCAACTTAACTATAATGAATTTTTGATACATATGCCATAAGTCTCACTTGAGGAGTAACATATCCGTACCGTATATATATATATATAGTATTTCGCATATTAAATTATCCTTTCAATTAATATTTTACATCTTTAGAAACATGTATAATTGTCGCTAGCATTGAAATCTATACTTTACTCTTAGCTTATATATGTAATGGACGTTTTTCATTCCATCATCCTCAAGTTATTTGTTATGTTCGCTTATAGCTAGATGTACAACATTAATTTTAATTCAATAATTATTGTAATTAGTCCATAATATCTTAGTTATACATTTACAAAACTGTTTTGGTTATCTCCGCTAACAGTGTCCTGTTGTCCAAATTATTTTCATTTTAATACACTCGTCGAACACGTGATAATTTTTATTATAGAAATTGTGCTCACATTAAATGTCAACATACGTTTATCTATCTACAATCAATTTATTAATATGCAAACATAATATAATCTATTGTAATTGAGCATATGTGTCATCCCAATATGTATTAAGTAAACAAAGGAAGTAGTAAATTGAATTAATATCAATCATAATAGGTATAATATTGATAATATAATTATTGCATGGATGCACGTCATTTAAAAAATAAAAAAAAAAAAAAAACGTCAATATTTACAAACTTCTAATTATAAAACTGTTGATAAATAAATAGTTATAGTTATACAATTAGATAATAAAATCTATTTTTAACTACATTTTTATAGTTAGTATATAATTACATAAATATATATAAATATATTTGTCTCTAAAATGTTTTATAATCATGTATATTATTGGGTTGACAACTAAGTGATTGGTGGTGATTGATTGTTTATATTTGTATGTGAATTTGAATGAATTAACTTTATCCTGTAATGTACTATCTATTTTTTTGTTTATTGATTTTGTTATAACAATCAAACTTCTCAATATTGATGACGCACTTGAATTGTGCATTTATATAGTATATTTACCTTGCCATGTGATGTGCCTCTTTAATGTTATTATTGCAAGTAAATTAATATCTCTATGTATAATGGTTTTTCCTTTTTTTGGTCATTTGAAACAAAATGAACGTTGGTCGTATTTGATGGAAATTTATTTCATAATTCTACACCAGAGAAAAAAAGGTATCTGAACATTTCTAAAGATGATCTTGGAAATTATATGTATACCTGAAGACTAAAGCAAAATTAATGAAATTTATGAAAGTTGCCAAAAATACATATAATATCCAGGAGCACATTACTGAAACCTGGACATTTTGGCCATTTCAACATTGCATAAATAATATAAAAAGAAATATATGCGTAACCAATGGTGATAACTTCGTCATATATATATATAGTGATATATTTTCAAGTATCTTGATAAACCGATTGCTGAATTATGTAAACAATAGAAGATTGATTAAAATTTAATAATCGGTCGGTATTATAAAATAAAAGTTTGAAATCTCATTGCATTATTATTAATGATATGATAATCACTAAAAAAAAGCTTTAAGATTATTATAGATCGTTTACTTTTTTTTTTACGTGTACATATAACTCGTATGGTGTTTGTTTTTTTTAAATCTTCGACGTTTAGAAGAGCCATATGCAACAATAAAATATATATATATATATATTTACGAGTATGAGTAATCTATCTTATGTTTTATGTTTACCTTTACACATATGGACAAACATATGCGAGTATATATAAATTATACAATACACATATATTCATTAAAATTCATACACAATTGGATACATTACATTAAAACACTTATTATGAGATTTATGTTTGAATTAAAATGAATAATCATATGGTTACGTTAATATAAAATTGGGAATAAATAATTGAATTAATAATTTACCAAAAATAAAAAAACAACAAACAGTTTTTTGTTAAGTTAAAATGCAATCGGTCATCAGTTTAACATGTGACATCATATTTTATGATGAATATTATTTTAATGTACAATATTTATTATAATTACATTAATTATTATTCTATTATAGTTTTATCATAATTTTTATAATAATAATATGTATACGCGCGTACATAGAATAAAATAAAACCACAAAATAATACTTATCGGGATTTTACCATTTTACAATTGATAAATATCTCTTTTTACAATAAGGGACTCTGTTGCGGACAATATCTGACTAATAACATATCAAAAACTAAGTACACTTTTTGTTGTAACAAAATATATTGTAGTTAGCGAATAATTTTTTGATGAATAATATGTATATACCTTTTTTTTAATTACGTAATCTATTATATTTACATTCAATATTGTATTAAAAAATAGAGTGTAATAACATTCCCAAAAATGGGTATTTTTACATTATTTGTAATATAACTGCTATTATATATTTTATATAATATACATGATTTTGAATACATATATGACTAACAATAAATATAATTATTAAATTATTTTGTAATTTGTGCATACATTTAATTTAAAAGAAAATAATTCACATAATTATTTATACATTATTTTTTTTATATATTAACGAAATTTAATTATTAATAAATAATAAATGTATATTTACAATTAATATTAATTTTTATTAGATTATATAGATTGATAATAATTATGATATATTTTAATGTAACCCATTACAGAAATACGCTAATAATTTCAGCTGTGAAATTTCCGATGGACATCACATTATCAGAAATTAAATATATTAATTAAGAATATTAATATTTTGATATGAATGTACTTCTTACAATCTTAATTTTGAATTCAATGTTCTTCTTAAGAAAAATACATTAGTAAAATTTGAAAACAAAGATTTACTTGATGCATACTGAAAAAGGAAATCAAGGTCCTCGCTTGTTTCTGTACTCGTTCAGATCGATGTTAAACAAATTTTCATTTTCAGGAATCATCAACAAAATTTTCACTATCAAATTTTATTAACGTATTTATCTTAAGAAGAACATTTAATTCAAAACTAAGATTTTAGCCAGCACATTCATATCAAAAAATTAATATCATGCTCATTTAATATAATTTATAATATAGTGTGTCCATCAGACCTTTTTCTCAGCTGAAATAATTAGCGTATTTTTGTAATATGGGCATCACATTAAAAACATACTAATATTATTATTAATCTATATAAATAATATGTTGGTTATGATGTGCATTTGAATTTATATAGAAATTGTAATTATATGTGAATATAAAATAATTATGAATTTAACCATCCATTACGATCATAATAACTTAATAAATATTGCATATTATTGCGATAACGATTTTGTGAAACAAGACTTTTTTGAAATTTTAGATCGTCCTCTGTTGTACCCAATATTGCTGATATATGTGCAATTTCAGTAGGATCATCATGTTGACGTAATCCAACTAACATCATTGATAGTACAACAGAATAAATATTTTTGGTATGCATACCATTTTCAATATCGTTAAGTGTTGGTATTTTTTTTGTATAATTCATTTGTTTCAAATACATTTGTAATTCCTTACAATAATGTTCAATTAATTGTTTCCATTCTTTTTCTTGAACACATTCGGCCGATGATGTATACAACAGATATGTTAAATCAATAGCCGGTGAACCCCAATAACTTGTCGAAAAATCTACCTATATAAAATTATAAAATCGCATTTTTAATAGTATAAAATTTTAAATTAAAAATTAAACTGGGTGTCCCCCAAATATACTGACGGTTATTCATGAATACATGAATACAGAATTCTATGGATGATTTTATATGTGGTCAATTCGATTTCATTATATGATGATCGAATTTTCACTGAATTCATGTTTCAAACTTTTCTGGAGTCAATATCTTAATAACTAAGCAACCGCAATTTAAGGTTATTATTATGCACTATTATTAGCAAGACAAGACAATAATGGTAACGAAATAGAAAAACTAAACTTTTCTTTAGCTATAGTTTGCTAATTGTGCAAATTCAAAACAATTCAGCTTTGGTTTATTAATTAATACATAGTCTAGAGATGAAAGACATTATTGTGCACGTTTTGTACGCATTAAATGAATGTAATTGTGTTTTCCTAACAACACTATAGGATTTTTTTACTTTAACAAAATCTTTATGTAACTGAGATTAATTCAGGTAAAGAGTTGATTTAACAAATTGGTACAAGAACTTCGCTACAATTAGAGTGATGCGATCTTCCGTGAGAGACACTGTCGTTAACGTATATACAAAAAGAAGAAGTATATTTTATTCCAATAATTAGTTCATAGGAAGAAGAAATGTGCAATACACGAATTTAGTGAACTTTTATTTATTTTCGCATAACTTCTAAGTAGATGCGATCAAAATGTCACAAAATATGTTCTACTCAAAATGACCCAGAGAATTTAGTGTTGGCATATGACCATCGAAATTTGGGACACCCAATATAATAGTATACACATACCATAATTGCATCGACAGGATTATCTTCAGCATCGTCTTCATTATATTTAAACATAATATTATTAACCCATAAATCGCCATGGGTTAATACATTAAAATCATCAATGTTAGTTGTAAAAACATTTGCAACTTTTTCGATAACAGTTTCTTTTAATTTATATAATTTTTCACCAATTTTTTCGTATCCAGGCCATGTGACAACAATATCAGCACACATTCTAATTGAATTCCAAAATAGTGGATAAAAACCTGATGTACTTTCACTCAATATTGGATCCGTTAAACATTTTTTCCATACATTTGGATTCTATGTATTTTGAAAATTATACAAAATTTATAATTACAAATGAATTAATTAGAATTTATTATTATTAATATAACACATACATTCGTACCTAAAACAGCTGTTGCACTATGCCATTTAGCTAATTGTGATAACACAATTTTTAAATGAATAAAATCTAAACCATTTATACGATCAACATTTTTAAAACCTATTGTTGATAAATCTTCAAATATTAAATATGATGGTTTTGTTTGTGCATCGTAAAATCTGCAAATAAATATTAAAAATATATTATAGAAATTGTGTAATTACATTACAGTCAAGTTGGTAAATTACTCTATATGTGGGTATATTTAACAATTCAACAATTAATAATTACGTTTTTATAGATGTTTCAGTCATTCAACTATTCTCATATTGAGTGGACACCTCATATAGTGTTGTAGATAGGGTAATGACATTGTTATTCTTTAAATAGCATCCAACACCGCATATTTTTCAAAGACAATAACTTTCTGATTACCAGTACACACAACACTAAGGGAAATATTACATAAGGATAAATGATTAAATAGGACATCTATCATTAACATAATTACAGACTAATTGCTGAATTATGGCAGAGTTATATAAGGAGTAATGTACAGCAATTTGACTGCAATGTTAGATGAAATCAGTGGCACGCTTTTACAAGTGAGGATGATTTGGTATATGTATGAATAATCAGTCAGCATAATCAACTTGGTAGGACCATAATAGAATCGAAGCGCAACGGGAACCGTGAATTAATAATTTATATATTATATTTATAATACTATACCTGGGTGAAAATTTTGTTGTCACACCATGATTAGATAAAATATTATAAACCATTGGCAAAACATCTTGATAAATAACTATTTCTTTAACCATTAAATCAGCTTCATCTAGAGTTTTTGCCGCATCCGGATTTATTATTTCAGCTTTTAATATCAATGACATGTCATTATTCTTATCTACCATAGCAAAAGTTTTATATAAAATTTTTACACGTATCATTTCACTTGAAAAATTTTCTCCTTTCTTTAAAGCTGGACATAGTTCAATATTTATAATTTTTAAATTTTTATCATTAGTTTTTCTTAATAAATCTTCGAAAAAATTATTTGTAATCCATGGATAATGTTTATTATAATCAATTGGATTTTTATTATTTCTATCTGTTGTCATATTGTAATTTATAAATATGTATTAAATGTTATGATGGTGTTTTATATGGAGATGACTTGCAACAGTTAATCTTCTTTATAATTGTTAACTATATAAAAATTAAAATTAAAATTAATTTAATATTGTATAAAAAATATAAAACTTATTTAAAACACTGAATTCAATGTATGATATATTATCTTCGTAAAAAAAATTATCACACTTAATATTGATAATTGGAAAAATATATTGTTATCTATAATTTAATTATATTATATACCTATTTAGTTTGGATTTCATTCATTTATTACATAATTTGATAAGAATGTTACTGAACTGAATGCATGTGTGTGATTTATTATATATATTAATATTAAATATTATTATAATAAGGTTATTTAATTTGAAATATAATTTTTAATAACTTTAGAAAATCAAATTTTCAAATTTACTTATTGATTTTTTAAAATATAAGGGAAAATTGGCGACTCATACAAAAAATAAGAAAAATTATTTATGTATGAAAAAAAATAAAGCAAAGTAACAAACCCTAATGATATTCAACACAGCTGTATGAGCTATATTTGACAACTCTCTCCGGTCCGTTTTTGCTCTATAATTGTCAAAATTGATTACTGTAAATAAATAAAACAAATGAAATAAAATAAAATATAACCTCGTAAAGTCATAAAATTGTTTGATAAAATATCTTAAATATTTTTATTTTACAAACTTAATTAATTAATACAATAATGTTTTATTTATTTAAATTAATATTAACATTATAGTTTAATAAAAATATAATAATTTGCAAAAAATAACAAAAATATATATATATATTAAATGTGATTGATAACTTTTATTGATAAAAAAAAAGTCTTAGAAAATGTTTTATAAATCGTTATCAAATTTTCGTTCTTATATTTACTATGGAATTAGAATAGGATCAAATACTAACAGAACTTTTAATAATTTATTCAAATTTAATAATTATAATAATAATAATAATAATATAAGATTTATTAGTAATAATTTTAATAAACGACAGCAAAACAACTACCACCAACAAGAGGAACAGCAGCAGCAGCAAAAACAACAACAACAACAACAACAACAAAAAAATGATTTATTAAAAAAATTGAAAATACGTTCAACATTATACTATGTAATAGCAGCCGGTGTACTTTTTATAGGATGTACATATGCAGCTGTACCATTATATCGATTGTTTTGTCAGGTAATCAAAACTTTTATTTACATATAAATAATAAAAATTATAATAAATCATATTGAATAAACTAAAAAAAAAAAAAAGGCTTATAGTTATGGTGGTACAGTTCAACATGGAGGCGATAATGTAGAAAATATGAAAACAATTAAAGATCGAGTAATATCAATAAAATTTAATGCAGATGTAAGTTCATCAATGCGTTGGAATTTTCGACCACAACAATATGAAATAAAAGTAAATTTTTTAAATAAATTGAATTATAACATATGTAACATTTGGTTATTACATTAATTTTTTTTTCCTTTTTTTTACATAGGTAGTTCCTGGTGAAACAGCATTAGCATTTTATACAGCAAAAAATCCAGCAGATACACCGGTAATTGGTATAAGTACATATAATGTAGTACCATTTGAAGCCGGACAATATTTTAATAAAATCCAATGCTTTTGTTTTGAAGAACAACAATTAAATCCACATGAAGAAGTATAGACTTGTTTCCATTATTAATTAAAATATTTTAATTTAATTTAATTTAATTTAATTTAATAAGCATATATTTTTTTTAGGTTGATATGCCCGTATTCTTTTATATTGATCCAGAATTTGTAGATGATCCAAAAATGGAATTTGTTGATGAAATAATTTTATCATATACATTTTTTGAATCAAAACCAGGAATGAATTTACCAATACCAAATTATTTAAGAGGTCATTCAAAATGACAGGTATAATATGTTCATAGTTATTATTATTTTTATTTTCTTTTTTAACACATTACATTGCTATTATTATTATATTGACTGAAATAACTGAAATATAGAGCATTAATGTGTTGACAAAATGTCTGTGTTTTCCCAATTATATACTATTTAAAATGTTTGTGGTATTTCAAAATTGTGGTGTGTACCAAAAACATCATATTAGACAATAATGTTTTTATATTTATTATAAAAAAAGGGGACTTACCAGTTTTACTTTTGATGGTAGATATGATAAAAAGGAAATATTTAATATTTTCCTACTATTTTTTTAAATTGGGAAAACTGGTGACAAACTATGATAAAATTGATAAAATTTATTTATTTTTACATTTTCTAATATTTTTTTAATCCCGGTAAAATTGAATAGAGAACGTAGACGTACGTATTTGACATTACTTGTTTTTGTAGCGTTTAGCGTAAATTGTTAAAGTGAGAAATTCACAATAGTTAAATTTGTAGTAAGGAAAGCTAACAAATTGTATTGAAGTAGTTTATTTTATATCTAAGACATACACCTTTTTTTTTTTTTTTTTTTGTAATAGAAGCCTATTAAAATTTTTTATAGGAAATTTAAATTTACAGAAATTTCTGTATAAATTATATTTTCCTTTACTTTTGTTATCTTAAATTGTGTTAACTAAATTAAAAAAAAAAAAAAACCATTAACAATTTCTATACAGTAAAGTCTGTGGTAGTCTACCTTTGAACTCATATATCTCAAAACACACTTTGATAATTAATACAATCCAACCCACCAACTGAAATGTGCGCATTTGATTGGTTTATGTATATCAATTGCAATAATGTTTCTGTTCTGGCTTTTGTTGGATCTGGAAACTATATACTACATATGAAAGATACGTGCTATGTGTATATAGTGCATGCACAGCAATTGTTGTAATTCACTTTATGCTGTTTTATTCGGGTCACTGAAATTTTAATGTTATCATTAGATTTAGTTTTGCTGCAATAGAACAATAGAAAGATTGCTGGTGGCTGATTATTTGGTAGATACAACGGTAGGGAGTTATCCTTTTAAATGGGATCAGCATGTGAAATAGACAAAGACTACATTGTCATAGAGAAACTTAATACTTGTGACATAACAACTTAAAAGCGTATAGGTTCAATTAAGTAACGGTAAGAAGGGTTGAAATACAAGGCATAAACATTCAAATGATTGGTTTGCGGTTGGTGAACTATGCAGTGCGAAATATTATCTTCATTATTTACACGTTTTCTGAACAATATCCTCTGCCATTGAGAGTATCGTGACAGATTTCATTGATAAGGGAACATCGAAAATGACAAGACATTTAGATGGTATGTTTTTATATCCCATGGCTTATATATAAGAGCTAGCAAACAAATTTATTCATTTATTTGCTTTGGTAGAACATAAAAAGCATAATGCATTTCAAAACTATAGATTTTTAATAAATCCTTACATTTGTCACTAAACTTAATAAATAAAATGCATATATTAAAATTGATTTATTGATAGAATTTCAATAAGAAGTCATTAATCATATAAGTTAAATATATTTTATTTTTACTTATTTATTTATTATTAATTTTAAATGATTTTTCATTTATATTTCTAAACAAATTGTATACAAATTTCACTTTCAATATACTTCACGCAAACACACGCACACATCAATTATATATTTATTTAATAATAATGAATGATAATCTACACTCTACATTTCCAACAAAATATATATATAATCTAAAAATACATACATTAATAATTGTATGTAATGTACCATGACCTAGGTCTCCCGTCCCTCATTTTATCATCAATTTGGTTTAATTTTCAATACTATATAAAAGATCAATTTATGTGACAACGAACTGTATATAATACAATAATAATAATAATAATAATAATAATAAGAGTACATCTGTTAAATTAAAAATAGATAATTTTCCTGATATACAAATATACTCATATATATTTATAAAAATATAATGTACGTGAAACTATGTCACATTCTGAATCTTTACATCAACCATGTCGTATATAATTATACGTATACGTGATTAATGTCAATGTGGTTATATTTATATTTCGGTTATAAATTTGCATTTGCTCTATGATTCACGTATGCATATGTTTATTAATGATTATTAACGAAAAAAATTTCGATAAATAACTTCCACACTTTTAATTGTTATCTCGGAAATATGTTTATCCTGTCCCATTAACACTTTATATATATAAATATTGTAATTAAATTAGATACAAATATATTTATTTATGTAGAACTAGAAAGTAAACCTTATTATGAAAACCATATATTTTTTATATCATAAGATTAAATACCGAAAACATATACGCGCCGCCATCATATCATAAAAATAACAATTCAATTTTAATATTTATAAGCGACTAATATTTATTAAAATATATTTTTTTGTACACAGATTCACTTGCATTACAATTGAATAAATCATACGTACGTTTAATAGATAATATAGGCATCATTGAGTGGGATAGCTAGACCGAGACGATATATTAATAAGAGTACTCTAACTATATCAATGTGTATATACACACACGTTGCTACCGGTGTTTGTTAAAGGATTATCACTTACCGTATTTATAATTATAATACAAGAGCTAGTATTGTTTTTAATATACCTGTACTATTTTATTTGTAATAATAATAATACAAATTTTCGTTTGTTTTTATTTTTTTTTTAGAAAAACTAAATATAGAGAAAATATTTAATATAAAAATAAAAATAACAACGTATGAATAATGTTTTAATTAGATTAAAAAGTTTAATTTATGATAAAAAAAAGAAGAAAAAAAAATGACTTCAAAAGATACATGCGACAAACACGCTACCGCACAAATGATCTTTAAATTATTTTACATATACACAAATATGTTATATGTTTATTTATATGAATAATAGACGCGGTGGCAAAAGGCAATGGCAATGTTATTTTTCTTAACGAAATTAGTAGTATTTTTTACGTTTATGAAAATAAGAATTTTTCATTTTAAGTGCGGTCGGTCGGTACTAACCTTTTTTTACCTTATATAGATAACAGCGCATATTGTGTATTTTTGTATACAATATTATCTATAAACAAATATTATAGTTATAATGAGGTGATAATAAGAGTAACAATAATGAACCGATGCCAGTTTATAAAATAAATACAAAATATATATACTTTCTATATTTTAATAAGATTAATTTTTATTATTCAGTTAACAAGCAAAACAAAACGAGATAAATAACCAAAATGATTAAAAAAAAAAGCGTCATCTTCATCACCCTCTTCAAAAAAAAATTAGTAATCTTTTTACAAATAAAATAAAAATAACAACTTTTTATGCAAAAATAAATAGAACAAAATGTGTTTGTCATCACATACAGACTATGTCTATATACCTTCTGCAGTATATATATATGGTAAATATTCGTTTGATGGCGTAGGGTATATAAACGAGTAAATATATTTAAATATTTCTGTTAAAAAAAAATACTGTCAGACCGTCAGACAATTTCTGTTCTTTATATTGTGATACTCATATCCATATATTGTATGGAAAATAATATATATGTCTATGTGTAACACCGCGCATTTGTTAGAACAAAAATTTAAATCTGAATTTACATTTACACATTCACCGTAAATGATATGCACCCTCAGTATCCCAATTCTATATATAAAAATGCAATACAATACAATTATTATTATTATTATTATTATTATACAATTCTCTTTATTTATAGTTCATTTCATTTATGTATAGCTGATTTTTAATATGCATTACATCATTCATATATGTTAATAATGTATATAATTTGAAATTTTGAAGAACATTATGTAAAATTTTTGGAATATTTGATACATATAAAATAATGGCATATACCAATTCACAATTGATTAGCGTGTGAAAACGTTAGTGGATATCAATTTTTTATTATTAATAATGATCAACAGGTAAAAATACGACAATTGCAGCTTGTATAGAACTTGTATAGAAATTATTGGTTATATATGCTTTATTTATCGGAACTACAATAGAAAAACGGCAGCTATATCGAAATAGTTTGAAAACGATGATATAAATCCAATTAACTGTATACTATAAACAATTCACTGACGTACCATCGCTCCGTATTTCCCTAGAAATAATAAAGGTGCTGCCATTACGATAAACGATGTTCGTTGCCCGGCAATATGATTAGTCAGTTTTTGTTTGAGTGACATCGATGTATAGACAACATGTAGTTTCAGTAAAATGCCATATATACTTCAAATGCAATACTCGATTTATTGAAAAATGTAAATGCCACAATTCAATCATTTTGAGAAATATACTTATGAATTAGTCTGCCTCTAAGTTCTTCTGATTAAATTTGAGTTTAGATTATTTTCCTAGTTTTATTTAACTTTAAGTGGTATCGCTTTTAAAAATAATAAACAAACTTTTATAATATAGTTAATTAAAAATAATTCAATTTGGTATATTTGGTTTGGTAATGTGTTATTATTATTATTATTTAATTTCCTTAACATTCAAATGCATTCCACCTTCTGGTGACAAAACAATAGCTGTTTTTGATAAAACTAATGGCACCGTCGTTTTTGAACTAATTGAAATTTCAAATTTATTCAATAATGTTACTAAACCGATACGTGTTTGCATAAAACCAAAACGCATTCCAATACAACTGCGTGGACCGTCACCAAATGCTAAAAATGCCATTGGATGACGTTTTTTTATTTCTTCCGGTGTAAAACGATTTGGATCAAATCGATCTGGTTCTGGATAATAGTCTGGATCACGATGTATTGCAAATACTGGTATCATTAACATAATTCCTTTTGTTAAAGTAAATTTCACTTCTGGTACATAATAATCTTTGGTTACTTCACGCAATAAATTACCAATTGGTGGATATTTACGAAGAGTTTCTATATTTTACGCCGGTACAAACAAACAAATTTAGAATTTAAATTAAATGGAAAATATTAAAAAATAACAATGTTTATTTATACCGTAAATAACTTGATCTAAATATTCCATATCCATAAATGTTTCATATGTAAGTTCACCATTATGTTTGGCTATAACCGTACGGATTTCATTACGTAATTTTGTTTGAATGTCACGATTAACAGCCAATTCATATAAACAAAATGTCATTGTTGTCGATGATGTTTCATAACCGGCTAAGAAAAATACAAATGTTTGTGCACTAATTTCATTTAATGTTAAACCTCTTTCGTTTTTACTATCCTTATTACTAGCTGTTTCCAATTTATCTGTGTCGAATTCGCCTCGATTTTTCAATTCAATCAATATATCCATAAAATCATTACGTTTAACATTATTTTTTTCACGAAATGAAATTGTATCTTTTACAATGTTTAAGAAAAAATCAATTAATTCTTGACTATTAATTGTCATATCGAAAAATCTTGCGATCCGTTTAAATGTTATCATAAATAAACGTTTTCTAGCACCCGATACAGGTGTATCAAATATTTTTTTACCCATACATCGAAATTCAGCATTTGGATTTGCTAAACTATTACATTCAATACCAAATGCACACGTACCAATTACATCTGTTGTAAATCTTGATAATATATCTTTCATTTCAATTGTTTCCATTTTAGTCTCCTGTATCATATGCAATAAACATTGTTCAAAATGTTTGGCAACATCAATCATTGTTGGAAACATAAATTTCATTTTACCGGACGTAAATGTTGGTGTTAATTTTGTACGTATGTTACGCCATTTGTGTCCATCAATTGCCACCAATGTTGCTGATATTGGATCACTTTTTTCATTATAATACAAACCACGATCATGAAAATAATTAAAATCTTTAATTAATACATTTTTTATAAAATTCAAATCTAATGCAATTGCCACAGGATTTAAAAATATGTAAACTCCACCAAATGGTCCGCCGCCGTAACTTTTCATTTTGGCATAATCTTCGGATAATGCGGATGTAATTTGTCTTGGTTTATTACCACCGAATAGGCCGAACGAATAGGTTGGTTTTATAATTGGTAAATTTTTAGCTGCCGATGACCAATATGTCAATTTTTTACTTATATATAAAACAATTGTTAACACTATTGATGCGAAAATTAAAATTACACTTAATAATATCATGGTGTTATACCAATTTTTTTTTTGCTTTATAAACAAAACTCGTGCAGTGATTGCACGTATAAGAAAGAATTATTAAATCGATTAAAATATAAAATATAACTAGTTATTTTTGTATATTTGTTTTCAAGTTTTATGTGTAAGAGTTGTTAATTCGTTCAATAATCATTTAAATATACGTATTAAGTATAGATAATTAATTATCACTTATCACATTACACATATACATTGCCATTGGCATTATATCAAAGTTATAATTAATATACAATAACAAATAAATAATAAATAATATACAATATCAATAATTAGTAATGTATTATGTCAGCCATATCCGTGTATTGGAAAATTTGTATAGTAATAATTTACTTATATATTAATCAATTCATGACGTGAAGGGATAAAAATTTAATTGCATCATTATTATGCGGTTGAAAACCTAATCATTATGCAATAGTTTTTTTTCTATATTGTAATATATACACAAATTTCAAAATAAACATATATTAGAGTCATCTTATAAATTGCATTCTGTAAAGATTAATTATTAATGTATTTAATTCAGATAATTGCTGCTGAATAATTATTATTAATAATGTATTATGTTGCGAAAATGTTTGTACAAAATCATATATAGGTTTAAGATAACAAATATACACCCCCACCACACACATAATTGTCTTTAATATGCATTTGAATGAATTTACGATTTAATACTTAATACTAACAACAGGTCTATGAAATGCGCATACAATAATATAAATATCAGAATATGTTATATTTTTATGGATTAATTTGATAAGAAAATTTAAAGTCATTGTTACATTTTATTTTTATTTTTTAAAGTAAATTATGAAAATTATATATTATCAATTGAATATATAGTATGGGTGTTATATTACGGTGCGGTAAATCGAACACCGGCTTCAATCGTATTCTGATGGAGCAATGTCTGGTGAATACGACGCGGCTGATGTAAGTTAGCCAATTGTTTTTAACGTAGCTGAAGTTTTGTAACATACAGAATAATTTCTTGGATTGTTACTCTAAAAATTATATAAAAAACTATGGAATGCGGAGTTTGCTTCAAAACAGTAACTGTTTTTTTTTTTTCTTAAGATGGCATGGCGCGAATTGTTAGAATTATGAGAAAAGTGTGTGCGCAAAGTATACAATATATATTGAATAAGTTCTAAGTTTAATATCTATAGTATCCTTATCTAATTATATATTAACTCGGGTTCCAATTATTTATACACTACAAGTTTGTATATTATTTTATATGCGTTCAGTCGATTTGAACAAATAATCAATATTTTTGGTATTAAAAAGATATAATAAACGAATCCTTTATGTATTCAGCAAATCAAATTCAATCAATTCATATAGTCCGGATATTAACAAATAAAACTATTATTTTGACCATTATTCATATTCATATTCATATTCATAAACACATATTATATGTATATTTAATTGAACGTTTATGATATAATATTTTTAAATACTCATTTGTAATTTATTTACAATACATAAAATAATTTTAACATTTATAGTTTACCATTTAAAAAATGTAAATAAATTTATATATTTTTTTCTTTTCGTTCTTCTACGTTCTATACGTTGATTTTATGTGAAAATGAAAAGAAATTGAACCACATAAAAACTTATTACACATATATGCAAATTTTTGCTATAAGTATTGTGTGTATAAAACCGATGAATCAACAGCGGTTATATATTATTTATAAAAGTTTCAAAAATAAAATGTTATTGTCAATATTGTATTTGCATCATCTATATCGCACCACATACCACATACAAATTATAAATCGTATTGTGGGTATACAAACTATTCTTGTATATCAATGCTGCTGGTATAATGTGGTATATATAATTTACAACATTGTACTTTAAAACGTCATATATAATATAAAAATATTGCAATGTACGCTAATAAAGATTTATTACAATATGTTTTTATTTGCGTATATATTTAGTTATTATTTTAAATTATATTTAAAGAAATATTATTTCTTAAAAATAATAATAACATATATACAAGAATGGAAAACACATTATTACCACTCTATATATATATATGCGTATGCGTTGTTTTTATGAAGCACGTAAATTTTACATTTATATAATACTTATGCTTATTATAGGCGCGCTATAGAGAAGGATATTTAAAAAATAACCATAAAAAATATTCCATATAATTTTACAATTTTATAAATAAATCAATTTTTTACAAATTAAAACTATACGTATACGTACACCTGCAACTATATTGCATATTATATTGTTGCTTAAGCTAAATTTGATCCTGTTATATAAGGATCAAATGACCATAAATTCAGTCTATATAAATATAAATGTGTGTGACTATAATTAACAAATTTATCAAATTCATACATAATTAACTGAATAAAATGTATATTATATTATAATTTTTACTCATATATTATGTGTGCTGTGTGTTTATATATATATATATTTGTATAGGCTAACAAATGTATAATTACATACATAGATACATTTGATCCTTAATTTGCACAGTTTTAAATTAAAATTGTCGTCAAATATATGTTTTCCTATCACAGTTAATATATACACGGCCATTTACTTATAAATATACATACACAATATTTTGATTTTAATATATTGCACTGTGCAAATCAAGGAAGAATGGTATGTTGACTGTAGACCAACAGTATATATATCTATATATATATATATAGAACAGGAAGGCACATTGTTATATGTATAATGGAAAAAAAACAACCCATATACAATATAGTATGTATATATAGAAACCACCATATAACTAGCACATGGACGTACATAAATTACCAACCCTAAAATGTGAATTTAATAAACGATCGTATTCGTATATATATATATTATTATATTTATATACACCTACATAGTACATCCTATGCCTAAATCTAAATTGGAATATATATAACATAACTTCGCATATATATATATCATATAATATTTTACATATATTCATTTCCTATATGAGTCCAGTTCTATCGCCCTCTTTATATTGCATATATATAGTATACACAAACTTGTACGACCCTTTCTAAATCACTAATTTCCTTTTATATCCTTTTCATATAACAGGACCCCATATGCCTATGTATTGTATATATATTACAATATATTGTCCGGGAGTATATATTTATATTAGATATAAATATAAAAAGAATAGAAAAAATGTATACAAAAGAATATATTGCAATTTTATTTTCTGTTGTGTGTCACTCAATTGTATATCAACCACACATTTGTGTTAAATTGCTGATAGTATTTCAGTGTAATATATATTTCATATACGAAAATTTATTTTATGATATAGCATTTATATCCTTATTGATTTTTTTTTTCAAATTCAAGGTTGTAATTTAAGCACCTTATACGCATATTTTTTTTTTTTGTAATTTGTTTAGATTTTTAATTATCTTTTGAATTCAATAAGTATTATATTAAGATACTCGTGTGTTGGTGAGAAATCACAATTTGAAAAAAAAATGTGTGAGAAAAATTGAGATTTCTCGCATGACGGTATTTTAGATAATGTTTTCTAAATATGCAGATTTCTATATATCAAATTCTTTGATTAAAATGTCACGAATCTATCATTTATGTATATATACTTAGGAATTACTATACAGAAATTGATTTAATCCTTTATATTTTTATATTATAGAGTAATTCACTGAAACCATTTTCAGTCGATTTACTTGAAAATTTAAGGAGTTTTATAAGAAATTCATATTCTTTGGTTTAATAATTATTTATTTATTTGTATTTTTGTCACTCAATATGGGTCGCATTTTACTCCTTTTTGATTTTATACAAATAATCTATATATGTTTGTTACAACGATTCAATATCAAAATAAATCTAATTCCATCAATAGCAGCAAACAAATATTGACAAATTTACGCAATTGAATGTTAACTATACATATGCTAAAGGTACATCATTAATTTCCGCAATAAGGTTTTGTCTTATATGTCCATATTATTCACCTATAATACAAAGATAAAACTCAAACTCAATTTTGTGGTATGGTAAATAGATTGTAATAATATTACGCTATTCCATGCACAAACATCGTAATATAACATTTTCGAAGCAAGTCCCTGACAACCAATGTTTGATTTCTGTTAATTGTATAATATTATGGCATTACTCAATTGGTATAAAAAATATCGACTGCATATACGTTTCGTTGCGCCGCGTATAGTTATAATATAAATTCACACATCAGATGTTGTTTATGTTTTTAATATTTTAAATTATTGCTTATTTGCATTATAGACAAAAATAACTCCGATCAGATGTTTAACATTAACATTAAAAATTGCTTAAATGGCACTTAACTAAAACTAATAATAATATAGTAACCGTAGGAGTTACTTACAAATTATCCTTGCTCAGTACATCTTTAACTTGGGCATGATTAACTATAAGGAAAAATTGAATATTTGTCTATAGTTTATTTTCTTTTTATTATTATTATAAAGGGTATAGTTTTTCCACTGTTTAAATTAAATTCGTTGTCGGTTCTTTTGTATATATACAGATAGACTAGATAATAATTTAACTTCCATGCATCAATTCAACATTAGTAAGTTAGTCTTCTAATTTTCTAATTTATTATATTTGAATCAAATACAATTTCTTTCACTGTGTATACTTTTCATAACACTATATTATTATGTATAGAGAAATTAATACAATTTGTACTTAATATTATAAAAGAAAAAGTTAAAGTATATTAATGTGAAAAAATAAAATGTCCTAAATTGTATATAACAAATAGGGATATTGTCGCAATATATGAATGTTGCAAATACCAAATTGTATATGGTAAATATTTTTTTTTATTTTCACATAGTATAGTATGTGTGTGGGTGTGTGTGTGTATAGATATAATATAATAATATAATTAAATAGAACATTTTCTCAATTCTTAGGGGTAAAAAAAAAAAAACTTTGGAATCTTTCCTTTTTTACTAAAATTTAACAATTAAAATATGTATAATAAAAGTACATTGCGAATAAAAGAATTATAGAGTATATATTTCTATTTTAAATTAAAGAAAAAATTCAAATCGTCTCTTTATTTATATATAGAAACAATGAAATTAACCCAGAAAATTTATGATCCATAATTTTATTTTAAAAAGAAAAAAGGGTACAATTTTTTTTTTTAATTATGTTTCTATTTAATAAATTCATATAATAATAAGAAAGATTTTATTCTCGATTCGTATATAAGAAATTTGAATAACATTAAGTTTTTTTTCTCTTCTGATAATTATTATCTTAAACATTCTTTATGCAAATTTATAAATTAAAATAAATTAGAAGAAATTATATTCTCAAATTATAGTGGGTTCCTTTTTTCCCTCATGAATTGCAAAAAAAAAAAAAATGAGATCTTATTTTAAATGATTTCACAATCTAATCTGCGATCACATATTGTTCGGATATGGTATTTTAGAACTTTATTAAATATAATTGTATATAAGTGAATTGAATGCCTAGATCACCGCATAGATCGATTCAATATTTTACATAGAAAGTTATATTTGGTTTCCGCATATAAAAATTGATTCATTAATATATACAATAATTTATTACTAAACTTTCCAATCTCTTTCGATACGTGCGTTATCTTGTTATTCAAAACTATAATATTTATAGTATATTTTATAATATGATAGAAAAAACTAACTTTTATATGCGGCAATGATATATTTATTAACTTTTCTAAATAATAATATGGATTATTTTATACTATAAATTCTCGTATTAATATAAAATAGGTGTTTTTTCTTATAATTCTCTATATATAAAGAGGTTTTAAATTAATTCTATATGTTTTTTGGTTATATATCTGTTTGCATATGTTTTACACGCAATTATATATACAAACAGTGTGTTTTATAATAACGCATATGCGTTTAACATTAATTCTACATATAAAAATGTATTAGTGTTTTGATATGCGATCCATTGTTTTACTGCACAAAATTACTCTGAGGTCATATTCGTTTAGTTTTTAATACTTTGTTCAAATTGATTAGTTGTTATTGATTACGATTGTGTTATGGTGATGTGTTTTTTGCAGATGGTTGATGCCGCACCGAAAATTTACATAACATATAACTTTCACATCAAAATTTATAACTTTTAAATTGATAAAATGTTATTCTAAGTGTCACATCTTTCTTTCAGGACAACCGTATATGATGTATCTTCGATGTTTGAATTCAGCCTTTTTTCTTAGAAATTTACGGTTAATATACTTCATGAAATTTAACTGGTTAACATTGCGGTTTCAACGATTTTTGAAAATAATGTTTTGAATATCAATGACAAAGAGAAAGCATTCAAATTCAAAAATAAAATTTTAAAATGTAGTTTTGTTGATACATTACTATTATGAAGATCAATCATGTCAAACACTTAAAGAATTATCAGAAGCGGCATATATTATAAATACGTTTAGGTATAGATTTTTTTGGTATCGTGTACGTAGTAATAATAATAATAATCCAATTTTTGTCCATCTTTCGGGAAATAAACGAATTTCTTAAAGGAAGACCTGATGAACCTGCGGCTCACCTATAGTTTTACCTATGTTTTGCTTGGAACATTTCGAATTATCTTAGTGAATTTAGTTTTCATCGCACCGATAACAATTCGATGCTGAAATTTTTTTTGGCTAGCAAAAAGCAATTCACAAATGGTTTTTCCATAAATTGTCATTCACTAAATTTATGCGTAGTAATCAATTTTCTTTCGCCAATTTTGTATAAATTGTGTGTAAACGTATGCTTAACAGTTTTTCGGGTTACATTTTATATATATCATGCAATTTATGTTCGCTCTTTTTCGAAACACACTGTATATACAATAAATATTTATAACTTTCGATAAAACATAAATTTTAGTTAAAATCCACAAAATGTCATCCAATTCACCAAAAATGTAGTAAATCAATTTAGTTGTCATGAAACTTTCAGTTTTATTCGTAACGTATACTCGTATATTTATATTAATATATATATGGATACATGTTACATTTACATTAATACATACGGTAACAATATTCTGCCAAAATATTATAACCAAATAATATATATAAAAAGCATATTGTTCTTCATTTTTACAGAGATTCTAATTGTTTCTCAAATATGGCATTGCGTGCATGAGTAGTGAATTAATTTTTCATCACCAGTCACAATTCGATTCAAAGATTGCATTTTTAGAAGTGTTGAATCGAAATTGGACATGTTTTTTTATCGCCTTTGCATTTGAAAAGTTAGCTGACCAGTTGATCAATATTTAATGCTTTTGTATAAGTTGTATAAGTCCGCAGTGATCTTAAGTCCAGCAGTTGCAAGTTGCAAAAAAGTGTTTATAATTTTCTGGCAGAATACTGTCTATATAAATATTAATATATACCACAATTTGTATACATAAGTTATTATTTGACCATAACAAAGCAATGAATCATATTTTGAGAAATAATTTTCCTCTATATTTTATATATAATAATATTACAATTTAGTTACATGTATTTTTGCTATATTGTAAATCGTATATTTTATAGTTATTTACATACACTACACACATTATATTGTAAATATAAATATAAATTTAAATTTCCAACATATATTCGTTTATATATTGTACAAATAAATTTACTAACTATCCAATTAACAGTGAAAACACATAGAATGTATGTAATAATTTTTTGCTATATATATTTTATATATGTACATTTATTTTAAAATTTAATTTAAAGTGTACACAGGTTAAGGATTTATTTATGTTTATATTTATGTTTACGTGTACGTATACAATATACTCGGTTCTGTTTCACATATATTTTAAAATGAGAGGAATCATTTATTACATGGAAAATTTATGTCTTATTTTTGTATATATATAAATTATTATGAAGTTTTAAATATAGTATATGATAATATGTAATGTATGTATGCGTAAGTTGAGAATTATATTGTAAGTTACTATATAAATTTATATTAAAATTATTCGTATGTGATCTAATTCGTATATTTATTATATTCGATACGATCACAATATACAGGAAATTGTAATAGTTTTGTATTATTTTCTATTGACGTAAAACATATAGGCGTAAATCCATTTAGAATGAACAAAATATTACATATACAATCTTTAATTACGGTAGCCATATCAAAACATGTAGACAGACCGAATTTCTGATCTCTATCGTTTATGTATTCGAATTTTTAAGCAGAATTTAACAAAAAAAACAGGATTTTTTCCGGTGGTAGGAGACTTAATATATCCTTGGAACTGTATATATCCCTCAATTTTTAAAAATTATACACGCGCTCAGGAGTGAGATTTATTAAATGATGGGTAATAATGTAAATTTATTTCACTATGCTTTGAAAATGTGTTGTATCAGATATATTGAATATATTGTATGAGATATATTGAACACATATTCGTCGTGCTAAATTGGTTATTTCATTTAAAGAAAGCCGAAAGTGCGATTAGTAGTTGATACGACCTTATGTGGTGTCCCACTTATAAACGTTAGTTTGGTCGCTTTAAAAGCGGTGATTTCAACCTCAGCAACAAAGTTGCATGTGAAAACACCGCGTAAATTTGAAGATGAACAAATGCAAGCATTTTGTGAATGAAGATGCGAAACAATATACATTTTTTATGAAATAATTCCAGACGCACACAATGAACTCTGGTCCCCAAAAAAAATTTGTTTTATTTTATTTTATATGGTTTTCATTACAGTTTACAGAAGAAATTTGAATCCACCGCTATACCAATACCAAAGCGTAAAAAAAGCAGTTAAAATAATGGACCAAAGAATGCAAGAATGTAGGCCCATCAGCAAAGAAGTATTTTACGCTTATATAAATGCTTGTAAATAAGTGGTTTTCTCTTGTATTTACTTAAAAATTGTGGCAATTCGAATGAAAGGGATTTTATACAGTTTCTATATATAGAGAAAAATAATTGATCAGTTTTTTCGGTATTCTATTGTGTACGTTGCTTAAGTGGTGGTTAATAACATAATGCTTATAAGTTTAATAGTTGTATATAAATTCCGCCTTTTTGTCTTTTTAATTTCGCGGCTATGTACAAAGCGCTACAGAGCTCGTATCTGGCAACACTGTACATAATTTGAAAGCTCTTGACATAACAAACAAAACGACGCTATGTATGATTAGTTTGGATATTGCGTTCAACAGTTATAGACGTGTAAACATGGAGTTCACTAACGCCGAAATTCGCGCTATTTTAAAGTTTTCCTTCGTTAAAGGCAAATCCGCTAGAGAAACGTTCCGTGAGATTAATGGTGTTTTGGGGGATGGTACTCTATCACTTCGAACCGCGGAGGAATGGTTTCGACGATTCAGAGCCGGTGAAAACGACACCATGGATAAGCCAGCCGGCGGAAGACCTGTGACGACAAATACCGATCAAATCATGGAATACATCGAGTTAGACCGGCATGTGGCATCTCGTGACATCGCCCAGGAGATGGGAGTTAGTCACCAAACCATTTTAAACCATCTGCAGAAGGCTGGATACAAAAAAAAGCTTGATGTTTGGGTGCCACATGAATTAACAGTGAAAAATCTAATGGACCGAATTTCCATTTGCGAAATGCTGCTGAAACGGAACGAACTCGACCCATTCTTGAAGCGGATGGTGACTGGCGACGAAAAATGGATCACATACGACAATATCAAGCGAAAACGGTCGTGGTCGCAGGCCGGTGAATCGTCCCAAACAGTGGCCAAGCCGGGATTGACGGCCAGGAAGGTTTTGCTGTGTGTTTGGTGGGATTGGAAGGGAATCATCCACTATGAGCTGCTCCCATATGGCCAGACGCTTAATTCTACCATCTACTGCGAACAACTGGACCGCTTGAAGCAGGCGATCGACCAGAAGCGTCCAGAATTGGCCAAAAGGAAGGGTGTAGTGTTCCACCAGGACAACGCCAGACCACACACTTCGTTGATGACTCGTCAGAAGCTACGGGAGCTCGGATGGGAGGTTTTATCGCATCCACCATATAGCCCGGACATAGCGCCAAGTGATTACCACCTGTTCCTGTCCATGGCGAACGCCCTTGGTGGTGTAAAGTTGATCTCAAAAGAGGCTTGTGAAAAGTGGCTGTCCGAGTTCTTCGCAAATAAGGAGGGGGGCTTCTACGAGGGAGGTATTATGAAGTTGCAGTCTAGATGGAAACAGATTATCGAACAAAACGGCGCATATTTGAACTAAATCCGATTACTGTAACACTTTTTATAAAGCATTGAATAAAGAGCAAAAAGGCGGAAGGGAGATAGTTGACAACCTAATATATACATTATATGTCTCTCGAAAAAATAACATAGAACATATTATATTATATTTTTGTACGTATAATTAGAGGATATGAAGATTATTTTAAATTGTAAATCGTATCGTACAAAATAATGTACATATACTTTTATATACCGCACTTCACTTACTATATTTAAAAATTTCCATATTAAACTTTAATTTATTCTCAAACGCATGTTTTGATTAATTACTTAATTTAAAAATAATATATTGTATTTTTAGTAATGTTTCACTTATAATTTGTTAAAACGCATATGTATTTTTTTTTTATTCTATTTTTTACGTACAACAAGTTAAACAAACAAGTGATATATTCTTATTTTTACACGCAACATATTTATTAAATTAAAATTAAATATTCTGAATAATGCGATTGTGTATAGTGCGTATATTATATTCTTTTATATAGCGAAGAATTTATTTACAATTCTGTTGTTAGTTATAAATAATAATAATAATAATAATAATTAGAAAAATATTGAATGAAGTGCCTGTTCACATACTTGCATTATTATATTCTTTTATATACAATATAATAATATTGTACTTATTAAATATTTAATATAATTTTGTATTCTATTTTAAATGATATAATATTCATAAATATTATAAATGTTGTAAAACACTTTTCATTATGCGTTCGATGTAGGAATCTATACACACCTACTTATTTTCAAAAACATTTATAATTATAATAATAATAATAATCAATGTGATCACGTACAAACGATATATAAATATTATGTCTAAATAATATTATGCATATAAATATACATCTTTACAGTTTGGTCCGAAGAAACTATCCCATTTTTTGTAAATTCTATACATACATACCGCTAAGGTAATTCGTACCACTCCATCGATTACTTTGTTTAGATTTTTGAATATAATTCCAACATTGGATCGGTATTAATAAAACACTACCTCTCTCTTATGGGAAAATTTTGACGGCTCCTTATTCATCTGGTATTGGTATATACTGAAACGCGCACTTGTTTGTTTTCTTGACCGTAAAACCTATCGGTATGCACACTATGTTTTTCCAATTGGAAGTTGTGATGATACTAAAAATTGGGTTACTCAAAACAGAGATTAGTTGGTACAACAATAATTTCAAGAATATTATAGTATAAGTAAGATATCATTAGGTAACTTAGTTGTCGAAGTTGTTCACTGTCGCAATGATTAATTAAACGCGTATCATTAAATCCAAAAATTGCTATTTCAATCCCAAATACATTGACATCAAAAAGTATTTTTTATACTTTAAATTAATCAAATGAATTATGATTTGTTTATTAATGAATTCAAATATCAAGTATCTTTGAAAATATGATGTTTAACCGTTGAACGTTATTATAAGATTAATAATATTTATCTACTGAAATCGATAGGCGATTCACTCATAGGAATAATTGCTTTAATAAAGTAACTATATTGAAAAATAAATACTTGATTAATTGGTGAATATACTCACATACCGAATAATGTACCAAACTGACTGCAATATTATAGATATTAGTTATGCGGTAAAGCAATGCGCACCATTATGGGTTGATGACTTGGCGTATATCTGAGTAATCAACTTATATAGTCCGCTCGGTAGCCGAAGGAAGAGGAACCCAACTATTTGTCCGCTGTTATCGATACCGACTTACTGTAACATTGTACAATGTAAACGGGTCTATATGCTGGTATGATCTGGTGCATTGCTGGCTGAATAAATGGGAAGTTTAAACGTGGTTGCATAGACTGTGCTAACTATGTTAATATATGTCATAACACTCGTATCAAGGTTGCAAATGTGTGTGTCAGGTAAAATAAAAAAAAATTCTTATTAATTTTTAAATTCAGTTATTCGCAATTATCATTTCAGCTCTAAACAAATGGAAAAGAATTAATGTTCAACCCTATAATAATTTAGGAATAAATGTAAATATTATCTATGCGTATTTATTTATATATATATTGTATAGATAGAGTAAGAAATCGTAAATATACGATATACAATGTGTAGACGCATAGCCGCCAAACATTAAAAAAGGCTCCAAGATTTTTATCGCAAACGAAAGGAAAAATTATTATCATAAATGTTTTTCACATTTTGTGTGTTTTCTATATTATAAATGATTTTGATTTTCCGTTTATATCGCGTTTATTTCGCTCATATAAAATTATAATATATATTTTAATATATTCGAGTTATACATATACATACCACCACCTATATATATCGGATATTATATGCAACACACTTAAAGTGCGTATACTTAAATTTATTTATCTAGTCCGGAGTATCTTAAATATTATTATATATTTACTTAAAAATGATTTTTATATTATACAATGTACACTGTCTGTCCGAAAATTAACCACGAATTTAATAATGTTATTTTTTTCTTTAGATGTTTCCTTAGTTTGTAGGTAGAATCTCTCATCTCTTTAATTAACACTTTTTGGATTCTTTCTACGTTAATCGTTGTAGATGGGTGGCGTGCATATGTTCATCATTTACCACCTCTTTTCTGGCGTCTTTGGTTGCATTTTAAACGATTTTAAAATAAAAGTTGTTGTTACGGTAATGTTACGTCTTAATACATTTTTTGACCGAGATGCACAAAAACTACTATCACTTAATGCTTTGTTGCTTCGTTTACACTGAAGCAAATGTTATGGTAAAGTCCTCCCGCAATAGATAAATCAATCAGTGTTACCAAATGGTGGCATTATCATATCCATATATTTGAATTGCAAATTCATTGCACTGTTATTTTACGGACAGAAATTACATACACAAAAAAGAATATAATAAGAGAAGAAATCACATTTAAAAAAATTTAAATTAATATTATAATAAATTATTACACTCACTTTTATACCTTTTTTTTTATACTGATATTAGTGCCTATATATAATTTTTTATTATCATTAATAGCCATCTATAAAATGATTACAAACATTAACATTATTATTTATAAAATATATAATGTGTTCGTAAATTGAATAGAAATTTATATTATTTTTATATGTGTATTTTATAACAAGTGGTTATTAATATTAACTATTATATGCGGGTATAAAAATAATGATTATATTTTTAACTGATTTGCAAGAGTTTAATCTTTTATCAACGAAGGATATGTGATCTTATTGATTTTAATCTGATTGATGAACACATTTGTACTCTACATAAGACTAAGATGGTTTTGTCACGTATCACGTATGAAGGATGACCGTGTGTTAAAAAATTTCACTGTTCAATAGTGTTCAAAGAAGGAAAAGAAAAGTCGGAAGACATATGGCTAGATGGATAGATTCAATAAACGATGATATTAGGATCCTTTTAATTTTTGATTGGAAGACAATTTAGGTGCATATAGGTCCGGTTAGAGCAGAATGTTGGAGAAGACGTAAGTAAACATGTAGTTTTTCTATATAGTAACTTAATGACCTACTACGTCAGAACTGGCTGAGCCCATTTATTAAAATAAAATATAAAATGTGTAAAAATAATATTTTAAGATTTATTCTGCAGAATTTATATAATAAATAATATATTGGTATATTATTATTTAGTTTTATGCTTTAACACTTTTTTACTTATATAATAAATGTGTACTAATATGTTTCTTGTTGATTATTGTCAGGTACACAGTTTCTGACTTCTGTGCAAATAAATTAATGCATATATATATACGAGTATATATTATAATATAATATATATATATATATATGGTGTTTGAATTCAACGACGTGACAGCTTTGTCTTTTCAACCATAAAAAATGAATATGGTGCAACGTTTAAAAGCTAATTAATGTGTATATTTTTTTTTTATTTTTCTATAATATTATATAAAATATTATAAATGCACTTCATATAAACGATTTTACTTTGACAAAAAAAAAAAGAAAGGAAAAAAACATACACAAAGTGAAAATGTCTTACAACATTTTATAATAAAATATAAAGTATATATTACTCATATATTTATGAAAATTTTTGAAATATATATGCATAAAATAATAGGTATATATTTCAAATAAATGGCAGGTATATACAAAAAATTATTCGTATACAACACTATAATACACATTGTTGTTATAAATATTTCTTGGATACGAAAATCTGAAAATAATAACCATGCCGATAACGTGTATCGTGTACGAATAATTTTTTATATAACTGTAGTATTTTATACAAATGTGCATTCCTCTTAATAATGGCATCATATCCATATATGGAATCTGATGTGTGAAGTCATTTAAAAACATAAATTTTATGCGAAATAAAGTATTATGCACCCGAATACCTGACAACAACAAAGAAATGCATATATATGCACCTACATTACATAATATAAATAAATGAAAATATATGAAATCAAAGAAAAACACATTTTCTTCTCGAAAAGTATATGGAAAACTTTTCAATTACTCTTTAGTAATTTTTTATATACAATATATAAAATAAATGGTATTACAGTAAATTACTATTTAAAACACATACTTTTATTTCTTTATATTTCAGATTAAGATTAATAATTATATTTTATTTTCTTTTTTATCGATACTGATTCTATTTTATTTTTTATTTTTATATAGATTTATAAGATGTCTTTGGAAGCTGACGAAAAACAGATGATAGTAGAAATATATAACCAACGGATAGTTTACTAATAAAATAATTAATGTCATAAAAAATATGCACAAGAAAAAGATGTTCGACACCGACACACATTCTAATATTCATCATTCAATTGCAGATGCAATGATTAAATTGTATAACAATAAAAGACTATTTTTTTTTAAAATCTATATTTTATTTAAATTGAATTTTTTAAGTGTCACATCATTGGTTGTATTCGATTTGATGATAAAATGATTTCATTATGTTATATATTAATTAATTGGAATTTTAAATTTTCTTTACAATTATTAAGATAAGATTAAAAATTTTTTTATGTTATCGATAAGGGTTGTGTGTGTTAAGTAAAACACCACAATTTAAATATTTGCATATTTAAAATATGTATAATTAATTGTTATTCCATTATGTAAAAAATGGCAAAATTCAATGAATCTAAAGCTAAACTGATTGGAAAACGTATGAATGTTTGGTTATTAATACAAAAAAATTAAAGAAAAATAGTTTCATAATTTTAATCAATTTATAGAATTATTTAATTTTTTCTATTAACTTGAATGTGAAACGTTTGTAATAAGAATATTAATTATTCGTAATTAAATTTATTTAAATAACAAATTTAATACAACAAATGTAAATTTAATATATTTTATTATTACGACAATCATATCTTAATACTAAAACATTCATAAAGTTTTTCCAGAATATTAACACATTTCTAATATAATAATTTCGGGAATTGTGTCTGGTACTTCACCATTGATAATAATGAACGCTATCCACTGAATTATTATATTATTATAGTATTCCAGAATTAAATATATAAATACTTTTTGTTGAATTTATGGCGTTCACTATGAAAAAGAAATACTAATTATTTTAAATTATTTTTCATTTCTTTTAGACACAACAAATTTACATTTACATATATTCGATGTAGTATATATAAAAAGATACAGGAAATAATGCAGGATATATCAGCAGCATTTTGTGCTATTGATGGTTGTGATATATTTAAAAGCGTCGTGTATGTGAAAAACATGGAGTACTGTAATGCCGTATGCATGAAATATTAACCAAATAATGATCCAAAATATAATCAAGATTGGTATATTGATGTACTATTATGGGAACGTTTATTAAGGGAACATTGTGCTTGAGGCTATGTAATTGCAAAATAGTCAGGTGAAGTTGTATTTTTATAATTGAATAATAATTGCTGCTGATTTCATGTCACTAGAAAATGCTTTTCAGTTTTCGTTTAATACAAGAATTTTGTGCAATGTCCGATACATATATAAATTAGGAAGTTAAGTCATGCTGTTCAAGATGTCGTGTTTAACGAATATGTTAATAATATAATAATAATGATATTGGGAACAAATTTAAAGAGAAAAGAAAATGATAAGATTAGCACCTCCGATGTAGTAATCATGTGAGAAAGCTCTGTGGTGAAAATATAGAATGTTATGCATAGGATAGGTGTGCTATGTATATAAATATATTTATTTATGCTGGAGCTATCTATATTCAAAATAGAAAACATGAATTTTTAGCTGTGGGAGAAACATTTATCTTTTGACATTTCGACCATTTCGATTATTGTTTTTAATATGAAGCAAAAGTCATCACTCACACTCATTACTCAACACTCATGAAATCAACGTACCAAGAAACTAAAAATATGTCTGTCGAGTCGAAGCGGAATAAAATAGGCAATATTGTAAGTATAAATTTTAATTAATAGAAATATTATTATATTTTTGTAAATTATTATATAAATAAGTGAAAAAATAATAATTTTTTATAATATTTAATAGACTGGTAATATAATACCAATTTTAGAGACGAATTCTGTGAAAATATATTTTTAACCTAAAAAATATGGATGCCTTTATATGGCTCATAGCGTTTAGTGGATTGCCAAAGATTTATCACAAAACAAAACTGAATTATTACAACAAATTAAATATTTTAGTGCTGTTTAAAATTGTAAGTATAATTTTTAAAATTTTCCAAAAACAATACATCTTTTAGTTTATTCATTGATGTATAATTGATTTTATATTCGGCTTATACTTGAAATGAATGTCAATCATCATTTCCAACAACATCAGAAATTATTTTAAAATACGACTGCTTTAATAAATTAATTAGTAAATTGTTTTTTTAGTTCATTGATTGATTACAAATCCTTATTTATTTATTATTTTGTGTAACATGAATTTTGTCTCCATTTGATTACAATAATAAAGCATTTGATACTACAATCCAAATGCTTCATGTCTGCCAATTACAAAATACATTTCCTGTGTTTCAATTAAATTTCATAAAAATTTCTTCACGTACTTTCGTTGTAATTTTTTAGTCAATATTTACATCATTATATTTGTGTCATTATTGTCATCTGCTAATGATTTATAATTCAGAATTTTAGCAGATGATTTGAATCTAAATTGCATATATCAATTTGGTTACAGAATATGAATTATAATGTGAAAATTTTTAATATTCACAGAAGTATTTTGGTATGATTTTAAAATCATTCTAGAACTTTCAACCAATATACCAAAATTGATAAAAATTTGATGAGATATGACTAAGTTATTCAGATATAATGATACCAGTATATTCAGATTTTGTAAATAATATATATATCAGAAGAGAGAATTTCATCTAGAGAATTATAGGCTCATAGAAAAATTTTAAATCATTTGTATGGTGTCTGAAATATGGCCACAATAAAATAAGAACTTGTCAATATATGCTATATCTATTGATAATCTTTATTCTATTGTGTGAGACAGGGGGTAGTGGGTTAACTTACTGTTTGAACCATTTGTTTATTTATAATAATATTCTATATTTAATGTTATATGTAAATAATATTTTTATATCTTAATTTAAGGTACAAAGATGCTGTTGTTAGTGATAATGGTTATATACAGAAAGTGGACCGTTATCAGCTTTAAATACCATACTGGTGAAAATTGACTACTAATAAATATTGATCCAAATTTCACATTATCACACATCATCAATTTCAATAGTATCCAATAACAATAATTATAATAAATTCCAGAACCGAACTACAACAAATTATGTCATCAAATTTATATACAAAATTCTGAATGCTTATAAACTATTTATTTATATATCAGCAGCAACATTATTGGTTACCTGACATGTGTGTTTTTAGTCAGATATATTTAAAATAAATTCTAGCCCGTTCCAATTGCATATGGCCACATTTTATACCAGCTACTATATTACCGAGCAAACAACCATCTATTTAGATATTATTTCGCACTTCAGCAGTTGTGTCACCAATAAAACAATATAACAAATGAAGTTTTATTTCATCTAGCGATATTTTCATTAATTCAAAAAATTTACAACTACACAATCAAATGAATTTATATTGAATTCTCACATACATCATCTTCAATTGCAATATTTTCATCACAAAATCAACAAAGTGAAAACGATTGCAAATTAAATGTCAGGATTGTATTTAGATGCGATAATACTTTTATCTGAACCAAAGGTAAAATCCCATAAATTTTGTATTTAATCAATATTTATATTTAATATTTAATAATATTTAATTAAGTATTATTATTTATATTTCAGATTACAACTTTATGAATGTTTATGAATATTGCTGAAGACTTAGAAAACAATAATAAAAGATATTTACATCAATTGCAATGGACAATCAATGTAGGAGACAGGAGACCTGCATTCGTCATCGAACCACACACCATTTTTTTTATTATTCGATTGAATCTATCTGCAACTTCATTTTGCTGCGGTGAACGTGGTGATGTTTCGTTATTTTCTATGGTTTCTATTTTAAGATACTATACAGATTGAATATTGCCTTCAATAGCATGCGATTTGTTCATGAACTTCTAGTTTACTTGGCCTAACATTTGAAAATTATCTCAACTATTGATGTTGTTATTTCTTTGTAAATCTTTAAAATGTTGTCAACCAACAAAGTTGATAAGGTCCACGAGATTTAGGCAATAACTTATGTGATTCGTACTAAAAATTGCAATAGAATTACCATATGTTTGTATATGCAACCAAAAAGCGAATATCTATGGAAATACAGGTGACTTTCATGTCATTATTTTTTATATAAATTGTAATATTTAAAAATTTATTTACTTATAATTACATTTATTTGATTTCGTATAGCAAATGGTTATTCAGTTGAAAATAACAAAAATTCAACAAATTTGCAGATTCAAACAAAAACGAACAACGAACATATTTGCTGCTATAAAGAAAATAGTATTTACCATAAAGTGTAATTTAAGATTTTATTTTATAAGTTATATTTAATAAGTTCATAGTTAAGTTAATTTAAGTTTAATTAATAAGACAAATTTTCTGAGACAGATAGATATTCTCCATAGCGAATGTTGAAAGTAGAAATTGTACAGTTGCAATTACGCGCGGGGCATATAGTATGTACTTATATTTTTCCATGGTTAATAGTTTTCAAGTGTTGTGGCCAGGGGCCGCGTTGTGTGTAATGCCTCCATTTATAAATTGATGACTGTAATAATCTGAAATATAATTTCATATATTCCGATCAGAAAAATATAGTTATCAAATGATTGAATTTTGGCAAAGCATGCGATGTTCCCATCATGGGACCCCCTTGTTCTAGTTGGCTAAACTTGTTGTACATCGCGTGGTTGTGCGGACTTTTGTTTAGATGTTATTCATGTTCACAGGAAGGAAAATCTAACTTGACCCACTATAAAAAGGGATGGAACTTCCTGTGTGTGAAGAGAAATTATAAATAGTCTTTTTGAAATTTTTCCATTTTTATAGTTTCCCTGTATTTTCGTCGTGCTCAAGATCATTGTGGGAAAAAATTGTCGGTGTCAATACGGTAAAAATTATAGCAGATAAAGACATGGTTTTTTTTTCTTTTTTTTAAATAGTAATTATATTAAAATTAAATATTCACAAAACATATAATAACATTTAAGTTATCATAATTTTTAAAAAAAACTATTAAATTATATACGCAAAAGCTATTGTTTGATGATTTAGATTTTATGTGAAAATCATCACGCAATAGATTTTGCTGATTTTTATTTAATTATCGGTATAATTATTATTTTTGTAAAGTTATCCTAAAAAAATTCCATCTCTTCAACGCACTGCTATTATATGGTTGTTGATTTTTAACTCTTATTGAAATGTTTAACACAATTGCAATTTTAATATATTGCAATATATTGTGGTCGGGTGGTTTAGTGGCTTGGAATTCCAGCTAATTTTTTCACTTGAATGGATACAGATGAAAAAATTAGATTGATAAAATAGTCAACATTATCCCATTTGCCACGTAATCCTGTCTGTTGCGCTTAGTCATTGCTGAACGATTTTACAAACATGATCCGAATACGCGAATCCGAATAAAATCACATTTATATTTTCTATTTTTATGAATCGACTTTTGACACATTATAAATTGGCATAGAAATTGACATATACAAAATTGCCTTCATTGGCATTCTATTTGCATACTGTATTATTCGGAATTCGTATTTGAATCATGTTTAGCCCGCATTGGTATTGGTTGTATGCGCAAACAAATAAAGGTATAAGTTAAAATACATTTACAATTACATGAGAGTGGTTTGTTTGAATATGTAAAGACAAATCACCTTCATGTAATATAATGTGTTTCATTCGAAGTAATCAATACTTAATATGCCCTAATTAGGATTTTGAAATATCGTCAGCAAAGTATATATTGATTAATAATTGTCACTAACACAGTCTGTGTCAAGTGCGCGTTTGATTGATCGTATAACAAATAAACTATTAACTGGATTTTGCTTGTTCATTATTTTAATAGCATCCAAATAAAATTAGTTTTATATTGTTCTTTTCTTCCAATGCCATGTCCTATTGCTATATAAAGAATTCCTATTGAAGTGTTATCGTTCCGAGAAGTATTGCTAACTAAAATTTTACACATTCGTATTTGATTAGATTATTATTTCAAATGTCATAACTTTGTTAATGCAAAATTACAGAATATTGTTACATACTCACATACGAGAGTAATTTACTAACTGGACTGTAATATTGGTTAGATGTGCACAACAAGGAATGGCACTATTATGACATGGTGGCTTAGCGTATGTCTTTGCACACGTCTCATATGGTACACTCCTAAGTTGAAAAATATTATAATGTTTTCTTTGAATTGATAAACACACACGCATCGTAACAATAACTCAAAATCAGTCGAATATTGTTTGATACACGGGTTGAATATTTGGTTGTTTAATCAATTACAAATTTTTTTGACTCTTCGAACGCTGGTATTTGCTATGTACAACGAGTGGATGTGCGTGGATGCGTTTTATTTGTAGAAAATGTTATACTATTGTTTCAATTTCAAAATGTTGTGTAAGGGGAGTAGAAAATCATCTAATTTAATTTGCATTAACACTACGTTATGAATAGGGGATGCGTTCCTGAAGCTAAATTTAGTAATTTATGATCTGAACGAGCCATCGGGTGTGTGTGTAATGTTGAACGAGTAATATTATTTGTTCGAATTTCATTTTGGTAGTCTTAATGGTGGGTAGGATCTATTGAAAAAAGAAACATACTATTTTTATGAAAATGCTATTAACGTAATGACGAAGTACAATACTTAAAACGATCAGTTTTTAATTATATCATGTCATTAAATTAATAATTTACAAATTATTAAAATTATTTATTAAAAAAAAAAAAACAAATAAAAATCAACATTTTCTTTGCACAATTGCATCATTTCATTTATAATTTTTCAGTCATTTAAATATTGTTGTAAACTCTCAGGCATGTCCAATGATTTAGTTACTCACATCCTGCAAATTATTACATGAAAAGTTAACGTACATATAGCAAAAATTTACCTATTTCATGGTACGGGGTGTTATGGAGAATATCTATAACCTCTTAAAATTTAGAATTTTTTTTATATTGTGTCTTTTTAAATATAAGTTATAAATATAAGTAATAAAATTATGTAATAAGTAATTAGTAATTAAGAAAAATAACTAATTTAATATGGTATTTAGTGAGTGATTTTATTTCGATCAGACTAATCCAGAAGCTTGTTTTTTTTTTATTGAAATTATAAGCGTTCTGGATAGTTGAAATAAAATTTACCAATTATTTCCTCAATAATTTTATTGGTCTTCCCTCTATTTATGTAGTTGGACGACCAATAAAAAGATTGAGTTTATAATAGATTCGTGATATCGTATTTATAATTTATTCGTGGATTGAATTCAATTTAACTTTATATTTTAATTATATATGAGTATTTTTTTAAAATGACATTGTCAATATGTTATTTTTTCTCATATTTTTGAATTTTTAATATTTAAATTTCGGGAATCACTTTGCCATATTATTTTAATATGTTAGAATTATAGTACGGTCATTGTCTCCTCCCAGAAAAGTGATTAAGTGTTCGGGCTCACATACAAAGGAATCTATACTTTTCCATGAAACCGTTCTGAGTTGTGAGTGATCACGTATTTTTTTGTTAGATTCAGGCCTGTGTATAGCTTTTAATACCCTTCAAATACCTTCGCGGAATGTTACAAATAGTAATTTTCAGGCTGAAACTATTGAATTTCAACAGTAGTGTAATCTTTGGGAGCTACATTATCTAACTATTTTTTTCCATCGTCAATAGGTTTTCCATGTTATGGCCGGGGTCGTGGCACTTATCAATTAGCGTTAATTGAGGCCTGGCACGCGCACGACCCTTGTTCTGGTTGCGAAACGATTATTCATGTGATTGTAGACATTCATATTCACAGGAAGGCAAATTTGCCCTATGTAAATAGGTAAAAAACACAAATTTTAACCTTTGTATTGAATATTGGTCTACTCTCGCATGTGCAGTAATTTTGTACTCATAACCGGCGAATTATATTACATGGATAATTATATGTTACGTTGTAGTCCCATGTGAGGACCATGTCTGATTGAAGTTCGTACGGAATCCCTATTTTAATATATATATATATATCGTTATTTTTTGGAATCATGACCATGAATATAGTCGAATCTAATTCTCCACTTAGGGTTTTGTGGAGAATATCTATAATCTATAAAAATTTGGAATTCTCTGTAGCATAATTTTTAATTTTTATAAATATATTTGATTAATTGTTCGGACTCATATAAAAGAATATGAGGTTTTCGATAAAACCGTCCTGAGCTGTGAATGATCTCTTTTTTTTTTTGTTAGATTCAGGTTCCTGTATAGATTTTAATATGTAGTACGAACCTATAAGACAATTCATAATCGTTTCAGAAAATTTCTTAGACGTTTAAAATTTGTCTTACGGGAACTTAGTTCATGGAAGAAGAGGTTAATTAAAAATTATATATTTAAGATTATATGGAAAATATCCTGGTAAAGTACATTTTCTTTAAAATTAATTTTTCTTCCATTTTCATTTTGTCCAACAGAAAATATATTGAATTTATCATAATCTGTTTGAAAAATTAAAATAGAAAAATTTCATTTCTCCAACAGATTATGAAGATTCAATACATTTCTAATACTTAGTGAAAAGTACATGATAGGTTCATCAATATATTTCCTAGTACTTGGTGGAAAATTCAAAGTATGTATCTGAAATAACATAAAAATAAATTGTATGTGATTAAATGTGCGATGATAATTTAAAGAAAGAAATATATATGCAAAAACCACAAACGAAAAAATATAAACAGAAATAAAATACATAAAATAAATGTATATAAAAAATCAGAGTCTCTTTTTATTGTTATCAAAATTTTATCATACACATAAATAGATAACACAAAAATCATAAAACGAAGAAAACAATTATGTTAATTACTAAAGTAATTGAAAAAATGATAATATGCAAAACTAAATATTGAAAAATCACAAACGAAAATGTTAATAAATTTATTTAAAAATTCTAAAAAGTCATTATTATTATCAAAATTGATATATATAGTACAACAAAACAACAACACAACATTCCGTTTCTTTATTATTGTTTACCATTTTGTTGTTGCTTTTTTCCGTCACAAATAGAAAAAAAAAACTTTATTATTGTAATATCTTTCTCCTACAATAAATATATAAAATAAAAATTCAAAAAAATAATAAATTTAATAATTTCTGCTGGACTGGTACAAATCGGAAAAAATACGTATATTTTTATTTATTTCTATTTCTCAAAAATTTATTAAATTTTTTTATTTACATTGCATATATTTTGGCGTAAAAATAAATATAGGTAACAACAATTTTCATATAGCAAAGACAACAATATAGTATGAAATGGACATTTGTTAGCCTTTGATTTTTAACATTGATATTTGTAATGTTTACAAATGGAAAAAATAGAAATATATTACCACTAGCATATGATTATGATCGCCTATTACTTCATTTCAAAAATCGTATATTTTGTGTATATTTTTTGGAATTTCTTTTGCCTTTTTGTTTATGTGTGTATTGTATGTATGAGTGTCAATATTTGTATATGCATGATTTTAAATGGAAAAGAATACAATAAATAAAAAGAAATGACTTGTATTTGTTGTTTTCAAATATAAATTAATTTTTCATATAAGTTATATATAAAATTACAATTACATTATGTTATTATTATTATTATTACTATTATTATTATAAATATATTTAAAATAAAATGATGGTATATTTTTTAAACGGCAAAAATCCTAACTCAGCTGTTTGAAGTGGTAGGAGGTTGTGATAGGTATCAAATGATAGGTAATTAAATTACCTAATTTTTTGTAAAAAGAAAACATGGATTTATTACCATGCATATGAAACCGTTTTATGAAAATTCCGGGAAAACCCGTAAATAGATTCGGGTCCTCTAGTGGTAAAAAATGTTTCTAATATTCTAATTAAGACATCTGGAAATTTTCGGGGAAATCCGGAAAATTTTAATTTGTATCGGGAAATTCCGGGAAAACTGTAATAGTTAGGAAACATTTTCAGTACCACTCGCTCAGTACATTTACCATCTAAATCCATTTATGGCTATAAAAAATCTGTAAGTCATCAACTTTAGACTGGAGAAAATTTCCGGAAAATCTGAAAACGAACTTTTTGATGGTCACGATTTAAATAAATTAGATAGCCGTTTTTTGTTACGGCCGTTTTATAGAGGATCTTAAGGCGCACAATAAAGCTTCTGGACTTTTTCCGTGTAAAATATATGGGCCGACTTATGACCGATTTAAAATTTGGAAATTTTCGTGTAAGCCTAACTTTGGTCTGTCATTGTAGGAAAACCATTAGACTTAAAAAGTTGTGGTGGAGCTTAAAAGTCGTGTCATATAGCCTACTATCTGCGATAAATAGGGCATTGGAAAATTCGGTTGGAAAAGCCGGAAAATTCCAATTTGAAAACATGCAAAAATCGACGTTTTTCGTTGTTCCTGGAAAATCCGTATTTCCCATTGGAAAATTCCAAAAGACTTTCAAAAGCTAGATTGAACTTTTCTTTACATTTCTGCATCATTACATTTTGGAAAATCGAGTTTTTGCCAATTCCCCAGGTATCTTAAGATTGGTCTGCAAACGATTTTTCGAACTTTAGGCACCCCTAGCTGGAAAACCCTTATAGATAGAAAGTCTCCCCCATAATATAATTTGTAGCCCTTGACGAGGACTATCACTGGTGAGAAGCTCGTCTTGAAATATTGAGTATTTCCGAAGTTATAGGGGTCCAAAAGAAACCAATTTGGTACTTTCGAAGAGCCATAGCTCCGCCCCCTTAGGGAAATCGGGAAAAGTGGTCGACAGAAAGCGTTTTTTTTTTTAGCTCTACAATCCCTGAAAATATGAATGTCCTACGGGCAAAAAATTTTTTTCGGTATGAGGTTATAACCCACACTTTTGCAGGTCAAAAAAGGTAAAAAAAAAATAGGGCTGAAAATAGGCTCAAACGATCGGGGGTGATCGTGCGAACAAGAATCCGTTGAGATTTTTCGAAAATTCCGCCTCTAAGTGGGTCAAAAATGAAAAACAAAAAAGAAAATTCCGGAAAATTCCGTGAAAATTTATGGCTGGAAATAGGCTCAAACGATCGGGGCTGGTCGTGCGAACAAGAATCCGTTGAGATTTTTCGAAAATTCCGCCTCTAAGTGGGTCAAAAGTGAAAAAGAAAAAAATTTAAAAAAAAATTTGCCTCCTGGTAATTCTGCGCGACTGTTACTTCGTCTTAAAATTGCCTGGTATTTTAGTGGAAATTTTTATGGATTTCTTAAAAACGCTATAACTCAGCCGTTTGAAGTGGTAGGCGGGTGGGATAGGTATCAAACGAAAGGTAATTACATAACCTAACTTTTGGTAACATAAAAACATGGATTTTTTTCCAAAAATTTTCCAAAAATATTTCCAAAAAAATGGCTTAAAAATGGCTAAAAATAGGCTCAATCGATCGGGGTTGATCGTGCGAACAAGAATCCGTTGAAATTTTTCGAAAATTCCGTCTCTAAGTGGGTCAAAAATGAAAAACAAAAAAAGAAAATTCCTAAAAATTCCTTGGAAAATTATGGCTAAAAATAGGCTCAATCGATCGGGGCTGATCGTGCGAACAAGAATCCGTTGAGATTTTTCGAAAATTCCGCCTCTAAGTGGGTCAAAAATGAAAAACAAAAAAAGAAAATTCCGGAAAATTCCGTGAAAATTTATGGCTGGAAATAGGCTCAAACGATCGGGGCTGGTCGTGCGAACAAGAATCCGTTGAGATTTTTCGAAAATTCCGCCTCTAAGTGGGTCAAAAGTGAAAAAGAAAAAAATTTAAAAAAAAATTTGCCTCCTGGTAATTCTGCGCGACTGTTACTTCGTCTTAAAATTGCCTGGTATTTTAGTGGAAATTTTTATGGATTTCTTAAAAACGCTATAACTCAGCCGTTTGAAGTGGTAGGCGGGTGGGATAGGTATCAAACGAAAGGTAATTACATAACCTAACTTTTGGTAACATAAAAACATGGATTTTTTTCCAAAAATTTTCCAAAAATATTTCCAAAAAAATGGCTTAAAAATGGCTAAAAATAGGCTCAATCGATCGGGGCTGATCGTGCGAACAAGATTCCGTTGAAATTTTTCGAAAATTCCGTCTCTAAGTGGGTCAAAAATGAAAAACAAAAAAAGAAAATTCCTAAAAATTCCTTGGAAAATTATGGCTAAAAATAGGCTCAATCGATCGGGGCTGATCGTGCGAACAAGAATCCGTTGAGATTTTTCGAAAATTCCGCCTCTAAGTGGGTCAAAAATGAAAAACAAAAAAAGAAAATTCCGGAAAATTCCGTGAAAATTTATGGCTGGAAATAGGCTCAAACGATCGGGGCTGGTCGTGCGAACAAGAATCCGTTGAGATTTTTCGAAAATTCCGCCTCTAAGTGGGTCAAAAGTGAAAAAGAAAAAAATTTAAAAAAAAATTTGCCTCCTGGTAATTCTGCGCGACTGTTACTTCGTCTTAAAATTGCCTGGTATTTTAGTGGAAATTTTTATGGATTTCTTAAAAACGCTATAACTCAGCCGTTTGAAGTGGTAGGCGGGTGGGATAGGTATCAAACGAAAGGTAATTACATAACCTAACTTTTGGTAACATAAAAACATGGATTTTTTTCCAAAAATTTTCCAAAAATATTTCCAAAAAAATGGCTTAAAAATAGGCTCAATCGATCGGGGCTGATCGTGCGAACAAGAATCCGTTGAAATTTTTCGAAAATTCCGTCTCTAAGTGGGTCAAAAATGAAAAACAAAAAAAGAAAATTCCTAAAAATTCCTTGGAAAATTATGGCTAAAAATAGGCTCAATCGATCGGGGCTGATCGTGCGAACAAGAATCCGTTGAGATTTTTCGAAAATTCCGCCTCTAAGTGGGTCAAAAATGAAAAACAAAAAAAGAAAATTCCGGAAAATTCCGTGAAAATTTATGGCTGGAAATAGGCTCAAACGATCGGGGCTGGTCGTGCGAACAAGAATCCGTTGAGATTTTTCGAAAATTCCGCCTCTAAGTGGGTCAAAAGTGAAAAAGAAAAAAATTTAAAAAAAAATTTGCCTCCTGGTAATTCTGCGCGACTGTTACTTCGTCTTAAAATTGCCTGGTATTTTAGTGGAAATTTTTATGGATTTCTTAAAAACGCTATAACTCAGCCGTTTGAAGTGGTAGGCGGGTGGGATAGGTATCAAACGAAAGGTAATTACATAACCTAACTTTTGGTAACATAAAAACATGGATTTTTTTCCAAAAATTTTCCAAAAATATTTCCAAAAAAATGGCTTAAAAATGGCTAAAAATAGGCTCAATCGATCGGGGCTGATCGTGCGAACAAGAATCCGTTGAAATTTTTCGAAAATTCCGTCTCTAAGTGGGTCAAAAATGAAAAACAAAAAAAGAAAATTCCTAAAAATTCCTTGGAAAATTATGGCTAAAAATAGGCTCAATCGATCGGGGCTGATCGTGCGAACAAGAATCCGTTGAGATTTTTCGAAAATTCCGCCTCTAAGTGGGTCAAAAATGAAAAACAAAAAAAGAAAATTCCGGAAAATTCCGTGAAAATTTATGGCTGGAAATAGGCTCAAACGATCGGGGCTGGTCGTGCGAACAAGAATCCGTTGAGATTTTTCGAAAATTCCGCCTCTAAGTGGGTCAAAAGTGAAAAAGAAAAAAATTTAAAAAAAAATTTGCCTCCTGGTAATTCTGCGCGACTGTTACTTCGTCTTAAAATTGCCTGGTATTTTAGTGGAAATTTTTATGGATTTCTTAAAACCGCTATAACTCAGCCGTTTGAAGTGGTAGGCGGGTGGGATAGGTATCAAACGAAAGGTAATTACATAACCTAACTTTTGGTAACATAAAAACATGGATTTTTTTTCCAAAAATTTTCCAAAAATATTTCCAAAAAAATGGCTTAAAAATGGCTAAAAAATAGGCTCAATCGATCGGGGCTGATCGTGCGAACAAGAATCCGTTGAAATTTTTCGAAAATTTCGTCTCTAAGTGGGTCAAAAATGAAAAACAAAAACAGAAAATTCCTAAAAATTCCTTGGAAAATTATGGCTAAAAATAGGCTCAATCGATCGGGGCTGATCGTGCGAACAAGAATCCGTTGAGATTTTTCGAAAATTCCGCCTCTAAGTGGGTCAAAAGTGAAAAAGAAAAAAATTTAAAAAAAATTTGCCTCCTGGTAATTCTGCGCGACTGTTAGGCGGGTGGGATAGGTATCAAACGATAGGTAATTACATAATTACATAATTTGATCGGACGCCATGAACTTTTTAGTGCCAATAGTTAAAGTGATTCTTTTTCAGATTTTATTTAGATATTTTTTTTTGTTTTCTTTCTTTTCAGATTTCAATGGAAGTTAAAGGTAGGGGATTGATGAAGTTAACCAAATAATTAGATATTTATACATTTTTTTAAATTAAATTAATTATACATTTATTAATATTAATAATTTTAATAAGTTAAAAATGTATGTGATAAATATGTTAAATTTGTTATTTTAAATTAAAATAAAGACTACATAATTACTGATATTAGCATATTTTATAATATTATTTTATAGTTGTTATTTATATAATTTCTTTCGTTTATCATTTCTGAGGTGTATTTCATACGAATACAGAAAAGTCAATAGACTGTATGCATTATGGCATGGATGCCACCACATGTACTCCACTTGATGATGCAAATCCAAGTTGATAGTGTTGGCATTATAAGTTTCGTGTAATCAATTTTTCTTGAGTTTATTAATGCGTTTCGCATATCCTGAATTATTTGTCAATTGGTTTTATATCATAATAATCGATACGATCTATCTGAAAAAGAAATAATAATAGTTAATTTAATATTATATATCTAGACTATGCGGATTAAACAAACAAAATACTGAAATTTACCTCATTCTTCAAAATACGTGTCTTCTATTGTAATTACATCGTTGATTTTGTGGTGGAACATATATTGCAACATTATTCTGCACAGTATTTATTATGGCACATTTGTTGAAGTTGGTTATTGACTATTTATCAACTAATTGGAAATTATTGGTACACGTTCAAGTGTTTGAATTGTTGTCGATGAAATTATAGAAATATTTTTAATTTATTGTAATTGAAATGATAGTTCTGTTTGTAATTCAATAATATTTAAATTATTCAATTAACTGTGGTAGGTGAATGTAAAATCATTGAACATGTAATTATCAGTTTATTGGCGACACAGCCGGTGAACTTATATAAAAATATCATATCAATATCATAATAAATAGTTTGTTGTTGTGGTGATAATATTCTGTTGTTATAATGCATATGATAAATACTGATTGTTTTTCTTGTTGATTTAATTGTTGTCATTGTGTGTAATGTTGATATTGTAGATTAATTACGATTTCATATTTTAATTGGTTGCTGTTGTGAAAATGATAGTTGTTGGTGGTTCTTTTAATAGTGGTGTACCCATTGGTATTGTAGCAGCTTTAACTAGTGGCAATACAATGAAACTGAATCTGGTTGAACTGTATTTTACTAGAAATAGATTATATTTATAATATTAAATATAATAATTATAAATAAAACGGACAATTTTAGTGGTTGTAAACTGAATGAAAAAAATGTAATTACCGTTTTATTGGCGACACAGCCGATGGACTAATATTCAAATGACATCAATTTCAAAATAGTTTGTTGTTGTGGTGATAATACTCTGGTTATATTGCATATGATAAATACAGATTGTTATTTTTCTTGTTGATTTAATTGTTGTCTTTCTGTGTAATGTTGATATTGTAGAGTAATTACGATTTCATAATTCAATTGGTCCCTTATTGCAGAAGTCGAAGTTGTTTGAAAAGTTGCTGTTAAAATAATGTAGCTATTGCTGCATCAGATGTTGTTCTTTTATTTGTTTAATATATTCCTTTTTTTGTTTAAATTAAATTATATAGAAATTGTTCAAATAAATTTATAAAATTTTAAACATATTTTTCCGTATACTAAGTTTAATTTCCACTTTAAATAAAATAATTCGAATACTAAGTTTTATTTTTTATTTTATTTATTAATTTCCACTTTAAATAAAATTCGAATACTACGTTTTATTTTTTATTTTATTTATTTAAAGTGGAAATTAAACTTAGCATTCGAATAATATTTAAATAAAGTGAAAATTAATCTTAGTATACGAAAAAATATGTATAGAAACTAAATATTTTATTTGAAATATTTCATTATTGTTTCAGTTATTGAAGTGAGAGGTCGGACAATTTAAATAAATATTAATAACAAATCCCAAAAGAAAATCAAATAAATCAATTTACAAGAAATTCAGCTAAAAGGTAATATACAATTAATATAACTAATTATAATATAATAATATAATTATTTTAGAATCTAATATGTAATCTTATAATATGTTCAATAAATTATTTATTTAAATATTCATATACATACAATAACACCTACTACTACAAACAACACAATGACAACAACAAGAATTTATCGAACATTAATACTTGGTGCACCAGCTAGTGGTAAAGGCACCATATCCAATGAAATAATAAAACAATTTAAATTTAAATATATGGCAATGGGAGATATTTTAAGAAAAAATATTGAATTTAAAACATTGGGTGTAGAAGCTGAGCGGTACATGAATATTGGTGAATTAGTACCAGATAAGCTAATATTAAAATGTATTTTTCAAAATATTACCTCAATTGGTAAAACTAAATAGTGGTTAATAGATGGTTTTCCACGTAAAAAAAACAAGCCATCAAATTAACAGATAATTATAAAATTAATAGCGCTCTAAATTTAATTGTAAAGAAAAAGAAAAATAATTGATCGGATCAAAAATCGTTGGGTACATGTAAATAGTGGCAGAATTTATAGTATTGGTTATAAAGACCCAAAACTGCCATTTATTGATGATGTAACTGGTGAACCATTGAATCAACGAGCTGATGATAAACCAGATGTGTTTAGAAAACGTTTGGAAATTTACGATACTGAAACAAAAGAGGTAATTGATTATAAATAATTAAATAACTCACCTCTGTATCCTGTTACTGCTGGCATGAGTAATCAATCAACTATGTTACGTTTAGCATTACTTTTTAATCTTGTACTATTTCTGCGGACATCTATAAAAATGTTACTTATTACAGGAGCTTATTAAAATCTGAAAATGAAATATGTATTAAGGTTTTTTGTAAATAAATACAATTCGTGATCTATATAATATTTATTTACCTGTTATAGTTAATTACTAACGAAAATGTTTTTAATTATAATTTAAAAATAATTTTTTGCTGTTGAGTTTTCTAAAAGTAGTGATTTTTTATGTCATATTGTTCAAACATTAATCTGTAATCTGAAATTAATAATACTTAATTAATTAAGTAAACATTTGATCATGATGTTTTCAACGAATTAATAAAATATATTGAATTTTGATAATCTGTTTGAAGATAAAATTCATGTTACACAAAATAATAAATAAATAAGGATTTGTAATCAATCAATGAACTAAAAAAACGATTTGCTAATTAATTTATTAAAGCAGTCGTATTTTAAAATAATTTCTGATGTTTTTGGAAATGATGATAATGATAATGAGACATTCATTTCAAGTACAAGCCGAATATAAACTTAATTATACATCAATGAATAAACTAAAAGATGTATTGTTTTTGGAAAATTTTAAAAATTATACTTACAATTTTAAACAGCACTAAAATATTTAATTTGTTGTAATAATTCAGTTTTTGTTTTGTGATAAATCTTTGGCAATCCACTAAACGCTATGAGCCATATAAAGGCATCCATATTTTTTAGGTTAAAAATATATTTTCACAGAATTTGTCTCTAAAATTGGTATTATATTACCAGTCTATTAAATATTATAAAAACTTATTATTATTTCACTTATTTATATAATAATTGACAAAAATATAATATTAATAATATTTTTTCTATTAATTAAAATTTATACTTACAATATTGTCTATTTTATTCCGCTTCGACTCGACAGACATATTTTTAGTTTCTTGGCTTGGTACGTTGATTTCATGAGTGTTGAGTGTTGAGTAATGAGTGATGACTTTTGCTTCATATTAAAAACAATAATCGAAATGGTCGAAATGTCAAAAGATAAATGTTTCTCCCACAGCTAAAAATTCATGTTTTCTATTTTGAATATAGATAGCTCCAGCATAAATAAATATATTTATATACATAGCACACCTATCCTATGCATAACATTCTATATATTCACCACAGAGCTTTCTCACATGATTACTACATCGGAGGTGCTAATCTTATCATTTTCTTTTCTCTTTAAATTTGTTCCCAATATCATTATTATTATATTATTAACTTATTCGTTAAACACGACATCTTGAACAGCATGACTTAACTTCCTAATTTCTATATGTATCGGACAATGCACAAAATTCTTGTATTAAACGAAAACTGAAAAACATTTTCTAGTGACATGAAATCAGCAGCAATTATTATTCAATTATAAAAATACAACTTCACCTGACTATTTTGCAATTGCATAGCCTCAAGCACAATGTTCCCTTAATCGACGTTCCCATAATAGTACATCAATATACCAATGTTGATTATATTTTGGATCATTATTTGGTTAATATTTCATGCATATTGCATTACAGTATTCCATGTTTTTCACATACACGACGCTTTTAAATATATCACAACCATCAAAATAGCACAAAATGCTGCTCTGATATATCCTGCATTATTTCCTGTATCTTTTTATACATCGACACAAATACAAAACTACATCGAATATATGTAAATGTAAATTTGTTGTGTCTAAAAGAAATGAAAAATAATTTAAAATAATTAGTATTTCTTTTTCATAGTGAACGCCATAAATTCAACAAAAAGTATTTATATATTTAATTCTGGAATATTATAAGTATATAATAATTCAGTGGATAGCGTTCATTATTATCAATGGTGAAGTACCAGACACAATTCCCGAAATTATTATATTAGAAATGTGTTAATATTTTGGAAAAACTTTATGAATGTTTTAGTATTAAGATATGATTGTCGTAATAATAAATTATATTAAATTTGCATTTGTTGTATTAAATTTGTTATTTAAATAAATTTAATTACGAATAATTAATATTCTTATTACAAACGTTTCACATCACCAAGTTAATAGAAAAAATTAAATAATTCTATAAATTGATTAAAATTATGAAACTATTTTTATTTAATTTTTTTGTATTTAATAACCAAACATTCATAAGTTTTCCAATCAGTTTAGCTTTAGATTCATTGAATCTTGCCATTCTGTATATAATGGAATAACAATTAATTATACATATTTTAAATATGCAAATATTTAAATTGTTGTGTTTTATTTAACACACACACAACCCTATTTATTGTGAAAGACACAATTTTATTATAAGCCATCCCCACCATCCACATCCCCCATATATCATCAATTTCTCTTTTCTGTTACTACTTTAATGATGGTAAAAATTAAAAAAGCAACAAAATAATAAATAAACCTAACGCTGTGTGTGTTTTGTTGACTTTGTACAAATTTTATTATGTGTGTGATCATGTTTTGATAACAATAAAGACTTTTTGTAATTTTTATTCGGTATATTATTTATTTTTTTTAATATTTTGTTTTGCCTTTAGTTTTTTTTTCTTTTTTTTTTTTTTTTTTTTTTAATTAAATTATCATCGCTCATTTAATCGTATACAATTTATCTGCTAAATCAGATACAAAAAAAAAAAAAAAAAAACATTCTTTCACAAATATTATATTATTTTTATATATAAATAAAAAAAAAAGTAAAACATTTACATAATTTTAAATATTATTCTTATTTTTTTTACTTTCATTAATTGTTTTTTTTTTTTTTTTTTTTTAGTGTATACCTGCATGATTTTTGTTTTGTCTATTATTATTTATTTATTTTTTCTGCTATTTTTCCAAAAATTGTATATTTGTTTTTTGTTTAATCGCATTAATCATCAATAATATAGTTTTTAATAAATTGTGGTTTTATTATTTTTATAAATATATATTATATACATAAAAAAAAAATGAAATAATTAATGGAAAAAGAATTAAATAAAATAATTACAATTTTTGTATTTTCATTTCAATAACCGAGAACTTATGTACCAAAAATAAAATAATAAAAAATAATATTCTCTTCTTTTTGAAGAAAACAAAAATTTAAATTAATTAAATATTAATAATAATACGATATCTTTTTTTAATTTATTAATAATAATTAATGTGTATATATATATATATTCTAATAATAATAATTAAAAAATATACTAAAAATATAAAATAATGATGAATCTAAAAAATAGTAATAATAATAATAATAATAATAATAAATTTATATAAATTAGTTTGCGCAGTCAGATTAAGTAAAATTAAAAATTATTACTTATGGGTTTTTAATTTATATATATATGTATTTTTTTTGTTTTTTATTTTATAAAAAATAATTATACAAAAGTTTTTTTTTTTAATTCATTATTATATTATATTTTAATATAATATTAATTTTTATATTTATCTATACACAATTTCTAGAAAAAACAAAACAAAAAAAAAAATAGAAAAAAATTATTATAAATTACAAATATTTTACAGGAAAACTAATATTTTAATTATTATTATTAATTATTTTTTACAATATATTTAGTTTTTGTTTTGTATATTCTTGCTTTTTTTTCTTTTTTTTTTATAATTATTATATTATTTTAATATTCAACCGCATTTTTTATAACTTTCATTTTTGTCGTCGGTGCATTTTTTGTACCCGCAATATCGCATAACTTAATTTTTTTTCTGACAAATTATTTGAAAATTAAGAATAAAAAAAACCATTTTAAAAAATTAAAAAATTATATTCTTGTTTAAATGTTTATTTTTTTTTAGATGGTGCCGTTCGTGGTGGATGGGTGGATGGTTCGGTGGATGGTTGGGGTGGGTGTGTGTGTGTGTATGTGTGTGTGTGTGTGGTGGTATTATAGTTGTTGGTTGTGGTTGGTGATAAATAATTACATATTAAAATAAATAAAATAGTATAAAAAAAAAATAAAATAATAATAAAGAACAACATTTAATTATTATTTATATTTTCATATTAAATATAGCACATAACATTAAAAATGTTATTTAAATTTAAATAAATACAATTTTCATTTTATTATTATTACAATGTTATGTTTGTGTTTCATAATATTTTTTTAATTTGATATGTTACTCTATTTAATTTAATCGTTTAATTTAATTAAATTGGTTCCTTTTTTGCTTTTCTTATTATATTTTATTTATTTATTTATTCATTCATTTTTTATAAGTACACAATTTTATATTTATTTTTAACTTTTGAGATAACCGCGTGTGTATAATGTATTTTAAATAAATATATATATACACACACAATTTTATTAATTAAGATAATATTATTATTATTATTATTATTATTAATAATAATAATAATAGATTATAGCAATAATAATAATAATATTAATTTTTTATTTAATTTCTATACAAAAAGATAAAAATTAAAATAATAATAAAAAAATTATTTACGAGCTGCTGTTCTGCTATTTTTTTTTTATTCGTTCTTATTTATTCTGTAAAATAATTTAATTGAATTAAATTTTATTTCAGTGATCCGAGTATTTAAATAACAATAATTAAATGATAATTGTTTGTATTGAAGGATGAATATTTATTATTATTATAAATATATATGTTGTTATTTAGATTAATGTTATTGCGCATCAATTGAATCAATCGATCGCTTTAGATTGCAAAAATTTCACATAAAATGTAAATGCGATTTGATAAACAAAATTTTCATGTTTTGTCATTATAGTCATTAGACTATTAAGAGATAGACTAGTATGTGAATTAATGGACACAGAAGATACGTGTATGATATAATATATTCAATCAGGCATTTACTGCGGCCAGAGGCACAATTATACATAGTACAATAATGCCAAATGTTAAAATGCATCATAAACCTAATACTGCTCATAAGAAAATACTTTAACGAACGCATCTGGGAGATTTTTCTTATGTTAACTTTTGTACTCCATCTTTATGTTCGATCAACTCATAGATTAAACAAGTCTGACTCATATATGTATGTATAGTAATAACAGAGAGAGGGTTAATAAATATATCATTCTGTTCAAGTTTTTGGAAAAGAATTTCCTAAATTCGGTAAAAACTACCAATATTTATTTAAAGTATATAAATATGTAACGTCCTTATAAATGGCACCGTATTCTGAAAAAGTTATCTAAATTCACACGAATAATAATATTGATATCTTATACTTGAATTATTTATAATAAAAGTTTGCCGACACGTTGTTTTATCAGTAATATTGATGAATTGATATGATTTACATAAAATATTTATATAGAATTTTTCAATTGTACAATTTACTGAAAGTCATACAATACTATACATTCCAACTCGTGTTAGAAAGCAAACTGCTATATTTAAATTCATCAGCAACAATTATTATCAAATTTAAAATATATTCATTTAATCATATCTTAAAAAAAAATTCAACTCTTTTATATATATAAAAAATCAATTTTCTTTAAAATTTACAATTTAAATTTTATTATTTTTTAAATGCATTGTAATAAATTAATTAAATTTTAAATAAATATATAACGAAAATTGTATTTTTTTATAATGGACGAAATTATTATTTTGTTGATATAGCAGCAAAAGAGAAAAATAATAATTAATAATAATTTATTTATTTATGGTTTTATTTAGAATTACAAATATTTAAAAAAAAAAAAATAAAACTTTTTCATTTAATGAAATTGTAAAATGTAGATAATTTTTGGTCGAAATATTAAAGTTACACATTTTTGAGTTTTATTGTGTTATTTAACTGGAAATTATCAATCTATGCTGTTAAAGTGTTTACTTCAAATTCGAGTTCTTATTAATTATGAGCACACACGAACAAAAATCAAATCAAAATTCGCTGTACTCAAGTGAAGAAATTGTTTTTAACATTCTTTTGAATGATGGGACACAATCTATTAAAAATGTAATTGAATGAACATTTTCAAGTAAATTTCAAAACATTGAATTGATTATTTTAAAAATAAAACAGTAAAACAATATAACGTTGTCTATTGAATCAATATATTGATGGAAGTTAAAATATTAAATTATTCTTCTCCAAAAAATGACAATCAAAAAACCGTCAGGTGTAACACACAAATAAATAAAATGAGGTACCATAATACAACATGAATTCAATAATTAATTTTCTTTTCTTTTCGTCTTATTAACAAAATTCTACTATTAATATATAATTATTATTTTACAAATAATATATTGTATTATAAATGGATATTATTTTAATATTAAAATATGGAATTCTACGTCTAGAAATAGTTTTTTTAATTTTATTTTCCCATTCATAATTTACATAAAAACAATCAAAATTAAAATCGCGATTTGCGCGCGGCGCTAACGAGTTGAATTTTTTCTTCATTATTATTATATATTATTTTAGTTAATTATTTATTTATTAATACATATTTTATATAGCATTTTTCATTATTATTATTATTTTCCTTTTTGTTCTATATAAAATTTTTGTTTTGCTACAAAAAAAAATCTACATACAAAAAAAAAAGAAAATTCTTTATATAATCTATTTCTATAGATACAAATTAATATAATTAATCACATTAATTATTCTAATTACGTATATAAAAGTTTCAAAAAAAATTGCTTGCACCCAAAAATTTGTTTGTTTTCTATTATTTTAGTTATTATAAAATTTACTATAACAAAATTGTATAATGCATTTATTTAATAATAATAAGTATTTATATAATTAATTTTGCCATTCGTTTGATTTTCAAAAACACTATACAATATTTTTTCAATTGTTAATTTACGAATCATAATATATTTATTAGTATGTAAAATGAAATAAATGAGAATCTAAAATGTTAAAAACATAAATTGATATCAGTACAAATGTTCAGTTTCTGGATTAATCATAAATTGAATTATTTTTATTATAATATTGTTCCAATGGTTTACAAACAATTAAAGCATTCATTGGTAAACTAATGTTAGTGAGAATAGAACTAAATGAAAATATATATAGTTCCCGAGAGGAACAGTGTTTAGACGGCGTTCAATCCAGAAATTGTAATTTCAATTTCGATACTGATATTTGTATTTTTCGTATTAAATTACCATTTACTCATTTATGGTATCAAAATGCTATTATTTAGAGATTAAAAAACACAAAACACGCCATATGAGATTTAAAAAAATTAAATTATACATTGAAACATAATTGAAATTTTAATTTCTAATAATATTATAAAACTATTAATATGATTTTAAATTTAATTGATTCTCATTTTCACATCACATTAAATATTCTATTAAAAGAAAATTGTATAGTTTTCCTGCAAAATTTATTAATAAAATGAATAATATTATCAATATATTATTCATAGTATCGCCCGCACCCCAATAGCTTAGATTTTATTATTTTGAGATTTTGTTAATTATAATAATATGAATTTTTGATTTTATTTATATAAAGGTATAAAATATTATTTGTGTGATCAAAATCAACTCACATTTTTTTGTTTTTTGTTACCAACAATTTAACTACATAATAATTTAAAACATTTACGAAACACACTGTCGCATTTCAGCAACAACAACATTAAAGTATTTTCTATTATTATTATTTAAGTGACAAAATAAATATAGAATATATGGTCAGAATGAGTATCGAAAAAAAATGAATAAAAACAAATAGATATTTTTGTTAAAAGAAATAAAATGCACCAGATTTTTTGTGTGCGACTGAAACCTTATGGCGAATAATTTAAAAAAGTATAAAAAAATATTCTAATAAAAAGTTAACTTGTAAATTATTGTAAATTGTAACAAATATCCATTGTAATATTTTATTTACTAATAATATTCAAATTATAAGATTTCAGATTCACATAAATTGATAAAATTAGTGCGGGTGGTTACATATTTGGCAGTTCATCTATGACTATATTCTTTATTTTGTTATTAATATTATTATAAATATTGTAGTTACTGAATATATACCAATTTTAAAGTTTCTTCGTTATTTTCATTTCATAATTAGTTTTTAGTATTTGTTTTTTTTTTTTTAAAAATTATTATTGCTTAAATATTATTTATAAAATTAATACACTTAAATTGTATATTTAGCTTTTTGTTATTTACAAAATGTTTTTAATAATAATATTTTCATTTTTTGTTCTTAATAATTAATGATTTATTTTATTAATTTATATTTGTAATTTTTTTTACATAATAAAAAAAAAATCAAAGTCTTATTACACGACGCCGCACAATTAATTAATAAAAAATAATAAAATATATATTTTATAGTTATTAAATCATAAATTAATTTACTTTTTAATAATTATAGTTCCTTTTTTTTTTTTTTTATTAAATATTAATTTTATTTATTTATTTATTTATTTATTTATTTATAGTTGGACTAGAGAGCTGAAAAAAAAAACAAAAAAAAAAAAATTGGCACGTGCGTGACGCAACCTCCGACGACCAATTATTTATTACATTTACATTTATTATATTTTTAGTATTCGTTTTATTTTATCTTATTTTTTTAATTATTTTCCGTAACGCACATTTATTTAAAATAATAAAATGTATTGTAAATTTTATGTTAAATTAATTTATGTATATATAAAAGTATTTATAAAATTATTAAATTTAAAGTTGATTAAAATTACTGTTGGATACCCAGCGTGCCGCCGCATCCGGTCGCACTGTCAACTATATAGGACCATAATCACTGAGCGCTTGACCATGTTGTGGACCTGGCAATGTAACAACAACAGAGACGGCGCGTGGATCAATAACGGAACCACCACCAGTAGTAGTGCCACAACCACCACCACCACTAGTAGATCCACCGATACCGGAAACGCCGCCTACATCGCCAGGTCATACATGACTGGCCGGCGGTTGTTTTAAAACGTGATGATGTAAATGATGATGACTAGTTGAACCTACGCTACCAATGGCCTGTGTATATGGTGTGGCCAATAATGAGGCAGCCGCTGAACCTGGTACACCACCCATGCCCGAACCAGCGTATGGATATGGTATGGGTTGACGTTGTTTTATTAATGCTTGATTGGCACCCGTATGATCGGGTGTACCGCACATGCGTCGCCAAAATCGTTTCCATGAATCAACTGTTTTACCAGACCATATCCATACGCCTGATGTTATGCCGACGGCTAACGCCATAAAATATTTTAACATTAATACCGAATATAATGGTTTGCGTCGGGCACCAACACCAACATTACATGGACACGCTAAACTTGCCATCCAATCCTCAAAAAATGTTGCCTCATATAAATTACAACCGATTACAATTGTCGCCGGTACCGTATACAATACACTAAATATACCGATACGTATCATTAATTTTTCTAATTTATCAGCTTTAGCACCGGCACCGATGCCACCTTGTTGCTTAATCACCGAACGTATACGAAATAATGATACAAAACCGGCCATTAAAAATGTTGTGCCAACAATTAAATAAACAAATAATGGTGCAAGTACAAATGTTTTCAAATTTTCTGTATTTAAATTGCCAACATAACATGTTCCGGAAACGGGATCACCATCAACGGCGGCCATCAACAACACTGCAACACTTTGTACGGTCGGTATTAACCATGCCGCCAAATGAAAATATTGTGAATGTTTTGCTATCGATTCGTTACCCCATTTTAAACCGGCCGCCAAAAACCATGTAAATGATAACACAACCCACCATATTGATGATGCCATACCAAAAAAATAAATTAACAAAAATATTAACGTACACGATGATGGCCCAGTCGATGAATATTTTATTGCGCGTCCATCGCATGCAACTTCGGCATGGCCCAATACAACACGTGACAAATAACCAATGGCCACCATAAAATAACATAATGATAAAAATACAATCGGACGTTCAGGATACTTGAATCGTTCGGTGTCTATTATGAATGTGGTTAGTGTCATTAGTGTGCTGGCGAAACACAGTCCCGACCACAGTGTTATCCATACTCCCGCGAATTCTTTTTCTTCGTTTGTGAAGAACGCCCCCTTGCACGGAATTCCGCAATTTGGTACGCTTGCGACCCTTCCGACGCTTGTGTTGTACCATATGTTTTCCTTCCCCAGGAGAATTAACGGTGCCTTGCAACGACAACCGCAATCTTTTTTTTCCCCTGAGGCATTTTGGCAGTTTTTTGAATTTTTTCCTTTACACTTATCTTTATCTTTTGCATTCGGTTTTTTCGAACCATTCAACGATGTTGAAGAACCACCACTGTTACTGCCTGAAGATCCTCCACTACTACCACCACCACCACCTGATGATTGTCCATTTGAGCCCGTTGAACCACTACCACCTTCTAAATAACTTGGTTGTTCCATACATAAATTATCTGGATCACCAGATATTGGAAATTTTTCACATGCCATACGATCCGGCCATTGAAAACTATATTGTAACATTATTGGTGCACAACCATTACGTGCACGTTCACATACTGTACGACACACTGGCAATGGTTTATGATAATCTTCGATACATATTGGCATATATAATGAACATAAAAAAAATCTTAAATCAGCTGAACATTTCATTTCAACTAATGGAAAAAATTGATTCACTTCAAGTCCGGCTTCTTCTTGTGTATCATGATTCATTTCATTTGGATACGATGTTAAATTGTAACCAATACCACGACACATTGCTAACTTAATTTCTTCGCAACGTGCTGGTGGATCTTTTGGTATACCAGCAATTGATGGTGGCGACGGAGGACTTGCTATACCGCTACCACCAATAATGCTACTACTACCACCACCACTACTGCCACCGATGCCACCACCATTACTTCCGCTACCACCACTATGTAAACAATTACATGTTGTTAATAATTGATATATAATTATTGATAATAATAGAATTAATTTCCAATTGTGTGCCATTTTTTGTGTGTTAATTTTATATGACCTTCTTTTTTCCGATTTTATAGTTATTACTATTATTTTTATTATTTACTTTACGTTAATATATATTTCTTTAAAATTATGTTACTTATTTCACAATATAATTATTAAATTTTCCTATCTTCTGTCTCAATTAATTATACAATATTTTTGTATAAATCCGTTGATATCAACAGGCGCAAAAATATTATAAAAATTGATTGATTCTATTCATCCATTTTTCGAAGAAAACAATGATTATCATCTTCGACCAAATAAATAATTATAAAATTTTCCATTTTCTTATCGATGTCACCAAAATATACTGCTGCGTCTGTGTTGTTGTTTATATAATAAAACATTTACTTATTATTTCCACATCTGTCTGTAAAGATAGAAGAAAAAATGAAATCAATCTTAATTAAAAATGTACATAAATAATATATTATTAAATAATTGTTCTATATGGAAAAATATACATATACAATTGTTTTAATATAAAACAAATGAAATGTCATTTTATGAACAGACTTTCAAATTATGTATTATTATTATTATGGTTTATTATGTGTGCAGTGTATACATAACTAATAACTATAGACATAGTATAAAGATACATATAATTTTGTAATGTGTCGGTTAATGTTTACGCTAATTTATCAAAATTGAATTTGACAGCTTATTTAAAAAAATAAATCTGTTGGAAAAGAAAAAAAAAAAAAAAATGATTTCGTAATAAATACAAAAAAAAAAAAAATGTATGAGAATAATTGAATTTGATAATATATAATATGAATTTATACGCTACACATCGTCTCAATCATATGTTTAGATTAGAAATGGAAAAAAATTTACTACTTCTTCTTCATCTTCGTCTGTCTTAATAAATTTGTTATTACAATATAAATAATATAAATATTATATTTACAATTTACAGATGAATTTTCATCGTTAATATCTTAAACCTTTAACTTGTTGCGTGTAACGTGTTAGTTGGAATGCAAAGTCTTTATATATTTGGTTTGACAAAAGGGTTAACTATATTGATATTTATACTTAAAATAAATGTTAATTAACTTTAAAAAATTTGTAATACAGAGTACTGAATGGTTAGTATATCCAGGAGATAAGTATTGTATTGTAATATATTTACTTAAATATATATGATTCTACAATTATTAAGTCTTATTTTTTAAATTGATCTATTTACTTTATGAATAAATATAGTTTCATTTTTGTTTATCTCAATCTCAATTACATTCAATTGAAATTTAAATATTATAATAATATATAAAGATAGTTACAATAAATATAAGTTAAATTTTGTAATTATGTGAGTTATTTAATTAGATTTAATATATACGCACATATTTTATGAATGGAAATAGATCAAGATTAGTTGTGAGCGGTGTGTTATATGTTCTGCTATACAGGCAAACTTTACATAATATTTACATATATTATAAAATAAAACATTCCGGAAATTTAACCATCGTCAATTTTTCGAAAAATTAATATAAAAATGGAATTAAATCCCATTCCAAGTCAATGTCTTAATTATTTTTAACGAAATCTTCGATCAGTGTAAGCGAAACGTTGTCATACATAAATTATTAATGTTTTAACTGTGAATATATTTTAATTATATTTTAATTTTATACAATTTAAATAATATAATTCACTTAATATAAAACAAGTATTTTATAAAATATCATTTACGTAGTTTTGCCATTTTCAATTTTAATTTATTATATACGGACGATATTACACATATACGACGCATAATATATAGACAGACAGACGAACGCATTTTCGTACCTGTTTATATATTGCAAATTTATTTAATATTATTCAAAATATTTTGTATCTTTTTTTCTTGTGTTAAACATATCGATTATTTTTACTTCCTCTTTTTCAATTATATTATCCATATGAAAACTAAGTGATTGCACAACATATCACTGATATTTTAGTTGAATTTTTTAATTCAAAGAAAATGGCCAGAATTTATGTATCGAAAAGGTAATGTGTTTCGCACACATCTTTGGTCACTCTGTTAAAATTAGTGGAACTTGTTTGCCACCATCTGCAGATTACCATTTATTTGGTAGTTATTTGGAAAAGAAAAACTTCTGGAACGGTATAAGAATTTAAAATATCGCTGATAATGTCAAAAAGGTTTTTTGTTCACAAGGACCTAAAGTTCTATATGAACAAAATGGACAATACATTATAATACTAAAAAAAAAAGTTGTTACGTTTTATGAAAAAATAATTGTGTTTTGCGATCATAAAAAATGGGCAGCAATAACTTCGTTGTCAACCCAATACATATTTGTATGCAATATATAAATACTGGAAAACACAAATGTCTACTTTAAAATTCAGAAATTTGCTTTTTATTTTATGTTGTACAATATACGTGATCACAATAATTTGTTGAATGTTATATTTTATTATGTGTTTTAAAAATGTTCATAGTATATTCGCATAAATAGGGTATGACCACCAATAGCCGCAATATAATCACTTTTCAGTAAGTGGTATATCCTCGTATTATATAAATATATATATATGGGACAATTTGTCTAAACTCTAAACTATTGTAAATTATTGTTATACAGTTAGTGATACATATGTGAATTAAGTGATATTTTTATACAACACTATTAAATCATTTGTTATACAACTTTAATGTGTAAAAGTTCTGTAGCCTTAATTTCACTATTAGGCGAATAAGATAGGTAATTGAGAATATCGTAAACGTTATGGTGAAACACATGACAAAGTGTTAAAAAAAAACTATTGCTTATATATAATAAATTGTACAGTATTTTGAATTCATAAAAAAGTTTTAATATAAGACATTAATTGTAAACAACCCTGTGCCATATGAGATTGAAAATGCATTAAACAACACATACCATCCAAACATATTAAATTGTATTTTACAATCATAAAATGAGCACAACAAATGCATGTGTTTGAATATTTTGTATTTATTTATATATATATATTTTTGGTTCAAATATAAATTTTGGAAATTTGTTGTTGTCCGGCCACACACAGAAAATTTTGTAAGAGTATATATTTACAATATTTTCAAAAGAATCAATATATTGTTTGTGTAATTTTGTATAGTACTACAATAGAATTCAATTCTTTAATGTGATACAATAAAAACATATCATATTATGACAAATATTATCAAGTTAAATAGTATATCAAAACTGTAGTTATTTATTTATTTTAAAAGATTTTCATTGTTAAAGAGCATTCTCATTGAATATTCGATGTGGAATAAAAAATAATAAATAATAAATAAATAAATAAAAAATGCTGCACGTTTTAGTGTATGTTCGCCCATTCTGGTCGTTTTTATTTTATCCATATTGATGTTGGAAACGATGACGGCAGGTTTTAGTATCCTAATAACACACACAACTGCCTTTCCCATCAAAATACATACCAAACATATAGGTAATAGTATAGACTTGTCGACATTACTTATATGCATGCACCAATTAATTTCGATAAGAAACATAAATAACAATGTAATGAATAAATGAATATATAGTTTAACATATCTAGAAATTTGAAAACAATTACCTTGTTTCCATTGAGAAATATATAGTGTTTTGTGGGTAAAAGTTTACGGTGAAAGCATTACCCACATAGTTGCTATACAAAACCCGGCTAACACTTTTGCGATGGAAACATTTTTATAGCATAAATAATGCCAACTGATAAACTAAATATATAAAGTAAAGAAAATGTTAACAAGAAATTTGATTAGACATCTCACTGCTGCCTCCTCCTCCATATTCAGATAAAATTTGAAACTATATATACATTTTTTTTTATCCAAATTAATGTTTATTTACGTTTTTTTTTCTTTTTGTTTTCTATATTAATAAATTAAACAGAATTTCAACATATACAAATATATGGTATATTGTGCATTTGCATATATATTTATATAACTTTTTAGTTAATTAAAACTAAATAATGTTATTATAATGCAGCACCAAAAATAAATCGGCGAAAAGAAAATGGCAAAAAATACATTGAATTTTATAAATTTTAATGTTAGTTAATTATTCTTTTATTTTTTTATTTTTTGTATCCATATACAACTTGTTTTCTTTTATATGTGTACACATAAATGTTATGTTATTAAATGTACATATTTTTCAAAATCAACAGCTGCATAAAAATTCATGTTCATGTTTTCTTTTTTTTTTCAAAATAATAATTTTTTATTTTTGTCATCCGGTAATGAAATACTTTTTTCGTTTCTTCTTAAAAAAGAATTTTCGTACATATTTAAAATACACATATATTTATAATTCGAATGAACATTATCGTTTTTTACGGTTTTTTTTTTTTCCAATTTCACATAAATTTATATACAGATGAAATCTGCGAATCACACGAAATCCTTTTTATTTTTGTCAATTTTTTTAATTAGTTATTTGTATTTATTTTTTTTTTCGTTCGTGTCTGCCTTATGTCTTCTCTATAGATATATGTTTTTTGGTGGAGGTAAAATAAATATATATAATAATTTATGGATATGTTAAAGATATATATCCAATTTCACGGAAAATCATATTGCGATTTTATATTTATATATACTTATTTATAATAACTTCAATCATATATAAATGGTATATTACACCAAATATTTACGATACAAAATAATATATGTTGGAAAAGACAAAGTACATTTTTAATTCATTTATGCAGAAAAAAAAATAAAAAAAACCATTGAGATAAGTTATGGTATGCGTGTGTCTGTCTTTCATTCATATAAGACACAAGTGTGTATCTAATAATGATCAAAACAAAAACAACACATATTAACAAATAAATAATTTGTATTAAAAAAATAAAATAAAAATAATATATATAGGAAAAAGAAAATTATAAAAATTGAATATTTCCTGCTATTAAAAGATTAAAAATATAATATGTAATATTCTAAGCAAAAATTCTTTATATTGATATATTAAAAATGTATATTTATGGGTTTAAAAAATGGAACTATAATAATATTTCCAGTTAAAGACAAGCAACCACCCCACATCGCAACTATCACATGTAATTATTTATAATTTGATTTGTTTCTTTAAATATTAAACTATGCGTATAAATAATTATAATTAATTGATTTTATTAATTAATATATATATATATATTTATTTGATTGATTGATTGAATGTGGCTTATATATTCTTACAAATGATGTTTCAAATAAAATTTATATAAATGTAGTCTATATAGCGTGCACAGTCTATAACTATTTCTACTTCATTATTTTATTTCACTAATTAATATTTTATGTTTTTAAATTTTGTTACATATATAGAAAAAGCAAATAAAAACATAAAAGTGTGATTACGAAACAGTTTTGTAACATTAAATTGTAAAAAAATTAAAGAATTTAACAAATTGACTTTTATTTTGAACACCGGGAAAAAAAAAAATTATTCAAATATATTACTTTCATATTTGTTAACATTAAAAATAAATAAATTAATTTTAAACCATCTATTTAACAATTACAGATTTTAAAGTTTATTTTTGTCGTAGAGATATTTCTTATTATGATGATTTATTTGTCTGTCAATATATGTCAAGAAATGGCTATGAAATAATGTCGGATACGCTATGCAGAGATTAGCAATGTTATATGAATATATAACTACGTGCGATCAACAAATATTATTTTCTATTAATTAGCTCACCAGGATACTAACAAACAAAAAAAAAATGCATTTGAGGATTCTGAGCTATACAAAACACGGGCGAATTTTGAATTATAAAAATATATTTATAATATTGAATATAGACGCAGGTGGATTTAATAGTAAGAAATATAAATAAATACGTAAAAAAAACAGTAAAACGTTTCTTTTGGATAACCTTTTATTATTTTGTATTTTTTAAATCATATATAGCTGAGCATATAGATATGCTATAGATAGATATGCATAGATTTGCTATATGTATCTATTATTTCAGGACGAAGAATATTATTTTGTATACGATATAAATAATATAAAATTCAACTGGTTTTAATTTTATAACAATATTAATAAGTTAAAAAAAAAAAAAGGATCCTTTAAACTTTGTTATAGTTTTGCTGTGCATGGCTCTGCATATGGTTCATAAAAAAATTTCATTGAATACAATTTGTATAAAGACTTAGTAATTTATACAACATTCCTATTAATTTATTGCTTTCTTTTAATATTATTGCTATATATACGAATATATAATATATTCTGCAATTGATATAGAATCAAATTGCATTAATATTTGTTTCCATAGCAAATTAATTCTATATTCATATTACATATTTATAATTAATTTAATAACATGGTATTTATATCGGAATGAATAATGAATTTTTTGAATGACACGACGACCTGTATGATTTTATTTTATAAAATAAAGTTAAGCAACACCGTATCGGTTAACCACCCAGAAAGGGTGGCAACGACGAATATTGTACTCAATCCAATATACAATAGAAGACAACGTAACTTTTTTTATACTGAAAACGTTAAATTATTCATTAATTAAATTACAAATTTTACATATTTTATCTACAAACATTGCGTTTAATTATATAGTTTGAAATATGTATAGGAACCCATCTACTTATAATGGTTCGCATACGTTATGTGAATTTATTAGAAAAGATAATATGATATACACTATTTTCATATAATTAGTTATTAATTAAATCGGAAAAAAATCGTTTCTTTAAATTATATAAATGATGTTACAAACACCTTATAATAATAATAATAATAATATATTTAATTTTATTTTACTTTATATTGATATATACAATATATATTATACATAGAGATTTAAATCAGATTTTTATTATAAGATATAAAAATGAACCCCACGCAATAAACTTCATTAAATCATTAATAAATTATTAAAAGAAACAAAAAAAAAACAAGTATTTGTATATAAACAACGAACCATATAAGAACAAAATAAAAAAAAAATAAAAAATACACATAATATTACCAAATAACTTAAGACGAATATATATATATACAACAACAATATCACTAAACTATATAGAAATCAAATGGCGACATCAATGACCATAATTCTCGCTTGCAATGCTGCTGTCCCATGTTTCTTTCTTATTATATTTATATATATATATATATTTTCTTCTTATATCTAAATATATATACTATAAATACATATTTGTTACATCTCACAATCTTATATATATACAATATATAAAATATATATTAACACAGAGACCAAATGTTTAACATAATATCGACCCGCGCGCATTTCATTTTAAACAGCATCTCTCTCTATATATATATTGTATATATATGTACATGCATTCAGTATATACACGCGGGGATTAAATATATGCTATATTAAAATGGATGGAAGAAAAAAAGAAACAATTTTCATATAGACATGTTTTGTTTTGTTTTTGTGGATTAAAAAAAGATAAAGTAGAAATAAAATAACAACTATAAACATGAAATGGAAACAAAATATAAAAAAAATACGTAAGTAAAAAAAAAGATTAACTGATACTGATAAGACCTGCATGCATTGCACGATTAAAAATCGAGTCCTTTTTAAATTATATTTTGTTTTATTTATTTAACAAATAGAAGAAAAAACGAGTCAATTCTTTGGTTTTTCGTTTCGTTTTTGCTTCTTTTTTTTTTTATATAGATACAGTCAAGTTAATATTATTTTGTCTTTTATACTCGTGTACAATACAATTTAAAAAACAATTAAAACCGAAAAAAACATCATTTGAAAATTTCGATAGCAAAGATCTCTGCCTCCTCCTTCCCACATATATTAACCACAAATTACAATTTTAATTAAATCCTTTCTGTTGTATATATATATTTTATAAAATTTAAAAATTATTATTAATTAGTTTGTATAAAATAAATACATTTCCAATGGAATCATAAAAAAAGCTGCTTTTATCAATCACAATTTGCATACATAACTAAGTTATTTAATGATTATTCTAAACGGCGAACTATTATGAACTTAACTGTAATACGTTCATAAATGTTTAATATATATGAAAAAATATAATACTACGATATTAAATATATTTTTACCCTCAATATAGTTTTATAATAGCATTTTTGATTCGTAGATAGCAAAATTATATATTAGTTATAATACATATATTACTAAAACATATTTTCTAATAATTTATTTGAAAGAATTTATATCAAAGTATTATTACAAGTATGTAATATAGGTCGTTGCCATATATACCTAGAGAACCACATATATATATATATATATAGGAATTGATTGTTCTAATAAGTGTCATCATTTTAAGCATCTGTCTGCTGAAATGCATTTAAAACATTTATATACCTCTTTTTCGACATTATGCAAATGGTTCTGTATCATATATGGAGAAAATCCAAGAACTAATTATATATATATATTGCAGATGTTTGTTAACACAAATTTTTAAAATAAACAAGACAATTTAAATTTTATATATAGTCTTTGTTTTATAAATATATATTTATATACTTTTCGTAACAATAAAACGAAATACTGTAGAAAAATGAAACTACTACTACAACTACACGACAATATATTATATCAGGTTCATCGAATAACAACATGGGGAAATTCCATGGAGGAAAAGAATATTAAATACTAAATAATGTAAAGTTTGATAGGGTATCACTACCCCGAAGATTGATTTAAAACCTTCAGTGAGATCTACATCCAAAAATATAAAACCATCTGCAATAATATATATAATAAATGCGGGCAAACAGATACTTGATTCTAAAAATGGACAAAGTCACTGTCACAAGAACAGCATTAGCAGAAACATTATGTAAAATGTTTTATAAATTTTAAATAATTGTATAAACGTATTACATCTGAGTGGAATTATTTTATGAGTATTAAATAAATAAGGAAAAACATTTCAACACTTGCATTTGTGTGTAGACACATAAGTATATTTTTTTAAATTTCATTTTTTATCCTATTTGTAATTTTTTTTTTGCATGTTAAATTATATACTGATGGCAGTAATGTTTTGAAAAATTGTATAATGCCATAAAATTCATATATATTGTGAAAACAAACAAAATACATATATATATAAATAGGTGTGTTGGGTATATGAAAATATTATTAGTAGTATTTTATATAACATAACGATGAAAAATCTAAATAAACTTTAAAATGATAGAAAATATTTTACATTTTTCTACGTGCGTTTCTATTTTTTTTTTTTTTTTCAAATGTGCGCGCCCGATGATAAATAATTAAATAATAAAATAAAATATTCTCGTCCAATTAATTACGATAAAATGCGGTAAGTATTTATTTAATTTAAATATTTATATTATTATATAAACGTGCGTGTGTTACGTGATTATATGCAAAAAAAAAAGTAAAAAAAAGTCGGAAATCATTATAATATTGTGTAATAATTTATTTTTATAATTTAAAATAATAATAGGAAAACACATAGTTTTCATGTATGAAAATAATAATAGTTAAAATATAATTTTTCTTAAATTCATTTTTCATCATTATAAAATAACGCAATTATAAATATGCTCGAACGTTAATTGTACACGCAGCACCACATATTATTTTTTTTTTTTTATAGAAAACATTTCAATTTAAATATAAAATAAAAGAAAACAAAACGATTTCTTTTAAAAATAGTTTTCGATCAACAGTTGTAATAATACAAATTATAAGAATAATAATATTAATTTTTTGATATTTTTTTATTTGTCTATTTGTCAAATTTAAAATAAATTTTACATACAGGCGACGGCGGGTGGCGTCGCTCGATCGAGCCCGTGCTTGGTTAAAATAAACGCAGAGAAAATAAATGAACATTACAGGTTGTATTAACAAAATAATAACTTATAATGAAATAATAATGATACAAATTATAATTACAATCCTCAAATTATTATGAACAATAAAGATAAATTTTTTTTAGATAAATAAATAAAGAATTGTTTCTCTTATATGTTTTTGTAAAATATTTGCACAATTCTTGTATAAACTTAAGATAGGGTAAGAATAATGAATAAATAACAAATATATCACCGGCGTCTTTCTGCAAGTCATGCTATTGCAAGTATGGAACGTGTATACGATTTCTACCAAACATTCCTTACATACAGTCAAGTTTGTAAATTACTCCGCATAACAATTCAACACGATTGATTAGAATAGCATTCAATATATATCCAATGAGAGTATTATAGAATGTTGAAATTCTTGGATGTTACCATTTACTACACCCCGTTTCATAAATACAAAATGACACACAAGAAAAATAAAATAACAACTTGTACATAATATAAACATTATAAATAAATTTAGTATATATACTAAATTTACATATGCGTATAGGAAAACTTAAGAGTTTAGAGACTATAGAAAAATAAAATAAATAATAAATTATTATGTGTTTTCTCTTTTTTCTTGACATCTTTTAGCTATATTTTAATTGATGATAATTAGGGGGGAAAGTCAATTTAAAAATATATAAAGCATATTTATGTTTAAAATTATATGTACAGTAAGAATTTTTTAACCATAATAACTTAATGCAAACACCATATAAAAAGGAAAAAAGAAAGTAATTATATCTTATCTATTTGTATACACACAATATAATAATTGAATCAATCACTTAACTCTTGATTAAATATAGATTATAAATTGTGTATACAATAAATTAAGTATGGTGAACCTAAATTCATATGTATTTCTTTATGAAAATCTAAATGTTTTAAAAAATGGAAATTTAAGATTTTTGGATTTGTTATACAGAATGTTTGAAATGCATTATAATTTCTTACAAAAAATTTCATCATAGTAAAATCCGAAATTTCTTTTCATCGATTAAAACGATTTTAAACTGGATATTTGACTGGAAATTTATTATATATTTATGAAAAAAAACTGATAATCCGGGATTAAAACACACTAAAAAATGTCTATACAGACCATATATATATATATATATAAAATAACAATGCACAAACGAGCTTAGGGATGCTTATGGACTTTATAATCCATCGAAGACAGCTGCAAATATTATATATATTCTGTGAAAAAATAATATAGACAAAATCTATATAACAAAAATTAATGATAATAGCAGACGAATAAAAAATGATATTTAATTTATAGATAGTTAAATCCCAATCGCAAATAAATATTATTATTATTATTATTAAATTGAACATATGTGAAAATATACATTGTAACAATTTTTACATTATGAATATACACATTTATTTATTTATAAATATAGGATATTTAAATATTAACTTAAAAATTTCTTATATTGTATTTGGTATATGAAAAAATAATATAAATTAAATTATTTTTAATTGACAGTTCTCTCTCCACCCTCGTCTACGTGTACCGTCCATAAATATATATAAACGGATAAAATTCATAAAAGGCGTTATAGTGCTAAAACTAAAAGCCCGCACAATTCGTATCAGATGTCACCCTTCTTCTGAATATATATCAAGTCATTTTTTTTAAATATATGTATAACGATGACAAATATTCTAACTAAATACATATAATACACAATACAATAAATGACATATATATAAAAATAATAATATGTCAATTTATGCGTATCTATTTACAATTTTTTAACTATATTAATATACACAAAAATGTATCGTAAAATGGGGAATTATTTATACGCGATTGTGTGAGGTATTTTTTATTTAAAAAATTCTTTAAATTTAAAAAACCAAATAATAGAAAATTAATTAAATTTCATTGCAAGGTAGTTACATAGTCAATAAATGAATTTATGTATTATTGAAAACCTAATTTTAATAAATGTTAATATTAATTAATATACAATTTTAAAGAAATAACAATGTGATGATCACAATAATTGGTGGTTGAAATGTTATGACATTTGTGACACCATTTTACGGTATAGAATTCAACAAGATGTTTATTTTTTGGTACGCAATTTATAATGTATTTGAATAAAATATAAAACATATAATAAAAATTTCCTCACCCATTTATGTCATGTCTAATTTTCTGTAAACTCATCCTCATCATCGTTTTAAAAATTCAATGTGCAATTTTAACAATAACATAATAACAGAAGAAGAAGAAAAAAAAAACGTATTGTATTTTATCCCATCGACTTCTAAATAGATAAATGAAAAGAAGAAGAATTGATGAAATTTGGTATAATTTTGCTTTGTATAAAATACTAATGTATTTTATATTTATACTCGTAGTACTCGTTTTGCACAAAGAACCATTATTAAATTATCATTTTTTTTTTATTTATTATTTAGTAAATATGTCGATAACACAATACACATAAGCCCATATTTATACATTGATTGATTGAGAAAATTCAATTATTGGCAAAATATATACTAAATATATTAATGAACACACAAGTATAACAACATTCAATTTAACCCTTCCAAATCACACATCCACATATAGAATGGTACACCCATTCTGCATATTATCATAACTCTATGTGAATATATATATATTGTAAAAATTAGTTTCATTATCGATATACAACAAATAATGTTTTTCGTATTTTATATATTATTTTTATGAATCCTATCATTTAATATAGTCGGGGAACAGGGTGCGGTATACACACACATTACATAAAGTTTATATATATTATTTAATTCAATGATTAATTATTATAAAAATATATACTGGGAAAAAAGAAACATTCAAGCTTTATTAATCAAAAACAAAATAAAACAATTAAAACTTTTATAATATATATTACAAGAAAAAACAAATACTTCAATTTGACATATACAGATTAATTTTGGATGAGGTTGAAAAGTGGAAAAGATAAAAACAATGGATTTGATATAGTGAAAGTTTATTTATATAATATATATTACATATTCAACTATATTATTTTGGTCATAGTTATAGATGGTGAGGATGGTGGTTCGGTTGTTATATATATTTTAATATATATATATACTTTTGTATATTAACAAGCTGTGGTTTTTATATACTCATTTTAACTAAATTTTTCTGTTTGTTAATATATACTTTTATAAATGTTATATATTAATAAATCCGTTTTTATTGGTAAAATTTAGGCTCATAAGAAATTTTATTATATAATAATTGTTTAAGTACTTTTTTATTTTGAAAATTGGTTCATATACCAATTTTATATAACAATAATTTCATGTATATGATTTTATCAATTTTTGCTTATTATACTGCACAAATCAGCAATTATTTCATTATGAATGAATAGTTTTCTTCTATGCAAAAATAATGATGAGCATGGTCCATCAAATACAACTTGTATATACCCATATATATATATATAGTCATGGTTGGTTGACGGTTATACAAATCATGATTACATAACCGACTACCATCGCAGTATGGTTTTGGTGTGTGTGCTATATCATATAGTGCAATATTCTGAATATATCATTATTTACTAAAAAAAAAAAGGTATGAAATTATAGGTACTTAATCACAAAAATATAATAAATTATTATATATCGAATTATATGTGTAACATATTTTTAAGAGAAATTATTTTCAACTATATAAAACTATTTACATTTTATCGTATCGTATTTAGACAGATACATTTTGTAAATTTAATATTTCATTCATAAAAATAACATTTAACAATTTTTCAACAAAAAAAAAACTATTATGATATAGATAAAAAGACAATTTTTAAATGCTCATAATATTTAAAAAATAATATATTATAATTTTATTATATTATAAATTTAAATATGATATAAAAATTAAAAATAAAAATAGAGTGTATTTAAATATAAAAAATGATTTATCAATATTTAATGTACGGACACAATTATTTTATGGAACTATTTAATACATCAAAATAAAATGTATAAATGAAAAAATTAAAAAATAAAGTGTACGATGTGAGTTTTTTTTTTGCTTGCGTGTGTGTGTGTGTGTGTTTGTATATTTCTAATTTTCATCATCAATAAATAATTATTATTTTTAGATTGAAATATTTAAGCAATGTGTAAAATGTTATAAAAATAACTTGAACATTTATACTTAATTCACACTTAAAATATATTGCTTTCGGAAAATATGTACATATGCTGAAACGTACCACTGAACATATATTTTTTAAATTATACATATAATATATATGTAATACATGTGTGTGTGTGTGTGTGTGTATATAATATACATTACAATTTTATTTTCAAAATATATATAATTGTGTGTACATAAAAAGAAAAAAAAACAATTTTTTTTTACAATAAAAACATATGTGAAAATATAACAAAAACATTAAAATATTATTATGCTTTTTTTTTATATTTAACGTTATATATAACGTGCACTCTGCAAAATGTGCATAATATATACAATGTATTTGTTGTCCACTCATGTTTGCAGACAATTTATAATAAATAAAAAATGTATGCAAATCTATCGTTGTTGATTAAATGTATGTACCTATAAATTTTTATTCATTTATTAATGTTGTATTAAACACATATATAAATTTATAATATCAATATGCTATAATATGTACATGCAGATGCATATAATTATACAGAACAATAATGTATTGAAAACTAATGCAGAGCCATAACATTTTCTGAATTTAATAAGTTTTTCAATATGTAAAAATGTTAAATATTGCTATAGAACACAACAGCACCAAACTGAAATTTTTAAAATTGTAAATACAAGACATTTTGTTCAAGAGTAAAAAGTTTTTAATTAATTGGTTAATTGAAGTTAAATTACTTATGAAATCTTAATCATAGTAAATCTATTGTATGCGAATGCAAAATATATAATTTCCAACATTGTTTTATATTTTCCTAATTATTTTTAAAATGCTGACTGAGAGAAATTTCCCACTTCCTCCATAAATATACAATAATTTTAGTGCAAAATCGATACGTTCATTTAACTTAAATTTTTCTGTTGTTCACTTACTTTTGTACATATACTGTATATGTGTAGTGTATGCACATAATTGTACATATAACATTCATATATTTAATATATAATAAATGCATTTCTATTTAAAAAAAAAAGACTAAACAAAGTTCTATTTCAATCAATCGTTTTTAATATTTTGCAATATATTTTTTATTATTAGTTAGCTTTTTTCAAACAACTCTATTAATTCATCAAATACATATAACATATATAGCGTATTTTATTTGTATATTGTATGTATTTCAAAACATATAATAACATCTATCTGTATATGTATGCCCATGAAAAAACGCTATACATCAATTTGTTAAAAATGTAATAAAATGTCTAATATGTACAAAGCTTAATTCCCTCTCTATTGATTTGATTTTTAAACTATTGATATATATTTATATTAATTTCTGATCAATATACAGTGTTGAGCCATATAATTTTAGAATAAAAATCGAAAATATTAATTGTCATTTCTTGATTTAACAACCCTTAGAATTTATTACACACGATAAAAATTGCGTGTGAGCAAGCTATATGTGTAAGATCATCTTCAGTACCTTAACTTTTAGTTACAACTTTAAAATATGTTTTAAATGCTATATTTTATAACATTGAATTGAGTCAAAAAACACATCGTTTATGCTTTAGTTTGTCAAAATTAAATAATTAAAAAAATTGTGTATCAACAACAAGCGTTTCTCGTGCCACTCATATATACGTAAACCGTGTAACGTACATACACACAAAAAAATGATCTTTCTGTTATAAAATAAACATTAATGAAAATGAAAATGAATTCAATACATGTACATACATTCCATATATACACAATATACAAATACATAGATATATATATAAATACAATGTATATATGATTTCTATATAATGCATTTTTGCATATAATGTATATTTTTGCATACACTAATCTATATTGGAAATGCTTTTTAGAAAATTTTCTGTACTGAACATCACATAACATATTTGTATTTTTTTTTTAAAAAATACTGTTGTGATGTTAGTATTTACATAAAAAAAAAAAAAAAATTTGTAGGATTGTTTTTGAATATATAAATTCATTTTTCTTATACATAATATACATAATATACATACTTTCATTATATGTATGTGGAAAAAAGTAGTCGTCTAATGACGAGATGACTAGAATAATAATAATAATAATAATCATATGATGATGATGATGATGATGATACTGTTATGAATGGTATATATATATATATAAAAAGAAAAAGGTGATGGTTATGGTGCCATGCATATGATGATGTAAAGAAAAACAAACTCATATATGTGTTCAACTTGAAATAACTTTGAAAAAATAAATATGCTGTCATATCAAGTAGCCATTGACATCAAGATATATATATATATTTATAATGTACATGATGTATAAAACGAGCATGTAGATTTATTTTTATATTTTTCGTATATTTACAATAGGATTTGATAAGTTTCCGGAATTAACTTCTGCAAGGAACCGTCCATTGCTGTTAAATACATATTTATATAATTTATAACGAATGTTATCCTTCAAAGAATTGCTTTCAAAATTACATGTAATTTTAACGATTATATAGTTTGTAAAATTCATACATACAGAACTGATTTAAGGGAATTAATTTTTATAAATTTCGATATTCGTATACACTGAATTTTGACTCAATTAAAAACAAATACTTATGCTATTGCAAATATATAATATACAATATAATCAATACACCCAAAATCATGAGAGAATGTTATAGATAGATAAAGTGAATATATTAGAATTGATAACGTTTAATAAAGAATTTTATCATCCACAAGAATATTGAATCTGAATTCTCTTTCTAAGCAACAGCACAATTCAATCAATTGATTAGGGATTTAGTATCCGTAGCAACAATGTTTTCAAACTCAAAGAAATGGTTAAAATGAAAACGATACATTTTCATTCCGGAAACTTATCGCCAAATCATATTGTTTACAAATGTACAACACAACGCAATAATATATATAAATATATACATTTTTTTTTTATTGTATATATATACAAAAATGTACAAAATAAAACGAATGTGCTATATGGTGATAGGTAGTACACTACACTATTGCATATATATATATAGATACCAGAAATTGTTGTGGGGATTTCATATTATACAATATATATATATATTTTACAATATACAATTCATACGAGCATTTGTATTTATGTTATTTTTTCGTTGAGATTTCTTCGTAATTTTTCTATTTTATTACAGACAAAAAGTATATGGTATAAATATAGATTTTTTGTTTTTTTTTCATTAAATTGTTATGATGATTGTTGTTGCTTTGATTTGCTAATATTGACATTTTGAGTGTGTTATAAGAAGAATATATTTTCCGAAAATTTTTGCTGACTGAATAAATATTTATTATACCTTATATTCTCAATCAATATATAAAATACAAGACTTGTGTGTGTATATTGGTATAGTATTCGAATATACAGAGAGACATAAATATTTTCAAATATATGTACCATAATTATATAAGTGTATTTATTTATAATCGTATGTAGGGTAGGGTAGGGTAGATCATGGACGTGCTTTTTTTTTTCTTATTCCGCCCCCCATTAGGACATCGTAACCTTCATTTTTATATGGAAACACAATTTATATATTATATACAAAATAATAAAAAAAAATTATTATTTCTGCTGAACAAAGATTTTTGAATTTACACATTCATAATGAACTGTTCCAATGGTAGCCGAGTAGAAAATCTCAGTATATAATATCTTAGCTAAAATATTGATATGAAAAAGAAATGATTCTACAAGTCTGTTGATCAACATATGAATGAATAATTGTCTCAATTTGAATGTAAATTCTTTCAAAGCTATATACCAATAATTAAAATTCATGTTAAGTGCAATGTTTAAACGAATATAATAATATCCACCACTCTATATTATATTATACCACACAAATGCTATTTCTAATATTTTACTTTATAGCCAGCCACAATATTGTATATGCAATTTTTGCATAATTTATTATTAAATTTGAAATAACTACATATGTGTGTGTTGATAATGATTACAATTGTTTTTCTTTTTCAACACACAGACACACACAGAAACACACAGTTTATGCATTTAATAACTATATAATACGATGTGTTACTGCAATGTACGCACATATAAATAGTTTATTATTATGTAAATAAACATAGAGAAAGAAAGAAACTATATAGATTTATATGTAAATATTTAATATGTTAAATTATATACAAATATAGTTTTATAATACAAATATTTTGGGTTCAATGTAGCAATTTTTCCATTATTATTAATATAAGAAAAAAAAACTTATAGTATTATATATGTTAAATAAAATTTATGTTATAAAAACACCGCATAAAAAATGACTAAAAAAGTGACTAAAACGTATTGTAAGGAACACAAATTGCATATAATAATAGGCTAAAATGATGAAATATTTTTTTTTATTTAAATATTAAGAAGATTGTCCACTCTGCCATACAGAAATTATATATAGATTTATCTTTTATATATATATATACAAGTAAATTATTAGGTTCAGCTTAACACTAACACAAAAAAAAAATAAAAAACCCAACAAAAGAAAATTATATTTTAATTTCATCATTTGTTTAGTTTTGGTTTTTTTCGCAGTGTACCAAACAAAAAAAATATGAATGATATATTGTTTGTGTATATAGAATTTTAGTAGATGAAAAATTGAGTTATTTCCGTATTTTTCTTTTGTTTGTATATATTATTATAATAGAAAATTATTGTATATAATTTTCTGCATAATTTATGGTATATATGTAAATTTAAATGTAGTATATGTACAAATGTGTGTGTGTGTGTGTTGTGCATATATATATGATTTAATGTATATGCAAAAAATAAATTATGCATATACATTTTTATTTATATTATATCCGGTATTTAATTTATGTGGAAAATTACTTGGAAAATATTAAGCAATAAATATTTCTTGTTTGTCTTTTTTTTTATTTTTTTCTGGCAAATTTGGTAAAAATTAAATAAAATGTTATGGAAATTAAAAAAAAAACGTGTAATTTTACACATCATTTAATTATATGTATGTATGAATTATAATAATTATTAAATAAAATATATATTGTATATACAAATTAACAATTTAATAATGCTGCTACCGAACAATATTATAATGCGTAATATTGTTTATTATATATGGAAGCCACGCTAAAATTACTGTATGAATAATACTTAAGAATTTATTCAAGTAACTATACACAACACAAAATATATATATATTTAATCTTAATTGACAGTATGTAATTTTATTTTCATAATAAACAATATATATATTGTATACTATAAAATAACAAACATGTTCATATAAGTTAACTTATAACACATATATACACTTGACGCCTTTACACCTTTCTATATATATATCGTACGTATAGTCGTATATTATTTTTATACACTACATAATGTTTTACCTTTATTACTATATATATATAGAAATGGTAGTTGATTTTAATCCTACATTAACACTCCATATACTTTTTTTTTAAAACATACAATATATATTTAGTTATAGTGAACACATTATAATATAATACCACAAATGGTTTTTATTTTTCTCATATACTGGTTGACTTTTTTTTTTCTTGTACACAATATATAGTTTTAATAATATAGGAAAAATGCAAGTAAAACAAAGCATCACATAATACAATACACTACTACTGTGTATTAGTATAAAAAATAAAATAATATATGATGATATGTTCATATAAATTCTATATAATAATATTCCTGGTAAATCGTCATTGCAAATACATGTATGTACAAGAATAAAAATTATATATATATATACAATACTTAGGATGAACACAAGAAACATGAAAACAACTATATATATATATAATGTACCCAAGTTAATAATATATAATGTCGTCTTGACAACGACAATTTTCAAAATAGAAAAGACACAAAAAAAAAGATAAATATATAAAAATAAAATAAAATCAACTAACTATTCGAGAGGCAAAGAATATATTAAAATATATAAAATATATATTATATACCTCTAGATACTAATATATAACCTTTTAATATTATGATGGACTAGTAGCAGTAGTTGATGTTTTATTTATTTTTTTGTCCATATTCTCTATTAGCCTCACGTTTTATTTCACGTAAATTGAAATAATAAAAAATAACAAAATAAAAAGTGAAAATAAAAAACCATATTGTTTCTCATGTCGTGTTTTTATATAAATACTATACTTAAGACAATATACTTTTACTCATATAATATATATACGATATACCATGCAGTAGCAGAGAATTTAAAAATGATTAATGGATTAAAGTAAATTCCGCAGACAACATAAGAATAGAAATAGAGAGAAAAAAAACACAGTTTTTCCAATATTTTTACATATAACTATTTTGTGATAATATTTTAAGTGCATCGTTATATAAAAAATATATAAATAATTCGTGACAAGTTCACATGTGAATTGCTATGTATAAAAAAAACTGATATATACCTTTTTATGGGTATATAAATAAATAAATAAATTAATTATATGAACGCGTAGGTGTTTTGTGCAACAACATATATATCATTTATATAAAAAAATGGTGTAAGTGTTATTATAAATAATCATGAAGTTTGACAAATATTTTTGCACAGTTTACAATAACTATTGATTGCGGGCGTGCATAGATTTTCAAATTTCTATAAAGCCTATTTTTTTATATATACCATTTTTCCAATAATTGAAAAACTTAATTTTTTTTTTAATAACTGAGGACATGGTGTTATTTAGTTTGATAAAGTGTCTATAAAGAGATATTTACATTATTATTAAGTTATTATATGTACAATATGTACAAGAAATTTAAATATAACAATCAATTATTGAAAATGTATATTATGCGGTAGCATTATATGGTAATTTAAAAATGATTTCACAGCCGCGTCGTACCCATAAAAAGGATATAAAAATTAAAAAAAAAATCATATCATAATCAACCTAAAGATGATAGAATTAATAATTTTTTTTTTTTTGGGTCGTTGACTGAAATCTTTTAATATTTATTTATATAATAAATATGCGTATACCAGCGGCAGGTTAATGATACGTTAAAGATTAAAAATACGTTAAAATAAATAATAATTTAAATAAAAATAAATAAATAAAAAAAAAAATATATTGTGCTGCTGTTGCTGCTGCCGGGGTCGATAATAGGTGATGATATCATTATTTTATGCGTATATATTTCTCTAAGACAAGAAGAAATACTAAAAAAAAAAAAAAATCTTTAAAATTTATGTACGGGAATCCATTAAAAAATGTTAAGTATAAAAATTTTATTGTTCAATATAAAATACTATAAAATATTTTATTATGACGGACGAAATGGTATAGAATATTTATATTTATATAATTTAATATTATATTTGAATTCAATATGTGTATGTACATGTATATTTACATCAATATATTCATCTATATATTTATTGTGTACCACATTTGATATTTTATATATATTGTATTTTTTTTTTTGTTTAAATCCACATGGTACATACATATACCCAAAGTACAAGTATTTTTTTAATATTACATATGGTACAAATGATTTCATGATCATAAAATTAACATTATATATTTTTTATTTATATTTATTATCATACACAGTGTTTTGTTCAACAAAACAAATGCACACACACATCTCATATATATATATATAGACTCGAGACATATATATTAAATATATTTAATGTTATAAGAAATGAACAATATATATTATAATGCGATCACTAAACTGATGTGTACTGCATAAAATACATATCATTCTATATATATTATAATTACATTTTAATGAATGAATTATTTGTAATTTCTGTCAGTAAAGGGTTGATTAACATTTTTTAATGTATATATGTACTACATGTTATAATTTAATGTATAAATGTATAGTTATATACTACTATAGGATGCAGTCTCTATATTTTATACAACAAGATACACGATGATGACAGTTTTATGGGTATTAAGATGGAAAATGTAAATAAACTGCCAAATAAACAAGAGTGTAGATTTTGTTGTATTTAATTATTTATATATATATATAGTACGTATGTATGTTATGTTAAGTTAAGTTAAGTTAAGTTAAGTTAAGTTACGTTATATATATATATATATATATTTAAAATATTCTTTTTTTAGATTCTTTATATGTACACGCGAGACGCATCTTCTTCATTGTTTATTTATCTTTTCATACATATATTTATATATACATTACACACACACATAACATAACATATATATTTTACTGTTCCATCTTATTATATATACATAATAAATATATATACTCCTTTTTATGGAATACACATTATATAAAGTTTATATTATTATAATATATATAGAAAAAATTAGAAAACTTTTAAAGATTTATTTATTATTTTGTATTTTTTTTTGTAGGTAGCAGCTAGCTAGGCTAAGACATATGTAAATAAATGTATATTTATAATAATTATTATGTTAAATATAATAGAAACACGGATCTTTAACAGCGGAAACGGAACTCTATATATATTAGATAATTCATTTTATCAACACACAGTTTTGTATAGATGCACACACGATTTTAATATCAAAAAATAAGTATATAATATAAATATTATTTTATATACCATCGCGTAGCAGTCACTCATCAAACTCTATATGACGTTGTTTTAATTTAATTAATAATACTTTATTTATTATTAATTTTATCTTCAAATTTTTCTGCTTTTATAGCTTGCCTATTGTGTATCCAAATTCTTAATTTCTTATGTTAGTTGCAGATATAGTAAGTAAAACACACACATAAATTCAATTATTAATTATATTAAAAATACAAACCATATTTTTAGTAAGTGAAATTTATATATTATAAATTTATGAAAAACAAACAATAAAAATAATAATAAATATAACATTAAAAATTTAAACGTGAATAATAATATGTAATTATTATTATAGGGATAAAATAATAATGTCGAAAAATCTTTAAAAGTATAACAAATTCATTATATTATGATTTCCTTTTTGTGTGTTTTTGTGTTATTCAAGAAAGAAAACAAAAAAAAACCCCAAGTAAACACACACACACATTTAGAATTAACTTATGTTCCTCCTCATTCTATGCAATGTGCATATATATAAAATCTCATATATAATGTAGGTGTATATAAACAAATAATGAGAAACATTAAAATTAAATGAACTATATTTTATGACTCAAAAATAAATTATGCGAGTTATACAAAATTAAATAATTACCAAAACAAAAAAACATACAACAAAATCAAAAATGTATAATAATAAATGTAAGACGGAAAATAAAATGCATTGTGAAATTTTTGATATATATTTTCAGAGTAGCAATAAGCAGCGTTTACAATTTTTAAACACATAAAAATGAATGCGTGTGGTGGCATGACAAAAGGTAGCGTTTTAAATATATTATAGAAATTCCACTATTACTATTCTATTCTGTTTTTCCAAATAATTTTATCTATGCGCTTTTAAAACAATTTGTATGTGTATTTAAAATGAGGTTATTATAAATTATGGCCGAAATATACGCTTTGAAAAATGAAAAATCATTCGTGGTAAACTATGGAACATTGAAGGTAAGCATTACACAATAAAATCGTTTATATGGTTGATTAAGTATATAAATATATATATAATTTGGTATTAACATTGAAATGGAAAAAAAAATTTGTATGAGTAAAGACAAATCTCTTAAAGAATTGTAATTAGAAACATTTTGTAATAATATATGTGGCCAGTAATAATACAGTATATATTATCAAACTATAGATATATATATTGTAATTGGATTATATAAATATATTATTATAGTTATTGAAAAAATTAAAGGGTTACAATAATAATCCCCGAACTATATATTATTATTTATTGTATGTAATTTTATATATAACTAACTGAAATATTTAACGGTTGCTAAACATGTGAAATTGATAAATATATATACATTTATTTTTATATATATATGGTGATCGATAGTGTTTCTGTGTGTCTCTGTATACTATATTTATAATAAATATATTGTATAGTAAAATAAAATCTAAATAAATATTGAAAATATTATAGTAATGCGTGTACAACACATCATAAAAATTGAGTTTATTTTAGATCATATTTATTTGAATAAATATTTTATAGGTTTTATTACATTTATTTTGATTTATGATATTTGATTATCATCGTTGTGTGTCTCTCGATATATCACCATATATATATATATACCATATATAATAGTACGGACACATTACATTGCGCGTATATATATTTATACTTATTTATTTATTTATTTATTTATTTATGTATTATATACAAAATACCCAAGAAATAATATATAATATAAAAATTTGAAAAACAAAGTTATTTATCAATGTCACACTGTCACACACCACCACATATTATCAATATTATGTACCAAAATAAATATATATAATATTTTTGTGTGTTAATTTTTACACACACAATGCAATTTAATTAATTGTTAGAAATTAACTATTGTTATTTATACAATACAAACAAATCAGGATACAAATTTAATGTGTGTACTTGTCCAACATCCTTTTTGTCTATATAATGTACAATGTATACTGCACGTTTCTATATACAATTGATATTATACATATTATATACTATTGAAAAAACAATAAAAACATCTTAAACATAACAATAGCATTCCATCATAAATGTTTTAATTAAAATAAATAAAAACAATGTAAAAAAAAATAAAGAAAACTTATGTGCCATCGACATTTTTTTTTTTTTTCTAAATGCGTTGTAAACGGTTAATTTAATATATTAATATAAATAATGTGTGTGTGTGTGTGTGTGTGGTGGAGTCGTTGCGCTACATACTGTGTATGTTTTGTAGAGGGAAAACTATTAATAAACACATATTTAAATATACATTATTAAAATAACATATATATATATATATATAAAATATGCGGCTGAGAACATTATATGGTAAATATATATATATATAGTAAAAAATATACATTGTCTCGAAATTTTTCTTCATTATTTTTTTTATTTGTTATTCATCGCCTTTTACTACAATAAATATAATATAATATAGTACTAAAATACATTACACATTATGAAGTATATATATATTGTATAAATATATTTATATTACCATTATACCATCCCACCATCATAAGAGTTATATTTTTAAATGCATTACATTTTATATGTGTAGTGAATAAATTTACTTGAAAAGGTGCACTTGTAATAGCAACTCATTATTCATTTTCTCTAGAGGTTTCGTTTTCGTTTTTTTTTTGTTTTGTTTTTATTTTAAAAATATGTATGTAATATTTTATTGTAATGTTGCGTACACGTCGTATATAAGTTGTGGTGTTTTCATTATAATTGAATAATTTTTATATAACATTATACGAACGTCTTTAACGCGCGTATATCTAATAATGATGATATTGAATGTGTATATATATTCAAAATGAATAATTTATAAATATATATACATCAAAGATTATTATTGGTTAGTTAGTTGACAGATATCATGATAACAAAAAATTAATATTTATTTTATTATTATTATTATTATTATTGGTATTGTCAAAAAGAATTTTTTTTTCTCTTTTACTATACTATCATGAGATTCTTTGATACTATCTATCCAATCCATATACACATGAGGAGTAAATATATGATTGACAATCAATGAATTGATATATAATACGAGCACATATCGACTATATATAAATAAATGTATTTATATTTCAGAAAAAATGTCTATATGGCACCGTATCTACGAATATACAATAATAATAAACATTCGTCGTATGTCAAAATAATTTTTTTTTTTTTTTTAAATTTTGAAAAGTTATACACATGATAAGAAAATTAAATAATTAATAGATTTTTTTGTTGATTTTTCGTGTCGTCACACTGTTGTTGTTGTGCGTGTGCACATATATAAAGTTATTGAATATCATAAATATATATATATATATATAGATACAACGGCGGAAATGGTTTTGACAGCATGAAATCTAATTTATATGTGTGTGTGTGTATATTTTGTAATCATATATAATAACCCATTCAATTCATATAGTTAAATAGTGCGCCTCTAAATGGTAGCAACAACAAAAAAAAAAAAATTGTAGAAAAGTATATAGGCGACAAAGATAAATAGTAATAGTAGTAGAGTATTGATAACAAAGTGCAGAATGTTTTGTGAAAAATCAAGACTACTGGAAACTAGACTTTATATTAAAATGAATATCCAACAAAACTACTATCCGCCCCGACACAGTCTGACATATAGTTATTGAGTTTATGTAGAAACGAGAAAAACCTTTTATCAGATCATATTGTATAAATATAAATAGTTTCTCGTATTTTACTTTCTATGCGTATACATAAATTGCTCTATATAGTCCATCGATAAAATTAATAAAATTTATAGAAATATCTAATAAACATATTTCTTTATTTGACCCCAACAACATATGCATAAGTGATGATGGTGACCCAAATAATAATATATGTATAAATAAATGTATAAAAAAAAAGGATATAGAAAATTTTTCTGTTATCCTTATAATAATCATAATTTTCCATTGTAATATAAATTTATATAGAAAGTAAATTAAGTTAAAACTAAACAAACATATGTAAAATATTCCCAAGATGGTCATTCAACCAACGTCGTCCCCGTTTCGTATTTTATCGAAAATGGATATATGAACAAAAATACAAAATATTGTGTATGTAATAATATTGGAAAAATAAAAATGAAAATTTTCCTTGTTGCCTTTTTTTCGGTTATAATAAATATATGAATAAATAACTATATATTTATCGGCTGTAATGAAAAGAAAATATAATAAGTAGGACATTTTCAATTTCCATTAAATGTTTGTGTGTGTGTTGTGTGTAACAAAATTCAATGAATAAATAAAAAGGAAAAAATAGAAAATACCTTTTTTTTTCTTTTTTTACTTCCGGTTTCAATATAAATAATTAATTAATATACCTGTAGTTGTTGTGTACACACACTTGTGAATACATTTTTCTTTCCCATATAATAATACATAATTTACATATGTGTGTGTGCTTTTTGTCAACATGCACATCATTTTTATATTAACGATATAATAAAATATTAATTACCTGCGAAATAAATAAAAGGAAAAAAAAATATATATAATTAATCTAATTGACATTATAAATTATTTAATTGTTAATTAATTATTTTAATTAGAAATCAATTGTTTTTATCATTAGAGGTAGGTAATTAGTATATAATATAATTTAAATTATTTAATAAATAAATGATAATATTTTTTTTTTTAAGAATATGTCTTAGCAAAAAAAAAAAAAAAAGGATATATTAAATTATAAATAAATTAAATACAATTGATTATCTGGAATTTGTCAATTATGATGACTATTTCAGATATAATATATATACAAACGTAACGTAACGTAATGTATAACTTAATTATATAAATAAACCATATACTAATTATTTCATATTAAAAATACTAAAAATAATAATTATTATAATAAAATTGAAATCTTTTTTATTTATATTGTGTTACAACACTTCTTCTGCTTTAGCTTACATATCTACAGATACACCACCTATATCCATAATTATATAGATATAAAACCATCATATCTATTATATATTTATTTTTAATAAATGCTGCTAGTTAACAAGATAGGCGGGTTGTCATGAATAATTAATTATGCAAATTGGACTCAATAGACTTGTTGTTGTTGTTGTTATTGTTTGGTTATTTCGTCGTTTGGTCGTTTACAGATGAATGACAAACATTCAATGTAAATTTCTATATAGAGATACATATGGGAGAGACGGGCTGCTTTCCATATGTATATATTATTTATATTTATATAGTTGGCATCAAAATACACTCACTATATATATATATTAAATACAATATAAATAAATGATGATTTAGATTTTTGTTTTTATTTTATGTTTATTTTATTTTTTATTGTATAAAGAAACAGAAAAAAAAAAAAAAAAAGTAGTTTTTGTCGGTTTTTTATTTTATTTTTTACAAATAATATTAAATATGTGAAATCATTGTGCATCGTTAAGAACTTTGTTTATGATTATATTCCAAATCGCGGTAATTCTCTATATAGTTATGTGTGTAGTATAATAATGTTTGTTTATCGGCTATTAATTAAATATTTGTTACCTTGTGTTTTGTTGTATGTTTTTATATATTATATATATTTTTAGTTTTTGTTTTAATTAGTGACTTGATTTTTTTATTATTTTTTTCTTGTTAATATATTCATAAAATTTATTGATAAATTGACAATAAATTCATGAGTTAATTTTTTTTTTTTTTTTTTATATTTCGGTTGTTTTATTATTATTATTATTATTATTATACCATACATGTACATTAAAGACACACACACACAACCGTATACAAAATGTGAATTAATAAAAATATTTGGTAAAATTTTGATGTGTGTGCACATACACGAGTATATATTGTATAATAAATAAATATATGTATATAATGTGGGATGAAATCCGGATTATAATTAAATTTTTAATTGTATATAACGTATATTTTATTATATATATAAATATAGAATGAATGAATGATGGTGTATATAATAATAAATTTAAGAAAATAGATTCAGACATAAATGTATATAATATAGATTTTGTTATTTTGATATTTTGATAAGTTGTAAAAAAAAAAAAAATCATGTAAAATAAATTATTTATAATTAAACAAATAAAAAAAAGCAGAAAAATACAAATCTCACTATATAAATATTTTAATAAAAAAAAAATTAGTGTAACCATTAATAGAATATTAATTAAAAAATGATAACAGTTAAATGTTTTAATTTATAGATGCGTAGGTGGTTAAAATACTAATTTAATAATAATATAATCCGAATGGTTTAATCTAATTAATGCATACATTTACTGTGTAAAGGCTAATTCATAATTGTACATTAACATATGTGTATGTATTCACTTTTTCAATTGCTTTGGTGGTTGCCTTACATAATGTTCATGACATAAAGGACGAAATTTTTCATTATAAAGAAATTTATTAACATTACAATTCTTTGTAAACGCTCATAATCCATAAATGTGTATATATAAAATATATATCCCAAAAGGATATAGAAAAAAAAAAATTACAATAAAGAACACAATGTCCTGAAACGAATAGTATAGGAATATTTGGAAAATGTCTATGATATCCATATAAAATCCTCGTTAAATTCCTATATGAATATCCCATGATATAAAGAAAATATAAAAAAAAATATATTATGTTAAATCTAATCTACTATAAATTGAACTGTTTACTATAGATACCATTGGTGTGACATATTAAATTATTTTTCTCTATAGCTTCTCAAATACAATTACATACAAGTTGTCCACCAGCAAAAAAAAATCACCAATTTTAAATGGTATATTTAAAAAAAAAAAAAGGATATTGTGAAATTTTCTTCTAACATTTATATACATAACTATTCCACATCAAATAGAGGATATGTATGTTCGTAAAATCACATATTTAGATATAGACAATAAAGAGCCACGGATTATATGATCATAAAATACTCTATAAAATTCTTTTCATTATGCGATTATATATGAAAAAATTCAAATTATATAAAAGAAATAGTTTTTTTGTAATATAATCAAGAACAAATTAATTTTATTATTTCATTGACAACAGCATGGATGATATGCATGTACAGAGTATTATTCTATTAGCAATTGCATAATATCAAATAATCGTACTCTCTACAATACAATTATAGTGAGATTTATTTCAATTTATCGTTTTTGTTTTTTTTTCTTATCAAACTAATCATGTCATCCATCAATTTGACAAATATTTTCCATTTATTCATAAATAAAAATGCGATTCTAAATAAATAAATATAATCATATAATCCTATATAAAATCTAATATATGTCATATTCCATCATAAATTTATAAAAAAAAAAAATTTTTTCCCCCTCCCCCCGTATATAATATATATTTATTTACCAATAAAAGTTTTATTAAAACAAATGTTATGATGGAAAACAAAAAAAAAAAATCTATATAAATATTAAATTTGTATATAAAAAAAGTATTAATATTAATACTACAAATATATAGCTATATATTTATATATTGTACATGTACAGATAGAGACTAAAGGTTACTTACAACGTTATAAGGTATTAAATAAAAATTATTATATTTACTTGTCTCATCATCACACATAGAAAAACAAAAAAATCAATATTAAAATTAAAATAAAACAAAAAAATTACAAAAAATCAAAGATAAGTGTAAATAATAAATATTAAAATATGTATATCTAAATTGAACATGTACATATGATGATGACGATTATAACCAAGAACTTACTACTGTATATATATATATAATATAACATCCATCTGCTACTATATATCACATACGATAGATCATCATAATATAATATTTATAGCTATATACAATATATACAAGTCTTATGTATGTTACACACGGAAGACGGCTCTCTCGGAATGGTCACATATTATCGTGATTTCACAAAAATACAAAAAAAAACTTTGTTGCCGTATATAATAAATATTATATTGGAATTTCTTTTCATTTGCTATATGTATTTGTTTTTCTTTTTATTGATTTTATGTTGTCAGTTGTATGTGTGTGTGTGTATGTTATGTTTTGTGCACACGACAATTTATAAATTTTTTACCAATTTACATATGCGGTTTTTGCAGAAGAATAATGAAAAAGAATAAATATCAATATAAAAAAAAAAATATAGTAATGTTGTGTACGGTGGGTGGGTGTTGTACGCGGCTGCAGGATATTGCAAAATGCAAGAAATTTTTATGAAAATATAAAAATAAATTTGAAAAAATTATATATTTTATCGAGCGAGATAGTAAAACATGTGTCACCACGACCACCACCACCACCACCACTATATCTTCTAATATTTATATAATAAAATAAAAAATATATTTGATTCTTATTTCGTTTGGATATTATTTTTAGAAAATTCCATTTGAAAAACAAAAACCATTTGATGACTCTCTCTCTATGATATAGATGAAATTTTATATATATATATAGTTTAAGATTTTCAAGCTTAAAATATTTCTTATATACCACTTACTTTGTTTGTATATAAATAATGAAATGAATAATAATTATGAAAATTGTTTAAAATTTCAACAAGACCTGAGTATTTGTGTCTGCAAAATATATATACAAAAGCAAATTTATAAATAGGATATAGATTTATATTAGACCAAAAGCAATCGGGGTTTCTACCGAAAATTACAAATGAATAAGAAATTATGAAACAAACGTGTGGATAGATAAATGTTAAAATGTTACATGTTATTTGTCTATATATGGTATATAATAATATATGTAGATATTGCCACGAAAGTTAACTTTATAATTAATCACATCGCTATCTATTCACCAAAGAAGTTATATTGATTTTCTTGTGTGGTAAAGCTGAAAAACACTTATACTATGATTGCTGGAGTTGTCAATAATTAGTGTATAATGATTTTGAACTTTCTGGTCACATTAACCGTATGCGTATAATAACCTCATAATAACATATAAACCATATATCTGGATATATTTTATAAGTTATCTGTGCGATACCAAATACTATAAATTTATATAAAATTCTCCAAAAATACCAAACTTTCTAGTCATGCCATTTTTATATACACACTTATTTATACTCTTCGTATATATATTGTACAAGAAAAATATAAATAAGAAATTTACTTAAAAATATGTAAATGATCGAATATTAAAGGTGATATTTTTATTACTTTAAGTTGACTTTATCAAAGTTATTTTTATAAAAAAAAAAAATAATATAAATATAAAAACATTATTAGCATATTTATCGAATCAAATTGATAGAGCCGACAAAGGAACAACCAAAAATAAAATAGAATTAAAATAATTTAAACTAGATTTTCTATTTTAAACATATATATATATTTATATACCAATAATGTTGTGTATAATATAATATTGGGCATATATAGTTGTTGGTGTACAGTAAATTTAAACCTTCTTCTTATACACAAATACATAATATAAATTATAATAGAAATAATCTAAATTTATAAATGAATTTGAAAACTGTCAAAATAACAACTATTCAATATAAATTATTTGATGTGTAATGTGAGTGAATGCGTTCTCTATAGTAATTTTTTTCCTCTACTTCTTTAATTTTTTATTAAATTGTATTAAATATAATATATGCAACATATTTTTTTAATGTTTATTAAATCTTCAAAATAATAAATAAATAAAACAACTATTACGTAATTTACAAACACACAACAGAAAATAAATTTAATTATTTAATTAAATATACGAGTGTTATTTATTTTCACTTAAATTTTGTTGGTTTCTGTTTTGTATTTTTCTATTAATATTATTATATTGAATTATAATTTTATGATGAATATAATATTCGAAATCTATTAGAATTTGTATATATATGCGTTTGTACGTGTCTCTGTATACATCGAATAAGTGGATTTTCCAAGATGTTTTTTTTTTTATTTGTTTCCAATTTATTATATAATAATATTGAAATAGAAATTGAAAAAAATGTTATTATTATATAAATTATACACAATTTAATTTTTTTTATATATCAATATAATATATAGTAATGTTTTGATTTATATATATATATATATCGAATATATACGAATCACTTCAATATATAATATATATAGAAAGATTTTAATTGACTAATTATTTAAAAATAAACTTAATAAAATTTTGTATTATCATATATAAATACAATGAAATTGATGCGTGTGTATATTATAAGAAGAATATATAAATTCTATATTCAATTCGAATAAATTAAAATTTATCATATGTTTTATATATAGTCTGCGTGTTATTATCGATTAATATGGATTCTTGATATATAGAGAACTGAAGAATTTTACATATACTGGTCGGATCACAGATTGTTGATAAAGATAATTGCTACATTAATTTAGCATAGACATGTATACGTTTGCGTAACACATAGCAAATAATAATATAAAAAATAATTATACTTAACACAATAACAACAAAAGAATTATATTTCAATGAATATAAAATTTTAATTATATACAATACAGCGGTTATGAAATTAGGAAAGGATCACAATGTTAGCATTCTCAATTTACATATGTAATTCAATCAGAATTGTGAAATTTATCATATAGAATCTGTTTCGCAAATTTGAATTAATGGTGGTTGATCGTTTTCCAATTAACATTATAGAAATTGTCAAAATTATTAAAATTATTTTTCCATCTAAAAATAGTTTGTGTATCTACATCATCATATCAAATTTTATATTTGCATATAATATTTAAATTTAGTTTTATTTATATTTTATACAAATATACGTTATTTTTTTTTTCGGATTTTTAGTATAGATAGTATTTATAGTTTTCAATTATCTCAACCATACAATCTATACACAGCAAATGTGAATAATATAATATTTTAAGCATAATAATAACAATAATAATAATAATAATAATAATAATTTTTTACGTTTATATCTTCTTTTTTTTTTATCAACAACAAAGTTAAAATCACAAATGCTGATAACATTAAACTGCCTATATATAGTTACATTTTATGTACATATATATATTTAATACCATTTATATACACCAATGCGAGTATATAAAGGAAAATATATATTTACATTTTACACACACATATACCTTTATATCGTATAGTATTATTTATATATTTACATACAATATAAAATGAAATAAAAAAATAAACAAAAGGAATGTGTTCAACATTGATACGATAAAACTACTTTTTTTTTTTTTTTGTTCATTTTTTATCAATAAACTGGAAAGAATTGCAAAGAGGGAGCAATTGCTTTTAAAATAAATATTAAAAAAATGTAAATAAACCTATTGACAGTAGCTGACATTGATTTTTTGTACATATAATACATTCAAAAATACTATGTAATTTTATATTTATATAAAAATCCGATTATTGAGTTCACTATATTCATATATATAGATTCTTTTGATATACGACGTTTTCTAAATAAATAATATATGGAATATAATATATGGTGGAGCAATAATAATTCCTGAGGGTTGGTGACTCCTATGTATTCAACATTTTTACGATATATTTATACATAAAATCATTTAAATTCGATACAAAATATTAAAAACGGGTTATGATTATATACAATATATTTATAAATATATAGAGATATATGCTATTTGAAATGTATATATAGTAAAAGAATATACAAATAATATGGATTTAAATTTTTATATTGTGTGTGGTTGATTGTTATTTTTTTACAGTGTAAACAGGATTATTAATAAATATATATGGAAAAAACAAATGAGGCGATGGTGCTCTGAACGATGCCGTCAACTATTCTGATGCTGCGTATATAGAGCAGATAAGAATTGATGGTTTGCGTAAATTCTGACCATCTTTTTAAATCATTCGATACAATATCTATATATATATACCATTAAATTGAAAAAAAGATATATGGATACTCATTTAATCGTTATGAAAGAGATAATTTGTAAAAAAAATTGTTGTAGGCACAAAACTACTTTACACCATGTACACTTGATTATGACCACATTTGTGATTCCTTAAATGCAAAGTCTACCGGATTTTCATATTTTGGTGGTCTCTCGTTTATTAGTTATCTGTTTGCAAACCACGAATATTTAACAAATTGAATATATCTCGGTGCTGAACAGCTAATTATGAACTGTTTGGATTGTAATTTAATTATATTGTTCTGATTATGTAAATTAATATCATGGTTATTTAAAAAAAAAACTACATATTTCTTTCGGATGGTATGTTGGATATAGCATACTTGCAAAGTCAGTTGCTACAGAACGCGAATGGTGCATCTTCTATATGCTCTGATAGCAAACATTTATCTTTGTATAGTAACCAATTAAATAACTAACCCATTGGGATTTGTTGAATATAAAAACTGAAGTGACTATATAAATGCGAAAACTTATAAACTCGACCCAATATTATTATTTATTATAAATGATAATAATAAACAAATATTCTCATATTATATTAAATAAATTATGTAACAAAAAAAAATAAAAAATGTCATTAATTAAAATTGTAAACATTATATAAATAATATAAAATGTGTAAATTATAATTAGTATACAAATATAACAGTATTGATTATTATACTAGTGACAATTTTTTATTGGTTTTTCAACTTAAAATCTACAATAAAGTGTTTTACAATAAATAAACATAAAATTTTTTTTCTAAAGTCTATATATCTATAGAATAGACACTCAATTAATTGTTTATTGAAATGAGATTAGAATATAATTTATTGATTTATATACATAGGGCATAAGGCGTACCATAACAAATTGCCAATGTTATATAGACATGAAATTTAAATCATGTTTGAGATCATTTTTTCATTTTAAAATCGAATAATAATAATAATAATAAGTTATTACAGTTTACCCTGAAAAAAAAAACAGTACACGGATCCAATTAAAAAGTAACATCAAAACAATGAAATATTAATTAATTTTGCTGCCAGGAATATGGTTCATTGTTAAAATGAAATAACATTTATTAAATCAACGAATAATTCATTAAAACATAAAACCGAAAATGAATGTTTTTCAATGAATCACTACGTTGGTTTAACAAATTGTATAATTGTTTTGATGAATAATATAGATTTTTTCAACGTGTTCTGTTTAATAACTTATTATTTTGCGCATTAGTTAATCGTTGATCGTGAATTCATTCATTTAATAAACAAGTACATTAAAGATAATTTTTAAAAATGAAAAATATTAATGAATTATTCATTGAAACATAATGAAAAATGGGCTTATAAACCGTATTCATTGAAATTATGTACAAATTTATTTTCAGTGTAATATAATAGTATATTTAACACAACATGAAATAATGCAAAAAATGTTGTGTCACCAAAACTAGAACCAATCGTAATAATACACAACAAATCCATATTTTCAGTATAATAAGACGGTGATATTAGGAAGTAATATACTATAAATATTTTGTATGTTGATGCTAATTGATGGCAAAAAAATGCAAAACATTTATAGTGAAAATAATGTACAGAGCAACCAAAGTTTATTTATACACACAAACACAAAATAACAATTTGATTAATAATTATAGAATAATTAATATATATATATATTTTTATTGGAATATACAACAAAATATATGAATATTCAATATAGAATTCAATTAAGATATAAAAGCGAACAAACAGCAACACAACACAAGACAAAAAAAAAAAACTTATTAATCAATTTTTATAATTTCAAGCTTAATCATATGGTTATTTAATATTTCATTTTATCTTAATTTTATATATATATATATAATATGTATTTCGTTTGAATATACATCATGTCGTTGTTACCGCATCGAATACATTCTTTTGTAAAAGAAAAACCGCAAACTCACGCTCAATTATCAACTTTAAACACCTTTTCTTACAAACGAATTATTGTATTGTATATTTATATATATATATAAAATATAAGAAACGAATGAGAAAATAATAATAATAATAATAATAATGTGTATTTAAACTTTAACTACGTTCAGTCAAATGCAGAAGATGAACCTATATATGCGATAAACCAAAACACCCAAAGTGTTTATTTTGTGTTTACGTTTTGTTCATTTTAAAAATTTTTATATGTGTATGGTATACAAAACATAATACATAATGTACCTGTATTTTTATGTTCGAAATTGATTATGGTATGTTATGTATGTGAATATAGGATAGGTATACGAATCGAGTATCATATACTATTTATATCGTCTCGTAGTATAAATATTTTTAATGATTATAATAATGAGCGTTTTGCTTAAATATATTTTATATCTACTGTAAAAATCTTTACTATATAATAATAAGTTAGTTAGTTAGATAGTTAGTTAGTTTTTATATATATGTTATATACACATTTTCAATATAAATAAATATACACATCAACAATGTTATATATACATAAGTGTATGTGTAGTATATGTGTGTTATGTATTTATAATGGGATGTACATTAGATGTATGTTTTTCTTTTCCATTACAAAAACAATAATAATTATAGATTTTATAAACAAATAAAATTATGTACATATACAGAACTGTATCTATATCTCTGCAGCGTATGCATATATATTAACACACCATATATATATATACAATATATAAATATATATTTTCTAATTTAGAATTATTTTAACCGTGTAATAACCGGTGATAATCAGGTGTTGAAAATATTGACGAAACAACAAAACTATTTGGAAAGAATGAAAAAATAGAAAAAAAAATAGAAAAAAAAATAGAAAAAGGAAAAAAAAAATAAATAAATATGAGTGAAGCATATTTTTATGTGATGATTAACCAAATAAATAAATCAAAATGTAATATGCTACTGAATATATTTTGTGTTTATATAAAATTTATACGTATTTAGGAATTGTGTGTGTTGTTTTAGTTTCTCATTTTTTATTTTATTTTTTTTTTTTATGTAATATACAACTAGAAGATGCTGCAAAATATTTTAAATTTATGTTTATTATAATATAGACAAAACTATATTATATAACATCAAAGATATGAATACCTTCGTATATGAAAATACATAACATACATATATATGTAGGGTAACACATATACGTATATATATTGTATATAAATATATGGTAATGAATAATAATAATAAAGCACCACTGTTGTTTTTTTTATGCATATATTCATTCAATAATTATCGTTAGTTTATATAATATAGGAAAAAAAAAACCGCAGTAGGTAACAATTTTTAAAAAATTTTCTGGCAAATCAACAATATATAAATATTTACAATTTCAAATATGTTTTATTTTTCCGTTACCCTCTATATATGATGAGTTTTTTTTATTTATTAAATATATAGGATCTTTATAGGTGGTATAACATTGCAAAATACCATGTCAATCTAACTCTATTAAGCTTAAAAACAAAATTTAAAATAAAAAATTTCGTTAAACTGTCTTACAATCATATATAGAGAGACAAGACAAGACAAGACAAGACAAGACAAGACATGAAGGAAAAAAAAAAAAAAAAAAGGTGAGGTGTGAAAATTATTTGTGTTTAAAGTATATTATAAACAGTGTGTTATTAAAAATAACCGAATTTATAATTTAGATATTTTGCATATACATATATGTAGATAAAATATTTGCATAATATATATTTGTGAATTTGTGGATTTTTGTGTGTACATTCAACATATTACCCCTTGATCGATCTATTTCCATGCAACTATTTTCTTGTCTCTAAACTGACTAAAATGACAATGAATGGTACACAATATGTTTTATGATAATGTTCTAGCCATATAAGGCAGCCGCAAGTAGTGACTCACAAGTGACCAAAAGAATGTTTAAAATACAAATAAATGCTATTATTTAGTTGCTAGTTGAAAATGAATATGCAAAACGAAATGGTTAAAAAGGTAAATTTATATTTAAAGAAAAATTATATTTAGATAGAGAGACAGAGAGCGAGAGATGATGGACCAGTTCCAATAATATATAAAATATAATCATCTATATATTTATTAAAGGTGTAATTTAAACAAAAAATTATTCAAATCTATTTTCTAGTAAGTGAGTGGCAGCAGTGCATGCAATAATAATATATTGCAAATATTTTGCGCTAACATATTATTTTAAAAATTGATTCCATTGGGATCAACTAAATTTAAAAATGGTATTAATATACAAAATAAAAAAAAAAAAAAATCCCATTTTCTAAATTAAAAAAAAAATAAAGGAAACGATGTGTAAAAAAAATATTGTGATTAAATAAAATAAGAAAAATTCACTGCGTAATGTGATTTAATTTCTTATACACATATACATATAAACGGTACATATATAAATATATATAGCCACAGACAATTTAATATTAAAAATGCTTTACAGAGACAGTTTTCAAGTGGCATAAAAGAACAACGCAAAAATATGTGCTTGTTCTAAACTAAAATGCAACTATTGTACATCCCCATACACATTTATTTGTAAGAAAGATTTTAATATATGTGTTAATGGTGAGATTATCTGGTACAGGATCTGTATATTAATTAGTGATATAAAAGTGTATAAAATCTTGTTTACATATTTATGACAACATCTTTTTATTTGACAACTTTATTGCACTAGTGTGTATAATTATAATAAAATAACCAACTGCATATATATATAGCTATTATTAGAAATCACTATATATAATATTAAGTACATAATAGATATGAATAAATATTTAATTTATTATAATTTAATGTACAAACAAAACGAGAAAAAAAAAATATTCAATTTATTAATTACACGATTTTATTTTTATATATATTATATTTAACCCTTTCGATCAGACGGGCTGGCTTATATATGAGTACTTCAGAAAGTATATAAATTGGAAAAAAATTAAATATATACAGAAAATAAAGTTGAAATTTTGTTGATAAGAAGGTTATTTACATTGATAGTTTTCTTTTATAGCTTTGCACTTAAATCAAATTTACACAATTATAATTATTGGTAAATTTTTTTTAATAATTACCATTTGGAAGTGATAAACGAAATTACGATATTTATATAGATCTGGAAAAAATAAATTGAACTGAATGAAAAGTCAATGAAGGTAGTTTTTCATATATTGTTCGCATCCACTATTGTGCTAACCCAATAGAATAAAGATGATGGTTTTAAACATGTTTTGAGTTACATATGAATATGAGAAGTTTTTACTTATACGAGTATATATATATATTTTTATAGACACATTCATAATAATGAATATACATGTTTTTATTTATTTTTTGTGAGGAGGGCACCGCATGTGGACCTACCAGACTTTGAATGATTAATCACTATACATTATTTTCTGTATTTTATTTTTTACTTTTCATTTAATTCACATATACTTTTACACTTTACACATTACTTTGTTTAACGATATGTATTTAAAAAAATGGTATATTCTACAAGCAACAACAAAATATAATATATTATCATGCATATTATTCCATATATTTAATATATGAATTTATAAGAATAACTTATACAACACTACTATAAATTTATGTATATGTAAAAAATAAGAATAATGAATATGAAAAATAAAATAAAAAATAAAAAATGTTGTATTTAATTTAAGTAATTTTTCTTTATAAATTTTTAAATAAAGAAAATTATTAATTTGTATTTATTTAAATAAGAAAAAAAACGATTTTATAATATACAATTGATTAATTTGTTTGTTTGTTGTTTAGGCTATTATTGCTATTATATATATATATTTATAGTTACAAATATGCGTATACACAATAACGATATTTATTTTAATAAAAATTGAATCGATTAAGAAAATGATGAAGTAAATTTTTTTCAATTAACTATTAATTTTATGTAAAAAAAAAATTAAATATCTGTATAAAGTCAATGCTCTTGTTTTAGTACCTATAATTATTGATCTATTTTGGTTAAATATTTTAAATATTTATAATTATATTATTTCTCTCTAGCAAGACAATTTTTTTTAACAATTAAAAAGTTACTTTAAACTTGTGTTCTTGATAAATGAAAATTTATGGAAGGAAAATTATTAAATTAAAAGATTACAGATTATTAAATTCAATTTTAAATTTAAATATTTATATAATCGAATTTTTAACAAAACAAAAAATTATCAATTAAATATAATTAAAATTTATAAACACCCACACACACACACACACACAAAACAACAAATATACATTAATTTATTAAATATTGATATATTTATAATATCACGTAACAAATGGTAATATGTGTTCTTCTTTATACCACTTTCTAATTTTAAATAATCATCAATTATGAATTAATTAAACAAAAATAAAAATTATTTAAATATTTATATAAAAAAAAAAAATAAATTAATATATTTTTAATTGCCAAGTTTTTATTAAAAGAAAAAATAAACAAATATTTTAAGAAATATTAAAATTATGTGTTGCATAAGAGAGACATTTAATATTAATGAATAAATAAATAAATAAATATTTAATAATAAATGACAATAAAATTTAATATAAATTATTGATTCTCAAATATTAAAATTATTTATCATTTTTTGCAGGCGGATGATGTGTGGAGGTAGTACACATACCCACCAGAGATCTTTGTGTACCTTATTATTGAAAAAGCTTACAGTTTAAAATTACAAAGAAATCATATCAGTGGTTTTACAGTTTATTGAAAATATTTCAAACAGATTTTCCTATGGTATGTCTGGTTAATTTGGCGATGAAGGTATATATAATATTCGTGAATGATTTATGAATATTTTGAACTGACTTTCTTTGTCAACTTTTGTTCATAGCACTTGGACGATGAAAGGATATATACAGTCACGATATACAAGATATTAAACAATCAACGACTCAACAACTCTGAAAAAAAAAAAAAATTTGCAATTGATTCACTTTTCGTTGAACGTGCGTAAATAATATAATACTTTTGCTACGTTTTTGAATTCATTTCGGTTATTTTTCTTCACACGGAGTATGAATATTTAATTTGATTCTTGATAATATAATATATTCAATATATTTTATAATGTGTTTTTAAATAAATATATGTATTTATTATTATTTCGAAAAATTAAATTATTTTGTATATTTATTTGTACTTAATATTTTTTTTACTACATAAATATTGATCACATTTCTTATTTAAATACAATATAGATTCTATATAATACGTCAAAAATAAATAAATACATGTATTTGTTTAGAAAAAAAAACAACGTGTGATTTTGTATTGTGTCATTGTCACCTATAATAAATGGCGCCACATCTAAATACAAAATAGATTTACATGTTAAATTAATTAAGTAGGTAATATTTAATATATATTATTATTATAATTTTTTTTAGCTTTATAATTTAATGAATAATTATGCAAATACACACACACACATGATAATAATAGAAGAGAAAAAATAAAAAAAATAATAAATAAATTTTACAGGTCACTAAAATATAGTCGGAATTTTATCTTTATATTTTTGTACAATAGCTTATTGATTTTTGTTGGTTGTAGTTGTCCAAAACACATATAGGCGATAGTATTATATATATTATAAGAATATACACTTTTATATAGTTGAATAAGTTTTATATATTTTCATACATATATTTTGGTTTAACACAGATTATATTTAAAAATAAATATTTTTTTTTCTATTTTCAATTTACGTCTTTTAAAATTTCTTTATTATTTTTTACGCACCTTCAACTAAATTATTGCAAAGCAAAGTTGTTGTTCCCTCATCATCATATTATACTATACTTTATACGATATAAGTTTAATATGTATTCAAATATAATTTATTTATGAGTTACTTTTTTTTTTCTCTACTTTTTAACAACACAGTACCTTATTTATAATATTAAAAATTATTATTATTATTATTATTATCGAAGCGGCAAACGTTCAAAGGAAACTAACTTGTTATTAATATTATTGTTACTGTTTGTAGTGTTGTTGTTATTTATAGTAAGTAATGTACTTGCCGACCGCCGCCACCATTACCTATCTCTCTGATTGTTGTTATTTATCATATTTTAGAAAGAAAATTAAAAAAAAAATATATATTAAATATATTGAATGCGAGTGTATTTTGGAGAGTGCGTGATTTTATTGGTTTTTAAAATTTTATTTCTTTTTTCTTTAGTATATATATGGTTTGAAGAAATATTGAAAAAATCAAATAATTAGATAGTACACAATATTAAATAATCAAAATATTTTTGAGATAAAAACAAAAGAATTTGAATATGGATACTGTGAAAAATGCAGCGCGTCGAGCGTATTAGAAATATATAATATTTTTATTATAATTAAAGTTCGAGTATATTCTTCTTGTCGCACCACATAGTTACCGGTTATTTTTATATATAAATTTTTAAATTTATTATAATATGTATAACACAAATATTTTTCTAAATATTTAAACAGAGTCTCTTTCTCTAAAGTAATCACAAATTAAACATACAATAATATAAAAACATAGTAAAATAAAATTAAATAAAATATAAATAAATAATATGATATGATTATGTTTGACTTGTTGAATTTTATTGTGTATGGTTTTTTTTTGGTTTGGTATAAATATGTACACTATGTTTTTTGAATCTGCATATGGTTTTATATACTTTGTTTTTAAATATATGGTAAAATGTATTGCATTATTCAAATAAATAAATGCCGCTTATTTAAACTAATAAAATAAAAACATTTTTTCAAATATGTGTGTGTGTGTGTGTGTAAGTATGTTTAAAAAGGTGGGCACAAATATCATAAAATAATAATTTTGTATGTACATTAAGAAAAATGAAAAGTATATAATTTTAAGATAAGTGTATAAGATACAATCTAAAAAAAATAAATAAATATTTAAAATAGTTAATGTTTTTTGTGTACATTTTGCGGGTGTCTTCAAATTTTTTAAATAACTATATTAAAGTTAGTTCATTTCAATTTTATTTCATGTGTTATTTACATATCATCCGTTTTCTATTTTTTTTATAATTTACATAAATTTTAGAAATTCAAATAAAATGTTATTATAATAAATATACAGCAGGGAGACGGGTACGAGGATACTAGGATATGGATATTGTGAAATTATGAAAAATATAATAATAATTATAAATGAAGCACAAAAAAAAATTAAAATATAAAAAGCTGTATTAAAATTTAATTTTTTAACCATATATAAATGTATACATTGGACTCCAATATCATACACGGTCATAAATTCACGACATCTCTTATATTATATATATAATAAGGTTTTTTTTAAGATTATTGTATAAGGTGGAAAAAGAAGAATTTTGTAATTTTTCATCCAATCTATTGATTCATACACAATTGTGAACTGTTTAAACATACACAAACTGACATATTTGGCTGTTTCTAAACCAGATTTCGAGGATTTAATATATATATAGATGAAATTTTAAAAATCGTTCACATTTAAGTACTGGAAAATTGACATATATATTTTTCTAACAATTTCTGATCAACCTCCATGCATGCATGATCGAATCTGACAAATTTTTCTTCACTATATAACTGATAACCAAAGAACACTTTTTTTTTGTGAAATTTAGAATTAAATAGTATTACCAAATTTGGTGGAAAAATTTCTAGATTTCTATGATCTGAATTTTTTGAAAGCTTTCCCGCCGAATTTTAATTGCCACAAAATTCATAAAAATTATTTGTACAATATATAATTCAATCACAAACACTACACGTACAAGATCTGGTTGAAATTATTGTTGCGTTAAAACAACGTTGTAAGGGAGGCGTTACTGTATAATATTATTTATATATTATAATATTCTCCTCTTTTACATTTAGATATAATGTATATAAAAAGTTTGATTGTGAGTTAATCTTATTAAAGAAATCCTCCTAGACTTTTCCGCATTTATTATATATATATATGTGTGTGTGTGTAATACGAGACTGGTGGTGTAGGTGTAAGCTTTTGTATTATGTTTTTTTATTTGTTTATTTTTTGAAAATTATATTTATTATATTATAGCCAGAAAATGTAAATATAGAAAAGGAAAATTCTGTGTGTGTGTGTGTCTTCCTTTCGTCATCTAGCAATTTACTTCTTTCTATCTTTTCATAAAATAATAATATATTAAATTGTATATTACGTTAAAAAATAAACGATATAAGTGTATTTATGTACAACAAAATATAATATGATATAAAACGGTTTCAAGGGAAACATATTTTTCTATTTTTTGAATGACACTTTAGAAAAAGTATATATATATATAAAAGTAAATGGAAAATTATATTGCCTTTTTTCGGGGAAAAAAAAAATACCTATATTATTTTATTATTTGTGTGTGTACACATTTTAAATAAATAAATATTTTTCAACATTCACAATTTAACATTTTGTAAGTTTCTAAAAATTTTTGGTAAAATATTTCAACATTTACATATAAAAAATATTTGATAATATGCAACGAAATTAATATTAATTTATGTTTTAATTAAATGTGTTATATAGATAAAAAAAACTTTATGTATATGGATTATATGAATATTGATGATTAATTAAAAGACATTTAACATTATACAATAAATTTAAAATGTATTGTATAATATTATAATTTTAATGATCAATGGAAAATTATATATTATATTAATTTTAACATGTTCTGAGAAAAATATATAAAAAAAAAATTAAAATACAAAAATTCCTTATATTTTTGTACATACGAAATAATTTTTGTATACAAAATATTCAAAGAATAAAAAACGAAAAAAAAAATTAAAAAGAATTAATAAAGGAAATAAGAAACTAAATTTTATATTTATTTTATGTTTTTATATATATATGAAATATATTCTTCAATAATAAAATATTATAATATAAAATAAGAGAATCGGCAAATAATTTTATTTTCATATGATATTTTTTTTGTTGTTTATATTTTTTCTTATAAATATAGAATTCTTATATCTTTTATACATATATATATAAGTTATATCTTGTTTCTTGAAAGATTTATATCAATCGATAAATATATATATATATGTATAACCAATTTGCATTCATATAACGTATATGTATGGAAAGGAGACGTAGGTATATATTCAACTTCGTTTTTTTTCCTTCAAATATACATATTTATTTTATATTATTATTATTATTATTATTATTATTATGTGGCAATGTAAATGCAACTAATACATATATGGGATATATTATGCATATTTATAACAATATAATACATGTCACGTAGCTATATATATAAATAAATGTATATATTAAATTATTTATATATATTTATATATGTCCTTGCACAACAAACAATCAATGCACATAAGAAACAAGATTGAAGAAAGCTGCAGGTCAGAAGAACATTTATGATGGTTTTTTTTTGTGGTTATTATTACTATAATAATTATAATCATCATTATCATGATCGCAAGTCAGGTTAGAGATAATTAATTTCTCTCATTGACCATATGCAACACACGCTGGCATTTGACATAATAAGTCGTAAATATTATATAGTATATCAAAATAAAGAATATTTTAAAAACAAATCATATTTATACAGTAAAAAAATTTCATTTAGTTATTTCTTCAATATTATTTAAACAAAGTTTTTGATTCTTGTATAATATAAGTGTGACAAAATATTAAGATTTGTATATGTACGACGGTCTCTTAACCAGTCAACTGTTTCGATCTCTTTGGAAAATGCGTATCTAAATTGTGTCTTGCAAATTATCAATACTTATTACTCATAGCCAATATACTGTGTTTCGACCTCTTATGGATAATGCGTATCTAAATTCCGTCTTACAAATTGTCAATATTTATTACTTACATAGTGAATATACTCGTCATAACACAAAATTTTGCACTTTTTTCATGACAAATATACACGTCAAAAATAATAATAAATTTTTACACACATGACCAATAATAATAATAATAATAATAATAATAAACAATTAATTTTTAAATGTAATGACTATATATATTAATGTATAATATTCTTAGTTCTTATATATTTTGTACGTTTTTCAGTTACTTTTCAACCTTAATATAAATATGGTGTATACATAATTGAATAAATTTTACATACCTGTGTTAAATTGTGTCAATTAACATATTTCCATATCTGTAATAAAAAGAAAAAAACAGAAAAAAATTATTAATAATTTTATAATTATTTAATTAATAATAATATTAATTTATAATCTCATCAATTGTAGTATTGTGTATATTGTGTATTTGGAGAAAAATTAAAAATTATTATATTAATTTTATTTATTCTTATATTTATATTTTGTTTTTTTGAAAATTAATTGTATACATGTGCGTGGATATTTTATTATTAACATAAAATAATTGTTGTTCAACACGCAGACTAAATTTGGTACTTACACATAAACCTGACGTCATGCGATGAGATTTCATTTGAACAATTAAAAATGAATATTTGGTATGGAAAATGATTTTAAAATTATCTCTTTTTAAGAAACGAAAAATTACCCAACAATTTGTGAGATATGAAAGAAATTTTTATATATACAAATCAAGATTAATTTATAGATTTTAATTAGATTAAAAATTAGTTTGATTGTTATGTTTAAATGTGGTGTGGTGTGTGTGATGGTGCGGCGGCGTTGCATATAGAATTTCTAATAAAATCAATATATTATTTTGGATGAATGCATAATTCACAGAAAAATTCTGCGATACGCAATAAATATTAATTATTATTATCATATCAAAAAATAATATAATAAAAAATAATATTAATTTTATTTAATCTATTAAAATTAATCAATGTTTAATTAACGGAGGCCCCACAAATACAAAAAAAAAAAAAAAACACACAGACCATACCTTATTTTAGTTATTTATTTTTTATTTTATTTTTCATTATATCCATAAATATTTGTATAATAAACATTATATCATAAAAATATATAATTTAATGAATCCAATTTTAATTATATTTTTCTTTATCAACAAAATTTTCAATTCTGATTGTCTGATTTTTTTTTTTTTTTTTTTTTTTTATGGTGCCTTATTTATTATAATTATTATTATTATTATTATTATTATTAGCGTAATCTATATATTATTATTTAATTTATTTGGTATTTTTTTTTTCCATGTTTGTCTTCCCATTCAACCAAAATACAACAAATAGATTAAAAAAATACAAAAAAAAATATATATATATATTTATTTGTGAAATCGAAATAGAAAATAAAATTAATATTATTTGCTGCTGTTTATTAAATTTTTTCCTAAATACACATAAAGAGATACGTTATTTTTTAATTTAATTTTTTGTTTGTTTGTCTGATTTGATATGAAAATAAAGATTAGGAATTGTACATATAACTAGGTATACATATAATATATAAATTACATATAGATGGAGACATATATAAAAATTGACGATTGGAAGGTATATCACAAACAAAAAAAAAATAAATAAATATTTAAAAATTATAATGAAAATAAATATACGGCTGCTACATACATAAAAAATTAGTTATATATTTGTGACGCAATGTTTGACACAATTTTATCTTCCGTCACTTTATCGCGCGTATATATAATATTTATATTTTTGGGTGATATCAATAGAATTGTTTATTACTTTTTTTTTTTCTTTATCAAATTTATTGATAACGAGGTATAATGTAATTTTTTTTTTTTTTTCATTTACTATATTATTATTATTGTGCGATATTATATAGAAATACACCTATTTTTACGGAAAAATAACAAAAAAAAAACGTGGTAATATTTCTAATATACGATAATATATAGAAATCGCAAAACAAAATTAATACATATTATTGAATGAACACAAATATACACAACACACAAACTAAATTAATTGAAATAAATTCTATAAATAATGTTTAATTAAAGTTAATTATCCCATATATAACTATAGAGATATGGGTTTGTGAAAATTTTATATATCATATTATCTTATATAAATTATGCATAAAATATATAAATGTAACATAAATATATTCCACATTCAATTGATTATTAAATAAATAAAATAATATATAATAATAAAATTGATGGCGCTTGCCAATTTTCAATTATTACTTTGCCGTTCGTTATTATACACTCTCCAACTATTATCATTGCACATATAATATATTATTTTATTGCGTATACAATTTGTTTATTGAATCATTGTTTTTTTTTTCATTTTTCCAACATTATATTATTTGTAATAAAAGATTTATTTATATAGACGCCCCCGCCTCCGCCTCGCATATATTTTATTGTATTTTATAAAAACACATATAGAATAAAAAGAAATTATCATGCACATATTGTCATATGGAAATGCATTTTGTCACAATATGTATTATGTATTATAATGTACACAGCTATAATATACAATGATTCTTAAATGTATATATATATTATATAAATAGTTACATGATCACATATAATAAATTATATTCACACAATATATAAATGTATAAAATGAATTATAATATAGTTGAAGTAAATTTAGAAAAATTAGCATTACACAGTGTTGGACAAATTGGAAACTAGAAAAGAAGTCAAGAATAAATGATAACAAGAATTTTTGTCATATTTTTTTTTCTGCATATATTGTAATAAAACTAACAAAAAATAAATATATGTCGTTGATATGCATTTAACATAAACGCAAGTGTTAGAATTGATTTAGAAAAAAGTACGTACGAGCGAATTTCAAGAAAATCGAATAAATCTATTTGTAAAATACATATTATTAGTATCAGTAATTTACTTATTTTATTTAGACATTGGTTGTAAAAATGCAAAACATAAAAATTAATAACAATATAATCTATTTTAAAATAATCACGTACGTACAAATAAATGTTGCACTTTTTTATCGTTTTATAAAATAAATCTATATAACAAACAATAATATCTAACTAAAAATACAATCGTTGCGATATAATAATGTCATAAAAATTCATTCTTCATTTTTCACAATGTTATAATCAATCAATATGATTACTTATAATTTAATATAACATATTAATACACGCATAGCAGTACCCAATAAATGATGAATTTATGACCACATTTACTATATATGAAATTTAAGATTAATTATAATATAAATATTAATAATAATATATTTATATATAAAAAACAAACACCTCTACATACGTGTGTGACGATATGGGAACGATGCAAACAACATACGTGAGTAACAATACACATATATGTTATGTTATATGTGTACGATATAATTTCTAAAGTATAATAATAATTTTTATCTTTATTGAAGCTATGGGTGCGAATAGAAAAAAAATTAAAAAAAACGCACACGTATCAAATTCAATATTTTTTTGTAGAGCCTCTATTTACCTATATATGGATTTTTGTTGTGCGCGACAATAAATATTATAAACATATAGCAATAAACATATAATTGACTTACGATCGATCGGTGGCTGATTATAAAATAAAAAAATATAAATAGGTGATTTAAGGTTGTTTTATTAAATCTTTTGTATGCTTTTAATTTTTTTTTTATTATTATTATATCTACATGTATTTTGTATTTTATTGATTTTGAGAATTAATATTTAATAATGGAAAAAAAAAATTTCTTACCACATTATTGTTATCGTAAAAAAAAAAAAAACAAATATTAAAAGATATTGATCAAATAACCCATGGGTATATATTAATATATACGATGCGAATTATACTTATATATAATTAAATTAAATCTTTGTATAGGTAATAAAAAAAAACATGAGTAATTTCTTTTCTTTCTGTTATTATACACAATATATATATTTTTATCTAATTAATAAATCTACATAATATTAATTAAACTTTGAATTTGTTAATATCAATGCATCAGTAATAATAATAAAAATAAAAAATAAAAAAAAAACAAAACACCAATATATTTAATCGCAAAAAATTAACAATTTCAATTGAGTCACACACACATAAGTATAATTTAGTGAGAATTTGATTAAACGTATATAATAATTGTATCAATCGTACTGCATCTGGATTAAATATATGGAAATATTGATTTTATAATAGTATAAAGGCAATATATAATTAAAAACAAATTTTTTTGCATACCGTCGCAATTTATGAAAAGAACAATTTACAAGATTTTTTAATTATAAATTTATTGTAAAACAAATTTCTTAACACGCCCGCATAAATAATACAATTTTTAATAGAAGATATTTTTTTTATTACAGCATGCACCAAATTATAAAATTAAACATCCGAAAATAATATACCAAAAAACAAATAATTAATAGTTTTTTTTTTGTTACTGAACAAATTTTATATAAATAAATAATTTATAATAATTTCTATATATAACATTAAATTCATTTATCTTATCATTATCCATCCAATTATCTATAGGGTGTTTTGGAAAGCTATGTTTAATTTTAATTTTGATTGAATCCAATGTCAATGCCATATTGAGTTAACTAATATTTCTGATTGATTATTGCAGCATAGGCCAGACATTAAACGAAATTTTCAGTATAAATTCTGCAATTACTGTAGATTTTTCTTATGTAGAAAATATCGTTTTTTACCATTCCATTTATGACAGAGAAGTATAATAATTAAGAGAAATGTTCAAATAAACAAACACAAGTTAACAAAAGATCACCTCGATCTATCATCGATCATGATCAAAATAATAAATATATTAATATATTTATAATAATGTCAGGTGAGAAAATTGTTTGAATTTTTTTTTAATTTTTCCCACCCTATAGAATATAATTTAAACAAACACAGTTCAGTTAAATCTTTAATATTTTTTTAAACCAAATTAATGACAATCTTTTCTGACGACATTCGTTAAAACAAAAATATAAATAAATTATATAAAAAAAAAATAAAGATAAATAATTTCCTTTTTATCTTTATACAAAAATACTGTCATTTGTGTCACCTGATATTATATTTGCAGTAACAGAAAAAATAAAAAAAAAAAACGAGTTGATAATAAATTATAGTTTTATTAAAAATATTGTTAAGAAAACATCATCAAAAAATTTGTGTTTTTGTTAATTTCAATTTTTTCTATACATAACAGTTTTATAACATATTAATTTATATAATACACACAACACACACACCACACACACATCACCCATAATATATGTTAAAATCAATAAAAAATGTACCAAAAATTAATGAATGGTGTATCAGTAAAATTGAAGATTTTACATATCGTTATAAATGGATTATAAAATCATTTCAAAATTGTACGCGAAAAAATGGTGAATATATTTTATCATCAGAATTTTGTATAAATAATGTAGAAAATTCTGTATGGCAATTGTGGTTATTTCCGAATGGTAATCGACCCGCCGACATCAATAACATATCGTTATATTTAAATTTAAAATCATGTGATTGCAGTCACCGAATAATTGCAACAATAACCGTTTATTTATTGAATAGAAAAAAAGAAAAATTTAATGTAAAACGTTTGATTCGTAAAGATTTTGAAGCCGGTTATTTAGAAAAGGCGTATGGATTTCATGAATATATAAAACGTAAACAATTATTTTTCATTGAAAATGAATTGTTATGCGAAAATAATACACAATTGGAATTGTATTGTGAAATAACATTTGAAAATTATTCGAATACAAAAATGGGTAAAACAAATATTAATTTAGAAATGTTATGCGATGAAAAATTATCAAATGATTTTAATAAATTATTTAAAATGGGTAAATATAGTGATTTAATTATTTCAATTGATGAACATAAATTTTATGTACATAAAAATATTATGGCAATAAGAAGTTCCATATTTGAGGAATTAATTGAAAATAATTTAGTGGATAATAAATATTTAACCATCACCGATATCAGCTCATTTGTGTTCAATGAAATTTTAGAATACATTTATACGGGAAAATGTACAAATTTAAATACATACGACAGAGAAATATTAATTGGTGCCGATAAATACAGTTTAGACGATTTAAAATTAATTTGCGAACAATCAATATGCAAAAAATTTACAATTGATACAATTATTGATATTTTAATATTAGCCGATTCATATGCTGTTGAATATTTAAAAAATAAAGCATTACAATTTATAACCACACATTCATTGGATATTATTAAAACCATTGGTTGGAAACAAATGAGTATTAGTAGTCCAATATTATATGCTGAAATTTTATCATATATTATTGCCAATTCAAATTATAGTAAATAATACAATATTATATATTAATAATATATTAAAAAAATAAAAAAAATGCTTTTATACTTTATATATAAAATATAATTAATTAATTAATTAAATAAATAAATTATGGAAAATTTTTTGCCATTTGTTTTTCTTAATCCCTCACATTTTTCATATATTTACATTTTTAGTATAATACAAATATATTTAGATAAATAATATATGGGACGATATTATAAGTGTACAAATTAATTCAATGTTTTTGAATGATTTGAATCAATAATAATCATTATAATAATCTAAATATATGGGCAGATGATAATAATACGACATTCACTGACGTTTTCGTGTCGGCTGGAAACCCTGGGTAGTTTATGTACGTACTTAAAAGTGGCCAAAATTAATTTTTAAGTTACGTCACTTATTCGCCGAGGGAACAATTCCAAAATGTAATTAATTTTTTTTTTTATACAAATATGAACGAATTAATGTGTACAACTAATACATTACAAATATATATGAAATATAGATATTAACATATACACACACAACACACATACATCTATACTATACTATATTAATCGGAAAAATTTAATCAGTAGTATATATTATATGTGTATATAATATCGTGAGCATATAGATAAAATTAATAGATAAGAGATAAATAAATTGATAAGTAATGCAGTAAAAAATAAAGCGTCTTTTCTCGCTATACATATATATTTATAATGAAAATAAAAATAAAAAAGTACGTTGTATCTCGTTCATAATTAAGTAAATGTTTATAAATATATAAAAATATTTCTGTATAAATCATAACAAAAAATAAAAATAAAAAAATAGAAACCAAAAATTATATCATATTAATCTTTTTTTATAGATTATAATAAATGAAATAATCTAACATCCGTACATATTTATTTAATCGTAATTGTTGTTTATATATATATATATATATATGTTTTGTGTTGACATATATAGTACAATGCAATATATACATATACCAATATATATATATGGATTAGAGATAAAAATAAACATTAGTCATATGGTATAGAAGCAAAAAAAAAATAATAAAATATTTATCAGTTTATCTGTTTTTGTTAGACAAAAATTAATATAAATAAAATAAATAAAAAATGTTAATTGAGATAGAGATTATAGAATTATAATACAAATGAAATGTTAACGCATTGATTTTATGCGATTATTTTAGCAACAATTTTTATATATAATATTCCTATATTTAGAAATTAAAATTTTTATTTTAATGAAATATCAAATCAAGTCTCGTAGTATAAAATTAATATTTAAAAAATATAATATTTAAGCCAATCAATGCATTCGTTTATTGTTAAATTTAAAGAAAATTACTTTCTCAAAGTCATTGTGCTGCATTTGTTTGTGACACAATTTAGATGTGTGACTGACAAAAAAAAAAAACATATGATGGAAATGCAATAAATTTTTTAATTTTATAAATGGATCCGATTCAACAAACGCATCATTATTATATTACAATGCAAGAAATGTAAATATTCAAAAAAGAAATATAACATTATATTCTGAAAACAATAACTGATCCCCATAGTTAAATCAACAATAATTAATCATAATTTATATCGGGCATTTAAAAACAAAAAAAAAGTATAATAAACTGATTGTTTGATATTCGTCAGAGTATACACATTTTCATCATCACACATATTTTATATACGTATCGAAAACATTACTTTATTATTTATTATATGACACCACATTATATAAGTTAATTTATTATTTATATATATTATATCATTTTAAATTATCGTAAAACTTTTTAATAATATTTTTTAATGATTAGTTTTATAGTTACATATTTTTCGAAATAATATGTTAAACTACATAAAAATAATATAAAAAAAATAAATACAGCGCAAATGAAAAGGAAATTTGGAAAATTAGTTGTGCTTCTATTTTTCATATAAATATATATATATATGAAATTCTTTTTATTATACCATTATATTATTTTAACATCATTTGAACTTTATATCAACAATTCAAGTATATTCTACACACACATACATAAATGATAATATTGTTGTTATATTATTTTTTTGAATTCTTTATTATTATAATTTTTTTTTTTTCATTATATATTTTCACTGTTGTGTTAGTTGTGAGTGAAGCCCAAATAGTCTGCTTATACAGCACATATATTGTATATGTACATTCGTTGTAAAACCACAGATTTTATGTAGCTGTCAATCATCAATATAAATATTTTTATTATATGTTCAACATAACATTTTTTTTCTTTATTTTCTTTCATTTTTTATAGTTTATATTTGGTCGGTATACTACTAGACCATATATTGTATATATATATATATAATAGATAAAATATACGCATTTACATATATATATATATATACCGTGTACAAGAAATGTATTGGAGGAGCTGGCTGGTGTTTAGAAATGAGAACATATATATATATATGGTATATAATTATTTATATGTTAATACTAACTTAAGAAATACATATTAGAATGATGTTGTTATTTTTTTTTTATATTTTGTTCTTCACTAACTGAACGTGTGTATATTTATATGAATTTTACTTATTTATTTATTTATTTATTTATTTATTTATTTTTTTTTTATCAACAAGATGAAAAAATAAAAAAATTAAAAAAATAATAAATATTAAATAATTTATAATGAGAATATGTTTATTGTCATCAATGTGTATTGAAATTATTCATAAATATATTTTAAATTAATATAAATAATTAAAACGAATTTCTTTGTATTTGCTGCCGCCGCCGCAGTCGCGCACATAAATATAATGTAACTGAGAATAAAATAATATTTCAAATAATAATAAAATTTGATTTTATTAGATCAGATTTTAATAATTTATACCTCTTAACACAATGATGCTGTTTGTATATATCTACAATAGATAGAATTATCTTGAAAATATCCTGCTATTTATGTTGTTTCCAATTGGATAAAATTTAATGCGAGCAAATGTTTTGTCATCGTTAATAAATATAAATATAAAATCTTATAATTACTTTTATATTTAGTATTTTGTGCAAAACAACATATAGTCTTAATTGACCATTTGAATGACAGTAAATGGTCATCATATAATATAAATATTATTATTTGAAAGTCATCCTCTTAAATTATATAGGATTCGTTTTTATTTCTTGTAACTACAACATAATTGAATTTATGTATTTAATTTAGTATATTTTTTTGTAATTTTACCATTATAGCCAATGTTATATAAGAGACAATTGCAATTTTTACCATATAATAATTTATTGTATTATATCTCAAAAATATTGATATTTTATCTTGTATAAAAGAAAATCAAAAATCAATCAACCATTTACTGAACTGATGTCTTCTTTTAAACGCAACACCCTGTGTATATATTTATATATGTAAAAACACGAAAAAATAAATATATATTCAATATAGAGAATTTAAATTTTCGATAGATATTCAACGCATATACCATAATATATATAAAGTATGTAATTTATGTGTACATATATCTCATTAAAAACTGATTCAATGTTAATTATCATAATAATTTTTCAACAATGGGTGAGGATGGGGCGCCAATGATACATTATATAATATTCTAAATAATGTATATTATTAAATTTTGTCAGAGAAATTGTAAAATAAGTGATGGTTAATCTAAATATTTTATTTGTTACATATACTATAAAATAATAAAAGATTATATAATATTGTGTATATCTAACCCATTATCTCCTACATATAATATTGTTCAACATATATTTCATAAAATAAATGAAAATTAATTCATCATCATCTTGAACAACACATCTTTAACATCATCATAATCATCATAATTGTCGGTAGATGTGTTTTCAATGCGTGTATGGAAAAAAAAACGAAATAAATAAATAAATAACTATACACAAAAATAAGTTTAATATGTGAGAGAATGAGTTGCGTTTATATATAAATTAAGAATAATATGTATAAATATATAAGGTAAAGATATATATATATATAAAATAGTAACTAACTAAAAAGTAAGTATATATACCATATATGAATATACAATAAAATATTTAGTTATATATACTCTCGAATCACACATCAAAGACGGTTCCACTTTTGTTTATTAATAATAAATAACAAACAAATTCTATTTTTTAATTTTTTTTTTTTCTTTTATTGATTTGTATCTGTAAAAAGATAAAATAATCAATTTCTTGTATAATTGATTGTTTTTCGGTTTTTTTTTATTTTTTCTATGTATGCTTTTTATTTTGATATATAATTATTCATTCAATTTATAAACTATTTAAAGGTTTTTTTTTATTTGTATTTGTTTGAGCGTATAATATTTATAGAAAAAAAAAAAAAAAAAAATGGTTTAGTTTGTTTTGTTGGCATAAATGGCGTTTTTTTTTTTCAATAATATTTAATATTTGAGGTGTTTGGTAATATTTATTATTTATATTTTCATAAAATCTTAATTATTGCGGGTTGATATCAACTAAGTGTTTATACCTTGCAGATGAAAGTCGAAACCGAATATTATTATTGTTTGTTAGTATATGGGTAAATTAATTAGCATTCAGTAAAAAAATGTCTGTATATCGATCGGTTGTGTATTTTTTGTATCGGTTGAAAAATGAAAAATTAAAACAAGTATTTTTTTGTCATATTTTGATACTTTATTTCCGCAAAGGAAAAAAAAAAAAACGTAACATAACAACTTATGTACGGTCATTTTGGTGGTGAAGTGTTAATTGTTGTAATTGTCTTAAAAAAAAAATAAAAAAAAAAAAACAATGTTTTTACAGTTGATGATGAACAAAATCATATTAATATTCGATATTTGATTGATGAAAATGCTTTTTTATAAAAAAATACAATACTTTCGCATGAATACAAAAACTCTAATTATTTTGTTAAGAAATTGAAATTAAATATTTTTATAATTTGTATAAATGTATTTATATATACTCTAAGAAAATTTATTTGGACATGGAAAAGTCATAGAAAAACTCTGATGATATGAAAATCTTATAATTTTCTTTAAACAACTCAGTTTTTAATTTTTTAATATATAAGTGATGGACAATTACAATTTGGGGATGTTTAGATATAATATGTAACTTATGTGAATTAAATTTGCGATCGTCGTCCCTTTAATTATTTTAATTCCTGTTAACGAAAATTTAAATATCCCAAGAGAAATTACTGTTTTAAAAAACAGTGGGTTATTGTTGTGTATTTTATGAGTTTTCTTATATAAAAATAAAAACTTTTCATTATAAAAATAGAAATTATTTATATATTGTATCCTATCTTCATCCGCCGTCCTTCTCCTCCCCCTCCTCCTTCCCTGCTATTATTTATACATATATTTTATAATATTGATAATTGTTAAATAAAATACATAACTTTTCCATGAAAAGAAAACGGTTATAATATTGAGGAAAATGAAAATATTTACACTTATAAAATACCACCACCGACCGACCGCATTATTATATAATTAGTTATAGAAACTTTTAATAATATACTCATTACAACCTATCAATTATTTATATAAAATTAAAATAATATATAAATATATAATGCGAAAATTATTTAATCGTTTTGAAATACATATAGAACTTTGAAAAATACTTTTATATAATATATAAAGTTTTCGATTTTCCTCCCTTTTTCATTTCATTTCATGACTGACTGTCTTATTATTAAATTTTATATAAAATTTTCTTCATAAATTTATATAAAATATTTATTATAATAATATGCGTGTATTGAATATACATTCTTATGATGCAAGCCGGTTGGGATAGATATATACATAAATTCGTTTTATTTTTATTTATGTGAAACCAAAGAAACACAAATAAATATAATATTAATATATATATATAAAAAGTAAATAAATAAATAAATAAATAAATAAAGCAAGGAACGTAACTATATATATATATATATTTATATATAAGACAAGACACAAACACAAAACCAGGAACGGAAGAAAGAAAACAATCTTGAAATTATTTATACCTACCATATGATGGTGTTTTTAAATATACCATATATTGTATATATATATATATTGTTATATCTATACACCACATAGAAATCAGTCTTATGCTTTAACATACAATATTTATAGGTATTATTTCTATATAGAGAGTGATATAGTTCATATATATATATATATATATATATTGTTTATGCATAAATAAATATATGGATATATTAGAAAAAATAAACGTGTTATTTTTATAAAATAAACATAAACTCAATATAAATAATGCTAATAATAAAAAAAATATAAGAAAAAAAAACTAGAATTGATAATGATGGCATGGCGTCGCAATCGACATTGACGTATTCATACATATATATATATATATGGTAGTCATTCAATATATTATTGTGTAGTTTAAGATATATATAGATAGGTTTGTAAATGTACAATATTATCTCCGTATATTTAAAAAAAAATTAAACTATTTTTATATACTAAATTATAACAGTTATATATAAATATAATACATAAGAAAATCAATCCATTTCCTAAATGTTACATACCAGATATGGTAAATATTGTTATTTAAAAAAGCTTCTTTTCGTGCATCTTGTATTTAAATTATTTTGTGAATATAGGTATATTATATAGCAATACAATTTACTAGACATAACTAATTGTTAAATATATGAATTATCATCACTCATTATAGCTACAATAACCTCTTGCGAATTTGTTGGTAATTAATGAATACCATTAATGTGAAATTTCTTCTCTTTTGATACAATTCAGTATTTTTGAACATCTTTATAATTGAGAAAATTCCTGTGTACAGAGTCCATGTGCCATCGATCAAAATGTGGTGGTAATCTTATGGGGGCAACATCTGTGTGGTAAAACATCCCATAAAAATGCTTCCCAAATTCTTTTGACCGGATGTGTGACATAAGGACGAGAATTGTATTGTTGAAAAATCATTTTAACGTAACTTTAACAAATTTCGGTTTCAGTAGACATAATCCAACCAACTACTTTCTGGTCCCACCAGATATCCAATCCAATACTTTTGAATAGTAGTAATATATAATTCGCATTTTTTTTTTTTTTTTAATGAACATCTTCAACATCGGTTTTCTTCAAATGAAAGAACCCCAGCAAATCGTTTTTTTTTTCTGATAAAAAACACAACATTTACAACAAGCGTAAAAACTATGTTTTAGCTCGTAACATCTATATACTGAATGATTAATCGGTGAGTGATCCTTTCATACTAATATACCAATTAAAAATACAAATACATACAGTATAGATATACTTCATTTAACCCTCTCTATATTTGTTGTCGAATTTGTCTTTAGACATTTCCATTATACATAAAATTGAATATACATATATATATATGCTGTGTCATTAGCATTATTATTATTTTAATGTATTCAATTTATTTATTTATTTTTTTATTTTTAATATGTATATATTTTGAACAAATTCATTTTTTTTATTTTTAATATATGGTACATATATAACATTATATTTGAAATAAATGAATAATGAATATACAATTATGCATATTGAAAATTAAAATTCGAAACAAAATACAAACAATATATTTTATTTATTTTAAATCTTTCTATGTAATAATAATATGGTTTTTTTTTTCTTTTATATATGTAAAATATGGTTTTAATAATAAACGCACCCATATATTTTATATATATATAATACGACGAATAGATAGGAATATAATAATAATTGGTTCTGAAAACAACTAAAAAAATATAAATTCATGTAAAATTTTTTATATAAATATATATATATAACTCGTACAATATTTTGTAATAGAACATGTATGGGGATAGATACAGATAGATAGATATATATTGTATGTTATATAGAACAAATAAAATAATGTTTTGTATTTTTGTTTACATATATTCTAGAGGAGTAACTATAGTTCTCTATTATACAAATAATATACAAAATATTATATGTAAATTGTAAATAAATATATGTATACAATTACATAACAACAACAACAACAACAACAATAAATATGGTACTACACTATATTTTATAAGTGTATATTTGGTTGATATCGCTCGAATGCTATTTTATATTTTTTTTTTTATAAAGATAAAATAAAATCAATTTAAACCTAATGCAATAGAATAATCCAATTATTCTAGCATAATAAGCATATGTGTGTTTTAATTAAAAATACAAATATTATTATTTGGGCTTTTATGTTTTATATAGTTACTATGGAAAGTTTGCATATATAAATATTTTCAAAATTAATTACAAATTTTTTTTTATTGTATATTGTCGATTTAACCACATATATTCGATAAACTGGATTTTCATTTTATTTACTGCCCCATATGCCACCGCGTATTGGCGTATATGCTTGTTGAATTTTTACAATCATCCGATTGTAAACTAAAAGTGTATTCTAATTAATTATTAATTTATTCAAAAGGCAAGAAGTACCAAAATAATGTATATGATATTTTCTATCAATAATAATTTTGAATATATAAAAAAAATATTCAATTTCACATAAAAATGAATATGTGTCGCAGGGAAAGGAAATAAATCAATAGCATATTTATATGTGGCAATATTACACAGATTGAATTTGTGAGCAAGATCCATACATATATAATATAATTTTGCCAGTGTAGCATTTATTAAAAATTGCAGTAGCAAATAATATTTCTGTATATTTCTATATATATGTTATAGTCTTAAAATTTCAATGAAAATAATTTTCAACACATTCTTTATTTAATATACTAATAATACATGAAATACACATAAAATATATTATTATTTCATATATTGTATATAAAATTATAAATAAACCAACATAAAAATATATATAAAATATACATAATTTTAAACATTAGTCGTGTGTAGATCAGTATATATTCTATATTTATATGCGATATGTATACAATAGAATATTCATAATATATATATCCGGAAACATAAAATATTCTATATATAATAATATAATAGCAATTTTGTTGTTTTCATTGATGCAAAAAAAAACATATTGTGTACATAACAGAGGTTCGAAATAATATATTATAATATAATAATGGTGTGTGTGTGTCTGGATATATATATTATAAATAATTATAAAATAAATATACACTCAAATGTTTAAAAATTGGTGCACTTATTGATTTTTAAATATACCATTATAAATTTGTAACAAAGTTATCACTATTTTTTGATACCACAATTTTCCTAATTAAATGTCCGACAAGATTAATATAAACCAATTTCTATGCAATTCAGTGTATTTATCAATGTCTACCATATATGATTCTATATAATATAGTATAATTGTCTATTATTGCTATATATACCAATCTATAAATTGTATTATATTTACATGTAGTATTAAATGGTAAAATACAAACATTGGTAAAATATTCCAACATATAAGATATAACCACAAATGACCATAAATATAATGCCTCTATATATAGACAAATCATATTTTATGATAAATTTATTATATTATTATTTCATTTACATATTTATGTATTGGATGTAATTTATATAGAGAGAAATGTATAATTAACAATACATAAATGTGCAATAAATGTTCATTTATATATTATATATTGTGGTTTTATGAAACATATTTATATGCATTTTACATAAAATTTTATTAATAAATTTATTGATATAATACAAATATTAATAAACATATATAGTGTTTTTAGATGTTATGGTTATTATTTAGTATAATTGGATTGGTAAGGAGATTCAACCTTACATAAATACTTGGCGCCTTTTGTACTCAAATTATATATATTTAAATAATCATAACTTAAAATAAATTATATTTGCAGTGCCACATAAAAGTAAAGTGAATACGATTTAAATTTATTTACTTATTGTTTTGGTTCTTTTTTTTTTTTATAATAGAATTAAAAAGTTACAACTTAAATTTTACTGAAATTCATCAACGGACAAGTTGAAATTTCAGACAACCCCTGTGTTTTTAATTATACAGATTATCGAGTCTGTACTGTACTATACCAAATGAAAATAAAAAAAAAATAATACCAAATAGAGTAAATACAATTACTAAAAGTAATAAATATTGTGTAAATATGTATAAATATTTCTAATAATTATAATAATATAAATAAATATTAGACAAAATAATTCAACTCATATAATACGCAGAAATAAATAATGTAGATTGTGTATAGAAAATATTATTTATTTTTAAGAAGTCATTTTTTAATATAATATTACAATATATATTCGTCTTTTTTTGGTATTATGTATAATGAATCGTTATTCTTTGCACAAGTTATATATATACCGGTATCTTATACGCACCTGTGAAATAACAATTAAATATACCACCTAATACGTATAGACATATTATTCAAATATATATACAATATATATGTGAAACGGTGGCGTTTCGAGTGTGTGCAAAACAAAATTTTCCGGAAAATTTATTAAATTTCTTGCCAATACATATACAACAGATTTCCAAATATTTATTTAACAGTAGATTTTACATTAGATGCTGTGCGTCTGTTCCAGAAATTAAATAAAATGTATCATTTTGTTACACCAAATTTAAACACAGGACAACGACAACGGAAAATCAGTGGTTAAATCTACTGAACAAGAGTAAAACAATTTTAAGGTGATATTTTATTATTATTATTATTATTTTGTTGATCATTTCCCATATGAAAGTTATGATCGTCTATGTGTATACTTCCATTTATGATGTATAAACAGAAATTTTACAATATCTAATTATTATTTTACAAACACTTTGTACATGTAGTAAAATTGTAAAATGTTCATAAATGATATAAGAATTTAAAGTATACACATTTTTTTAATATGTTGTTCTATTATTGTATTATTGTATTTTAGAACTAATCTAATATAAATATAAATAATGAACTGAAATGAAAATGAAATGAAATAAATAACTAAAATATAAATATATATATATGTGCGTTTGTGTAGGTGGTGTGGTGTATATGATTTATGGTGGGATGTATATTTTATGATTGATTTGAAAGGTGTTAGGTTGGATATTCATCGCTGGTAAAATAAATAATATATATATATTTTATTTTATGTTATCTACAATATAAATATGTATATTGTAAATGAATATTTTATTTATATATTGTACAATATATGTGATAATGATTTTAAAATCATATAAAAACTGTTCAGTTCTGTATATAATTATTAACAAAATTATATAATAAAGCAGTGTGTTAGTGGTGGTTCTGTATTAAATCCATTGGTAAATTACTCCGAATGGATGTATAATATAATAAATTCACCTATTGATCTGGAATTTTACGAAGGTATTTCTGTTTTTAAATTTCATTTATTTTTATAAATGTTATTCTGGCTAAAAAAAAAACAGTATAAAACCTTCATTTTAATATAGTTTTAAAAACGATTAAATTCTATACAATATAAGTTTTATAAAAAAAAAATTATAATATAAAAGTAAATTTTATATGAAAAAATGATTAAATAATAAAACTTTATAGACATATATTAACATTATTTCAGACATTCTATAGTAATAGTAGTTGTTATAGAATAAGAAGAACGAATTATTCGCCAGACAGAGATTGCTTCTATATATATATTTAACAAGAATTTATACAAAAGTGACATAAATGGATATTTAAAGTATATAAAATATATAATTTTTCTAAAATATATTTATTTAAAATAAATTCTATACACATTATGGACTAAAATTTTCTTATAAATACAATTTTCAGACAGATTTTTTCATTTTTATATATTGTATATGTAAATTCAAGTAATTTTAAATTCTTTTTATATTTGTCGTATGTGTGTGTGTGTGTGTGTGTGTCTTATAAAACGGAGGAAAAATATAAATAATAAAAATAGACTGTGCATAAAGTGACATATAATTTTATATATTTAAATATAATTTCAGATCCTTTTATGTATATATATATATATATATATACAATCGGAATATAATATATAATTATGTTGTTTTCTCAACGAGATGATGATGAAGATTATATACAATATATAGTATCATAAATTATAATATATGTACATATATAATTTTTAAAGTATACCCATATATTGATGATATTCAAATAATAATTATTTTGCATATTATTATATATATATATATATATATTTATTGTATGGTATATAGGCTTTATATATATATATATATGTTAATTATGCATGAATACCCCTCACTGAAAATATAATATGTCTCTGTCTGCATGTGTTCGAAATATTGAATATCGGTGGTAAAATAAAAATTATATTATAATAAAGAAATAAAATAAAATCGATCAAATAACATATAATAAATATTCTGCATATAATTATGTATATATTAATTATATTATCGTATCGTATGTACACCCTATACAATTTATACTATATAAACATAGTATATATAACACCTATATAAAATAAGTGTTTGACTCGGTCATCAAGGTATAGGTCGTCAGTATTTAAATGTACCTCTATATATATATATAGTATAATATTATTTAACGCCTCTGGTATATTATCGAATATTATTAATAAAAATTATTTTATATACCGCAGAGTATTTATATTATAATATTTATTTTTAATGACATTAATATAACATTAATAAAATTTATATATATATATATAAGTCAAAATAATGATTATGATAAAAAAATGTATGAAATACACATAAGGGGGAAGATAAAAATTCAATTTATGTGTACGTAAACGTAAATATATATTATGGAAAAAAATAAAAAAAGAAATGGTATTTTTTTTTCTTCCTTTTTTGAAGTTGAAGTCAAGTGATAAATGATGAAAGCTTTAAAAGTCATTGACATTGAATACACACACATATATAACATATGAATATTACATATATATACAGTACCAACGACAATAAAAGACACGACTAATACCAACAACAACAATGACAATAAGGAAACATTATATGTATAATAAATCAATAAATATGCTTTGCGTTATGGCATTATATATAACTAAATATTCTACAACTGCATATATATATAACACATATTGTTTTTAGCTGTGGATTGTTATAAAAGAAGACATATACAGAATATAATATATGTAATATACTACTGTAGCTTTATATACTGGTATAGTAGTTGCAGTATCATATAATATCATAATACTCATACTCTAGTAAATTGAATATTTTATAGAATTTTATTATTACGTATTTTTTTTTTAAAGCCACTGACTAGACTCGTAGTATACACATACATTTTTTCTATAATATTTGTTAAACGAAGAAAATATGAACCATTTGACACATTTTAATTTTGCACAAAGAAGGATAAATAGAAATTTTAATTAGATAATCATAATCACACGTCATTAAATAAATGTCATGTAATAATGGTGTCATTAAAATAAAAAACAAAAAAGGAAAATCTAATTAAGCTGACATTGTAATGAATTGAAATTACTAGAGTTCGGCGGTTGATATACTTTTTATCTACATATTATTTTATTCTACCTATAATTTTAAATGGAACAAAAAAAAAATGTATGTTGAAATTATGGGAAATTGATATAAGTAAAAAAAAAATAAATTATATGCGAGTTTCAAATGCCCTTTATTTTTGTGAAATCGAAACAGTACAAATACAAATACACATGGAACAGTATGCTATTCAATCCGGAGCTGACAAGTTCCATACTTGCTATTTTTCATTTTTGTTTGTATAATTATTATCGTTATTTATTATAAATTAATCATTACTAACATAAAATTTTATAAAAATAAATACCAAATATGTAGATTCAAACAACAATTACTATATCAGATTTATAACTCATCTCATATATGTATTGTAGTTTATATACTAATAATTGATATATATAATACACACAATACCATGCTATACGCTCTATTCACCTTTATATGTAATAATAATAATTGTATAATTAAAATCATCTGTAATTACAATGGGAACTAAGTATTTTTAAAGTGGTGTGAATGTTGGTAAATTTCGCGCAGTTTCTGTCGTGAGACTTTCTTCATTCGCAAGCACACATTAAATGTTTTTTGTAAATTAAAGGCAAATAAAAAATTAAAATGAACAAATTACAAATAACGCATCCGAAGCACTTTAAAAATACGGATGAAATGTATACAAAAAAAAAAAAAATGTAGAATATTTAAACAATTTAATTATTTTGTATATAGTTACTTTTTTTTAATTATATTATATTATTAATTGAAACATACTCAGAACCACTTTATCACCATTTCTTGTCACTCTATAGCAGCATTATATACATAATTACATTTTTACATTATGTTTTATTAGAAATATGTATTATAGAATTAAGTATTTACATATGATGTTGAAAAGTTTAAATAAACTTTAATTGCCTTTCAACACATACCAATTTCTTTTGTATTTATAAATTGCTGTAATATATATTTAAATTTTTATATAATATAATATTCATTTTATGAATACCCAGAATTTGTGGCATTCGTTCAGAATATCTATATTATTCGCAAAACTAAAAAAATGAAAAAAATTGTTATTTTGATAATTTTACACAAACAGTTTCAGCGTGTCGTTTGCAGTTATTACCGAAAATTTTACTGAATTGATAAATCTCTGTAAAACAAGTTTGTTTTTTGGATCCGTGGAGTGACATATTTTTGAATAAAATTATGAAAATAGTAGTATATTAAGTGGTGGGCCAAGGACTCAACATATAGTGTTATAATTCTATATATATACGTTTCGATGTATGTTAATATTTGTGGTGTGGATAAAATATTACCACTGATATAATAGAATATGTTTTTTATGTATACACAAACACACACACATAGCAGATGGATTTATACAATATATAAAGAATGAATATAGTGGTTTTTAATATTGCTTGCTAGTATTGTTTTGTTTATATTTTTAAGCTTTCCGATCGATATGCGAGCGTTGCTGTAAATATAGGGTAAAAATAGATAAAATATTCACATAATATGTATATCCATAATATAATAATAGTATATAATGTATAGCATTGGTATGGCTATATGGTGTATGAATAAGCTATATGGGTATATAGTATATGTATATGAACTGATACCGAGTAAAGACATAAATTATCTAAATTATTGAACTAATTTTTAGTTAATTTTATTTAATTATTATAATACAATTGAAATTATTTTATATTATGTTATATAATTTTTTTGTCAACAGTTCCGTCTCTCTGTGTCTGTGTATACATACGCATAACTTTTCAAATATTTTACTTCTTTTTCTGAATTTAGAATTTTAACAATAAGTACAGCAAACTTTTTTAAGTATTCAGTAAATAATTTTACAAAATACATACAAATTTATTTATATAAATTATTTATAAGGACATTATATACATATATATTTGATGTGACACATACAGTTAATTATCTTTATATGTAAATTTTCCATTGTGTTTATTTTACCCTATATATATATATATATATGGTATATATTCGTATATATAATATGAACAACGTATTACATATATGTATGTCAAATATTAGCTCAAATAATTGTATAAAATCAACCCTTTTGATGTAACAAACTAAATCAAATTCAATATTTCCATAAAATTTAAATATATGGAGGGATATTTGTATATATGTGAAATATAAATGTTATGTTCAATACGATGCCTGCTACCAGAATATTTGCATTTAACAATAGATAATGTATATATGTATGTAAAATTCTATTATTATAGATACAGAACAGATTAAATATATTTGATCATATGTAACATGTATAATTGTATAAATACAGTATTTGAATGGAAAAGTTCACAAATAGAAACACCATTACACACTTAATGTATTTAATTTTATACACACGTCATTTCATTCGAAACAATTTTCTATATATTCAAAAAGTAATTTTATTTATTTTAAATTTACAAATAATTATTCTCTGCAAATATTTAATACGGAATTTTGAATACATAAAATGAGGAACAACAAATAAATATAACACTTTTGTTACACACAGGTACATAAATAAATATTCAGAAAATAATAATAAACTAATAAAAGTGTTAGCAAAATTAAAATTATAATATATTTGCCAGAAATACTAAATGTTTCACTTGTTTCAATTTCTCTCCCTTTAATCGCGTTATACAATCCTTATTTTTTGAATATGTGTTTTCCTACACAAATTTATATAAATTTCGAATTAAATATAATTTGGTCCTGTCACAGAACAATATGTTTGAAGGCAAAGTGGCAACTTCGAAATTGATATATAGGTGGAATACGGAAAACCAAATATTATCAAAACAATAAAATAAATCATTAGACTAAGATAACTTACTAAAAAATATACATATAATAATATTTTACTAAAAAAACTAATTCGGGTTAATGAAATGGTGCTAATTATAACTGTGACTTCCATATAACAATGTTTACACAAATTATTATGTATTAATTAAGTTGTTTCTTAATTTTCGGAATATATATAATTAATTTAACATAAAATATCTTAATATATAATTCCATCGTTCGCATATGTACAAAAAGTAATACTAAAAAAAACAAATGTCTTTTTTTTTTGTTCTTAAGTAAACACATATGTTACATATATTATAAATATTATATGTATTTTAAAGATGAATGTTTCATTTTATATATTTATACATTTACAGAACATACAATTAATATAAATTCACATATATTTTCTATATTCTATGTTTTTAATTATTTTTGCAAAACTATAATAATTTATAAATTTGTATAAATTGTATATGGATATGTTTTATGGTATAATTGTATTAATTAAAATTCCATACAAATATTAGTCAGTCAAGTAAACATAAATAAATATATCATAAAGAAATATAAAGCATCAATGTATTCAATAGTTGGATTGTATTTTTAATGTAATAAATCTAAATAGTGTTAATTAATATAAGATAATCATAATAAAATAATTTCTTGATTTGTGATCGTGATTTCTAAAAAATTTGTTTGAACATTTGGAAATCGAATAAAAACTAAAGTGAATAATATTTTTCGATAAAAAAAATATTTTTTTATACAAAAAATAAATATAATTTCCTCCAAACCACAAAAGAAATTGTAAATAGTTATTATGGGGAAATAATACTGAACAAATTAAAAATAAATAAATATAAATATGTTAATTGCAATTTTGTGTGTGTGTGCTATAATAATTAAAAACGAAATGAAATGAAATTAAATTAAAATTAAGAAAATTAAACCCATTGTAGTATTTTATTTTGCAAAAAAAATATGTCATCTTTAATTTTTACGAATATATTTTATCATTTTTTTTTGTATTACAACAAAACATATATTCTCGTAAGAAAGAAAAAAAAAACACGCAAAATATAATTTTTCTTAAGCATTGATTCAATTTTTTCATTCATATAGTTTTTTATATATGAATTTATGTACACACACACACACACACACACATATTTATGATTTATGATTTTGTAAAAGAAAACATAACAAAATATATTTATAATACAATACAGTCACGTTCAAAGGCAAGTGAAAAAACAAAGTTATGTTTATATACAAACATGTAAATAGCAAGTCATGTTATTCCTAGTGGAGCTTATAGCATCTTTAGTGCTAAGTTGGTAAATTACTCCGCATGGGTGCACCATAACAATTCACCAATTGTACTGCAATTAACGAAAGATATAGATGTTTCGTTATTTCCACTTACAAAGAATTCCATTAATATAATTAAATATAATTTAGATAGAAAATATGTATAAACTGTGTTATAATGTTAAATTAAAATTAGTTTAGTTTTCAGTTAAGCACACACAAACACTACTCACTTTTGAACATTGACTGTATATAAATTTAGAATTCACAGTATAAAAATGATCCTACGCAAGTTTATATTTATTGCGACCTCAATGATTTATTAGGTTTAAATTATTTATTATTATACGAAAATATACATTTCATTTTACATACATAAATATATAAATATATATTAATAATTGCAGTTTTGTGTATATATATACATTTTTGTTATACTTCTATTTTAAATCTGGCATTTAAGCTCATATATATATAATATAATCGTGTATACATTTATACATAAATTTTCTGTGTATTAATGGATTAATTGCTCTTCTTTTTTTTTTTTTAAGATGAGTATAATGCAGTTATCTGTTTTCATTCAAATATTATATAAATTTAATTTAATGTCTTTGGTAGTAGTAATTTTATATGGGAATTCAATATTATATGTGATGGTGGTGGGTGTCAAGTACAATGATATAGACTTACTTATCACTATGAATTTCATGTTTCATAAAATATATTTGTTATGGCAGTTAATTGATGTGTGTGATGATATTGTTATATTGTTAAAAAATAATTCAAGTCAGTGCACTGCATTGTAAATTTCATATCAACAATATATTCTATATTCCATATATTATATGAAAATAATTTTTTATATTTAATGTCATCAATTATACCATTGAAAAAAAAAAAGTACCTCATCTCTTCATTCAATTATTATAATTATTATTTTTTCTTTGAAAGAGTTACTGATCTTTTACAATTAAAAGAAAAATTCTCATAAACTATTATTCCAGTTATAATAAGAAATAAAAAATTCAACCTAATAATATAATAGTTATAAATACAGAATAATTATTATTTTTGAATTGTTTTATATCTGTGCTATACAATAATAGTCATGTATTGCGAATATATCTCATACAGGGTGTGTATTAAAAAGATATTTCAATTAACTACACATTTTAAATATGAAAAATTCTATGTTAATATTCATGAATATCCAAACGATATATAATATTTATTTATGTTATTTGCATTTGTTCTGCTGATTCTACTTGGAAAATTTTCGTAACTATATGAAATGTAACGAATATATATATATTTATATAAATATTAAAAGATATGATATTGCCAGTTAAACTTGGTACTGGATAATGCATATAATAATATATTGTTATATTTAAATTCACCCTGTCTACGTATAAATTTATGCTATGATATATTACTGTATCATATGGAATTTATCACATCTTTTACATTGTATAATAATTATTATAATGATATGAGTATGTATTATTATACGAATAATAAGAACATATATATAAATTACACTTATATATATATGCATTTACATAGAGAATTATGTGCATCATAAGGTAGAATATGATATTAATAAATTTATACTTGAGTAACTTTTTCATGTTTTCATATAATAATTTATTATGTGTGTTTGTGTGTGTGTGTGTGTATAACAAACTATTTTATCTGTTATATAAAATTATTTAAAGAGTCAAGTATAAAAAATATAATTAAAAATTAACATTTTTATATAAATTGTATTTTAAAATGAGAAAATTTCAAATGATACCAAGATATGAAAAAATTCTAAAATACTTAAAATAAAACAAAAATTTAATTTAAAATAATAATTAAAAATTATAAAGAAATATAAAAAAACTAAAAACAAATTTATTTTGCACAACTAAATACCAGAACTATTTTCAAACAGCTATATATGGATATTATTGATAAGATTGTGTAGAAAGGATATTCGTATCATAAGCTTTACGAAAATCTGTATTTATGTTTGAGTGCGAGCCAGACGCATTTTTTTTTTGTACCAAACAAAACACAAATTAATTTTGTCATTGTATAATCTGTAATTTTCATCAATGACTATAATATGAAAATATAAAAAAAGCTATCCCAGAAACTCGTAAAAATATAGTCTCTAAAAATTAACGGATCTACATAAGTAAAGTATTAAATATTAATGTTAATATTATTACAACAGTATATAATAAAAAGACAATTAAATGAATATGCCTACAGTACATTTACCTTATATTTATATACACACGATATATATATATATTTAGTCATTTACATATATTATGTTATTACGAAACAAATTGAAATGAACACACAACACATCTAATTCTATAATATATATATTTGTATATAATTTTGTAGGCATATAAAGAGGTTTATACACCAACATCATACATATGCGTATATAAATTTGTATACAAAGAATATTGATAAGGTAAGATTTGAAAAGGGTTTTACCATTTTTATTTGCGTATATGGCCCATTCGCATCCCTTCATTATTACAATATAAAGTATATATGTATATTATATACATTTCTATGTATATATATATAAAAAAGGACAATGAATACACTTATTTAATGTATTTTATTATTATATAAGGATATATACTATTAGAATATCTATATATATATATTACAGATATATATATAGCACATTATTGTGTTGTATATCTAAGTTTTAGGTGTGGTATTTATATATGAATGAAATAAAAAGTTTATATATATAGTTACTATATACAAAAGAAAAAAAAACTAAATCTCTATATATATACGTGTGGTGTGGTGTTCTATATTAATATATATATTGTATGTATAAAATATTTTTGGGTTAAAGGAAAGGTTAATTAATGTACAATAATGAAAACTAATATTATTATTATGTATTTAATTTAATACAATTTATTACACTATTTAATACATATAGTCGTCTATAGTATATTGCATATTGCTTTATTTTGTATATTTATATAGTAAATAAATCTATTTAAATATAAATATTCTGGCAGCAGTGATTTAAGAATTAAAGTGATAATAATTATTATGTAAGAATTACTAGAATATATGTTGTTAAAACTGTGTCTATTTTATATTATATTAAACACCTACTATTGAATGATATACATATTAAACTTATATTGAATAATTCATTCATCATAAACCAAATTTATTAAAGAAATCATAAGATACGATTTTTTAGTAAGAAATCTATAGTGGTGTTATGTACTAAATTTTTGTTTTTTATTTGAATTGTTGTATATTATGATAGAAGATTATATAGAAGACAATAATTTTATTTAAATATTTTATAATATGGTTAATATTGTTACATATAAAAATTTTCCACTCGCATATTTTATAAACACATGCGTGATGGTAAATCACAATTGATTAGCATTAATGCTATATCCGCCAGAGTGTGTACGAAAACGTATTCACTTTTAATTATAATCAATAGTTGAAAAACAATATATAATATGCGTATTTCAATACAAAGTTTTAAGAATATTAGCGTAATAGAAAAATATTTTTGTTTTATTATTATTATTGTGTTAAAAATATTGTTTGAAAAAAAAAAAAAAAAAGGATGTTGCAAATAATTATGATGAATCACATATATATATAATTGTATTTTGTATATACAATATATTTATAAATATTTACTAAACAAATATATATGTTACTACAAAAGAAAAATATATAAACAATTTTTCTTCTTTAAAATAGGTTAAAAAATTTCGTTTCGTTTTTATATAGTCAAACAAACATCAACTATTTAACTCTACGCTATCTATCTACTACGATGTGATTATTTAACAAAAAATATAAAGTTTTTTCCGCAAATATACACAGTAGTTTTGTAATAACTTGTCTTTTATACATATATATTGTATGTACCAATAGTAAAAGAAAAAATTAAAAATATTATATACAAATGATGATGGATAATGAAAACATTATGAAACCATATAAACCAAGAACAACATAAATATGTATAGAAATGATACAATACTATATATATTAGTATATATGGAAATAGTAATTTTAAATGACTTAAATGTTTACATACCCTATTTTTATTTTCATTTTTTTAATTCTTGCTATACCATTCTCTTTTTAAATCTACAAATCCTTTGAACATGTTTTTTTTTATCCTTTTAAAATCCCATATATACAATATATAATGTTTTGTATTTATATATATATATATATATAGCTATGAATGAATGAATATATATGTATTTGAAAATGAAATATATGACTTTAGTAGATATATGCGAGTTTTAAAGAATAATTGTTTCTTTATGTACAATAAATTATACCGTTTTTAAATGAAATGTTTTTTTTTTATTTTCTAAAAAAAAAAAAGGATATTTTTGATCTATTGTATTTTCTATAATATTTTGCTATTATTATATATATATCAATTAAGCGTATATCGTTACATACACCCCGTCTCATTATAAAATACAAGAATGGTTAAAGAGTTTTCTTCGCCGTATAATAAATTCAATTACATGTACATATTTAAAAAAAAAAAAAAATTAAATTTGAACTTGATGCATAAGAATATAATATTTTTGTGTAAATTACAATATTTTACTTAGAAATTGTTATCATAAATCTGACTAAAATGTTTTAGTGTGGTTATAATATAGTGAACTAAAAACTAGAATCTTGATCATCATCACTGTTATGTGAATGAACAAAACAAAAGATCATCAACTGTTTGAAATTTAATTTTTATTTGTAAGATATTTATATTTATAAAATACTATTTTTAATTTTCATTTTAATTTAATAGTTAATTAATTCTCATTGATTGAAGATCTTAGATTTGCATACAGTACAAATTTAAATTGGTGTTTGGTTTATTTATAATTTATTATGTCAATCGTATTTTGTATATTAATATTGTAAAGATTTATCTGATGTTATAAAATATTTTCTATCTATCCTACACCAAGTGCTTAAAATATATATAACAATATAAAATTGATTAATTTTACAACTTATTGTGTAAAAGTAATACTTCAAAAATGAAATGGAATATACAGATTTCAAATGTTTATACAGATGATTATATTCATTCATCATCTCCAACCGTATAAAATTCTAACTCAATTGATATAAAATTTCCAACATATGGAACAACAAAATCTTTTTTTTCTTATTAGCTTTAAAGTATCAATGTATATAATTTTGGCAGTAAGTAGAGTGTGATTAAGTAATTGATCGATACCGATGCATAATATAACATTTTTATCTGTTTAAATAATATATTGCAGTTGAGTTGGTAAAAATTACCGCCTAAGTACAGATAATATTTAAGTGTATTCACCAATTATAATGTTCAATTATGTTTTATTAATAGTTAATATATATTAAAATTATTTTTATATATACGGGTACGAATAAATGATATGAAGGTATTGTTAATATATCAATATGATTAGCGTTCCACACAAACATTCTTTAATCACACATAAACGAACGATTTTACATTATTCCAGTTAAATTTATTAATTTGTTATACAAATCATGTAAATCAGAAAATATAATAATATGTGAAAATATGTTAAAATTATAATCGATTTTGACTTCTTACAACAAATTATTAAATAATATATACGAAAATTTATTTTTAAAGACTAATTTTCTGGTACAAAAAAAAACACACACAATAAAAATTAAATAAATCGATTCAATTTGTTTTTACAATGAATATTTAACATATTTCTTTATTTTTTGATACATTTTGCGTTGTTTCTGTCTGCCAAATATTATATAAAATAGAAAATATTTATATTATTAGCAAGAAGTAGAGACGTACAAAAAAAAAAAAAAAATAAAAGAAGAAATCACAAGTTTTTAATAAGAAAATTTAAAACTTTTCTAATTTATTGTTTTCAAGGGATATTATTTTTCACTTGTTATATACAATAATATAAGGTGTGTGTGTGTGTTTGTGTATATTTTTGTTATAAAATTTAATATATATATATATAGACAGTATAACGCGCACGGTGGATGAACTTTAATATATTTATTATTAAAATTAAAGTGAAAAATATATAAATATAAAATAATTTTGATGAGACAGGAAAAATTACGATGATGTCCTTTCATCCAAAACAATGTTTTTATTTTATATTTTTTTTTTTTTATTTAATAATAAAATTAATGGAAAACCCTATAATGTAAGATTTAAAAAAAAAAAATAATGAAATTAATTTCTTACCAGTAAAAGTTTTGTATTTTTATTATAATTTAATAAAATTTATATTTTTTCTTGCGTTGTTTTTATATATTATAATGTTTTTTGATGCGACGATAATGCGTTGTTGTCGTCGTTGTTTTTTGTTGTTGTTGCAGTTGTCAAGAATATAAACTTATATATAAAAATATGCATATATATAAAAACAAAAAACAAAACAAAACAAAACAATAATGTTTTTTTCTTTTTTTTTAAATGGTTTGTGTGTGTGTGTGTGTGTACGCGGGTATATTTTTTGTTTTATGTATAGTATTATAAAATGCCCTTTTTTCTATATATATATTTTTTATATTAATTTTTTTTCTAAAGCTTTATATGGTAATTTCTTTAAGCTTTCGTGACTACATGTTTTCGTTGTATTGTTGCCGTATATATATAATGTTCTTTTGCTTTATAATTTTGTGTATATACAATTATAATATATATTTTATATTAATGGTTTATTCTTTTTTTTATATAAATATAATGTTATTTACCGCCGCATAAATAAATCACACTCTCTATATATATATATAACATTTATTAATTATGTATATAAATAAACAAATTTTTTTTTCACTTTTCACCGTTTGTTTTGAATCAACACCAAACAGCATTATTATATACAAATAATAATAATAATAATAATAATAACATATTATTTACACTTGAATTTATATATATAAATTTTGTAGCCGCTTTACAACCACAAATACACACCACACACATTCATATATATATATATTTATTACATTTTTATAATACAAAAAATTGTTTATTCTTCTTCTCTGAATACAAAAAATTATTATATTTTTTTTCCTCAATTTATAAATAAAACCATGAAAAATATAAAAAAAAAAAAAAACACACTAGGAAAAAAAAACACGAAAAATTATTGTTATAATTTCAATTCACATATCACAAGTTTTACTCTCTATACACAAATCCACTATTTTTTTATTATTATTATTATAATTTTATTATTTAATACTTTGCAAATAAACAAATAAAAATTCGTTCTATTAATTTAATTTAATTTATTTTTATATATATATATTTTATTTTTTTTTTGGTTATATTTACTAGGTATGCTCGCCGCCACACCACGCGCAATAAACAATTATTTTAAATTTTACAAAAACATTATTATATTTATATGCGTGTGTGTGTGTGTGTGTAGTATTTCATGAAAACAATATTTTAATTAAAAACAAAAACAATAATAATAATTATAATTTAAAATTTTTTACATTAATGCCGTACAGAATTATTCTTTAATTATTACACTTTTTTTTTTTTCTGACTGGTTTTATTATAAAAAATCTCAGTCTCAATTGTTAATGTATTTATTATTTGATAAATCGGAAAACACGCGCCCTCGGTCGTACGCATTAAAATCAAACGAATTTCTAATTAAATTTATAATTTTAATTAATTTAATAATTATAAATAAGATAAAGACGAAATTTAAACACAATTTATTCTTCTATTTTTAATTGTATATTAACATTATAGTTTACGAAAATATAATGTAATATAATATATAGAAAGCAAAAAAAAATTGAACTTTCCCGCGTAACAGTTCTCAATAAACTGATACTGATTTATATAAATATTTTGTTGGCAAAGTTATTATTTTTGTTTTATAATACACATATATATGTGTGTGTGTGTGTGTGTGTGTTTGTATTTATATTTATATAAGGATAGACGTATATAAATGTGTGAAATAAGCATATGTATATGGTGTGGTGTGGTAGTGTATATATAGCCACCCAAAGAATAAACAAACCAAATCATCCAACACAACGCAGCAAAACTCTGCTGCTGCTGAAAGTGTTTTATATACATTTGTAAATATATGTACACAATGTACTGTGTATGTGTAGCTGTAGTGTAGAGCACTGTACTGAATTATATATTGATTCACAAAAAAAAAAAAAGAAAAAAAAAACATGGATTGTTTACAAATACATGTACACCAGAGAAACAGAGTATATATTATTCCTTATTATATACATATCTATTTATATATAAATTTATAAAGTATAAATGCTCTGCCATTGATCATGTGCAAAGTGAAATATAGTTTATATATATTATAACATTGTGTTTTATAAAAATTATGTTTTTTAAAAAATCTCTATATACGAAATTTATATTTCTTATATAGTATAAGTGTATGTACAATATTGTATATATATATACATGTGCATATGATGTGATCAACCATTGCGCGCTATCACACACATATTTAATATAAATTTTTTGGTTAGTAGTATTGCCTGCTACAGAGAGACGCACATGATATCAACACTAACTAAATGAAATGAAAAACATAATATTAAAAATATACTAAGAATTCAAAAACATTTGTATACAACAAAAACTCTAATACATATACTAAAAACTAAAAATATAAATAAAGAGACTAAAACTAAATTCTACTTTATATTTTATTTTATAAATGAATGAGAGAAATTTAAGTATATATAAATATATATATAAAATGTGTATATAACGAGTGCTAGAATGAAAACGAAAATCTTATATTTAAAGATTTATCTCACTTTGTTTAGATATAAGTTAATATATATATATATATATAAATAGATAGGTATTTCATATTATACATAAGATATTCAATTCTTTCTTCATGTTATTTAGAAATTTATTGTCTGTATTGTACACATTCAGTTTTATTTTTATATATATATTAAATATATTCATACAAAAATACACAGGCACTCACTCACAAACACACACACACACACAAATTGAACACGATCAATAAACAATTCAGTATTTTGTTTAAAAATCAAACAAAATAAAAAAATATACCAGGGGTTGAAAAACAACGATATTAAATCTAATGAAAAATTTGAAATGTATGTATAAGAAGTCATGTCACTGACCCCAAATGTGTATTTCAAACACCTGAAATTTTTTTAAAGAGACTTGTTAAAAACCCACCCGCACATCAACCTTCATTCGGCATTGGCAAAATAGTTTAACGAATTTTTTTGAAATCAAACTATCGGAAATTATCAAATTTTTAGTTTAATTAATATCATTTTTAACACTACTAACTAAACACCGACACAAAATTAACGAATTTATATGGAGCAACGTTATCAAGAGTATTTTTAGAAAAAACAAATAGGTTTTATAACACTGTTGAAATTAAATGTATATTGTGTGTAAATGGTATATGTATATGTGAACACAACACATACAACTCTAACACTACTATACACACCGCACATCCAATGCAATCCAAAAACAAAACATAACATAACAACAACAAAAAAAAAATAAAAATATACTCATAGGTATTTATTAGACAGGTAAAACATGAGAAGATAATATATTTTCTATGTATTTTTACGCGCTTAAAGAGACCATAAATACGCGTCTGGATCCACAAACAATGTGCTACAAAGGCACACAGACCAAAAAATAAATATAAAAATATACAACCAACAAAGTGAGTGAGATAAGTTATGTTACAATAGTATACAATATTTTAACTCCTAAAAAAAAAAAAAACAAGGTGCGTGAATATTAATGAATTCTTGTCTGTACTCTGCGTGTGTATATATTGTAAAGCACTGTATGGATTGCTTCTTTTTATATTTTATATATATATATATATACCGTTTATGTACAGCCTAGCCATCTTACACAAATATAAATGGTATATACACACCAAGGTTTTGAGTTGTGCATTGAAAATTATGAGAAAAATAACAACAAACAAATATTTATGCGATGTAGAAGTGAGAGTGAGATCGTTGCCTTTTTAATAATTATTATAATAACAATAAAAATAATAATAATAATAATAATAATAATAATAATAATAATAATAAAAATAATAATAATAATTATATTATTATTGTAGCAACAACAAATGGTTAGGAGGTGTATATGCAGATGATAATAATATACTTAGTATACCATGAATCTCATTAGCATTTCGTAGTTGATGGTGTAAAATGTATTCAACAGAGTATATAGAGTACCATGGCATATTTTACATATACACATAATATACGTAGTATATAAATAACAAGAATTTTATATACAACACGTCAATATAATATAACACAACGTAAATAGTTATGCGTATATATATATATACACACAGAAGAGGAGAGTGAGCCCATCAGTCGTAACAATAAAATATTTTTGAAATTAAATGATTCAAAAGAATTACAATGTACATAATGAGATTCATACCGCCGGTTTACTACTCCTACTCTACTACTACTATATATTTACATTATATAAATTTATTATGAATTTTTATATAACATAAATGTTCATTATTTAATATTTTTACGCTTGATATTTTATTGTTTTTTTATATATTTATGGTATATTATATTATTATGAATTGAACTATTACAATTTAATACAATAATAAAAAAAATGAAGCATTATTATGATACAATACTATCTATGGTATATTTCCATTTAGAGATGAATTTAACAATAATAACAATGATATGTAAATAAAATACAATAATAATATAATAATATTTTGTGTTTTATTTGGATAAGTATAAGTAATTGATATGAATTATGATAATAGTTTTTGTGACAGGTAAATAGTTATCATTTTTTTTTTTTTTTTCTTGTATAATTTATCTTTATGCGTGTAACAAAGTAGCTGCTTATTAGAAAAAAAGGGTAATACAACAAATTTATATAATATTTTTCTATAAATTTATTACGAAATCGAATATATATATTTCAAGATCAATTCACATATATTATTTCAAATGCTGCGGGAAAAAATTTAACATATTATTGGTTATATAAATAATACCATATTACAACAAATACAATGCTGCCATTGAAGTCGCCGTTGAACTTATATTTGAAACACCCTATTATTCACATCTTATCATATATACAAATAAATATAAGAAAATGGGTTTTTTAAATTTATTTCGCCACATAAGAGATTTTTTTTTTATTAAGAAATTTATTATTATTTATGTGCATTTTTATTTTCTATGGTATAACACATATATGGAAATTTATTCGAATTATATATAACATATTATTATATGTAGAATAGCTATATATATATATATATATATATATATATATATATATATATTAAGATGAAACATTATTTGTATAGTAATAAATTAAATATTATATATAATAAATAATTTTTAACTTATATTAAATATAATAGTTATAAAAAATAATTAAAAATAATATTAATATGTCAATAGCTAAAAATAAAACGAATGACTGATTATAGTAACAATTAGTTGGGAAAAAAAATTATTTTAATTATATTTTGTAAAATAAAATTCAATAAAAAATTATGAATTGTAAATTAAAATCCAGTTGATTGAATGAGAAAAATTTGATAGTAATAAGTTGATTTAAACATATGTCTCTATTTATAAATGTACGTACATGAGGATACGTAGTGCGATCCACAGACTATTAGCAAATGGAACGAAAGAAACATGAATTACCTTTCGATAATTATAGACCAATTGGTGTGAATTGTATCATATACTCATGTGTAGAGAGTAGACTGAATGTTTGGCAAAATAAAGAGGAAAAGCTATTGTTAATGACGATACTTCCGTAATTAATAATCAAAGTACTCTACCAAGATCTTATAGTTTTATTCTATGGTAAGTACGTAATAAAAACAAAAAAAAAAAACACTATTGATGCGAGAACACCTAAAAAATATTTTCGTTTTGTATGGAAAATTTTACAACAATATTAATTAATTAACTCCTGTTTTTAAATGATTTCACTTTTACCCTTTATTTTCCTCCTTATATACATTCTTTCTATTAAATATATATATCAAAGTGAATACTGTTTTTTTATTTTTATATTCTTTGAATATGCAATTTGTTGTAGTATAGGTGTTAAATGCTTATGGAAATGCAAAAAAAATTACATAACACATAAGAATTTTACATTCATTCTTTGTAATATTGCACAACATTTATACTTGCACACACACACACACACACAGACAAAACATATAATATTATACACGTATTTATGCCATATAAAATGAAAAACTTTGAAGTAAATTATATTGTATATATAAAGTAATTCTTTTTCATACCTATATATACAACAATTATAATATATATAATGTGTTACATATATATATGAATGTAGGAATCGTGTAATATGTGTAATGTTAACTTGACTTTTTAACAATATTGCATATTACTTTAGTACATGAAGTGGAAATTTTCTATTGTATATGATCATATGATATGTATGTCGACGGGATATTTGTATACGTTATAAAATCCATATATATATAATATAAAAATGTATAAAATGTAAAATATTACATATAAATAATTATAAAGAAAAATTTTTCTGTTTGAATTTTCACACACTGTTGTTTTTACTATATTTTATGTATATTTAAAAATAATTTTTATTTTTAATATTTACGTAAAACATTGCTTTTTTTTTTTTTTTTTTAATTTTATTATATAATAGAGGGTGGGGTGTATATTTTGTATAGCATAAATAGAGTAATGTTATCGTAGACTAAACTATATGAAAGTGTTTTAAATTATATATCAACTACAATTTTATTATACGCGAATATATATATTTAAAAGCAATTAAATTATTTGGTTTTTATTTGGTTTTTATTTGGTTTAAAAAATAAATTGGCATATATAGGAATATAATTAAATATTGTACCATATAAAGAAAACATTTTTCTTCATTGCACCATATTCGAATGAATCTCATACAAACAAATAAATTATTAGTTTTTGAAAATCTTTGTGCGACACTTTATGTTATGAATTAATTTTTGGATGACATATGAATTTTGTTTGATTTGGTACAGACATTTATTTTCGATTTTTCTGCAGCTGTACCATGGTGAACATTTTGCATTACAATTAAATGTAATACAACGGCATGTTGTTCAACTGTACGGTTTGTTTATGTTCTTTGTTTGAATTTTTTTCTCCTAAACTATATATAAAAATTAAACTATGTAAAATTTCTTCATATTTTTACATGTTACTATAAATTCTATGTCCCAAAGATATAATTATATAATTAATTACAAAACACTTTTATTGTCTCTAATAATAAATACCAAGTCGCCAACCAAAATTATCATTTACTCAATATACATATGCGAATACATGTAAAATATTGTTATAAATTAATATATCCAATTAAATTTTTATATATTGTACAATAAAATAATTATTCTCAAAAGGTAAATTTAATTTAATGATAGTATAATTTTATAAATTAATTAAAACATGAAATGTAAATGTAAATATTTTGCCGAAACGTTCTATTGTGACCATTTGGGAGTTTTGACTGTATCATTAAAAAAAAAAACGCATATTAAAATGTAATAATTGAATCATATATAAACAAAATACCATAACAAAATTATACAATTATGGTGCGATTTTACTTATAATTTATAAATTAATTTAATTTTTATAGTTAAGAGTTAAATAAAAAAAAAAAAACATAAACAAATAAAATATTTATTTTATATTTAACGATGAAGATAAATTATTTAATTTTCATAAATTATATATAAATTAATAAATTTTGTATTTTTATTATCACCAACGATTTTTGCTATATGAATATAAATTTTAATATTAAATATATAAATAATAACGATAAAATCAATTTTTCAATTCAATCACATAAAAATCAAAAGCAGTAATTTTTTTTTTTTATTTTATGCGAGTATATATTCAAAATACGTATGTGTGTAAATAAATAAATAAATAAATAAAATAAATTATTATAATATATAAAATTTTGTGTACCTCATTTATTGTTTTTGACAAAATATATATATATTTTTTATAGGATTTTGATTTTGAAGATGGTAAAAATCAAAAAAAAAAAAATGAAAGAAACAAAAAACATTAAATTTGCATATACAATTTTGTTATTCATTTTTTCATATATATAAGAAGAAAAAATGTGTTCAATAAAATATTTTTATGGTCATTTGAACGACGACTTCATAAATTATTTAAATAAATATTTGGTTTTGATGATGGTAGTTTGAATTAAATTTATTTGTTTCGTTATGTTTTTGGTGCTCTCTATATATGCTGTTGCGGCGTTGTGTTGTGGTGGTTATTAGGTATGTAAATGTTGGTTTCGTATTTTTTTGAAATTTTTTTTTTTTTTAAGGAGGAGCATTTTTATTTAATTAATTTTTATTTAGTAATATTATATGCATAAATTTTATGTTAATACTTATTTTATAATAACTTTTATATATTATATATAGTTATAGTTTGTTCGGTTTGTTATAAAAAGAACCGATGCCTGCAAAATTTTATTAGTATTTTCTTTTGTAAATTATATGTTCAAGTATTTATATGGATTTAGTACACACAAACATAAAAACATATATAAAATATTTATTTAATTTAACATGAATTTAGTAAATTATATATACGTATGGAAAAAATGTGACAACATTGTTTTAATTAACCGATTATTTTAGTGAACCAATTAGATATAATTGGGGAGTAATTGCTTTTAAGTTAATGATGTACACAAGATTAAATTTAACAATAATTTTATAACATATGGTTTGGTGATACTTTAAAAATGTATATAAACCATCAATGGGATAATCAAGGGATTGTTGTTAACAAAAAATTCTGGAAAATCATAGTTTATAACTTTTCATTTTATATTTTATTGAAATTGTCAAAGGTACAAACATTATAATTTATAATAAATCAAATAGAAAATTGTGCGCCATCAAATTCTTTTTCGATGCAGTTATCTATTTTTTCTATCTTAGATTTATTTGAATCGAACACTATTTATATAGTTATAGTAAAAATATAACCCGTAATTTATACACAAATAAATTTTTAATTTTTCTTCAAAGAAAAGGGTTAAACATTTATTAATCGTTTATATTATATAAAATGGAAAAAAAAAAAAAATTGTGTGAAAGGCCATTTAAAAATGATATGACAAAGTCTATTCAGATAATTACAATTTATTTACCAATTAAATAGAAATATAAATAAAAAAAAAACCCCTAACAATAAATCATTATATAATTAATATTTCATTATTCATTAAAAATATATTTTGATTTTAAAATACAAAACAATCGATTATGAAATTCTATTTTTTCCATTACAACCATATAATTTTTCAATATTATTTTAACATTATTACAGCACCGCTGTAGTACGTAGTATACACACATTTTACCATTATATGTTTTTAAATTATTTTATATTATATAAACAGACAAATGTATGTGTCTGTATTGACTATATACAATATTATTATTTCGGTTAGATATACTCTTAAAAATATTGAAATAAAAATATATACTACATTATAAAATAGTACATAAAAATAAAAAAGCAATCCGTCAAAATGCCATATAACAACATCACAATGATGATCCCATTAAATTCCCATCAACATTTTATATATTCTATATTTATATCTATATATATTCTGTTTACTATATATAGCACACATTTATACCTATATTATGCAGCAATATAATAATGTCTATATATTTATGGATATATTTTTATATAATAATATAGAATTTCAATATAATACTAAATCATCCCTCAATTTGTAATCAATTTTGCATACTAAATTTTTATTTTTACATTTATTGGTATATCTTTTTCGTTTATTTTAAATTATTTATATATTTGAATGTAATATAAGACAGACAGACATACTACTACTCTACATATGAATGAGCCTAACATTTTATATTGAGACCATAATTTTCTATATATGTATCTATAAATACTTATTTACATTTCAAAATTTCTAATATAAAACATTTGTTATTTTTCAATATAGAGGCATGTGATATGGCATATAACTTATATATATATATATCAATGTATTATACAAACATATATAAAATATAAAATAATATATATGTAAATGTTTTTTAAAGTGTATTTAAAATTCTATATAAATTCAGAAATGGTTATGCGATATATATATGGTATAAAGGGAATGGTACAATTCCATAGGAAAATGAATAAGATTAATAATATTAAAGTGATATATTATTATTTAAAAAATAAAAAAAAAATAGAGTATTTATTTTATTTGTGTTTTAGCAATATGTATTTAATACTACAATATATATTTTAATCAATTAATCATATGGTAAAATGAATATATGAATATGTTAATACATAATTTTAAAATTTTATATGATGTAAGATTTAGATATAAAAAGATAAATAGAAAATTTTTTCAAAAATGATAAATGATTTTTTTATTTTACATATTACAAAAAAACAAAATTAAAAAAAAAAATATGATGAGATTTTTAGGTCATAAAATTGTGACACTACTTCAATTCACAAATAAATTGTAATAAGGAAATATTTATAACAATTATGTATAAGAAGATTATGTATATTAAAATATTTATCCCACGCGCATCACCATCATCATATACATTAAATTTATTAATTTTTTCGTTGTACAATTTTTCTAAATGTTTTTAAACCATTTTAGTTACACTTAAAAATACACACACATACACATTATTATTGTATTTAGAATTGATTATAATCTTATAAAATAGATGAAAAAAAAAAAAAAACTTCCAAATGATTTTATAAATTATATTAATTTATAAAAAATAATAATAATAATAATAAAAATATTATAATTTGAAAATCTCTCATTCAATTATATATATATTTTTTTTTTAGTTATTATTTATTCTTTTGTATTTGTGTTCCTTTCAAATAGCAAAAGAAAAAATTACATACATTTTTTTTTTATATATATTGATGATATAACAAATTTTTAAGTTTTATTAAAATTTATTTATTTATTTAGATTTTCTTAATGTAAAAGAAAAGGTGAATATTATATCAAATAGTAAATTGACGACGATGAAAAATAATAAACAAACAAATTCTCTCACATCTTCAATAAAGATTATAATAATTATAATAATAATAATAATAATAATAATAATAATAATAATAATAATAATATGTATATTTTTTTTTTGTACATATTCCAATTTTAATTTTATTTACTTAAGAAAAAATATTAAGTAATTTTAAAAAACATTTTTAAATTCATCATGAAAATTATAATAATTGCATCAATTATTTTATTATCGTTTTATATATATTTCTATTCATTTTTTTTTTCTCGATACTATACACACACACACACATAATAATATATTCTTTAAGTTTAGTTTTTAAAATGCTTGACCCCCGGCGTATGGATTTATTGAAAAATTAATCGATATATGATGAAATAAAAATATAATTGAGTTAGTTTCGAATAAAATTTATTTATTTATTTATTTATTTATTTATTTATTTATTGCAACAAATTATTGTTTTATTTCGTTGATTGTATAATAGCAGCGTTCAACACCATATTTTCAAAGGTATTTTCTGATTAATTTTTAGTATGAATATCTCTGCGGATTAACGGATATGTGCTTTAACTACAACAAAAGATTTGTCATTTTATTAGACTAAATACAAAAAAATGTTTGTCTCTATTATAGCCTAAAGAGTAAATAATCTCGATATATACAAATTTGAGAATCTAATCAATTGTTTTACAAATTCGTAATAATTGTGAGTTTCTGAGAATTGGAATGAACAAGTATAGTTGATGTGATTTTTCAAAGTAAAATATAATATTATATGCATTTCTTAAAATAAATAACTATTGTACGATTATAAGTTTTATAGCATTTGTAAACGTACGTACAATAGAAGATACATGAAGAATATACGTTAAAGTTTACTATACGCACCTATTTATATTTACATTTATTTATCAATGTATATTAATAAAAAAAAAAAAAACACCCAAAAAAATCTCCATATTATCTAGATATAAATATATTATACCTATGTTAAATAATTGAATCTCATATAAAAATATAATACCTATTATAATATTACAATTAATATAAATGTAAATTAATTTCTACTGTAATAATTAAATGGAAAAAAGATTAAAAAAATAAATTGTATTTTCTATATACATTTTTCCATTCAATCATTGTTTTATTTAATATTTAACATATAGGTGTATTAATGTATACTCTAACTATAACATATATATGAGTACATACAATAATCCATATATAGTAACCGACCATATATAAAAATACTATATATATACACAATATAATATGAAATTATAACAATAATAAAATGTACATAATATTTGTCATGTCTCACACGACTCATTAAAACAATTACACAGGTAATCTGTATGTATATTAATGGTGACATATAATGTGTAAAAACTTGTGTGTACATTATATATAAATATAATATATATATTGTATATAATATATATGCATATAGTAAAGACAACGCAGTGCGTGGGTGTTCAAAACGTGTTAAATATACAATATTTGTTTGGTAAATGTTTATAATTATATTATAAATTTAACATGTTTTATAATAATAATAACAATAATAATAATAGTAATAATAATAAATAAATAAAATTTAATTATATATAAAATTATATGTTTCTATTTTCATCATATATATATATGAAGAGATTTACATGTATACCAATGCATGTATGTATAATCCTATAATAGCTATGTATCTACACTTTGGTTGCGGATATATATAGGGTAAAAAAAAATAATATCATGTAAATAAATAGAGAAAATCCCTTATAGGCATATGTGCCTATACATATCATATATACATATTATTATATTAATAAAATAATTGTTAATTTTAATATGATGGATGTAGATACCAGATCCAACAAAACATTATAAAATAGCATTATTTTTATCAACAATTTGAAATTATTAACGTGCATATATACACATTTTCATTGGCCGTGTACATTCATCTTAAAATATGCCCTCAGCAATACATACATATATAATTATATATATTTATTTATTCCTTTATTAATTTTCCAATTCATTTTTTATAATAAATTTATGTAAAGAAAATATAAAATATAAATATGTACACACCACAAATAGAGGTAGCAATTTATACAGTATAATAAAAAAATAGTGGTATATATCTAGTATAAGATATAATATATATTGTACATAATACGGATGTAATCCAAACACAAGAAAATTACATCTTTTCAAAATAAATAATATGTTTATAATGGAAATTATGAAAGAAAGAAAAAACACAACAACTAACAATTATTATTTGCATTGTCATTCAATTTACAGAGATTATCCAGAAGCGTACCACAGTAGCACCGTATAATAATTTACTATATATAAATGCTTTTGCTTATATAAATTATTATTATTATACCTATCAAACAACAAAATTATTTATAAATAGTATTGTAATTTAAATATCATTTAATGATACTGATATTGAAAAATAGTAAACAGAAAAAGAAATTTAAACTAAATTTTTAATTCATTATAAAATAAATGTATTACATCGGATTCTTATTCATCCAATGCAAAAGAATTTATATTAAAAATTTGACATTCTTAAAAACTCTATTTTTGTATTTCTATACAATAATAAATAAATTCATGTAATTCATAATTCTATATTTATAATACATTTAATAAAGTTCATATATATATAAATTGTATTATATAAATAAATAAACAAACGAGTGTATTATGTGAAAATATGTTTAAAATATGATAAATGAATGTGTGTTGTGTTGCAATAAAATAATTAATTGTATAATTTTACATACATATTATTGTATATATGAAAATTCATATAATATGTAAAATGTATTGAATAAATTCATGTATACTATGTTTATATAATATAGTACAACATAGTACATATATGATATGCATTTATGTATAATTATGTATTAATATATGTTGGACAAAATATTTGTTGTTGAGTGCTGACATGACAACGATGATTTATGACAACAAAAATAATTTTCAGCATTATTATTTGGAAAATATATTTATATATAATTGCATTTTCATTGCATTATTACTATATTCATATATTAAATATATTGTGTAGATTATAAAATGATGAAATATGAAAATTTAATTCAATTTATGTCCACATAGCGTATACATACATATACACATGCAAGGCATACCCAACATAATATAACACACGTTACTAATTATATATAAAAAAAAAAATTTAATATTACATTTGCATATAATCTGCGAATACTAAAAATAAATATATTATAATTATAATATGATTCAATTAAATTATTTAATAAGAAAAAAAACAAAATGTAATTTAATGCATTTAATGTGCGATCCTTTAATGAGGTGGTGAGATATGGGCTATAATTTTGAATCAGAAATACTGTGACTAATTCATATAATATCATCAATTTATTATCTTTTATATAATTTTATGGACCATGAGTTTTAACGAATTTTCAATGTTTGCGTTATAGAATTAAAAAATGTAATCAATTTCTATTTTTTCATAGAAGAAATTTTTTAGATTTTCTTCAAGTGTTCGGCAAGCATCAGTCAAGATGAAATGAAAAAGAAAAAATAATGGTAATATGATATTTAAAAAAAATTATATTATAACTGAAATATATAGAAAAATTGATTAATTTATTAATCTATTCAGAAAATGTTCATGCTGAATGGCAAAGGAGTAAATAATAAAATTTTATGAGAATATTTTAATTCAAATACAACTCACACTATATATGCATGCGATACAATAATTCTTTAAACTGAATATAAATTGTAAATATATATAAAAATTTAAATATATGAATAAAGAATTCACAGATATTATCCCTTTACAATTTAGCATAGCATTCCTTTTTATACTATTACATATAGTGGCGGTAATTATAATAGCATTGCTTTACAGCTTTTGTATAACTGCTGACTGTAATATATTTACTACAAAACACTCATTTATAATTATTTTTTTAATGATTTATTATATTTTAATGTGCATAAAACATGACATTTAAATAGAGTAGAATTTAACGAAACTATAATTTAAAATTATTTGGATTTAATAACTCCGAAAGTTGTAAAATTGTTATATTTATTATTTTAAAAGTTATCCTAAAGTTATTTTGACCGTCACCACTGTATATAATATACAATATATACAAAAACTAAACTGTTGATTTTTAGTTTTTTCATTACATTTTAGTTACATAAAAAATAATACCTTATATATATATTTTTAAATGCACATTTTTCCAGATAATAAATTTTCAACAATTATATATATATATGGTATTTACAATAATGCAACAATATACTATGAAGGCGCGATATATAACTATACATTGGTACGAGTATATTATAATAGCAAATAATAGTTAATGAAAAACATTTTCATCTACCATATAATTTTTTTTTTTTTTACTTATAAAATGTTTATTTAGTTGGAAGAAGAATTAAAAAAAAAAAAAAAAAATGATGTTTAAATTTAAATTGTTTTAAATGTTTACTTAATTAAAATACGGATAAAGTAATTTAATTAAACATTTTTTTTTTCTTCTATATATTATTAATAGTAATTATATTGGAATTTTTTAATTTCATATATTCAAAATAGATTCAAGAAAAAAATATATGTAATAATTTTATTATTATTTTATATTAACACCAGCTGAAACAAATGATTTTGTAGATATTTATGGTCTCCTCTCTTTATTTAAACTTCATTAATCGACTACTAAATCTACTGTAAATATAGTTTTTTTTTTATTCATCTTATTTATATATGAATGAATGAAAAAAGAAAATTGAAAGAAACAAATTAAGAAATTCATAAATAAATCTAAACTATATAATATTAATAATAATTCCGCATCTATATATTATTATATATAAAAATAACATATTGAGCTAATAAATGTGTCATCAATGTCGGTGATTAAAATTTTCCTTAAATAATATATATTGCCATATGGATAAGAAAAAATTGGTTGGTTTACTGTCTGTATATTTTTTAATAATTATATTATTATTGTAAGTATTTATTATATGGAATTTATCAACACATTAATAATTAATATCAATAAAAATTTATGTAAATATTATTAGCATAAAAAAATAAATGTGTGAAAAAAATTCAGAATTTAATTTAAACATTTCTGTTTTCTCATTTAATTATTATTATGGATAATTAATGAAAATAAAAAAAAAAAAATAAATAAATAAATAAAAAAAATCCGATAAAAAACATATTTATTTTGCATTGCATTTGCCATATAAATAGTGTCTATTAAAAAAAAATGGATCAATGAACGTGCACAACCATGTACAAGTGCAGATGGATAAGCCACCAAATTATCATTAATATCTTTTGCCGCTTTTGCATTATGTATTTGACATGCAAATTTTTATAATTTTATTATTTTATAATTAAAAGAAATTTCAAAGCACTTATGGACACTGTTTTAATTTTTATTAAAAATAAAGAAAACAAATAAGACATATTTTCTATAATAATAAAATATGCAATTTTAAATACCATATTATTTATTTTATGGATAAATAATCAAATAGTCACCCCGTCGCCGCAATCGTTATAGATTTTTTTTTTGCGCAAATTTTATATATAAATTATTAATATTTTATTGAATTGAAAATCATTTTTATGTGTATGGCGCCGCATACACATTATTTTTTTCCTGCAAATTCTTTATTATTAATATTCGATAATATACAAAAATTTCGTTTCATTTATATTTCAATATATCCATTTTTTTTTTTTTACTATTGATTTTACTCTCGAATATATAATATTTTTATAAAATGTATAAATATACACCTTTCAAAACATTCAAATATTTTATTAATTTCATGTTATTTTTAAAAACAATATAAAATAATTTTATGTGAAATATATGCGAGTCGCAAAAAAATATATTATTATTATTATTATTATAATTTTTTATTTGTGATTCTGATATTTTAATTTTTTAAAATTTCTTCACGCATAAACAATTGTGAATATTTTATAAAATATTAATAAAATATTTATATGTAAATTATCATCATCATCACACACACACACACACACACACACCACAAAAATAATTTACATATCTAAATATTATTGGCAACATTTTCATATTTTGAATTGTATATATTATATTTATTGTTAGAAATATTATTGTTGTTATTATTATTAATACTATTATTAATATTTATTTTATTCAATTCATATCTGATTGACATGGTAATATAATATGTATTATGTAGACAAAACACGATTAAAACAATTTATTAGATTTTTTTTTTACCATTTAACACACAGTTTGAATATATTTTAAATATTAAATAAATAAAATTTAAAATAAATTTCCATATAGAATATATTGTAGATTTTGAATGTTAATAAATATTAGTATTTATTATATGGACACCTATATATGATGGAAAAATAATATATGTAACGTTTTACGTTTTGTCTTATTTAACAATAATTATAATATATATTATTTCCATATATAAATATATGTATTGACAAACAATAAATTTTAATGTTAATGTATTTTGAGATAAGTTATTTCATTTTTCTTTGCCCAAATAATACAACAACTTCAGTTTGTTTAACCAATAAATAATAAAGGTATAAATAATGTGTGTTGTACACTAATGTGTCCTTCAATAATTATAATTTTATATGATATTAAAATGGAATGGATTAATATATTAAATGATCTGTATGTTCTCATATGAATAATATATAGAATATTATAAAATAGTATAAAATATACATACAGAGAAGATAAATTCATGTAATAAATAATCACTGATTATTTGTATGAGTATTTAATAAAATTGTAATTTATTTATTTAATTGAAAGACATATATCGCATTAATTATTATTTATATATTATACATTAAATTAAAACGATACATTAAACAATAAACATGAAATGATACAATATATATATATATATAAAACTACAGTGGATTCTCTATATTATACATAGGCAAGTTTCTTGGCATATAGGGAAAGAAAACGAATTGCACATGGAAACTTATCTTAACACATTGTTGACCGACAATATTAATATTCTATATCGCCCTATGGGCTTCATAAATGAAAATAGATAATGCAAGTGCAATGTCGAGATAACTTATATTAAATAATAATTTTATATGGAAATTAATTCGCATATAGTACAGTCATCTATAACCATCAATCCATGGCAATTGACTAATTTAGCCGTTTGTAATCTGATTTCGAAGATGGAAGATAAAGATGTACATGCATGGTACATCTACTTGAATTTAGGTGCTGTTCACATAATTCCATTTTAATGTTGTTATAAATTTCCCAAAAATCTCTACAATAAATTTTCTACTTACAAAATTATCATTATTATTATTATTAGTGAAAATAATTCATTTCTATTTTCACGTGTAGTGATCGTACTTAACACCTTACAGGTAGAATCCACTGTTTTTTTTTAATAATTGATATAATTCAAACAAGTGCAAAAGTAATAATAGTTGCACACGAATATATTATAGTGAAAATATGTATAAAATTGCAATATTATATATCGTTAAATAAATATTCATGTCGAGTACCTTATGAATATAATATTTTAAAATTAGCATTATAAAATATTGATACATATAAAAAAAAATATATATTAATATGGTGATCAGTGAAAAGAAAATTAACATAAAATTTATGAACTATACGTGCGTCGGTTGTGTGTGTGTACGTATATAAATGTATTTCACATATTATTTATGTATATTTATAATTTATAATATACATTCAGTCAAATAAGTACCCGGAAATTTGAAATAAAACACAAACAACTTATCAATCATCTAAATTTATTATATCCCCTTCAAAATAGGCCCCTTCTGAGGCAATACACTTCTTCCAACGAACAATCCAATCATCGAAACACTTTTTAAAGCTATATTCCGAGATGGCCTTCAATTCTCGTTGCGAATTAGTTTTGATGTCTTCAATGCTCTCAAAACGGGTTCCACGAAGTGGTAATTTGAGTTTTGGAAACAGGAAAAAGTCACATGGTGCCATATCTGGAGAGTACGGTGGTTGTTCGATGATATTTGTTGAATTTTTGTTCAAAAACTCGTTAACAATGATCGCTTTGTGCGCTGGTGCATTATCGTGGTGCAAAATCCAACTGTTGTTCCGCCACAAATCTGGTCTTTTGCGACGAACATTCTCTCTCAAACGCTTCATAACGCCAAGATAATATTCTTTATTGACGGTTTGTCCCTCCGGTAAGAATTCCGAATGAACAACACCACGAATATCGAAGAAAACGGTCAGCATCACCTTGATTTTCGATTTGCTTTGGCGCGGTTTTTTCGGTTTCGGCTCATTTTTGGCGCGCCATTCCGATGATTGTTGACTTGTTTGCATGTCGTACTCGTAAACCCATGTCTCGTCACCAGTTATGATGCGTTCGATGAACGTTGGATCTGAATTTACGCGTTCAAGCATGTCTTCAGCCACCTTACTGCGATTCATTTTTTGAAGAAAATTCAGATCTTTTGGCACCAATCGCGCTGCGACTTTCCGCATACCCAAAACATCAACCAAAATATGACGAGCGGTCTCATGAGACATGTTCATTTCTTTGGCTATCTCTCGCAAACTATTATGACGATTTTCGAGCACCATTACCTTTATTTTGTCGACGTTTTCTTCAGTTGAAGAGGTCGAAGGCCGTCCTGAACGTGGCAAATCGTTCACTTCTTCTCGCCCCTCTTTGAACGATTTATACCAATCGTAAACTTGAGTTTTCGACATGGTTGAATCACCAAATGTTTTTTTCAACATTTCCAATGTTTTGACACAAGAAATTTCGTTTGAAACACAAAATTTCACACAAACTCTTTGATCGATATTTTTATCCATAGTAAAAATCGCAACGCACACAAAAGGTTGACTTGTTCCTAATGACGCCGTAAGCAAACTAAATCACACATAGCAATAAAAATTCACAGAATGGTGGCTGACAGTTGTGTCAACCTGAGAAAAAAATTTTTTTTAAATATTCTCAGAGAGAAAATTAAAAATGAGAATTTCCGGGTACTTATTTGGCTGAATGTATGTTGTATGTGGTATATAAGTAATTTTCGCATCAATATAGAGGAGACTAAATAATAAAACATAAAACTTATGAAATTAATGTTATATTTTCCATGTTATTATGGTCTTTTTTTTTTCTTCTTCATCTTTTTAAACTTTAAATTTATTATTATTTTTATAAATAATATATTTTGTACCTATATTACATTTATGGTTAACATATTATTTGTATACAAATTTATATATATATATATTAAATATGTATAATTTGTTTGTAGACGATTAAATGCTTATGTCCATTTTGTGTGTTTGTTCACAGTGTGGTGTATTGTTACTAAAAGTCGAAGAAGTCATAAATATATTCCAATGTAACAGAATGGGTTTTTACATTTGTACAATATACAACAAAACAGAAAAACCAATGTCAGAGTGTGGTAACTAGACGTGTATATATGTAATATATATATATGCAATATGTATTTATATAAAAATGGACAACAAATTACTTTGGGTTTAACAAAAAAAAAAAATAAACAAACAACGAATTTATTTTGCAGAAGATCATATATGAGCCACCATACGAGAATAGCTAACATGAGAATATACCATATATTTAATCTTTGAGTATTTATTTTTACATGTACATGTGGAGATGAAATTGAATATTATATTAACTATCGTCTTATACACATACTTTTTATATAGTAACTGTAACTTATGGACATGTATTTATTTGTATGATACCTCTATATATTCATTTGTTGGGTTATATTACATGGAATGGAAATCAAATGATTTTTTTTTTTTTTTTGCTACACAAAGTTGGTTACCCTTGGTAATATATATATTAAAATTAATTAATTAATTAATGTTGACAATTTCATAGAAATTTTATATTTTTTATTACTACAGAATTTATTATTTTCAATTAAAAAAATATATGTGTGTACACATAAGCAGATAATCTTTTGAAATTTATAATATAATATAAAAACAAAATTAGATACTATTTTTGCTGGTAGATTTATTAAATAGTCCAATGTAATATTAAATAAGAAATAAATAAATACTGTTCAGTATTTGAACCATATTCAATCGTATTTAATTTCTGTTTATGTTTTGTATGTTTATAATAATAAGTGATGATAGTGAAAGGTCCAAATTTAAATAATAAAAGAGCAAACATTACCTCATCTCCTTTGCAACCGCGTCTGCCAATCGGCTCAGTATAATGATATAAATTTTATAATAGGTAAATATTATTGATTAATAGTTTATAAAATTTGGTTGTTTTTTTTTTTTTTGTTAATATTTTCTTCATTAAACATATTTTGATGTTATAAATTTTATAATTTATTATTCGATTCAATTGTTTCGAACCGAATTAACACAAAAAATATACATACGTTTTTTTAATTTATTTTTTTACATATTTATTAATCAACAAAAATAAAAAATAAGAACAACATTATTTTATATAAGATAGATATGATTTATTTGTAGTAATCTTATTATTTATTATAATTTTTTATTTTTAAATATTAAATTCATGAACTCTCATGCGGCGGCGGTGTTTTCAATTATAAAAAAATATTTCAAAAAATTTAAACGAGTATTAGAAATAAGTATATATAAATCAATAAATTCAATTTTTTTGATATGCATCATATTTTATATAAGTTTTAAATTTGTATATGGAACGACATACGACGAGGTACGATGCCGTATGTGTATATTTTATATGGTTGATATGAGGAAATGGATTTACAGAGTGATCCATGTTAAATGTCCATGAAGTACATGTAGTATAAACGAACAGAAAAGTATTGTTAATCTCATTTTTGTATAGTGCTAAAAGCAGTAGCTCCCACATAATTCTTTTGACTGTACTGACTGTTGACAAAATCATCTTGGAACGTTTAGCTATAAACGACAAAAGACGAATATTTCATTGATAAAAAATGATAAACCAAATGTAAACAAAAAAAAAATCTACAGTGCAGAGATTATTGTTAAAAGATTTGTGCAACGTTCTGTTGAGGAAATTATCTTTCATTACAATAATTTGTTATTTAACACTTCAACAACGTTTACAAATTGGACATATAAATTGTTATCCAAGATTTGGCGCATTTAAAATTATTTTCTATGAGAAGTTAGCATAATAAAAATGGCTTACCCCCAACATATAAAACCAAAAGAAATTACATACATATATTTAATATATGATTAAATTAATTAATATTTCTCTATATAACTTAGACATACACAACATCAAAGATCATTTTCCTTGTTGTTATACATTTAAATAATAAAATTTCTGGTTAGACACATACTAACTACAATACAACATAATATAGATTACATTAAAATAAATTGATTTTGATTTGTATTGGAAAAAAAATTAATAATAAATTTATTATATGTAAAATCAAATAAATCTTGCAAATTTAAATAATATTTTTAAAATTTAAAACACATTTTTTATACATAAAAAAAAAAAATCAATTTCAACCGTTTAAATCTAAATAATTAATATTAATTTTTAAACAATTTATATATAAACAAATATAAAAATAAGTCATAATTAATTATTGAAAAAAAAAGAAACCAGAATAGTATTTATGTTATTGTATAAAAAAAAAAAAAAGAAATAAATATTTAATGGATTTGGCTTAACTTTATTTATATTATTATCATCAATAAGGTTATGGATGTGGCTTAATATATATCAGAAGATCAAAAGAATATATAAACACACGATATTTTGTGTTTAAGTTTGTTTTTAACAATTAATTAAAATACATAGGTTATATTTTATTTGTTTTTTTTTTGTCTATTCAACAAAACACCTGTCAATTTTGTTGTGTTTTTGATTCTTTTATTCTTCTTGCTTGATATTAACTTATCTTCTTTGAAATCCCATGAAAACATGATTTTTTTTAATATTTAACAGAATAATTTATCGTTCTTAGAGGATTATAAATGGGAAAAAAAATAAATAAAGTCATTGACGTCCCTTATACAAAATGCGTACGAAAAGAAGAAGGAAATATTTAAAAATTTATTTTTATTTGTAATATTATTATTATTATTATTAAAATTAAAAACAAACATTTGAATCAGTTCTTTCTTTGTTTCCTAATAATTGAAACGACACTGATTTTTATTAATATTATCATCATTTTCTATGTGTTTAATCAATCCTGATAGTCGTCTGATACATTTACATGTAATGCAAAGTATTATATTTTATAGTTTTATATACATTGTATATATATGATAATTTTATTTTAAGAGAGAACACCTTATATTAAAATATTTAAAAGAACAAATATACAAATCAGTAAGTTAACTATAAGGAAAAAGCAGGTTTATTAATTTATTTTTTCTTTTCAATATATACACACCACATAGAATATTATAAATATAAAACATACACACACATGACAAACAATATTTAAAATATCAAATATCAGATAATAAATCAGATAAAAATCTTTTACTGGAAACTTGTCACAAAATTTTATTAAAAAATAAAAATTGTTCGTTCCTACATATTTACGCGCAGGCAACGACGATATTTTTTAATAATATACAATATATTATTAAAAAATAAATGTAAAAATAATATATTTTGTGTACGCGGCTGAATAATGGGGATATATATAGTTTATTTTTATTCTTCTATTCAAAATAATACAAAACAATAAAAATATAATATTCATACATATATATTAATTGTATTGTGTAATTGAATACCGATGACAACACCACACACACACACATATAAAATAAAAATTGAAAGAAATTAATTGAAAATTTAAAATATAAACATTTATTTAACATTATTAATTATATTTTCAGATGAATAAATATTAATTTATCTCTTTTTTATATGAAAACTTTAAGAAGGAATAAATATATAAAGGATATAATATAATTAACAATATATTAAAAAATAAATAAATATTGTGGTGGATTAACTTTATGTGGTTAGCAGCGGTATGCCATGCGTAATATACGGGGCGGGGGGGTTCGATTTAAAGAATTTATCGTTTAGTTTTCATACAAATATTTTTTAAATATTAGTATACACATAATGGAATTTTTTTGGTTTGAATCACCAACCATCAATAAAATTAAAGTAATTCAATATGATTGTTTATGGTGACACTATAATTTCATCTCACTCAGTTACACACCGTAGCTTTTCTCAACACGAAATAATTTTGATGAAAATGACAAAGATTGTGTAAAAATAACATACTACCAATCAATCAAACTAATTCAATTGTTTCGTACGTTGGTTAATTAAAGGCTATAGCTAAGCGGGTGGTGAATACACTGTCATGTATGCTACAGTTGTTTATATGTAAAAAGAAATATACTCAATATTTAATGTAACCAAAATAATATTTTATAATTAAAGTATTAATAAACTAAAACATGATAAAATTGAAATACCTTCAAATGTATCGATTTTCAAATTACATTATTTATTATTATTATTATTATTATTATTATTATTATACAATAGTATCAAATATTTATTTATATACATTAGAGATTGTATAATAACCTTTTTAACACCATAAATATTATAATATGAGAAAATTGTTTATATGGTTATGTTATTGTAATATGAGACTTGAATATTATTTATTTTTATTTTATTAACAATTTTTATAAAAAATGATTTTGTCTATATACATAAAAAGTCTGTATCCGCGCAAGTTACTAATTGATACAATGTAATATTCCTTTAACATAAAATTACGACGTTACGTGAATGTTTATCCTCTTTCAAAAATATATCCTCCTACATTAAATACATATATATATATATATTGTATAAAAATTATATTGTTATATTTTGTTTAACCTACACACATTATAATAATAATAATAATAATAATAATAATAATAATTTTGAAAAGATATAAATCTAAAGAAAAGAATTATGAAGAAAATATAATTTTGTATTTTTGTATTTTTTTTTCTTACTAAAAGAAATTTCAAGTTCATTATTTATTCAATAGAGTGTAGTGTAGCAGAAGAAGTGTTTATAACTTTATATATTTTTCCATTCTCCTCCATATACACACAATACTTATTTCAAAATGAAAATAATAAATTTTTTTCACATATAATAAAATAAACACAAAATAAGGCGGATTTAGAGGATTTATACTAAATATATATTATTTTATATTATTAATTCTAATGTTGCACTTTTTTTCGTTTATTTATTTATTCTATTTATTAACATTTTGACAGATTATTTATTTATACAATTGAAAATTCTTTGTATAATAAAATGTATTTATAATTTGACAGTTTTTATATATATATTATTGTATATACGCGACGAGGAGCGAGAGATACGATATATTAAAATTAAAATATATATTATATGTATGTGTGTGTGTTTTTTTTTTTTAATATTTATTATAAATATTGCAAATTGAATGTTAATATTTTGTATCAATAATAAAATAAAAAAACAAAAATTGTACCTACATAGATTTCATTTTTTTTTTTTCTATTTATAAATATTTGATATACCGGATATTATTTTAAAAAGTTATTTATGCGATATCATTTGTTTATTTTATAGAATATATAAATAATTTATATAATATGCGAATGAATTTTTGTCTAGGCATATATATATTGTAGTTAAATATGACATTCATATATGATTTTAAATACATATAAATACAATATACGTACTGTATTTGGTTATAAATATTTGTTATAATAACAATAATTTTATTTTATAAATATATGATATTTAAAAAAAAAACCTAGTATTCAATTCAAAATCGAGTGTAATTTTTTTTAAATGTATTTATATATAAACCTTTTTTTTTTCATTCAAATGGATAAATTTAAATTTAATTTAAAATATTTCTATATAAATATTAAAAAATAAATAGAATAAATATGGAGTTATGTTATGAAAGTTATGTATACTATAGACGATATATAGATTCCTTTGTTTGTTACATATTGTCACTAATACCACGCATCGCTGAATATGATCGTTATCAATAATACCAAACAAAAGTTAAATTTGCTTATTATACTATTATATAATAATTAAGGAATTTTTCGCCTAAACAGTTTTGGTAAAGCAGAACCACATACACAAGAATCAAATTCAAACATTCTTATGTAAGAATTATTATAGGAAATATAACGCATTCAGAACAAAGGTGGATTTTAATAAATATGTAACGACTTTTTTTTTTTGTAATTAAATTTTATAATACGTTTATGAGAATATACTGGACGCGAAGTGTATTTAAAATCAGAGAAAAATGTTATTAAACTCCTTATAAAATAGTTAAATTATTTATAAAAAAAATATGAGTTTTATTTAGAAATTAAATTCAATATAATAAAACCAATTGTTTAATAATTATGTTAATTACAGAAATGTAAAATGTACCACGGTGTATTGAAACTAAAAAATTAGTATCGATGATAAATGTGGTTTCAATACAATATAATTCTAATATTTATAAATTATAATCAGTTCTATTTGACCACTCCAAATAATAATAAATTTCTGCGATTACATCATAAAAATTTGTAGCATTATATTTTTTTTTTTTTTGTATTTTAAATATTAATTATATACAACAAATTGAAGTTAAAAAGGAAATTATAATATTTTTTAAAATTTTAAATATATATAATTGGTTAAGTGTAACATGTTTCGTATAATTATTTATTTTATTGTCTACCTCCTACTCTATATATTTTTTTCCATTACAAAAGCATTTTAAAATCTTCATCAACATTAAGTACTTGCGTTAAATAAAAACACTTTTTTATAAATAATGTTTAATTTTAATTTTATACACAGAAAATTTATAAGATTTCCTTTTTTAATGTGTTACCAACCTCCCCAATCCACAACGATTAATATATTTAGCAATTTAAAATTTATGATTTTAATCAATTTTAATAAAAATAAATACAAATTAAATTAAATGTATATATTTGCTTTTGTTTTGTACGAATATATATGAGTAAATTCTATATGATTTAATAATAAGTTTGACTTTATTCATGTACATAATAATTTTTATACGTTTGTCGCACTCTCCATATCACTACTTTATGTACTTTATGATTTTTTATATAATAAATAAATTCTAAAATTTGCCTCTTAAAAACCCCCACGTAAACACTTGTAAGTCGCAAACACAACACAATAATAACAAAATATATAAGTAATAAAAAAAAACAGAAAATAATAATAATAATAATAATATAAATCTTCGTTTTAATTTTAATATTTGTTACTTTTATATCATTTTCAAAAATCTTTAAAGTACACACACACACACAAAGGAAAAAAATAAAATAAAAAATAATACATTAATTTAAATTTAATATTAAAGAAAAATATAATTATTTATTATATCTGTGTATTTTTGAAAACAAATTTCGTTGAGAATGGGAATGAGTTATGTTTTTATTTTTTGTTGTAAATATTTTATTAACTTTTATTCGACAGAATAATTTATGACTTTCTTATAAAATTTCTTATAAAAAAAATAAAGTTGCCAAAATTTTTGTGTCTTTTTTTTTTATTCTCTTATTTTATTACCTTTTTGAGGGAGAGATGGAGACAATTAAAAAATCAAGAATTATTCATATTTAATTACTGCGAAAATTGTTACATATTTTCCAGTTGGAATAACACGTCTTGATGATGAACACAATTTATATAATATATATTTATTCAACGATATGGCAATTGTATTATTACTCTGTTACTGTTTTTACTTTGTAATGAGTACAAAGAATCTAATATATATATATGTAAAATACAGAATAATCAATAATACAATTATATATGCGCATTAGTTACGCAGTATAAAATTGGATTATTTTATAATATATGTAATACTATGCATTATAAATTTTAATAATTATTAATACACAGTATTTGTTTATTCTGCGATATTATAAATAATTACTGTAGCATTTTTTATAGAGTGTATACTTACACCCTGTACAACAAGAGCGTATATAAACTTTCCACACATGATCATGGAATGGCAATTATTAATTCTTTGTAAATAATAAGTGTGCTTTTTTTTTAACAATTTTTCAACTAAACCCTTATAATATTATTATCGAGGAATCAATTTTCTGCTAATCGAAAATATGCTAATTTTTGCAAGTAAAATTACAAATTATGTAAGAAATTGGAATTTAATAATAAAATACAAATATCGATCGTTTTGAACAGGCTGTAATAATAAATAATAATGTATTAGTATAAAAATTAACAATTAAATGGGTTATGCAAAATAAACGGTAATGTTATATAAAATCCATTGTATATATATTTTTATAACTTAACACTAAAGTAATAAGTAATATCATCGTCGTACATAACAGAATGAGGAACTATATATAAGATTTATAAAAAATTAATTTAATAGTTAATAGTTTTTTTTTTCGCAACATTAATTAAATTATAATTAAAAATTCATACATATTTAAAACAATAAGTCTAAGAAAAAAAAAAAACGAATATATATTTTACGCCTATAAATTTATATAGCATTTTTATACAATACAAAAAATAATTCGCACACCTATTTCAAGTATAAATATATTTATAAAATTTATATTTTATTGAAAATAGCTATTTTATAGCAATAGTTATATAGCAAATAAAAATATAATATTTATGCGACATAAAATTGGTTTGTTTAAAAAGGAAATGAAAGAAACATTGATATAGAGAAAAAAAAATAAAGATCAACTTTTTACATCGATATATGTAAGTAAAAACAACTATTAAATAAATAAATAAATAAATAAATATGGTAAATATAAAAACTGCATCCACAAAACTAAATGTTAAGGTGTTGTGATCATTTCACATAAGTTATTTTAAAACAGGATTCGCACAGCGGTGGTGTTAAACTAAAATATAATATTACCTTTACATCAGTATATATAAAAATATGCGTATATACCATACAACGATTTAATGTGAATGACTAAAAAAAACTGAATACGCGTTATATAGACATAATATATTACACATAGTTAGTTACACATATTAACATATATACGATATATATATATATATAGAAGGTTTCTTTATATTATTTTTATAAGATGATGGTATCTCCTCATTATCGTTAAAATGATAATTTTTATATTTTATATTATTATATGTGAGCAAAAATATAAAAATGATAAATAATAATTGTATTTGCGTATTAAATATATATATATATAAAATAACAATATTTTTTACTAAATAGGAAATTTAAATTTTTAAATAAAATATTTTATTTAGTTTAAATACACAATTAACTCGTGCAATAAAATAAATATTTATAATATATGTAATTTGATTCGATTATAATATTAATACAAAAATTTAAAATCATTCGTTAATTATTGTATACAAATATACTCTTAGGAATTTTAATTTTCTAAACATCACATATAGGAAAATTTTTTATTTATGCTTTTAGGTTTTAATAGTTCCATATGTAGAAAAATTAAAATTAAATTATATATTCATCAATTGAAAAAAAATTTAACTGTTTTATTTAATCGCATATCAATATTATATGTACATTTCCATATATTTTGTAATTTATACCATATATTATTAAATACACATAACATTTAACATGTAAATGCAATTATTAATATTGTATAAATTATATTACATATAGAAAAGATATATAAATAATTAACTGAAATTAAGCGATTTGCTAAAGGGTAATAAATATATTCATTTAATATTATTTTAATTTATAAATATACAAAACAAACCCATCATTGTACGTCGTTACATATATAAATATAGCTATCATCATATCATATATAAATATATAGATAAATGAATACTCGCCATACATTATATTCACCTTCAGGTACAGTAATTTAACTATATATTAAGTACATGAATGTTTATTTTACAAACTTACATATTCAAATGATTTTCACAAATATATTTTATTTTTGTTAAATGGAGTATGTTGTGCGTATAAATTTTATTTCTTTAAGTTTTTATAAAGTTTCTTATTTTTTTTTTAATTCTATATATTTATTATTTTTGAAAAACCAATGTGATTTGATATTATTTTTTGCTCTATATACATATACTCTCCTATATATATATATATTCGTTTCAAATCAACCATTAAAATATAATATTTATTTTCTGACTTTAATTTCAATTTGCATATACATATGTTGTTTTAATTGCATATTTAAAATATAATATGTAAATACACAAGTGTGTGTGTGTGTGTGTGTGTGTGTGTATGCGTTAGTGTTATTTATGAAACACTATATAAATTACATAAAATCATTTTAATAATATAATAATAATAAATAAATGTAGTTTATATATAGCGTGTTGTATCTATATACAAATGGTCTAACAATTGATGGCATACCAATGATTTTTATATAATATATTCAATTCAACTGTTATTCCAATTAAATTCAATGGGATTTAAAATAAAACTATGTATTCAGGAGGTTCCATTTCATTCCTCCAACCGAGTAGACTATAGTAGCAGACAATAACCGAAGTCATCCGCACCGCAATAGTGCCAATCTAATATCAATCTAACATTGCAGTTAAGTTATAAAAATATAATTATTATAACACATTTTATTTTACATAATGTTAATATTATTATTATAAACTAATTTTTTCCGACTATGGCCTATGGAAAAGGTTAAACGAATGAATGAGAACATAAATTTTTACCGGAAAAAAAAAAACAAGTAACAATACGTGATCATTTCTGCGACTAAACGTATATATATATTTTTATTTATTTATTTATTTAATATTTGCATAATAAAATATGTAGAATGTATAGTTTTTTTCTGTCTTTTTCTTAAATATTTATTTATTTTTTTTTTATATACATACTTCAACGAATTGGAATTATTTTATATTGTAGAGTTCAAAAAATAAAATAAAACCTCAATTTTCGTTCGCATATTATCATCTTTATTTAACCAGAAAATTTTGTGTGCATATTATATTTCTTTGCAAAAACACTAAAAAAAAAAAAAACATTTGTCGCACATTTAACACAGTAATAATGTGTTATTTTCAATGCATATTTGCATATGCATATTAATATATATTGACCATACAATATATATATATATATAATATGTGTTAATACAACAAAATAAAGATCAATTTTGCAATGTTTTAAATTGTTAATGAAGTAAAATAATTTTAGTGACACCACCAATAATAATAAAAAAAAAAAATATGCATAAAAATATAAGTAATTTGATATTGACAGGACGACGGTGTGATAAAACACATATAACTAAATTCATATGTTTATTTTATAGGTGTATAAGTAAGACAAGTATTTTAATATTATTGCATGTACCAATATATATATAAGAAAAATTATATTGATTTTTACTTCTTCATTTTGTTTAGATTAACCTCTTGCGATCATATACAAACGGCTAATTTTTTTTTTTTACCAACAGTAGTCCCATTTTGAATTTGTCAAGAGGATCGTAATGCTGGATATTACGAGTTATTCACAAATAGAAAAATAAATGGAAATTACCGAGTTATTCATTTTAATAAAACTTTCTTCATCTCCATATTTTGACCAATTTTTGCCAGAACATAATTTCTAGGAATTTTAAACAGTGGGACTCTGCTCAAAGGGTTAATAGTATATAAAACATACAAACGATAAAATGTATCTATATAAAATAGTATATATAATATTATTGGTAGTGTTATGTTATATATGGTTATATGGCTATAAAAACAACGCTACATGCTGTAAATCAAATATGGTAATGTATCGCATATATTTTATTCTATATATATATATATAAATAAAATACTTTTTATAACAATAATTACGCACAGTATTTTGTATTTAATTTTTTTTTTTTTCTTAACACAATCCAAAAATGGAATTTCATATATAAATAAATTATAATTTATATATTTTTTTGTATGATTTAATTCTTTCACTATAAACTCCGTAGGTATTATATATATTTTTATACTTTATTATATTTGATATTATGTTCATGTTTAATAAATAAGAAATAAATATAAAATATAAATATATTAATTAAATGAAAATAATATGAATATTATTAATATTAATGGTTTTATGTTACACTATTAAAATAGTAAACCAGTCCATATAAATACGTAAAATAATCATAACCACAACCGCAATATAATATGTGCTATTAAGTAAAGAATGTTAAAATATATTTTCATGGTACCACCATCCCTGTGTACCACAACCACCACACATTCTTTATTAAGATGGGTCTCTCTTTGAAAAGTATGAATTATTAAATAAAAATTCGATAAGAAAGTTTTTGAATAATATTTTAAAAAAAATACTATATTTAAAAAATTATTAAACTACAATTTCATTCAATTCATTTAGATTATTATACTGGTGTTGAAACATAGGTTTATGGAATTTGGCATATGTTAATCACACAAAAACATGGTGTATTTAAATTCCCATAAACAAAGTTTTGCTCTATGGATTTCCACCATAATTGATCACTGACTATGTTAATAAAAAGCATAATTTAGTAGTTCTGAAACATTTACATAAAATAGTCAAATATATATATTTGTAGAAAAACACAACTCAACGATTTTTCATCACACAATCTACACTCTTACAATAAAATATCCTGATGAAGATGACAGGTTTTAAAGTAAAATTTCACAACATAAACATACATATGTTTTTTTTATAAAATAGATTCTCATAAGAGATTTTTCCAATTTATTATTTAAATATTCTGATTTATTTATTATTTAAATTCCAATTTTATACGTCGTTGTAAACGGAGACAAGATAGTCGTATAAGATTTAAATTTAAATTTTTATTAAATTCCTAGAAAATATATATTTTCCCAAAAGTGATTTTTATATTTATATAACAAACTGAAAAAAAAAAATGATTATCATTATTATTATTATTGAAAAAATAAATACGTTCATATAGTCAACTCAAAAAATATTTAGAATTCATTATTTATGTTAAGTATAAGAATAAAATTAAATTCAAGTGACAAAAACGATATGAACAAACATTTCTTCTAAATTCTTATCGTTTGGAAAATATATAATACGATGATGATGAGTAAAAAAATATTTTGTATATTATAATTTAAATTTTAAAAAGTAATAAGATAAACAAAACAGAATTATTATAGGTTTATTATTGAACAGCAGCAACAGCCCCTTTTATAATCTACTACATATTACTAAAAAAATATACAACTATACACAATACTAACAAAATGTAAATGATGTGATGCTATTATTTGTTTCTCTAGTTATAACCATACATTTTTTTTTTTCTACATATACCTAACATATTGTACATTTATATATATATTTTAGAAAAATGATGCAGCTATTCATCACAGTTTGACTGCAAATAAGTGGTAATATGCAAAGAAAACAAAGATATCTATAAGTATATTTCATACAGAACATAGCATAAATATGTATAATCATTAAATTAAATTATAACTATATAACGAGAAACGGATATATTACAATATTGCATATACCTGTGCGTACATTAATATAACCATATGAATACTATATAGTTACTATAGTCCGTATTGATATAACTACTAACGTATAGCCGTGTATCATAAGTATAATATATATATAAAATAAAATTATTTATGGTATATATATACCATAGATTTTGTATATCTTCATATTTTATATTAATATAATGAATGGTGTCACACAAAAGGTTATAAAGATAATAAATTGAATATCATTAATTTAAGATAGCATTAATTTATATAATATATGTGATGATGATACTTTGTTTTAACTAATTATAAAATTGTGAAATCGGATAAAATGTTTATGTTAAACAAGTTCTTATCTTTATAATATGACTAAATAAATTGTATTAATGTTTTCATGTCTATATTTTATATATAACATATACACAATAAATATAGAGATATTGTAATATAATATATGGTATTAGTTTGTTTTTTTTCCTCTAAAACATTTATATTAACATTTTGTATATTTATTTATTATTTTTTTTTATATATATTATAATATACATAACATATGTGTTATATAAATAAGATAATTATTAGTTTATCTATAATGAATTTAAATTGATAAATTATTATTAGTAAATAAATATACATTTGTTTTTTTTGTATATGTATGGTATGTATTATATATACACACATATCCGTTTTTGTTATTATTATTACAATATATTATTGTTGTTAATATTATGGTGGTTCGATAAAATTTCAGGAAATTGTCATCAATATATGGTATATATTGAAAAAGAACGGAAAGAATCAATATTATATACATTTATTTCATAAACAATAAGACATTTATGAATTAGTTTAAATGGTTTAAGTAACGTATAATCGTATAATCGTAGAAATATTTTGTTGTTGAGTTTTTGGATAAAAAAAAAAATTACATTCAAGCAGCAATGACTGAAGGCAGCCAGGTAAAATTTATGAAATTTGTCTATACTGTTCTGCTAATATAATTTATGATGAGGTATATTAAAGTTATGAAAAGTATTTGTATATATTAAAAATCCAAACAATACATAGATAGATACATAAAGCACATAAAGAACAATATGAATTATGTTTTTAGGTTGATAATCACTAAGTTTGAATATTCTTCTATATTATTTGTTATTATACGGAGATAGAGTAGAGAAATTATTTAATTTTTTTTTGTATGTTTAAAATCGAAAATTGTTTAAGTTTTTAAATATTAAAAAAGAAATTTACTCATTTTATCTAAATTATAGAAGAAAGTATTTGTACCTATGTATGTAGTTTGAAATGTATTACTTTTTAAATTATTAAATTAATTTAATAAACAAAAAATGACTCACTCAAATTGTTATCACGAGTTGTTGTTGTGCTTCAACAATCTGAAAATATAGAAAAAGAAAATATTAGTATTATTATTATTTTTACAATTATTAATTATTATTATTATTATAAAATAGAAAGGCAGGTGGTGGTAGTGGTTACAATTATATAGCGACAAGTATCGACATTATTTTGAAAAAATAATATTTTAAGGAAAATAAGTTATTTATTATTATTTTTAAACTTATATATGGAAATGTAAACTATTCAAATTTTATTATTTAAGTATCATCATATGGTCATCATGCGCCAATGTAAACAAAATATTTATTTGAAGTACCATATCCCATATATATATATTTAATTATTTATATGAAAATGATGAATCATTCTCAATAACATTTGAACCTGTTTTTATATTCCACTGCAGCACATTTATCATAAAATGGAAAAGATTTAATAAAAACAAATTCAATAAATACAAAGAATTGAATATTTATTTTTTTTTTTTGTAAAGTCATTGCGTTATTATATCGTCGTTAAGAGGTGCAGCAGGTTTATTTTTTTTTCTTTATATTTTTATATGTTCAGATATTTACATAAATATTGTATATTTAAAATTTTCAAATTTGTATCATACAATATATAAATTATATTAAAATTGAATAAATTATTATAAGTTATCATAAATTATAAAAAAACTAATAATTATTTAATTATTAAAACAAAAAGATTCACACATTTTGGCTAATTACATTAAAATTTCATCAATTTTTCTATATATGTATAATTTTTATGTTTGTAGCCCATACATTTTTTGCACGTGTGCACACAACAATCAAATACAAAATTTGAAAGGTGAATCTAATCATAGGAAAAAAAATATATATATATGAAACAAAAGGAAATACATATAAACAAAGAATTTGAAAAAAAAAATAAAAAAACAACAAAAAATGTCAAATCCATTAAAAAATTTTGTTCATACCATTTTAAATCAATTTAAATCATTTTTCTTAAGATTTTCCACATTTTCACAGACTAAATTTCTTGTTGAATGTTGGCTTCACGCAGCGAAAGAACAAGAACAGAATATTAAAAAGACCACCTAAATCTTATATTTATTTTACTATTCTTTTTTTCTTCCGCTATATTATAAAAAAAAAAAAAAATACTATATAGAAAACGGTAGCATACTAAACCCTGTGTGATTGTACACTCTATATATCTTCCTATATAATTATATGTATATAGTAAAATATAGGAAATGATAGAAGAAGGTTCGGAAATAAAAAGAAAACGATGATAAAGACAAAAAAAAAATTGGAAATTTAATTTTCCCGAAGAAATACTACACAAATTTTTTACCTAAAGAATATATTTTTATTTCGTGCGCATAATACGATGTGGTGGTTAAGGATTTATATATAAATACAACACACACACACACACGGTATATTATTTCTTTTATTTTTCCCAAAAATAATTCTTATACATTATAATATAAATGTTAAATTTTTTATTTTAAGAATATGGGAAAAAAAAAAAAAGGAAAAAATTATCTAGCAGTTTACTTTTATTTTTGATTATGTTTCACATTGGGGGAAAAAAAATAGCAGAAGAATGTATAAATTATGTACACAAACTTTATATAGGTAAAATTTATATTAAAATGAAATGAAGAACGAATCAGAAATTATTAATTATGTATTCGCATAAGTGTCAGAAAGTGGTGTGTATAATAAAAGAAAATGAAGATAATTTTTGTGTAAAAGGAACAAATTAATTTTTTTTTTTATATTTATATAATTAATATTTGGAAAATATATCCTTTATTTGTTTGCCATTCAGAATATAAATGAAATTTAGAAAGAAAAAAAAAAGTGGTATGTTATTTATTTGGTGGAATTAGTGAATTAATATTTTGTTCGGTTGAGATTTTTCTTTTATTATTATTTATTTATTTATATTTTTTTTTTTTTTCCAGTATTTATTTAAGGATCGTTTATCGTTATATCAATTGAAATGCAAACAGTAATCTTTGGACAGTTAATTTACACGCTTTAAGTAGTATTGGTTAAAAGTTACTTTTCTTTTAGAAAATTTATGCAAGGATAAGAAATTAATTTTACATATAAATGTGTTCTGTATACACTATTTAAATGAAATTGGTTTAGCATGGGATTACAATACCAATTCATATCAAGTTTCTTTAAAATATAATACCCAAAATAGTTCTAAACAATATGGTCATCATCAAGTGCACAAATGAAGAGAATTATATTTATTAATCGAGTTAAGTTGTTAAAAATCCATTTATTATTATTTATTTTATTCACCCTTAAAATTATTACATACTTCCCAAATGTATTGTATTTATTATAATAAAATAAAAGTTAAATAACACAAAATTTTATATACACAACGATACTCATCCCGAAAATTTAAATTAATTCAATTATTCTTTAGTAAAAATAATGTACGATGTTGTATATGTATTAAATTTCTATATGTTATGCGTATATTAAATTATTTCAATGTGTATATATATTAAATTAAATTGTTTTTTAATTGAATTTGTTTTTATATTTTTATTTTGTTAAAAGCACTTTTAATATTTGTATTGGTGGTGTGTGTGTGTGTGTGTGTGTGTGTGTGTGTGTGTGTGTGATGGGGTACCATCGCAGTTAATGATTTTGTGGTATTTTTATATGAAACAAATACGAGTACTATATATAGTTAAGTTACATTATACAATAAAATAATATAACATATATATGCATTTATTGTGTATAGTTAAAACAATAGCTTGTTATATTATTATACATGTGAATTTAAATATGTTAATGTTTGATTGTATACGCACACACCATTGACAATACTATATACTACAATAATATATGGTTTTAATTAAAATGTTTATACATATTTTATTTCCATATATACAATTAATGTATATATATAACAAAGTTTTCGGCAGTGTTATAAATTGTATTTAAAACAAATATAAATCAATTATGAATGCTTTTTAAATCTTATTTACATGAGATATAATATATATAAAATGAAGTTAAATTTGTATGTAATTGTAATGTACGTATAGAAAATAAATGTTAAACTTTATTTATATCATATAAAACATTATAAATTTTATATCAATATCTATAACAAATAGCAAATATAAAATATATAATATTTTATTATACAAATATGCTAGTGGTAGTAGTATATAATCTATACAATTAAATTAAAATAAATTATGAATATAGTGGAACGAGGAAGGATTGATATATGTATGTGAAATCAATATAGAAACATAAATGTGAAATTATTTCGGAAGTTATGTTAATTTTAAAACTATCGTTCTTCGTGAATTAACAAGCTCTGTACATTGTGTAACGTCAACATTTTACAGAAGCTCATTACATTATTATTATTATTATTATTATTATTATTAGTACGCTACCATTAAAAATATTATTTGTATACCCATAAAAATGAAAAGAACATTATAAATATTGATGGTGCAATCTACCCTATACTTTATACAATATTCTGTGAATATCCTTTCAACACAACATTTATATATATATATATAGAATAATATTCATAAAATTATATCAACAAAATGTAACGTATAAAATATAACCATACAAATATTTTATATATAAAATTATGTATATTATAAAACTCTATATAATATATAAAGTAATATATAAATCATAATATATATAAATAAAATTTAATAAGAAAAGATTTTCTAAAATATTCTCTTAAGTAAAATTACAAATTGTAATTAAATTTTCTAATTTAATATATACATTTCTTCTCATTAATATTCTATAATAATACAGAAACGAGTATATCTTAACTATATATACATGTACATACAACATACACACACACACAAATATGTACAGAAAATATTTTTCATATAACAATGAAATTTCAAGATGGTTTTCAAGTAACATTAAGTCTTGTATATATATATAGGTATTATATAGATGTCAATTTATATGGTACGTAACCAAACCATATTATATACATAGAAGATATTAAAATAAAATATTTTCTTAGTATATAAAGAGATTAATTTTATTATATATTTATAAATGATGAAGGTGTTATGACAACGATTATAATATTTATAGATGACATATTTAAATATTTATAGTGTATTATTAATGTCAAAATGTTATCAAAATTTCAAAATAAAAAAGTATAATTATAATTCTCTCATATAAAATATAAATTTTATATATATAATAAATTGTTACAGTTTAAAATTTAGAGTTAACGTATGTTTGTTGTCTATGCATTTTATTCTAAAATTATAAAAATAATATAATCTATGTTGTGTGTATTATACAGGGTGTATTGAAAGGTTGTTACTGAATGATTTTATATTAAATTTGATAAATTATAGAATAATCTAAAAAATGAGTTGAATATGCTGACAAAAAATATATAATTTGTCACTGCAGTCAATGGATGGGTGGGTTGGGTTATTATCTTTTAATACATCTTATGTATTAATCAATATATATAATATATCTATATGTAAATGAAATAGTATAATACATTTAAATATAAATAATAATATAAACAACATTAAATTATAATCAATGTTTTAAAAAAAAATTTATATAAATTTATATTCTTATAATCTTTTAACATTAATATGTTAACCTTAACAAAAAAAAATGTAAAAATAATAATTGATAAAATACAATATTTTTTTTTTTGATATAATAATTGTTTACAAATTAAAAAAAAAATTTTAAAACACAAAAATTGATAAAAATAAATATAAATATATAAAATTTTATTGCAATTTTAATCAACTATAAAGGATTTTGCAGGAAGTTAATATTTTTTTATTTTGACAATAATTTTCAATGGCATATGTCTATCTTTAACATTTATTTAGATACAAGGAGTCTAAAAAAAAAATCGTTGAAGTGCAGTATACAAATATCCTTTGAGATATGCTGTACCTCAGAAATCTACTATGAGCATATTTCTTAACAATTTATTAAGAACCATATTCATATAATCCCTATTACATCTACATACAAAATTTGATGGAAAATTTCTAATAAAATCCAGAAGCCACAAGGCTCTGCTAAACGATTTATACCCACATCTATATATGTACCATACAAAATTTAATTTTATTATAACATTAAAAACAAATTCCAACTTTGAGGACTAACAAATTAACTAAAATCTGTTAAGTACAAGTATTAATGTTTTACAATAATTAACTAATATCAAATATATTTATTATATTATTTATATATACGTACCGTATAAATAAACTTTTCTATTATATGTAACACAGAGTGTATTTGAATTTACACTATAATTAAATTATATTAAATGTAATTGATTTGAAAAAGGATATATTCACATGTTACATGTAAATATAATTTGATTTATAAAATTTAATGTAATATATATAAATTTAAAATATTTACATATAACTTTGTTATATCATATATATATTTTATAAAACTAGTTCAAATATAGTTACATATACATTTTATGTAATTTATAATAAACTTTATAATATGTATTTTATATAATAAAATATCATCATTATCAACCCCCCATCAGCCATCATCATCATCCACATGTACCATCGTGTCATTATATAATATAAACTTTTCATAATTTAATTAATTTACCTAAATGGAATTCATTCATTTATAATATATAAGCATTAAAAAAAATTGCATCGAACAGGGTGTGTAAAATATTGATTGTATATACCATTTTTATTTACGAAATTAAAATATATATATTCGTTTTAAATTTAATTTAAAATATAATGTTATCAAAATGTTTAAACAAATTAATATAAAATTTATATTAATGTATATTTAAACAAAAAATTATGCATAATATATTATGTATTTATATAAATATAAATATTATGCGACTTTTCTCTTCGGTTTGTATAACATATGGGATAACCTTTTTGAAGAGATCAAGTCAAAATTATAATTTTTTTGTTCTTGTTCTAGGAAATATTTAATTTTATTGCGATAATAAAATTTAATTATAAATGATAGCAAAAATATACATTGTATAAATATATACATTTGGGGGTCGGTTCTAAAAATTTCGAGAATTTTTTTTCATTTAAACATTGACGGGAGTTAATTGATGAGGCACAACAAAATACAAAAGAAAAATCAATTTGTTGATGTACAAATATTTTGAAACTATTGAAATTTATTAGAACATATACTACCAATTACCAATATATTATTATTAAGCAATATACAAAACCACCTATTTTTTATATTTAAATATTTCATAAAAAAAAAAAAAACTAAAATATTGTATTATAAAATTAAAAGTTATAACACTTTATGAAAAAAAAAAATAAATAAATTAAAATAACATTTCAGAAAATATCATGGCATTCAAAAAACGAGTATAAATAAATATAAATATTTTTTTTGGAATTCTTTAATATGATCTAATAAAAATATCCAATCAATATCAATTTAGTATGCGATTGAATTCTCTTTGAAATTTCGAAGGTTTTCCATACAAATATTATTATTTTTATTATTATTTTCATTATTATTATATTTTCATTCATTTAAAATCTCTGTTTTGTGTTTCCATCAAAATTTACAAAATCATTTGTTAGAAATTAGCGGCAATACGCGCATATATGTACAATATATTTTGTAAATGTTAAACGACGTGTTTTATGAATCAATCGCTTTTCCATATATCTCTACTTCAAAAAGGTGAGGTATTATTATGTGGCTCCATCATCATATGCATAAGATTTTTTTTTTTTTTCTTAAATTTATTATTTTAAAATAAAATCTCGTGTACACCACACCACCAACACAAACCCACTCACTCAATTTTATATGGAAAAATTCTATTAACTATCTAAATATGTGTTGTGTATAAACTAATTTATATATACTCCAGTGTGCACGCACGCACATATCACATACACAATTTATATATACTTTGTGTGGAAAAATTACATCATATTATTATATTGTTTTTTTTTTTTCTTCTTATAAACCCACCAAATAATTTATATTATTTTATATACTGTTTTGTGAATTACACAGGATTTAAGTAAAAATTTTATAGTGAAAATCACAGTTGGATTAAAATTAAATAAATAAACTTTGTATGTTTGAATTTATATATTTATATATTTTTTGTGTTAAATGAATGTGCGCGTCAAAGGTAAGCAAAAAAAAAAAAAATCATATGTTTATTATTTTTTAATTTTCTATATTTTTCTTTCAAAGAATAAAGAAAAATAAATATTATAAATATACGGGGCAGAGCGCACAACAGCAGATTATAAAAGTATTTTCATATAATTATTTGGTTATTTATTAAAATATAAATATAATATTATATACAAAATATATATTGTTATTAAGAAATTTAATAAACTGACATATATTCTTTTACATACAATACATCATCATCATCATCATGTGTATTATTATATATATGTAACATATAGTGACTAAAAATAATAAGAATAAATTAATTTTTACATATGGAAATTGAATTGAATTTCTTAATCTTAAATATATTTGAAAATGTTTGTTTTACATCATTTTTTTATTTTCTTGCTTTTTAAATATTTTTTTTTTTAAAATATAATAAACTTGTATGAAAATAATTTCAATACAGTGATAATTTGATTTTCAATTATGTGCAATAAACTGAAATTTGAATGTTTTTTATCATAATGTTGTTAGCCAAATCATTACAAAAAAAAAAAAAAAAAAAAAGGAATAAACAAAATAAGTTCAAAATGCGGAATTCCAGAATCGACACAAATAACATTTGATCCAAGATTCAAAATTAAAACTATTGGCTGTGGATATAAAAAGTTAATATAAAATTTGTATATCAATACAATTGAAATAATTCTTTTAAAAATGTTTACTAAATTTGAAATGTATTTCGTTGTACATTCAATTTTCTATAAGAGACCATCTTCTGAAGATTTATAAATTCAATAGTGGTTATGCTCCATTAATTCAATATAATATTTCCATTATAGCAATATTTTTGTCACCACTATATTTTTATATAATGAGATTTTTACATATATAATACAATTCTTATACATTTTATAGTGAAAATATTTTAATATTGAATGTATTCCATTACATAACTCAAATGTTATACATTGTGTTACATTTATTGTGATTTTGATAACTATTATTTTTGATGATTGCAATGCTTATATGTAAAATATTTTCCTTATGTAAAAAATTGCATATATGTTAATGTAAAAAAAATAAATATAACTACAAACATTGCAAGATTTTGTTACTTTTGTTACGAAATATATTTATATATATTGTTTTGTATACATATATTTTTATTTACTTCACAAACCATATGCCCTTAATGTATATAGTATATCTCATAATTTTAACATAAACAACATCTTTAGCATTAGCATATAATGTATTTGGTATACACACACGTTTGTCTATATATGTTTTAAATTTCATATATATAATAAATACGAGGTACAGAAAGTATTCAGGGAAACATTACTTTTTTTTTTTTCTTCATTCATGTTATTATATATTTATTCATAAAGGCTTCAAGTCGAGAGCTGCTACTGCAGTGTGCTAAAATAAACAAACTTTGTATTTTAATTTTAAAATTCTTGATGGCAAAAGAAATGTATGTTTGTGGTGGAGAAACTAAAGAAAAATACACATTTTTATATAGAATATTAATATGAATATATACAAAAAAAAAAAAAAAAACATGCCATAACAACATCATCTTTCCATAAAAAGGTATATTATATGTACCACTATATAGAATCACTATATTATCTTGACGATGATGATGATGATGATAGAAATAATTCTTAAATTAAAAGGGAAAAAACAACAAATTAAATGATATACAAAAATGTTACTTCAGGTAAAACTATTGTTTTTGTTTTCTTATTCAATTTTACCTTTTTTTCTTATCCATCCATCAATTCTTTCCTCTACACCACCATCTTCATTTTTATTAAATTTATTGAAAAATATTCAATTTTATACTGTGTAATAGTAGTAAAGTGTTTGTTCACTTAATACAAATATAATAATATATGGGTGTACTTATACAAATTTTTGACATTATTTTGTTTATTTAACAATTTTGAAATATTATTTTAATTTTTTTATGTTACTCTCTCTCATGATTATTTAGTTTTATATTTATAGGAAAGAAGAAAAAAAAAAAAAAAAAGGTTGTCTGTTGATTGAGCTTAAGATTAAGATAACTAAGGGTCCGCCACATCAACCACAACTTTAATCGTTCTACGACCTAAAAATTCTATTGTACACCACAATTGTTTATAAAATTCACTTTTTTTGCTAGGTAATTGAACAACACTCTACACCAAGAAACTTGGTTTTAATAATGAAGAAATCTCCACATACATTCTTCTGCTATTGCTTATAGAATATATAGTGCTATAAATAAGTTGTAACTAGTTACACGGATTATGTCCAGTGACGGCTCCTCAGGGTAGTATTAGTATTTAGTATTTATGAACAAACGTTGTTATGCCAATCTTTTACATTATTTAATTAACATATGTGAATTTAAATGAAAAAAAAAAAAAAAAACAGGTGCATTTTCAATTAAAATTAAACTAATACAATATATATTAAATACAAAATACTAATTAATTCTATTTCAAAAAACCAATTGTCATATCAAATATAATTTATAAAATATAATTTTCTAGTTCATGACATGTAGAAAAAAAAAAAAAAAAACAATTTTTAAACAAGAAAAAAGTCTCACAGATACAAAAAAAAAAAAAATCATTAAAAAGAATATCCAAAAATATTTATAATGACATGATTTTTATCAACAAAAATATTTATATTTTCCATTCTAATATTGGATGGGATAATATTTTTTTTTTAAATCCATTAATAGCTTAAAGGCAATATAGTTTATGCGTGTGACACTACTCTAACTATACTATTTTAAATGAACAGATAAGATAGATAGAAAAAAATATTCGTTCAAGAATAAACTCAACAGAAAAAAATTATAAAAATATAATAATTTAGATTAAGATATTGAAAAAGGGATCCTTAATCATTTACAAACTAACAACATTAAAAAAAAAATACATATTGTGTAAAACATATCAGATTTACATGATTAAAATTTTAAGTAAAGTGAACAATGTAAAAATGTATTTATATAATAAAGAATTTACGTGTTTGTTTGTTGATTATTTATACAATATTTATCATAAAATTTATCTGTTTTTTTTTTTTAATTTATAACTTAGATAGTTTTTCTTTTTATTGTTTATATTTTAACCAGTTATAAATATGTGTGTGCCCTATAAAATACAACCATTGTATAAATTAAAAAAACATTTTAATTGAATAATAAAATCGTAAATTATAAACATTATACGTGCGTGATCTATTTTATACAATGTATACACACATATAATAATAATATTAGGTGTGTTAAGTAACTAATATACTACTGATCTGCATATCAAGCCACCATATACATAACAGACAGAAACATATATATTTGAAAAGTGTATACAATAAAAATAAACTAAAAAATAATAATAATAAAAATTATGCAATCATTCAATTCTTCTCTGGCTTCATCACTATGCACATACATTTTTTTCTTATAATCGCAGATGAATTTTAACAATTAACTAACATATATATTTACAGGTTCTAATTTTTATTATATCTTCATTATATGCATACATAAAAAAAAAAAAAAAAAGTCATAACAATTTTATTCATATAATTGCAATAAAATTAATTTTTAAATATTTACTTTATAGAAATTGTGAATAAAATAAAAAAAAAAACACACACACAAGTATATTTATAGACTAATATATCAGAACATAAAATTACAATACTATTCTAGGAATTTTTTTAAATGCGCAAACGAATGAACCAATTGATATGTATAAGATGAGTGTAATTAAGCTTTTTGTACATTTCCTACTGTTATTATCAAAATACAGTCAGCTCCGTTTAAACTTAAATTCCAATAATAATTATTAATCATCTCATCCAATGCCAATGCATTTTTATATTCAACCTACGGTATATATCCATGAGAGCTTCCTTTCCTGCGGCAATGCAATCAACGAATGTTCTCGGAAGAATATTGAAGAGGAAAAAGTTAAATCAGCTGGATTCTGTGAGTGTAAATTCTTTGTTCGATAATTTCTTCGATATTAAAAAAAAAAAACCCGAATAAACACATTAAGTTGAAGAAAATAAAAAAATTACATAAAGAGCAGATATATATGAGTGAATGGCAATAAACTGAAAATTTATAGACTGAATTTCACATGTTTAAGTATAGTAGAGTACAAATTAAAATTAATTTAATATAAAAATACTATTCCCAAACAGAAGGAATTTACTAAAATATATTTAAAAATAAAATAATAAACAGAAAAAAATTATATAAATAAATAAAAACTTATAACCTTTTAAGTTTTTCTAAATGTTATGGGTGCTTCAGGAGAAAAAACAAAACCCTCATCAATTTTAATAATTTATTATATTTTTTATATACATATATTCTTTTTTATTGTGAATGATAACCATCTTTTCTATATATTAAATTTTTTGCTTCCTTGCATTTGAATTTGAAAGAAAAAAAAAAAATTTTCAATGTATATACGCGTCGATATCCATAAATAAAATAATTCTTGTGAGACGGTTCATATGAATATTAAAAATAAAATATTTAAATTGATAATATGTATGTGAAAATGATACTGAAATTTAATACATTATTTATTGAGAAGTTTATACGAGAAACTGTATCTTATTATTAATATTATTCTAATGGACAACAAATGGGTGACAACCGCCACAGTATCATATTGACAATGATACGAATTCAAATGTACACTGATGGATTACAAAACAAGGTTGGCTGATGACTTTGGCGTATATCTGAGTTATAGCCCGTATGTAGTATCTGCAATTTTCGCAACTTGTTATTAAAGTGCACAGAAAAAATACTGATTATGATTTTCATTATATTAACAATTATTTAAAATATAATAATATCTCATTACTAAAAGATGAAGTGTAACTAATAAAATATATTATAAAAATCATATAAATAAATAAATAATTATTCATTATTCAACTATATGCACATAAATTTTTATATTATAACCACGTATAGAAAGTAATCAATCAGTTAAATTTTGAATTGTATTTTTATAATAAGATAATAGTAGTTTTTTTTTTTTTCTTCTTCTCAATATCTAGAAATCTAGTTATTTCTTTATTTTTTTTTATCCATACATTTATATTTTGATAGATATTTTTTTTATTTTCGGTTATTATTTTATATTCATTTATTCAAGGAGGTCTTTTCATTTATTTATTATTTACTTTAAGTTTATGAATACATTTACATCGTATATTATAAATTGTATTGAGTATATATATTTTCTTTATACATTTTATATTTTTTTAAGACAATTAATTGGCTTCATACATAAATAATAATAATAATCATTATATTTTATTAACTATATCTTGATATATTATATTTATTTATTTATTTATTTATTTATTTATTTATTTATACACCCGTTTCACATGAATATTTATAAGTGCGTACCTATACAATTTTTTTTTTTTTGATATACATTCAAATGATCAAATGAATTGAAAATTAATTTTTTTTTCATTATATACAAATTTAAATTATTAACGCGATCACAACACAATCTTGGAAAGTTTTCGAAATATATGATATACAAATTTACATCAAATACAATTCCATGTTACAATGACAGTATATTAACTGAAACTATTTATGCCTATACATAATTATACAGTGGTAAATATTTATTGAAAACTTTCCAATTTTAACACCATATCAATTAAATAATTAATTGAATATAATTATAAACCCATTGTAGCTACGATCATAATATATTATTATAACATCAGACAATAAACTTTTAGAGTGAACATCGCCGTATAAAATATAAATATATGTAGACGGCACATACATATATTGTATATTAAATAAATATATATATGACAGGTTAATTTTTAACACAACAACATCATAGAATTAAATTTAATAAAGTAAATTTTTTGTCACCATATTATTTTAAAATAAATAAAAATTAATTGAAAATAATCTAATTATTATTTTGAAAATAAATGCAAATAAGTCTCAAATAACATATGTGTAATTATATTATTTTATATGTATATAAATATAGTTACGCATATACAATAATTTGATAATATATCCTTTATTATATCCTCGGTTATTATAAATTTATTAAAATGAATATCTCGGCTACCTCCTGCTGATGCATACATTTTTTTTGTCAATATATAACATAAAAAAAAAAAACTGTTCAGAAACTAAAATTTAAAGGGAAGAGATGTGATGAGAAAAAAAGAAAAAAAATAAAATGTGACAAATGACCAAAAGTTTTAAGAATGATGTGTCCTGTCATATGCACAGATAGCTTTATTTTATTTTATTTTTCATATCTTATTGATATGATAATGCGTTTAGCTGTTTTTTTTTTCTTATTTCTATTTCTTTTAAATTTATAACAAAAATCACTTCATAAATTTATTTTCAATGGTTTATAGAATTTATGGATAAAAGAGTGTTGTATTACAAGAAGCAACACAAACACATATATTGTTCATGGTTGACATAAACTTGTATATACACAAAAATGTACATAAGTTTTGTGGTATTTTAAAGAGAATATATAGAAATGTGCTAAAGAATTTTTGTATTATTAATATCACGTATTTATATATGAACGGTAAGAAAACATATAATGTTTTACATGGATTTTATTGAGAACAAGACTAAGCATAGAAAATTAAAAATTTAATAATATATTACATTATTTTTGGCTATTGAATTGTTAAATATTAACACACAAATTTACCAGCTTGAACTGTAATATTGCATGGTAGATCCCCCTAATGATAAGCCATATGAAAATATAATAGTGTACAATGCCGCATTGTTTCCGGATATATGTAATAATCGTTGGTATGTGTGTTGGAAAAATGTGATACGCTCTTATTTGTGATATTGCCTTACCGAATCACATCGATTGTGGTAAATTAGTTTTACAAAAACTAAGACTAAACAATATATTTATAGATGCAGTTAATATAAAATTGTATGAGTACATAAAATATGGCATAGAAAAAAAAAAAAAAACATTAATATCTTATAAAATTGTCAAATAAATATAATTAATTATTTTATAAGAGAATAAATAACTTATTAAATTTATATATTAATGTTTTAAACAAGTTTTTATATACAATAAATAATGCATATTGTGTCTGTAGTTATATTTAGGTTGAGATAGAAAAAAAAAATTCTTATCGATTGATGGAAAAACATTTTCATTATAACATCAAAATATTTCCAATTAATATACAATACATAACAGAGTGTTTCGAATCAATATAGTTAAATATATTAAAAAATTTAAAGTTAAAGGGTTACACAACGCGCGTTAATACATTATACTATTAATATTTTTCGATTTGTGAACCCACTGGTTTATTTTAAAATAAAACATTTAGAAATTTTTTTTATTTACAAGACAGAAATATGTATTTATACAATTCAATTCTAATGTGAATTCGTCGTAAAACTATGTTTTGCCACCGTGAAACACTCTGTATATTGTTATTATTAATATATATACATTTTATTTTATACATTGATTGATTTCTATTATTTATATGCACATTTTTATTATACCGCTTATATAATAATGTAAGTAAGAGATAAGTTATACGAAATACACGAGTATTATATTATATTATTTTAAACTTATATGTAATTTATATAAGAAAGAATGTTTTTTTTTTTCCATATGTATATTAGTTATGAACACACACATAACCGGTATTTTTATAAACAATAAATAATTTATAAACTCTATTTACAGATTATAACTACATACTATATATGTGCGTATACACAAGAATGGTAATATACACACATATATGTATTTATTTATATATTTATTTAATGATAAATAAGAAATTTTGTATACAAAAAATAACTGCATAAGAAAAAACAATCATTTTCTTATACAATATCGACTTTTAATAACAAGGTAAAAAAATAAGAAAAAAAGTTAAAAATAACGTTATTTAAAACATTTCTTATAATAATTCTTCATCAATAAATTTATGTACATAATATAAAATAAGTGATCATAATTTGTTTATTTCAATTGGAATTTTTTCTATATATATTATTATTATACACACACATCAAATAGGTTATACAATATATAATTTAAATATTCATATAACTTGATTTATAAATAAAATAATGATTAATAAGAATAATAATAATAATATTAATAGAAAAAATAAAAATAAATGTATTAAATTAGGCAAATGCATAAACAAAAAATCAAAATAAATAAATAAATAAATAAATAAAACCCGCTTAACAATTATTTATCTTTAGATAGGAAAAAAAAAATAAATAAATTAAAATAATATTATAATTGAAAATATGTCAAAAACATTTATCACTTTTGAATATTTATGCAGAGAAAAATATTATGATTAATAATAATATCGAGTTGATATGATATTTATATATCTCAATGCTGGGACGAGTGTTAGTGTAATAAGTGTATTCAATTTTCATACAATATAAAAACGCAATACATAATGTTAATGTACAAAAACCACATAATATTTTACATTCATTTTAATTTTAATGATTTTTAAATTCATTGTATTGCATATATGATCTCTGTCTGTAAATTAGTTACATATATATTTTGAAAGTCTGCATTTGTTGCATTTAATTTATTTATTTATTTATTATTTTTTATTATTTTTTTCCTTTTGCTTATAATTAATACATACATTCCACTTTTTTATATTTAGTTTCAAATTTATGATTTATATAAACGTATAATTATAATATATTAAGAGCTATTGTAATTATGTGACTTGTAAATTAATTTATATTGAAACTTTCAAAAACCAGTATAAATTTCAAAGGTTAACTATCTGCGTGCTTTAATTTTAATGTATTTAGTAGACGCGAGTAAGAAAAAAAGGAAAAAAAAAAAATGCTGACGTTTCTTCAATTTATATATATTTTTTTTACGTCTCAACAAACTCACAAAAAAATAAGTTTAACTTAAAATAAGTTTAACCAAAAATCAAAAAAAGTATATTACAACAATTGATTAACAAAAGAAAAAGAAAAAGAAATAAAATAAAGGAAAAATGAAATACATTTGGAAAAGTTTTCGCAAATGTTGATGGAAGAGAACTTGTTGTTTTGTTCGAATTTTTTCTTTTGAATTATAACACAATATATTAATATTGCAAGCATTTTTTGTTTTATTAAAAATTGAAGTGATAATGGAATACCATAAAATAGAAATTCTCATTTTTCCCTCTAAAACACATTAATAATATATAACAATTTTATGTTTTTAATCTGTGTGCGTCCGTCTCTCTTATATTTTTTTTAAACAAATTTATTGGGAATTTGACGAACTTTTTGTTGTTATCTCTAACTAATCTAACTTAACATTGGATTTATTCGTGGTTCTCCAAAGCCCATGGAGGATAACATTCATTTCTTTACCAATGAATGACCTCATTCTAAATAATCTGAAACAATTTTGAATTTCTCGTTACTTATTCTAAATCAATGACATTCACCACCATCTGTTTCAATATAAACGAACAAAATTATGCAATATACAAAAAAATATTTGTCTCATATTTACTATTAAAATATATAATATTATTACATACAAATCATAATCAGTTTTTAGTTAAGAAGTGGGTGTTTATTTTGTTGTAATATAATTATTATTACTTTTTCATTCTATTATATTTCCAAAAAATAAAATAAATATATAACACAAAAGTGTGTTTTCCATATGCTAAGGATGCATGCAACAGGAATGCATATACGGGTATGGAGAAAAAAAAAATAAAAATATTTTTCTTAATTACTTTGGCGACGGTTCACTTCCCTTATTTTGTCACATTTATATTTATTTATTTTTTAAAACATTGTCGTGCCTATATTATATCATCATTACAAATTTGTATACAGTTTATTTTATACTATTTTACATAGTATATTATTTATATAATTTTCTCAAAGGCCATTTACCGCCAACAAAATTTAGATTTTTACTGTAAATGTTTATACGAAATATATAGATGGAAAAGAAATTATGTGTTTGCAATTTTTGAGCGCATCATTTATTTTATCATATACGAGTATATAAACTTGATACATATGAAATAAGGTAGACGGACTTGGTGTAGGTCAGTTTAGAATATAGAAAACCAAAACATATATATATATATATATTAAAGAAATGGTTTTATTTCTCACAATATTAAGATAGTTTCTTTCTGTTGTTTGTATTGTTTTGTTTTGTTATATGACAATTCTCTATATATATATTTATGTGTAATATATATAAAAAGTATATATGAAAATAAAAAAATCTATATTCCAATAGCATTTGGGATAAAGTTGACAAGAAAAAATATGGCGATTGGTGTTTCGGTCGTCACAAATCTTTTTCATTTCAATGTGTATTTGTTGTGATGTGACATGAATATTTTATTCTATTTTATTTCATTTTACGTACAGATAAAACAAGAGGAAAAATAGAGAAGAAAAATCACTTAACAAGATATTATTAATTTGATGTGATAAAGTAAAAAAAAATAAAATATATATTAGTAATTTAAAATAAATTACATGTACGCGCGCACAAAATTAATAATTCAATACAACTCTGTACAATTTAATATTTTTATGTATATGAATGTGTACAGTGTCCCCATAGTCGTAAATATATATAATCTTCCCTTACAATACTTATAAATATATTACAAACATTAGTGGTTCTATAATAAAACAACACTTATAATAAATGTGTAGGATTTTAAAAATGATGTATTTAAATACGTATAACCTTAACATGAAAATGCTTGACATACAAATTACTCTGATAAGTGACATTAAACTAATCCATATGGATTCTTTTGATTTTTTTTTTTTTTTTTTTTGGTTGCAGACGGTTATTGAACACATAAGAAAAAGAAGAAGAAGAACTATCAAGAAATATAAAAATATATAAAATAATATTTTTGATTGAAGGTTTATATTTTTTTTACATACTTAATTTACATATAACCTTTTCTTTGCTAAATTATTTTAGGACGACTGACAGTCTAAAAAAAAAAATAAAAATATTATAATTTAATTTATAGCAAATAAATCTAGTGGAAATATTAATTTGTCTAAAATTATTTTTATTTATTAAATAAAATTTGTTTCTTTGATCTGTTTCAGGTAAATGGCGGATAGAAAAAAAAAAATGATTGTAAAAGTAAATTAAGTATATAAATTACACTTTTTATTTATATTTAAAAATATTATTTATAAAATAAAATATAAAATTCAAAGAAAATAAATCAAATAGAAAATATAAAAAAAAAACGATTTTTTTTGAATTAAAAATTATTTTATAAATATTGTCTGAATTTAATTTATTTATTTTATACATATATTTTTTTGTACATTCATCAGCCAGCCCCAGCCAGACCGCAATATTATTTATTTACCATAAATGTAAATGTATATATAAAATAAATATTTTATACAATATATTTCATTTTAATATAATTTTTATTATCTCACCATAGGGCATTAGTGAATAATATTAAAATTGTGTAGATACATGAATATATGGTACACTTTTCTCTTTATTTATATGGTTCATTTGAAATACACATATTTATGTACATTTGAGATCCTGATCATATATAGTTACGGTGTGTTTATTATAATTATTGATATTGATCAATAGAATTAATTGTAGATCAAAAGGCTGAATGGAAATTTGAATGAGTATTTCAAAACATAGAAGAAAAATATAGTAATACCGCAATGAGCAATTAGTAATTAGATTAGAGTAAATTAATACAACATTATCTAACACTAATTTATATTACAAAACATTACATTACAACCACCATAATGAAATTGAATTCCATTATAAATATTAGATATAACTTAAACAAAAGTTAAAAAATTTCAATTAACGAAGAACACACAACTAAATGTTTTTTATATATAAAAACAAAAAAACGTAGATTAATAAATTATTCTCTATGCCTAATATAACATATATATATATATAAAAAAAAATTGAGCCAATAAACCATAAACTCGCTTACAATTACTTATATGCTTAATAAAATGAATGAGGGAAAAATTATTTCCAAGTATAAAAGAAAAAAATGTTATTTATGTACATCATCAAAAACAAGGACATACTTTAAGTTTCCATTGATAAAATAATATGTGAGTACGGTAATGAATATATCATTGTAAATCATCTCATCATATATACAATAATCATTACATCATATAATAATAATAATAATAATAATAATAATAATAATAATAATAATAATAATAATAATAATAAATAATAATAGTAATTATTATTATACATAAAACATCAAACGAATTGTTGCTGAAAAATTTATTTACATACTTAAAGAAAAGAAGGAAAAAAAAAACAACAACCACCAGCATCTCCCAATGGAAGCAATTGTGGTGATATACATTTATATAAAGTATAATGCTATTATTATTATATACATGATAGTGTACATATAGTCATCATGTATTAGTATATACAATATAATACAGGATGTTTCAACGAAGGATAACATTAAAATTAAAATTTAAATAGGTTATTTGATCCTTTGTTTTTTATATCTCTTTCAAAAAGCGCCATAACTTTTATCATATTGACCACCAAAATAGTTAAATGTTGTACGAAAAAAAAAATCGGTTAATAGGAATCACAACAAATCTCAACAGAAAACAAAAAAAAAAAAAAACCTTTCATTGAAAAACCCTGTGTTATAGCAACAGAAAAATCACATGGTTGATATTTAAATACAATATATGTAGTATATGCAAAGAATAAAACTTTAAAAAAATATATTACAATTTTTATTTTTACTCCACTTAACACACACACACACACATACCCACACACTCTATCTTATGATCGTATGCTCCATAGATATTGTTAAAAATTTATGTATATGTATGTGTATAAAAAGAAAACTTACTCCCCATATTTAACAAAATATACAATAAAGTACATCAACACTTTTATGTATTTACATACACAGAACATAATTTCTCTTAAATCTTTGTTTTGTAAAATATACGAGTAGGAAAAAAAAAATAATACATTGGTGAACTTCGCATCAAAGACTTGTGTAAAGCTCTTCGGTTATCAAAAGATATTACTAATTAGTGTTTGGATGAGTTGGAAATGCGATAAATATATACATGTATTTTTTTATATTCATAAAATAAAATAGATATTTCATCATATGGCAGCCAGTATAGTTAGTAGCAGTTATATTTTTAGATAGACATTATATTCACATACATTTGGTTTCACATAGTGGTGTTGACACGCAATTTATACGTTGTGTTGTGTGTACAACACGTTAAATGATATATATACAATAGATAAAAGTCGATAATGAAATATGATAGTTTCAATCATAAAAAAGTAATAACGGAAGCCGCTAATAGCACAGCATCACATAATGATGTTTTATGGATAAACCAATCATCATTGTTGAGGAAGTAGGTTAAAACCAGAACAAGTTCGATAAAAAAAAATATCAAATTATTATTGCCAGCAAAAAGTCATATATATATATAAACTAAAATCACTCCATCCTAACATACATTGTATATTTATATAGTTATTGTATAACATTTTCACTATGCAATGGTAGCAATATATGATGATATATGACACGGTGGTGCAGACATAAAAATATGATGAACAGTATAGAAATTTTTAACAAAATTTCGCATAATGTAGAACGGAAAATATTTGAAAATGGGAAAAATATATAGTACATCATTTAAATTTAACGTTTGTTTTTGTATGTTGTGTACAATTTTTTTTTTGAATTGAAAACAGAAATAAAATTTGTTTTATACATATATATGGAATATTCAAATAAAGAAAATCTATTCATTTCAGTCCAAAGAAATTATTATTATTATTATTATTATTATACCATTATGGTAATATATATATAAATAAATGTAGAGCAGTTGTTGTGTGAATACACAAAAAAAAAATGAATGCAAATTGAAACGAAAATAAAGCTTTTTTATAATATATAAAAAGCTGTACTTTTCATGTGTTAAAGAAATAAAATGATTTTAAGAGAACTAAATCATTTATAAATACATGTTATATGTTATCTATGCTATTAAAACTATAACAAATACATACAATATATTGATGAATGAATCATTTCATCATAAGAGACTGCAAGGTGTTTTCGGTGATTGTTCATAAAATATGGGAAAATTTACTTAGTTTTGCATTTAATAAAAAAAAAAGTCGATATCATTAATTTTAATGAAGTCTCTACAAACTTGCAAATATATAATAGCTCACAAATGTATTTAATACGACATAAACTGTATAGTAGAGAATATATAATTTGCATGGAAAAAAATTGAGGTTTACAAAATGCATACCATAAACATATTTTTAAATAACAATATAATGGAAAAGTAGATCACAATTTATTGAAATATCATTTAAATATGTTAAATAAGCATATTTTTTATATCTCATTGTATAACACAAATTAAAAATGGTAAAATTCCCTTTATACCTTTTAACAACCATTGATCGATGCACAAAAAATCAAACAATATTTCTATTACAATTTTATATCTATATTTTGTGTGTATGAACGTTTTCCAATACAAACATTTAGTTATTTGTTGTACATTTCATATGATAGAGTGACTTACTTACAATATGAAGGAATCGAATAAAATATTGATGTTATGGTATGTACTATAAATGTTCAACATTACATACACAAGAATATAATGAATAAATTTATTTACATACCCTTTCGAATAAACATTTATATGTAATATATATTTTATTATAATAGTTAAGTTAGGTAGGAAAGAGCAACATCAACATTTAAATGAAATTATAATTAAATCATAAAATTTTCAGTGGAAAATATATACATTATTCATTGTTGTTGAAAATGTTCAGCATTTTATATTATACAATATATAAAAATTAGATATGAATTTAACTTTTTTTTCCATAAAAAATACAATCATTTATTATTTTGATGTTTCAATAATTGAGTTAATTTAAATATAATGAAATCATTTTGAATTCAATTCAAATAATTTTTATTAATGTACGTAGGATGAAATTTTGATATTATTTTTATAATATAAATAATTATATCACTTTAAGTACCTATATAAATTATATACATTTTATACAAATATGCATTTGAATAATAAGGTACATAGAGTATTTATTTATACTTTATATACCACCTTTTATAAATTATAAGTAAAGTCATATAAATTAGTGGGTGTATGACAAAATAAAATATACGGTATACGTGTTTGAATATATATATTACACCACCACAATAACTAAAATAACTATATATATATAATTCACAATAAAATAATATTTATATGATTTGCAATATCTTTTGACTTAATTCATGTCATATAGTCTTTTTTTTATATATATATACTCTTGTACATATACTTTTTAATTTCCATTTTATCAAAAAGAATCTATACATATACTAGGGTGGATGCGGCAACAGTACCACATTTTTTCTATTTTGGATCACAACAATAGTAAACATATGTTAAATTTTTCAAATCTAAAATGTGCATTGTTGGGCGAAATTTTATATAAAAGAATACTTTTCTAATTGGTATTTAGAAAAAAAAAATTCCAAAGCAATTTTTATGGTAAATTGCATATTATGATGGAAAAAAAAAATGTAGAGGTGATGGGTCCACCCCCATTCATATATGTTTATTATACATATGCAAAGAGAAACATTTTCATCGCATCTACTTAAAATTATACTATATAGAGATATAACATCCCAATGTTTATATAATATGAATAAATTGTTAAATATAACCAATATAATATAATCGTAATTTTATTGCATGAATATTAACATCTATCTTTATATTCTTAATAACTTTTGATATTATATTATATATATATTGTTTTGTATACACATACATTTATTAATAGTTTATCTTTATTTATATTATATATACTGTGTTTTATTATATGTTTGGCTTTGTGTAAAATAGTGTAGTGTAGACATTCATTATAATATGGTTCATGAATATATATATTTATATATATACTGTCAAAATAATGATATAATAATCATGAAAATTTATATATGAACGAATTTATGAGAAATTTTATATAAATATTATTATATTTATAAGAAATTACATGTTATAGATGAAGTTATATATTTATATATTGTATATATTAAAGGAAAAATAAAAATAAAATAAACTACATTTATTTTACATTTAATGTTTATAAAATGAAATGAACTGCACAGAAGATAATAAAGTAAAGCGCAATATTATATTATTACATATTTTATAATATTGTATATATATTGTATTAATAAAGAAATTGCAAAAATAAATCTTAAAAAATTTTTTTATTACATTTTGTATTTAGCTGCTACATAGTGAGTTAGTGTGTATGTGTGTATATATAACAATTTTGTTATTAATCAAAAGTTTTTAACTTTATATAAGAGATTATTTGAAAAGTTCTACTTATTTTTTTTATATCGTTATAAGAAATAGTATATTTGATTTCACTGTTGTAAATAAATAAATATAAATCTACAAACTATACATTAATATTATAGAGTTATAAAAATAGATAGAGATATAGTTGTTATTGTTATAAATATATATATTTCAATATGTATAGGAATTGTAACATTCCATTACAGTAAAAAAAAAAATAAATCATATATACAGGAATAACCAACACATATTTTATTCGCAGATCCTGGCAATGAAACTATATAAAAAAAAAAAAAAAAAAAATATGTGTAATAAAGTACAAAAGAAACTATATTTTTGTTTTAAACATATATAACAAAGTTTGTTTTGCCTATATTATATAGAATGTCGTCTCAAGAAAGACAATTTATTAGAAGAAAAACTTTTCAAATTCTCATTATATTTATTACTATTTCTGGTTGTTATTGGTTGCATCATCATACAGCTTGTTTTACACTTTATAGTTTTATTCAAATTCATATTAATGTGATTATAACCGTGCTCCTCTGCATTATGACAAATATACTGTGTATATTTATCCCTATGCGCGCACTTATTGAAAACCATACGCTTATTTCAAATGGAATTTCATACGAATTCTAAACGAATGTAAGTGATGATAGTGTAAAATTTCGTAATTTTATACGTTTTATATGTAACTGTTAGTCTTTTCGTTAAACAAGAAGCTCGCACTAAAATCTATCATACAAAAATATGAATTAGATTTTATTGTGTTTTATATAAAATAATGGAAAGAATTGTTTCTATATTATTTTCATTAAATAATTGCACTTAATATATAAATGCGTAAAAGTTTTTAGCGCCCCAGTTAAAGTAATTTGAATATTATATATTTATAGATATGTATAATAGCGTTCTATTAAAATATGGTATTAAATTCTATACACATATATACTCAAGTGATATATACAACAAACATATAATTTTCTGGCAAAGTTCGAAAAATAAACAGAATGACTTTATAACATATAGATGTGGTGGTAATCGTCTGCAAATCGACTTATTTATTGTAAGTCTGTCTTCAATAAACTGTTAAATTTTCATGATATTTCCATCAGTGTATCAGCCCGAATACAATGCATTTAGTGATAGTAGTTTTTGTGAGTCGTTGATTATAAAAAAACCGATTCGTTGGTAAAAATTCTATCGTAACTCTTGTTTATCTAAAACGTACGTTTTTGAATGGTTTGGACCATATAAAAAAATTCATTTCATTTATTTTTCGGACAGAGCGTTCATATATGTATGCTTATTGTATTGTATATATATATATATATAGGAATTTCGGATTTAAATTCAATCAAATGATATTTTAAGAGGGGATTAATTGTATGAAATTACAAAACAATTATACATATTGACACTTTTCAACAAAAGATAAAGTTTTACTTATAAATTTATTCTATTATATACGAATATAATGAATGTATACTTAACACACATAACACACATATACCATTTACAAATGAAATCAGTATTTCTAATAAATTATATATTATATATTGTTTGTATGTACTCGTTCGTATTTATATACTTATTTATTTACTTGCACATATACATATATATATGGAATTTAAAGTATACTTATAATATAATATAATATAATAATAATAATAGGATAAAGAAGTTTTTGTGGTAAGATTAAAGGGTTGATTAAATTAAAGTCATTTTATATATAATTTTAAATTAAATTCCATATATAATAATAAGTAACTAAATGTATATAATATATATATGTGTGCATGTGTACGTAATCATATTAACATATCATCCATTAAGTAATGATGCTTCAAGTGGATATCATATAGCATCTCCTAAACTTTCTCTACAGTCAAGTTGATAACATGGAAGTTTATGAAAATTAAATAATTCATCGTTCTTCAATTAAATTATTATTTTTATTCGAGTAATTTAAAATCCCATAGTTATTATAGTAATATAAATAGTATCAACATCACTCCTCTAGGATACACGTATTTTCACATTTCAAAACGCTGTTAAATTTCAGATTGATAAAATATCGATGTATAGTATGTAAATAAATAACAAACATATTTCAGAAAATGAATCCCGGTACTTCACCGCATCATTTACCATATGTCCGATGATTGATATATGTACGTTTTGAATAAAATCGTATTTAAATTAAATTTTATGATATTAATACAGTGTATATAATAAATATATCTATTTAGTAATATATACGACACTTTTTTATGAATATACCAAAATATTTATATAAAAAATAAATATATATTCTAATTTATAAATTGAATACACTTGTACCTTCATCAAAACATAATATTATCATCATTTTTTTGTAGTGTAGGTATACCAAATTTCATATATTATATATATTTTTATATTTAAAATTAAATTATAATATTGAGTGTGGAGAAAACCAACCACCACTTGATTACCATAAAACATAATTCCACAATACATATATTTATATTATATTCGTTCATATACATATATTTTACATATTTCATTATCATATCATATAATATATATAGAGTTTATTATAGAATTCAGATTGACTTTATATAAACTACACCATACACATATATATGATGTATAACACTTCATTTTCAAAATAATATAATGATATTCAACAAAATTCCATTGACACATCATGTTAATTACAATATTTTGACATTTTGAACTTATATATTTATGTTAATGAATAACAATAGTTGTTTGTTATGCATATATTTTACATACATATACTTTGTGTATACAAATTCATATATAATCTATATATTTATCTATTTATTATATTATATTCTTATACATCATCATATTATTCATTCAGTTATTCATTTGCATTACAAAAACAGATAAAACCGACATTATATAATATTATAATATATAGGTGTACGGTATTATACGGTAATTCTATTTAAAAAAAAGCAGTTGAATTTGTTGATTATCTGGTACCTTCTGAAAATCCTTTTTGCTTGTTTTAACCATATTCTTGTCAGAGCACATCACTTATATAAAATACTGATGTTAAATACCAACTGATATGATCATTGTGTCACTAAACTTAAATTGAATAATTTTTACTAAACAATTTTATTCATTACATTTTTAAAAAACTCGTCCATATATTTTTAAACAAGAGCCACATTTTAAATGGAATTACCGTATTTATGTTATACACCTATATGAAATATTTCATCAAAACAAATCTATTTGTATTAAATGATATTATTTAAATCTTACCAAATTGAACAAAACATAAGAAAAAAAAAATATAATAATATTAAAAAGATGTAAATACATAGATATGCAGGGCTTGGTTTTTCATTTTTGTTGATTATTATTATTATTATATTATAATAAAAACAGGTAAATTATTTTAAATAATTTTTTTGTTTTGATTTTAATTGAAGCGGCGGTAGTGATTGATAGAAAAAAAAAAAAAACCAACAACGTAATAAAATTAATTCACGTTGACTTTAATCATATAATATTTTTGAGAAATCGCAGTGTTCATAAATTTAATAATCTATTTTATATCTATATTAACTTTTACATTTTCACACATATTCACTTGTAAATAACATGAGAAAAGATACGAGAAATGCATACAATGCCGACTGGCAAAATTTTGTTTTTTGTTTACCATGTCAACACCGAAAATAGACCGAAAATATTCTAATTTTTCAAATTGTCAGACCACCAATAGTGGCTTCTGTGGTAATAAGTATTTATAAATTACATTTTTCATTATGACAACATTTGATACCGTATTTTATATTGATTAGAATAATTTCAATAAATTTAAACGTTTTACGATAAAATATAAAAAAGCAAAGTTTCTCATTGAAAAAATTGCATTTGAAATGTTTAATTATTTTATAGGTTTTTAAGATCATGTCAAATGTTTATTTTATTTAATAAAACAACATAATGTAAAATTTCTATTTCTCCATTGTAGAGAGGTAATAAAATTTGCAAGTAATAAAAATTGTGTACTTATTTTTTTGAGACTACACCGAATTTTTTTCCCCTTAATTCATTTACACACTTTTCTCATATTTTTATAATATAAATAAAATATAAAAAAAACGAAAAATAATAAAATAAATTGACTTACAAAAGTTGTTGTTGGTGCACTCTTTTAGCTTGTAACTTTTATTGCTGCCGTATAATAATGCTCTGTCTGCATTACCGAATATTATATCATTTATTTTGCGATAGTAACTAAAAACAAAAAGAAAAAAAAAACAATTTTATAAAAAAAGAAATATATAGAAAATAATTAAAAAAAAAAAGTCGAATGAAATATTTTAATTTTGGTTAAATAATTTGTTGTTGTTTTATTTTATACCCTATCGTTTTTATTAAAATAAATAAAATAAAAAGAGAATGGAAAATTTTATATTCTTTTTTTTTTACCGTATATATACACCGCTACGGTGACTGTACCTCATTTTCTGAAATTATTTCTTTAACACCACTTTATTTTATTAAAGTATTTTTATAAAATAATAATTTATTCTAGATTTTTTTACACACTAACATAAATTTATTATTTCTATTGTTCTAATTATATGAAGAAAAATTCAAGTGGTATGTATTTTTTTTATTGAACAAAGTGAATCACACTACACAGATAAAAAAAAAAATTATTTCCTAAAACACACTACAAATAAATATCACAGACAATAACTTTACTTTAATTTTTGTAATAAAAAAAAAAATTACTTTTATTTCAATATAAAATATTTGATTGAATTGAAATTGAATTTGAAAAAAAAAAAGTAATAATTAGATGGAAAAAAAAAAAAAAAAATAAAAAAAAGGCGGACATTGAACAAACGAATTTTTTTTTTTACTGAAAATTAAACACTTAAAACAAGAACTGTAAACTACCGAAATACACAATTTAAATCAAATAATTAAAAAAAATCATAATTTTAAGTAACAATATCTATTATTTTCATGGTTTTCCAAGAATTTTTATTTATTTTAAAACACAATTTAAAATTTTTACTTTTTTATGTGCATGAACAAAGAAATTAAATGCGTAATAAAATTTGCAACAAATAAAACAAATGAATCAAATTGGTTATTTTTTTTTTGACATCGGTTTTCTTTTTCTTGTTTCATGTGAAAAGAAATTATAGGAAAAAAAAAAAGAAAAAACAATATTAAAATCAATCGAATATCGAAAATTGTTGTTATACTCTTCTTGCTTTAATTGAAACTTATGAAAGTTGCTCTGCTCTGCGCTTATATACATTAAATTATATAGTTTTTGTGACGAAAAAAAAAATTGATTTTAGAAAAAAAAAAATATTTTAGCAAAAAATAAAAAAAATGAAAAAACAAAATGGATTTAATCATTTTATTTGCATGGATTTTTAGTTTTCTATGAATGTTCTACTTATTGAATTTATATTTTAAAAAAAAAAGACTACACCGATTTTTTTTGTTTTACAATTTACGCACAATATATAATAAAAAAAAAAAAAAAAAAATAAATAAATAAACTTAAAATACGTAATATTGAAAATTAATACCAAGACGAAAATCCTTTCATTATACTTATATTTTATTTGCAATTGTATTACCACTTTCATAGTACCGATACCGATATGATTTCTTTAACACTTGATTTTCTTTATACTAATTTAAAATTATCAAAATTTTTATCATCTTTTTCAAAAGTATTTTATATTAATATAATTATTAGATTTTTTACACTATAATACAAATTTATCGACTTTATGAATAAAAATGAAATTGAAACTAAATTTTTTTTTTTTTAATGCATACGCAATTTACAAAATCTATTTCCAAAAAATTATACAAATTTTAATCGATGAATATCGCAAAAATCACAAACTTTACTTTAATTTTTATTATAAAAAACAAATTACTTATATTTATATTTTAAGATAAATATTTAATTGAATTAAAATTAAAACAATTAATTATATAGAAATTAAAAAAAAGAAATCAATCAGAAAAAAAAGAAAACGCATACGAAAAATAAACTATGATGGCTGCCGATGTGTCAAAACTTAAAACACTTGTGGTGATTGAGTATTGTAATTTGTAAATAGCAGAATGAAATGAAAATGAAACAAAAAAAAGTGACGACTGCGTTATGTGGGAAAAAAAAACACTAAAAATTAGAAATGTAATAGATTTCTTTTTTCTTTACATTTTTATTTCAATACATCATTTGATTTTTATATCAAGGGATAATATATTTACATTTTCTACTTTAAGAAATTGATATTCGATAAACACGGTCCAGCCTCTAGTAGGATGCGAATTTTAAATTAATGACTTCATCTCATGTGATTTACTTTTCCGTAGAAAAGTAGCTATTCGTATGTGTTAATAATGATAATTAATGATCTCATTGTTGATGGTACGGTATTCCTACATAAAAACAATCACAAGTATACATGGGAATCATATATACATTGATTTCAACATTTGTGCCAGGCTGACTGCAACTTGATATTACAAAATATTTGCAAAGTGAATATAGAGGTTGTTGGTGAACTTATTCTGGATTCATAATGGATTGATCCAAAACAACTTCATTATGAAAACAAGGCAATTGAAAGTAGAACTTGGTGATAGTGATGATCTGATGGTATATACAAACGTTTAACTGCAAAGATGGTCTAAATATTTGACGGTGATACTAATACCAGTAACAACATCTCAATCGGCTTCGACTTGTTTCACTAAACAGTCGTTTTAATAAAAAAGTTTCAATGCAACACTTAATTTGAGATACAATTAACACTAAAAAAGTGGAAAATACAAGCTATACCATCCGAACTTTTTGCATCATTGATTATCAAACTATATAAAAAGAGTTACCAGCATATTTGCACAAACTGAATATATACACTCCTGAACACAACTAATAAACATCTGAACACCACATTTTGCATATAATAAGAATTTCAATCATTTCTTCGTAAAGAGTAGGCTGTACATATATTGACCAAATTCATATACTATAAACATCGCAGAACTGTAAATACTGAAGCCGAAGATCAGTACAAAAACCTGACGGTGTTGTTATATTAATGCTCTATCCGAGTTACACAAATAATCTGTATTTGATCAAAGAAATGTTGGGATGCTATTCATATTGAAATGTCCCATCAACTAAGCCAAAGTGGCTATAAGAATAATAGAATTTTCAATGAAAAATGATCATATTATAATAAGAGTGCCTGCTATAAACAAGTATATAATTCAAAGCAATCTTTTCATCTAAAAAACTATCCTTATACGAGTATATACGTGTAATCTTGTTCCTCTATATAATACACAAATGTAGGACGTTTTTATTGTTATAATGTTATAATATTGTGACATTTAAAATGGGTTCACCATTTATATAAAATTTACAATACAATATATTGTATATGATCCCTAAAACTTAACACAAATATTCAAATTTAACATTTTCACACAATTATATGAAAAGGTATACTAAAAATATATATGTCTTGACATAGTTACATAAATATACATTTAATTCTTAATACCATGTTATAAAATGATTAATTATAAATATATATTAGATCTTAAATATAGATTTCACACAAAACAGTATACCGTACAATCTTCTATAGAAAAGACCACAAATGGAATGTATATAATAAATGTAATAATAGTAAATGGTCCCAAATTATGTATATAAGTGAATATATAATATATAATAGATATATAAAAACATTATTTTAGGTTATTAAAATATACCCAACAAAAATAATTATTATATTAAAAAGTTTTTAATTTGATAATAATTTAATTTTAAATGTTTGTTAAACATCTCTTCTCTGGTTGGTTATTTAAATTTTATACACTGCATAAGTATTTATTTTCAAACAAGAATACAATTTATGGATATATCCATAAGTAAAATATACAGTGCGGGAAACATATAAGTAAACGATTGCCGTTTTACAGCATGCTCAAGATAACGTACTTGACTTGACGCACTTGTTTTCCAATAAGCGATTATCATTTAGTGGATTTTTGGTGAATTGGTTTTTTAGAGAAGGTAACCCCATGAATGACATGCACATACAAACATTGAACTATTATTTAGTAGCGTCCCAATACGTTTACGGAATGTAATCGATGGAAAAGAAGGTTCCGCAATCCGTCATTAAAATGTTACCATAGATGTATTGTATTCAAATTAATAAATTCATTTCTAACTATACTAATGTATAATTGTATTACATACTATCCAAATATAAAAGGTGACAGAGCTGAATAGTTTTCCTAAATAATATACAAAATAAATAAGTGTAAAAAAAATTACATTCATTGATTTTTAATTAAAATAATCTTTACTATATAAAATTTGAATTGCTTAATAAAGCACCGCTTTACTTAAATATTTCCCAACACTGTATACTCGTATACGTGCAGAACATTAAGGTACTGTATGTTGTTACCTTTGTATTAAAATAACACCCTTATTATGAAACAAAATAAATTATTTCAAACATTGAGTTGAATTGAATGTATTATAATATCATATAATAACGATGTAAAGGTCATACGCATACAGGTCTCTTCTGTAGTAATAAAACAATTTATTTCTATACATATACTCGTGTGTGTATATATGCATTTTAATATTCTACATACAATAAAAAGATTATATATTTTCCATTAAATTAATTTTATTCTTTATTCGTTTTGGTATTTTTATTTTCTTCCTTTTATTGTATATTTATAACATTTGTAACTTTCTTTTCATCCTATACACATCCATTGTCTGAAAAATAAACGGAATGGATTAGTAGATAAATATCTTTTTATCTGAATATCCACCATTTATTACTTTGAAGCTTAGCTTCTAGTTCGTATTGAAAACATTATGTTTCATCACTGCAGTTACAATAGTTGTAAAGAAATTATCACAAGTTATAGTGTTTTTAATCCAATGCCGTTGGAATGATCAATACAGTCATCGCAGTTAATTGAAGTAAAAAATTCCCATGCATTCAGGCAAATTTGTTCAGTTAAAATATTTTAAATTATTGTTTTTGCTATATCAAGTTCTATTTACATGAAAATTTCTTGCTAATTTTAGCAAAGTCACACACCTTTTGGATGTTTTCTTTGCTAATCAATGCTGATGGTCCAGTTGAACGTTCATCATCATTCACATCTTCTACGTCGACTTTGAATCGTTTGTGTTTATAATCATAAGTGATTTTGAGTAGCATTTCAAGCGTTTTCGTAATATTTTTACAAATTTTAAAATGTTTCTGTGTTCTTTATGCATTTTTCGACCCATGTACAAAAACTACTTTGTCTTACGTTTGTATATGGCTTACACAATAGATCAGATTCATATAATAAGAAAACCATTTAGGTTATTTTTTGGACAGAGTGGCTGTATACATGTTTTGAGTGTGTGCGTATGTATAACCGCATATATTGTTGCAATGAATTTATTTCAATCTTAATATACACAATACATGGATATAATATATATGGAAAAAAGAAATATGTATAATAATACATTTGGATGGATTATTTCTAAATAAAAGAACCATCGAGATAATCCTCTTAGAATTGAATCTTTCGTATATACTATATTTATTTAATGTACATGTGTATGTGTATTTGTACATGATCATTTCAAGCAATTTGATGATATAAAATTGATGTTTTTTTTGTTTTTTTTTTATTTCTTTTATAATATTGTTGTATTATATCATTTAAATTTACAAAATGAAAATCTTTTGTAAATTGTATTTTTATGAGGTTTTAAAGTTAAATTACAAATCAAAGATTAAGAATTTTAGTATTTATTTATATTTATATTTTATTTATTTTTAAATACATATAAATATAAATATAACAAATCATATACTCACGCACATGCAACATCATTAACATATGCTTACACAGTGCCGATCAAATATAGTCTATCTCTTGAAATGTCAATAACAATGAAACGGAAACTAAACTCTATAAACTCTATAACCAATTGTGGTGTCAAATTATTATCTTTGAAGTTATTGCTTTAATTAATAGAAAATTGTTTACAAGCTGAGAAAATCGTGTAATCATTATCTAATTAAATCGTAATATTGCTAATAATACCTCAATAAATTCATAGTCTTTACAACCTTTTGTACTCAAAATTTAGAACAATATTTTTGTCTGTATATAGACATTGCACCAATACTTTCCGTAAAGTTATAAGAAGTTTTTATATCAGTGAATTTGACTACAGATAAAGTATTTAGTTTTACGTATGCAAAGTGTGTTGACCGTCGTTTTGAATGAATTTCACCGATATTTATTGCAAAAAATTCGCAGCTAAACTAAGCTGATGTCCGGGCAGGTGATTTTTTAGATTGATCCGAACTGATAATCTTTCTGATGGAACATCATCGGCTGAAACATGTACGCTTGCATTGTCACGATGAAAAATAATATATCACTTGGCATATTCTGATCTTTTTTCCTTCCATACACGATTCATTTATTGATCTATTGTTTTTGGTAGTGTTTATCATTCGGTATTAACAGCTGCTAGTACATCGCAATACTTTCTTATCCTACCATATGCACAGCATAATATTCTTACCATGAATATTGAATATTAATTGTAATAAATTCTATTTTCATCAACCGTAACAATTTCCGTTTTTGCCTTTGAAGCAACATATCACAAAAGACTTTTCTGTTTTCCACTTGCCTTTAATTTTCATATCATTTGGCATCCAATAATATTCCTTTTAAACTATTGCATTTCATGATTTTGTGCCAATTTTCGTTGTGTTTGACATGGGTTTTGCATCCATCAATTCTTGATCTTCAAATTGATTTGTTCGTTCTTTATCATTTACGCATGAAAATCATCACATTTTTATAGTTGATACCATTCGTAACATTGTGTTTTTGATAGTGCTGGTTTATCAGTTATTGTTTGTCCTTAGTATTTCGTTATTCCGTTCCGTTTTTTTTTAATTCATTTGTACTTTTTTTCATTTTTGGTCCGCACTGTACAATTTTACATACACACAATATTTAAAAGATTAAGATTTCCTTGAATTTAATAAACTATCGCTTGTAACAAAATATAGAGACTATAGTTTATATAAAATTTTTATTTATTTATTTAATTATTTTCTTGTTTTGTTTATATTTTATACATAAATACACACAACATATAAATAATGTACGGCGAGTATTATAATAATGTGTAACAAAACTTTGTTATTTCCATCCGTCATTTTCTTTATTTATATTGGTGTGATTTTATATATACAAAATGCATAAATAAAATATGTTAATATAGTTAATAAACAGTGTGTCAATTAATTTTTAGTATTGGCCACTAGATGTTTTTGGTTAGCAATAAGTTAACAGTTAAAATTTCTATACGAAATTGTTAAACTAAAGGAAACGATACGGCGCTGCTGGGCGTTCATTGGAAAAGTAACATTTTGTATTCAGATGTGGTTCTTCCACATGCGTATTTAAAACGCAAACTTGGTAAAAGTGAGTCGCGGCATTATTAAACATCAATAAAAAAACGATTCGAAACATTCTAATGCCTTAATATATGGGCAAAACAGAAGTATATATTAAATTAGTTCTATATACACACACTTTGGTAAAAACGACTGAGTGAACAATTATTCTCAGTATTCATCTAATTTATTTCTACAAAACATATTAATTAATCATAGCTTATTGAACTGTACCGATCCAGTCTTAAATATTCTTTGACAAACTGCTGTGTATTGTATGTCTACTATAAATATATATGAATATATGGTTAAAAATAATGTATAAAATAAACGAAATACAAAAAAAAAAAAAAACAACAACAACAACTATTTAACTAAAAAAACACTAATGATCTGGTTTTTATAGTAAATATACAAGAATTAAAGTGTGAATATGTACTCTATATATATGTAATACAATATTTATATAGAATAGATATTGTATGTATCGACAGAAAAATGCATTTAAATTATGTATCAAAATGCATATGGTAATTTTAAAATAGTTTATTTATGCAATAAATCTGTCATAATATTACACACTATTGAATTATAAAATAATATTATGTATAAAAAAGTATAATGTGTAAATTATTTTGTATATAATTTAGCTATATAATATATATACGAGTATATTAAAATTTATAAAATCTATAAATTTTGATCATGATATTGATTTATTGTATTGATTAAATATGTAGTTAACCGGGTGTTGGCAAATGTAAACCAATTTGAATTATATTATATGTGTTTTAATTTTAATGGTGTGCATATAATATAGCAATTTTAATATAAACGCGTAAATACAAATATCAGAATTGTTACATAACTTTTCGATTGCCATAAATTCTAATGAATATATTAATTTCAAAACTATGTTCATATACATATACAAATAAACATAATTTATTATATTATTTTAATAATAAGTTAAACACACTATATGCTCTTTATAATAGCAGGAAATCAATCTTTATTATTAAATATTAAAATATATATATATTAGTTTGTACTATACTATTACTATTTTATCTTGTAATAATTTATCGAATATTTTTAACTCACGAATAATTTGTTATAGCGCTATTGTATAGTATATAAATATTATCATATAAAAAAAAAGGCTGCCTGCAGTATAACGATAATACGATTACTTGTATTTAATAGGAAAACTATAATTAAGTGCTAGAACGTAGTCTGTGAATGGGAAAGTGCAATTTTTGGAAGTGTTATTATAATTGTGAAACCGATCGATCAAACGATTTGCTTTACACATTTAAGTATTTTTATTATGTCACTCATACTTATATCGATTCCGAAAATGATTGGGGTGAGAAAAAGTCAGATTTTCTAGATCCTGCCCACTTCATAGATCGCAAGAATACTTGACAACGTAATTAGATGAAAATACTGAAATAAATCAACTAAACTATTCTAGAACTTTTACATTGGGCAAATATTAATGCCATACGGTACGAATTCAAAAAAGAAAATAGGATAAAAATGCGATATTTGTATTGTAGAAAACGTTAAAAGACCCTTAATCAAGCTCATCAACTTCAACACAAAGAACGTTTGGCTAAATCTATGCGATGCAGTAGACTATTCAATATTTATTGGTACAATCTCGTTGTTAATTATACAAAAATGGATTCACGAACATGCGAAAAATTTGGTGCATGAATTTCTGAATCAAATGAATAAAAAATAAATAAAATTAAAATATTAAAATATTATAATAAAAAATTAATGGTGTTATTTACTAATTAATTCATTCTGTTTTGTGTTTTCAATTAAATTTTCAATAAAAACCAAGTGTTTTATAACAGTAAGAGATTTTTTTATTCACTCCCTCGGATAAGATTTTTGCTTCAACATTCTTGTTATTCACTTGATATTTAGTTCCATGTGACTATTTTCTATACTCTAAACTTCATTTGACGCTAAATTAAGGACATTAAACAGTAATCGACTGTCATACTCAATACCATTCCATTCAACTATAATACCAACGGACATTTGATGCAGTTGTAGAATGTGCACTACTAATCGATGTATTTCATTCGAGTATTTGAATATTTCGAATAAATTATATTATATTTTGCTTTTTTCGTAATCCACATTCCGCTTAATTTTCATACAGGGATTGTTGTGTATACAATTATAAAAGTATATGTAAATACGACAGCATGTAGAAGAAGAATTTTTTTTTTTTACAAAGATAAGCTTTGTGTGTTGTCGTCATTCACAATATAATAAATTTTTTTTTTTTTTTTTTAAGAAGTTATATTTTATTATTCCATGGAAAAGAAAAAAAAGTTTTGTTTTTAAATCATCATCACAAAGAAATCAAGAATAATAATTTAAATCAGATAAAAAAAATATAACATAAAAGAACCAATTTAAAGATAAAAAGACATTTATATGATTTATTAATTAATATCTATATTTATGTATAGCGGCGCTATATTATTTAGAAAGAAAGCATACACACAAATAGATATTATACAATATATGGAAATATAAACATAATATACGAAGTACTTATAAAATATACGTTTTCACTTTGATTGCCTATCTCGTTTGATGTAAATAATGTTCAAGTAATCATCATATGTGTTGCATGTAATATGTGCGGAGAGAAAGAAATTTGATCTAAAGTAGTGATATTTATTCTGTTTTGTTATCATATATGTGTATTTAATAAAAAAAAAAAAAAATCGCTGAAAAAATTCGCGAATATACAATTGTTTTATATTATTATGGATGGGTTTGTTAAAGTATTTATTATTGCATGTACAGAGCAGAGTTGAGTAATTTCTTTTATCAAATACAAAAAGTATTCAATTTCATATAAAAATTTACATTTTCTTTTTTTTTCTACTAACGAAACTAATTAGCTTTTAGAAATACTGATAAAGAAATAGAAGTATCTCATCTCATTTTCATGTGAAAAAAAAACTTCTTTTATACTATATATATACATTTACGTATACACACACTTATGTATATGATAATGACTAATTGTGTAGCCGTTCGTCGTGTAGCATATGTTTGTAAGTTACACATTCTATAATTATAAAGTAATAATATGAAATAAAGTAAATTCATTTCTTTCTCAACTCACAATATATAATGCTTATGCACAACATAATATGATAAAGGAATTGGATGCGTAAATAAAAATTCCTTTGAATTATATTTATTTTTTTTCCATCTTCTCACTCAAATCAACTTGTTTATCTCTGTAAAGAGCCTTATTGTATATATACATATATTGAGTACATGGATATAATAATTTGAATGATTCTAATTAGCCTCACAAAAAAAAAAACAAAACGAAATGATAATATACTCTTAATATATCTTTTGTTAGATAAAATCTTTATACGCTGAGTATATACAATATGTACACAAGAGGACATATATTTATATATATTATTTCTGTAGCTAAAATAAATTTTGTTCATTAAAACAATATATACACAATAAAAATAAAAATTGGAGTGGAAACTTCTCTCATCTATCATAAAATACCAATATCAAAGAAAAATAAATAATATATGCAACATATGAATAATAAAGTTTATAATATACTCATATGTACTGTATATTTTCAAATATCCAGTATATTATATAAAAAAAAACGTACATTAATTGTTACAATGAATTGACTCCTCTAGTTCTTCACAACCATATCAGTTCAAATTTATAATTTCATTTTAAAATATTATTACATGTTATATGCAAATAAAACACAAAAAACATTAAGGAATTCACAATAAATATCCTTTTTTTTTATAAAAATATGTATTTAATTAAATTGAAAATACCGCAAAAGCATAATAATAAATATGAGGTAAATGACATGAATCCAATTAGAAATGGTATATACTTATCAAGATAATTTTGTATATATTTTTATAATTTATATTTTGTTTGTTGTCACAATAAGTATGCCAATTGACAGCAGATATTTTTTTAATGATACTCTAATGCTCTACAACGAAAAGGTTTTTAATTTTTATATTTCTTTCATATATTATACATTTTATGAAGAGTTGTTTTAAAATTAATTTTCATAAAATTGTGATTCGTTAAAAAAATTCTAAATATTGTAGGGTAATAGGATTTTGGATGTCTTTATTATTATTGACTATTTTAATATTTCATTGAGATTTTTAACACAGGCATTAATCACTTAGTGTCAATCCATATATAAGCTACTTGCACAGCAATTGAATAAGCGGTAATCTGATCACCTATTCCAAACCAATGAAAAACCCACTGATAATAAATCCATCGATATTACAATACGTGATCCATGCTTGAATGTGTATACTAAACCTAAGAACTATTTTAAATGTACATATACGAAAGTAATCGATCGTGCAGTACTTATAGCGGCTGTAAGCTATTATTTGTTCGATAATGAAATCAAAACATATGGATTTAAAAATATGGTGTACGGCACGGTACACACATCATAATAGACTAATATCCGTAAAAATTAATATATTAAGTAATACCATCTATATCTTTCGACAATTGTAGACCAATTGGGAAATAGTTATACACTCTCGTTGAGGAATTATTTACTAACTTGACAGTAATTAATGGTTGGTATAAATGTCACATAGTCTGTATTTCAAATGGCATTATATTTTTAACATCGCACAATGAAAATGCCATACTGACATGATATGTACGTAAGAATATATTTTAAGAAATTCATCATACTCACTATTAATACTAATATTATAATACTGTTAATATAATTATTATTTTGCAAAAACAAAATAAACAAATAAATTATTGAGTTGACAACTAAGTGATTACATATTTTTTTAGTGTCAACCAAATATCTTTATTCAGTAATGATATCATATTGTTCGATGACATTTTGCCAACTTTTTCCGAGCATAGTTCTGGTGCTTGCATTATCAACAAAAGAGAAAAACAGGACTTGGTATCGTCATCATTATTGAAACTCTTACCATGACCAAGAATACAATAAATCAAATGGATCATTTTTGCTATGTATTTCATAGATAATCAAATCACAAATGGCAATGCGTTGTGTTGTTAAGTGACATTAAGTTCATACATGTTTGTGAAACGACAAGTTTCTCTGCAATCTCACGCGTTGTGCTATGATGGTTCACATTGACTATTGCTTTTATTTGGTGCTTTTATTAACTTCACAACTTGACGACCTGAACGTTGTTCATTTTTATCTGGAAACTTATCAGAACGAAATTTAGCAAATCAAATATGATATCTAAGCTGTTTTTTTAACAAAATTCGTTACAAAACACAGCTGAATAAAAATTGAAGTACATACTCATGAACAACAATATCGGTTTCAGCGTTAGCATATAGGTAATAGCGCCTAATATATTAATTAAAATATGTAATCACTTAGTTGTCAAACCAATGTTTTGGTTTCATGTAGTGTTTTAAAATGCAATGCATAAAATATTTAGTCATTATAATAATTCTTCTCAATTTTAAAAATATGACAATCAAATGTCATTTTAGACCACGCACCACGGGATATCTGTATACTAGCGCTCATATATGTATTATAATAATATATAAATAAATACTTATTTCTTAAATTAAATTTTATCTTTTTAAACAATAATAATATGACTAATGACATGTCGAGACTAAATGTTTTATATACATACATTATAATTCTATATATAGTTTTTTTTTATACATAGTTAGCTACACTGGCGTACAAGTATATTAAAATATTAAATATAAATGCATTATACGATCATATACATAATTAATTACAAAAAAATTACTGCGTACACTTTTATGCAAATGTATAATATATTCTTGTATAGGAATTGCTAGTAGGTGGTTGTCTTTTATGTCAAAACATCCCACAAAGAGTATCATTTATTTAATAAAAATAAAATAATAATAATAATAATAATAATAAATTAATTAAATTAACTATCATTCTATTTATTTTAAATAATTATTTATAAATGTAAATGTGTGTGTATACAAATTAATTAAATTGAAACAAATAAATTTGTTAATTTCTTTTTACGTGATAACAACATATTCTTTTATTGCGTACTAAATATACCATATATTGAATTAAATGATATAATAAAAAAAGTGTGTAAAACAATTTATTGAGCATAGAAACGCACACACACGTACATATATAGATACTACAATGGTATAGTTATATGAAGATAAAATAATTAATTTTATTTCAATTTCAATATATTACAATAATATAAAATCGTTGTTTTTTCAATCAAACAAAACGAATTTACTCATTGCCTATACAAATAACATACGTTTTCTTTCTTATAATGTGTAATATAGTAGTAATAGAAAATAAGTATATAATCGTATAAATGTTGAAATACGGAAAAAAAAAGATTAAGCTATCAAACTATTAATTCTTATTTTATCTAATATCAAAGTAAAGAAATTTATTTCATTTTATGTATTGTATTTTAGCAGTTAATAGGAGTATAGTAACTTTATGTATGTATGCGAATATATCCTTTTCTTTTATCAATGTAGTTTTTCTCATATGAAATGCTGTAGAATCTTGTATATATTAGTATATTCGAATTGATACATGCATGCACACCACGCAGGGTGATCCATTTTAATGGCTTTACACATAAGCAAAATCAAAATATATAGATATACAATATATAGTTTGTAGAAGCTTATATGGTGAGCACGTCCTAGCTCTTAAAATTTTCAAACATTGCTTCACCCTGAGCCACAAACCAGTGGAAAACTAGCGAAAAAATGTGTAGTAGATACGGAATTCCTAGATTTATTGGATGAAGAGTGTTCACAAATTGAAAAAAATATTCATGGGAAGAAAGCTTTTCTATGTATTTGTTACGATCGCAAAGCGGACATTTGAACTACTTCGGTAGTATGGTAACCATCGTTGCGAAAATATTATAATAGTAAATGATCACCTCTTCATTTTCACACTAAAAACTATTATATTTATATGAATAGTTAAGTTATTGAACATTGCGGTGGGAGCATTTAAAATGTGTTACACTGTACACATACGAGTACAATATAAATGGTTTTATGGTGTAATAGAAAAGTCATTGTGTTTTGTACTATATATACTCTAGTTGTAGTAGTTGAACAATCATGACAAAAAAAAATGTTACTATAGTTTAGCTGATGAATAATATATAGGGAATGGAATGGGTTGTTTGTTTTGAAGATATATATATATAATATAAGAGAATTTATATTTAGAAAATTGTTATAGTATTATAGACCATTCGTTTTTTTTCATTTTTGAACTATTATTTGGCTTTCTATTTTATAAACATTTGTTTATCGCTATGATACTTATACTCATGAATAATCCGATGTGTACGCAGTCAGTACAATACAATATACACGAATAAAAATATATATTATTGCAAAATTTTGCAAGTTATTTATGGCTATTGTTTATTTCTTTCATTTTTTTATATTATGTTGTGTGACATATCCCATTTTACAAGATTTGTTTTTTTTTCTAGTAATAGTCTATTGTGTGGTAATAGTACACTTACAGAATTATAAAAGGTTGCACTTTAAAATTTATTATTTACATATGCTATTCATATACACTTATTAACATCTAACATACGTGTTAGCATAAAGACCGTTAACAAAAGTATTATTCAAAATTAGTGAAAAGTGATGGTATTCGTTGCATATTTTTATTATTTCATTGTCTTCAATTTCTTAAATGTTGCAATTACTATGGCTACACATCATTGTCAATTATGTGTTATATTAAAATATTGTTAGTCAGACAGTGCAACTCCCAGAATTATTGTAATTGTTAGTGTTCAAACACTTTTGCAAAAAAAAACAAAACTAAGTAAATGATAATCTGATGGTGCAAGGTCAGGGTTGACATTTCATATAGCAAACCACAAATGCCGTTCTTTCATTTAAGGCTGTGTCATCAAACACAGAATTTATTTTTTCTAAATGCGACTTTTTATAATTACTTAAGTGTATATTAGAAAATCGGATATCCCCATTTTTCGACAACAAATTGTTATTACATGATTGTTCTAAATAAAAATATATAAGAAATTTTATTTCATTTTATTGGTATATAAATATAAATATTATCACCAAAACTCAATGTATTTTTATTAACTAATATACACCCATACACTATCTGTCCGAAAAATAACCGTAATGGATTAAGAAGAAAGTAAACAATTAATTAATTTTCATCGTGACTATTTATTTGAAATATTCTATCTGAACCAAATGAAATTTGTACATAGATTTATGTATCTTAAGTAATTGCATCAAATGACTGAGTCGCCGATAGATGGTGTTGAGTATTGTGGTCCATGACTATAAGTGTCTTTATAATTGATGCAAACTCGATAATACTTTTAGAATCGTGTAAACACATATTATTAGAGATTTTAAGCATTTCATGCATTTCGTCAGCATTTAAGGTCGGCTTAAAATAGATAAATGAATCAATAGCCATTAAATGGCGTTCTTTGATCCATACATTATAAAGTCATTCTGATTAATTTTCGAACAGAGGGTGTATGTATATTTCTTGTACCATTACACATATAATACCCATAAAATAATATACGCTACAACACGCAGCAGTAAACAGTTAAAATGTTTTCTGAAAATACTGATTTATTTGAAATGAGATAGATTTTTATTTGTATTCATTAAAATTTTAAATATAGTATAGATTTTATGGACTTTTATATTCTGTAACTTTTTTCTCTCCATCTTTTTTTTGCAAAGTAAATTTTCCTAAATAATTGAGCTGTTTTTTTTTTCTTTTCTTGTTTCTATTATATTTTGTTACATAAAATTGTATATAAAATAGAATATTGTATAGCGAACCCAACAATTTAAATGCTCTCTATATATTTATTTATAAGTTATGTTGACGTAATTTTTTTTTATTTTAATAAATTCTTAAATGGGAAACAATTTAGTTTAGTTTAATAGATAATTTTTTATTTGTTTTCTGAATTACATTTATGTGATATGAAAATGATAGAAAAGGGTTTCTGTTTAACAAAGAAAATTTAATTAAAAATTTTATGTTAAATATAAAAAGGTAACTGTGGATGAATGACCACCAAATAGTAAATATTGTTCTAACAAATACCATCAATATTTAGTACGAATTATTGAATATAATAATAATATGGTATTTATTATACTTTTATCACCTTCACTTAAAATTTACCTCTCTGTATCAAATCATACTTAAATAAATTATAATTTTATATGGCATTGGGGAATTGATTATTCAATAAAATTTAAATTTATATAACATACCGACTCAGATATTAAAATACCATAAAATATTTCATGATATGCGGTAATAAATATAATTCATATTATAAGTCAGTACATATATAAAATAAACGTTCGCATATAAACAACACTTATTTATTGTTATAACCATCATAAATACAACAATAAAATTGTTTAATTTATATTGCGTGTACATATAATCACTTTTCAACTTAATACATTAGTAAGTACTCGTATTTTATGAAGCTTTCCATCAAACACTACATATATAAATAATAAAATAAAAAGAAAAATCCTTAGAGACATATATAGAAGAAAATAACAACAAATTTATTCATATTTTAGAAATTTGATTACTTAAAGAAATTCACCAAATTTTATCACTTTAAAACTTTAAAATATATAATTTGGCTATTTTACATATTATTTTAATGTATGGTATAAGTGGAATGTTCAAATAGTTCGTGGTCACAACATCTGTAGAATAATATTATAATCTATCGAATTTTTAAGTTTTCACATTTGCAAACTTCATTGATTCAGTGCATAACATTTTAACTGAACATCTGGATATGAAAAAGTAATCGGCAATATGTGGCATGCTATAGTCAAGTGATCAAAAAGCAATTCGAATGAATTTGTCTGAGTAATGTTTTTTGGACAGTTTTAAAAAGAATCAAACCATCCATTCATTTATGACAATGACACACCAGAATTAAAGGAGGAGTAATTTTATTGCGCAGGAAAGATAATGGCCACAGTTGTCTGGAAAATAAAAAGTATTTTATTGATAATCTGATTGAAAAAGTTAAAACAATAACTGGACGATATTATTGAAAATTTTCGTAACAACTGGATGCGAAAATTAATGAGAATATATCCGGTCTGTAAAAACGAGAGAAAGTGTCTATTGATAAGTAAAATGAATTTTATTAATATGTGTTTTTATTTGTCAAATTTTCGGAACAGCCCACGTTATAAATGAAATTTATATAAAATATAGAACCCCTATTTATTTTTTTCTTTTTTTTTTGTTATACTTTGCTAATGCCATACAAATAACGAAATAATAAAGAATTTTATACGATAATATATTGTAATAATAATAACCGCACATAAAAAAAGTTATTTAAAAATTAACTGAACAAATTTAACACTCAATAAATATAAAAATTCTAATTTTGTTTAATATCATTGTTGTTGTATATATATTATTAGTTATATGTTTTGTATTTTATTTGTATTCGTTTATCCTCGATCTGTATGTGCGCGATGTGGCCCATTCAATTTACCCTCTTAATTGAAAAATAAATATTACCGATGACATAAAAAAAATGGTCACATTTTATGGGAATAAAACAGATGTTTTTATTTTTTTTTGTTTTCTAGTCTATATCTTAACCATTACATAATTTTATAATAAATCGTAGTTGCTCATTTTATTTGTATCTGCAAATTAATATGCAATAATGATTTCTTTATTATAAAACTATCATATTTTCGTTATTATAAAACTATAATATATAAATGAAACGCGATAAAATCATAGACATATGTTTAAAAGTGTGATACGAACAAAGTACTGAGCTAAACAAGATTTCTTCATACTGAAGGATACGTTGGGCATTCATCTAAACGCTTAAATTATGTGTTTTACTTATTATCACTCATGCAATAAATGTGAAAGACTTCATTACATCCACAAAAATTTACTGTACGATGTGGATTATTCATTGGATGTATGTGTTTTATCTAATCCTGTTTCCAAAAATAAATGACATTGCAGTCTACATAATAATAATCGATTTATTTAAAACCAAATTCAAATATTTAATCATTTCGAGAATTGAACCAGTGAATTGATCAATTGAATAAATAAATAATAGTATAATCAAGGTTACCGGTTAGATGGTTTGGTGGCACATTTACCAGACATTATTTTCAAACATTAAATGTCGCCCATCTGGTGAAGTATATATAACGAGAAAAAAAATATATAATTACACAATAATTGCTGAATTGTTATATACTCCTATATATGATGAGTAATTTATTAACTTTGATGTAATGAATGCTAGATCGATATGCCATATAAATGGTAAACATTTGGAGTAACATGACTTGATGATAAATTATTAGCTATATAAGTATTTCTTTCCTTATGATATTTATCATAATTATTAAACCGCATAAATGTAAATTAGATTTTTAACATAAAATTTGATTTTTTGAAACGATATAGCTACGAGAATAGATGCAAGAAGCTGGAATATATATATATATATATATATATAGAAATTGCTACTTATATACATATAGTTCTTATATATATATAAATAAATGATTGACACGCATTAAGGGTGAATAATTATTCTATTGTATTTTATATATCATCTGCATTAATATACATAAAATTTAAATATTTATGCCATAAATATTAACATAAAACTAATTTTAAAAAAAAAATAAAGTAGAAAAAGGGTTTTTATTTTTTCCATATAAAATTGTTTGTTTGACATGATATAGTACCAATCACAGAGCATAAGAGATATTCAGTTGATTAGAATTTATATGTACACAACCTATTTGATAAACGATATTATAATACTTGTTCTTCTGTTTTAGCATTTTATTTATTTATTTATGTGTTGTCATACAAAAAAGAAAATTGATGAGTTTTACTCAATATTTAAATTAAAATTGCTAGTAAATTTTAATATATATAATCACGCAAACAATTTTTCTTAAACAATAAAAATTATTCAGATACTAAATATTTTTGTAAATATAATTAAAGGAAAATCTTCTATATCAACAATCGTCCAGAAAAAAGAAAGACGTTATAGAAATCTGTGGATGTTACCAGCACAAATATATATGGGCAAAATATTAGATTTGATTGCACCTGTAGCAGTATTACAAATCAATAGAGTTTACTGATTAATTGAATGGAATGGCAAGCTCAAAGGGAAATAAGTAATTTTACAATTTTCATATTAATATCAATAAGAATAATTTATCATTCTCTAAATTTACTATTGTAAAATAGTATACAATTTTGTTTCTATTTTAGTATAGATGTTTTCCATTATGCATTATATAATAAACACGCACCATTAATTAAAACACCACCATTTACTCGTATAAGTATATGATTAGTATAATATTATTCGTTGAAGATGCGCTCCTATGTACAAACACATAATTTTATTCCCTATATGCTAATAAAAATACAATCTAAAATGTAAATAAGACATTAAAACCGATTTCATGTATTTGAATTACAAAAATATATATAAAAAAAAACGTACACACATAATTTTCTATACAAAAAATTGTAAAATCAATGTATTATTAAAAATAGAAGGGTGGTTATTTTTTTGTTGTTGTTCGAAAACGTAACAAAAAAAAAACCCATATGCGTGCTTCATTTATACAGAGAAATAGTTATGTGACGCGTGTGTTGTTACAATTGTTATTGTTTACATATCGATTTAAATCTACAATTCAATCCCTATTTGTTATCTTATATATATATACATATTATGTATAGCATTTCATTTATATGCACAAGAGTTTAAGTACACAATTGTATATTCTTGTGCACATAGTACGCGTACATACATCACATATAATATATAATAAATTTATATGTTGTATATTGACAAGTATCGCATTGCCCCTTACATATTTATATATTGAAATTCCATAAAATTTTCATAGTTTACATATATATATTGTATATATACTATAACTACAGCTACACACACACACACACACACTAGTAGCTTTCTTATTATAACTATCCGAAAATATATAGCTTTATTTTATTTATAATGTTTTTTTTTACATATTAGGTGCATAGCATATGTATTTTAAAAAACGCGCAAACAGAACTCTTCTTTTGTGTCCATATAATATTGATTCTTCGTATAGAAATTTTTGTTTATTTTTTTTATACATACACAAACACAAAAAGGTTTTGTTTTCATTTTTTTTTTGTAGAAAGATCTATTTTTTTTTTATTTTTTTTTAATGTGACACATTGAAATTAGATTATTTTTCTATGGAATTTTATTAATGTCACAAATTGAGAAAATATTGAGACAATACTGTTAAAAAAGAAAAAAACAAAAAATAACTGGTGCCGCATTTGAAAATAATGAAACCTTTATACTTTATTTTTGTATCGTCGTACATACACATGAATTTCATATGGTAAAAAAAAAACTGATGAATGTACGTGTGCGTCGACGATCACAGTATAATTCTTCTATAACACATAATCTCGAAGATCATCCGTAATCTGTAATAACATCACAAATCATTCAACAAGTTCATGATACACGTATGATATGCTGATGTGTGAAACACAATTATGAGCTATTATGATGAATACAAATAACATCGGAATATAAACTAAATTCCAGATTTCTACATCCACATCCAGAGAACGATATGACCAGAGTACCTCATTACTGAACTGAAATATATTTATATTGTAACGAGTTTATACTGTATTCTTTTTTATCTTCGTATACATAATAATGTTTATATGAAATAAAATTTACATAAAATCAATTTTCCAAGTATTTTTTTGGTTATTTTTATATACAATATATTTTTTTTTCGAATATAAGGGTTGAAAGAAAAGGTATTGTTTGATTGATATGTTTGAATTTTATAAGATAATATATTTTATATAAATATGTATTTTTTGATATTTTTACGTAAATATATTTATGGATTGTATAGTATTTTTTACTTATTTTTTTTTTATTTTTGTAGTGCCAATGATGCGATACTTTTGAATAAAATTTATTGGCAATAAAAAATAAAATTGTTATTTGAAATTGGATATTTCAGTTATTGAATATATTTGTTGCTTTTTTTTTTCTATTTTGTATTTCCATTAATATTTTATTGCTAATTTTTTAATTTTAAAGTTTTTTTTATTTATTGAAATACTTTTTATTTTACTTTTATTTATATTTTTTTTTTCCTTTTTCATTATAATTTGAAATGTTGAATTTCTAAACAATATTGAAATTAATGAAAAGTTTTTCATGTCAATAAAGTTTTAAGAGATAAAATTAGGAAACATTTTATAATGTAAATGGGGGTAAAAGTACCTACAGTGAATATATGATTACGTTAAGATATAATTCAGAAAATAAAATACACTTATAAAAATAAATGAAAATTGATTAGAAAATAATTTCGTAGATTTTGTTTTACATTTCCTTCTTGGATATATTGCCAGTAATCGATATTCCAATGAGTTCGTATTATAATATTTCAAAAGAATATTAATGTTTAGCATTGCGGGAACAATACCAGTGGCTAAAGTCGGGCACCTGCTTTAACCACGATAACTCTATGATAGTTTGTTATATACTTGTTATATTCTATTCCTATTCAGTATACTATTGTTTATTCGAGTGTGTGATTTGATATATATCATAAACGGTATGCACAAGGAATATTTCATACAGTATAAGGTATGTGTATGTTGAGTATATCTGTACAGCGACAGTGTGGTCGCTATCATTCATCATAAGTGGTTTTACCAAATATATTGTATATATTATTTTCTTATTTCAGTACCTATACATAAGGTTTAGTTATAGGGAAATGAATGTACTATATAAAATACAATATTATATGAGCGAGCATGGTAAGAAAGAACTTTAATATACGACATATTTCTTATAAAGGATAAAATTTGTTACAAAAATATATAATATTATACAATAGGTGAGCGTGAATAAATTCCCTATATTAGTTATTTTCGTTTTAGTAACAATCAAAACTTTTTAAACATACAATAAAAAAAAAATACATATTAATTTTTTCGACCGGAGAGAAGTGGAAAGAAATAACATCGATATGATGGTGTCGGTGGAAGGAATTATTTGATCTCACAAATTTCAAGCTAATCGTATAACGATGGCGCAACTTCTTCAACAACATTTAAGGGACCGTTTGACCACCGGTCGAACGAAAGTGTAGTGGTCGCGTTTTTTGTTTCTTTGTAAATTTCTTAATTCTAAAAATAAAAATCTTATCATATAATTTAGAATTTCTAGACGCTTATTTAAATAGCACTGCTGCGAATTAGGATTATATAGTAAATATTCTATAAACATTCTAATTAATGTTAATGAATTAATTATCTTGAGTTTGTTGGTAGTCATGTACATAAGTTAAATAAATAAATAATCAAAGTAGTTTAGTGTAATTTTACAGTAGAGTATTTTTAAACAATGGTATTCATTCATTTTATCATAAATGTATCCCAGAACATAGTCTGGTAAATATTACACCATCATAAATTATATGTAATATGTGAAAGAATAATTTTAAGTAATTGTTATTATTGATTGTGTGTGCTTACCTGAAAAGAAATAAACAAAAATAATATTTAATATTTAATTAATTTAAAATATATGAATAAGTAAATAAGTTAACAAGTTAATAAATATATCAAGTATTGTTTTAATTGATTTTTCCATTTAAAATTAACGTCAACTCAATGAGGTGTTTTTAAATTTGCACACAGCACCAATGTAACTTACACATATCTATATATATGTTTGTTTTGTTAAAATTATTGTGAATATAAGGGTGGTAGAGGCTGTTCGATAAAGATACTGCTATGTGTTTACGTAGTACACAGGTTAGAAAACAAATATTTTAGGTAAATGGCCTACTATAACATTACAGTGTTGAAAAAATTAAATGTAAATATATCTGTCTTTACTCTGTTACCAATGTGTGTTATTAAATTGCTGAATATCACGAAACGCCGATAAACAATCTAAAAAAAAAACACCTTAAATTTAGGTTAGTCCAATTTAGGAATGTTAAAATCATCGAATATCTCTGAATTTGTATAGTTTTATAAATAGTATTCAGTATAAATTAGTTTTTATCGCAGTGAAAAAAGAAAGAAAAATTCAATTACACAGTCACTGAATACATGGGTGAATTTTATATATAAATATAGGGTTAAATATTAGCAAATGTAATCATTTATAAATTCACATACAAATTATATACAAATTAAATATATTGTGTATATAAACACAAATATGTTTTCATCACATGCCAATAAATTGTATATCATTTATATGGTAATGGTATACAATTTTATATGTACACGTTATATTATTATACAATAAATAAACAATATAATGCATATTATACGTTTTCGATTCAATTCACACAAAATGTACAAGTGGTTCATAAATTAATAAATTTATGTCCCTATATATTTATTTATATAACATATATACGCATTACATGTACTCGTAGTATAACGATATTTATATATACATTTATTATGTAACTAATATAAATAAAATAATATGTTATAATATGTATTTAAAATATAATTATAATATAGCATCACGTATTAAATTGAAGTAAATTTAAGCACACACACAAACACTCTCACATACATATATCGAGTATTTATAGAATTAATTTTCGGGTTGATATTTAAATATTTATCCCAAACAATAAATAATTATTATATACATAATATTTGCATATATACAATATATATTTTAATATGTCAAATAATTTACATAAAAATGTTATTATTATAATAAATATTGTTGGCCAAATATTTTCGCAGAAATTATTATTATTATTTATTTCCTTTTTCATAATCTTTCATCTCATCTCGTGCACACGGGGCACACCACACACCACCGCATTTTTGTATAAACAATAATAATTTTTTATAAAATGTTTAATATAATTTCTGCAGAAAAATTAAATATGTCATCAATATATATACAACAACATGCCGAATTAAAACAAATTAGCGTTAATATATTATTTTTAAAATAAATAATAATCATATGAATTAATTAAATATGTCATTTTATTCTTTTTTAAATACTTTGTGTTATAGAAACATTTTTATATAAACATTAAATACGATCGATATATATATATAAATGTAATAGTTCATATAGGAAATCATTCATAGTCCTACAAAAATATGTAGTTGCTAGCCAGATTTTGTGTAGATAGGTGTTGAGAAAAAGTATTATATGAGTATAAACCGACAACTCAAATCTATAGCTAAAACTTTCTTGTTTAAATTTTATTGTCAATCGCAAGAAAGTATAGATATTATAAAATGAAAAGAATTTGCTGGGACCGGGTGTACATAAGATACAGCTTATTAGTTTCATTTACTTAGAAACATCAATAAAATAAATAAGATTTTACTGCAAATATATCTTAGTTGTCATTGTTTGATGCCACAGCTAAACATGTGTGGACAGCAAAATATCAGCTTACTACATGTTTCATTGGGAATGGAGATATATAGATACAATTTTACGATGGATTTGTTATATATTTTCTATCGTAAAATAATACTAATAATAATAATAATAATAATAATAATATGTTGTGTTGTACATAGATTTTTATGATCGCTTTTTTTTCCATTTAAGATTTATATAAATATATGTCGTTGATGTGTACGGAACACACGAATATGGGAATCTAAAAGCGTGCAACATGTGTATAACACTATTACTATACATATTCAATGTACATCTAAATACATATACACTTATTATTATATTATAATACAATACATTAAATATTGTATTATTTTTTCTTTTCGTTTTTTTTTTTTTTTTACTATACGATACAATGTTTTTAGGTATATAAGTTTATTTGATACCATATTGTACCTATTTATTTAACACATACATTTATTAGAATGTTTACCGATATATATATATATATTGAGAACTATAGAACTATATATAATATATAATATAAAATTAGATTTATATACTTAAATAAATATATATTGTATGTATGTATTGAAGAAAATATAATGGATTAAGGGGAGCATTAATGTATTGATATTACAGCAGTTAAATTATACAATTAAGACCATCAATATTGAATTTCAGGATATTGAATCAGATTAGGAACAGTATGTATATATATCATATATATTGTAGTATATAATGTGTATATAATATTTAAGAATATAAAGAAAATAGGAAAAAGATGAACTATTATATCACAAATTTACCATAACACAAAATAAATATGGTGTGTATATATAAATAATAATAAATAAGAGATAAAATAATGTATATTTAATAGTATAATATATGTTGTTTAAGTTTATATATGATGTAGGTATATTTGGGCATGTATGTACATGTATAAAAACCATTATTATATATATTAATGGTTAATAAATATATTTTACAAAAAATAATATTATGATGATGTAATTTTTTTTGTAATAATAAAGATAATAGAATTATATTACGTTAGTTATAAATAAACGAGTATACACGTAAGTGTCTTTTATCAATAAAAATAAGTATTATATATACCATAATATAGAATGATATAGGAAAAAGTGTTAAAGTCGACATATTAAATTAGTGCCAGTTTATATAATTATCCTTAATGTTGGTAACAAATAAAAAATATTACTACTGTGTAAAATGTACAAATTATATAATCAAAATCAGTATAATCCGTTCTCAGGAAATATCGCATCCTGTAATCCTATTATTATTGTTTGTGTTAATATAAGAAAATATACGGAATAAAATATTTATAATAAAATATTTAATAATTATAAGTACATCTCTCTGTATTTATGTAATACTATTATAGATATATTAAGAACATTAAATAATTACATATTAACAATGAATTAAATAAATGAGATCTATTATGGATGAGCAGCAAATATATATAATAGTTATGGAAAAAAATGATTTGCAAAATCAAATATACAATAAACATTATAATATTTTCTTTATAGCGTTGTACACCGAAAGCGAAAATAATACAATATCTGTTAAATTAAGTTTGGCTCGAATGAGTTTTCTCTGTTATAGCCATTCTTGACTTATACCCTTTTTTATTAACTTTATCTTTCTTGTCAAGATCTATGTTGTTCAATACATTCATTTCGGTACATATCGCCTTCTTGAATATATATAGCGTGCATCACACAATAACTTTATTTATATATTATAAGCAATACAATAATACAAATGTGAAAAGTGTAAGGTAAAATAAGGTTTAAATATTTTCCTTGCAAATACAAAATACATCTACATGTAAGGTGTTATATATATTTTAATTTGAGTATTCAATAGTTTATTTTTCTACGTGTATCTACTCAAAAATGCAAAATTTGTTTATCCATTCCATCACATCTCACTCCACCACCACTATAAAATGCAGCAATATTTTAATTTGACTTAGACCTTCTTTTATTTGGAATATTATTTGTTAACTTCGTCTATACAATTAATCGGTCAGCAATAGCAAATGTTTGTCGATGATCTCTATAATATGAAACTTTTAATATTAAAATTTTTCTTCAATTGAAATGTTATCTTCAAGATATATAATAATTTAGTTTTATCATATTTTTTATTAATAAATTTAATAATTTATCTGATTTTTTTTTTCAAATGAATAGCGTACACAACAACTAACGAAAACAAGGAAAATATCAAATTAGCTACGATTCTCGAGAGAGAGTTCATTGGATTTTAATGGTATTATTTAATCAAAGTGTTCAATACTTTTTCAAGGTGTATCTCTCATTCAGTTGCATTTTAATAATGCAATTGGGGGAGATATCTTTTTTTTTCTTGAATACAATCGCACGTAGCGTACTTGTGTGAATCGAAAATTTAAATAACCGACAAAATATATAAATTTTTTTTTGTATACGAAACGCACATATTATAAACAAAATGTGAAAATTTTCTTGAAATACATCATTGGAAATGAAATAAATAAATATATAATATATCGTTGAATACATAATAACGGATAAAGGATATGCTCACAGCAAGATTTATATCTTAATTTATACGTTTGAATTTCAGTGTTTTGTATAATATATTTTCGATCCATAATGTTGTTATATATATATATATATTGATAGATATAATGTGAGTGTGTGTATGTCACCTGTATAACGAGACGGCACCGTGAAATAATAAATAATCTACATATGCATATTGTATTTAAATATTTAATGTTAAATTTACTATAAACATTATATATTTGTGGGATGCATACTCGTAAGCTATATAATAGTTCTTTTTTGAGAAGTAATTATAATCAGGAAATTTACAAAATTCAAAATTTATTATGTAAATAAAATGAAAATTTAAATTGATTAAATTTGTTATTTTTTTTTTTTCATCCAGGCGCTCGAAAGGAAAAAAAAAAAGATAAAGAATGAGATAATTTTATATTATAATTACGTTTAAAATAATTTATATGTTTATGGAAAACTCTTATAAATTGTTTATTAAATTTATATACCTATATATTTTATTAATTTAATCCATTTCATACGTGATTTAATGTACATTAAAAGTTATACAGAATTTTAATGAAAACAACAATTTGATATTTACCTTATAGATTTCAATTTTATAGGTACATAATAATATGTAGAAGCATAAATAAAAATATAAAAATGCTAATTATAAATTAATTAATTATACATTACTATATATTACATTAATACCATCACCATATAACATATAGCAATATACAGAAAATTTAATTAAATATAATAAAATTAATTATGTATTATGTGTGTGTGTGTGTGTTTGAGCGTTGTGTATATATAAATAATGGTACATATTAGATAGCAGAAGAAACGATCTTAGAATATATAATTTATATTTTATATTATATGATATATGGAATTTAAATAAATGGAATTTAAATATATGGAATATATATTTAAATAGTTGTTTGTGTCTGATAATTTATTTTATCGCGTATTTTTTTTATATTATTATAATAAATAAAATCTTATATTATTCATTTCACACAATTCATTAATTTTACGGAAAAATTTATTTACAAATTTTTTGGATGACATATATTTTTGTTGACAAAATTCCAATAAAACAATGTATACAATGGTTACAACGGCACACATAAATTATCCTACATATATGGTACATAAAATATATCCTTTCTTTTCTTAAAAACATTAAATAATAATGAAAAATTATTATTTTTATATAATTTTATAATATGGGAAAATATTTTCTATTTAATGGTACAAAAATAAATGATCGGTAACGCAATATATATAACTATATTTTATTGGCAATATATAATTTGCTATAAAAATTCTGTGTGTTTTTCTATTTTATTTACGTATGTATGAAAATTAATTTCCGGAATTCCATAACAAATGACACAATTTACGTGCGAGATTTAGTAGCTCAATGACATTTTATCATTTTTTTAACAACTTTAAAAATTAGAATGAAAGAATATAACTCTCGCAGGAGGGCATCATATATTTTGTCCATCAATTGAAAATTTCAATAATTGGAATTTTGCTTGGTTTGGCTACTACAAATATTTAAAGAAAACTGATGCTGATAGTCATAATTTGTATAGAATGATAAAATGGAAAAAAATAACCACCACATCTCAATGGTATATACAAATACGTACATATTTTTGTATATTCAAAACTGCGTGTGTGTGTTGTGTGTGTACGTGTTTACTTTTTGTTTGGACAATTTGTTAAATTTTTTTCATAAACAAAATGTGATGTTTTCAAATAAACAATTGACTCTCTAATGCTAAACACTTAAAAAAAATAATATATATTCGTATAGTCTTAAATTAATTCCAATACCAATTAGTGATTATCTTTTTAAGCATATATATATAATGTAAGAGTATACATCGCGATATATATTTGTTTTTGAGTTCAAAAAAAAGGAAAAACCATATGTATGTAAATGAAGTATTTTAAGAATATTCCATTTTATATAAAATATATTACAGAGAAGAATGTAGCTTATGCAGAGAAGTAAAAGTAATGTATTATACTCGCATAAGAAAATGAACTAAATTCAGGTGAGTTATGTGTTTTTTTTTTCTTCTTCTTCTTCTTTTTCTCATAAGATTTTCTTTATAATTTGAAATTAATATGTATGTTCCATGTGTACATAATATATACAACATTCAATATGTACTATATACAGCAGCTGGTAATTGATAAATAGTCTTTAGAGAGTAAATAAACTAATTTTTGTATGCGCGTAATTGAATTATATTTTCGTTTGATCTATTTGTATTTAACTTTTTTCGATTTTTTTTTTGTATATATAAAAATAAGTATAAATAATTGTTTATAAATAAATAAATAAATAAAAATGTTCAATTAAAAATGTAAGTAAAAAGAATTATTAAAAAAAAAAAAATAAAATAAGTATAATCCAAGGATTGAATAAATTTGTGCCATTCCTTATTCATAGATGTCGTGTCATATTTAATATTGTATAAACAAATTAATCACTAGTTTTATGCCAACAAAATACTTTTTTTCTATTTATTTTAAAGGAAACTATAGAAAAATGTTGTATGTTCAAATTTTATGATGAGCATGCATCCATATAAATAACGCCATATAAATAACACCAAATAAATAATAAGTTTGTGATGATGCACCATTCACCTTCAATCTCCAATCGTGTTCAACAAAATATCATGAATTATGTTCATCATTTTTTCAGTAGACTCCTGTTTTGAACGACTTGATGGTATTGTTATTGTTCATGTACGATGAACAAATTTATTAAAATCCACTAGTAGTTCATTTTAATTTACGAAACAGCTTCCTCTAATCTGCATTGTTGTTTCATTAACACCACTACAAACAAACTAACAAAAGTTTAAATTTACTTTCATATTATAAATTGTGCGGTAGCGCCCTCGAATATAATTATTTTTCTTCCACAAGAAATAATTTAAGATCTTATTTCAAGTGTGTATAACAACATTTTATTGTTGTTGCTGTTATTACAAATACCGCATCGAAAAAAAAAAAAAAAAGCATAACAAAAGAGAGAAAAAATAAAGAAGTGAAAAGTCTTCAAAATATATTTAAAAAGAATGCCAATTTTGTGATTGACATAGGTTAATTTTAGTAAATATTATGTAACATACAAATTCTGGTCACCCTTCAAAATTGGGTGCATATATAATTTATTTTATCATCTCGACAAAAGTACACAGTGTCAGTGGCGAAACGTGATGGTTAAAACTGTTTTAAGCACCACACCACATCATCGATATGATCACAAGCAATTGAAAGAAGTTGAGCTTAAAATTTTGTCATCACAACAGTTTGATATTTCATAGGATTAATAATGATGATTGCTATCGAAATATGTAAAATTCAAGTCAGCCGAGTCATGAAATTTGCTATATCTTCTTTCTATTGTGATCGAAGATGTTACACTAAATTTTAATGAATTTTTAAAATATATTATTATATCCAATGGTAGTGTGTTTCACACATTTGTTTCACACTTCATCCGTCTGTTGTACTATCCACATATTTGTTATAATTCATATTATGTAGTATATGGTATGATGTTTATGTAGGGAGAAAATAATTGAACTTTCTCCGACAACATGCATTTTGTAAAAATCAATTGTTAAAAGAAAATTATTTATACAACTTCAATATATACACACACCTCTCGCCATAGCATAATTGAATAGAACAGGAAACTTTGTGATGCTGCTTCACATAAGAATAATGAACTATTGGTACTATTATATATAACAAAATAAGTACGTCTGTAAATGATGTAAAGTATATATAATATTATATTATATTATATAATATTACCTATACGTACGTACGATTATATAAGTACTGTATATAATATGAATATATAGTATATTATATATATATTGTGAATCATTGTACATATTATAATGAAATATCTTTAAATAAGAAATCATAAAGTGGATCTCTGCTATATGTATATATAAACAAAATATACTATAATACAAAGTTATAAAATCCCTTGCCATTTTCACACTTTATTTTCATTATTACTAAAAATCAACATTATGTTGTTATATATATTAGGATTTATAGATGCGCGTATATGTATACATAATATGAAACCATTTGCGATCATGTACATAATGAATATATACGAGTATATATAGAGAAATATTGTATTGTTTACATACATAAATATATAGACTATTATAGAATATATATAGAGAAAAATGAAATAGTGATTCATCAATTGAATGCAATGAACCAAATTTTATACATTCTAGTTTTTTTTTTTTTTTTGTATATCATATGGTTTAACAACATTATTTTTACCGTACATAGGGCGCCATATTTATTATATAGACAAAGTTTTATATTTGTATATAAACATATATATATATAACAACAACAAAAAAATAAATATATAGTTATAGGATAATAAATGGTTGAATATAGTATACTTTGATTGTGCTTTTTACTCGATTTTTACGAGATTCTATATACATTTTTTTTCTATTTTATTATATAACAACTATCAATGAAAATGGTGATGCTGACATGATATTGATTACCGTTTTTTTTTGGTAGTTTTATTTTTCGGAAATATTTTGTTATTCCATTCTCTTATGTTTTCCTCGCATACGAGTATAATTTGATTTAATTTTTAATAAAATTTTATAGTTGTTTTTTTCTTTTTTTTTATTTATTTTTAGTTTCCTTTAAACTAAAAATAAAGGAAAAAAAAGAAATAGTATTCTGATTTTTCGTTATTAAATTGCTATTTTATATTTTTCATCCTAAACACCACACATTATGCGATTATATATTTTCATAATGCATTTTAAATTAAATATTTGATATATATAGCACGGACCAAAACCCGAAAAATGTTATATTAAATTAAATATCTGATGCATATAGCACGGACCAAAACCCGGAACTATGGAAATGTGTAAAAATTAATGGTGAAATTGAATTTCATCATCAATTTCATGCTATTTTTAATCGTACCATATCGTATATCCAGAACACATTCACCAATACATTTAAGTTGGTAGAAGATTTGCAGTATATAACAATGCACCACAATTGGTCTGCAAATTTCAAAAGATTTTCTTATTTTCATTATTTTTATATGAGTGATTAGTAGTTAGGAAATGGTGTGCGCAGAGATATTGTTAATCTTTGATATGATTCCAACAACCATAAGCAAAATAAAGATATAGATTTCATAATAAAATAGTCGATAAAATTTATTCTAATTAAATTATTCGATGATTATGCAGTGAAAGCATTGTTTATGTTAATTTATGTACTATTTATTTTCATAAATAAAAATCGTTAGAATTGGAAATTAAACATATCACCTCAAGTTGAATTCGACAATGAAATGAGTATCTTTAAAGGTGAGTTGTGTATCCATAGAAACTGATAAGATGGATGCAGTTAAACATAGTGCTCTATCAGCCGTTTTTGTTTGAAGGCTATATAGAAACAACGATTGTTGTTTGCATGGAGATTTGCACAGAATTGTATTGGGATGTTATAATTACCACTTCTAAATCATTGAGATCAATATCTACAAAACAGATTTGTATTTATTTTTCTTTATTATGGATTTCATAATCAATCTAATAATTTCAGTTTCATTGAACAGAGGCTTTTTCAATGCATTCAACATACATACATATATCAATTTATGAATATGAACAATATATATTGACGAAGAGGAAGAAACATAATACATCATATAATAATTTTATATACACCTATATTATACAGAGAAACACATATACCGAGTATAGACTATTAACACTAATTATACTGTAACACTCGTGTTAATAATAAAGTATTCCTCTTTTAAGTGACCTTAAACGTAACCATTTTTGTACAGTTAGAAAAGTGGCATTCAAAAAAGAAGCCATGTTAAAGTGTCAAATGCTTATTGATTTTCTATCAATATAAATTATAAATATTATATATATGTTATAATATATTAACAACTTATATACATTATATACACCTGCACTATATACTTTGCTTATATACATATATTTGAAACATAAAACTTATAAAATTGTATATAGTATATTTTATTTTACTTCATATTTGTATCATATGTCATAGTCCATATAAATATTAAAGAAATTGTATAAAAAGGTTAAAGGTGGAAAATAGGCAAAGAATAATAGCAACATTTTGAAAAATGCTTTTATAAAACCTTATAATATTTCAAATATTCTATAGCATAATTGCATAAAAAATATTTTATAAATACTTATTAGTAATTGATATATAAACTGTTTGTATATTGTCTTCAGATTAATAATAATTTTTCGGATTAAAATTGTATGTAAATTCAGTTGAATATGAATTTTATATTATTTAAAGATACACACACACACAAATAAAAATTTTGTGCTACTTATTATTTATTAAATAATATAAAAAAACTATTTACTTTATATAGTTTGCAGACTCGTTCGTATACATAATAAAAAATATAAAATATTAACAAAACACATAACAATTTATAAAATTCCTACACGAAATATCCTCGTTAATATCCTATTATTTATACACTTCATTTTAATAACATATCTTTCTGTCAATGATCTATATGTACATTATACAATATAAATATAGTTCTTAAGGGTATGTTTTTATCATACACAATATATATAATAACAATATGTATATGATATAAATATGTACGTGTCTACGACCAATAATAATTTTCAGATATATGTATTACAAATGGAAACAACAGCCTGTGCTTACGGATAAACATATAAATATGTTGTACATATAAAATTAATAAATCTCTAAAGTACGTTTTGAAGAGATATTATAATAATAATAATAATAATAATAATAATAATAATAATAATAATAATATAAAAATTAACTCTTATTATTATACAGTTAAAGCTATACATACACATAAAATACAATATGATGTGATAAGTTTCAGGAATATTCGCATCATTTTCTAACACTTAATATAAATTACACATAAATTATTCGCATCATTTTCTAACACTTGGATTTGTCAAAATGTTCTATAATAATATAAGAATAATAATGCTAAATTTGGAGAAAACACGGTAGTAGATGTGGAAGCAATCGAAAGTTAAATGTTTTCTTAATTCCATTATTTTTACAAAGCTGATTTTAGTCTATAATTTTATTGTTTTATCTTATTTTAAACCGTATGTCCATCCCAAGATATGGTTGCCAAATATATCCTTACCAGTACAGGATTGTGTATGTGGTATAGGTTTGGTCGCACTGTGCAGATTGTTGTTGTCATGATTTACGTGATTGCTGATGGAATTTTTCACTAACACGTGAACGATGTGATGCCAAAATTACAAAAGAAAAACATTATGCTTAAACACTGATTTGATCTTATTGTATATGTCATATACGATGAAATATTAACAACAATCGTTTGTTGTTATGGACACGGTGCTCCATCCATCCATTTGTCGTTTCCGGAAACTTAACAAATCGTGTGTAGTATTAATTATTGTATAAGTATATTTTAATATATTTTAATATAAAATTTATGAGAGAAAAGAAAATTATAAAAAGAAAAAAAAAAAAGGAAAGTCATTAAATTTCGTTTGGAATTTTTTGTAGAAAAATTTATGTATATAAATATTTTTTTTTTATAAGATTTTCTGGTAGAATTAATTTTTCTTTCTTTTGTCACATTATTTCATATTCATTACAATCAAGAAAAATCCACTTATTTAGTATATTTTTCTTTTATTATATTTATAGTAGAAAATGCAGAGAATTTATAATTTTATGTAAATTCAGTTATAATTTTTTAAAATTTAAATTACAAATAATATAATGTCAAGAAGAATAAATTTTCTACATTGGTTTTTTTTAGTTTTTTTTTTCCGTATAATTTTTATAGAATATATTTTGAGGAATAGATGAAAATTTTTTTTTTTAATTTTCATTATTTTATATATATTGTATTTTTAAAACGGTTTTCCATTGTGGAATATTAAAGTGAACTTCAGTGAAATATTTACGTTATATTTTTCAATTAATTTGTATTAAAATGATAAGAAGAAACAGTACATAATTTTAACAACAATAATAGTCTGACTGTGTTGTGTGCGTCTGTGACTCTACGCTGATATTTGTGGTCGAACCGCTGACCAAAGATTTTCCCGATGTTCTTCTTCAATATTCTTTTTGCTTCCTCAAATAGTGTTATTAATTTTGGTGTTGTCTTGAACGATTCATTTTAAGTGAATGAATGAAATTATCAATACATTATGTTTGCGTAAACTATGGAAACTTAGTAATACTCTCATCACACCGTTTCATGTAGGATAATGCTGGTAAAATCGATACTGGTTTCAAAATGTATACTTGTATGGTTTGACCTTTAATAATTGTGTTCGTTATGCGCATATGGTTGTATCATATGATGAATAAAAACGACACTTAACTCAAATAAATGTATTGACCGGAAAAATATTAGTATAAATTAAATTTTCCATATTGTAATCAAGTAAGATTTTCTTTTATATGTTGTTACTCACGCAAATAATTCATATCATAAAATAAACATTTAAATTGTAGACGACAGTGATCGGTCTCTATCTCTTTAAACTGACAATACGACGAAGGTGGGTATTATTTATATATATAAATTAATAATAAAATTTAATATAACATACGCTAGTATATGAAATTAAATTACATAAATAAACAATTACATGAAACGATTATAAAATAATTATTCATAGTCACGTACACAAATCAAACATACAGATTATGTATAATATATACATACGTAACATATATACATAATATATTCACATATGTTTACCTTTTTGGAAAACATGATTGGAAGTGACAATCAATCTATAATAAAACATATATATATATATCCTAACCATAGTATGCGTCGTATACGGATTTATATTAAAACAATTCCCAAGATATAAGATGATTCATACTGTAATTATTATGTATAGTATTATAATATCGATATATATATAGTTATATAGTTATACGTATGTACATGTATAGCATTCTAAAATAAAATTTATATTATTCTAGTATGACCCCCTCAGGCAAATTTTCTCATAATAATATATAAGTGTATTATTGTCTATATGTACAAGTATATAAGAAAAAATAAATAAATAAGAAAAAGTTTCGATATCTATCCGTTTGTAAATGTACATACACCTACACATATGTAGTTATGTTTAATATATCTTATATAAAATGTACAAGTATATGCGATTTTCAGTCTTTCGTTCGTTACCCTTAAAAAAGTAAAGTATTCCTTTATAGAAAAAAAAAATACGAAATAGTACACATATAATCTCTATATATGCGTATAAGATATAAGAAATGCATTTATTCAATTCAATTTTATAAGTGTAGTATCGGCGTACTATATATGTAATATACAGACAGGGTGAACACAGTGTGAACATAAGTGAACATCCACAGCGGATTATAAAAAAACAGAAAACGTGTGCTGAAGAAATAAAATACCCCGTTTTAAAAAAAAATCTTTATGACAGGTTTTGAAAAGTAAATGTCAAATGCAATGGTCTTATCATACCTTTGTAAAACATGGCAATTGCGAAACCAATTGTTTCTTTGACCAAGTACCTTTGTTAACCTCATGTGAATTAATAAGGAAATGAAATTACATATAGATATTTTCAGTTCCACACATACAAGCACATGAAAAAGCTTTACATCTTCGAAAAATTCCTGAAAAACAGTACATGGTCAATTAGAATCGAAAACTCTTCTATTTTTTTTTTTTTTTTAAAAACGTTGATAGATAATCGAATGTATTCAGACTGCTGATTCACCTTGTCTACTAGTTTTCAAGAGTATAATCATACTATTTGTACATTTATATATACGAATACAAATGTATAGAAAGCAATATATATATATATTATTTTTTACTTTCACTTATTTTGTAAATAACTTATAGTTAAAATGGGATGGGTTATATTTATATTATTTATATTTTATTTTTTTTTTGTCATAATATAATATTGAAAGAAATAAAATTACGAAAAGTGTGTTGCCACTTGCATTATTAATATTTCCTTAGTTATACACTACATATATTTGTGTATATAAATTGAAGATACGCAATGATGTGTGACACTTAATCAATAGTTTACTTGTATTATTATGCTATAAGACATACTGTTTGAACTTTATAAAAGATACGCACGATGATACAATTAAAGTCTGTATATATGTAAAATAATATTTAATTTAACAAATTTTACAAATAATAACAACACTTTGGAATCGTCGTAGTGGTAGTAGCAGTACACAAAAGTGTTTGTACATATTTATTCAATTTATTTTCTGTATTTTAGGGTCAAGTTTCTATTTCATATATGTACGTAATATAAAAAGAAATTAGCATAATTTAGAAAAAAAGCGTATGCATATATAAAATGCAACATGTATATTGCATTTATAATAATACGAAATAATGGTAAATAAATGTAACTGCTGTATATTTATTTCCATATATATTTTATATATATAGGGTATGTTAATCAGTTGGATTGCCTAAGTAGATATGACAAATAAAAAATTTGTTTCTAACAAATCTTGTTCATTACAATATATTATTTTAATTGCTTCCATCACTCTAAATCAAATTACATCATCAAAAAACCTACTGGCACGGGTGAAAGTAATTAAAAATTGTATAAAGTCATGCGAAATTTTGGTGATGATTATTTTTATATCGATGAAATACGTGATGGAAACATGTGACATACGTATGACCATAACATATGACGCATATGATGATGTCGACCACAATGTTACATAACATTTTCATCTAAAATATATATTTTTAAACTATAATATTCGTATTAATATCCTTCGCATAATCAGTGGAAACGTAGCCTATAACTCTTTGCAAAATTATACATAAAAAAAAAAAAACAAAAACAAAAAAGAAAGGAACAAAAATTGTACGGTGAATAAATTTTATTTGTTAAAATATTTTTCAACAATTCTAATATTTCAAATTTTTAACATATAAAATGTAAAATTATGCATTGAACGTTTATTATGGGGAAAAAAAAAAAATATAAAAGAAATTCTTTATAAATATCGAAAATATTTATCAATACAAAAATCATATAATAAATGTAGATATATAAAGAGTGTACGGCAATGGTGACGCAGCGTGTGAAAGGAAGTATTCAGTTTTTATTGGAACTATATTATTCTTATGGTCAATAAGGAAAGAAAAATTTTAATATTCACCAAATTAATTATATAATTAATTTCCAATCTTTGTTGTTGAAGAGATTTTTAAAATCGCTTCAAGCGTTCAAATTATATATGACCGATTTTCCGGTTGTTGATGTCAGTGTTGTCTGAAATAATGATAACGTATAATTTTTTATATCATTTGGTTGTGCGTTAACTTTAAATATTGTAGTAATACAATTTTGTAATTAGAAAAGATGATTAAAAGTTGATTTACTGGAAAATTTAATTCGAAACACCCAAAAATGGTTTTAAATAATTTAATATACTTTTACTTAGGCTATACGAAAGATATAGTAATATTTAACACTTAAAACCATTTCTCACGCTTTGTCACTGATATATAAATTACCAAATATATATACATATCCTTGAACTTACATATATAAAATAGATACTACATACATATTTGAAATACAATTCCATATATATGATAATATATAGTTGATATAATTCTGAAAGAGATTCACTAGATCCATAGGGACTTTTATTTACCAATATATTATATATGGATATATTTAAATAATATATATTGGTATAATATATATATATATATATAATATAAAAATAAATGTATTTCAAAGAAAAGCAATGAAATGCAATTTTCTGACATTTGTGATCTATAATGTGACATTCATAAGGGGATTTTATATTATATTATTGCATATATTGTGTAGGTGTACATAGATACACAGATAAAGAGAAAGAGAGTAAAATGCATTTAGAATATTCGTTTATTTATATTATTTTTGTGTGAATAATATTATAGCATCGCCGTACGTACATATAGTCATTATTAAGCCATAGAATATATTAATAATAATGTTAAAAAGCTGAATATTTATATTTTAAATTTTGTTGTTGTTCCTTCAATATGTTCATATTTTCTATTGGGAATTGGATACACTACACATCAATATACATAAAATATATAGACATCATAAATGAGGGTGCTGATGTACAAGCAATCATTCTATTTCATTCATTGAATATGCAAAAAAAAAAAATTGTTGTTTCTACGTTCATTTTGCTTATTTTTTTCATCTAATTATAAATTCAACCGCATAATATATAAAAAATTTAAGAATACATAAGATTTATTATAAAAGTTATGGTGAAAATAAAATATGGAAAACCAAAGCACACAAAGTAAATCTTAATTAGATCTATAAAGAGAGAAAAAAAAAAAAAAAGTACTTTAAGTAGGAAGAAAAATTTCTTTTTTGATGTTTTTCTTTTTTATTTTTATGTTAATGCCAAATTAAAGTACTAATTTTTCGTCGAATTAGAATTTGTAATTGCAATTATTTAAATTTGGACTTTTTTTTCTTTTTTTCCAATATGAGTAACCGCAGCTATTAATTTTGATATAAGAAATGAACAGCGTTCTTTTAATAATTTAAGTTAATTTGGGTTGAAACGTATTAGAAGTATATAAATAAATAAATGATAAATAAAAAAGAAAGGAATTATGTTGGAAGAAGTTCTAATGCAGTGGAAAATAGATGAAATAAATTAATGATTACTATACGTGGAAAATTACTGTTAAGGTGAGTACTCGAAGCTTAACAAAATTGGAGTAGCAAAAGAAACTGTGTTTTGATCCATCCTCTATCTTCTATAAACTGGAGATATTCGCGAGAATAATGATTCAAGCACGGCGTTTGATAATGAAATCCAAGAACCTACTGATAAATTTCAATTGAGCACACCAGTATCAGACAACAAGTAATTCCTTATTTAATGCAATACAAAGTTATGAGAATTTGAAAGTAGTAGTGTGATAATGGATATAATAATAATCCAATGAAAATATGGAACAAGATTAATAAACCTGCGAGAATTTACAGCTTGGTGAAATGTCATAAATGTATTGTTTAGAAAATCAGGTTCTTACAAAAATCAGAACTTGTATTGTTATAGGCACGTGAATTATCGTAAGCACGAATGTGTTAAACAAATTTGCATATATAAAATAATATATTTATTAAAAAACTAAAACAATCCTTTTCCATTCTCATTTTTATCATTTCCACACACATTCAATTATATTCCCATATGATAACAATATTATCTATTATCCCAATGCGCAAATATCTTTATATCTGCATATATGCAATTAGCGATTTTATTATTGAATAGAGATTCACTATAGCAAAATTATATTATAAAATTTGTATCTAAAACGTATACACTTTGTATGTGTTTGTGTATATTATATAGTATCCGTCCAAATACAACCACCATAATAAAATAATAATACTATACATAAAAAAAAATCAAATTCAATCATTTGTTTCTCATTCCAATATATTCCTATATATACTATATAAATCTCCTATATATGGAATAATTCTCGTATTGATACATAATAATCAGATGGAAAAAAAATTATACTAAATCAACACTTTATAAATACAAAAAAAAAATGTATTCATATTATAGTATATTATTACATAGAAATAGAACGTACTCTGTGTATCTATCGACACAAAACACGAATTGATACACGTCTTTGAATAGAAGCAAAAAAATAAAAAAGAAAATTTAACCAAGATAAAAACGTCGGTAGAATATAAAAAAAAATGAAAATAAAAATTTATACAAACAAATAAACCTTTACATATTGTGCGGGCTTCACAAATCCTTCGAATGCAAAGAAAATGGGTAAAAAAAAAGGATTATTTCTATATATACCAATATATATTATATTATGGTGTGTGTGTGTGTATAACTAAAATGATACTATATTCATTTTAGTCTAATATTATACTTTTACACTTGTATACACAAAATTTTATGTGTGCCAATAATCAGTGGCGGCGTCGTCTCTCGTAAGAAATCGAGTCAATTTCATAAAAAAACTGATTTGATATTATTGAAATTGAAAGCATATACAATTTAGAAAATATCGTAAAGGAATATAGCCGATTTTCAGATTGATTTAGTGACATGATCGATAATCGTATGGAACGAATAAAATAATTTAAAAAATTTCTTCTGTTTTGCATTGCAATTTAATAGAATTTCGAATTATTCACAATTTATTTTATCATAAGTCAAAATTTCATATTGCCAGTAAAATATCGTAATATTGAAATCCTTTTTTCCTTTTTTCACGAGACATCCCTGTTTCCAATCTATATATGTTAACTGTATACCAATGAATAAAGAGTACAACAAAATAAACTAAAAAATAGCAAAATAAAAAAAGATTAATGAACTCTCAAACGGAACAATATCCATTCACTTAGTATTCAATATGCTTTTATGTGTGGTGTGGTGTAAAAACCAATCACGTACATAATATAAAGGTATATTATATCCTCCATATGTTGTCGTTTTTGATATGGGTAAAATGTTTTCCTTATTGTCTTTGTTTTCTAATGTTATATGATCATAAATGTAAATTTATATAATATTTGTTATACAAAAGTTTAAAAACATATTTAAATACAATTAATGAAAAAAAAAAATGTGTAAATAAAATCGGTTTCTCTGATTATAAAATACAAATATTGGTTTACCTAATCAAATTTCTCATGATAATGATGTTATCATCTGAGAACATTCTACTATTGCAAAGAAATATATGTAATTCCATAAAATTGGCTATAATAAACCATTAATAATATATGTAAAAATTGGATAATAAAATATAAAAATTGCTTACGCTTGCTCTTTCTTTTTTTCATATTTTATAAATTATGAACCGCAGATAGATAATAACATTTTTTTTCTCTCAAATTAAATGCTATTTTATATAATTGAAAATTTTTAATATTTCATATCAGATAATTTATAATAAAATTTATAAATATAAATTATTGGAATATTTTCGGATACAATTTTATTCATTTTTGTAAATTACTTCTTGTAAAATATTGTCAAGTGGATAAAAAAAAAAAGTAAAGTAAAAAAGTTCAATTCCATAATTTAGTGTATGCAGGGGCTCTATAGCTGCGTGAATATTTACCATAAATTTCTAATAAATTATATATTTATTTTTTATATAATAAAAATTCAGAACAGGATGGTGTTCTAAAAAAAAATGATTATATTACAGAAGATTAAGTCGCGATGATACAGGATTATTATAAAAATTAATAAATCAAAAAATATGTGCCACCCGAATAGAAGTCGTTTCGTTTAGATTTTAAAGTGATTAACTTCAAAGAAAATTAAAATAATTAAAATTTTATGCCACACTAGCAATACGTTAATATTTGTTAGAAAATTTTAATCAAATTTGGTGTACAGTCTGAGAATAGAATTATATAAGCAATTATCCCATAAAGTGTATAGAAAATTATAGCCACGACGAAAGATTTCAGCAATATATTATTTAGATACCACCATTCAATTTTCAGTATCATATATTTAAAAAAAAAAAATTCGTTTTCGTTACAGTAACATTTTGTGTAAAATTCTAATTTGTTATTATTTTTGTGGAATAACAATAAATTTGATGGAGAAATTTAAATTTCGTTATGATTTGTTAACTTATTCTATTTCATATTCACTACAATTTTTGTATATTTAATAATAAATGTTCAATTTGCAATGTTTACACATGCGAATATGTGTGTTCTTGTAAAGAAAGTAAGAACACAAGAACACAAATTTTATAATCTCAGTATGTGTGAACCAAAATGTAAAAAATGTGACAGGGTGTAGCCTTAGTCTAGCTTACATAGACAAACATAATTTATAATAAATATATGGAAAAGAATGTGCTAACCTACTTTCACAACCATAGAACATATTCTATTAATAATATATTGCAAGTCATTTTATGTTTTATTTTTCCAAGTTATATAATAAAATCATGTTGTTTGGGCAGTGTATCGGTATACCATCATTTATTTTGAACTAAACAAAAAAAATCTTTTATAATAATAATGCTGACCAACAAATATATAAGAATTTTATTTGATTTTCTTGATATAGTTACATAAGTTACTATAGGTCTATATTTATTTATAATAGATAGATAGGGTAACGCATTACTCATAATAATGGTCACTTTAAATTAACTGTTTTCGTTAAATTTATTGTGTATATTCCATTACTTTTATGAAAATTTGAACATATAATCTCGTCGCTGGAATCAATGAGTCCATGAAATTCTAGTATTGCTCTGCTAATTGAAATTCAATATATTAAAATAATCTGAGTATAGTTTACCTTAAAACTACACATCAAGTTGAAAATTTGAAATTAATATAGAAATGATATTTGTAAACGTATTATTAAATTCATTTTTCAGGTGTTTGTAAGAAACGATCAATTATTGTCACATATTACGTACATTATGACATTGTGTATTACACACCACCCATCAATTATTTATATTCATTTTTTACAAATTTATACTATTCTCAAGAAAATTCGATCAACTTACTGATAATTCACCGTATACTAAACTAAATATACAGAATAATAAAAAATACACATATACAAATAAATATATATATATGAAAACACAAAATAAGTAAAGGAAAACATTCGATTTTCTTCTATTGAACAAAAAAATCTATACAATTTTTTGAAGTAAAATAAATAGAGAATACAAAAACTCATCAAAAAAATATTTATAATAATCATATTTCATATTATTAGGTGTATTATCTATATATATTTTCAGAAACTGTGTGTATATGGATTTCTTTAACAAAAATATAGTAAATTGTTTATGATAACATTATATACAAGTATTTTATATCATTAGACACATATATTGTATATAGAATTCAAGTAGTATACATAGTACGTCTATTCTACAATATATTGTATATATACAAGAACAATATTCATTCATTTATTTGAAATTGTATTATATTCTTATACCTATCACCACACACAACACTGTAATATATTATTTTAGTTAGATCATTGTAACACTAAACAATATACTATTATTGTCATATATATATAAATATACACCTATATAAAACAATGGTATATAAAAGCATATATCTATAACAAGAACAATGAATGTTATTACATGACACGTTCTACAGAGTGTGACATTTTAGTATTATTGTAATATACACATGGCATATATGGGAATGTTATGTGTGTATTTATAGAACAAAAATAAAATGAAAAAGAGTACAATTGTGTAATATATAAATATGAAAAGCATATAGTAATGAAAAAAAAAAATCCTTTATTCTAATAATAGTGGTGAAAGGTGTTCGCATATAAGTAATTTTTTTGTTTTTTCACTATTTTACAATAACTTATTGTTTATAGAAATGTTTTTTTTTTCTAATAAATTGTAATATTACAAATCTCTACTATATTAGATCATACGATCATTTGAAATAAAGTTTATATATCATCTATACCAAACATTAATTACATTAAATTTAGTCCTTTTACATAAATTCAATACATTTTAAATATATTATTATTTAAATAATTATTCCAAATAATGTTCTAAGATGCCTTTCACATAATGTATATAGTTTGTAAAATATACATTGATTTCATTACTATCGATAGTTTTGTCAAAACATAAAGGAAAAACAAATGCTATAAGCTATCGCATGATAAAAGAATTAACCTGTACCACATATTGAGTAATATATGTAATGAAGGTAACACAACGCACATATTCATATTCTTTCAAGAATATCTGATCAATTTGAATACATATATATATAGTATTGAGTATGTATAGTACCGAACAATTTTTAAACACCCCAGTTACAACAATAATGTACATCATATCATACATACTCGCGTTATATAATATTATATGAAAATAAAAAATGTCTATTGAAAGTACACACATAACATGTTATTTACGCTCTAAAAATTTATCTTTATACATTTATATATGAATATATAAATATATAAAACATAAAATCTAACAATACATATATTACATTAAAGTATAAGAATATACATCAAAATAAAATACACAAATACTTTACCATTTTTATTACAATTTACAATCATCTCTATAATATCAATCCTTTTTCATTTTTATCACCTCATTTTCTGTTGAGAAATGACATCTTTATGTGTTCTAAGCACTTAACAACTCCCATTCATTATCAAAATCATATATATATATTTCTATATACATCGTATCCCAACATTCATCCATAAATATATAACAATAAATATATACCAAACGCACACACAAGAAAAGAAAATTAAAATAAATTGATGTAGAACTGAACAAAAAAAAAAGTAATAACAACACACATCAACAAAAAACTAGAGAAAGTGTCTCAGGCATATTATAGGAAAAAAAAAAAACAATAATATATAGGAAAATAGGTCAGGAAAAATAATGTGATAAATTGTCAACTAAAAGCCTTTGTATATATATTTTTTGTAGATATTTTCTATATATACACAACGCAGGGGCTTTTATGTTTCACATATATAAAAGGAGGTAAAGGTTTTTTTTTCCTTCGTAAATTTTTCATATTTTATTTTCGCCTGATAATAATATAATGTCGTAGTAGATATATTTTTGATTGATATTTATAAAAAATTGATTTATTTATTATTTATTTTATTTTATTATTAGTTTTATTTTTACGTTTTACAAAATTTTAAAAAAATACAATTTTTTATCGGTAAAAAATAAGAAAAAAAGTTAAAGAAAACAAATAAAATATTAATTTTATTGCTTTTCCTCTTCGAATCGTTTGTCAATTTAATAGAATTAATTCTTAAAAATAGGTTGACAACTCAAACATAAGCTAGCTCATCCAGTGGATCGCAATTTAGGAGAAAAGCGGTGTGGCATGGCATGTAAATTAGTAAATTAATTATCAGTCAGAACATCAATTGATCTACAATTATATTTGGATAAGATGATTTACTAATTCAATTATTCTTGTGAGTAAATTGGTAATAGCGTTGCGTATGTGGAGACATTAGTAATCTGTGAATAGCGCATATTTTCAAATATATTCGCATTTTAATTTTATAAACAAACTAATGGTAATTCAATTGAGTAATTTTTTCAATATAAAAAAAATATTGTGAGTATTGAAATTGAATTAGCAAGATCCGAATTGAATGGCATGCGATTTAATCACTATTAAATCACTAACAAATGATGTTAAATCTTGTAAATTTCTCATATGATTTCGGTCACCAGAAACCGTTCGTGTTGTAGCGATATTGGACACATTTGAACCATTTGTTTAATGTGATAACTTGGATGTCTGGTCGTACGTAAACATTTTGTGTGCTCTTTAGGATAACCTTATTCAGCTATTCCATAAATCTTAACCTTTTATACAATTGAAATCAATAAGTTTTATTTTATAAATAAATGGTATATTTTTTTTTCAAGATTTATATATTGTTGCAAAACACATAAGCAAACAAAAATTTGTTATATAAAATGTTCTGCGCCACACAACTCATGTGTGGATGACAAATTACATATTGTACAATATAAAAGAATTTTTATCAGTAAAATTCAAAAGACTATTGTCTACGCGTTATTTTGTTAATGTTAGGTTTATACATATAAGTGTGTGTGTGTGTGTGCGTAAATATGTAAAAGTTGAAGAATGAATGTTAGTATACACGGTATACTCGGCGAGCGTATATTATATGTAACCCGCATCAAATATACAAATATTGACATCGAGATTTTCCGTTAATAAATGAATTTTTGGTACTCTTTTTGTATTTACTTTTAATATTATACAAAAAAAAAAAAACAAATATAAGAAAAGCTTTATCAATCGCACTCTTAAAGATGTATACACACACAAAAAATAAAAGAAAACATAAATATAATGTATAGATTTTTGTTTTTCTTTTCTCGCGTTAATACTATACTATAATAATGTATACAAAATTGAGTGCTTTTGTTTGATATTATACATAAAAACATATAGAATCATAAAAATATTAACGATGGAATAACAATTTTTTTGGTTTGATTTTCTTATAAAATAGAAAAATATATATATACCATTTATTGGAATAGCTGACTGGTTGGTGGTGATGTCGTTGTTGTTAATATATAATAAGAAATGATGAAAATATGAAAAATATAATAATAATTTAACATAATATCAATAATATATTGATATATTCAATGTAGATAGTAGATAGATGTAGTCTATATAAATAATATATCAACACCAAAATCAATCATCTAAAATCTAAAACTGTCAAAATATTATTTATTTAATTCTTATATACATACAGATATTTTTATAACAAAAGGCTATATATTACAAATTTATGTATGCACGAGTTAAAGTATAACGTATAAAAATAAAACACACAAAATTATGTTTTATATCAATTTTAATTATATTCATATTTATACGAAGCTTAACCGGGGGCTTATATGGAGATAGATAAAATTCCAATTTATTTATTTACATTTTCACAAAAAATTTAAAAAAAAATTATATTCATACATATTTAGATTATATATATTTTATATATTTCTATATACTTAACTTTGTTTACATATACCACATATTTTGTTACAATATATATATTGTATTAAATTATATAATATACGATGATACCTCTACTATGAATATATGTATGCACATAATTATAGGATTGTGTAATCGTATATAAATATATATACAACGTAATTTACTATGTGATAGATGATGGATTACATATATATCATTATATATTAAATCTATATATATTGTATATAGTAAATCCTTTTAGTATTTGTTTTAATTTATAATTTTGTTGGATCATCATCGTTAAATTTTTATTCATTGTATATATACCATATACACCTCGTATATATGAACATAATATTGTATGAGATGAATTAAATTTGATTTATTGCGTACATTCACCATACACATAGGTGTATAAATTTTTATAATTTATGGTCTAATTTTGATAATGATAATCGCATATGTATACATAATTATAAATTAATTTATCAAATTAAACATTTTTATTATGTGTGTGTGTGTGTGTGTATCGCACACATGTTATAAACATTTCAGAAATTAATAATATGATAATATTTACTCATCATAAATTTATATAAACATATACACGAGTATATAAAAGATAACAAAATGAATTGTATTTAAATTTTTAAAGATTTATTTTTTTATTCATATTATAGACAGGTCAGAGAAATTGTATTTAAGACTGGTGGAATTTCAGTTATAACATTTTTTATCCGTACGTAAAATTTTAACAAAATATTTTGGAAATTAAACAAAACCAGAATTGTGGAGATGGTCTAACGTATCTCTAAGTAATTAACTCGGCGGGTGTAGGCCGAGCATAATGAATATGCTGTGGTCTAAGTGACCCATTTAAAATCAATTAATTATAGCACTAAGTTCCCGCCATTAAATTGACCAATAAAATAGAAAGTAAAATTAAAATCTATATATGAAAACGAAATCAAGTTTTCTTATGACATTTGTATGCATATTTCAAGCTAAAATACTAATAGTTGTAGTTAATTAAATTCTCATGCCAAATAGATACACACATTATAGTATAATATATTAAATTTTATGTTCAGTGGAATTAACCTAACAAACTAAACTGAAGCCTTTTTTTTATTTTTTTACTTTTTTCCTTTTAATTATATTATAAAAGAATAATACGACGAGTAAATAAAAAGATCAAAAATTAGAATATTTATACAAGAAATGTGAACATATTTTATTATCTTATGTACTCGTATAAATTACATATATATTACAATATATAAATATCAAGATACTTCATTAGAAAGCACTTTTTCATGTGTGCCAAAAATTTTGTTCTTATTAAAACATAGGATGTATGAAAAATTACCGACTATATGAGCGGATAATTAACATATGTTCAACATTGTGATTACTACATATATAAGAAATGTTTTTTTTTTGCATAAAAATACAACCCATAGACATCCTGTACATAACAGAAAAAACACACACATGAATTTATTGCCAAATAGGCGGCGGCGTCTACATACATAATATATATGTAAAAATACAATGCATAATAAATCGCATCACTCCATAAATCTTACAATTTGGAAAAGAAAAAAAAAATAAATAAGAAAATTTTCTTCCATATAAAGAAAAATAAAACTATTTAGAGTCAGCGTTAAAGTCACAACAATATTTTCATTTAAGAAGACTATAAATTTTCTTTTTTGGAAGTTCTTCTATTTAATACACATTTAAAATATGTACAACAACATATTTCTAATATAAGTTACGAACAAAAAAAAAATAAATAATATATATAAAATTACATATGTATATTCGTATGTTATAGAGTCAAGTAATATATAGAAGAAAAACAATGTATATATAAGAAAATCTTCTAATAATTTAGAATACACAAAACATATATTAACCAAAAGACATATTATCAGAAAGCACCACACACACACACACACACACACTATATATAGGAAAATAACGTATATTTGTATTTATTTATATATAAAAGTATATAAATATATACAAGAAAATCCATATGAGGAAATGGAAAGGGTTGAATGTTCGATATAAATACAATATATAAATAAAATGTTACTTATCCGGAAATGTGTAAATGTCTAATAAAATTGCCGTGAAAAGTAATAAAGTGATTTTCATGCATATAAAGAGAGAATTTACTTGATTATAATTGTATACGTACTACGTATTACGTAACCATATATATAATTATTGGAATTTCTATATTGTATATACGTGGGCGGATCTATTTTGTAGGTGAGAATCTAAGAGATCCAAATTGATATTATTTTCCATACATTTTTGAATAAGCACAGAAACAATACCACCATCAGTTCGTCCGTGATCACCCAAAGAAATGATTACATCTTACAGAAACATTTGCATATTAAAGAGAACTTCTTTAACGTTGTTCGCGAACCGGTATACAAGTAATCATAAAATAATTTTTACGATTCATCCGAAACACGTAAATCAATAACCGAATCATATTATTCTTCATTATTAGAAAAACAACGATGAAAAGATGTATCTAGTTGGAAAAGCATGAAATCCGAAGTAGTGTCTAGCCGATTTCGTAAATCCCAATGAATCCTATTATTCCGAAGGGATTATAATATTGGAATACGATTGGAAAAAGCTAAAAGAAAATTAAATTAAATTTAATGTTTAGAATAGTAATATCTAGTTGTATTTTTTTTTTTAACTTAAATATATAGATCCACCCTCGTATAGTATTTTCCATGTGTGGTGAAGAATTAAACGTATATTATTAAATTGGATATTTAATTAAACAATTGTTTGTATATATCAAATAAAATTTTGTATATTTATATATAAAATAAATTTAATTTAACAACATTTTAATGTTTCCGTCAATGGAATGTTTATGTTTGTTTACAAAATGGTTCATGTTTTACTATCATCAAATAAAAATGTGATGTGAAAATTCAATAAACAATATAACAGTAATTATATAGGAATACTTGCTAAGGTTCTAATAAAAATAAAACCATTTAATACATAGTAATATATAATATTATATGTATCTATGGAATAAAGTGTATATATTGAAAATGCTATTAATAAATATTGGTATGAAGAATAAAATGTTGTGTCACAGCGTCAATCAAAGAAGTGAAATTGGAAAACTTTACAGTAAATATGTACAAATATAATAAATATGAAATTCTTATGTCGTTAAAATTAATTCACATTTTTTGCCAAAAAAGTGTAAATACTTTATCCTATTTGGTAGAATATCTTTAAAACTGCAGCTGTACTGATGTGTCAGAGTTTTTGTAATAAAAAGATAAAAATTATTTATGCAAAAGAATTAATTGTAAATAAGTAGTAATTACAAAGTAACAATAAATCGATATATTAAATCAAATGAAATTAAATGTGTATGGCATATAATAACTTTGATGTTTGTATATAAGTCGCATAAAGTAAAACAAAATCAAAAAAGAAACACTGAACATAACCAATTTATTACCCTTATATTTATATTTCCGCAATGGAACATGAAATTTTTCTTATATCCCCAAAAAAAAAAAAAGTAACTGCGATTGATAAAAAAGAAAAAAAAAACAACAACAACATAAAGTTGTTACATCCATACGTACATTTTACAATTTTTGATCTGGAAAAACATAAGAAAAATGTACAGTCATGAAAATTTTTACTTTGGCAAATATTTTCCTTTATTTTCTTTCATTTTCCTTTCGAAAATAATAAAAAAAAAATAGAAGAAATACACTTTATACATTTTATATATTATAATAAAACACATAAATAAATGCTAATATATAAATACATACAAAGATTTACAATAAAACGTCTTACAATATTTATATACCATATAATAAAACAGTAATGAACAAAATTATTTGTACACCTATTTTATTTTATTTATTTTTTTTTTGAGCTGCAGAAGAACTACAAAAGATTGAGTGACATTGTTGTGTCAAGGATCAAGAGAAAAATTAATAATTAAAATAAATAATTATAAAACAATGCTGTACCTCACATAAATAAGAAAATTAAACTGGATGTTTAAATTAATGTTTCAAGGATATTATAAAAATAACTTATAACAATTAATTGTATTTCATATGAACAATTTGTGGGAATTGAGTAACAATCATTGTATAAATAGTACTTTACACTACTATTTAAAATTACTTTATTTTAGGTTCATCTACATAGACTCAATTCTTGAATTACCTACTTCAAAATCTATATAATAAAAAAAACTTTTTCTAGTAGAACAATAACAATTGTGAAGAATTTTGTTATGAAATACTTATATAATCCTGGTCTAATTTAAATATAATTTAAGCTATATTTTCTGTAGCTACCCATGTTTCAGGAATGTGCAATTAACAAAATAGTTAAACTGACCAAAATTTGATTTTTTAAATGAAATTAATTTAACGTGCAGGTTGAAATTTATGACGTCAAAATCAAATTAAAGCAAAACCCAATTAAAGGTCAAATTTTGTGAAGACATCTGACGATAATAAAGTTGTCAATGTCAATTGGTTTCTTATCGTTCTTCAACAAAGAATAAAAAACAGTGTCCATGTGTCACAAATATTTTTCTTGCTTCTTTTGTTTGCAATAGTTTAATTTATTCATTGATATTGATATTCTTATATTCACACATTTGCAATATTATAATTATTTGTGAAGTCCTAAATGTTCTATTAATTTTGTTTTAGACAATAAAACAATACAAAAAAACATCTTACTTCTAGTACGTGTACAAATATTTATATACAAAACTGTTTCTGCAGCAGTACAGGTTATAGAGGCAAACAAGAAAAATAAGGAAAATTTATAAAAAAATTTCAAGTTTATAGAATCGCATGGAAAAACAGAAGAAAATAATATAGGCAAACTTACCATTTGTTTGCGTAGTTTTGTTTTTTTTTTTACTATTTATTTATACGATGAAACACAACACAAAATAAAAACAATATTGTTTTTTTCTTCTTGTTTATAATAAGAGTTTAATCAATAACAATTTCGTTTCGTTTTTTTTTTTTTTTTGTAAGAAAATTCTATTTAATATTATATTATTACTTATTTATGAATATTCCAAAGCACACAATTTAAAACTTTATAAAACAATATAATTATTAAAAAATAATAGAGTTAAAAAAGGAAAATGAAAACAAAACAACAGAAACTAAATAAAAGTGAGGTTAAATATTTAAAAACCAAAAAGGGCACACAGACTCTTATGATCAAAACTTATAGACACAACATTTTCTTCTTTTCCATTTTGAAAACACAGACACAGAAACACAATATAGTTAATAAGAATAATTATTTAATTTTATTATTCGACTAATTGTTATAAAATAAATAAAATAAATAAATGACGGCACTTAAATATACATTAAGAAAAAAGAAAAAACTAAAAAAAAAAAGGAAAAAAAACACCGGCTAAACAAAATTTGTATAGAACACTGTCACACAAAATTATACAACAGCATCGTCGTAAGTGTATTATTTTATTTTGCTTTTTTATAAGGTAAAACAGTCTAAGCGCAAATTTGGGATGAAAAATTGAGTAAATATTTTCATGGTTAGAGTTTTGTTTTTATAAATGATAAATTGCATAGATTTAGGCGAAGAATCGATAAAAATTCCAATTTAAATGTGACACTGACGATTTTTGTGTTGCACTTGTTAATGAAAGAACAGATAAATAGAAAATTAAATTTTCTCCTACCAACTATTAGGATGTCGGCCATAGGGTGTATTTACCTTATTATTACATTTCATTAAAATATATATACAATCACACACACACACACACGTATGTGGTGCAAGAAAATGCTATGAATGTGTATGTATAGATTTAAAATTAGGGTGAAAATAGGGTGCATGTCAATGTGTGTAGATATGGCAACCAAATATATTTTTAGTTGATGCGTCTATGTATATGAAAATAAAACCTAACAAAAAATTGGCATGATATTTAGTTAGATTTTAGCGTAGGGGGTGAAATTTTAGTTATTGCATGATAAAAATATACAATAACATTTTACGTACGTTAAATCTTTATATAAATATATATTATTATGCAAATCAAATAAATTCTTCGGGGGAGGGATAGAGCGGGTGCATATGTGGATGGGTTTGTTGGTTAAAATATAATTGCATTTTTATTATTGAATTATATGTCTAAAAATTAAAGATACATTAATATTTTTACTATAGTTTTTGTAACATTGATAAAAATGATAATAAATAAACATCCCTGTAAAAGTTATAGCATAATAATGTAACCACAACAATAACCGCAAAAAAAAAGGATTTATTTCAATAATATATACATACGTCGCGCTAGTAAAGCAATTTCGGATTATATATTTTCTATGAAACATTTACGGACAATACTTCTTTCTATCGTAAAATAGTTTTGTGGACAATGTAGATAATATACAAAATAAAAAATATATATATAAATCTGTGTGTGTGTGTGGTTGTATGTAGCCCATATAGAGAAATCAATATTTTATATAAACATTTTTATTATGTTAAAATTGTATGGGTAATTTGTAATATATATATATATACTTTTATTTATATATTTTCAAATGTATCCTTTATTTTTGAAATATTTATATTTGTATTAGTAACACAGGCGCAGCTACATATGCGTTCTCTCACTAATAATTTCAATAATTGAAACTTCACTTTCATACACCGTCTCGTTGAAAAGTTTTTTCTACAGCTGATTTTTATCAATAAAAACAATATAAACATACAAAAAGCTTTTAATTTTTCAATTTTTCAATTAGAGCTTTTGAGTTTTGTACGAGGATATGTTTTTAATATTTTATTTTAAAAAATGAAAATACGGAAATAAATACATTTTCAGTACAATATAAAATATAGCTGTTTGATAAAATGAGGTGTTATCGTAAATTTCGTAAAATAATAATTATATTGAAATTGAAAGTATGACAATATTTCTGCAATTTTTGCAAGCTCCTACTTTTTAATGGTTTCTTCCAGCAGGAAGATGAGGAGAGCCTAGAAGGCCTAAATATATATGGTTAGATTCAGTAAACTTTGGTATAAGGTATTCTTTTTAAAATTCTAAAAGTGGTTTGGGTAGTCCCTACGCAATAGTACAATTTGCTAACATCGCAGTTAAGTTGGTAAATTACTCAGCATATGAGTATACAATTCACCTATTGGTCTGCATTTTTGGTTTCGATAGACGCAGAAAGATAATTCATCGGCTCATAAATCAGCAGCAATTGCCATGACCAATACCATATACGAATAAATTTGAATAATACTGAAAAGATATTTTATTATAAATTTGTTGGAATGTAAAAAAAAATGAAAAAATAAATTATATTTATTTTTTAAATGAACAGGTAAATTGTGTGTGAATGATATTGTAAATTCAATATTTGTGTGTGAGTGTTTTCTTATTACAAAAATAGACACAAACACACCACAGGAGATTATTTAATTAATCCGTTCCTCGCTATTTCTACAAATATAAATCGATAAAAATTTACTATGCGACACTGAAATTTAGAATTAAAATTGAAAAATCAAAAAGAATCCAAAATTTATTGGCTTAACACACAACGCACAACGCCTTGGTCTGTGTATAATTTATATTTATATGTTAAAATAATAATTACTTTTAGATTTTATTATAGTAATTCTTTATTTATTTAATTTACAATTAATTAAATTTACTTTTTTAGCTTTACGATATAGGTGCGATTTAATGATTAACAAATCAATATCGAATTTATATTTTTCTTATGTTACTCATTAAGAAAAAGAAAAACATAATTTTGTTGTAAATTCTAATTAAATAAATAAAAAGTATGTACAACCATAATGATGAAAAATTGTTGGCCGATTACAGTATCTAATCGAGTCTTAATTGTATCAGTGATGCATTCGAAAAGAATTTTCTTATAGCTTGCATCTTAAATGATCGATACCAAGAATGGTTATTAGAATTAGTTAAAGTATATCGTTTGTGACGTGATTGCATAATGTGTTTAAATATGTTAATGTCATAAAAAAATGTCAATTATATTCCCTACAACATAAATGTTTCAGATTAATGAATCTGTTTTAATTTATATTTTTTATAACATAAATAATATATAAAATTAAAATAAATAAATAATTAAATATGAAATGTACGGCCAATTTAAATGTTATTATATACACAGGGTGTACTAAAAGGTTTGCCATCCGGCGTGTAACAAAATACTATACTTTAAAATTTATTTAAATTTATGTTATCTATTGTTTCGGTATATAATATGGAGTTCGTCACATATTGATGGAGAATATTCTCTAATCTCTATGTAATTCAAATTAAATTACTTTATTTAGAATATGAGGTTGTGATGATGGGTATCGTATATCATAAATTTAATCTTTTCCATCATCAATGTGACACATACTTCAGATTATACCCATAAATAATGATTATAATTACTAATAATTCTGTCATTTATTGTTACATAACAGCAAAAGAAACAGATAACGAGATCGTTTTGTCTATGGTGCCCTTTTAATTTATACACCATCATGTTAAAAACACATTCTATTATTACGAGTATAATAATAAAATTCATGTAATTTTTATTGATTTAAAAACATGTTGTTCTAAATAAACATTAATTATATGAATTACATGTGTTTAAAATTTTCTTACAAATTTTAATTATATACTAATTTATAAATAAACCTTTTGTACATAATAATTACAACATATAGAGAGAATATTTTTATATTTATGTTTTCAATACTATGCTATGGATAGTTAGGATATGTCATTAATAATTGTAACAATAAAAAATTTAATTAATATCATTTTGACAGTTTATCAACATTTCAACGAGTGTTTGTATATAACTGTAGGTGTGACTGGGGGGCGTATATGAACTACAGATTAGTAAATGCTTTTATATGGATACCTTTGGAATCGTAAACAGAAATAAGGATTGTTTTAAAATTTGACTTCATCAATCGAGAAGAGGCACTAAAGAAATGTTTCAATGTTTCGGTTCTTTCTCTCTTTATATATTTTTCGACTGACACGCAAAAAACTAAGTGTTCTAATGGTGTTGTTGTCATCAGATTGAATATTTTCCATCAATAGGATCGATATCAGTTAACTATTTTCAATAAATTTTTCTATGGACGATATAAATGTTAACTTATTAATCATTTATTATATGTTAAAAAAAATATTAAGCAATTTGAGAGATATTAATTTTGATATAATAATTTATTCATACAGTCCTCCGGTCACCCCTATACATAAACTATAGAATGTAGATTTGTATATATAACTTTTATTTATATTTTTATCAGTTTATTTATTTTTTGGTTATCTGTAAACAACATAGTCACACACACACATATATATAAAACTAATTTTAGTAAATAAGTATATAGTATACATTATATATATAGTTTAAAAATTTCCTTATTGATTACTATAGAAGTATATAAGCAAAAGCGTACCTTAGTACATAGATTATAATTACTACCAAAATATATAATTATATACTCGAATATTTATAAATGTAGAGATATTATATTTATATTAATAAACAAAATATTATTATACAAATCAAAGATAAGTCCTAGAGAAGAATATTATTTCAATATATTAATATTAAGTATAAGTAACTAGTAACTATATATACACAATACAATACTAAAATATTAATATATTGAACGCATGTGTGTGTGAGAGTTTATGTTGTTGTGTAAACATATACATATTTTTTTCTATAATGTTTTTTTTTCGGTTGATATCTAGACATGTAAGAAGATAAATTACAATATATAGTATATTTTTTTTTTTCAAAATAGGAAGACATAAATTATATCGGTGACATTATGAATGCTCTTATTTTTATGGTTTAAGTCACATTGTATATAATATTCATATGCCAGGTGATTTATGCGAATTATGTGGATTTATAATATACATATTTTGTTATTAATATTTTATATTATTATTATTATTATTATCATTACGTTTTTTTTTTGTGGTCGATTTTATTATTAATATTTTAATATATTAATAGCATTAAATAAAGATGGGTTGTTAAACATACACACACAAAAACATTCACACGCATTGTAAATTATATTTAGCATATTATTTAAATAAATACCTATGTAATAATATGTATTAAAATATATATAAAGAGTTAATATTATTATTACATGTATATTAAATATAATTTATGAAGCATATAATAATAATAATAATAATAATAATAATAATAATAATAATAATATTGTATATTTATTTATTTTGTTAAGTATATTTTTGTGTCATAAAATAATGTAAAAGTGTAATAAAATTATATTTTATCCATGGTATACCATAAATAAGAAGAACAATGTCATATTGTCAAAAACAAGGTGTTTTAAATTGTTGTAATAAAAAAAGAACGACGTGTGTGTATAACGTTACGTACGTAAAGATGCGTAAATAAAATAATATACACCAATTGCATAAAAACGTTTATGGCATTTGTGAGCAAAGCTGTAGTTAGGCTTGAATTATTGTCGATAGAATTAGTTGATTAATTTAATAACAATAAAAAAAAATTGTTCGTATGCATTAATTTTTGATCTAAAAAAAAAAATAAAACAAAAACAAAAACCAAAATAAACTCATTTGCCAAATATAAATTTATTCCAATTTATATATTATTTCATTATGAAGATATGAACGTAAAACCAGATAGATACATATTTGACCACCACATTAATCCGCATAAACTAATAAAAATTATATTATATAATATATCCTGAAGCCATTTTACCAATATAAATCAAGGAGATAGAAGAAGTGTACATGTATAACGTATATATATATATTACAGTTATTAATACTTATACGTTGTACTACCCAAACGCATAAAAGTACATCTATCTACTATATATATATATTAACAGCCAAATAAAGCATATATTTTAAAATTATATTTAATATATATTGAAAGAAAAATAATCCTCAATATATATATTTTACATAAAATCATTTTATAACAAAAATTTTAATGACAATTTACATCTTTGGTACAAATATTTCCCAATCGATAGTTTTGTTTGTAGTCAATTCACCAATACAAAAACTTTCTTGTGTTCCTAAAAAAAACTATATTTTTTATTTATAAATATAAATAAATTACGACTGGACGACAACAGCAAGTTATTGTATCGGTTAGGTGTTTATAAAAAAAATTATGTATATATTTCAGTTGAAAAAGTAATTGAAGTTATTTAATGGAACAGGCCTTAAATATAAATTATTTATTGAAAAGATGTATGCTTTATCGTGTCTGCTACAGCGTATTTAGAAGTACTTTTATGCGTTTGGGCTAGTATACTACAGCAGCCACTCTTATAATATACCATATATAGATAACATATTATATTATATTGTTGTTGTTGTATATATAATAGCATATGAGATTATATAATATTTTATCCATACATAATAATATGATTATCCTTTTTTTTTCCTCTCCAGTATTATATGATGATATCGTATATATGTATTTTAGTTACCTATATATGAAATAGATTTCAAATGAAAAATAAAGATTTGAAGCTTAAATTTATAGTAAACGAATTATGTATAAAGAAAAAAACCCTCTTCAAATATTATCGAGACGAATGAAAAATAAAAATGATAAGTTTACAATGGTAGAACGAAATAATTTTTTACATCAATATATATATAAAAATTGTAATATACATAAATAATATAATTGAATTTAATCATATAAAAATTATGTACATTCAACACCCTCCGTCCGAAAAATAATCGAATGATTTATTTATGTATTATTAAACTAACTTAATACAATATTATGAAATTTCGTGAGAGACTAGAGAATTTATTAAATTTTAACTGAAAGATAAATTCAAAGTTTGATGTATATTGAATGATGGTTAAAAATTTGATCGATCAAGACATCATTAAAAACTCTTGTGGTGGCGATAATGTCGAAAACAAAAAAACTATTCTAACTGCGGTGATGTAACATGATGTTTTCAATACCAACCATATACTAAGCGTTAAAATGCTAAATGATAGCGGTCACCAGTTGAAGGAAATTTAAAGAAACCATCAAGTGCCATAGTCATAGAAAAGTCACCGACCGCCATACCACAACAAAATTCCAATCAGTGATATAAAAATGATAAGAAGTACATATATATATAAAAATGTTATTGTATATGTTGATGTTAAGGAAAATCAATATAAATATTTTCCAAAAAATAGAAAAAGAAACAAAAAGTTAGTGTTAAATTTAAAATCAAAATTTATTAAAATCGCGCGCATATCTTCTTACAATCATTTTTGTATAGCAAAATAATTTATATATAAATAGAATGGTGTGCACAGTATACAGAGTTGTTCATATAAACTTCCTTAACATCCTAATTACAACAATTGGGGGGGAATACTGCCAATTTAAATTATCATTAATTCTTTTACTACTCTTCTTTTCACTACGCACCAGATAAAGATCCTGAGAATTTATTATTATTATTATAATATGGTAGGCGTAAAATGCTCGGCAATTATATACAAGTGATTGTATTTATTTCACCAGAAAAAAAGGTATACCCCATCACTTGTTTCAATTGATGCAATGCACATTTTTCAAGATCAGCAATTCAAAAATTGTGAAGAAAAATAAAAACAAATACATTTTTCTGAAAATTTATAAACGAAACAGTTAACATAAAAAACCCTGTGTACAAATAATCAGATATATTGATGGATGTGAAAAGGATTTCAGATGAATGAATAATTAAGTATAGATATGAGAAAAATCAACATCAATATGTAAATCATCTGAAAAATCATTCAACTTGAATGTTTACAATTGAATTGCTTTAAAATTGAATATTCTTCTATTTTCTTTTCCACTGCTAGTTATATTTGCAAATAAATCAATAATAAATTTGTAATAAAAAATAATATTGAAACAGTTTAAAATTGAATTTTAAATGCGAGTATTTAAATCGATTATTTCAATACAATAAATAAATTAATAATTTCGATGAAATTAAAATATAAGTAATAAAAAAAAAATACAAACAGTTTAATTGTTTTTAAAGAAAATGTTGATATTCCTTTTTTTTTTTTTTATATATATTGTTAGTTATTTTCAAAAAGTAATGCCACCGGTTTTAATTATCAATTTTATGTGAAAATTCAATTTTCTATATGAATTACATTACGGTAAAGCAAAATAATCATCAATGGCAAAGATTATAATTTGTTGCTTCACAAGAAAGAAGAAAAATTTGTAGATCGATTTGATATAAAGTCAGTGAGTTCTTTATTTTTTTTTAAACCTATGCACCACCGCCTCCCACAGTGCATTATGGATAAAACAACAATAATCAATATTTTTTTGCTATCTGAAATTTCAGAACTTCAAATAAACGCAGTACATTCTAATATATTTTAGAAGAATATTACAAAATCATCAATTTAAAATAAAATGCATTACTTTTCAATTGAAAATCATTTTGCTTACGAATTTATTCCATTTAATTTCATTATAACAATCAATTTCATCAATAAAAAGTCACCCTTTCATTTTTTTCCCAATATAATTCAATTTGTTTCAATTGCGCGTTCAAAATGTTGAATTGAATAAAAGTCAAAAGTTTTTTTTTTCTGTGTATAGATAAAGAAGAGTTCACAGAATTGTATTTAGAACATATGCGAATAGATATCTGTTTCCTATTTTATAATTAATACATAAATCATATTCAATCAAATCAATTTTAAGAGATGAACATCTCGGATTGCATATTTACACATTAAATTATATACAATATTGAAATCAATTACATTATTTTTAAGGTATCTATAAATTAAATTATTCTATTTTTATTTTTTTCTTCATACACTTGATTTGTGTGCCAAAACCATGCAATTAAAAAGCACTTTGTAAGATAATCCCTTCAGTAATTAATTTTAACAAAACGTTTAATTTTCATATAGATGTTTTTTTTTTTACATACACATACACATATTTCGTACGTATATTATGTATTAGATTCATATTTATTAGGTGTACCAATTAATTTCCGGCTTTGGTCCATTGATGATTATAGGCTACCAATTAAAATGAAATATTAAAATTGTTGACATTGTGTATATGTCATTTTTTGCATATGCTTGGGTATAAGATAATTCCGTTGTGCAAAACCATTTATTGTATAAATTAGCAAGTGAAAAATGAAGTGTACAGAAAAGAGCATTATGCTGACCTTGTTTATACTAATGATGTTTAAGTATAATTGGATTAAAAATCGTTTTTGTTTTAGATTATTAATGGCTGGTAATGTAATTTGAATTTATTTCGATAATCCAAAATGTAAAAAATCGTGGATAGATCCTGGACAACCATCAACATCACAGACAAAATCGAGATGTTCACGGAAAGAAAAAAGGCTATGGCTGTGTTGAAATATCGTTTCATCACAAAAAAAGAACAAACAATAAATGTCGGAAATTAATTTGTACACCTAATACATATAAATGAATATGTAGTAAAATAAATTTAAATACATATTATATATCCCCTCAATAACTAATTCTATAGAATAAATTTATATGTACAAATAGATTATTTTATAAATAAAGAATACCATGGTATTATACAGAGGTTTTTATTTGTGTGAAAAATAGGAGGGAAATACTTTATGTTTTAAATAAATTTTAATGATGGTATTATTTATTACATATTAATTTTATAGTCGAATAATAAGTATAATTTGTGTACATTCTAATAATATATATAGTAAAAAATAAAAAAAAGTAAATAGTACATAAATCACTGTAAAGTATATAATTTTGAATTACATTTTTATTGAAATTATGTAAAATATTTGTAAATGCGTGTGGTATATACAAATACGAAACAATTTATATATATATAAATAAATAAAGTGTTTTTAATAGCATTTTTACTGATAACAAAATTTGTTTCTTCTGATATGACAAAAAAAAAACACACACAAAACAACAATAAAAACGATTTAAAATTTACAATAATTCTTTTTGTACATTATTTAGTACATGGTAAATCGGAGACGATAGGTACATTATCTCATATATTTTTTCCATGAAAATAATATCGTTGTCTCTACACTCTACACCTAATTCTTAATCATATCCTCGGTCTACACTATATGGTACACAAATATTTTTTATCATATCTCTGGTTCTTACAATAAATATACATTATAGCATATATTTCAATTGAATTTTCAATCAAATCCAATGTAAATATAGAAAGAAAAATAAAATTTCAATTTGTACGTTATTTTCTTTTGCTTTGATATACAAAATTGGAAAAAAAAATCTCTTGACAAGGCGTGTAGCATCATTTAAATAAATGCGTCAATTGAAAATTTACGCTTAAGGACATTTTTTTTCACAAAGTTCGATTACTATTTATTTATTTTTTTTTCTTTTATCGAAGAAAATTATATATTTGTTTGTGCAACAAATTCGTTTTTCTTTTTACATTCGCATATATATATACATTTTCAATTATTATTCAATCTATTATCATATATAAGAATTCCTTAATATAAAAAGGAGTATATGTATAATTGTGTATACATACACTTAATTTTATTTTTAATTTAATTTTTATTATAGTTAAAAAATAGAAAAATTATGTGCGAAAAAAAAATAATATATATATTGTATATTTTATATAAAGAGAAAAAGCTTTCAATTTGATTAAATCAATTTAATTTTGTTGCCTGAAGTCATATCGATAATATTATTTATTTTTACAAAGATAAGACAAGACAAGAACATTAATTAATCACATCTCGATTGAGAGGAGGGTATAGTAGTATATTGTTCAATACTATAAAATACGTATACATGATATAACAATCAATGGGTATGGTATATTATGGTGATATATCTAAAGGTATAGAATATATTTAACACATAATATACGTTGATTCTGGTATACAAGTTGATGACAAAAATTATTGATTTTCTTCTCTTTTATTTTTTTTTTGGCCAATGTACATTTAAATGAAAAATATAAAAGTTTACCTATATAAAATTTTTCTCGTATTACAACAACACTGTACACCCATATCTAATAATTTCAAATCAAAATAAATTAAACTCATTAGTAGAATGTTTCAAATGAAATTTATTTCATTTTTTTCTAATGAATTTTTCTTTTTCTTTATCTATTTATTATTATTTGAATTATATGTGTATGGAGGGTTATAAAATAATAGCCAGAGCTAACATGTAATTGTGAGGAAATAAATGTATAATGGTTGTCAGTGAGACAGTCAGGAAATATTTTTAGTAGATAAAATATATATATAAAAAAAATTTTACATTAAAGTTCCTTTTAAATATGTTGAATCTTAAAAGACACACACACACACACACGAGATTGGCATAAAAAGAAATTTAATCATTCCATTATAAATATTGAATCAATCGATTTAGATGCAAAATTTATATAATGGAAATAGTTTTTATGTTAAAATAATATATCGTTGTTTATGCAAATACTAAATTGCAATCAAAAATTATCGTGACAGATTGGTTGTGTTGAAAATAAGTGTTTGAATGGTTGGAAACTTGTTGAAGGACGTACGAATTACATTTTTTGAAATGAACCAGTCTCGATATTTTTTTTGAATGCAATAGTATATTTATAACAATATAAAATAGTATAACCATAAAAAATAAACTGAATTTTTTTACAATATTTGATGTAATAAGAAAATCAACTTTAATCTTTGTTTTTTTTTTCTTTTCTAATCACGTTACAAATTCTATATACATACAATTATTTTTATCGATCCTTATAAAACAACGGCTACATACTACAAAACCACCAAACATATAAAATAATATTATAGAATATTTTTAAATAATAATCATTATCATTTATGTTCCAGTTTCTTTATATATACTATCGTCAATTTTTTTCCCTATAAACGATTACACATTCTACAAAATAAACAAAATTAACTATATTATTTATATAATAATAATTTCTATATAATATAGGTACAGTGGACCCCATTTAAACACAGTACTTATAGAACACCAGTTTCGTATCAATTGTAAATTGACAACATCATGAATTATTATTATTTTTAATATTTTATGTGAATTTTCATATAAAGAAAACACAATTTCATACATCGCTGCATGAAAAACCACCGCCACATGCGTTCATAACCGAGGGACAACTGTGTACATCTAAGTATATTTGTTATGGCTGCGTATGTGTGCATTATGTTCAACAAACAGTAGTAGATTTAAATATTTGTCTTATCACCAAAAACGAAAAACAAAAAATCCAATTATTTTTCCCTCCATTAAATGCATTAAATAAAAATATTCATCAAGATAATCCACGCAATCACTTAATGGAATAATCATCATACTTATTTATACATACTACTCTATATACGTTATGTGTAGTACGTTGTTACTATATGGTATAGATAGATATGTGAATATTAGTATATATATGAATGGATGGATAGGCAGCAGACATGAGGAATATTCTATATAAATATATAATCAAACAAAACGAAATTAGAGCAAATATACATCATTGTCTCCTTCAAATAACTTATCTATATACTCAGTTTGTACGTAACGTACAATACATATATTACACTATAACACTATAACATATTTGTGTGGCATTGTCTTATACATTATAAATAATATAATATAATCCTATTCTATAGATTATTGCAAAAACAAGAAAAAAAAAAAAAAAACAACAAAAAAATTAATGATTTATGTTTGATACGAACATATATAAAGACATAACCATGTTAAAGGCTATTATTCGCTTCATCGCCTATTTGAGGTTTTTCCACAATATTCCAAATTCTATATAATACAATATAATACAAATATATACGACTATATAAATATGTACATATATTTGTATATGGTATAATGAAATTATTGTAGAATCGATTGATGGCAAACTGTGAAAAAAAAATCGTTTTTGGTTGACCCTTTTTTCTGTCCTCCGTTCATTCGATTCTAAATTTTTTTCATTTTTATTTTTTCATCTATAGATATATTTTTTTATACATAAATATATAAATTTAGATAGACAAGAATTTGTGAAATGGTTCTCCTCTCTATTTTTTCGATTATTGCTGATTATTGTAAATATAATATTTTATTTATTACATATTATTATTATTATCACAACAATAACAGGGAAATTAAAGAGAATTATAATAATTTTATATTTTCATAAAATATTTACATTTGTATGGATTTCTTTAATTAATTAAATCGTTGTACTTGTGAAGGAGACAACATTTACGAATATTTAATGAAGACAAATGTTTCATTTCACATTCGTTCCGGTTGCTTATGGGACGACACAGGGAATAATATAAATATATAAATTTTTATTACTGATTTTAATTGAATTAATTTTATTTTATTATGTTGTTATTATATTTTTATATGTGTTTATTAAAATAAAAAAATTATTATAGATAATAATACTCCCACACCACCACGCGGCGTGGTTCGAACAATGTGTACAACATGCAAATCTGTAATATTTGTTGTTACTAAAAAAAAAACTTTTATTTTATATGTATGATTTGTTTTGCATTGTATATAAAATATAATAAAAGATTTCTCTCTTTATACGGACGACACGATGCTATTTTATTACTTTAAATTTTATTATATTAAAATATTCATTTATTTAATAAAATATTCATAATTTATGTTTTTGTTTAGTATAAACAAAAGTATTAATATTATTATTCATTTTTGTCAGAAAATAAATTTTATATGCGGATTAATAAAATAAATATAATGTGATTTTTATAAGATTTTCGAGATATGGAATATTTTTCAATAAAATTTATTATAACAAAGATCATTTTATTTATATTGCCGTTCAAGTTATTTAGTTTCTTAATATAACTTTTAAAAGAAAATATCATCTTTTCATATTATTATTCTTTCATCGCATGTAATAAATGGAAAAAAAATGTATAAAAATATGAAATTTTTCACTAAAATTTCGTATTTTAATTTAATACATAAATAATAATAAAAAAAAGTAGTAAATATATATAGAAATTAATTTAATCAAATATTAATCAAAAATGTTTTGTAATCAGTAATCAGTAATTTTCACGTTTTTTTTTTTTTCTACGTTAATCTAATTATTATCAGTGTGCGTAAATATAATTATCGTCGTATTTAATAAACTATATATATATATTATATAACTTATTTTATACCTAATAATAGAGTGACTTATATAAATATATATAATTTACTGGTAAATTTAATTTTATAAAAATTGATAATAATATTAATAAAAAAAAAAAACCATTTGACATGGAGCAACAAATTGTAAGACAAAGATTGATTACAGACAATTTCTGTCGCCATATATTTTCTTACAAAATATTTAAGCTATATATATATTTATATAATATTATATATATGAGTGTATTTGATATTTATGTCCAACTACTTGTCCGAAAAATAACCGAAAATTGATCATTCAAAAGAAATCAATAAGTGGAAGTGACGATAATTTCTTATTTGACGATGACCGCCATACATGCAATAATATTCCCAATATTTTCAAGCGACATAAAATAAAAGTAGTTTGATGTAATTGTTAAACTTGTGCAAAAATCCACGTTTTTCAGTTAAAGGAGAATATTTGCAAAACAAAATAATTTTAAAATAAATAGTTTGCTTTTTTTTTCTTAATCCATTTCGGTTATATTTCGGACAGAGGCACAAACAAATATTAAAGTGATATTGGCATAAACGTGTGCGTATAAAAATCAACGTTTTTTGTGTAAATAAGAATAAAATATGAGAATATATCTCTGTATCTATGAAACAATTTAACAGAGCAATATTTTATAGATATTTTTATGTGGTATGAAATTGTTTATAAAATAAAATCAATTTGTGAATATATTTTATTTGTAAAATTGGTACAAAATATATTATTACAGAAAAAAATTTGGAAAAATAAATAAAATGAAAAAAGAAACAATGACGTAAACAAATACAGAAGCCAAAAAAAAAAAAAAAATTCCCAGAAATAATAATAACAAATTTTACCATTATATAATAGAGAAAAAGAAAGAATAAAGTTACACAAATTCATTTTTATATTTATATATATTTATTTCCTGAAATTTTCTGCATTTATTTTTGTTTATTTATTTGCTTATATTGGTACTCGTCGTATATGATTTTATATAGGCTAAATAAAAAAACATTACCGCACCAAACAGTAGTAATACATGGTAATACCCCAACAAAGAACATATACCAGAGAAATACACACAAAAAACAAACGATATCAAAATAAATTATACCAATACAATTTCAATTCATATAATAATACGACAGAAAGATTTCGAAAACAATATATAATATAATAGGTGGGTAAGTATGAATATGCCGTTTATTCTTTGCGACTAACATAAATAAACATTTTGAAAACTTAGAAGTAAACTTATAATGAATGTAATTGGCATCGTTAAATGTAAAATTTAATTTCGATTTATCAATACAATGAAGAAAATGAAAAAGGTTTGAGTATTTGCTAGCAATAGACCAAAAAAGACGATAATTTAGCCTTACTTTTAAACAATACAAAAAAAATAAAAATAGAACACCTTTTTCTGATCTTGCACCAAATACACAACAAAGCATCCTTTCCTTAAGTTTAGTAGTCAATTTTACTGCAATATTTCAGATTGATTAGAATTATCAAAAATATGAAATTTCTCAATACCAGAGCAACACTACAATTCAAAAACGACTTCCTTGCGGCAGCTATGTTTCACAAGTTATTTTTCAATTCGCGGACACTCCATTTACATATATGGTATCCCGTTATCGTTTGTGTCAATTTATTGAATACAGCACCAAAAAATTAGCTCAAAGACCTATGTTATAAATGAAATGTCTATATACTAATTAGAACAAAATGTTACTAACGTTCAGTTGCGAATTTAGCATGTCAAACTATAGAATAATTTATTTGTTGGTGACGGCGATGTCATACTTACACACATCGCATTAGTTTATATTTACATAACAACAATACTCCAGTCATAGTTATTTATAAATAAGAAAATATTCTATTTGTGGTTTTTTTCCGTGAACAATACAGAGAAAAACTTTATTGAATATAATATTGATTATGTGAATTTCTGATCTAATGTAATTTATTGAAATGGTAAACTATTAAATAAATGAATCAAGAAACAGTAGAATGTAATGTAAGAAAATAATGTAATATAATGTTAGTAGGTAAGTATTTACAATAGGTAAAATTAATTTTTTTAAATCAAAATATGTATACACTTCAACTTCAACCTTCTATACAGCAAAGTAGTTTTTTTTTTTTTTGTATTTAAAACTGATGGATGAATATACATAATTTTGTAAATGAAAATTCAGTCAACCAAAAATACTAATAAATTATTTAGGTAATACACCATATTACAAACATATACTTATAAAATCAATTAAATTAAAATTAAATTTATACACCATATGCTAACATTTTCTACGTTATTATATTGTACTATATATATAAATTCTATCAATAATTCATCTCTTATACTTCCTCATCAATCTCAAAACTGTCACCATAAAATATATCATAGAACAACGTATCCAACGTATCGTATCGTATCGTAATATAAAAGTAATATATACCTCTATCCTCTATAAAATGCTGAATTTCACATTCAATCATTTTTATTTCATTTATTAATACATATATATATATATGAGTTGGAGTAGGTTTATATACATATATTTATGTATTGTACATAACAATGGGTGCAAAAAGTACCAAGACTAAACATTTAATTTGGAATTTATTGTATTTACATGGTATATTCAAATTTCTTTGTATACGTATGGCAATTGTTTTTCAATTGTACGTATAATTAATTCAATTATAGTGAGAAGAAATATTCCATACTGCTTTGTCTTTGTATAAAGTCATATTGTTAAGCGCTGGCGAATAGAGTTTAAAATATTGCAAACAAATTTCTTACATCAACACAACAACACAGGCGGAATCGAATTCGCTTTGGACTCGGATTGTTTATATTTATTATCAACGAGTTTAAAGAAACCAAAAACAGCCATAATATGGTACACGATAGTAATGAAAAATTCTACTGATCGGATTTCAAATAAAAGGAATCTCAAGATAATCCCTATGTATGCATATAAAATGTAAGCATGTCTAGATGTGTTTTAGCCTCTATGCTCATATCGAGTAAGTATATGAATTGATTCTGCTAATAAAGATTTCTTAGCGAAAATCTAATAAATCTTATTTTCTCTCAATTCTTGTTTTTTTAATTTCATAAAATGCGGAGACCAAATTCAAATATACTTAGCATTAGAGAATAAAATAATGAACTTTGCACGCAGTATCATTTCGTTAATTTATTTATTTATTTTCTGAATGTTAATTAATAAATATAAACAAATTTAATAACACCTTTTATTTAAACCCTTAAATCTTTGTACTTTTTGAAAATAACAGTATACCGCATCATAATTTCAAAAGGATAATATAGAGAAAAAAAAAAGTATATTATATAGATATACGTATGTTGTGTGTGTTGCGTTGTGTGTGTGTGTCTTGTATAAGCATTGTAACACAAAAAATTGAAATTAAATATGAAAATCCAAGAGCACGTATATTTCACACAACATAAAATAATATAATATATTATTAAAATATATATGAATATATTGTTTGTATACATCACAATCATTCATAAATACATGATATTCAAGTATAAATGTATTGTAATATACTCATTTATATATACGTATATTTATATTGATGGAATGAATTCTGTTAAGGATGCGATGAGGACAACATCAAATTGAATTTAACCCTCCAATATAAATATTATCAATACAAATGGTATAAATCAAAATCCTAAAATTATATTAAATCGTGTTTTGAATTTTACTGATACAGAATATCACATTGTACATAATATAATATATATATATATTTATAAATGCCTGTGTTTCACCCCATCCCCTATTTTCATGTATACATATGTATAATAAAATTTGAAATTGAAGTGTTATAGTAAAAGTTAATTTCATATGGACAATAACATTTATTTATAAATATATTTGCAGATAATAATTAATAATGTTATCAGTATATAGTTTTATATGTAACCAAAAAAAAAATAAAATGCATAATAATAAATAACACAATTCATAGACAAACACATACAAAATATAAAATATATATATAATAAATTTTAAAAGTTTAAATGAAAATTAACAAAGAACAAAATGATTGACATATAGGAAATTACATGCCATAGAAATATAGTTATATTAAAATCATATTTTCCATATCTCGTTTATTGTTTGTGCATCGTTAGTAGCAGCAGTAGCAACACAACGTACATATAGATATTATAACATTATGGATGCATATGATATATATATTTTATATATTATTAAAAAAATTGCTTTAACAATAGAATTTTCATTTATGGAAAAAAAAAATTAAAAAATTAATACGTGACACGTTACGTTAAAAATTCATTTGACATAAATTTGATTTTATTTCATTATATAGAAAAAAAAAAAAAAAAGGATTTTTTTACATAATTTTAAAAATCAATTTATTAATTATATTCATATAAATTTTTTGTAATGCAATTATATCATCGTTAGCAGAGTGTACGAATTATAAATGTTGACAAAAAATTATCTAATATAAAATTGGAAATTTTGTCATTTTCATTTATTATAATTTTTTCAAAACAATTTCTATTTCTATATACTTTTTGCATATATATACATTCATAAATCGGAAGATGAGGGTAAAAGTTTTTAATTTTGATATTGTCGCCTACGGGACAATTTGCAATAATATAATTTCCGTCACCGCAACAACAGCACACACTATTCTATTAATTTTCTTATATTTGTTTATATATATATATGAGTATATACGTTATGAATTAGATGTATTTTAGTAGCAGTAGTAGTAGTAGCAGTAGCAGTAGTAGTAGCAATAATAGTAGTATTTTAATAATATAATTTACGACTTTACAATTACTTCATTTACCATTAGCATTTTATTAACATAATTTCTTTACAGTAAAGTTAATTTATTTATTAATGGATTTATAATTGGATTATCGTCGAGATTATTGGTCACAATTGACAGAAGGATGTGTTTAAAATACTATGCAATTAACATATCGATTGGGAATATTTGTGGTGAGTTGCTGCGAGAAAACAATCAATTCACAATTATTTCAACAGATTAGTTATGAACGGGTCACAAAAATTAAACAAACAGCGCTTTACTAAAAAAAACCATAGAATATAAAATCGATCTGACAATTATTGATAAAATTAAGAAAAATTTAACAGTAAATGTTTCAAATATAAAATTATGTAAAATATATGAATCCTTTATTATTTTCCCAGCTATTTATAATTTATTTAATACAGTAGCATAAAATTATAATCGCATATATATTATATTTATTGATACGCGAGACAATGAAGATAAGCTATATTTAACTTATAATTACGTACGGTATACAATGTACATATCTATTTATATTAGATAGATGTATGGTTTCGATGAGACTATAGTATATAAAATATAGAGTGTTAAATCGAAATGAATATAATAGCTTACAGCTATTTGAATATTGGAATATAATAACGTTTCTGGTCAAATTATGTTGTTAAATATTTTATACATATATTTACCCCGTCGCATTTGATGACACATTGTTGATAAAACACAAGTTATTATTGCGGATGATGATTTTTGTATATTACAATTTAGTTGTTTTTAATCGATATGTGATATTAAAAAGATTCATATACTCGTGTACATCAAAATTGATGTTAATGTTGAATTTATAATTACATTTTATTCTCATGTTTCCAAATAGTATTTAAATTATATATCAAAGTGATGATATATTGTAACAATCGAAAAAAAACAATCATTAAAATTTATTATTATTATTATTATTATCGCCACCATCATATATTTACAGCATTATAACAATTATACATTTGTATACAACAATTTGTTATTTATTAAGAGGCGTCAAATTCATTGAAAATTTCAAAGTATTTAACAAAAAATTATTTCTTTTTTGTAATATTACTATTATTTATATTTCAATCGAAAATAGAAATCAGAACAATAGGCATTTTTTTTGTATATATATAAATAATTTTTTGAACAGCATGTGATTACGGATAATAAAAATATATATAGTATAATTTTGCAATATAAAGATGAGGTTGCTTGCTTTCTCTCTATATATTTTTGAATGTATAATAAATAAAAAAAAAGTAAACGTTAAAGTAAAATAAAAAAAAATAAAATAGGAAATATTTCCCTTTTAGGGTGAGTATTTTTATATAAAAATATAAAAATTGAAAAATCAAACGATTGGAAAAAAAAAAAAAAATTGTAAACGGTATAAATATATAAAATTATTGAAAGCAAATTATTTCGACGATTTCCTTCTTATATAAAATAAATGGATTGAGTATTACATACCACCACACCTTTTTGTGTTGATTGTTTCGTATATAATGTTTCTTTATTTAGACACCACACCACTATCACATCACATCACAACGAGACTTTGTTTTATTTATATATAAATTGAATGAAAATTTACATTTGAAATTTAAATAAATTATATATGTATATTTTTACAGATGAAACAAGGACAATTTTTGAAAGACTGTGTACAAGAAGAAAAGGAGATGTAATAATAATAAAATAACAATTCTTATATATACATTTACTGTAGGTAAATTCAATTATTTATATTGGGCTTAAATTTATGTATGGTATTCATACCGTACGTATAGTTTTGGTTAAATGAATCGTATACAATCGTAATGGGGTAAATCGATTATTTATTCATAATATAAAATATATTTCATGTATCATTTTTAAAAGTGATGAAAATCAAACAAATTTTTAACAAATCAAACTCAACAGTTATCTAAAATATCTTGAAATTGGTCTATTTTTTATGCAATGTCGACAGACCTTTGTTATCTCATGAGACTTATCATCATATTTGGGATGTTTCGGTATGGATCTAATGTCTAATTTTCGAGAATTCAATTTGGAAAATCATTGAAATCTACTTGAACCATCGATATTGCAATTTAACTCCCCGCTCATACGTAGTTTTAACAGAAATACTACAATTAAGTACTGACCCTTCTGAGTTTGTGATCGGAAGAAGTACGGTAATAGGACTGTAAATTTTAGAATACATATATTAAATCAACGATTATTGTGAATTCATCTTTGAAAAATATCTAAATTTATACCGTCAATTAACATCAACATTTTGGCGTTTATCTTTTTGGTGTCTTTACATCTTTTACTATATGTTTTTGCTCAAAATATTTATTCTCTTATTAAATATTGTTTGTTTACAATAAATTTTTACCTGTTGATAAACAAAACCGGTTTGATTGATTTTTTTTTTTTTTTGTAATATCTTTGTTTATAGAAGAAGCATAAAACATCTCCTCTCTCTCTGTTACATTTATTCAAAATTTTTCCAAAATCTTGCATCCACAATTTCAAAGGAATTTAAAAATAACTATAATAACAAAAAAAAAAAACCTTAAAATATTTGTAGGTGTGTGTGTGTGTGTAAGTGATCAAGTAAAACTCCTAAAAATTCAGTTGATATAAATATTCTATTCCATGATGGCGACAACGCGTTAGTAAATGGTGCTATAAAATTGTGTGCTAATATTTTAATTAAATTTAGTGTTATAAAATAATTAAATATATTATTCTATTATAAATTGCAATATTTAAAATTTAATTCAATTTATAAAAAATAAAGTGAAATTTGTTTGTCTGTCAAATACCAGCATTTTTTTTTTTAATAAAACCAACAATTTTGTTATTGTTGTATAAATTCTTGACTTAAAATTCCTATTGAACTACTTATTTTTACATTACATATTAATAATTATATTTTTAAGTGTATTGAACTTTGTGATTGGTGCATGCGTTTTGTTTTAAGTGAAAATGAAAATAAAGTGTTTCCGTGCAATAATACAAAATAAATTATAAATAGAAAAAAAGTGCATATAATCAATACATTAATAATGGGAAGCCGAGGAGTTCCACCACCACCAATACATTCAAAATTTTGTGATAAAACACATGTTGGTCTATCAAAATTATTAGATGATTTATTAAAATTAAGTAGTGATTCGGATAGCGCTGACATTGTATTTATTGTTGGACGTGAACGAGAAGAAGAACGTGTCTATGCACACAAAATAATATTTATGGCAAGGTAGGTAATAACATTTAAAAAAAAATGAATATAAACGTTTTTTTAATATATTTTAACAACAATGGAAAATATGTATAGCGCACATTGAAAAAAATCATTTTATATTTGTTTGTTTTGTTGCACGTTTTGTGTGAGCGCGTGTGTATGTGTGTGTGTGTGTGCGTATGTTTGGCATTTTAATATACAAGGTGTTTCACTAGGAAAACCGGTAATAATATTAATTCAAAATAGACATTTTTAAATTTAGTTTTAAGGTACTTATTGTTTCGAACTAAGCATAAAATAAAAGAAAAGTTAGGTCAACTTGTAGAGTGAAATAAGCATTTGGTTTCAATATTGAATAATTTAGCAATGCAATAGAAACAGATTTTATACCGAAATAATAATTAGTTATTTGTCATGCAGTTCAAAAACGTTTGAAAAATCACAACGTTAAAATTTTTTTTTTTTTTTAAGTCATATTTTGCTCCAAGTGGAGCTTTTATGTCATCTATTAAACCTTTCATTACAACCAATTACTCCGCATGGGGGTATATAACAATTTACCAATTGTGTACTGTACTGTATTGTAATTAACGAAAGATAGATGTTTTCAAAATACTATTATTTTTATATGGGTGATTAGACCATAGTTATGTGTGTGCAGACATTGTTAATCTTTGAATAGCGTCCAACACCATATTTACAAAGATATCCGTTTTTCTTTTTATTCCATCAAAGAACAAATGGTCTCCCAGCAGAAAAATTTTAGTATTAAAATAAATACCGAAAAATATTTTATGAAAAATAGCGGATTTGAACCCGCTATATTTCATGATTAATATAAATAATATATATATTTCAGCGCTATGCAGCTGCGCTACTGGGTGTATTACAACGTGAATTTAGCATTATATTATTATGAAAGATATTTACTTGTGTATTGGTATAGAAAATTAGAAATCATTATAATGTTGTACGCGTCGTGCTATTATAATTTATAATATAATCTAACGATCGAATTATGACGATGGGCATAGCTTTGAAGATGAGAGCGGTCGACATTTATGTGTGTAAATGTTACAAATTATCAATAAATTTCTATTCTACAATAAATGGTAATACACATGTTTAATATATTATGTGGAGATATTAATACATACATTCATACAAAATGCATTTTTACACATTCTAAATTTTTACTTTTATTAATTCAATTAAAGCGTCTCTCTCTCTGTTGGGAAATTAAAGCATCAACAACAAACAAAAAAATTAATGAAATTATTACAATTTCTTTTTGTTAGATTTATATCAATAATTTTTAAAAACGTTCGTGTAAATATTGCACAATGTACACAACAACTACACACACAGCAATCACGGTAGGGAAAAATCTAAAATGCATTTACTAATTTTTTTTTTTATTATTCCTTCTGTGTTATTTTTCACAAAAACATAATAACGTAGTTATTATATTTAATAAATTGTATAAAACTGAAAATATAAAACAGGAAATTGAAAAATATTATATAAAATTGTTTCATATCCGTCAAAAATATATTTCACAAAAGAAAATGAAAATTAAGTGACTGATGGAAAAAATATATATATATTAAATTGAACCACCGACCCCGCTCCCTCCCTCCCAAACATTAAATAAATAAAAAAGTTGATATAATATGTGGAGGAGGATGCAGATATAACAAAACAAAAATTAAAAACTACCGAATATATAGAAACTGTGACTTAACTCTGACAACAATATTATAACACAAAATGTATATAATGAATAATGGACCAAAAAGGATATCATGATACATGTATTTGAACACGAACACACACACACATATATTTTATAATAAAACATTTGGTTTTTTTATTTTTCGAATTGTTGCATTTTTGATAAGTTTGGGATCAGTTTTTTTTCTCATTTAATAGAGAGTGTATTGACATTATATTCACACAAAAGTGTATAATAGCAACTGTTTTATTAGTGATTCAATTCTATTGTTATAAATTTTCATATTACAGTTGCGGATGATGGTAAAAAAAAATGTATAATGGAATCATATTATATAATAATAGTAGTAGTAGTAGTAGTAGTAGTTGTAGTATTTGCAGAATTTTAATGGAAAATATGGAAATAGCATTTTATGTTCGTATTTTTATATATTGTATTTATGTATTTTTATTATTCAATAAGTTGAGATTTATTATTGATAAATTGAATGACAATAACTTTATTGGATTTTTCATTTGAATTGGAATCTTATGAATTTCATATTAAATACATAAAAAAAAAAGTGGATATTTTTCTATTCCTCAACAAATATTGTTTAACGTTTAAATAATTCAGACCATGATTATATCTGAAATAGGCGGTGCATTCAACTTTAAATGGAAAAATCGATAATTATTCTATACGCCACTTTATCTGCGTATTTTATATAGAAATTCTAATATATAATTAATACAATTTACAATTTCACACATGTGAAATGTATTTTAAATACTACGAATTACACATTACTTAAATTAAAATATTCATATCAAACACATACTACTCGAATTTACAATCAATTAATTAAAATTTAAATATTTTATCAAGTTTATTTTTTCTTGTATCAATTAAATTAATTAATAATATTAATTCAGAGAAAAAAAAACACACACACACATCACTAATGTAACTACCCTCCAAAAATAATTATATATAATAACTTTTTAAAGTTTACCAGAAAATTTATAGCTTCAGTTATTGTTTTTTTTTTAATATACAAAAAAGTTTACATATAACATTTCAGAAGTAGTTCGAATTTTCTCTTCAATGCTATGCACAACAATATATTGTTAATATGTAATGTACACAACTAAAATAATATATAGAATATAGAATTGTTATACAAAAATCCTACTATATTCATATTTAGGTTAAAAGCAAATATACATATAATATTATTTCTTCTTCTGTATTACCATACATTATAAAAATATATACGAATTATATTTCTGTATACCTTTTTTTTTTTTACGTTTCGGGAATTTGAAAGGATAACATTTCATGGAAAATAAATATATAATATTCTATTTCAACCGTAAACAAATGTTTTTTCTTACTTATATATTCATTCACCATTCATTCTATATATATATACATTTTTTATTATTATATTATTATAGTTGTTGTTGGTGTTGTCATTATTTTTTATATATTGTATATATATAATTTAACAACAAATATAACAATCTAAATCTATATATAAAAATTTCTATTATTTTATAATACTATATTTGCGGTACGAGTAAATATGTATTTTTATGAACTGTTGGATGATATAAGGGAATACAAAAAAAAAAAACCGTGACTTGATAATAGTAATTTTTCAAGGGTGTAATTTACATTGAATGTTACTTTATGATGTGTCAAAAATGCTATTATAAAGTATATATAAATTATATTTTATATTTATGAATGTATTTATATGTACATAAAATAAATTATTTATAATATTTATATGTTGTTCTTTTCCATATATTCGTCGACTCGTATGTTATATTATCCTGTTTTTATAAAAGAAAACAATATGTAAATTGGAAAAATGGGGAAACAAATTCCATGATTACGTGAATTATTATTATTTTTTTTTCGTATTTTGTTATTTATGTTATCATTTTAAAGGTAAAGTTAGAATATATATATATATTATTGATTTAAAAGGTAGTAGCCAAAGACAGAGCGGTGATGGCGGTGGTGGAAGTGACTATGTCACTTAAAAAACCTGCTGGATGATTTACAGACAATAATGTATTAATATGAACGACAGCGATAACTAATGCCGTACCTAATAATATTTTTCTGGAAGCAGCTTACCACTTGAGCACTTGTTAGCCATCAAAATCGTTCATGTTGAAAACGATTAAAAAAATAATTGTTATTCATAATAGCTAACACCAATTCATTGCAATCAACATATCTACGGAAACTTCCTTTTAACCGGACTGCTAAACACCATAAAATCTTTTCTGAAATAGCATTACTATGCTGAAGACAGCAAAAGGCAAAATGATCAATAGATGACTTTGAAAAACTTAGGCGCGAACAATTATAATTAACACAAATAAAATAAACATTAGATGGATAAACAAATTTTCATAATAAAATATTCAAAAATCTAATTAAATTTCTAATGTAAATAATTTTATCGAAAAACGAATATTATATTAGTATTAAATTAAAAAAAAAAAGGAAATAAAATATCAATATCGGTCCCCAAACAACACAACCAAAAACATGTACTCCAATCGAAGATATTGTGTTATTATTATCTATACATCAGAACGAATATATTTGATGGCAAATAGAAAATGTAGGTGATATCGGGGTTATTCTCGGCGGATTGTCATAGTTCTATTGTAAAATAAAATAACATTATTTTATGTAATTTAATGAAATATTTAAGTAATGTGGTAGATACTACAGCTGGCGATAAATACGTGCTTTTAGCTTTTATACACCCACATTAAAACACAGCACACATCAATTGCCTACGGTAATGTATGATAAATTTTCTATTTTGACGATTCAGAAACGGTCACGACAAAAAAAACGTAGATGAGCAACTGGAAAGATATAGTTATCGCTGCATGTTATCGTTAGCAATTGGCTCATTTATTAAATAATAATTTAATACAACAAATTGTTGAAAATTAATGGTTCTACTACAACACCATATACAAAGAAATGCTAATCGAGTTCGAAGAGGAGGTTTTTTTAACACCAGGACTTAGCTACAAGTGGTTACATGAATCCATGGGAAAAGTTATGATCTTTAAGCAAAAAAAAAGACCCATATTAACCCTACAGCAGAATAACTAAATGCATACAAATATAAATCTATTTATACAGAATGTATCAATAGATATCAGCCATCGATTTATGGTTAATTCTTTTATTACACAAGATCGATGGATTTTTTTTTATTGTAGTCTCATCATTAAAATAAAATACTACACATATCTAAAAATATTTATTTAAGAATTTTGCAAATATTTTTAATTAACCATCAATAGGAATTTATCAAAGACAAACAAACGCATATATATTACAGATAATGTATCTGTTCAAAAACACACATAAAATGTCACATATAATCAGTCATTCTTGCGGTTATCTTTCGATACAACCTATATATAATATATTGAAAAGCTTTGAATACATATAAGGTCTTAAAATGATGATGTTTACATAGGATTTCAACTTTAATAGAAAATGTTGAAATTGAATTTAGACTATTACGTGTTTTCTTTTTATTTTCTATCCATATCAAATTGAAAATAAAATAAAAAAATAAAAAAAAAATAAAAGGGTGATAGGATTTTAAAGGCTTTACTTTTTTTTTTTTTTACTATATTGAGCACTCGTCTCTCGAAAGATAAATATTTGTTACAAGAATATCTTAAATAAAATAATCATCATGTAATATACTTGCAAAATATACTTAAATTTAAAATGTTTGCTAAAACCACACACACACACATGAATCGTGCATATTATAATAATAAGATAAAGAGATAAAACAATCAGTATGCATTACATAAAACCATAAAACAATCAATTAAATATATTTTGTGTATAAATATTTATTCACGTGTTGTTTTCGATATGTTTTGTATTTGTTTTGTTATATTAATTTTTCAGATGTAAAAGTTTTCAAAATACAAAAAGAGGTGAAATATGTAGAATACCCGGAAGTTCAGTAACACAGACTGCCCACGGTGCACCAACACCAATTCGTTTACCAAATGTTAATGCAGAAGTTTTTCGACAATTTGTTATTTACATTTATACAGGAAAGGTAAAATTTTTACGATATTTTATCGATTTAATTTCTATTTATAACTAAATTTTATTTTACTAATTAATACAGGTTGTGATTCATATATCAATTTGTATGTCTAACTTCGAATCATCCGCCTCTCTTATAGTATTGTAAAGAAAGAAACTTTCTTTCTTATTATTATTAAATCATAATGCATAAAAATTAACAACTGCCATGATTATTTAATTTATTTATATAATTTAGAACAATATATTTCAAACAACAACGAAAAATAATAACAACGAAAAATAATTGTAAAAGTTAAAAGTTTTCATTTTCAGTATAACAATAACAAAAAAAAAAAAAAACTAAATAACAACAGCAACAAAAGAATTACTTATAGAATTTGGGGATTGAAACCACTTAAAAATTTTCTTCATCTATACCGCGATATATTATATTTAACTTTCTTTTTATTTTTTCATGTTTTATAATTTAAATTAAATTTTATTATTATTATTTTGGCATATACAAAAAAATAAATGATGAAAAGTTTTGTTATTGTGAGAATAGAAATTTTCTATAAACACTTATAAGTAGTTAAATTTTGTAGTCTCGCTTCGCGTCGCGTCTCTCTTTTTTTTTTTTTTTGGACACAGAATAATTCTAAAATCTAAATTAAATCTCATATTTACCTATTTTTTTTTATTACACAATTAGAATCACCTATTGTATTTAATTATAATTTATTTTATAGATAACATTAGAAGATTCTCGTGTCTTTGAAATGATGACATTGGCGCAAGACATTGGTGTCGATGAATTAAAAATGGCATGTGAAGATCATGTTATATCAACATTATCGGTAACAAATGCATGTACATTATTAACAGCTGTAACAGAAATTCAAGAAAAAGCATCTGGTAAATTGTATTACATTTTTAAACATAATCATTTTATTTATAAATTTATAAAATTCTACTATTTTGTTATGTTATTTAGCAGCAATTGCTAACAGAAAAGTGAATTTTATTGTACCTAAGTAGAACTTTCTGTATTTGAAAAATTCGTTATAATACTCGAATAAAATATATAATAGAAAAAGTAACATAGAAAAAAAAACCTTTTCACCTATATTTTTTCAGTTTACGTAGTACATTTTCATATTTAAAAAATGTAATTCGACCTTTTCCCATTTCGGATTTTTTGTTGTTTTTATTTCTATTTCTGAAAAAATATTGTTGTCTTTTCTCTTTTATATATGGAGCTTAAATTTTACTGCAAAACAAAGTAATAAACCATAAACGAAATATCTATTGATTCGTAGATGGCATTCGTTTGTATTTAGGAGAAGTATTTACACTTAAAATAAATAATATTTGATATGAAAAATATTTGATAGAAAAAAATATTCATATAAATAAAAATTAATTAATTTAAATTTTTATCCAATATATAGGCGCAAAATGTACAGCAAGTTTTATGCAACGTTGTATTGCTTTCATTGGTGAAAATGCTGCTGAAAGTGTTAAAACAAATTCATTTTTAAATTTAAGTAAAGATGGTCTTATCAAATTGATATCATCCGATTATGTAAGTCATTATATGTTATTGTTTTATTTAAAATAAAATAAATTAATTAAGAGTGAGATCGTTAAAAATTTTATAAACCATTAGCAAATGCATCCCTTTATCTTGAACATCTTCTTTATTTTATGTGATTTATTGTAATATACAAAAAAAAAAAAAAATAAAAAAGGAACAAAAATTTAAGTGTAAATAAATATTCCATTGAAATATTGCGGTTTTAATTTGATCGAACTAATTTTTTCAATGGCATATGAATTATAATTAAACTATATAAAAAAATTAAAATATGTATATAATATATTTCAATTTGATCTAATTTATTTAAAATATATAGTTTTGTTTAGAAGAAGAAGATGTATGGCGTAGTGTATTGGTATGGGCAAAACATAAAGCTGGTGTAACCCAACAAACTGTACATTGGACGGAAGAAGAACGGATACGTGTTTGTCAAAATTTGAGTGGTGTTATGGGACACGTACGTTTATTATTAATTGATAGTCAAGTATTTGCTGAAGAAGTTGAACCGACTGGTGCTGTGCCAATGGAATTATCATTAGAACGTTATAGATTGGCAGCGCTGCAAACAAGTAACAAATTACCAAATGGTTTAAATAATAATAATAATAATTCTTTATCATCGTTTGGTGGTGGTATTGGTGGTGGTGGTGGTGGTGGTGGTGGTGTTAATGGTATCGGCAGCGGTGGCGGTTCTATTGTTAGTGGTCACACAGGTTTACTATCAGAAAGTGATAAACGATTACAACCAAGATTATCATTTAATATGTTTCCAGATTCATGTATATTAAAAAATGATAAATTACATTTACAAAGAATTTTAAATAATTGGTGAATAATTGTTTTGTTTTTTATTTTTAAAGAAACATTTGAAAATGATTCTAATTCTATTTTATTTATTTTTTAAGGTATGGCGTTCCTAAACAAAATTGGACATTAATTTTTCGTGCATCAACACATAATTATTCAGCCGCTGCATTTCATCAACATTGTGATAATATATCGCCAACATTTGTTATTGCAATGGTAAAATTATTATAAATATTATGTGAAAATTTAATTACGAAACATATTTACATTTACTTGTATTTTTTCTTGGTTAACCAGAATGATCGTGGTGACATAAGCGGTGGATTTAGTGATGTTGCGTGGTCACAAACACATAGAAAAGGCGGTTTTATACCGTCCGAACGTGCATTTCTGTTTGCATTAAGTGTAAACGGTGGATCACCAACAAAATTTGATATACAAAAAAAACCATATGCCATTTGTTATCATCAAGAGTAAGTGTAATTATAATTAATTATTTACAGGATATTACGAATAATGAAAAATTTTAAATGTTTTTAGTCATGGACCAATTTTCGGTGGTGGGGCTGATTTATTAATTACCGACGATTGTAATAATAATATGAATTCATATTCAAATTTACAACATTCATATGACGGGCCACACGCAAGTGTTCGAAGTTTATTTAGTGATTATCATTTTTTAATTAATGAATATGAAGTTTATACATTATCCGATTTAAGTTCAAAAGATATAACAAATAAAATAAAACATGAACGATATCAATAATTTACAGATGAATATTTTTACGATTGGAAAAAGAAAATGGAATAAATGTGAAAATTGATAACAATTATGTTTTTATTGTCATAACCTCAGTCACAGCTCGTCCCCCCTCTGTTACATCTTATAAATTTGAATTTTGAAATTAATCATGTCTTTACTATATACAATTTTTTTTATAATTCGACTATGAACTTTATTAGATAGGGCAGTCTGATGCCGCTATAAAGTCCTTAAACATTTCTTTATACCGCTCAACAATCAATTAAAAAATCAATAGAAAAAGTACACTTTGTTACAATGATAAATTGTGAAATTCAACCCTTATTACAGCTTTTCATTGTGCAGCTGTCTAAAAGTTATAACATGTTATTATGAAGACGAAAAAAAAAACCATTTCGTAATACAAGTAAAAATTGACTTTTACAAAACATTAAAGTTACAATTTTTATGAGTCGTAATAAATTATACAATATAGTTTAAAATTAAATTTCAAATGTGGTGGATTTTTTTTAAACATTCTATTATTGAGGATTTTATTCTGAGATGCAATAATTTAATAGATTATAAAAACGATAACAATTAATTATAGAAGTCATAATTTAGCTAATTTGAAAATAATGCGGGATGTATTTTTTTGCTTTCTAACAATAAAATAAATTGCAAACCGATATTAGACTATAGCTTATTTTAATTATATCCATTCCGCACACAAACATATTAAATGGTAAATTATTATATACAATTTTAATTAGAAATGAGCATTTATTTAATAATCTCTTGGTATAAAGCTACTATAAAATGCTCAGATATATATATAAACTCGCATAATTTATACCCATTTAGTCTAATACAAAAATATAAATTAAAAGTATATCTTTCTTTCTATATCCATTGATATTTTGAAAGATTTTCATTTAAATTCTATATTTATAACTTGTTTTTTAAGGTTGGTCTCCAAAAGAAAAAAAAAAAAAAAACATCATAATTTTTGTGATTTTATTTTCAGACAATATACAATAACATCAAACGATAATACCCGCGCGATTGAAATTATGTTAAACCATTGCTGGATTCAATCAATATGAAATTTATATTATCGATTTATACATATATTTTTTGTTAATCGAATAATCGAATTACGTTACAAATAAAAATTTATTATTGATTTTTGATACTTTATAAGTCTAAGTTATTTTTTTTTTTAAATTATTATTATTAATATTAACATATTTACGTTTAGGTCAAAATATTTGCTAACGAAAAATCCATTCATGCTTTTTCTTTTATATATATATTTTATATACAAATACCAATATAAATTTAAATATTTTTAATATTCAGTTATCTTTAACCATATTACAAAAATTTATTATTTAACATAAAATAAATAAAATAAATAAAATAAATAGAGAAAAAAAAAATAAATTTAATATGATTTTATTTTGAAAATATTTAAATTTAATTGCTCATTAAATTCAATCAAAATTGTAGTAAAATTATCAAATAAAATTTGTTTATCACGTTGTTTATAAACACCTAATATTTTTCGTTTTATTTTTATAGATATTAAATTGAATTTTATTTTTATTGATATAAATTATCTAACTATTTATAATGTGCGTTTTTTTTTTTAATTTTTCTATCCAAATTGATAGTATTATATTTTTATTTATTAGTTATTAATTTATGTAGCAAATCAAAGAGTATAATATATTACAACACAAGAGATATGTATAAATAAATTTCAATAGAAATCGATATATTGTGGTGGCTATATAGATATTATTAGATGGCGACAGGGACAACACATTCGTTTTACATTTACTAAAATATTTTTATGTTATTTTATATTAATTAATAACAATATGAATGTGTGTGTGTGATGTCAGTTTGCGGTTTAAGTAATTAATTAGCTATAGATTAGCAAAAAAAAACTAATGAATTGTATTTGAAAATATAATAAATTCGGCTCTAAATAATCAAGTTTCTATCGATATGAAAAAATCCTATATAATATGAAATAATTGTTGTAGCATATTCAAGTTCATCTAGTACAATTTATGTTTATAAGTAGTAACCAGTCGAAAATTTATAATTACAAAGAAGGTTTCCCACTTGGGCCAATATAAGATTACATGTGAACAGTTATTCTTTCATCGTCTCTATGGAATTATTCTATTTAAAATAACTCACTACCTGTAACCATCAAATAATTGCGTGTTAACATTTTGTACTTTAAACGCTATGGATATAAACATCTTCATTTCACAATGAATTTATTGAGAAAATCGATAATCGAAAATAATTATTATGTGACATAATTGTTTAAGTAATTTACATAATATTTTTGCACGCATTGTTATCGAACATGGTAACATGACATTGCGGTTTTACATTACTAGTTATAGAAATTTTGTTATACACAATAAATCATGTTACCCCAAAACAAAGCTACCCGAAATACTCATTACAGTTAATAAATTAATAAATTACTACAAACTGCTGCGGTTTAATAAAATTTTTCTTTTAATTATATATTGTTAAAAATAATGGAAATACAAAAAATAATCGATGAAGATTTTTTAACCAAGTAAAAGGGCACTAATGTGAGTATATATAAGAACAATTTTAGTTAAAATACATTATATCAGAGCAACATCATATCAGTTACAATATTATAATAACAAAAATTTCTTTTAAAACATATTTTAATTTTTAGTTTTATAAATTATTATCAACGCGTATTTTATATTCAAATTTTTTGTTTTCATTATAAACATTTCATTATAAACATTTTTTTATTTTTTTTTGTGTTTGATATCTCACATAGAAAGAAAGTTATGCATGACATTTTTTAGAAAACATTAAAAAAAAAAAATATTGAGATACAGTTTATTTAAAATAGAAAAACAGAAGAAAAAAAATAAAAAAAAATTGTTTAAAAGAAATTCTCCTATATATTATTAATATTATTATTATATCATCTCATATGTATTTTATATATATTAATAGGTATATATGCTAGTTATTTATATATAAATGTGTGTGGTATATGCGGATACAGGTATTTATATAAATATAATATATATAAACTCAAACGTATACGGTATGTGCCACAAGTTCGGGGTCACATTAATATGACCTTTTTTTGATTTTCTATGAGAACAACACAATATATATATATATATATATAGTATTTATATACGGTTATTTATATATAGTAGATATACACTTGTTTTAATTCAAACAAATAATAATAATAATAATAATAATAATAATAAGAATAATATTTATATCGAACACAATGTGAATAATATTTTATATTTTGTATAATTCAATTCTCTAAAAAAAAAAAAATTCTAATCTATAAGTAGTAACAATAAGTAACACACAACATATAATATATTACAATAAATACATATGTGTGTGTGTGTGTGTGTGTGTGTGTATAATATAAGACATATAACACATTATTATAAATTATGTGGTTTGTTTTTAATTTTATGTGAGAGATCTTTTTATTGTAAAATTGAACACAAAATTGAAGGTCAAAATTAATAATAATATAAATATATATCTAATATTATACAGTATAAAATAAAAACCATATACATATATTTACATTTACATACATTTATGTTATAATATAATAATTATTATATGTGATAAGTATTAAAAATATAATAATAATATATATATTTTTAACATAACAAATATATTATGAATAAAAACAATATAATTTTTATGAAATTATAATATGTGAAAAAAATTGTTTTTATAAATAATACATAAAATAATAATGAAAAATTATGTCGTAGGTATGTAGTAATCGACTTATATGTTTCCTTTGTGTATACACATATATATTCAATAATAAATTTAATAATGCAGTCTCAGTACATATTTTCGAATGTACTGCATAATAATATTCAATGATAAATATTCTACTATTTTATATTAGTTAAGATTTTATAATTACTCATAGATAAATAAAATATGCAATATTCTACAATAGAATTATATGTAAAATTTTATATATTATTTAATAATGTCACTTGAACACCCCCCATACGAATCGATAAATCTTACAAAAGAAAAACCTCATTTAATTTGACGACGACGCACAATACATAAAGTTAGGATTGTAAGTCGACCAAACACATTTGATCATTTGAATGATTCGTTTGGTTAAAAATCTACATGATCGTTTTGTTTTGAAAACATATTGTTTGAAATCATTTTATAAAATGATTATAATATGAATTTCTTTTTAGTGACACAGTAGCAGGAAGGTAAAATAAGGGACAAATTTAAAATATCATAGTGTCACTTAAAATAATAAAAAAAAAAATACAGAATGGAGCGTTGTTCGCAAAAATTAGAACTTTATAATGCATCTTCGGCTACTAAAAACTATTTAAAAATATACATTTATACAATGGGTGACACATCACTAATTTACATAATATTATTTTAAATATATGTTTTGACACTAAATATTAATAATTTTTTTTACAAAAAAGGCAACTATAATAAATGCGTGCCAGATAGTAAAATATATATTATATAATTTATAAATCTATTTATGGAGGGATATGTAAATTATTTATAATGATCAAATAAACACATATATATTTATATATAAATAAAATATAGATCCTTATCAGACATATTTATTTTATTTTTTTATTTTTAAATCATTAATATATTTTTAAATTAATTAGGATAATTTAGAAAAAAAATTTAATCCAGAATCTAAAAATCTAAAAATTCGCCTACGACGATAAATATACGCGTAGTTCAAAGTTTTATTTTTTCATTAATTAATTACATATTATTATTTCAAATATAAATATTAAGTATATTACGCGTTAATTCACACAAAATGATATCCAAATACAGATCAACTAAAATAGTTTTTTTTTTAAATTATAATTTATTTTTCTTCATCAGTTAATCAACAGTTTAAATTTATGATTATTGTTTAAAAATAAATGAGAATTTAAAATACTAAAAAAAAACCAAAAACAAATAAAATCATATCATCATATAAATAATATTTTTATTATTGTGATGAAGCACAATAAATGGTGGTATTATGGCGTGCATAGACAACGACGAAAAGATCATATCTAAATAAAAATTAATATTGTTGAAATTTGATCATATATTTTAGTTTATATACACATACATATATTCATATTGATCGTATTTAATGATAAATAATTGGAATAATAAATTTAATTAATGATAATTACAATAAAATATTATTTTTAATTATTAGTATACGAGCCGAGATTCTGTATCTGTCTGTATATAAATATTATATGTATATTGGCTGGGATGGATGATGACCTCACATATCGTTCGAATTAATATAATCGTTAGTCACCATAAATACTTAATCTTGTGTAAATCAAGTTTAACAAAATACATATATTATTAAGAGTTTGTTTTTATACGAGAGTATATATTGTACATAAATTAAAAGTTTTTCGTATACATATATTTTTGATCCTGTTTTACATTATACCAAATTGTAACATATCTTTACACTTTGTATTCTATATATATATATATATTGTATATTATACAACGAGTATGTACATATGTTTGGAGTTTAGAGAACTATAAATTGCCACCTGCTGTGATTGACAAAAATAAAACACATAACAACATGATCTTTTTCGATCAACAAACAGACAGTTTTACTTTTATATGCGATATACGTACACAGTTACACACACATACACTATTATATAATATATTTTGTTAATCATGAACACGGTATGATATTAATATATTATTAGTATAATATAATATATCCATATTGTTAAGTTTATGTAATGTCAAAATTTAATATTGGTGTCTTGATGAAACATACAGATAAAATAAATATATGTATAACCCTAAAGGATATATTTTTACTTCGCATATATACATTATGAAGTTCACATATCAAATCGGTTAGGTGTTGTTGCTCGCATTATCACAAATATTTTTGAAGAAATTGTTATCAATATATTATATTAAAAGGATTGAGACTGCTGGGAAATGAGTTGGAAAATGGACAAAATGAAAATGTTTTTTTTTTCTTAATATTATGAAAGAATTACATAAAATATATGCAAAATTAATTAGAGAAGATAATATTTTAAAATTACAACACCAACTTTTCAGTGACAACGATTGGAAAATTATCATCTACACAATTATCTATATAGAAGTGATATTGAAACTGTAATATCTATAAAAAAAAAACTGCAATTCAAAAAGAAAACAATTCTTAAAAATAGATTTTATTAGATCAAGTTATTGTTCGGTATGTGTGTGAAATTTTTGTCGCAGAGGTATAGATTATAAATATTAATAAATTTACTTATTTAAATTAGTTTAAATTCTTAACATTTATTTTTCTTATTGTTATAACGAATGTATTTCAAAAATTGAACATTATTTTATTTTTCTCTTAAACTTCTACGAATATACTGACCAACAGACAGTAAAATGTTTATTTATTAATTATTTTGTTCAGTATTTTATTGTTAATTTATATATTTGTTCGTATTTTTTATTTATTCTTTTTAATTTTTATTGATATTTGAACAAAACAAAATCCCCATATAAATAAAATCTGGTGTAAAAACCAAGGTTTCGTTGTATCTCATATATTCCCTCACCGAACGGTCCAGTCTATGATTAAATTCCAAGTGGTAAATAAAGTACAAAAAAAAAAAGTCAGGAGTGATATAAAATAGATAAACTATTGTTACTTTCGCCTATATTTTTCTTAATTTGGTGATTTGTCAAAGTCTGCAAAAATAAAATACCGGCTTTCTTATCATAGATTTTTACCTTAATTATCGAACAGACATTGTATTCATTTAATAATAATAATAAACAAAGAGATGAATTATGGATGTAAATTAAATGATAAATATAATTTATATAGAAATGACATTATTTATATTTGTATTTTAGTATAGCACTTTAATATGCAAATGAATTATCAAAAATTTATATAAAAATAGACATATGTTATTTGATGTATATTTTGTATATTTTTGATATATGTGAATCGACTAACCAATAAAAAAAAAAAAGTAAGCAAATTAAGTCAAGTCTACCAAATGACATTCAATATTTAAATTTGGTTTTAAAACATTTTAGTTATAATAATATACACTTGTGATCAAAATAAATATTCAAAATTTGAATTTTGTTAACTTATTCTCCTTTTGTATGTATCCAACAATATTATATAAATGCATATATTTATATTTGTATATAAAAGAGGTATTATTACTTTTAAAAGTAGAGTGTATTTTCAAATAATAATAATAATAATAATAAGATCATCATTTTGTGTTTTGTCGTTACGTTACGTTACCTCTTTTATTCTACAATATATGGATATGTTGTGTGTGTGCTATTATGGATATTGTATTAATTTGAAAATTATATATTTAAATAAATTGAGGATCCACAACAGCAGAACAATGATTTTTGTAATCTTATAACAAAATCGGACGTCGCCGCGCGTATTGCAAAACAACAAATTCTATATAAATATTTAAATCTGATTATTAATTATTATCATTTCAACAATAAAACAAATTTATTTAGTCAATTAAATAACATATTTATATATTATTGTTAAATTAATTGTTTCTCATCATCCATCTATTTATTTATTTGGGTGTTTAAATTGGAAACCGTTTTTTTCCTTTCCAAAAATCGCATGTGTGTTTCTTAATATTATGAAATTTAACATTAGCTATAGAGAGACAATCATTTCTTAAAAACAATTGTATCTGGTAATGAAATCATTTGTGATTTCAATACGAATCAGAAACTAAACTAGAATAGTGGTACACATGTTTACCTATTACCTTGATCAATTGAAGCGTTTGCTAAGCCGTATTCGTCGTGTTGGTCCTGACTATTGAGAATCTTGCAAATCAAACTGCAACAAAAGTACATTAAAAAATAGGTTTTTATCTAGACGATTCTAGAATAGGCATGTTGCAAGAGTCATTTAATAAATGCTAGAAGCATTCAGTTAAGATGTCTTTTACCAATAACACGACCGTATATGCCGTATATCAAACATTGCCCAAACAGATTAGAATTACTATTTTTTCGGTCAGAGCACCACATCAAATCAAAAACAAATTTCTTCCTTCGCAAAGTTATATTTAATATATATGTTTTTACCATGAAACAAAGTCGATTTTCAATAGAAACATCACAATAATTTATATTATAATAAAACATATTGTTGTTCAAAAATCATTTACATTTGTTCACACTCGTTTAAATACAAATATATGTGTACCTACACACATGGTACATTTGTTGTTGTCATTTATTTTAATTTTTATTTATTTATTATAAATGTTTACTGATATATTTATGTGTAATGCATGTGTGTGTGTGTGTGTAAGTTTAAGTGCTTTTTTTATTTTTTCTCAATATGAAAAATAACAAATTTGATAAATTCAATAATATTTATGTGTGAAATTTGCCAATATAAATTATTGTCAAGATTACAAATCGATTTTGTTCATTTTTAACACACTTTATAATATTCTCTATATATATATAGTTTTTCATATATTGTATATTATAATAAAGTTAAGGTTGCGTGAGTGAACGATTTTTCTTTCGTTCTTTGGTTTCTTTATTTTATTTTTGTTATTTTTTTTTTTCAATATAGTTTAATCTTCCTTATTTTATTATGTATATTTTGTAATATTATTTATTTATTTATTTATTTATTTATTTATATATTTATTTATTTATAAATATTTTATAATTTAATTGGATATATATAGTATACAAATATGAATTTAATATTTTAGTTGTTCATAAATCATTCTTGTATTTATTGTATAAACGAGATAAAAAAAAATAAATATATGTATTAAAGAAAAAGCTCTCACAAAAAAAAAAATAAATATATTTATTTGTTTATCTTTTATTATTATTTATATTCTTTTAAACAATTTGTTAAAAAGTCAAATGCAAAATAAAAATAATATTGTAAATAAATAAAAAGAACATTTCTCAAAACAACAACAAAAAAAAAAAAAAAAAAAACATTAATGTTGAAATATTTGGTGTTAGATATGGTTTGAATGATATGTAGTATTGTATTATAAATAAATTATTTAATGATATTTTTTAACATATTTACACTATTTTGTTTATTGACATGATTTATATGTATCGATAGTTTTAACATGATAATTAATGATTGTTGATTATTTTATATTTAATTTTTTTTATAGCTACAACGACAAAACACGTTGTTTTTTTGGTTTTTCGACTTAGCACACCACAACACAACACAGACAGTACAATATTTGGAAGAAAGAAGTAAAAAAAAAAACACTAATTATATATAATATTTTAGTATACATGAATGAAATATATGTGGGGAATATGTATGGAATTTTGTATAATATCGATATTTATTATAACAAACATTTATCAAAATATGTATAAATATATTTGGATAAGATAAATAAAATTGTATAAATACCGCCCCCCCAACACGATGAACTCATATCATATATGTTATTTGATTAAATTATATTTATTTTTCGAATTAGTCGCGTATATAAAATTGAATAATTAGATATATACTTGTTGTTTTGTTGCAGATTGAACCACCAAAACCTTTTTTTTTACATACATAATCGTATATTACAATGAAAACAACAAATAGAAAATATAGTCAATTTTCACAAAGCGATGACATTGAATTTTTTTTTATATTAGTATTAAAAATTTAAAAATGGAAAAAAAAAATTATTGTATAGAAATATCAAAAGATTTAAGCGACTAAAATTCACAACAATTAATAATAAATTGAGTTCGTCGCCTAAGTCTTTTTGGTTTTTTTAATCTTGAATGAAATAAAAAATTCTTATTTAAAATTAATAACAGATTTAAATTAACGTATTTCTAAGTTTAACCTTAAATGCGTACAATATAAAATAAGTTCGTCGCTCAACTCTTTTGTTTATAATTTACATGAGAAATTATATATTTAAATTTAATACAGCTGAGCTATCAATTGTTCGTTTATGTAATAAAAGAAAAACGGATATATAACGAAATACGTTAGATTAAAAAAGATTAAAACGTCCTACACACACACACACACCATTATCGACTAATCACTCATAAAAAAAATACTGCAATTAAGTCAAAATTAATTAATATATGTATTATTCAAATATATTCTATGTAACTGCAAAATGCCCATAATTTTTTTTCTGCGTTAACTTAAATAATTGTATACCGTTACACTGCGATTACCATTTTGCATAACCAACCGATAGTATGCACTAAAAATGTATATAATTATTTAAATTAAGTAATGATTCATATAAATAAAAGTTTAATTTATCAAAAATAAAATGGATACAAAAAAAAAATAATAATAAAACATGTATAAAAATCAAAATTACAATATTTAACATCATCTATTCTTATCTGATTGAAGACAAAACAAAAAAATCATTTGCCTCATCGTTTATCGTTTATTTATATAACATGTTTGTTGTTTAAACTTTATAGTAAAATTTTTACCTCATTAGTTTGAAAATAAAATTAATTTTCATTAGTTAAAATTCTTTTAAAAACAAAAAAAAAAAAAAGATACATATAATTACGATGTATTTTATATTTTTAACCATATCAAACACATATAGAAATAAATATCTCATAACATAAATATTCAAATAAGTAATGTATAGGAACAAAAAAAACACTCATATGACACAACCATTCTACATAATATTTAACCGGATAATAAATATTACTTAATTATATGTTAAAAACCATAAGTAAAAAAAAAAAAAAAAATTATAACTAAATATAAATAATTAAATAAATAAGAATAAATGTTTAAAATTGATTAAACCCACACAATATATTTATTATCAGTTGACAAAATATTAAATGATACATATTTCGTTGATGTTATCTCAAGTGATTAAACTAATTAAAATCAAAACAGAAAAATATACATAAAATTTTTATAATTTTATTTATCAGAACTACAAATCGTGCATATATTTATTTAATATATCGTCGTATAGATACGAGTAATATTCACAACAAATTTAAAATTCAAACTAATATTTATTTTCTACATAGGTGTATCTGTATATAGTTCGTATTAGTTAGAAGAAATTGAAATATTAGATTCATAAATTACATTAATTTTGCTCATAAACAAACATAAGTATATTTATACACTTAAGAAACATTTTTTTTTAATTAATTCAAATAGGATCATTTATTTATTTTGAGAGAAAAAAAATTAATAAATATATATTCAGCACAGCACAGGCCAGCAGTAGCGTTTAAATGTTAAATCTTTTTTTTAAAGATATTTGATTTAAAAATTGTTTAAAACAGGATTGTAATTTTCCTTTCGATATACAGTCACGTGCACAAAAACTGGCAGTGTATTCTGCTATTTAATTTACAATTTATAATTGATTGGTATTGATATTCGTTATGATTTTGCGTTTGATCCAAAATTAGGGGATACAGTGATTAGTTTAATTTAATCAAAGTATTGGCTAACCAACAATATACAATATATCTCCATGGATAAAATTTCATAAACAACACACTTCTAAGTCAGCTTAAACAGCTTTGCGTGTAATGGGGTTATGCACATGTTATTCTTCGTTCGGCACAGCATCAATTTATTTGGATAGAAGAGAAAAAGATAGTTATCCATATATTCATGTATATTAAAAAATATTTTAGAAATTATAATGCTATACTATTTGTTGAAAAAGAAATGACTATGTGATTAATTTTCATGCAACACAACGAACTGAACCACATACTGACAGGGGAAGCTATTTTTACAGAATTTTCTTCTTAATTCAATTATTTTGATATGAATGCTATTTTCACGTTACACAACCGTAATATTAAATTTTATTAAAGTAACGACAATTCTACTAATGTTTTTTTTTCTACAAAATTAAACGCCTCTGGATCATTTTATTTTCTTTATAATATTATATTTTCTTATCGCTTACGATTGTTTTACACACACGTCAATTAATTTGTATTATAATTTATTTTGTTGTAACGTTTAAGAAATCGAATCTTTGGAGTATTGTTAAAGTAGATAAATAAAAATTAGGATAACAATAAATTGATAGAGCAATTTATGCCCATTTTGGAATGGTATCGAAGGACAATTGTTCATAGACAAATATTTCATAATAGAACAAATTCCTTACATTGTGTGTTATGTGTAAACGATGAAAGATTAATATTTTCAAAGTTTTTTTGGGTAAATAAAAATTTTCAATATAAAAAAAAAAGCTCTCAATTATTAATTTATATAAAAAATTATGTCATTTTAAAAAATTCTATTAATTGAATTATGATTTCATTTTCTATACGCAATTTCCATACCATTCATTCACTCTCAAAAGATACAATATTTTCACATAAATCGTTGTCACGTTTAAATATTATATACACATTTGTGTATATGCATATAATTTTTATCAAACTAATCAATGACATTAATTATTATTATATTCTTTTTTTAGAACAAATACATATAGATAGATATATAGTTAAAATAATAGTATATTAATGGAAAAATATAAAAATTATATTAAATTAAATTAAATACACAATAAAGTATTTGTATTTAATATAATAAAATACGTGTGTACGTTATATAACATGCATAATATTATATGGTATCATATAATACATATATTGTATAGTTTGTATTGTGTTTGAATTGATCTCATCAAAAGATCAAGATCATTATAATGGTGCAATAAATTACAATAAAGTTCAAAAGGGCTTTTGCATTAACAAATTAAAAACAAACGTCCAAGGTCTCTCTCTCAATATATATATTATATATATATATATCTATTCAGATACACCATATAATTTATAGATTTATTAATATAGCTTATTATTATATTATAATAACATAATATGTATATTAAATAATTTCCAATAATATGCATTAACACATAAAAAATATGCTAGCATATAATATATACTCATCGGAATACATACAATATATGCACACACAGGTGGTCGAAATTATTGTATTTATTTTATGATAAATAGGATAATTTTTAATATTTATTTTTATTATAAATACGCGGTGTAAATAATTCATATAGTAATTCATTTTTTAATTATATTTTTATATAATTTAATTCATCATTTCATTTCAATTGAATTGTGCATATGCATATAAAAATATCAAATATAACATTTATAATTTTAAAAATATATTCCAATTTAGAAGCAAAATAAAAATAAAATAGTAGTTATTTAATTTTTATTGTTTTAATAATTATGCAAATTATAAAATAAAAAATGTTTACTATATAATTAATTAAATGTTTATGATTATCGTGAAAAAATTAAATTAACGAAATATCTTATATTATTATAGATATAAATTATAGAAAAGAACATTAATATATAATACAGATAGGCAAACACACACACACCACCTACAGTTCGCTATATATTTTACAACATAAAAATCTTAAATATACTAATAAAAAATGAGTTTTTTTTTTTAAATATAGACGAGAACAAAAAAAAACCATTATAATTATTAAAATAGAATTTGATTTCACATTAAAATTGAAATAGATAAAACACTCCTTTGGTCAAACAAAACACACAACATACACACACATATTCACATAAAAACGTCAACCGAGCCGTATATAATACGCAAATATAATTTACCTATAAAAGAATTTTAATTGATGCTATAAATTTATTCCGTAAGTCATTTCAAAAACCTATATATAATGTGTATAATATACACTAATAATAATAATAATAATAATAATAATAATAATTTCTTATCCATTTATGTATATATTTATTGTATTTTTGTTATGGCCACACATATATATTATATATATATATATAACGATATATAACCATGAATAAAGAGAGCATTAATGTCGTATTTATTTAAATGGTATAAATTTAATTACTTAACGAATAAGAATTATGTGCGCTGTGCTTCCTTGTGTTGATTTTTACTAATAAATAATAAAATTGTATGTGAATTTAATTTTCAATATATTACACAATCTTTTAATATATAATATTATATAAATAAATGATAGTTTTATATTTTCCATATTTATACACATATATTTCAAACTATTTCAGTATACCATATAGGTTTTATAGTATTATTTATAAATATATATATACATTAAATACGTATATATATAAAATATAATAAATAGTATTAAAAAACTTAAAAGCTAAAAAAATGGTTGAATTTTCACAATGTGTCTTCTTCAATCGGTTTTCATTGTTATAATAAAATATAGATAACCTTTTATTTTTTTATACATTTGATATACAAACATGAATACGACGTTCGGGTTTGGATAAATAAAATTTACATTAATACATTAATTTACTCAAAGTATGATCGATTTGAAGCTACAAACCTTCGCTCATTTTTCACGTCATTAACGGATGACGTATAGTAATTTTCATTTAAGATTACACAAAGATTTTATGAGTACGGAATAAAAAGAAATTTATAAAGAGATTATTATCAAACCGATATTATAAGATAATTATATAAAAGAATAAGTATTGCAGGTGGCTTAATCAATGTTGTGTGATGCAATTAATTAACACATATTAAAATGATATTTCTCTTAATTAATTATTATAAATATATTACGTTTTTTTTTATATAAAATATATATATTAATTCTAGATTTATTTGCATATAGCACATATCATCATATAGATCTGTACTGTATTGATGCGGCGATTACAATTAATTATAATAATTTTTGATAACGAATATTTTAATTTGTCACATGTGTGTAACGAATATGAAAGTATAATTAACACATATAGATAACATTTACTCTTGTTTTTAATTTTATGCATATGCAAACACTGACACACACACAGGCAGAACATCAATATTATGATTTTATATATTATATAGGAACTAAAATTATAATAAATTTTAAAGAGAATGTATTTTCTCATGCAATATATGATTATAAGCAATTAAAAAAACAAGCACACATTAATAAGGAATAAATTAATTATAATATATTAAAAATGGATATACACACATATTTTCTGGATTAGAAAACATGCATGCAAAACAATTATGTAAATGAAATATAAATTATTCAAAATATTAAAGAATGTTGCCAATAATGATGAGAGTCTACTAATTTTAACGTTATAATAAAAAAAAAAAAAAAAATACCACAATTTTCGCATAAAATTAAATAATAATTATCATATTTTTTAATAATTTAATAAAATATAAATCAATAGATAATGTTAAGAAAGCAAAATATTCAATTAACATTTACAACTTAATTTATACGCACACACACTCACTCACACGTAATTAATTAATTGCAGTAATAATACTATTTAAGATTAAGATTGTCATCATAAATTCTATAAGTTTAAAACTATAAAAATGTAATTTCATTGAATTGTAAGAGAAAAACAAATGAATCATATGTGATACATTTAAAAAGATATTTAATTATTCATATTATGTCGCTCTTAATTGTATCGAAAAATTATAATAAATCTATTTTCACACATTAATGCTTTATAAACCAAATAATAAAAACATAAAAATACATTTAAATTAAATTTTATGTTTTGTGAATTAATTTAATTTAAAAGCGTTTAAAAACTAAGCTTTTCTTTCAAAAGAGTCGTATTAAAATCATTAAGATTTTGTCTCCTTTTTTTTTCAGATTCATAAATCATATGCTAATTATAATATTCATATATTTTGCGTTTTTTAAATTTATTTTTTTTTTTTAGAGATGAGTTTCCTGCTGTTTAATTTAAAGAAAAAAAAAACACCTAAACTTTATGTTTTTTTCATATTTAATATTTGAATATATTAAATTCATTTTAATTTTAATATAATATGCTTTGGATCAATTTCAATGTTCGCACATTTCTAATTCACATAAAATATGGTTATTAGTTATAGTTTCTATATGTTTCGACAGTTTGTTTTAAATACAACAAAGTATATGGGCCATATAACGCGTAGTTGTCAATTCTGATTTGGTGGAGTTGAATATATACACATATTATGCATTAAGTATGGAATTTAAAGTGTAAACAAAACAAGAAAATAAAAATAATTAGCATTGACTTTGTAAATAAATAATTAAAACGTAAAACTTTAAAATAATTTCCGTAGTGACGACCCAGCTTTTTTTAAAATTTATTTAATTATAAGCACGACTAACAAAAGTCAAGCCCCCTCCCTCTCCGATGGTTTAACGATAAGTTAACACACATGTAAAATACTCTAATAAAAATGAAACTATAAATTATGTCAGTGTTAAACACGTAATATGTGACCAATAATTTATTTATTTTCTATAAAATTTATAAAATATTATAAATATTATATTAAAATAAATAAATAAATAAATAAATAAATAAATAAATTATATTATTTTCTTTCTCTATGGTATATTATTCAATGAATATTTTAAAATTAATTAAAACTGGATTTAAATATGTAATATTAATAATATTAATAAATACAAAAAAAAATAAAAGACATATCATTATCATATACATAAAAATGATAAATTGTTTTTAATAATTGGAATAAAAATTAATTTTTAATTTTTAAATATTATTCAATGTATTAATGAGACAAAAATCGATTAATAATAGTCGAAAATTTAGAATACAAAATTGTATAATAAAAAATAAGGCAATCCAATAAATATTATTGAATTTTTTTTCTATTATTTTATAAAATAATTTAAATATTTATTAAAATTTATTTAAGTTTTATTTTTAAATCGACTATAAAAATATGGCGTTTCGAATGATTATTTTATAATTGGTATGTAATAACGTTTCATTTATCGAAAAGATAAAATAATATTTCGCTGGGCTAGAAAGCGTGTCTGTGTATGTAACAATACATAAATATATAACATCCATTTAATAATAATAAATTATCTTAAAAAGTAATAAGGGTTGGTCATACGTCACAATAATGGAGGAGCATTAAATTATATGGAAAAACAGTTAAACGGTACAAATATCTACTAAACAATAATGTCGTGCTATGTATCCATTTTGAAACGTAAAATAGAAGTAGATGACGTTAAATTACAATTTCGGAAAAAAAAGTGTTCACCGTTTCAGTAAGATTGAGATGATGCTCGGTCAAGTTTTACAGTATTTTAAACTGATTTTCTATAAACTTTACTGCTGATCAGTTGATTTTCCAGTAAAAAATTACCTACAAAAATCAACGTACAGTTAAACGAACTATCTCTATTACACACATATCTTACATTTGGTATGTTTTTTTGACTTTTAACATACAATTTTCATTAACTTTTATAACTATAATATACAATTTTTCAATTAGATAATATTACTGTCCACTCCCATAAATACATACAACCATCAACCTTTACATATGTGAGTAATATATAAATATTAATTTATAATAAACTATTTTACATATACCATTTTTTAAACGTATAAAGAAAACGTAAAAAAAAAGCGGTTTTCATAATTAAATTCTTTAAAATAAGTTTTATGAATAAAATGTTCATAGTTAGTTAATAAATTGTATTTTTTCTATAAAATATAAAATTATAATACAAAATTAAAATACTATTTTTCAATGTTTGATAAATACAAAAAAAAAAAAGAAAAAATAGTCAAACAGAGAAACATATTTGAGTTGTCTTAAATTTTCATTTGAAAATTAAACAAGATAAATAAAAAGACTGAACACATTATCAAATACAAATTATGTTGCACGCGAATAGGTTAATAATAAATACAATATTGTTGTACTTAGAATGGTAAAAATATTACATTGATTTCAAGAATTCGAGACATTTATTGATTATAAACATCATCTTGTGATTATTTAGCGTACAGTAAAAGTACTAAAGCTTACACACCTCACATTAGATCATCCGATATTATTATACAAACACACACACAAATGATTATTAATTTGATATATATTTTTTGATATAAGAAGCATATTTATATAAATTATTAAAAATATATTATGAATGTGAAAATAATATCTGAAATTATAATATTTATCATTTATGAAATAATACAAACAAAAAAAAGAGATATTTCGGTGATAAAAAGTAATTTTTTATCAACGCTCTTTTTATATTATTGTAAATAAAATTATTTTACAAATTTAAACTTTTTTTTTTATAAATGGTGTAAAATAGATATATTTAAAAAAAAAAAAAAGAAAGGTTTAAGACATACCATAAATAATAAATAAATTTGTTAATGTATGCGGATGATATTTAAGTAGAAAAAATTAAAATGCAAATTAATAATTTATGATATTTTATCGTTTTACATTTGTATATACATTTTTCCGTACATTTAATAATTCGTATTGGAAATAAATATGTGCTGGATTACACAGATAACATTGGTATAATTGTGAGTACTGTACTACATAATATGTTATGGGTTGCCATTGAATGGAATCAAATCGAGAAATTTATTACGATGAAATATAGAAAACGATGAGCGAACGTGATTAACTGTATACACTCTGTATTTGTTCTTAGCTTTTCAATGCAGGTTCAAACATCTGTGAGGTGCTAGATAAGCATGCAGAGTAAAGAACTTTTAGAGAATTGGTGGAAAATTTTACGGGACACGAAGGTTTCTGGTATCATTTAATAGTGGAGATTGCGGTGCATGTATTATGTCAATATGAATAGATTTCCATAAACAAAATTTTGATGGTTAATCGCAAACAGTAATCTGATTCGATGATATCCTCCGACCTACTTACTTTACTAATTCTTCCCGATCTCTTATATTTTAATATATTAAACTATTGAAAATTTGTTGTTTGTTGTTTTTCATTATTTTTGTTTTTTCTAAATAATAAATTCAAATGATATGAATTTGAATTAAAATCAATACAAAATAAAAACAAAAATTCTATATTTTAGTTATGCCAGTAAAGTTGCTAGACAAACCCAAAAAAAAAAATTTAATATATTATGGATTGAAAAGATTATAATTTATTTTTGATATAATCATTTGAACAAAAATTATTAAAAGTTAAAAAATATATCACAAAATTTGTGACTAATTTAATCGTTTCTCATTTTTTTTAAAGATTAAATTGCTACTACAAAAAGCCATAAAAATGTTTTTTTGTATTTTATGGTTTTTATAGTAAAAAAAAAAAAATAATAAAAATAACCATATAATATAGGCCTGTGCGTATTTGTCTGTAACATATTTTTATATTTCTTTAATATACTCATAAGATTAAAATTAGAATACCAATGAAATATATATTTATTTTTTTTATAAATATATACATATAAAATATTAAGCGTTGATTTATACCGCGACGACGACCACAATACGTAATAATATATATATATTATAATTTAAATTTATGATGTTAATCTGACTAAATATAAATGGATCTCGTTGATTAAAAATTAAAATCCATTAAACCAATTTATTTATGAAACACACATAAATATATTTATTATTTAATAATACATAATAATAAAAGAAATATTTTAAGAATTAAATTTGATTTGAATAAATTTTGTTAACATTCACATATTGAAATTGGTAAAAAAAAAACCATTTATTAAATAGAACAGTGATCAAAAGTTTTTAATACGTAGAAAATATTATGCGTAAAATATATAGTTCATATAAATGAAAAACATAGGATGTATTAAAATGTATCGCCACAAAAACACACACATATACGTACACGCAGAACAATAACCACTTGATACTTTAAGATATAATGAACTTTTGAGTATCGAAATTGATATATTTACTACAAAAATGTCTGTCATCTTTCCATAAGGAGTACAAGCGAAAAATTCGTTACACACGTTGTGTTGTATCTCCTTTAAACAGTAATATTATTATATGATTATTTTAACTTATATACAGTTCTTTTCTGTTACACTCTGTATAAATTAATAATTTAAAAACAAAATAAGAAGAGAAAAAAATATAAATATAAGTAAATAACAATTTAGTCAATAACATAAAAGTGTCAAAAATTATTTATTTATTGAAATAAGATTTAAATTAGGTGTTATTATTATATTTTGGGGTTTTTTTTTCGTTTTAAATTCCATTTTATTATTATATTGTTATGCTATTTGGATTTGTTTTTCTGTTTTTGTATGTCTATCGATAGCTAAGCTTTTGATTATAATTATAACTATACATATTTACATATACAATTGTGACCCCATAATTATATTTTACATCGTAATTATTGTAATAGAGTAATAATTACTACTCGTCATCATTTGGTTATAGAGGTAGACGTTGTGGTTAACATCACCGCATTAACGTCTGAAAATTCACGAGAATACGGATTTTAAATATGTGATAATTCTTGAAAATATCGAAAAATTAAATAAAAAATTGGAGAAAACGTAAAGTCAATATAGATTATAAACAATAGTAGATTGTATACAATTGACAGAAACAAAATCAAATAAATTATATTCAAAAATAAAAGTGTTGTGTTTAGAATAAGATTACCCGGACTTATGGATTCAGCAAATAGTGTTATCTATCGCAAGTTATCAATTTTTAGTAAAAACATAAGAAGTTGATGCGTGTCGTGAGTGGTCAAATATTATTTTAATATAAAAATTACTTTTTCTTCTGTTCGCTTAAATTCTTTAGCAAAAATAGTATATCTTAAATAACTTGAAATTAACTATAGATTCGCACGGACACCAAGTATTTTACGTATTTTAGATACGAAAAAAAAATTAAAAATAATAGTTAATATAATATTTATGAAATAAATTCAATTTTAATATTTCTATCAGTGGATACATACACAAATCCTATGTGTTACATTTATGTATGGTTCACTACTTTTTTTTCCAACCTGAGCATCGCTGATTTATATTAATATTGTAAAATATACTTGTGTATCATCTGTATATGCTTGAATTAGTAATACTATATGTATTAATAGTATATACCTATTATAAAATTTTATATTATTTATATAGTAATGCATATATAAAAAATGATCAGACTACGATTTTAATATAATAATAATAGTACGGTGAATATTCACCACAGGTTTCTCAATAATTATTGTAAATTAATTTAATTTTATTCCCATTTGTCATAATTTATTGTAGATGAAATATTTTTTTTATTTTGTTTTATTTAAATATGTTTATATATATTTGTGTGTATGTGTGTGTGTGTCACAATAATTTTATATTTATTATTAAATTATTATTATTATTGTTATAATATATACAATATTTTAAATTTATTGCGTGTTTGTGTATAAAATGCTATTATATATAAATGGATTTAATAATAAATTAGTGCACTCTACATGAAATGTTAATGATTTTTTATTATCAATATAAAAATACGTATTTTATTAGGAAAATTACACAGTGAAAATCATTAATCCGCACAACGCACTGTTGTTCGGTGAACTTCGAACGCAAAAAAGTATGTGTGCTGCTATGATTATAATTTATTTGATTTGTTCACCTCGATTTTGTCTAATATTTGTTTGCTGACACATACGACGTGTGACCAGATAAAACAAAGTACAAATGCTGCAAAAGTATTCCAAACACGCTCTGGTCTCAAGATTGACTGTGTCAAATAAATTGATATAAGATTTCTTATAACAAAAAAAAAAAACGGTTGGACTCATATTATACAATAAATATATAACTAAAAAACTATATTACAAAATGATAATCATTTTTTTTTTTAAGGATTTATAAATATCAAAAATTTAAATATAGAAATACAAAATAATCTCTTCACTAACTCTTACTCGAATCGTATATGAAATATATTTATTAAATACAAATGTATAACACAGATAATATTATAATTTTAATTTAACAAGATTTACAAGATCAATTTCCATTTTATAAAATTTAAGACAAAAAAAATAAAGAAACAGGTTTTTATTAACTTTATATAAACTGCGCGATGGAGAACAAATTAATTTACATCTAATTAAATAAATAAAATTTTAATATTAAATCATTTACATGTAAATGCATTAACACTTTTATGCACAATAAATTGATATTAAATTATTTCATGTTTTGCATATGTTTTATTATCGTATTCATTCTGATAAATGTAATACGATATAAAAAAAATAATATATATATATAATTTGTAATTTGTAAAATAATACACAAGGAATGTTATTTAAATTTCACATATAATTTTCTGTGTACTCCACATAATATATATATATACAAAATATTATTATTCTCGTACAAAATGTATTTTAAATTAATGTATATAATATTTATAGTAAAATATAATATTACATTACTCTAAATTATATTTATAACTCATAGACACACACACATAATACTTGATGTTTTAATTATAGTTAATTAATTTTCATAATCTATTTTATGTAAATTGATTTGTCTCTCTGTTTTTGAATGTCGTCTGTATAAGAAAAAAAAAACAAAAAATACGACGAAGACTCCGGACGACTACAGTAACATTATATTAAATAAATTAAGTAACATTTGATATCCTTTTACATTTAATTTATTTGCTATTTATAAATGTAAATAAATAAATATATATAATATTGTAATCAATCAGTTACGAGATTTAATTTATTTTAATTTAAACTTATTTTATGAGAAATTTAAATAATGTACCCTAAAATATTTCGACAACTCGTGCATAACACCATAAACAAGTCTCCGTTGTTTATATTAAATATGATATTATAAATACACTGCACATAATATTTATAAAGGATATTTATTTTCTTATATTGTTATACATATATGTGCACACGTACGTATGTGTAATTTTATTAAAATATACATATATATGTTATACACATAAATATTAATATGTGAATATGTGCAAAGAATTAAATTGAAATAGCGTGTATTTTGTTAATATTTAATAATATTATATAGTGAGATGTTTTCAATTGATGTTATTAATTATACTATAAAATGAAAACATTCATCTTATTTGTCACCGTTTTTTTTTTCTTTCGATTTTCTGCTGCCTATATATTTGTGCCCATTTGTTGTTTGTTTCTTTCCCATTTTATTGTGTACAGGTTAATTTGTTTGGATATATATGGGGTGTCGGTCGGTGTATGCATAAATATATATATATATGTAACGCGTACTACAACTTATGATATTATAAATTAAATTATTTTTAGTTGAATTAAGTTAAATTATAGATTCTAAACACCGGTGGTGGTAGAATATATGTTTAATAAATTTACATGTAACACGACTACTAATTGGAATCTGATTTATTTGTATATTCTAAGTGATTTTAATGTATGTTTATTGTATAGAATTTTATAAATAGTACATATTATATATAAAATATACATGTATACAAATTAAATATATGGAATATCATTTTAAAAATTATTAATTTTATAATATTAATATATTAATATAATTTAATATTTATATATGCGTTTTATACGCAAAGAGTGTATATAAGTAAAGTTGATTGCAGAAAATGAAATTTATTAACTTGTCGTAAGTAAGATATTTGTGTTAATGTAATTTAGAATAAATTTTATAAGTATAATTTAAAAAATATATAATAATAGAAGAAAAAAAAAACATATATCCACACACACACACACACACACAGATTATAGTCTATTTGAAGTGGATGACTATGAGTAATGTGGGTGTAACTTTTATTAGAGTCTAATTAATGTTGTTTTTTGGGATCATATAATAATTGTTTATATGAAGAATCATATTTCCTATTTACATACTGAAAAATACATATTTCTCCACTGACAACATGGAAGCGCCGCGCCATTATGGTAAAATTTAGAAAAATTTCTTAATTATATAGTACCAGTATCGAAAGAGATGAATATGGTCAATAGATGCTAAAATGAAACTGTAAGTTTTTTTTTTTTTATTTGTATTATTAATAAGAACACTTTTTCCAAGTTTGATTAAACTTTAGAGATAGTGGTACTAAATAAAGTCTAGCTGTATTTTACTTTAAGAATATATTGCTCCTAAATTGATGTGTTCCAATTTCTTTGTGAAAAAATGAAACGATTTTTTTGTTTTGTACTGGCACAGCTGTTGTAGCCACAATATACGACTTATGACACAACCCTCCTCCACCAGTCGCCGAAATTTTTCCTATTAAGTAAATTATGTAAAACATTAATTCGAAAAATCAATGGCAACTTATAATTGTTATATTATTTTGGTTTTTTAATTTTAATAGATTCAGTTCTATTTTCAAATATTTTAAATAAATAAAGTCAAGCATAATTAAAGATGAATCAGATTCTAAAATACCATTCTTACACATCAATTTATATTTATAATCTATAATTATACTTTTCGTGAAATCTTTAGTTATGGACGGTAATGGATAATGGTTGCCAAACACAACGTTATCATTACAAACACTTTCAGCTGCTGGGTCGCGGCGTTCTAGGATAAAAATTATACTGGTAAATTGAATGAATTTTCGATTTTACAATAGCGTTACAAAAATAAATGCGAAAATTTTTTGATATGTTAAATTTGTAATGTTTCATATCGAATAACATTTTAGACTACCAATGCCATTCATTAACCGTGTCGTCTGTCTCTTCGCTTTTATATACTAAATATAATAACAACCATCTTATCATATTTTTTAATCACATATTTATTAGCATCATATATATTTCACTGCGTGTATATTTTTATTGTTAATAACATAAACATTAAGTAAATGGAATAAAGTGAATTTATTCGAATTGTAATTATTATTCAGTATAATAACATTTTATATTAACTTATATTGATAATTATATGTATAATACTATTTTCATTTTTCCATTCCAATATATTAATAAATTGGTATGAATGTGTGAGAAATTAAAGTCAACATTACCATATAATATTGATAGAATATATATAATAAAAAATATATAAATAATAAAAACACGAAAATATTTTATTCATTTCTATTTCTACTTCAATATAATATTTAATTTATAAATGATTTCTTATCAATTTTTATGAGTAAATAATTATATAGCCACAATAAATATAAAAATATCAAAAGGTATATAGGTATAGATGGCGATGACGGTGATGGTGGTGGTGGTGGTAGGTGTGGTATTTATATATTATCTCAATAAAATATGTATAAGAATAATAAGTAGTCTATCAATTTATAACCGCGCGCTCGCATATCAACACAACGGAATTGTTGCGGTAACATTTAATAAATGACCAATTGACATCTATTCCATATACAAGATATAACGTACCGTATCATAAAAAAAAAAAACAAGAATTAAAACTTACACACACTTTTCTTATTGAATATACATTTTTTTTTCGTCTTTTTTACAGATGTGGTAAGAAAGAAGATAGTTTTTTGTTCTTTTATAAATATTTTTTAGTATTGTTTTGTTTTTCGTTTTCGTTTCGTAGCTTTTTTTTTTTTCAATTCACATAAGATAAGTTAAAATAATATAATATTTAAACATGATGAAAAATATCATCGATAAAGAAAAGACAAGTGCCCTTTTTCAATTTCAGATAAAAGTTTTTTTTTTCTTTTAACATTATTAGTCACACTCACACACGCACATATATATGAAAATATATATATAAAGTAATTTTATACATTTAAAAACACTATATATTATTATTATTATTATTATTATTATTATTAACTATATTATATCTGGAACAATGAAAAATTAGATAGTATATTAACTATAATGCACATATGAATATAGGATGTGTGTGTGTGCGATAGTGGAAGGCGTTTTGTTGTGCGTTCTTATATATTGTGATGTGTATAAAATTTGATTTATTGATTTAATTTATACAATTTTGTAAAAATGTTATACATATTTTTTTCCATTAAATATATAATTTTTATTTTATATGTACAGAAAACATGTATTTTAATATATAAAAGTCTATACATCCCGAACCGTCGTTTAATAAATATTAAGATTAAAAGTACTATAGTTTTAAGTTATAATACTCATCATAATATTATATTTATTATTTATACCATCAGTGTTCAAGTTCATGAGTGTATTTAGTATATGTATTTGTATATGCAAATTATTCACCACCCCACACAATTTATATAGTTTTATGTTGTGTTGTGTATATGTTTATATCATATACGTCGTCTGTGTATATTAGTTCATAAAAAAAAAAATTAAAAACGTAAAGTTAATAATTTAAAAATTTTGTTAAACCTTAACCCTTCTACAGTTTTTGCGTGTGTGTGTGTGTGTCGCAAATGTATAACATATTTTATAATATAACTATTATTTATTTGAAAGTATAAAGAACTGTGACATATTCATTGAGATATCTTGAATTTGTACAATTTGAGGTAAAAATGGTTAGTCATGTTACTATAATTCATCTGTAGAGATTCACGTTAATCAACGAAATCGATATCAAATTATTATATAAATTATGGTAATAATAATCACCATCAATAATCAATCAATTGGGTTTAAATGAAGTTATAGGTAGAAAGAAAAATATTGATAATTTACCAATCGTGGAAAACATACAGTAAAATGAATTTAAAACATCACATGACCAAAAAAGCTGGCTATATTTGTTTAATGGAAATCAATGGATGACAGTATATTTAAAAAACAACATAGTCTTTTTAATTAGTTAAATAATAAAAGAAAATTTATTAAGAAGAACATTGTGGCTAAAGAATTTCATTAATTAACAATAAAATCGATTATTTTACAATTTTATACAACTTGATCCACCACAACAACAGGTTTTTTTTATAGTCGCACTATGACATATATTTTAATTTTTACATATTATTAGGAAACATTTTTTATCTGCGTTTCATATTGAACAATGTTCAAATACATAAAGCTTTTAATTTTAAAATCAAGTAAGTTAAATATTATAATAATAATTAATAATTTTATGAAGTGCTTCGTTTTCCATTTAATACATATTTAAAAATAATAAATATCAATAATTGATTGAGGTAGTAGTATGGGGTAAAGTTACCATTAATTTATTACTTACATATATAGCGTTTTACAAGACCACTTTTTATTTATCATATATTTAATTAATTTATTTCTTTATGAAGAGATGTTATTATGTGTGTATTTATTTACATTTATTTTATTATACACGTATACTGTAAATACTATATTTTCATATCTATATCTTCCTCTATAGGTGTATATATATTTTGTCTTGATTTAAGAGAAAACTTGTCATTAAATACCAGTTGTTAGTTTACTATATTATAGTAATTACCAATATTTTCATGTACTTGAATTGTGGTTTACTAAATATATATATATATATATAGATGTTGTACTACTATATATTATAATATAATATCCAATCCAATATAAATAAAATATAATATTATATTTTCTAATAGTGTTAATATATATTATTATAAAGAGGAGAAAAAAAATGATTAAGAAATATACATAATTATTACACAGATGAATTAAATATTGAAATAATATATGAAATGTTTTAGTGCTATATATATATATATATAAATATATCTATAAATATACATATGCATATTAAATATTAACACAAGTTGAATATAATGTTGGAAACGCCTATGTATATAAATCTTGTCACACATTTTATCTATATTCCACCAATGATATTATAATACTAATGCGAAGTATATATATATATATATATATGAAGATTATATGAAATATAATATTAAATTAAAATCAGTGTTTATATTTATTATAAAGTTACACATATGCATACGCGCGCATACATTTATTGCTAACTCCTTCTTACAACAATAAAGGTATTACATAAATTTGTATGTGAAATATTTTCTCTATACAAATTCTGTGGTAGAAATTCACATAATTTCTTAAAACTAATTAACTAGCGCAATATTATATGGAAAATATATAGACAGATATATGTTTAAGTTTGAGTTAGTGTCAACATTTCGTGCCATTTAGTTGGTTATAGTTATATAATTGACAGTAGTTTATGATGGATGATTTTGCATCACGTATCTCATATGTACAACAACTTACGAGAATTGTTCCAAAGATGTTTGAGATATTTGTGTTGTTGCACTTTTATTGTAATGTACCAAATGTGCATCTTCAGTAGAAACACAATATCAGTTAAAGATGGCTTGATGTGTTCTATATATATATTTTCCAATAACATGTCGCTAGTATTTGAAGTTTTAAAATAGCTCGCCAATTTCTGTGACAAAGGGCTTCGTTTATGAATAATTTCACGTATATTAATTATAAAAAATACTCTGTTAAATTTCCTATTCAACAATGTATTATGTTTGTATGTGTGTGTGTGTATGTGTGTGAATGTAAATGTTATAAATATTATATTTACAAAGATGATGTGATGTGGACATCAAAAACATGTTAATTATTATTACTAATATTATAATATATACCTAGATTATGCAGTTTTAAAATCCATAATACACGGCCAATGGATTAATAATAATAATAATAATAATAATAAAAAAATTACTTAACATTTTTATTATAATAATAATATTGTGTAGAAAAATATTTTTTACATACACCCGACGACGAGTGTAAGATTATGATCTGAAGCGATAAAACTAAATATAAAATGTTAATCGTTAAATAAAAATTATATTATATGTATTGAAGAACAACTCTCTAAATTGTATACGCAGCATATATAATAATAATAAGTATATTTGCTTGCATATATATATATATATATAGATGGATGCGTCTAAAAAGTTCTGTATAGCCCCACACAAATGGTAGACTTAATGGTGCAAGGTCTGAACTATACGTTATCGTTAACAGAGATTCAATTCGCTTCAACCACGATATAAATTGTTGTCGCATTTAATCCATATTTCATCATCAGTAAGAATGCGTTTCAGTTTTCATTATGTTTTTAGTATTGATTCAGAATTGTTCACCGCATAGTTATGTGATAACACTCAAACATTGAACTTTTTATATAGTGCAATGAGCAAATGATTTGTGGTCGATGTTTAGTTTTTGAACAACATCTGTGCCAATGATGTAACATTGATTAAAATTTTTCCATGATTTCATCGGGTATTTCTGTGACCAGAGTCGACCGTGATGTGATATGATTTTGAAGTCATATCTATTGGTAAAATCGGCGAAAACTTTTTAGACCATCCAATCAGTATGAATAAATATGCATAATTTTAACGCAAATAATATAATTGCACCATTCGAATATTACTCTTACTTTTATGTGCATTACATACTATTATGCACTCACACACATATATAGGTAGTATTTATAAATATACAACACTCAATTTATATAATGTATAAAAATAAATAAAAAAAAAACCTTAAGTTTGGTCATCTTGTCTTTGTTTTAACATCACATAAGATTGCATACATATATATTGATTTGATGGGCACGAGCCTCAGTCATTATTTAATTAAAGTGTATTTTTTTTACAAATATAAAAACTGGTTTTTTTTATAATAAATATAAATAATTATTTTTTTTTTCATATTTATCTTCATAATTTTTTTAATAATAATAATCTTTAATAATTTATTACATTATTATTATTATCGATTTATGAATTATTTAAATTTTTGTATCTGTTATAGATAAAAAGAGACGCTATTGTTTGAATGCATTTCCGTACAAATATTGTCATAGTGTTGTCCACATAATTATATGAATAATGGGATTCATGTTAAAAAGTGATGAAATTGTCATAGAAGCCAGAAAAATTAATAAATCAACATTTTCTAGATGACGTTTACATTCAATAGGAATATTGCTCTCATACACCAATTGTATATTAAATTAGCCTTACTTAGTAATCGTGTTTCAGTGCTTGCAATTAATTGTTTTTTAAAAATACAAAATGACAATTTTTGTATATATTTAATCGGTACTAGAATAATTACAAAAGGAATTATTAAAATAATTTTATGTTCCAGACTTATCATTCACTAACTATTTTCAGTTTTCGAAAATTAAAGAAATGACTTCAATGAAATAGATTTGAACATCTTGACAAAAAAATTGATCCGAATGTTAGTTAGAAAATCGAATAAAGAATAAAATAATGTCTTGCAAATATTTTATTTTCTTTTTTTTTTTTCATTTCAGAAACTTATCAATTATTAAATCATGAATAAATGCTGGTTTATTGCACTTTAATACAATGTATATTCATAATTGAATAGAAACCATAATTTTGTGGTTACGATATAAATGCATTTTTAAAAAATAAATAAATAATATCCGATTTTTTTTACTATATAAATATAAATTCATTTTACATAATGTTATCAGTGATAATAAATAATTGTTGCGCTATAAATATAAGTTAATTCGTAATTGTTAAAATATATTGAGTAATTTTTCTTTAAATTAAATTTTATAGTTAAAATAAAAAAATTAACAAAATTATGGTTGTTTCACATAAAGTTTGTTTACCATTTGTAAGATCACATGAACCAAATTTTGCACCAAAAGATGGTGTACGTTTTGATATTCCAGTTAATCTATTGGTAATTTTAATATTAATATAGTAAGTCTATAGAAGATCTATTACACAAACTCGATATTTAAATTTATATAGGAATCACGTTTTCAAGATATTGGTATGGAATTAGAAGAACGTTTCGGTGACGATAATACAACAAAATTACCAGTGAAATCAATTAATTTACCAGATTTAACTTTACCCAAAAAATTACCACGTGATGCACAATTTTCTGTGTTTATTGATTATCATAGAAAAATGGCTGAATATCTTATGAAAATATTTAATGGTATGTGTGTGGTATCACAATTATTAATAAAACTTAATGTGTTACGACAAATTATTCGTTAAAACAAATCTCTAACTAACTCTACTCTCTAAATAGATTGTAATGATATTGATGAATTAATAGCAATGGCATTGTATGTACGTGATCAAGTAAATCCATATATGTTTGCTTATTCATATTCAGTTGTATTAACACATCGTAAGGATACACAAAATATTTTATTACCAACAATATTTGAAATATTTCCGACAAAATTTATTTCCCGCGATGCATTAATAAGAGCACGTGAAGAAGCATTTGTTGTGCCTGATGAAAATTTAAGAGTACGAAATATAAGCAAAATATAAAAAAAATAAATAATTTAATTGTTATTAATTGTTTTCATTATATAGAGAGCAATTGATATACCAAAAAATTATACATCATCGGATATTGAACCAGAACATAGAATGGCATATTTTCGTGAAGATATTGGTGTAAATTCACATCATTTTCATTGGCATCAAGTGTATCCATTTGGTGGTCCTGATCGTCAATTTTTCGATAAAGATCGTCGTGGTGAATTATTTTATTATATGCATCATCAAATATTGGCACGTTATAATACCGGACGCCTGGCAGCCGATTTACATATGACCGAAAAATTTGTTGATTTTCGTCAAATCATTGCCACCGGTTATTATCCAAAAATGAATACAATTAATTCATCAAGAAGTATACCACCGCGTCAGTCAAATACAGTACTGGGTGATTTAAAACGTGATCAAGATTTTATGGAATTAACTGTTGGCACATTAGAAATGCATCGTGATCGTATTTCTGAATGTATTGATTTAGGTTATTGTTTAGATGTAAATGGATAGTAATTTTATTTCTTCATAAATTCATTAAACATATATTTTTTTTTTATAATTTTATTGCAATTTGTATTAATAATTTTTTTTAGTGGGAAGGTAATCGTGTTGATTTAGATACGGACCAAGGTATTGATACACTTGGTAATATTATTGAAGCATCATTTTTATCACCAAATATGAGATATTTTGGTAGTCTTCATAATGATGGTCATAGTTTGTTTTCATTTTGTCATGATCCTAAAAATGCGTTTAGAGTAAGTGTAACTGCGTAGTATTTTTATTTAATATAAAATAAACGCAATAAATTAAAATTCTATTCGATATAGGAATTTGCTGGTGTTATGACCGACACAACAACTGCAATGAGAGATCCAATATTTTATTGTTGGCATACATTTGTAAATGAATTATTTCAACAGCATAAATTTTCACGACCACCGTACACAAATGAACAATTGACATTTGAAAATATCCGTATTGAAAATGTTGATTTTATATTAAAGGGTAAATTGACAAATGAATTAATTACATTTTGGCAAAAAAGTGAAGCAAATTTAGGTAGTGGATTAGATTATTCAGCAGCCGGTGTTTTATTAGCAAGATTTGAACATTTAAATCATGAAAACTTTGATTATAGGTATAACATCTAAACCGTACAAATATAAATTACTTCCATAATATACAATTATTTATTATTATATTTTATTTTAAACAGGATATCAGTAAATAATACAGGAATTGATAGAAAAGGAACAGTACGAATTTTTATGGCACCAACAAATGGTGAAGGAAATATACCATTTTTGTATGAAGGAATTCGTAAAATATTTATTGAAATGGATCGATTTGTTGTTAATTGTAAATAATAATATTTATTTTGTTTACCGTCTGTCTTGTAATAATATAATTAAATACGAATATTTCTTTATTTTGTTTCAAAGTAAAATCTGGTTTAAACAAAATCTATCGAAAATCTGAGGAATCATCTGTAATAATTCCATTTAATAGAACATTTTCTAAATTAATTGTAAATCAAAAAGGCGAAATAATTCCAGTAAAATTAAATTAATAATAATTATTATGAATTAAAATTTGTATTATAAAAATTTTATTTATTATAAACTTTAAATAATTATGTAGTCAACAATGCCGATTGAAACGCAACAATGGTGTCAATGTGGATGGCCGGCACATATGCTATTACCAAAAGGAACACATAATGGATTACCATTTAAAATTTTTGTAATGATATCGGACAATACGGTTGATGCAATAATCGATCAAGATAATCATGGTTTATGTTCAGAATCAATAATTTTTTGTGGTATACGTGATAAAAAATATCCGGACACAAGATCAATGGGATTTCCATTTGATAGACCAGATTTTTCCATAAATACAATTGAAGAGTTTATCAATGGACGAAACAATATGTTTGTTAAAAATTTTACAATCAGACATATTAATAAAATTTTAAAAACATATAAAGCATTAAATTTAGAAATACAACCGTTAACAACATCAACAACAACGACAACGGCAACAACAACGACAACAACTCCAAGTGATGCTGCAACTGCAACAGTAGCTTAAAATTAAATTTAAAAAATACACAATATTTGCATAAATAATAAGTTTATAGGGGTTGTTTATACATTAAAAAAAAAACATACTTAAATGAAAGAATTTTTGAATATACCAAATATTTGATTTCTCGTATTTCCTAACCAATAAATAAAAATTCATCTAAATTGTTCACGCATGAAATATATAAATCTCAAGCAATTTCTAGCAGTTATAAATATTTCTTTAATTTATTATCAATTTTTTAAGAATTCTCTGATCTAAATTATTTTAAGATTTATATAAAATTAAAACTATATACGCAGCTGTCTCAAAATTACTATTTCTATATAACATCTTAATCTTAATATTATTTACTCCTATTAATTGATTAATTAATAATATAAATATTATAAATTAATGTATGGAATATTGTATAGTAAAGAAAAACTAATCATATAATCATATGTAAATAAATCTTAAATAATTTCTTATATTGAAAATCTTTGTTACAGAGATATTTATAGAGGTTACATAAAACAGTAATCAATTTAATCTCTAATCATATTTTATTATAAATCGATTAATTTATTGACATTTATTAGTAGAGATATTTGATATTTGAAAAATTATATCATAAACTATTATTATTACTACAATATATGTGCGTGTATGTGTCTGTATATGTATATTATATATATTTGAAATAAAATGTATATGATTAACGATTTTGTTGGGTCGTTCCAATAAATCAAATGCACGTTTGTTTCTCTATATTTTATCGCAAATACACTGTATGTAAATTATGAAGTGCATATAAATATGGATAGATATATACCAAAGAGTTTGAAAAATAAACTGTATCCATATCGAAATTATACATAATATATAATATATATTTATATGTACACCTTTGTATGTAATTATTATTTATATTGATATGTTATTCAAACATATTTGCGTATATATTCAATTTAATATAATTTTTTTGTTTTTTTATTATTTATGTATGTATTACACATTTTATAAAATATGAAATATTAAGTTAAAATTTCCCGTGAATATTCGAAAACACGTATAGAGCAAAGTTGATATATAATTCACCCTCATTTCATAATAAATTGCTCTCAATTGATCACGACAAAAATAAAATAATATTTTTGTGGTGTGCAAAATTCATTGCCAATGTATGCGAGCATAATATAACATATACGTACATATATATAGGTATAAAATATAATAAGAAATAAAAGACTTAATAATAATAATAATAATAATAATAATAATATTAATAATACGATATCAGTCAGTTTTCAAGACTATATAGTTAGAATAGTTCGCGCAATGGATCAATGAATCAATGGATATTTTTTAATATATATACGTAGGCAGTCTGAATAGTTTTCGACCTGACACATAAAACTGTGAAACCAAAAAAAAATTGATATTCGTGCAGTGCTAATAAATTCTTTGTTTTAGATGATAAAGAAATTCATAAAAAATTCATGCACCTTCAGTTAACACTGTGGAAAATGAGATGCTCTCTGTAAATCTGATCGTACAAACATTGTCGATAATCGCGACGCAAAAATCGTTCAAAAGCTGCTATAACATTATAAATCGCTCAACAAGTGCCTTAAATAGATGAGATAATAGGCATCTCGCAAAAGAACGAGTTGGATATATTTTGTATGAAAAAGGTTTGTGTATTTGCTAAAAATTAAGAAAAACGTATTTGAATAAAATGCAATGATGTTGTTGAAACTTGGATCGCTCTGATGATTTCCAAACCTTTGGTATACATGGAAAACGTTTTTCAACGTTTTGCAGTTGTGGATGGATAAGTTGGAAACCTTCCGGAATTACAATTTAATTATATAGTTAAAGTTGAAATAAATCTATTGAAGCTTCCGGCCGAAACAGACAGACCTCGTATATGGAAGATAAAACAAAAAAAAAGTTATGTATCATATATTATAAAATATGTGTATTATATAATATATTGTGTTGTACTGATCGATCGTTTCAACTTACCAAATGGAAACCGTTAAATTTTTATAATTTCTTATTTTTTATTGATGGGAAATTTTTCTATTGATCTCATGGCATAAATATATACCCACTAATAAATATCCATAAACAATTTTACAAATGTATGTATGTGTGTGTGTTTGTGTGTGTGTGTATATTATTGATACGTGTTTAAATTTAAAAGAAATAATAAAAATAAAAAATAAATAAGAATAAAAACAATAACCAACGCCAAGAAAATACAATAATTTTGTGTAAATGTGTGTATATGATTTTTCATGTTTTGGAAATTATCTTTTGTTATATTAATGTCTAATATATATAATTTTATTTGATAGCGACGTGTAAAGATTTTTATTTTCATTTTATATGGATATACATCACAAATCCGTTATTTTAGAAATTGATGTATAAATAAATATACACATATACAAATTACAAAATTATATAATAATATTGATGATTTATTTATACTAGAAGCTTTCATTATACATAATATTAATGGTCTATTAAATGGAGTAGTGATTTATATTGGAAAATATTCAAAATCAGCAATAGGAATACTTCTCAAAATCTATGCGCATATGTAAATTTTATTTTTTAAACATTTTAAAAGATTTACAAGTCGGTGGTGTTGTCACACGTGAAAAATGTCTTAATTTAATGCAACACCTTTTTGTGTCGTTATCTAATTAAATTTGAATCACATATGATTCACTTGGAAGAATAATAATCTGGTAGTAATTCTCACTCAATCACGTTCATCATTTTATTTTCTATTTGATTTTAACTGTATTTTTCAGACTTTCGGCCAATCGAATGTTTCAACAAATCCATCAAGTGCTAGTGAAAACGAAACATTCTATCAACATTCATCAACGCATCAAACGATGGTCAAGAACGGTGATAACGGCAGACATTTTAATACTTATGGATAAATTAAATGCGAATTTTGTGTATTTGAATAACATCTGGGAGCAAGTGATGGGTTGGGATAGAAGAAATGCACCAGTCATAGCTACCATCATTGTCTTCTGATATATATTTGTTCCCATAAATTTAAAGAAATAACTGATAATGAAATTTTGTTCTACAATATAAGGTAAGGTATAAAAATATAATGAATAATAAATTAATGATAAATAAAATACACAACAAATTACATATATATTATTATGATCATTATTACGACATAATGACATGAAAAAATAAATACAAGAAACACATTGAACATTTTATATAAGAACACAATTTTATATATGCATTAAGATTTAGTGTCACGTTATACATATGTTTATAAAATATTCATTATAGAGGGTGACACACACTCAGACTATTTTATTGATGTCCCATTAAGATTTTAATCATTGTGCATGTAAGTATAATTATATCTATCACTAAAGATTCCCCATCAAATGTGATCTATGATTGGATTAGAGAGGAATATGAGCAGGACTACGATCACCACAAAAAAAACTCGTTTATTGCTCGATAATTGTTACAATGAATTGCTATTATCAAAAATATGGATTCTTCGTGTCCGTGTATTCCGTATAACACAAATGCGAGAAGTGCATACCCAGTACAATCAATCCCATATAAATATATCCGGTTGTATGTATTTGTATAACATAAATGTGTATTAGCAAATAAATCGTTTATTTAAAATTAAATCTGACCGCACTTAACAACAATATTATCTCATTAGAGTTTATAAAACGTTCACAAATAGGTAAATTTGATTACAGCTAGACTGGCTGTGTGTGTGTGTGTCTGTTGTGGGAACAAAACTGTATCATCAAAAAGATATATATATTTATTATAATATGTTATATGCTATGTTTTATGTTGCAAATTTACCTTTCTCTTGTTTACATTATTATAAATAATACATAATATATACTCGTATATAGACGAGATTATAATTTTATAAAACATATATAATATAGATATATGGTATACGTACATTCATACTACAGTCATACGCTACACTATGCTGTTTTTTTAATATAATTTTATAACATATAACATTATAACTAGATATAAATATAGCATATATATGCATACAATAAAGAAAGACGATCAATATATGCCTTTTATATTTTAAATATTATGAAAATTGTTATTAATTTTATTATGATGAGATTCGTCTTGCTCTGTTATATATTTATATAATATTATAAAATGAAAGAATAATAACAAAATGTATAAAAAAAAAAAATAACAAAGTGAATAAAGGGTTCACAGCATGTTGTATACACCACATCCACAATATTCATATTGTACACTGTACCATATTTCATGTATGCAACGCGTATATTATTTTTTTTATAGATACACACATATAAATATGTCCATATTCTGCAATATTACATATGGTGTGCGGGTAAAAACAGAAAACAAAAACACAAAAAAACAAAAAAACGATTATGAATTACAATTATAAATAAAATAAATATGATGGAACGCGTATAGAACACGACGATGCTGAGAATAAAAGTTGATTTGATTTACATACATTTATATTTTCATATATTAATATTTTATATATGCATTTACATAATAATTATATTTTAAAAAGTAACAACTTAATTAACCCTTTGATTACCGAATAAAATCGATTGAAAAGATTATTTTTTATTATTAACCATAATGTCTGCGTATATATTTAAAGTGTCATTATTTAACTAATTGGTCTAATTGTTTTTGGATAAAAGCATAAAGTTTTCTTTTTTAGTTGATTCTTATTAAGACGATAAGAAGACGTACGTGTTTGACGGTTTTTATAAGTGTGATTTTTCATTCTTTCAGTTCTTATCTAGGGAAACGGTATAAATATTTAAAAATTCAAAATAATTTGTCCCTTGACGTGGGTTTCGTTTTACCAGAGACACATTGCCTTAGCCACGACTGAGTTTAGTTTACCAAACAAAAACTTGATGCTGATTGGAAAATTTATGAATTTTTAAATGCCACCAAACACCTATCAAATCCATCAGGATGATCTGATTCCGAAACTTAAGATTTATATTAATCAAATTTTCTTAAACCAAAATACAGAATGTATTATAACCCATAGAATTATTTTAGTATATATTGTATATAAATAAAATTTTGGATATTACAATTGCAAATAATACTTAATTTACTTAGCTATACAGGTATTTCAAATTCGACATATAAAAAGGTTAAAAACCTATGTATTTATAAATAATATCAGTCATTACGGAATTATATAAAAGTGTATGTGTGTGTGTCAGTGAACTTGACCCAAACAACAACCTGTATACCATATAATAATAATACATCACATTAAATCAATATTATTAAATTAACATATGTTTTTCTTTCTGTATAGATAAAATATAATATATGAAATTATTGTGCAACCTCATTTTTCCCTTATTATTTTTATTTCTTTTTTTGCCAAACAATAAAAAGTATTTACAGAAAAAATATGGAATTTTTCTTCGCGATTCAATAGAATACTACAACAACAACAACAACCACAAATTAAAAGTATTTATATAAAATATGTTTATACAATAAATACAAAAACACAATATAAATGTAATAAAACGTGCGAAAACATTAACTTTAGCATTCATTTGCATATATTCATATTCTTTTTATTTTCATCTTTTATATTTATATTATATTTTCTATATATTGTCGAAAGGCCTTTGGCTAATGTATGTATAATATTAATGTAAAAAGAGAGATCCAATTTGAAATCAATATACAGAGAGATATAAATTTTATGGCATTAACCTAAATTAAAATTCATTCATTTATTACATATTCATGGGGTATAAACGAATTAGGTAAAACTATCACATAATACTCTTCCCCATTTAAACAAATGATGTTCTTAGCGTATGAGAAAAAAAAAACCCTAAAATATTGTCTAATTAAACAGTCAATATCCTAAATAGGAAATTGAATCACTCTGTATTATTTAAATTGATTGTATAAGTAAAATACATAATGGCACTCTCTTAAAGTGTTTCTATATATTGTATATTTTTATATATTAATAAGTAAATAACATCTCGTGTGCGAAATGGTCAATCAATCAGATTTTATACAAACATCATATAATATTTAGTTCGGTGTAAAAAGAAAGAATTTTACAAAATATGAAATTCATAATTATAAAATATTAATAAATAGAAAGAATTATAAAATTACATACAACTTAATAATTACCAGATACATAAAGTTCATTTTGTTTATGTACCTTTTTAATTTGTCTCAACTAATACTTTATTTGTACCATGATGAATTTAACCATAAACTACACACGGAAGTTATACATGCGAATTTAAACGACACACCAATTTTCAGTGTGCTTAACATAACCGATATTTAAGGGTTTGCTTATATAAAGTATTATGTGATTTGATAACTGAGCTAACTGTTCTGAAGACTTTATAAAATAAAAGTAAACACTGTATTACCAAACAACAACAGAATAACATGTCAGTATCGTTATTATTTTATTCTTTTTGTTGAAAGGTTGAAAATATTTAATAGTAATAAAATAACCAGACACTCAAAATTCCATACTTACAGGCAATCATTTAAAGTCGATTGTCATAACGATTGACTTATAAACATCCACCACACTTTATAAATACATTGATGGGTTGAAGCATATACTTAGAATTTAGTTTGTGTCAACAGTAGGTTCGCTGTACACATTTTCCGTGAGTGCTTATAAAAAAAAAAAAACTTTGGGTGTCTGGTTATATTAAAGAAACAGTATTTAAATCAATTAACAAATATGTTTAGAAACAAACTTCTTTTTATTGTATATTCTATTGAGAAATTAAATGATTCATAGCAAGACCTGTTGTGCAGGAGTATGTTTTATATTTCGAAGATATATTAATCGATTAATCAATTATTTTTTGCCTTTTATTAAATTAATTTTTATAGCTTCGTAATAATTGCAAGCGTATAGTATTTGTAAGAGACTATATAATTAAGTAAAGGTAAACGTCTTTTTTTGCAAACCTAATTGGACACATATATGACCAGATAGACCAAGGTACACATGAGAAGTACAACAACACACCTAAGTTACATAGGCTAGTTGCTGCTTTTCAGTTGTACGATTTTCATATTATATTTAAATGGACATTATTAGTATAAACTATAAACCATCAATGATTTTATTTAAAATCACATCTTTATACACCAAGTGAGTTTCTTTCAAACTTTTGTTGTTTTACATATAGTATTTTAAATATTTAGTGAACATTATAGAAATGTGAATTATATGTTAGCGTATTAATAATTATAATATTGAATTTATATATATTATAATAACGTAAATCGACTATGTAACTGTTAACAGTTACCATTAATATTTGTTTTAAAATAATTACATATAGACAACCCTTTCGATTGACTATATTTAGTTAATAAAGTAGTAAAATTCAAAAATTATACATAAAAAAATAATCGTTTTTAGTTATAGCCTGGTACAATTCAAAATGCTTGTTTAAGGTACCCTGTAAAGAATATATAACAAAACCATAGAATTAACGCAGCACCTAAACTCAAATGTTTATAGTCAAACAATTGATGAAATACAAAGAATCGTATAAAAGTTAAAAAAACAAATACACCGTAAAAATAATTTTTACTTAATGTTATTTATATAAAAAGATAAGGAGAATGATTATCTTATATTTCTTTCAACTTAAATTTATTTAAATTGAATAAGAACTGACAACATTTTAGTTAACACATGAAACGTTCTTTTATTACACAAAAGACCACAAATGCAAATCCAACATAATAAATTATTTTACTTTAATTAAAAATAAATATTATTATTATGTCTGCATAATGTAGAACAATTGATATCGGTTCTTCTACAAGAATATCTTCGGTCACATATTTCCTTACAACAACAAAGTATTATATTTAAAGCGTTGCTATGCATTTTTGTTTATTGAATGCAATTATTGATTCATTTTCTTCCTTGCATCCTCCTAATCAATTGGATTAATGTTATTAATAATCCACTGTTGTACTTGATGGTTCATAATATAATACGATTGGTTGCTTGTTAAAGTAAGCGATGGCAACAAAAAAAAAATTGCGTCCAGTCTATGACGAACGATAAATTTGTTATACGCATGATCGCCCATTGAGGGCATTAAAATTTAGAGCTGATTTTTCTGGTTTATATTGCATCGATAAAAATAATACGTATACTTTAACCAATAGTAATAACATGACTTAAATTAAATATAATATTTTATAGTTATAACGAAATATGTCGCATTAGATGTTCCATCAAAAAAGTCGGTATAATTTGTTTTACTTTATGTAATCATTACAACCGAATTGTATTTATTGCCTAGTATAATAAAAGTAAGTTTCATATATAAATTAAAACAAAATTAAGTTTATAGAAGAAACGAGTATAAATTAGAACAATTCATGTCGGCTCTTTTGCAATAACATCTTCTGTCACTTGATTCATTTTCTTCCATACATCCTCCCAATCAATTGGATTAATGTTGTACTTGATGGTTTCGTAATATAATAATACGATTGGTTGGTTGTAATAGGAAGCGATGCCAAAAAAACTACTGCGTCCAGTCTATGACGAGAGATAAATTTGTTGTACGTATGTATAAAATGTAGAGCTGATTTTTGTGCTTTGTATACCATCGATAAATGTAATTATGCCTCACTTGAAATAACATTACTGGATGATTCTGCCGACGAATTAGAGATGTGCAAATAAAGAAATCAAGAATTGTATTCAATAAAATCGAGAATTCCTGTCGCAATTGCGAACATTATAAATAATATTGTAAAAATAAAGATGTCGCAGTAAATGTTTTTGCAAAAGAGCCAGTTTAAATAGATTGACTTTATGTAATCAAAAGTAATAATTTATTACGTCCGAATTTTATTCATTTGCCTAGAATATTCTTTTAAGGTGTATATTTTTTAACTTTCATCCGTCCCTCATTTCGTAATTCTGATAGGTCTCTTGGGTATCAAATTGATACGTGACTCTGTAATTTAATCTCTCGTCACTCATTATGGTTTAGTCGAAAACGTCAATATCGAATAATATTTAATGTAAATAATCATTGTATGTGATTATATTAATTTTTATAGGAAAAGAAATCAAAATTAAATCAAATCGAAATGTCACAATAATTTTTATATTTATCGCAACGTTTAGTTCATATAGTTTTATTTATTTTGTATTCGACATGTCGTACACCGGGAACGTAATACTCCTTGATGATGTGCTGATGAGAATTTTGTAGAGTTGATGTACTGATGAGAATTTTGTAGATTTGATGATGTACTGATGAGAATTTTGTAGAGTTGATGATGTACTGCTGAGAATTTTGTAGAGTTGATGATCTACTGATGAGAATTTTGTAGAGTTGATGATGAATGTATTTTCGATACATTTGATGATAATGTTACCTTGAAATTCTTTTTCAATAAAAGTTAATATTGCACACATATGATTATTTTCATTGAATAGTATTCTATTTTAATATTCTCAACAAAATTGTTTTATAATGAGCGAAAAGGGATTTAATTATTTACCTTTTCAGTAGATTATCAAATCGTATACGAACGACAATAATTAAAAATCAAAGTTTTGTTATTTTCTTTGCAGGGCCAAAGCTGAACTGTACTATTTGTAAATTGAGTTTTTTTTTTTTTTTTCAAGTGAAAAATAACACTTGGCAAGTTAATGTTAATTTGGTAATTATTATTACCTTAGTGGTACATAAGTACGAGATAACAAAATAAATAAAATACCTGAAATATTGACGCATTACCATTTTGGTGAAATTCGTCACCAATTTTACTATCATTTCAACAATAATAAATATTAATAAAATTTCAGCATAAATATATAAATTGTAAAGTTGTTACATAATCCATCATTTCATTCAAAATTTAAAATCCCATCAAAATATTTATAAATATTACAATTATTATTTTAACATCAAGATGTGCCTAAAATATACCAACAATATAAAATGGAATTAGTTTAATCTTATAATTAGTGTCATTTCTTGAATTTTTGTTAATATTCTAAGTTTTTATTATTTTTAATGTTTTTATTAATTGTATATTTTTAAGAATTCTTTTTAAATGCAAGTGTTGTTGTATAGAAAATTAAAAAAAAATTCAAGAAATGTCACTACATTTTAAAACATCTTCTGAAAAAATTAGAAATGAAAACTTATTTTAAATATTATTAATAGTTGCAAAGACAACTTTTATGAAAAAAAAAAGAAAATTATACTTAACTTTAATTTCTTATAACATCTTCCATATTACAGCATGCGTTAAATAACAGCAAACACCAGCAATTTTATTGTCATAAAAATTTTACAATTATTTTGACAAATAACTCCCTAAACTTATTTAAAAAAAAAAAAAGCAAAAATTGAATTAGTTCAATGAAATAATATTTGACTCATGTCATAGAACAATTCATATCGACTCTTTTGCAATAACATCTTCTGTCACAAATTTCCTTACAACCACAAAGTATTATATTTAAAGCACTGACAGGCATTTTCCATACATCCTCCAAATCAATTGGAATAATGTTATTACTTTTCCACTGTTGTACTTGATGGTTTCATATGATAATACGATTGGTTGCTTGTAAAGGGAAGCGATGCCTAAAAAAACTGCTGCGTCCAGTCTATGACGAGCGATAAATTTGTTACAAACATTATGCCCATCAAGGGTATTTAAATTTAGAGCTGATTTTTTTTGCTTTGTATGTAGTCTACGACGAGCTATAAATTTGTTACAGGCATGATGCCCATCGACGGTATTTAAATTTAGAGCTGATTTTTCTGCTTTGTATGCAGTCTATGACGAACGATAAATTTGTTATACACATGATCGCCTATTGAGGGCATTAAAATTTAGAGCTGATTTTTCTGGTTTATATAGCATCGATAAAAATAATTCGTATACTTTAACCTATTGTAATAACATGACTTAAATTATATATGATATTTTGTAGTTATAAGGAAATATGTCGCATTAGATGTTCCATCAAAAAAGTCGGTATAATTTGTTTTACTTTATGTAATCATTATAAACGAATTGTATTTATTGCCTAGTATAATAAAAGAAAGTTTCATATGTAAATTAAAAAAAATTAAGTTTATAGAAGAAACTAGTATAAATTCGAACAATTCATGTCGGTTCTTTTGCAATAACATTTTCTGACACTGGATTCATTTTCTTCCATACATCCTCCCAATCAATTGGATTAATGTTATTACTTTTCTACTGTTGTACTTGATGGTTTCATATGATAATACGATTGGTTGGTTGTAAAAGGAAGCGATGCCAAAAAAAACTACTGCGTCCAGTCTATGACGAGCGATACATTTGTTGTACGTATGTATAAAATGTAGAGTTGATATTTGTGCTTTGTATAGCATCGATACATGTAATTATGCATCACTTGAAATAACATTACTGGATGATTATGCCGACGAATTAGAGATGTGCAAATAAATAAATCAAGAATTGTATTCGATAAAATCAAGAATTCCTGTGGCAATTGCGAACATTTTAAATAATATTGTTGTAAAAATAAAGATGTCGCAGTAAATGTTCTTGCAAAAGAGTCAGTATAAATTGATTGACTTTATCTAATCAAAAGTAATAATTTATTACGTCCTAATTTTATTCATTAGCTTAGAATATTCTTTTAATGTGTATATTTTTTAACTTTCATCCGTCCCTCATTTCGTAATTCTGATAGGTCTCTTGTGTATCAATTTGATACATGCCTCTGTAATTTAATCTCTCGTCACTCATTATGGTTTAGTCGAAAACGTCAATATCGAATAATATTTAATGTAAATAATCATTTTATGTGATTATATTAATTTTTATAGAAAAAGAAATTAAAATTAAATTAAAATGAAGTGATACAATAATTTTTATATTTATCGCAACGTTTAGTTCATATATTTTTATTTTGTATTCGACATGTCCTATAGCTGAAACGTAATATTCCTTGATGATGTAGTGATAAGAATTTTGTAGAGTTGATGATGTACTGATAAGAATTTTGTAGAGTTGATGATGTACTGATGAGAATTTTGTAGAGTTGATGATGTACTGATGAGAATTTTGTAGAGTTGATGATGTACTGATAAGAATTTTGTACAGTTGATGATGAATGTATTTTCGATACATTTGATGATAATGTTACCTTGAAATTCTTTTTCAATAAAAGTTAATATTGTACACATATGATTATTTTCATTGAATAGTATTCTATTTTAATATTCTCAACAAAATTGTTTTATAATGAGCGAAAAGGGATTCAATTATAATTTTTTGAATATTTCTTTATAATATTCTACGTTTTTATTATTTTTATTAATTGTATATTGTTAAGAATTCATTTTAAATGCAAGTGTTTTAAAATGAAAACTTATTAATAGTTGATAACGTTTATAGAATAAAAAATGTATACTTAACTATAGATTTAATATCCTGTAACTGCTTAAATTCTGTTAAATCACATGAGTTTCGTAACAGCAGACGCCAAAATTTTTTATAAAAATCAATTTTGTATCATAATTATAATTGCATAACAGCACGAAATATCCATTTAATAAAAATAAAACAGGATCAATTTTTATTTGAAGAGCATAATTTTAGCAAACAGCAAACAATATTCATTTTATAAATAAACTATCAATCTTGTAACATAATCATAACAGCAAATAAAATCCATATCATAAAAAGTAAACTGGAGCAATTTTCATTTGACGCATGAACATAATTTCAGCAAACAGCAAACAATAATCATTTTACAAACAAACAATCAATCTTGTAACATAATCATAACAGCAAATAAAATCCATATTATAAAAAGTAAACTGGAGCAATTTTCATTTGAAGCACGAACATAATGTCAGCAAACAATATTCATTTTATAAACAAATTATCAATCTTGTAACATAATCATAACAGCAAATAATATCCATTTAACAATAATAAAACAGGATCAAATTTCATTTGAAACACAAACATATAATTTCAGCAAACAGCAAACAATTTTATAAATATCAAACTCTATCAATTTTATTGTCATATAAATGTTACAATTATATTGATAGATAACTGCCTAAACTTATTAAAAAAAAAAAAAAGCAAAAATTGGATTAGTTCAATCAAATAATATTAGTTTCAATTTCTGAAATTTTTTATATTATTTTGGAATAAAAAAAAAAAGGATTAAATATAAAATATAAACTGGAAAATTAAAATTTATCTTATAATTAATATATTAAACTTGCTATGCCAATTATTATTTTTATATTTTTGGATTTTAGCCACAACAGCATCAAACGTTGAAAGTAAAAGCGATATTACATTCCTGAAAAAAAGAAGAAGTTTATACAATTAATATAAAAATAATAAATTATTGAAAATTAATCTAATTATTTAAAATACTATTGCAAAATTGGCATTAATATTACATAATTTATAAAATAAATGCTAGGAGAAATTGGTAAATTGTTAGATACACTCGTGTGAAGTATTGTTATTGTAATGAATGTTTAGTAGATGCCGTACACAGCTACACTTCAAGTAACATAACTTGATGATTACGATGATGATGATGATGATGAAAGAAGTTAAGAAGATTTTGTATGATACAGTCAACAATTACTAATACAAACTAAAGTACATCAATAATAATCCTTTTACATATTCACAGAAATATAATAACATCAATTAATCAATATATAATGAAATTGCATTATTTTACAGATTACAATATTCAATATATATTTGCATATATGCTTTGTATGCAGACCATATTGCGCACATTAAATTTATACACAATTCTCATAAAGATCTGATTTATTTTTAAATTAATATTGTAAAACATGTTTGGTTTTTTCGTATAACTTTTGCGCTTATATTATATTATTTTTTTATACCATCCATCGCACATCATACACAACAATATTCACAAATATTAGAATTTATTTATACACTTTGTTTTTTTATTTTTTTTTTCTTTTTTAAATATTAAATGTATTACAAATTTATTTCTGTTATTTTTTTGAATTACTATTTTAGAAAATTCTTTAAATTATATCCCGCAGTGCGAGACTGTCAATTAACTGAACAAATCATAACGTTGAATGAATAATCATATATGGCTGGAATTTTTTACTTAAATGCTTATAAATTGAAAGAAAAGAAAAGAGAAAAATAAAATAAAAAATAAGAAAAACATAAAATATATTCATCGAACAAATTATTATTTGAATTTTATTTTAATCTTTTATTTTTTTTTTTTTAAATCAATAAGAGTTTTTCTTTATGGTATGCAATAATGTACATTATCGAGAACTTACGACGGACGAGTATGGAATGGATATATTATTTTTCATGTATGAATATTTTATAAGGATACATAAATAAAATGTGGAATAACCAATAATAATGTAACGATAAAGATATATCGATATTACGATATTAAAATTAAAATTGTAGGTGCACATATAAGGGTTAAATTCTATATTTAGATATATTTATCATTTTTAAGTATTCACCACAAAGTTAAAATTATATTATACATATAAATTTGCATATGCAGTTAAGTAAATACATAAATGTATGGATAAAATATTTTTAGATAGATATATTTTTATTACTTTTGGTATTATTAAACTATTCAAAGTTATACGTTATATAAAATTTTACATAAATGTAATTTTAATGGGTTTATTTTTCGCATAAAGAGTAACAAAAATATAAATGTGACATTAATATTTAAGATCATTAATAATAATAAAAGGAAAAAAAGTAATTATTATATAAAATGCTTTTTAAATTACATTTTTGGTACTCTTTAGTTATAATATACAATAAATGAACTCGATATAGTAAAATAAAATATTTAATAAATTTTATTAAATACGTATATTTATGTTAATCACGTAATAAAATATTCTCGGGTGGTCGGTCGGTGGTACGGTCATCCTTCCACATTTATTGTATTTATTAAATACGTTTTATTTATTTATACAAATAAATATATAATCGTAGTAAAAATGGATAATTATATTTGTTTATTTTTTTTTTTTTATTTAATTTTATAGATTACAACTTATTAAACACAATAATCGTACTGCACAAGGCAGCATTACAATACTTCAACATGGACAATTTAATTTGTATTAAAATTAAACAAAAAAAAATAAAGCATAGAATTTCTAATCAATTTTTATTACTTAATGATAATAAATTTTATCAAAAAATTATAACCTCCAATTTTTTTTGTTTTAAAACGAATGTTGGAATTTCGGAAGATAATAAAAAATAAACAAAGTTTTACCACACCAAATATAAAAAGTAATTGCATTTTTATATTTTTCGAATAATTACAATCCACTTTATCATTTATTGTAACAAATTCATATTTACGCAGTAATTTAGTAAATTGAATTGATCGAAATGTAAAAAAAAAAAAACGCCAAGATGTAAACGCCATCATGTAATGTAACACATAATTTTGATTATATTTCTAAATTTTACCTTATAAGAACAATAATGATTCAAAAATTTTCAATCTAATTTAATTTTCCAATTAAAAAACAAAAAAAAAAAAAAAAAGGGAAAGAAAACTCTTACATTAAAAAAAAAAAAAAAATTATAGGGCGTTTATTTTTTTTTTTTTTTATAATGTAATTTTGGTTACAAATTTTGTTTTTTTTTTTGTTTTTTCTTAAAAAAAATAATTTAATTTTATCATTTGTTTATGGTCAAATAACTTTAATAGGGTTTGAAGCTAATAAAAATGAAAAAAATCTCAACAGACGCCACAAAAAATTTCAGACAAATAATTGAGTTGATTATTTTACGATATTACAATCTAATCGGTAATTTATTGTTATACAATCACGTTTCCGCAGTAATTTACTAAATTGACTTAAATGTTATACAAGAAAAATATAAAAAAAAAAAAAAAAAATCTCCGAGGTGCTCCATCATGGGCCCCCCTTTTACGCACAACATAATTTTGGTTATTTTTTTTAATAAATTAATTTTTTTAATTTTACCTTATATAAATAATAAATATTTATTACAGCGATGTAAAAATCTTGATGAACTTCGACAAAAATCAAAATTTTCCAAAATCAATTTTTTTTTATATGCAAATTGTAAAATGGCGTTGCACAACGTTGTAACAAAAAAAAATGAACAATAAATTTTTTTTACTTTTACGACTTTACAGAGAGAGATCTTGTCCATATATGGTAAAAAAAAAAAAGAAAATCTAAATTCAATATAAGTATACACGAAGAACGAGACACCACCCACCGCCTGGTGTAATTCTCTTTGCTCTCAGTCAGTGTCAGTCTGCATACCATGGCTGAGCTGCGTCGGCTGACTAATGTATGCTTCATAGTTGTTCATAAAATTAACTATTGTGAATCGAACAATGGTAGAGGTTATATATAAAGTATTAAGAAATTTATTTTTTAATTAATTAATTTAATCAATAAATTTCATCTTTCAGACAACAAAAACATAGTCTTTAATTTTTATTATTATTAATTATTTTATTTAATTTCTTAGCATATTTATGTTTATTTATAATTAATTAAAGAAATACATAAAAAAAAAATTGAACGAAACTTTTTTTTTTGTATTTTGAACGAACGTATACAAAAAATTTTAGCCGTTCAGCTATAATGTGAAACAAAAATTTTCGTAAACGCACTCGCGGTCATTCCAGATGAACTGAGCACAGAGCCGTGAACGCACTGACAGTATGACAAATGTCAGTTGTGTAATTCATTTCGAAGTGAAAGATTAAATTAATTTTGATAAAAAAATAAAAAATTAAATTAAAATACTTATCTTGTGTTCTTTTAATTAAAATTGCGAAATAATTACTTATAATATCAATATTATCAACCTAATATATACCAAACTAAATACTAATTAAGTTATTAATAGTAAATCGGTAAATTTATTAGTGGTAGTGTAAAGGAAAAAATTAAGTTGATACAGGGTGCACTTTTTTTTTTTTTATGTACTGCATACATTTGCTCTTTGCAAAAAAAAAAGAAATATAGATTTTTGTTTTACAACAACAACAACAATACGATATTTTTACGTATGACAAGCGGAAATAAACATTTTTATGCCGTTTCCGATTTAGTCATTTATTTATAGTGTTGTGTGTGTGTTGCATTGAGTGGTATTATATTTATTTGATATGTTAAAGAAAAAGAAATTTAATTGAATTAATACAGTTTTTTATTTAATTTATTATAATAATTATTTGTTTGTATTCCATTTTAATAAATAGACATTGATGTAGTTGATTTAGTAGTGTAAAAAAATAACTGCCAAAGAAAGGAAAAAAAAAATCGATTTTTTCTCATATCAATCAATTAGATACAGAAAAAAAGGAACATCAAATCAAAAATCAATCAAAATCAACATGTTACAAATGAAATTAATATTTAATAAAATTGTTATAAATATTGGAAAGAAAAAGTAAAATCGTTTCAGGTAATTTATATATTTTAATAGTTTTTTATTTGACCTTTTAGTTAGATAAGAATTTTTATCATACAATTTGCTTATGTGCGAATATATGCAATTTTTTTTTTATGAACTCAGACGTTATTTTTTTTTATAAGTGATCAAGAGAAAACCTCAATATTATTTTGGATTTATAAGTTTTTCTATGTTGAATTTTAAAATATTTTGAGAATTTTATTTTATTGTAATATAATATATAAAAAGTAAATGTAGCGTTTGTTTGTGTGGCTGTAGGTATTTTATTTTTTTTAATAAAACGAAATATATAAAAATAAGTTAAGATAGGTGTGTGTGTGTGTGTGTGTGTAGATATTTATTTATTGTTTATTCTATTTTTTTTTTATTATGTTGACATGAGGATTCTTCAACAAATCAACAAATGATTATATTATACATATTATTTATATTTTATTTATAGTATAATTTATAATTTATTAAATATATAAATATTTTGAAATTTCGAGCACGAATTTTCTCAATTGTATATTTTATAAATTATATATATATATTTATAGCTAACTCTTCTATCTGCTTCTATATAATCTATCTATAAATAATATAATATAGATATTATGCAAAATGATGACCATGGAATTATTAAACAAACTCATATATCATTCACATTCATTCATTTTTAAATAAAAAAAAAATGAAATATTAAAATACCTGCAAAAGGTATAAAATAAAACAACAAAAAAAAAAGAAAAAAGCCATTTAATTCATTGTGTCATTTATAAAATAATATAATAAATTTACACAAATAGATATATATTTTATAATTTTTAAGCATGCATCTCTATGATTATTTATTGTTATATTAAATTATGTACGCTGCACGGTGTTTCTATATTGCGCTACAATATGATGGTTTTTTTTTTTTTTTTATTAAATAATACATAACTTTAACTATATTTAATATTTTATTCTATTTATTCGAAAACAAAACAATATATTTATTTTAAATCAAAATTAATGTTTATTATTATTTTATTGTTATTATAGAATTTATTTATAAATTTATAATAATATGGAACATGATGGCATTGGCAATTAAGTAAAAATATTTTATTTTTTTTTTTATTTTAATATAATAATGCCATTATTTAATTTAAAATAAAACAAAACACTATTTTTTATTAAAATATGTGTATTTATAAATTTATGCATAAAAAAATGTTATGTTATCCATCATAAAATAAATTATGTCCTTGCCTATAATAATAATAATAATAATAATAATAATCGCGTATCTTTTTTATTTTATCATAGTATAGTTAAATGGAATGGATTGTGTGAATGTTTACAAAATACATATAGTTTTATATTTTATTTATATTATTATAAATCATCATTTGCATTAAATTCTATTGTTAATATTAATATAGAATTAATTACGATCACTATATTATGTCATTGTTTTTATATATGTCATCTCACACAAAAATCATAAACGAAAATAAATCCATTAAGTTTTTCTTTTCCATTTAATTAAAATAATAAGGATTTTGTGTGACACACAAATAATATAATTAATATAACAATAAATAATTGATTTAGAATCACAGATTTTTATAGAACCTTTATTATATTGATTTTTTTTTAATTCATATTTTGTAATACAATATTCATTTTTGGTTTTTTTTTTCCTATAGGTTTACGTTTGACATTTTTTGCTTTTCCAATGCAGCAGCAATTTTGTGTTCGTCCGTCCATATGAAATAGTAAATCATTAATAATCGAATTTTAGAATTAGTAAAATACATTATTTTTTTTTTAAATATACAATTGTTAATTATAAAAATTTTTAGATTTATTTGTGTAGTGTTTGTAGTGCGTGAGTGAGTTTTTTTTAAGTATTTATTTATTCGTATAGTGATTAAAAAAAAATTTAATTAGTGTTTTATTGAAATTGTAAAATGTTTTTGTTATAAGAAATTATTTTTATCTTGTCATCGGAATATAGAATTTGTAGTGCGTGAGTGATTGAGTGTTTTTTTTTTAGTATTTATTTATTCGTATAGTGATTAAAAAAAAATTTAAGTAAAGTGTTTTGTTGAAATTGTAAAATGTTTTTGTGATAGGAAATTATTTTTATCTTACCATCGGAATATGGAATTTGTAGCCGCCAAGTTATAAAAGGTATATGCACCTTCACCAACGATGCGAACAACCGAAGATGTATAAATAAGGTAATTTAATATTTTTATTAAAATATATTTAATATATTTATATTATAATATAGTTTTTACATAATATAATTTAATATAATTAAATATAAAGTCAATTTTTTTCATGATATTTAATTTTAAAATTATCAAAACTATACAAAAAAAACCATTATGATTAAATATATTAAATTTTTAAATTTTCCAAGCTTTAATTTTACCACAATTTAACTTAAATTTAATAAATACATAATTCCTTCCAATTGAATAAAATCCATAAGTTTTATTTATCGGATTTAATATTTAGTATTTGAAATTTGTTGAAATAAAATTTATTTGTTTTTTGACTTAAATATGAATGATTTTGTATAAGAAAAATATAATTTACAAGAAAAATCATTATGCAATTAATTTAGTGAAATAGGAAAATATGCATCGTATGCTTTTTTTGAAATTACGATAAACCTGCTCCATCGAATAGAATTTACGAAGATTGGTTTAGTTTGCACATTAGAACGATAGATAAAAAAATAATTAAATCAGTTATTGATTATTGTTATTTTTAAGTTAATTTATAAAATTATAATTTATGATAGATGAGTTGATAGCAAATAATGTTAGTTATTAAAAAAAACTTTGTTCTCCAGTGAATCTACGCGCACGGTTATAATAGATAAAATTAATATAAAATTATTAACTCCTAACTAATGTTAGGAAATTATTCGTGTAAATTATTTCAATGTACTGTCACGGTTAAATATTTAACAGTTCGTTGAAAATAAATAAGTATTTTTACGATAATTTTTAAAATAAGTCAAAGTTACACAAAAAAAAAAAAAATGTTTCGATGAATTTCAGATAAAATCTCCATAATAAATTTTGATGACAATTTATAATTTATTGAGATGGTGTTCAATAAATGAAATATGGTTTAAATTTTTAACGATTGAGACAAATCGATTTTCAATGGCTGTATATATAGAAAATCCACATATGACACAGTCTATGCTTATAAAATAGTTTGTGATTATGATCACACACATAATTAGAGAAAATTGTAAATTTATAGGGTAATTGAATCGGTATTATTACAACAGACCTTTTATTTTTTATCTATATTTATGTATTTAGATTTTAAAAGCCAATGGTGTGGTATTTGATTTATTGATTTTTAAAAGAGGGAAATATTTCTAACATTTCGATAGTAATAGTCGTGCCCGAGTTTGCCATATCATCGCCACTATATAGTACTCCTCGGATATTCATCTAACATCTTCCAGTCAAGTTGGTAAATTATTCCGTATGTGCCATTATGTCTCAATAGATTTTTTTTATTAAATTCTATTATTCTTATCGCCCACAGTATGAAAAATACTGAAAAATCTTCTCACAATCTTTGACACACAGCTTTAACCACTGTGTTACTGAATAATTTTAATGGTGTGGAATATAGTGTGTGATGATACAGAAAATTAGATTAATAGAAATTTCAGTATTTCGGAAAAATAAAAATGAATCAATTGCAATAATTTTTCGGTTGACAAAAGATGTGTATGGTTTTGTATTGTAATAGTGGAATAAAAAACCTTTTCAATTTTTGATTGTTTCTTCGAGCTTCTTTATTTGTTATATGATGACAACAAACATCTGAATTAATCGTTTGGTTCCCAAATTGGAAATACACAACACCTTTGGAATACCACCAAAAAACGTGATATCTTTATTTTTAAATCAATTCAGCTGTGAATTGTGTTACATTTCATCATATGTTTCATGAGCTTCTTCTTCAGCGAGTACAATATATTTTAAATTATATTCAATTGATGTGTTGTCTGATACATTAAATTGGCTAATCTCTCGCACAGTTACATAACCATTATTTAATTTAAAAAATGTTCGATTTGATTATGGCTTTGATTTGGCAGACATTAACTTCAGTAGTTACCACAAGATTTGGTCATCTTTGAGTGACAGGTGATCTCCATATCACGATGTATATCGATGAAATGACCATTCAGAGAATTTATTGTTATGTATTGTATATTTCAGTTACAAATTTTTGTGAAGAGAATTTATTTAAAAACAAAACTTATCGGAAAAAAAAGATTCGGATCATTATATTAAATTAAGATAACTCTACCCTATATATATATATTAACAAAATTGATTTTATAAAGTGTGTACTCAAACACACATATACCTTATATTCATATTTATATAACCATAAAGAAACTAACATCTCTTCTTGTTGCAATAATTATTTAAATATATACTCTTGGCGTATGTTTGTTCATATTATTATTACTATTATTATTATTATTATTATTATTATTATAAATAAATATAAAATAAATTATAATAAATATTTAACTCATCAACATACGAGTATATTCTATATATATACAATTTTATAGGACATCTCGCATATTGCAGATAGACTCAACCAAATAACATATATAAAATAAAATAATAATATAATAATAAAAAAAAATTAAATAAAATGAACAACAAATAGTAAAAGTTAACAACACAAAAATATGAACAACAATTGCGCTAATACAAAATGGTCAAAGGTCATTTGGCCACACATAAAATGTATATATGGCAGATACAACACAGAAGAAGTGAATATGATAGACAAGTGGAATTGGTTTTAATATCTTTTCCCATAGAGAGATTATATTATATTCATATATTAAATATTATATACCATAAAATTATTATTTATAATAATATTAGATTATGAAAATTTTTGTTGTAAATTATATTTTGTGGTATAGAATAATATTTATAATAATAATAATAATAATAATAATAATAATAATAATAAAGATGCCTTTCATCATTGGTAAATTAGTATATACGTATAATTTTTGTACATTATATAGATATTAATAATATGTGGCGATATGGACCTCTGGGTTGATCTGCGTAAATTTGTATATAATATACAAAAATATGATTCTGTGTAAAAAGTAATACGAGAGTATATCAAAAAAATATCGAATATATTATTGCATTCATTGTATTATAAATATATTATATTCAAAATGTTGTAATATTTATTTATAATTTCATTTGATCTATGTATGATTAATTTAATTTCAAAATATAATATTTATTATTATATTAATAATTACTATATTTTTTATCAACTTTGTGATACGATATGAGAGTTTAGATTTATCCATAGCCCTACAAATTTTATAAGATTTTTACAGACTGTCACGTTCGATGGTGGTACTATTGTTAATTATAAATTGTTAGTGTTTTACTGTTAAAATTTTATCTTGGCACTGTATTACAATTTCTTTACTATTCAATTTTCTCGTTGTAGTATATAAACAATAAAGTCTAAATTTTTCGGAAATATAATAATTTAAAAATACTTATGTTAAAAAATTTTTATAGTTTATATTATAATAAATTTATTATTTATGTACAGAGAAGTGTTAATTTAAATTAATAAAACACATTCATTAATTCCAATATAAATTTATTAAATGTAAATTATATATTTTTAAGTATTTCAGATAAATATACAATTACGAATATATAATTTATGTAGATAATAAATACAATATAATAATAATATAAAATTAAGTAGGTTTATTATTACGATATATACCAATTTTTGCAGTCAGACACACACACACACACACACACACACACTATAAAATAGATGGCTTACAATTTATTATACTTATATTTTATCAATAGGTTTATAATTTGATATTCACCTTCTGTTAGAATTTTATTTTTATTGTATTTTTTTTTTTGCATGCAATTAAATTGATGCAATTGTGAAATTGCATGTAATAAAAATTTATTTATCTAAAAATTATTGTAAAATCAATTTCAAAAAAAATTATTTACATTTTAAACGAAACGTGAAAAAATGTATTAAAAAAAAAGGAATTTTCATATTATTCCTAAACTCTCGTATATTATCTTTAAAACTATTGTGAAATGCTTGCTGAATTCTGCAAAAAAAAAAATACTTAAATACAGTACAGAAAATTGCTGTTGACGTTAAACAATCTATATATATAAAAAGAGATTTGATAACAAACTATAATTAATTTCTCGATCGTATCGCGTATATTTGTCCTTCGCAAATGTTCAATCCTGCTGCATTACAATTTACAATATAACAATATAATGTAATTAATTTGACTACAAATTATCACACACACATACAAAATGTATTTCATCATCTCTATATCAACTCTATATCAACTCTATTAATTCTATCAACTGTATCAACTCTATGAACTCTATACACTCTATGGGATCTATCATCTCTATCAACTCTATCAACTCTATCAACCCTTTCAACCCTATCATCTCTATCAACTTTAACTTATATCAACTCTATCAACTCTAGCAACTCTATAATCAACGTATCAACTCTATCAACGTATTAACTCTATTAATTCTATCAACTCTATGAACTCTATAAACTCTATAACAACTCTATAACAACTCTATAAAATCTATGAACTCTATCTATTCAATCATCTCTATCAGCTCTATCAACTCTATCAATCGTAGCATCTCTATCAACTATCACTTCTATCAACGTATTAACTCTATCAATTCTATCAACTCTATGAACTCTATAAACTCTAACAACTCTATAAAATCTATGAACTCTATCAATTCTATCATCTCTATCAACCCTATCATCTCTATCAACTATTACTTCTATCAACTATATCAACTCTATAATTAACTTATCAACTCTATAATCAACGTATCAACACTATCAATTTATCAACTCTATATAGATACTGCACCTATTTCGTAATTTTACATCATTGGAATTTATATTTGCCTGCTGATAAATAAAGAATAAAAATATGCATAAATTTCTTTGACTATAATGATTTACAGTATTACATTGACTAAACCAAACAGTTATTAATCCGAGGGTGGTGATGTCCGGTTCTACTACTACAAAATTTACATAATTTTTTCGTTTTTATGGAAATCAAAGGAGCAATATCTGATGAATACGCGAGTTCATCTGCCAATTTAATTTTTTTTTTGCTATGGATTATCGAAATAAATTCACTTTTCACACCTTTTTTTTTTGTCTCTATAAATTGAGAATGTACTGATTTTCACGTATTCCATCAATTTTCGATGTAGTTTTCTTTCAATTTTCTTTTGGATCTTTCCCATTTAAATGTAATCCGATTAGAAATATAGTTTGTTGACTTACATTTAATAGAATGTGCTACTTGTTATTTTTGTTTCTGTGTATCCGTCTTCATCATGTAAATGATGTTTACAAGTCGTTGTTTTCTAAAAAATGTTTCGGTTAACATTATAACGTTCTTTGTCTTTAATCGTTAACATCATAATCATCACACCTAATATTAAAAACACAATTATATGTATGATAAATTATTAAATTCTAATAATTCAGATTAATTGACCCAACCAAACTGTGTAATTTTTGGTATAGAAAAGCATTAAAAAAGAGTACATCTTTGTTGTCGACGTTAACTGATAATGTATTTCTTGGCATCCAACTCGGTAGCCAGCAATTGGAAGGATAGGGATTCAATAAAAACAAATCATATATTTCAAAAATTTAACATTTTAATTAAAATATCATGTACGTAGCAATTATTTTTTCTCCACAATCAATTGATTAATCATCAACAAGAAAATATAGATTATATATCTCGAAATTCTGATATTGTATAGAGCTTTAGCTCTCTTCGTACCTCATAAAATATACATTTCTTATAATATTCAACATATATTATTATAAATTCATATTCGCACGATGTTATAATTTTAATTTAAATAATTTTAACTTCCTACATTCAATATAAATACGATGTATATCTATATAGAGACAAGACAAGACAAAATATAATATATTTAAATTTTACAATATTATAGAAAAAAGAATTTATATATATGTGTGTGTGTGTGTGAGTGTGTGTGTGTATATGTAATTCAATAAATACATAAGTTTCGTTATTTATATACAAAATATTCAATTACATAGTGAAAATTCGTTTAATTGTTCATTTTTGCATTTTAATTACATCAAAATAAATACAATGAAAATAATATATATTATTATTGTTATATTCAATGCATATATTGCATATAAATGATTTATAATAATAATATCCATACAGTCGATGCGCTTAATTTAAAATCCAATGATGTTATTCAAAAAATGTGCAACAAAAACTATATATAGACTCCGAAAAAATTTAAAAAAAAACATAATAATTTAACTAATGTACAGAGAGATAGCAACGATATTTTGTGATGCAATTCGATATTAAATTAAAATTAAAAATATAAATTCATTTGGAATAGAACCAAAATATTTGTAATTATATTATTAAGCGTTTAAATTAATTTCATTCAATGTATTTTATGTATGTAATATGTAAATATGAAAAAAATGAATCATTAATTTATGCTATATATAATATATTTTAATAATTCTCGTACGTACGTACGTGTGTAAAACTAATAATATTATTGAATTGATTGATAAAGATGTTATTATTATTATTTTACGATATATACATTGATCATATTTTTATAATTCCCTCCGCTCGCATCACAAAGAATATATCCACATACAAACAAATATATAACAATAATTTACAATTTTTTTTAGATTTTTCTACATAATTAAATATTTTCTTTTAATTTGATTTATTGCAATCAATATAAATAATAAATATAATATAATTTAATATATATTTTAAATTGTATAGAGTATTGAAGTAAGTAATGCATTTAAATATTATATTTTTCACCTTTTAATTAAAGCATGTCACACCATATAATTTGCAATATGTTGTTCAATTCATTAAATTTTATTTATATCATGTACTTTTTTAATGCGATGACTAAATAAATACGCGTCTTTATACTTTAGTGTACACCATACAGTGGTTATTCCTGATGATGCATATAATTATATTATATTATTAATTTATGTATATATTTAATTGCTATTATTGAAGCTACATATATATCCATATGCGATTCTATAATAGATATTCATGTCATTGACACTGTCCACACATGCGATATATATATAATCAGACATAATTTTATGAATCATTTTATGTATCATATCGATTTATAATGTGAACAATCACTGTATGGTATATTTTGCAGAGATTAATTTATGTTATATAAATATAAAAATATATGGGATAAGATATAAATTTCTGAATGCATTATTATTTAAATATATGTGTTTTTATGTGTGCGCATCTCTGTACCTCTGTGTACCTCTGTACACAACATATTTATTATTTGTTTATTTATTAATTTATTTATTTATTTATTTATTTATATATTTATTATTTTTTAATAACAATCATATAATAACAATAATAATAATAATATATGTACCGTTTTTAATAAATTGCATACGTCAATCATTAATATATTCATCATTTATGAAATTTTGATATCTATATGTTGCATTTGATATACATTATTGTAATATATAATATATTATGTACAAAAAAGGTTTCATATAGATATGTGTTCCGCAAATAATGCTTTTTAGAAATATTACAAAGTATAATTGTTAAAGTATACACACTATTTTTATTACAATTTTATAATACACACATGGATTTGCATTTTGTTGATTAATAATGTATTTTTTATATACAGTGCACGCTCTATGTGTACTCTATGCCATTACAAGATTGTTAGTGGGTTGACCAATGATCAAAAGAAATGTTAGAAATTTAAAATTTAATGAAGCTGATGATATTTTTTTATTTTTTTTTTAAGTCATATTTTGCTCCAAGTGGAGCTTTTATGTCATCTAATAAACCTTTCATTACAACCAAGTTGATAAATTATTTCGCATGGGAGTATATAACAATTTACCAATTGTGTACTGTACTATGTACTGTAATTAACAAAAGATTGATGCTTTCAAAATACTATTATTTTTATATGAGTGATTAGCCCATAGCGTTGTGTGTGTGTGTGTGTGCAGACATTGTTAATCTTTGAATAACAGCGTCCAACACCGCATATTTTCAAAGATATCCGTTTTTCTTTTTAGTCCATCAACGAATAAATGGTCACCCAGCAGAAAAATTTTAGTATTAAAATAAATACCGAAAAATTTCCTATGAAAAATAGTGGATTTGAACCCGCTATATAATTCATGATTAATATATATAATATATATATTTCGGCGCTATGCAACTGCGCTACTGTGAGTTTTTTGTAGCGATGATATGATTATAGTTGAATATATGTTTTGTGTAACTTAAAATTTAAAATGGTTTAAAAGTTATTTTGATCGTTGAATGCGATACATCGAATTTCATTGAAACCGTGGTGCAGAAATAAGACAGGAAAATATACAGACAAGAAGATATAGAGCGCATTGATTGCAGTATAAAAGAATGATCTGTAGAAGTAGTGCGTACGCGATCATTCTGTATATATAATTTATATATTTATGATTCATGAATACTGTGAGATAAAATTAAAATATAAACATCATGTCTTTTTCTTTTAAAAAAGTAACATTTATTAAATTGGTTAACAACAAAAACAAATAATATCAATTTTCTGGAAATTTAAATTCAATTTACATCTTTCTTATAAATGATCCGTTCACCGCATATGCAAATACAATATATGAAAATATTCATTTTGTATTTTCCAAATAAACTATATACATTTTGAATATGATGTCCGAAAAATTCACATAAAATAATGTTATGTTAATTCTTTTTGCACAAAACTTAGTCCTATATCTGTTTACATTCTATGGATCATAAATGAATATTATCGATTTTCGTTCTATTTTTGAATAAAACCATGATACTTTTTATTGGCCGTTTATAGATAAACCCATCTCTCATTCCACTTCTACAGCTGATCATTTCATTGAGGATCATATATATATTAAGAAAACCCGGCAAGTATATTAATTTGTATGGTCACCATGACAAAATCATCTGCCATATTTTCTGAAATACATATAATAAGTTCATCGGCCACAATGATCCATAAAAGTGGCGATATATTTATGCATAAACAGTCAGTCGTTCGTTATAAATACAACGATGATTCATCATATATCGTATTATTATTAAATTCAGTGCGTGTGTGGTAATTATTTCGTATTCACTATAAGAAATCAATATAATTTCATGTGTACAATATATTATAAAATATTGATATAATAATAATAATAATAATAATAATAATAATAATAATTTTATTAAAACATTAAACGATCGCAGTACAATACATATTATTATTTTTATAAATCTTTTTTAGTATATATGTTTATTTTTTAATATAGTTTGCATAAAATATAATATATAATGTAATCCATAATAATAATTATAATTTATACATTTTTAATTGTACGTGTCAAGAATTTTTTCTGAATACATTCAATTGAATTTTACAATAAATTTTATATGCAAACAAAATAGAAATTCAAAAATCTAGCGAATATTTTTATATTTTTTTAATAAATATCATTCGCTAAAAATTTATTATTTCAACATTTTTATATCGGCTATTTTATTTTTAATTTATTTTACTCGTACATTAAAATATTATATAATATTTCTTTTATTTATAGGTTTGACAATATAATTTTAATTTATCATTTTTTATATTTATATATATACACACACACACACACACACATATAATATATAAATTTATTCAAACACATAATAATTTTATTGAAATAATATAACATTAATAATAATAATAATAATATATTTTAACCATATCTTTTTCTTCATTACAAACAAATAATAAATAAAAGAATATTTTCTTAAATTTTTTATATTCATATTCTGTGAGTAATAATAATAATAATAATAATAATAATAAAATAATAATTTAATTCATTTTATTTTAATTTTTTTATATGAATGTGATTTAATGAATGAATGAATAATAATAATAATCAAATTTGGTTTTCTTTTATTATGTGATGTGATAAATTATGTTTTATATAAATGTGATCATACAATATATGTAATAATACATAGAATTGATCCTATTATTATTATTATTTCAAATAAAATCTATTCTAGGAGGACTCAAATATGAGTATATATTCTTAAAATTTAAATGGTTCATCCATCTATCTTTTTATATATGCATATTTAAATGTGTGTTAAAATACTATTGTAATAGATAGATGTTATAGGGTCTTTCTAAATTGCGAATTGCCTTTTAAAATCTTTATTAAAACATACAATTTGGTTTAATTTTGAAAAAAAAACTTTTTTTTATTGTTAAATAAAGTATGAGTTATTCTATTTGTGTGCGAAAAAAAAAACTGACTACTTCTTGCAATTCCACAAATTTTCACTCTTTTGTTACAACTATTTGAAACTCTTTACCAATGGTTCTATAAATTTCAATAGGGAATATGTTTAGCTCATTTTGTTGATAATATTAAATTATTATTTTAAAAATTATAATATAGAAACACTTACTTCATTAACACACAATAATATAATAGTTGTTGAAAAATGCAGTTGTAGCCTTCCGTTCGCAAGAACATATATTGATTTGTTTCGTGAAAGTGTTGCCGAAGACAATACAATGTCACAATATGGTTTATTTTACGACCGGATTGCAGTCTATAACATTCAAATAAGACAAAGAAATTAAAGCTATATTGGATCTATTAAAATGTCGTGCATTTATCACTTTTATAATCAAATCAACACCAGATGAGTTTTTTCAAAAAAAATATGTTTTTTATAAATTGGTGCTATATGTTGTAATAAAAAAAATTGTCATATTTGAGGTATAATTCATAAAAACCCTGTACATCCGCAAAACGAATCAATTATGCGTGTCATACCATAATTATATAAACATTTTATTGAAAATTTTAACAAAAGAGTGTGAACAATGAAATGTCACAATAGGGTTTATTTTACGACCGCATTGCAGTCTATAACATTCAAATAACACAAAGAAATTAAAGCTATATTGGATCTATTAAAATGTCGTGAATTTATCACTTTTATCATCAAATCAACACCAGATGAGTTTTTTCAAAAAATTATATTTTTTATAAATTGGTGCTATATGTTGTAATAAAGAAAATTGTCATATTTGAGGAATAATTCATGAAAAATCTGTTCGTCCACAAAACGAATCAATTACGCGTGTCTGCACAAAAAATAAATTTGTACATAATTTCAATGAATAGCGTTTATAAACCCATTTTTCATTGTTTCAATGAATAATTCATTAATATTTTTCGTTTTTAAAAATTATCTTAATGAACTTGTTCATGTTGAATGAATGAATTCGCGATCATTGATTAATTAATGCGCATAATAATAAGTTATTAAACAGAACACGTTTGAAAAAATGAATAAAATTCATCAAAACAATTATAGAATTCTTTAAACCAACGTAGTGATTCATTGAAAAACATTCATTTCGTCGATATTATATTTTAATGAATTATTCCTTGATTTAATAAATGTTATTTCATTTTTACAATGATCCATGTTCCTTGCAGCAAAATTAATTGATATTTCATTGTTTTGACGTTAGTTTTTAATTGTAACCGTGTACTTTTTTTTCAGGGTAAAGAACCAAAATTATACAATATATAAACATTTTATTGAAAATTTTAACAAAAGAGTGTGGACAATGAAATGTCACAATATGGTTTATTTTACGACCGGATTGCAGTCTATAACATTCAAATAACACAAAGAAATTAAAGCTATATTGGATCTATTAAAATGTTGTGCATTTATCACTGTTATAATCAAATCGACACCAGATGAGTTTTTTCAAAAAAAATATATTTTTTATAAATTGGTGCGATATGTTGTAATAAAAAAAATTGTCATATTTGAGGAATAATTTATGAAAAATCTGTCCGCAAAACAAATCAATTATGCGTGTCAATAGACCCATAATTATATAAACATTTTATTGAAAATTTTAACAAAAGAATGTGGACATCTGTGGACGTGCAACCGGTGGTTATTTGTCAGCTATATTTTTTACTGATTTTTAAACGGAATAACTGATACCTTATCAATAAAACAATTTTTAAAAAACCACTCTCAATTAATTTGAAAGACCCTGTAAATTTCATTTTCATTCATTCGAATATATTATATTATTACAATATTCATATATTTATAAATTTATGTCTATATATACCAATTGCGCTTATGGTGTATCACTGTGAAGGTGGGCCACACGACTTTAAACACTTTGGGCAATATTATATTGTACCATAAATTAACTTGGGAAAAAAAAAAAAAAAGAATAATAACATAAATAAAAAAAAAACGAAAAAAGTAATAACGTTAAACGATTTATTCTTTTTTTTTTGGTACAATAAATATCATTTTATTCGAATTGAACTCAATTATTCATATAATAATTTATATAATTTATTATTATATATTATTTTATTATTATAATTTTCGTGAAAAAAAACGATATCCAGAATTATAATAATAAATTTTTTTCCATTTTAAATCTTGTTAGCATTAAATTTATATTATATTTAATTTAATATTGGTTGTTTTTTTTTCCTCATTACAGTGACACAAAATATTATTTAAACAAATTGAAATATTATTTATATAATTAGAAAATTAGATGTTTTACTTATGTCACTCAATTTGTATAAATGATTTATTTTGATAATATGCGCCGCATATTTTTAACGAATTTCTAATTCTCTAGCTTTATAATTCATTTAATTTCCAATAGTTTATAACCGATTTTTCATGCCTTAACCGAAATTTTGTACATAAACTGTATGGTGTTCACATTTTATACCGAATTAATTTTTCAATTATATACGCAATAATACGAATGGGGAAAATCGACTAAATATTTTTTGTAACACAATTTTAAAAATCTTCTTCTTCTATATATGAATTTGGTAAAATTGAAAATACGAAAATTCTTTAAATCTTCAAAAATAATTGATTTTTTCGACAAATTTATAGAAAAGAGGGAAACACCAAACTATAGTGAAATAAAAGACTACGTATTCGGTTTGCATTGTATCGTCCAAATGAATTTCAATATTCGATATGAAATAAATGTGGTACCCGCGCACCCACTGTAAAAGCAATCTTAGATCAATTTTTGGTATTGCGATCAATTTAAATTAAATGCAATTGAATAAAAAATCAGTGATGGAAGGAGATTTGATTAATACGGGGAGTCTAGTAGTTGCTGAATTTATTTGCAGTAAAAAATTTAATAATTTCGAAATCAATTTTGTACTCCCACCATATAATTATTTTCTGATTTGTTAATTTTATAAAATGTTACAAATTTGTGTTATATATTTAAATATCTTAATATATAATTATCTGTGAACAATCTGTGAACACAACAGAATTGGATTTAATAATGTTGAGTTGCATTACACATTCTTTATACAATATAGTATAAATACCTGTTGAGTGCAAACACATTTTAACACATTATAACGTTACGCATAGTAACATATTTATTCAAAGTACATTCGGTGCTGGTAACAATTCTTCGATATGTCCCATGAGTTTTTATGATAATATGAAGTATGTTTGATTTATCATACATTCGTGTATAAATTGTACATTATAAATTTTGTGATGTGTGATCTGACAGGCATTTGTTATTAATTTAAAGTGTGTATATATATTTCGATGGACAAACAATAAATAAAAGAATAGTACCAACATAGTGTTTAACATTTGTTAATGCGACCGGGACACAACCAACCAAAAAGACATCATAAATATTGAATGGAAAGAAATTCTCCGTATATGTTTTTTTGAAGATTGTAACATAATAATTTAAATAATAATTTCTATCACTGTGTATAGTGTATACTATTGAAAAAAGAAAAATCAAAATGACAAGGCATATTTCATCGTGACCATTCTACTTTATTTTTTTTTTGTATTATATTTTATACATTCATTTAGATATTACAAATTACAATAAATATAATATAATAATAAAATAATAAAATAATATAGATTACAATATAATTATGAACAAAATAATATATGGATGGAATAATATGTTTGTTTGATTGAAATTGAAAAGCTGAACTAATTTTAATTAATCGTTTTGGTTTTTTTTTTAATATATTTTTGTTGTACATAATAATTTGCAAATAAATGATGCGATGTACTTAATGTCATTCTTTTTAAATTTAATGTTTAATGCATTACAAAATTGTATATATAAAATTAAAAATTATGCCAAAGGTAAAAATTATTAAATAAAAAAGAAACTATTATTAATAATAATAGAAATTTATTATTAATATATATAATATATTGTAGAAAAATAGTTCCCATAGATTTATCTAAAAAATATTATGATGTTTTATTCTATATATATATCGTTATATATTGTGAACACACAAACACATACACAGACACACAATAAACAATATATTTATCTGTTAAAATTATGATATTCATTGTGCAGACAATAATTTATATATAAAATATGGAATATAATATATAATAAATAAATTATAAATTATGATAATATATTTAATTGTAATTATATTCAATATAAATAAAATAAATAGATAGAAATAGTGAAATTTAATCCCTTTAATACAATATGTATAGATAGAAATAATAAATATAGCCAACACAAGTACGCCTTAAGACATAGACCAATCGTTTCTTTAATTTTAAAATAATATATGGTATATAAGAAAACAATTTAATAACTGTTGTAAGTAAAGGTATAGTTGGTTAAGTTTTGTGGAGGCTGTTTTTTTAGTTTATATACCGATTGTTTTCCTTCAATGCTTGGTTCAATTTTTATCATTATTGTATAGTTGGTAGCCATAATCGCAGTAACAATTTCATCATAAATTTTTAGTATAGGTTACACAATACACAATTCTCTGGTGGTTTCACCAAATATACAACAGCAAAGCCTTTTTTCCACAGTCCTCGTTCATCACTTATCGGATGATCGAAATATACATTCATTATTCATTGTTAATTGTTGTAAAATCAATTATTTATAATAGTTTGAAATTTATATTTTCGTAAAATTCACTATTAAATATCGATATTTTATATAATTTCTATGTGTATATTATTCGTGCGTGTGAAAATTCTTTAAAAATGATAAACAAACAATGTAATAAAATATATATTTTATATTTCATTTTAAATATATTTGTCATATAATTGTATTTATGTCTATTTATTATATGTATATAAACTACCATTGTTAAAAAAAATTCCCCGCAACGTTCCTCCCCATTTAAATGTGAGGAATTTTTTAATTTTTCATTTCTCATATTAAAAAATCTTTACTTTATTGTCACTCCGTTGTGTTTACGTCAACTTTTTGCATTTCTTCGTTTTCTTGTTTAATATTTGATAGAATGAAATAGTCTTGATTTTTAACCAGTTAACTGTTTCGATCTGTTTGGAAAATGCGTATAAAAAATTGTGTCTTGCAAATTGTCAATACTTATGACACTCATGGTGAATATACTCGTCATATAACCGAAAAATTTTTCACCACCTTTTTCATGACGAATATACTCGTCGCAAAACAGTTAATTGGTTAAAAGTGGTCATCGTGAATCGTACAGTACAAAAGCGATGATCTAATACTAAATGGAAAAATATGGTAACCGAAAAATGATGAAAATATTAGAAAAAATTACAGTATGAAATTTTATTCGGGAAGACAAAATGATTGAAAATAAAGAATATTATTTTATGGTGTTTTTTCATAAACGTTTGTGCAGTTAAGTGCATTTTGAAAAGACAAAATTTATGGAAAAATCATTCGTGAATTTTACAACATCATCTCGTAATGATGCATTGATTATTCAACAATTTTTCGGTAAAATATGTGATATGGTATTTACGTTTTCCGATTCAATAGATTCACAACGTCATTTCGATGTGTAGTACCGCGAGGTATAATAAAAAAAAGTTGTATTAAACAAACAAAATTACATGAACCTTAAAAAAACTATATGAAGCTGGAATTTTAAGAGAAATTTGCTGGTATTTTTTTTTAAAGTGGTAGTATATAATTTAATAATATTGTATATATTTGAAAATGGTCTTAATTTTAATAATTTTTCTTTTGTATTATTATTATTATTATTATTATTATTAATAAAAATTTTATAGTATTTATGAGAAATATGACGCAATAAATTAATAATATAATAATTATATATAAAAATACATTTATTACACAAACACACACATCATATGATATACCAAAAATTATAGTTTAGTAAATGGTATTTCAATAAGATATAGATCTAATCAAAAGTTTGATCTATCATAACCGCAATTAACAATAACCATATTTAGATTTACTAATAAATATTATATTACAATATATTCAACACATTACAAAGATCATTTATTGAAATTATTTTAATAATTATTATAAAATAATATAATAGAAAAAAAATGAATAGCGTCAAAAAATATGTTACATAAAAATGGCACCTCTATACTAATATAAAATATATAATGTACTAAAATATCATATTTTAAAATATTAATATAAGATCATTATTAAATATTTTTCCATAAACACCGACACAGACTTACAATAATATAAAACAATCAATAATATTTTTAAATTATTATAACAAAAAAATATACTAATTTTACTCTAATATTTTATAATAACCTATTATGAGAATATATGAACCTTATAAAGTATACCATATAAATATGTGGTGCGCGGTATTGCGACCGAGCATATGTGTGATGGATGTTATTATTTTGCATCCCACAATTTTTGTTATTATTTAAAAAAATATTTAATAAATATTCTTTGCTATATGTGATGTGATATAATATCGCGCGCATATTTATTACGTCTATAACTAAGTCCTTGGGATAATCTGATAGGTGTTGTAAGTGGTATTGCCTGTACGCGGTGTGAATTGGCAATACTTCGGTATTGTAGTAGTTGAATCCACCTTTCATATTCAGTATATGACATTCAATTGAAGTGTAATCAAGTATTTTGTTTAGTTGATTAAAAATGAAAAATTTTGTACCAACAAAAAACAGCATTTGAGGGAAATTATGTTAAGTAATTTTATTCAGAATAAAACAGCAGCAGAAACGTATAGCTTTTTGTTACAAATTTATGGTGAACATTCCCCATCACAAAACAATTATGGGTATTGGTTTAGACGGTTTAAAAATAATGATTTTGATGTTAGTAATAAAGAACGCGTTGGAGCCTCAAAAAAATTTGTGGACGAAGAATTGGAAGCTTTACTCAGTGAAGATCCATGTCAAACGGAAGAAGAATTAGCATTGGCATTAGATGTTAGCCAAGCAAGTGTTTCCAAACGTTTAAAGAAGATGGGAATGGTTCAAAAGCTATCGTATTGGGTACCACATGAATTGACGGAAAGTCAACGAGAAAATCGAAAAACAATGTGTGAAATTTTGATTCAAAGACATTCAATTTTGCATCGAATTGTGTTGAAAAGTGAATGCATTAGCCAAGCTTTGCATCAAAAACGACCAGATTATGCCAACAGACATGACCGTCTGATTCTGCAGCATGATAATGCTAGACCACATGTTGGAGGACCGGTCAAAGGAACGTTAGAAGCACTTGGTTGGGTAGTCCTACCCCACCAGACATTGCTTCATCAGACTACCATTTGTTCCGGTCGATGCAGTCAGCCCTTTCTGCACAGCGGTTCAATTTATTCGAAGATATGAAAAAATGGCTGGATTCATGGATTGCTTCACCTAACCTAACCTAAGTTCTTCTATGAGGGAATCCATAATTTGCCACAAAGATGGTCAAAAGTTGTAGCTTCGGATGGCAAATACTTTGAATAAAATATAATGTACCGTTACTTTCAAATAAATGTATTGTTCCTTCCAAAATATCACCAAAACTTAGTTATAGACCCAATAGATTCTGCTGCAAAAGAATATTATTATTATAATAATAATATTGAATATATGCAATATTATTATTATTATATATATTATTGTGTACAAAATAATAAATAATTAGATGACTCACAGACTATAGCAACGTCGATTGGTTTTGCGTTGGAGTTTTGATTTCCTTTTGATTTTGATTTAATTTAATTTATATTTTTTTTTATAAATTTTTTCCTATATTCATTCATTCATTCATTCATTCATTCATTCTTGTTCTCGCTGTTGCGTTGTCTGTCTGTTATAACATATATTATTTATTATATTATTCTTCTTATGCTTGTTATAATACCAATGTTACATATTTAAAAATGAAAACCTATAATAATATACATAAACATACAAATAATTATACATATTTTTATTTATGGTACATGCGAGGTATATTATATTTTATAAAAACTCATATATGTAAGTTAAGATTGTTTTTTTTTCTTTAACATCTCAATTATTATTTATAATTTTTTTTTTATATTAAATTTAAGATAATCATGCAAATGACATATGTACATTCAGTCAAATAAGTACCCGGAAATTTGAAATAAAACACAAACAACTTATCAATCATCTAAATTTATTATATCCCCTTCAAAATAGGCCCCTTCTGAGGCAATACACTTCTTCCAACGAACAATCCAATCATCGAAACACTTTTTAAAGCTATATTCCGAGATGGCCTTCAATTCTCGTTGCGAATTAGTTTTGATGTCTTCAATGCTCTCAAAACGGGTTCCACGAAGTGGTAATTTGAGTTTTGGAAACAGGAAAAAGTCACATGGTGCCATATCTGGAGAGTACGGTGGTTGTTCGATGATATTTGTTGAATTTTTGTTCAAAAACTCGTTAACAATGATCGCTTTGTGCGCTGGTGCATTATCGTGGTGCAAAATCCAACTGTTGTTCCGCCACAAATCTGGTCTTTTGCGACGAACATTCTCTCTCAAACGCTTCATAACGCCAAGATAATATTCTTTATTGACGGTTTGTCCCTCCGGTAAGAATTCCGAATGAACAACACCACGAATATCGAAGAAAACGGTCAGCATCACCTTGATTTTCGATTTGCTTTGGCGCGGTTTTTTCGGTTTCGGCTCATTTTTGGCGCGCCATTCCGATGATTGTTGACTTGTTTGCATGTCGTACTCGTAAACCCATGTCTCGTCACCAGTTATGATGCGTTCGATGAACGTTGGATCTGAATTTACGCGTTCAAGCATGTCTTCAGCCACCTTACTGCGATTCATTTTTTGAAGAAAATTCAGATCTTTTGGCACCAATCGCGCTGCGACTTTCCGCATACCCAAAACATCAACCAAAATATGACGAGCGGTCTCATGAGACATGTTCATTTCTTTGGCTATCTCTCGCAAACTATTATGACGATTTTCGAGCACCATTACCTTTATTTTGTCGACGTTTTCTTCAGTTGAAGAGGTCGAAGGCCGTCCTGAACGTGGCAAATCGTTCACTTCTTCTCGCCCCTCTTTGAACGATTTATACCAATCGTAAACTTGAGTTTTCGACGGTTGAATCACCAAATGTTTTTTTCAACATTTCCAATGTTTTGACACAAGAAATTTCGTTTGAAACACAAAATTTCACACAAACTCTTTGATCGATATTTTTATCCATAGTAAAAATCGCAACGCACACAAAAGGTTGACTTGTTCCTAATGACGCCGTAAGCAAACTAAATCACACATAGCAATAAAAATTCACAGAATGGTGGCTGACAGTTGTGTCAACCTGAGAAAAAAATTTTTTTTAAATATTCTCAGAGAGAAAATTAAAAATGAGAATTTCCGGGTACTTATTTGGCTGAATGTATGTAAATGTATTTGAGTTAAAGAAACCCTATTATTTGTGTGCGTAGCATCATATACACGCGCGTGTGTCACTCAATCATCAAATGTCATATATATAGAATTTATAAAGTGTTATTACATATATTATTACTATTATTATTATTATTATTATTATTATGTATGTTTAAGCAACCACGCACATAATCATTTTGAATTTGTTGACGTTATTATACACTGGATGCGTGTACTTTGTTTAAACATATAATATGTTAAAGATGAAGACAATCTATTATATGCAAAGAGGCCAGAGACTGTCAACGATTATCCATTTCTTTTATCGCACTATAAAATTGTATGGTGTGTGTTTTATTTCAACATATACGAGTGTGTATATATTTGTAGCGTTAATAAGTTTAACAGCACAAGAATTACTATATGTAAATATGTTTCTAAATGGCTAAATAAATATATTATAATACACTTCTATATGTGGTTTAAATTAATATATATATTGTATATAATTAGATATATTAATATATTTAAATGTAACATTAATATACAATTTATATCACATTTGCGGGTATACAAAAACTAATAAATAAAATACGAGTATAGATAATTTACAAATTTTTATAAAATATATATACAAATAAAATTACTATGTAAATAAATGAAAATTTGATATAAATTAAATAATATATATATATACTTACTCCAATTGCATGTCTTCTTATACGCGTGTGTGAACGTTTCCAAAATTTCGGGAATTTACACTTCTTTAATTTTATTATACAACCTAAATCCTATTTATTTCTCTAAATTAATTATATCAACAGAAATTATATACAAATTTTATTAATCCTTTGGGTACACATTTGTTTGAAAAAATTTTTTACATTTAATTTTTTTCACATATATAAAAGTAGTATCGATTGTCTCAATTTAAAATGACGTTTATGAAAATGTCATGTACGATTTTGTCCAAACTAATATGGTTATTGGGTTAAACATAGAAAAAACATATCTATTAGGCAATCCAAAATGAAAATCTCATCGAGCAGTTTGATATTCTACGGTTGTTTTTTAACATTAAATTTGTTAGATAATAGTGGCGAATCAAGCCTTAATTTGTAGCAAAATAAATATGTGTCTCCGGTCAAGCTGCTTGATGAGATTTTAATTTCGAATTGTGTATATATAAACGCATGTCAATTTTATTAACTTTTTCATGTTACAATCATTCCAAAATATACTATACTTTAATGCTATAACAATTTTACAAAATATATATATTCATATATAAATGGTTTTTAAATATTGAAGGACATTTGAAGTACATATATGTATACCATATTTTTTAAACATATTCAATAATTAATAATTATGAATCTTGTTACGAAGAAGCTGCGCATCGTATAGCGAAATGCCAGTATATTTTTTTTAAAGGTATATGCTCACACTACGATCTGACATAAATAATGATTTTTAAACTATTTATTTGATCATCATTGTGAAATATTGAGATATTGATAAACGATGAAAACTAACTATATGTGCTAAAGATATGATTGTAATCATCTATAGGTCGATCAAAAACTGATTTTTATATATATATAGTTAAAATGAATTCTTTGTATAATAATTTTTAAAAATACTGGCGGTTAATTTTCCAATCGACATTGATCGACATTCATCGACATTGATGGCATCAATTGAAAAATTAAACATAAGTGTATTTTTCCGAAGTATGGAATAAATTGATTTAGCCAAAAAAATTTGTACATTTCATAATCTGTAGCCCATGAATTAATTTTATTATTTATTATATTTTTTTACGTTCACATGGGTAAAACAAAACGGTGCGATTATGTTGGGTTAGGCTTTAAAATCATAATATTAAATTACATATTTTTTAGGATTACATGTATTATTTTATATACTAAATAAAGTTTAAATTATATAAATTATGGGGTATCTGCATAGAAATTATATATGCACGTTGTCTGATACAGCATTTATATTCGTATATATTTGTTAATCATATTATAATATTTTATAATAATGGCAGCTATTACACATTTAATAAGGTGTTGAAATAATAATAATAATAATACCTTATGTATTTTTCAAAGTTATACACATCATCACCACATAATTAAATAAAAAGTGGATGGGTTATATGCTGCTTAACTGATGTGAAAAATTATAATAATAGATGACAACAACAAAATTGTGAAAATCGAACAAGATTTTTATTTATAATTTTATTTTCTTAACACATCACAAGAATTTGTATTTAATGATCACTCCAAAAATATATTTCTTATAAATATAATTATTCGTAAGACACAAAATGATAGTTCTATATAATTTATAAGATTCACTGTATGAAAATTCCATCTGTGTATATAATTATAATGATAACAAAATTAAATTTCCCATCGTTCGCTGTAATTAATTTGGGTATAAAAAAAAAAAAAATTAAATTAAATAATAAAACATTAATCCATAACATTTTCCAATATTTAAAATTAATTTTTTATTTAATTACATATCAAAAAAAAATTATAATAATTACAAACAATTTAAATTTATTATAATAAGGAAATACTTAAAATTAATTAATTATACGTACATTTAAAAAGAAACTATAAAATAATTATTTGTAATTATAATTATTCGCGGGGCACGTACCATTAATTTATAAACTAAATAATAATAATAATAATAATAATAGTAATAATTTTTAACTTATAAATTTAAACATTAAATTTAAAGAAAAAATGAATAAAAATTTGCTATAAAAAAATTATCATAAATACTGACATTAAAATCCTTTCTTATTTGCATTTTTTTAGTTTAAATATATTTTTTTTTTTTAAGAGCGAAACTTAAAATTAAACTTAAATTTATTTATTAAAAATTATATGAAAATATGCTTTTTTTCTATTTCTTATAAAATAAAAATTCTTTTCTTAACTTGATTGTACGCATTTTATGTAATTTAATGACAAATCTCGCAATATATATATTTATAAATATTTATATGCCATTCGCCGCCGCCACACAAGAAATTGAATTGTGATAGCGCATTAATTTTTTTTTTTACGCTCATCGAATACTTTGGGGTTTCGGACCGCATAATGTTAACAATAACTTTATTATTTATATTATTATATAGACTTAGATAAGGTTAAAATTATGATATTAAAAAATTCTGGTTCGGTGGCTTCAGTGGAGGAGAGTACTAGCACCACATTTATTAATTTTTTGTTTCATTGTGTGAATATCACGAATTTGATAAAGACTCCCCAAAAATCGTATATAACCGACGAATTTTAAAAAAGTTATTGTATATATGCGAATTTTAGTTTTACAGTGGTTAAGCAGGAAAAATGTATTTATTCAGATTGCAATATATAATATTTTTCTGGTAGACTATAGTTGAAAGTAGACTATATTATGAAAAAAAATTAGAATGTCCATTTACTAAATTTTCCGGAACATTGACTTTTAAGAATCTTATCATCTTTTTGAATTACGGGCCATAGTTTTAACGGATTTTCAGTTTTTTTTATACAGAATTACAAATTATAATCAATTTCCAATCTTACCTGGAAGAGATTTTTAACATCATCGATTCGCACACGTTCAAAAGATATGCAACCGATTTATCATTGAAATTTTGTTTGAAATAATGATAGTGTATAAATTTTTTGTATCATTTGATTCTGTTCACTTTTTACAGTACCATAAATTTCTTTAAATTTTCTTCGCCATCGATTGGAAAATTGGTCATATCTTTTGAACGCCAGAATCGATTTTCAAAATCTTTTCTATGAACGATTGTAAATTGATTATAATTTGTAATGCGGTACGCAAAAATCCGGTAAAACTATTATCCGCGTAATTAAAAAGGATGCTAATTTATATAATAGATAATTTTCCGCAAAATTTAATTCGGTGAACACCTCCATTTTTTCATAGTTTAGTTTAATTTCATTTCCAGGCTATAAGAAAAATATAGCGATATTGAAAACTGCTACTTCTCAGCCAGCGCCACTGATACTATATATACACCACATATTGATGTGTTCAATTGCATTAATATGTAATAGTATACAAAATATATATTAACGGCCAAATATTATATATATATATATATTGACAAAATTTGCATTTTAATATAGGATATAACATATATCAAATATATACCTATTTATTTCTTATCAATTACATCATTAAAGCGTACATTCATATGCGTATACACAGTGTTGATTAATATAATTCCTAGAATTTTCGACTAAATCATTTAAATCCTACTATGGAATGGCCATAGCCATATATAAAATATGCATTGTGGTATATTCCCGACGTATATAGTTCGCCGACGTTTATAGTTCGCCGACGTTAAATTTTGTTCATCACATGCGTTACTCTATATATAAATTTTTTTTTTTGTGATCGCAGCGTTCCAAAGTTCTGATTTTATTGCTTACATATAATTATGTTTAATTATTTATTTTATAATTTTTTATTTTTTTTTTTTATAATATCACAATATATTTAACAACGTTTTACCACAAATTTTCATTTTCGTTTTAACCCAACGATTGATATATGTTTTTTCATTTTTTGTGTTAACATGTATTTATACATCTCGTAAATATTTTAAAACATCGTTAATATTATTATTATTATTATTATTATTATTATTATTGCGGATTCTATATTGACAAATAAAATGTTACAATATTTAAACGTAACGTATAAAATCATATCGTATAGTAAATTGTTCAAATTAAAAATTTAAAAACACAACATAAAAAACATGTAACAATAATTAATAAAATAAAAATAAATAAATTAACATAACAAAAATTAATTTTTTGAAATATTTCGTTCAGATAGTTCTTTTTTTTAACCGGAAATTTTAAAATATATAGACCAGGTGATGTGTACATATATCGATCGTTGTGTGTGTGTGTGTGTGTGGTGGTATTTATATAGTTAACGTTGTTAAACAATCTATTAAATTATAATCGTTTTATTAGAAGAAGAAGAAAAAAAATTAAAAAACACTTAGATAAAAACTGGCCCTTAATTATAATTACATAGTCCATACATACATTCCGGCATCAATATTCATGTCGAACTAAATGAATTTCCAATTAATATATAACTATACAGTTGAAGTACTTCATATAATGGATATGATTTAGTGAATTTGACATAAAAGTATTGGTATATGCGTTGAAATTGTCAGTATCTCTGTAAATTTTTATTTTCATATATAGAAATCAATTTCAAAAGGATAACATTATGTAAAAATATTATCATTATGTACATGTCATCACTATACCTCAACTGTATATGTTGTATATAGTATATATATATATTTGAAAGTAAATATATATATATATAAAAATTCTTTTAGTCCATAAGACATTAAGATTTAAAATATATAGAATTTAAACTTTATGATTTACTATATTCATATATATAAAAATAAAATATATATATGGATATTTGAGGCGCAGCACACTATAATAAAACTGGTAATAATTTTTTTCCTCAATCATATATACCAATGCAGCAACCAATTGTATATTCAAAACTCTAACTTTTATATAATTAATAATTTATTAATTTATGTAAAAGAATAAGAATTATTCATATCGTTTCTTCTTCACACATTCTAAATACGAATATATATATTAATTATAAAGTAAATATTTGCTATCTTAAATTATTTATAAAATGAAATTTTTACATTGATTACTGGCATTTTTGTGGGTTGTTTTATATTCACACAATAAATATATAATATTTTTTTTTAACTATATATAATTCAATGTTTATTGAATTCATAAAAAAACCACTTCACACATTTGATTATTTAATTTTTTTTTCTTTTATATTGATTGCTTATTGCATTTAATATTTAGTATACACACACACTGAACCTAATCCTAATAAATATCTTATTAATTACATTTTTTTTCTAAATCAAATAATTATTAAAATATGAGAACAACATTTACTTATATGCAATTTATATTTATTATAACATACCAGCCCCTTTCCCCCCCCCCCCCCCCATCCTCCCACGTCATGATATTATCTTATGTATTGTTTGCCGGCGGCTTAAATTTCTAATTATTCAGGTAAAAAAGGACAACAGCTGAATGATGTACATATTAAAATCATATATATTCTATTTTATTAAATATACACATAATAAATTATAATAAATAAATAAAGAAGTAGTGACGCAATGGTATATATATAGCTCTGTTGGTTTTGTTAATCATAAAATATAGCCGGTTCAATTACTTGCGATTTTTCATAGGAAATTTTTCAGTATTTAAATCATCATCATCATCAGATGGGTGATGGATAATGGAAGAATAAAAATAAAACGGATATCTTTGAAAATATATATGATGTTATGGACGTTACTCAAAGATTAACAATGTCTGCACACTTACATCACTATGGTCACATCACCCATATAAAAATCATACAATTATATGATATGACATCTATCTAATTGCATAGTACAATTGGTAAATTGTTATATAATACTTCGATGCGACGGATTAATTTACCAACTTTGCTGTAATGAAAGGTTTATAAGATGCCATATATAAGTTCCACTTGGCGCAATATATGAGCTATATAATAATAATAACATAATTATCATATGTATTGGTATATAAATAAAAATGATTTACATATTTTAGATGGGATCTTCACAATTCAGAATAAATATATTTATATATGAAATGAAGAGAGTATAGAAATGCTGTACTTCATACATACAATATAAAGTGGTTCCACTTATAACATAATGCTACTGTATTGTATGTATTTTATTAATAATAAATTCTATTTTCCATTATTTGATTTACATTTACATTTTAAGATATATATTTTCCTGTTCATATATTAATACAATATTAAACACTTAAAATCAAATAATCAAAATACAATATATTAAATGCTACACTACATGTCATGAAACGGCTATGCGGTATATGTGTGTGTGTGTACACGTCTATATGATTAATGAAAATAATAAATATAGTTTTATTTATTATTAATATTATTAGTTTTTGTAGATATAAAAATATATGATGAAATGTTTATTTTTATATATTAAATAAAAATAGATTAGAATAGAGAATAGAGATTTTTCGCAGAGAAAAGAAGAAACAAATTACAGAATTTGTATGTTAACACTTTTTTTGAAGATCGGTTACAAAAGTATAAAATCGGTTTTTTATTATAGAAATAAATACCGAAATTTTGAGGGTATTTTTTGTGAAACATATTCTTCGGTAAATTGGGAAAATTTGAATTTCACTTAAAAGTACAACTTTAACTTAATTGAAAAATAAACTGTATATAGTTATACAATAAATTGACTAGTTGATAGACCGATTTATTCTTGGGTATAACTCAATTTTTTCACATATTTTTGTAATGATTTATTTTGGATAATAAATGTTAAAATATTTAACACTGTCAGAAATAATAGAGTAGAGCTTTATGACATCTTTTAAACCTTTCATTATAGCCAAGTAAATAATTCCGCCGCATGGAAGTTTATAACAATTTACAAATTATAATACTATGCCATTAACACTGCAGATTCATATAATTCTATTATTAGTCCATGATGATCTGTGTATTTATGTATACTCTGTGTGCATACCAATGCAGCTAAAAATTATGCGCGCATCTGTCTTTACAAAAAAATGATTATTAAAAATTATTATAAAAATTATTGAATTATACTACTTTTGATTAATTGTTATTATATTTACAAACTTTTCAAACTGGTATTTATTTGAATTATTAGTTAATTATTTGTTAAATCTAATGGTGTTATATTTTTTTTTTTATAAGCACTTATTTTATTATTATTATTGTTGTCATCATCGTCAGCATTATCATTGTTCACAATTGAATCACTATTATTATGGTTTTGTGCACATTTATCATTTTTATCTATTGTATTCGGTGAATTTTGTGTAGGTGATATACTGCCGGCGCCCGTTTTTAAACTTAAATCTATTGGATTTTCTTGTAAAATTATACTTGATTCGGTTGATGATGAGTATTCAAGTCTTGCGGGTGATACGCGATTCGGTGTTGATGATGCAGCCGATATTGATGACATGGATAACATATCAATTGATATTTTTTGTAATTTTGTTTCTGATTGTAATAATGGTGAATGTTGTTGTATTTTATGTTGATGTGGCGATGATGAACAACTCATTGCAGTCGGTGATATTGATGACGAAGAAGCTGATGTTAACGATGATGGTCGTATTGGTGCTATTGATATCGGTGGTAATGGCGGTGATGTATGTAAATATTTTCGTGTATGACTATGATGATTATTATTATTATGTTTTAAATAATTATTAATATTATTATTATTATCATTATTATTATTATTATTATAATTGTTATTGTTATTAATAGTATTATTATTATTATTATTAAAATTATTATCTTTTATACGTAAACTATGATTTAATTCTGATGGTGATGGTGGATTTGGTTTCTTAACATCATCCATATTATGATCATTAATATGATTTAAATTTAAATTCAATTGGGCTTTCATTTCATTTAGTCGTTGTGCAATTTCAATTTCATCTGGTAAATTAAGATTTGGTACATAACGACTATTATTATTTATTGATGGAGGTGAATTATTTACACTATGAATATGATTAGTATAGTCACCAACTTTTATATTATTATTATTATTATCATTATTAATTTTATTATCAATACTATTATTATTATTATTATTATTATTATTATTATTATTATTATTATTATTATTAATAATATTACTATTATTATTATTATTATTAATATTAATACTATGAATATTATTATTTCTATTGGATGATGCTATTAATTCTTGCTGCTGATGTGCCATAATGGCTTGATGATAACCGGGAAATAATATATTAGATGGTGTTAAAAATTGTTGTGGTATTATTTGTGCTAACCTAGAATATTGTAATGGTAAAAATAAATCGAAGTTAGGAACAATACCATTAACACCATCACCGTAGGCTCCACCACAAGAACCAGCCACTCCAAGACTCGCACATGAACCTCCACCGTATGCATTCTGTCCAACCGATCTTCTAGATAATAAATTATTATTATTATTATTATTATTATTATTATTATTACGTCTATCTATATTTTCAATTGAACTATCTGAATTATGACTAGCAGGTGAACCACCAGCATGTGGTGATGATGATGCATTTGGTAGATTTTGAAAATTATCTTGAATATTTAAGCCAGCATATCGTGGTGCGAATTGTGAATGAGGATTAACGGGATTTATTGTTGGCGGTGATGTTGACGATGACGATGATGCTGTTTTATGTAATTCTTGTACGGCTGCAACCGCTTGATTTGATTGCTCTTGTAATAAACAATGTATTTTAAACCAATTTGATCGACGTCCATATCTTGACCCACTCTTTGACATACCAACAAATAAACATTTACGTAACCGACATGCCTTACAGGCTGTTCGATTTTTTTTATTTATTTCACAATGATTATTATTTTTACATTCGGTTATTGAAGATAAATTACTGTAGGATCGTCCGAAAAATGACTGTAAATAAAAGTAAAAAAGAGGAAATTCATATAAATAATTGTTTAATATTATTAAAATATTATAATCTATTGATTATATGATTAAATAAAATACAAATTTTTTATAATTTCTTAAGGATATTGTTATAGTGACGAACGCTTATTTATTTAAAGTTGGATATACAATATTTCCAAAAATATTACATATTTATTATTGTATCATTTGCTATCACAGTCGATGTATAAATTATTGTATAAAAATAACAATAGATTTAAGTGACGAACGTATTTTCTCTATTAATGAACGATTGAGTTCGTCGCTTAAATCTTTTGTTTTTACTTTTGAATATAATTAAATTGTTATCTCGAAATAATAACAGATTTAATGCATGAATCTTTACACTAAAATACACATTATATTGAGTTCGTCGCTTAAATGTTTTGTTTTTACTATTGAATAAAATTAAAAATTATTATTTAAAAATAACAACGCAAATTTAATTGACGCACATTTCCCATAAAATGCATTTAATAAAAATTAGGTTCGTCGCTTAAGTCTTTTGTTTTTACTATGGAATAAAATTGAAAAATTGTACTTTAAAAATAATAATGCAAATTTAATTGACGCACTTTTCCCTTAAAATGCATTTAATAAAAATTAGGTTCGTCGCTTAAATCTTTTGTTTTTACTATAGAATAAAATTAAAAATTTGTATTTACAAATAAAAACGCAAATTTAATTGACGCAATACTATCTTAAAATGCAATTAATAAAAATTAGGTTCGTCGCTTAAATCTTTTGTTTTTACTATGGAATAAAATTGAAAAATTGTTATTTAGCAAAAAATAACAATAAAGTTGTACGAACGAGTTTAATTACCGCAATTTACATGACAAATTAATGTATTTATACTTTAATACTGAAATTTTTGGGCACATCGTTATAATTTTAGACGATGAGTTCAATGAATAACAATGCGTCCATTAAACTATACTACAATAAAATAATGAAAACAAAAGGAAATTTGTTTTTATTTCGATAATTGGTAAAATCGATTCGCAATCTCTCTTCACTTCTAATGTAATTTATACTTTACAATTCTAATGTATATTTTTATGTTGATAATTGGTATGCTAAAAAGATTGTATAGTAACTTGACTTACGTAATAAAATATAACATATAAATATTGATCTGTTTTAATTTTATAGTAACATTTTAAAAAATAATAAATTTTTATAAATGTGTGTTAAATAAATAGAAAATATAAAATAACTAAAATTATTATATTTTGCTATAAAAACTAAACAATAAAATTTTTTTATAAAATGTTTATAGAAATATTGAATAAATAATAAATAAAATAGAACAATAGATATATTATAAAATTTAAATTTAATTTTTTAATATTTCTTTTATTTTAATTTTTTTTTTCTTTATATTGTATTCCTAAATTTCAAAATGAATTAAAATTATGTTTTCCGTTTTAGTATATAAAATCGATGATACAATCATATAATAAAAAATATATATCTTACATTACACTCCTGCCCTGATATATGAATTGAATTTATTTCGATGTTGCTTCTGCTACAAATTTATAATAACTATAACAATTTCATTCAATTTATCGGTATATTATCTTTTAACAATTTTCTGTATGGTACAATATAATATAATAAATGTATAACAAAAGATTTGCAACCTTCAAATTGTGCATATGGCCATAAGCAAATTATTGCAACCTGACCTCGTTATATTATATGCCGCACTAACAACAAATATATTTACATATAATTATTGTATATATAGAATTTCCTATCAATTTTTATGCAGCAGCAAAAATACCACTAATATAATATAATAATAGTCTGTAGTAGGTAACATCATAATAAATATACAACAATATATAATTTAAAACAATATGCCAATGAAATAATATACAAACAATTCAAGAAGTCAAATTATGTAACAATGGTCATTATTTTATTATATCTATATATATAAAGATACATTAATAAATAACTCTATGTGTATATAATTTAATAGTTCATTTTATATATATATATATGTAAAAAAAAAAAAAAAACAATAAGATGATCACGATTAACAAATAAAAATGATCTTGAAATTTTGTTATATAATTTTTATGGCAAAGTAAAATAAAAATAAATAAATTAATAAATATTTGTAAATTAGATCAAAACTTTCTGCTCTAAAAATTTCTTCAATTCCAATCGCATAAAATGTATATGAATGTAATGCGAAATAAATTTATGTATAGACATTATGTACCATACCATATATTATCAGTCATGTTATGTACATACATAAAACATAAAACATATAGGCTATATTTATTAAAATAATAATAATAATAATAATCGAATAAAATAATAACATGCATAAAACAAATAAAATTATATTATGTAATAAACTCTTCATTTGTTATTTTTAAATATATGCATTTGTGGTAGTAGCGGAAAAATATATATATGCAATTATTCATAAGTTGGATAAAAAGCATTCACTTTAAATACAAAGATTTCATATATATGACATTTTAATATTATAATAATATACTTTTTTATAAATAATATGAATATACACATTATTTCTGTACTATATATGAAAATTACGCTATATCACAATAATGTAATCACTTACATTGCATAATAATGATGTACTTGATCACGTCATTGTCGTATATAAAAATAAGTTGTTGTCGTCTTCACAAATTAAATAGATTACATCAAAAACATTTATTTTCTATATTTATATATAAGTATTTTAATGAAATTATTATTATTATTATTATTATATGGTAACTATTTAAATATATGTTTTTATATATACATTTGTAAAGTATATAATTATTACTTACATATACTGAAAGATTGACCTTTGGTATTTGGTGTACATATATTTAAATATAAATTATAATAATTACATATATATATATTTTCTATATATATTGTACAATACAATATGCGAATTTATATAAAAATATGATAAAACTAATTAGTTTTAGATAGACCGATATAGATTATTATTAATCCTTTAAATGGTTTGATTTTAATTTGTGTTTTTAAAATGAAAATTTTACGTTAAATATAATTAGTTGAAATTTGGTTGTTGTTTATATCCATATTGTACGTGCTGTATAATCTAAATTGATTATATCGAAGGTGGTAAAGGGTTAAATAAAATATAACTATTTGGCGGCATTATTATATAGACAATTATGAATTATATGTATTAATTAATTATAAAATAAATATATGTATATTCAATATATGTATAAGCGACAACATCACATTTGCATATAAATTTCATTTGATATGACAGCCTTATATTAATTGTATACACTGTATATGGGAACAATACGTTAATTTTATATAAAAATCACTTTGAAAAGATAGACAGATTTTTTTTTTCAAGGAGTGTTGATATTTCTAATTTAGTTTTTAATGAAACAAGATGTTCATTTGAATATTTTCATGTATATATATAGAGAAATATAGTAGCTCGCGATGTGGCATTGCCGTTCCGAATAAAGTCTGGCATTAAGGATTATCATTAAAATTCTTCCAACGCAGGCAATGCTCAAAAATACTGGAGTCTTATATAACGGAAAATTTCTTCTCTATTGTATATGCGAACAATACGTTAATGTTATATAAAAAACACTTTGAAAGATAGACAGATTTTTTTTTTCAAGGAGTGTTGATATTTCTAATTTAATTTGATGACAGAAGATGTTCATTTGAATATTTTCATGTATATATATAGAGAAATATAGTAGCTCGCGATGTGGCATTGCCGTTCCGAATAAAGTCTGGCATTAAGGACCATCATTAAAATTCTTCCAACGCAGACAATACCCAAAAATACTGGAGTCTTATATAACGGAAAATTTCTTCTGTATTGTATATGGGGAACAATACGTTACTGTTATATAAAAATCACTTTGAAAGATGAACAGATATTTTTTTTTCAAGGAGTGTTGATAATTTTATTTTAGTTTTTATTGACACAAGATGTTCATTTTAATACTATCATGTTTATATATAGAGAAATATATTAGCGTACGATGTGGTGACATTGCCATTCGATATAAATTCTGGCATAAAAGTCTTTCATTAAAATTCTTCCCTTGCAGGCAATACGTTAATGTTATATAAAAATCACCTTGAAAGATGAACAGATATTTTTGTCAAGGAGTGTTGATAATTTTATTTTAGTTTTTATTGACACAAGATGTTCATTTTAATACTATCATGTTTATATATAGAGAAATATATTAGCGTACGATGTGGCGACATTGCCATTCGATATAAAGTCTGGCATAAAAGACTTTCATTAAAATTCTTCCCACGCAGGCAATACACAAAATAACTGGCTTCTTATATAACGTAAAGTTTCTTCAGAATAAAAAACACAAAGAATATTATTCTGCATTAAATGGACGTTTCCAGAAGGGGAAGTGTGCGCTATGACCAATTCTGTACCTAGTTTAACACTTGTGATATGCCAACATTAGAAATTAATACAATGGTTATTCTATCATATTGGTGACAGCAATGAAGAGGCAATTGTAAAACTTTAACAGTCTATCGATGTACAATACATAACTAAACCAAAAAATTGATGACGAAAATTAAATGAAACAAAATCAGTTCATATATAAATTTCCTTAGCAGAAAAATTATGCATAACTGATGACATATTCAAAATATTCAAAGGCTATAGATATCGATAGGCTTAACATTGGATGCAAAATTTCGGTGGAATGTTCATTTGTGGATGCAGAGCGAAGAGCTAGCCATTCGTTATAGAAAAATTCAAATAAATAATTTTTACTATTCCAATAAATACTGAAACCTTTTTGGAATTATGGGGTGTTCAGTGTTTTGCGGATAAAAACATAGGGTAAATTTTGGACAAAACTGCATTGACTTTTTTAAATAAAAATTACATAAAATTCCATACAATTTTTTGCATAAAAAATCAACGTATGTCACATTTTTATATAAATATTTTTGATTTATGTTTGTCCGCGATATTTTATATGAAAAAAAAAAAAAAACTATCATAATTTTTTTTTATAAGAAACATACCATGTTTTAAATACAATTTATACATTTATTGTATTACAACACACGTATTTAAATGCGGTATATAAATCTTCTTACAAATATGTATTAATGTGATGCACCAATAATAAATGCAAATTATTGCATGATATTCATCTATTTCAAATTGAAAAATAAAACATGAATATATAAATAGAAAAACAAACATAAATAATTTATATATTTATAAAAATGTAAAATAAAATGATTGCGAAAGGGTTGCTCATTTCCCTTTTTCATTTAGTTTTGTTTTTAATTTATAAGTACATAAATTTGAAAAATAAGAATAAATATTTGAATGTATATATTAAATGTAAAAAAATAAACGCAATTTCAACAAAATGCATCATCCCATTTCCGTCCCACTGATCTCAATGGTTAATTAACCTTAAAGTGGATACGAAATAATAATATAAATATAAAAATTTTAAATTATTAGTTATATTCGCATTATTATTATTATTATTTGAAATTGATCGTGTGACTTAATCAATTGTATTGTTTTGTTGGTTTTTTTTGTGTTTTGAGTTTGTTTTTTTTTTTTTTTTTCTACAACTTTATTTTCGTAAAAATAAATCAAGTGTGATCTGATTGATATTTATTTGCTTATTTTTATATATATGTAAATATATATATTATATATTCGTCCTATACATACAAATTTATTTTCTATTTTTTATATATTTATAATATTTATTTCATTCTTCTAATTTTTTTTTCACTTTAATTTTAAGCTCAAGGTCCAAGGTTACAGAACTATCCATTTTCAAAATTCTTAATCTAACAAATATATTTATATTATTATTATTATTATTATTATTTAGTATATAACAGCATAAATACTAAATATACGATAGATAATGAATTATTTGACTATATATATATAGTTAAAATATGATCGATCTTCCGTATTATTCAATGACATACATACATTATATACGAGTATATGTAAAATCTACATAAAGATGATTTATTTCGAATAAAAAATTTATAATTATAAATTTCTTCATTTAAAGCATTATTTTTTGTTTTGTTTTATTTTATTTTATTTTATTTTGTGATCTTGAAAATATTTTAATTACCATTTTATTAATTGAAAATTATTGATTATATATATATATATATAGTTGTTTGTATGTATATGTAATATATGGTTAATGGTACATTAATAGAAAAAAAATAATAATAATAATAAAATTATAAAATTGTAATTATCCATACTGGGGGATTAAAATTAAAATCAATTGAATTTTTATATATTATATTTATATAAATATTATTATAATTATTATATGGTATGGATAGCGAGAGAAAAAAAAATACTATATGTGGCGGAGTTAATTAAATTATATGAAGATCAAAAAACCATATATTGTTCATGAACTATTGAAATATTTGATTACGTAATATTTATTTATTATTTTATAATAATATATAGATTTTATGTATTGAATATTTATTTATAAATAAATAAAATATAAAAATATATATATATAAATAAAATTGATAAAATTAAATAATCGATTAGTAATATTTATAAAAATAAAATATAAAAATATATATATAAAATCGATTAAATTTTATTTATTTATCAAAATCAAATTTTGTTGAATATAATAAAATCATAACAAATAATTTTCAATATTATCGAAAATATTTATACAAATATTCACTTCATTTATACAAATTTAAACTGCTTACATTTCATTGAGTATTAAATATTCATATAATTTTTGGTTATGTGATAGAAATTATAAAACCGAATGTTGTCACGGCTCGGCGATAATAAAATTTCATGTTTTCACATATATCAAATATGTCAAAACATAAATTGAATAAAACATTGTTGAAAAAATATCGATAATTATTTGTTAACATAATTTCTTGAAAGTTATTAGCATTTTATATTTTAATGTAAATATAGTAAAATACATTGTTTTGATGAATTTTCTGAATATAGTTAGTTTTCACATAGAAATGAAAGTGGATTATAGAAATATATGAAAATTAAAAAATTTTCTTCAGTAATTAGTGTTCAATTTGATTTTATTTCTATTATTTATAAACACACAGTAGCTCTCATATTTTAAACTACAAATAATGAAATTCAGACCAAATCTATATATGCGCTAATATTATTGAAAACAAAAATTATTTCGTAGGTTCGTCGCTTAAACTCTTTCGTTTTTTTTTTAGTATGAATATTCCAGAAATTAAATAATTTAATGATTATTTATATTTAGTACACACATAAATGCTAGTTACATTGCACCCACGATGAAAACCAATTAAACATGTAACCTTTTTTTTATTTTGATAGTTCTAAATTAAATGAAATATGAAATTTGTATCTGAATTTTATTAAAGAAAAATAAATTATTTCGTAGGTTCGTCGCTTAAACTCTTCTGTTTTTTTTTTAATATGAATATTCCAGAAATTAAATAATTTAATGATTATTTATAGTCAGTTCACACAGCAATGAAAGTGGATTATAGAAATATATGAAATTAAAAAATAAATTGGAAGCAATAATGTGCAATGTTAAAATGTAAATACATAAAATATGTCAATTTCAATTTGATTTTATTTCCATTATTTTTAAACACACAGTAGCTCTCATATTTTAAACTACAAAAAATGAAATTCAGGGCAAATCAATATACGCACCTACGATAAAAACCAATTAAACATGTAACCTTTTTTTTTATTTTGACTGTTCTAAATTAAATAAGATATGAAATTTGAATCTGAATTTTATTAAAAAAAAATGTATTTCGTAGGTTCGTCGCTTAAACTCTTTTGTTTTTTTTTAGTATGAATATTCCAGAAATTAAATAATTTAATAAGTATTTATAAATAAAATACACATTGATAGATACATAGATTAATTTAAATGAAGTTATTGTTATGTTTATGTATGTGTATTTGTTGCAATAAAAAAATATTATAATTCATTTATATATTATTTTTTTTTTCGTATATATAAATAAAATAATTTATCAATAAATCAACAATTGTTTGAAATGAAAATTACATAATGATTTTTAATTTTGGAAACAAGTTATTTTTTTTTATAAATGCCTATACATATTTACTAATAAAATATATTTATATTCTGTTTACATTGCATTACATATTATGTGCGGGTAATTTAAATTGATTCTTATACCAATTTTTATTATTATTATTTTAACATTTGATGTATGAGTGTGTGTGATTGTGTGTTTTGATTTGATATATTAATATTACTATATTTGTTAAGTTAAAAATTCAAACACTATGTGGAGTATAAAAATTTATTTATTAACACAATAAAACACAAACATTAAATTAAAATTTTATTTGTTGTTATAAAAAAATCTATATATGTTATTTATATGTGTTTCGCCTAATTAATGTGTATATATAAACTATATTTTTTATAAGTTGAATTCTAATAAAATCACAAATATATATAGTAATTTAAATTATAAGCAAAATACAATCAGTCATCTAGCGCATATTAACGCGGGCTCGAAAGTGTATTATAATAATTTAAAATGATTATGTAATAAAATAGTTGATTTGATTTTATGAGTCAAAACGCGTACAACATTCAGTCAATTATGCGGTTTTTTGTGCTTGATTTGTAAATAACAAAAAATATGTATGTATATTTTAATAATAAACAACCGGAGAAAATAGTACATATACTATAGAAATAATAGTTATATAATATTATAAATTTATTAATGTGTACAAGGTGTTTTGACAAATACACCAATTTGATTGCACTGTTTTTACAGATAACATTTGGATTTTTTTTATCTGCCATAAACAATTCTTACAATTACGTAATTTAAGTTTAAATAATATGTTATCACAAGACTGCACGACGTCACCGCCATCATCGTTCATTTTATAATATCTTTCAATACACCCGGCACATAAATAATTGTATATAAATATATATGGAAATAAGTATAAATTGGATGATAACTTTAAAGAATAAATTAACAGAAGAAAAAATAATAAATAAATTAAAAACTATAAAAACAATAGTATTTATAAAATAAATAAATAATTTAATTTTGATATTCCATATAAATTTATTATAATTGTTTCATAAGAGACTGTATTAAATATATTATGTGAAAATTGATTACACATGCGATGAGATTCGATGCGATGATTTTAAAATTAGAATACTAATAAATTTGTATATATACAATAAAATAAAAGCTCACATTTATTTATTTATTATTTATTTTTTCTATTTTTTTATTTGTTATTGTTAAAGATAAAATTGATAACAAAATAATGGTTTTATAAAATATAAGAAAATATATACGAGTACGTATAAGTATAAAAGAAAAATATATATAAAATAAAATATGAAAAATAAATAAATAAATTTTATCTCAAACTCAAACGGTGACAAATGATCAGTTGTTTTTTTTTTTTTTATTAACTAATACTCGTTTCGTATTAAACCAAAATGATTTTATTCTCGCTCTTTATTTACAACTAAATAATTTATGTATATGTGAAATGGGAAATTTTTCCAATGGGGGGTATAAATTTTAAATTGTATTAATGTATTAAATTCTAATGATATTAATCTCACCTTGCAGCCTTCACATGTGAATGCACCAAAGTGGAACCCTGCAGCGGGTTCACCACACACCTTGCATGTTTGGTTCATCTGTAAAATATATAAAAAAAAAATTAAAAAAATTAACAAAAAATAAATAAAAAATTTTAGATAAATAAATTAAATATATTTTATTATTATTATTATTATTATTATTATTTACATTTGGAAAATATGAAAAATGTATTTATTGTTATAATATAGAAAGAAAATTTTTGATATACCAATTATTTATTATTCCATTAATTTAAATAAATTGTTTAGTTATAATTTTAATGAGGTGATCATGTTTTAGTATAAGCGTACGCTTTTTTCTTATTATTATTATTATTATTATTATTATTATTATTATTATTATTATTTATATATATACACATACACATACATCCAACAACAACAACAACAACAAAAATATAAATAATAAGATATATTTTATATAAGATGTCTCCATTGTTTTTTTTTATTGTATATTAACAATAAATATTATTATAAAATGTTTGTTGTTGGCGCCAAAAATGATGTTAACTTAGTTAAAAATTTTTTATATACAATAAATGCATTTATTAAAAACAATCATAATACACACACACACACACACACACACTGAGAGAGATACTGATAAAATTAATTACAGTATCTACTAATATATTGTTTTTGAAATTATAAATAAATAAATAAAGATAATTTTTATATGTACAAAGTCATGATGATATGTTTAAAAAAACAAATTTTTAGAAAAAATAAGCAAACTACGTTTCAATTCAGTGAACAAAACAATTCTTAAAAAGCAAAAAAAAAAGATCTAATTTTCCATAAAGTACAAATTTATATAATATCGTTATATAATCTATATAATTACATTAAGTATATATATATTCGAGTATATATAGATATTAAAAAGATTATTAAAGTATTTTTTAGATTTTATAATTATTTATTAATGTATTATAATAATAATAATAATGAATAAAAAATAAAACGAAACAAGGTCTTTCGGATACACAAGGACACATGTTTAACCCGGTCATGTAAATAAGCAATACATACACACATATATATATATATAATATAATTATAATAATATATATATATACGACAGGTTAACATATATATAATAAATATACACATAAAAATATATATTTCTTACTATAAAGATGATATCATATAATATCCGGTGATATGATGAAAACTATTTAATATATTATATATTTCTTCTATAAAATTATATTAGTTATAGTTTGTAGTTTTATATTATATTTAAAGTATATATGGAAAAATAAAATACATATATATAAAATAATAGAAATAAATATACGGAAATATGCTTCAACGAAAATGATGGGTTAATTTTATTTATATTGTAAATATAATATATATATTTCTTAGAAACATTTTTTTTTAAAATAATAAGTACGACGATGATTGACGGACAAATTATATCTTTATTATAAATGGTATATTGCTTAATTACTATTGATCGACATTTTTCATATATATATTTACATAGAATTCGCAGCACAATTATAAACTAAATAAATTTTTCATAAAAACAATTATCGCATAGATGACACAAAAAAAAAAATCGATAGAAATTCTTTCACAAATTAAAATTCACAGTTTTTCATATATGGTATACAATACTTTACGCATACTCAACTATTTCCAATTTTTCCATATATGTACAATATATAGTGTAAGAAACCCCATTACCATAAAAACTATAATTAAGCTATAATTAAAATTGCAAATATAACGTCGTTTCATATTATATACAAAAATTAATTTATTAAGTTAAGAAATTTATTTATTTTACAATTGATTTTTATACCACATTATTAATAAAAAAAATACTTGGTACCGCAGTTGCATAGCGTTGAAATATATATATATTTTATATATTAATCATGAAATATAGCGGGTTCAATTTGGCTATTTTTCATAGGAAATTTTTCGGTATTTATTTTAATACTAAAATTTTTCTGTTGGCTGACCCTTTGTTCGTTGATGGAATAAAAAGAAAAACGGATATCTTTGAAAATATGCGATGTTGGACGCTGCTATTCAAAGATTAACAATGTCTGCACACACACACACACACATCGCTATGGGCTACTCACTCATATAAAAATAATAGTATTTCGAAAATATCTATCTTTCCGTTAATTACAGTACAGTACAGTACACAATTGGTAAATTGTTATATACCCCCCATGCGGAGTAATTTACCAACTTGGTTGTAATGAAAGGTTTATTAGATTACATAAAAGCTCCACTTTGGAACAAAATATGACTTAAAAAAAAATATAGTGTAAGGAAACCCATTACCATAAAAGCTATAATTAAGCTATAAAACTTAAACAACGTCGTTTCATATATTGTACAAAAATCAATTTATTAAGTTAAAAAATGGATTTATTTTACAATTGATTTTTTTTATACCACATTAATAAAAAAAAATATATATTGAACTGATATTGTTGGTGTTATCTCAAGAAATACAAAAAATGATTGCATTTATTATTTTCTGTATTTAAATTAATTTTCCAATATTTATCGTATAATAAATATAATCGAACATATAAAATACAACACATTTCATTTAACATTATTATATTCATTATACCATTTTCATATATTCTCAAACCCAACATTGATACAACATTTTGTGATTTTAATTTGTTTTGCTTAAATTAATAAAATCAAATCCACCATATTATATTTTTCCATTATACACTATATAAAAATATGATTATATAAAAGTTAAATGTATAGCGTGCGGTGTTAATTGTGGCGATTAGTAAATTTGCATTATTAATTTTTGTTTGGTTTGATTTTTTTTTAATTAATTATATTGATAAAAATCATAATATACCTGATAATCCCAGCCTGACATAGCCATTGATTATGTTTAGAATGTCACACATCAAAATAAACGAAAACAGAAAAAATAGTGTATATAGATTGTGCGAAATTTTTATTACTGCAACTATAAATATATAAAGAAATAATAATTTTTTTTTGAATTAATAATTAATAAATATATTATTTTATAATTATAAATTTATAAATAATATATTATTAATAATGATAATATGCGGATGCGTTGTTATTTTTGTTGAACATTGTTTAATGGAAATGTATTAAATGATGATGTTCGTATGATGTGCGCCGGTATGAATAACATATGTGATGTTTATTTTTGGATTGGAAATTTCTAATAAAAATTTGTAAATACATTGTAATAATAATATACCATAAATATTTAAATGAGTTCAATCGATTATTATAATACATTTAATGCAAATATATATATTAATGCATTGCTATACATATATTTATTCTCTTAAATTATTATACATAAGAGGATTACTTAACATGTTATTCCATGTTAAAATTATATTTTAATATAAATTTTTATATTTTTATATTTCACCTGTATTTAGTTAAAATGTATGTGAACCTGGGCAGTTAAAGAGAAAAATACTTCTCAAAATAATAATATATATGATTAAATAATAAATATGTCCATTTTTAAGTTAATTAATTTAACTTTATAAATTTTAGAATATAAATTAAAAATTCTTTTTACAATAATTTTTTGAATAGAATATTTTTGCTTAATTTCATTATATAATCTCATCTCATACTATATTTTATATATTATATTATTATTATTATTATTATTATAATTATTATTATTATTATATTATAATATTTATAAGAACAACATTATTATTATTATTAATATTATTATTATTTTGTATATAAATTTTAATAATCTTTATAATTCTAATGTATTTTAAAAGATCAAATATCGTGATTGAAATGTAATGATATTTATTTTGCTATTAGTAGAATTATATGTGTGTACATGTAATGCGCTGTATAAAATATAAAAATATATATATGAATGAAGTGAAGGATGTACAAATATAATAATGCATTATTATTGCACATATAATATAAAATTAATAATAATAATAATAATAATAATAATAATAATAATAAGTAAAAAAAAAGTATAGAAATAAAAAAAAAATAAAGCTCAAGTAATATAGATTCGTGTCTGTCCTTGCATTTATTATTACTATTTATATGTAGTATTTATTACATACACGTATACATTACATTTAATGTTTAATGTTCTACTAAATCTGAATACATATTCAATGCATTTGATTATAAATAATTTAATACAAAAATCTTTAAATCACAACATATATATTATAAGTTAAATCTATTCTTTAAAATCAAGTAATTGTTTCATGTTATACACATGGCATTTTATCGAGAATATATGGAAATTATTTTTCATCATCATTTTTCTGTTAAATGTCAGATACCAATATATATATAATTTTATTATTATTATTTAAATGAATATTTGAATGAATTTTTTTTTTCAATATACCATACACGTACATTTATTTATTAAGTACTTTAAAGTAGAAAAATATTTTTATATATAAATATAATATAATACATAACATCTGTAAAGATAACACTAAGTTAATTTATAATTATTACATATAAATATGTATGTTTGTATGTATGCGAATGAATATAATTTAAACACGCGATGTTATTATTAGTTAAAACGAAACATACATAATTTAAGTTATACTATTCATATAAATATATATATATTTTCAAACAAATCATATATCTGAATTCAATTTTGAATATTTAAATGATTTCTAAATATAAATTTCGACATAGTTAAGTTTGCTTTTTTTTTCGATAATTTAATAACTCTGAATACTCTGAATTCGTTTAACACTATCCAGCCGCAGCAGTTAAATGATGGTTTTTCACTTTTATATACTTTAACTTTAACCTACTTCTTCATTTCATGCCTCGTATTACAGTGGCGTGGGCTGAAAAATAGCATTTAGTTTTTAATATGACTAGATTTTACTTATATAACCTGGGTGAAATTAAACTAAATTATGAAAAAAAATCTGCATGATCAGATTTTCGTAAAATCGACTTTTATAAATAATCAATATTTTTTTTTAATAACGCACCATAGTTTTAACGGATTTCCATTTTTGCTAACTTACAAATTTTCAATGACATAAAGCGAAAAATCGCTCGCATATCGATTTTAAAAATCCACTTCTATATGAAAGATTTGAAATTGATTATAATTTAAAATTTTGTATACAAAACTGGAAATTCGTTAAATGGTCCGTATTTCAAAAAGATGATTATAATTCTTAATAGTCCGGAAAATTTATTAATTTCCAATTTATTACATCATAATGTAATGTACACATTCAATTCGTCTACCAAAAAAATATAGTGTATTTATACTAAGAATATCTGAAGATTATATGTTGCAAAGTTATAAAAAAAAAAAAGAGATAATGTTTTAAGTTGTCACGTGACACTCGCTGCCTATATAGGTAATATAATTAGTGTTATATATATATATATATATACTTTTACTAGATATCGGTCAAATTTACTAATTTAATGAATTCAAAAAGTGAACATCTTTGAAAATATTATGTTGTATATCAAACAATGTCTACACAAAACACAAAAACTACCAACTATTCACCATTATGAACACGTATACTCATCAAACTATAATATATATGTTACTTAAAGTTTATCATTCCGGAAACATTCATTACACTCCTCAATTTGATAAATTTCTCTGCATAACATTCACAGCAATTATAGTTGATTTGCAAAAATATATCAGAAAATATATTTCTTAATTTAATATATAATAACAACGAGAAATTCTTCTAAGGAGAATCCGTAGAAATTATCATCGCGGAAATGTATGGATAATTCAAGGACATTTTTTATAAAAATCCATGGACAGGGTTGCACTCATCATATAAAATTTCAACGGACATCCGTAAGAAATCTATAGATATTTCCTCGCATTGAAACTATGGACCTCTACATATAATACGGAAATTTTACGGACAAACTATGGACAGTGTTACTAGGGTAGATGCGCGTATATAGCTAATCTCACTATTGTATATGCATTTGAGGATTTACGTATATGTTTGGATTTCGTCAATTTCACTATAGGCGATAATTATATAGGGGCAACCACAATGGGTAAATAACGCCGTAGGCCTATACGAGTGGTAATGCAGGTATTTCCAATCTGATATAATAGAAATCTGCGATGTCACCATTTTTTTTTTTAATAAGAACATTTCGGCAATGTACATAACACATCTCAGATATCTGTGTTGGAATATTATTTGTAAAATTACAATATAGCAAATTTTCGGGATATTCCATATGAATATATATTTGTACTGTATGTGTGAGGAAATCAATTGCATGCACAATCATTTTCAGCAAATAAAATATAATAAATAAACAAAACGAAAAACACCAAAAATATCATATTATAGTGATGAATTCTTTTATAATAATAGAAAATTGGATAGTAAAACTGATAAAATTTTTCTAAAGGTCTGTCATATATTTGACTATTTTTGATAGGAATAATTTTTTTAATTTTTTTCGAATAGTACATATTGTAGTATCAATTACTTTATGTATTATTCAATATGTTACAAATCATTAATTATATATTTATACAATATTTCATTTTTATATATATGTGCAATATAATTTACTGGCGCTGAATCCATTAAAAACAAAAAAATTATTAATTTATAAGTTTTGTTTTAAAATACACAATGTACAATGTTACAAAATTTATATTTAACTTTATTTTTATGTTTTTTTGTGTTTTTACAATAATAAATCTGCACATCGTTAGCAAAAAAAAAAAATAAATAAAATAGATATAAAACAAAACTAAAAATTGATAATCGAATTATAAACATGAAACTTTACTTAGCACCAATAAATTTAACTACATTACACAAAACGAAAATTACGAAAAACAAAAAACTTATATATTAGGTATTAATTTAATCATTGTTTTTATTTTCAGTTGTATTTTATATTTATTTTTTTTTGTTTTCGTTTTATTCTTTCAAAACAATTATAGGTCATGAGAAAATTTTTTCAATTCAACACAAAAACTATTACCATTACCTCTTCTTTATACATTGTATATATATATGTAATAATTGGTATCTATGTATGTATAACGTTCAAATAATGTTAATATCTATCTATTATATACCTAACGTATTATATACAAAATATAGTTTAACGTATAAACATAATGTAACAATTTGTCAACTTTTTTATTGTTCTCTATAATATTTATTATTATTGTACCTTCGCGTATATATCATTGTAATTTTGATAATTTTTATAAGATTATATGTAAATACATATACGGAAAAAAAAAGAAAAATCACCATCAACAACCAACAAAACCTTCTAATTCTGTCACGCCAATTTATTATCTTTAAAACATCTATAATAATATAATATAATAATAATTGAAATAATTTATTCAATTGTCCAATTTTTTTTTCCTATTTCTTCTATTATTATTATTATTATTATTATTATTATTGTATACTGTCTGTATTTGTCTCGCACAGTATATATATATATAAAATAATAAAAACTATTAATTTGTCTTATATATATTTATGTATTCATACACCTATAGTTATATTTCCAACCATATATAAACGAGAAAATATATATATATTGTGTCAAAATGTCACATAATTTTATTTTACCTTGGTACAATTTTAATTGATTTTAATTTTATAATTTGTATGGAAAACTAGTACAAAACAAAAATAATAAAAAAATAGTAGTAATAAATTGTGATTTTTATTATTTGAAAATAAAATAAATTAAATTAAAAAAAAATAAGGTAAATTTATAGAAATTATTTTATATTTTTAACCATACAAACACACACACACACAATGTGTTCTGATAAGAATTTTGATTTGTCGCGTATATATTATATATGAAAATAATAGATTAATTAGTCATTTATAGTATTGTCACTGAAATGGAATGTTTTTATTAGTTTTTTTTTTATTTACTTTTATTAACTAATAATAATTATAGTTTATTTATACGTATATTTTTGGAACAATCAATTTGTATTTATTGTATTGAATACCCATATATAATCCTATATATGTAAATTTAATTGTTGTAATAATATGTGACAAATTGATATTAAAAAAATTATATGACTAGAATTTTTCTTCTTCATAAAAATTGGCTATAACAAAATATTTAAGCAATTCCAAGAAAAATAAATATTTATTATTCAATTAATTAAATATCACAGTATATAGCGTATACTGAAAAATAATTAAAATTCCATCAAAATGATTATTTATCGCATAGATTCGAGAAGGTGTATGTAAAATTTACAGTAGCGACGCGTGAAAAAATGTTTTCAGATTTCAATATCACTATATATTTTACTGGTAGCCAAGTTAAAAGTAAACTACATTATGAAAATAAAAAAAAATGAAATGTCCACTTACTAAATATCCTGGAAAATCGACTTTTATGATTGATCATGAATTACGAGCAATGGTTTTAACGGATTTCCAGTTTTGTATACAAAATTGGAAATTATAATCAATTTCCAATATTTCATAGAACAGATTTTTAAAATCGATTCGCACACGTTCAAAAGATATGCATTTGATGTCATTGAAATTTTGTACGAAATAATTGTACTATATAAATTTTTTGTACCATTCGATGGTTGTCAACTTTATACAGTACAACAAATTTCTGTAAATTTTCTCTACCATCGATTGGAAAATCGTTTGTATCTTTTGAACGTGTGCGAATCGATTTTAAAAATCTGCTTCATGTACAATTGCAAATTGATTATAATTTGCAATGTAGTTTGCAAAAATGGAAACCCGTTAAAACTATGGTCCGCGGAATTAAAAAAGATAACAATTCATAAAAGTCGATTTTCCGGAAAATTTAATTCGGTGAACACAACCAGTCATTTTTTCATAATTTAATTTAATTTCATTTTCAGGTTATATGAAAAATATAGCGATATTGAAAACTGAATCCTATTTCTCAGCCTTCGCCACTGAAAACTAAGTAACTTCTGAAAAAAATTGCCAAAAATTGTACAGAAAATTTAAATTACAGTTTTACATGCTGTTTTAATTTTTTTGCACCATATTTTTAACAGATTCCAAAATATTTAATAATTTTTCTATATTTTATGTAGAAGAAATTTTTATTCACACAGCTGCTTGTAAAACACAGTTGATTTTCATATTTGATATTTGCGCATTTTTGCATTTATGTACACAAAATCTTACCAGAAATGATCGGAAAATCGATCATATCTTTAGAATGTGTTTTTAAAATGTGTTTAAAAAATTTGTCGGATTAGGATCAATTGCAAAAAAAAATTATTTACCATAAAATCCAACTTCTGCATAATCATTTGACATTCAGTAGTACAGTGACATAGCGCTGAAATATATATATATTATTAATGATGAAATATAGCGGGTTCAATTCCGCTATTTTTCATAGGAAATTTTTCGGTATTTATTTTAATACTGAAATTTTACTGCTGGGTAACCATTTGGACGTTATTCAAAGATATTACAATGTCTGCACACACACATAACTATATAAAAATAATAGAATTTTGAAAACATTTAACTTTCGTTAATTACAGTACAATTGGTAAATTGTTATATACTCCCATGCGAAATAATTTACCAACTTGGCTGTAATGAATGGTTTACTAGATGCCATAAAGCTCCATTCGGAACAATATAAGACTTAATAATAATCTTTTTGCACACACTTAATTGGTGTTAATCGTTATTTATGCAAGTGTAGTGAATTATAGACTAATTGAAATGACCTCAACAATTTTTTGTTGAAAATATTTTTAATTATTTCAATGGTTTGATTAATTTATTTATGTATAGTATTATAATATATTTTTAAAAATTTTAATTTAAATTTCAGAGTAATTACTTAAATACACGCATCCCCTTAGTTTTTGTTCCTACAACATATAAATATTCAATTGAATACTTTCTATATTCAAACTTGATTAGACAAACGGCGATAACGTTTAAATATACTCAAATAATATAAATTTATTCATTTAATTATCATAAATCCAATAACAAAATCATATATTTTTATAATAAAAAACGTGTGTGACAGCTACATTATTATTTACATATTTTTTTTTTTAAAAACTTTTGAATACAACATATTGATGTCATAATAATCATTTTATGATTTAGAGGAGCGATAGAAGATAGAGTGTGTGTGTGTGTATTTCCATTTAAAAATTAATCAAATGTTTAAATAAATCATTTTAATAATCATATTCATTGAAGTGTTATTATGTACGAGAAATATCTATTTTTATTTGTTGAATGACCGATATTATCATTTTCATAAATTTTATAATTTTCTTCTTTTACAAAATTAACATAAATAAAAAATTATATCAAGTAAATTTTACTCCCACTTTGAATCTCATCACTTCTCCCACAACAAACTATGCGCGACACTTCTAAAATATTCATTGTCTGTTTATAAATTGTTAGTTGTTTTTTTTTTCCATATTGTACAATTTATTTTTTATTTATTTATCATTGAAAATGGTTTTCGCTTCTGTTCTCTTTTTAATATGGCGCCTGTAACTGATGTCAAACGAAATATATATATACATAAACTTTGGTTAGACATCGCCGAAGTGAAATAAAATTAAAATAAATTTATTAGTTTTATATTCAATTTTATAAAATTTAATGTTGTATTGATTTTTTCGATTTTTTTTTTATTAATTTAAAATTGATTTTTTACGTAATTTATATTATATGAATAAATTATAAACATTTTATAATGTACGCTTTGATTATGTGTTTCTCCTAATGAATTTATATATGTAATACATGAAATTTAATTTAATTAAAAAATTATATGCCACATAAATGGAATGGTATATATCTAAATAGAGATTGTTCTATATGTCATTGTGTCATTAAAAAACCATAAAGATCTCTGTCAGATGTCAACCCACAATAGAGTTGCTGTATATTTATAATTATATTTAAACTGTTTTTTTCTTCGGAAATATATGTATTATAAAATAAAATTTAAATATTGTAGTATATAAATGATTATATATAGATATTTGAAATGTATATAAGAGATTATAATATATATATTACTTATACGTATATATTTAGTGGAGGTTATGGAATAATAAAATATAGGTATCCTTTGAATTATATACGATATAGTGATAGGTACCGCGAACTAAACCAAACTCACATAATCGAAGGGATAATTTAAACTGTTTAATTTTTTGTATATATAAATTTTTGTTTTTAAATATATCTATCCATTCAGATTAGACTAGAATTATGAAATCAAAACTGTATTAAAACATAAGTCGTCTATATAATCTATTTTATTATACTTTTTTCAAATAATTATAATATAATATAATTATGGAGCAAAAGTGGAGCATTGTAATTTGTTGTAAATTATCATAGTAAATTCAATAGTAAATTTTATATATATCCTAGTAACACTGTCCATAGTTTGTCCGTAAAATGTCTGCATTATATGTAGTAGTCCGTAGTTTCTATCCGAAAAAATATCTATGGATTTCTTCCGGATGTCCGCCGAAATTTTATATGATCAGTGCAACCCTGTCCATGGATTTTTATAAAAAATGTCCTTGCATTATCCGCATATATTTCCTATGATAATTTCTACGGATTCTCCCTAGAATTATTTCTCGTTTGCTATTATCCCACAGAATATCCATAGACTTTATATTCATATTTTTTGTGAGTATATTTTGAACGGATTTTAACAAATATGCTTTATGCGTCATGATATTTATATTTTCTTATGTAAAAAATAATTTAATTGTAATATTAAATTAATAAATTCATTAGTATAATTTTGTAGAAATTTGGCAGATAAAATACGCTTACATATAAACAAGAAATGCGCGGATAAAACCCATGGAAAATCTTACAAATACCACGCGGAATGTATCGGTTGTTTGTTGTTTTTTAAAATTATGAAAATAAATTAAAACGATTGTGAGGATTATATCTATTAGATAAGTGAAATATAAACAAAATTTGAAACACTCTCTTGGATAATTGCAATTGAAATAAATTATGAATACAAAATATATGTTGGACATATTATCCAAATATTTCAATTGACCAAAAATAAAAACTATTATATTAAGTGAAAAATTTATGGACATGCTTTTGGGCAAATTTCAATATATCTTTTTCATGGAAAATATGTGGATTTTTTCCACCGAAATATTCCTCATTTTTCAAAGTACACGGACAAAATGTTACTGGTCTAATCAATTAAAAAGTTAATAATAAAGGATTGATTACAAAGATTTTAGAATCTGATCCATACCATACTGTTTTGAATATCAATTTCTCAGAATTTCAGTGCGGGAACAATTCTTATATATATAATAAATATACATACAAAATTTGATTAAAATTAGATAAGAATTGGCCAACTTCAGCAAAATAATTTTTAAGTACTAGTTTTTCACATTTTCTTTTAGAATACTCAATATTTTTCAATACATTTTTATATTATTCAAATTTTCATTAATTGTGTAAACGAAGAAATTACACGATTAAATATTTATAAAAAGTCATAACCTCCAAGATGACATGAATTTTTTGTTTACGTTGTATAAACTAAAAAAAAAAAATAATGCTTTGCAAAAATGGCGTTTAATTCATTTAATTTATTTCATTCATTCAATGGATTGGCACAAATATATGATCGCACTAATCGAAAACTTACTAATTCAAGTATATCGCATAAAAATCATAGGCCACCACTATCATTTGTGTATCGTCGACAACAAAACAAACATTATATTAACTACAGTTTTTTATTCGTATATCTTTTAGAATTGAATGGCATATAAGATTATGATATATTATTTATTTCTATACATTAAAATACAATAAATGTTTAATATTAAAATTAGGCGTTATAAAATATGTTTTTCAAAATATTTTTATCCCATCTTTCCCAAAATCATTTAATATTTATATTTTATTTATAATAATATAAAATAGAAATATATAAACGTTCAGACGACAGAATATCAATCAATCATGAAATGATAATTTAATAAATTTTTATAAAATAGAATACAATTTTTTTCTGTATAGTCATATTTTACAAAAATCAAATTGCACATATACCACCGATAATTTTTTTCTATTGATTGAATTTTTGAGCAATGTCATCGAGTTTTTTTTTTTTTTTTGATAAGATTTCATATGTACGTGCGTATGTGTGAGAACAATTCTACGCATTTTATTCGTGAATTCAAATAAAGAATCCGTTAAAGATTTTTATATTATGTGTAACAATTATTATGCAATGTGCGTATCATAGTTATATGTGTAACAATTATATTATTAAGTAAATAATAAATAAATGGTTTTGGTAAAATTAAAATGATGAGTCACACAACAATATGTCTTGATATGTAATCCGTTGGTATTGGAAAATAAATAATGATAGAAATACAAAAAAATACGGGTATTTATTTGCAAATAATTTATAATATAGCAACAAATTGGCGTGTATACCAACAACAATTACATTCTTAAAATATATAATTTATATATTAATATTAATATTATTATTATTATTATTATTATTATTATTATTATTATTGTTTTATTCATTCATTGTAATAATGTATTTTTATTGCATTATAAATATATTTGTATTGTTTTTCGTATGCCGCACGGTGTATTTATGTGTTTATTAAAAGAGGCTCCTTGATATACAATAAAAAGATAAATAGAGCATGTATAAATTTATTTAATGTAGTTCTTGTATTATATTATTATTTACAATTTAATATAATACAATTTATTACGAGAATCTCCAGTCACGCTTCAAGAATAATGAATAGATGATTAGACTTCTTTTTTTTTTCTTTTAGTAAATGTTTTTAAATTGTGTAAAAAATCAAAATATACGTGTTTGTTTACGCGCAAATAATAAATGTATTTCAATTATTGAGAGAGGACAACACAAAAATTAATTAATTAAATATTTTTTTTTAAAATATACCTTTATTGCCGGCATTATTATATTGGTCTGCTTAATCTGCACTTATTATTTTATTTTATTTTTTTTTTGTCTATAACATTGTAAATGAAGTAAAATAAAAAAAAAATGAAATTATTTTATTAATTAATTCTATTAAATATTAGTGTAAATTAAATAAAATTTACATAATATATGTGTGTGTAAACACTTACTTATCTACAATTAAATAGTTAATTAATTATATAATGCCGTAATGCCGCTTTATTGCACCGATACAAATATGCACAAATGTTGTTTTTATGAAAATATCTGAAAAGAAGAAATAAAAAAAAAAATATTATTAAATGTCTTAAAATTTTATTATTTAAAGTTAAATGCAATTTATATCCATAAAACTAAAACTACAATATTGTATTAAAAAAAATGAAAATAAAATAAAAGGGAAAACAAAACCAAAAAATAATCAACTCGCAAAAAAACCAATGCTTGAATTATATTGAAAATGAAAATTTTTGTATTTAACAAATTTATAAATATACAAATGAAATTGAAATTGGAAATTATCAATGCCGCATTAACCATATTCGCCATTCATTATTGTTTTATTATGGTTAAAAGAAATAAAAATGATGATGACAACGTCTTCGCGCGTAACAATAAATATATTTTAAATATTATTTCTTATTATTATTATTATTTTTATTATGTTTATTTTTTTTTTTTCTTTCGTTTTTCAAAAATTTTTTTTAATATGACTTGCATTTTTTTTCCGTTGTTATATTATTATAAAGTTTGTTTGGGTGCTTATTGACTCTTCTGTAACGAACAAAATAAATAACTAAATAAATATATATATGGTATTTGTAGGTAAGTATGTATATGAAAAATGTATAAATAATTTATTTTGTGATTTTAGATTTTAGTTGTTTGTCATTCCTAAATACATTTTTCATGTATTCATACATATTTAAATATATATCTATAGTTACAGTAAATCATTTGATATTTGACAATATATATATATCTATTTATAATAATACTAGAACGTCTCAAAAATTATAAGTACGCAATTTTGCGTCTGACAAATATCTCCTTGAATACCATTTTTATACGTAAATTATTATATTATTTACCAATTTTCAGCTATACGCACTCATAAACGTCACACAAATTACGTCTGCACATCAATTGATTTTGTTTTGCTTAAAGCAATATCAATAATTTAATTCTATTGAATATTTTACAATATAAAATTTATTTTAAAAATCAATCATTCCCAAAAAAAAATAAATAAATTAATTCAATTAAAAAGTATATGTTTTATTAATGAATGCGAAATAATTAATTTTACAGAATTTCAAGAAGTATTATATAATTAATTTTATTTGCGATGCGATGATCAATAATATTAATTCTATTTTTTTACTGCACTTTTAATTTTATTATTTTATATATTTCTGGAGTGATGTGTTTCTCCATAAGTCGATCATAGGAGGATAGATTTTTTGATTTTCTTTCGGCACAATCGAAAACCGACATTCCGAGAATGAAACGTTTAAAGTTTGATTTCGTTATTTTTATTATTACACCGCATAGAAACATAAAAATACATTGTAAATCAAATAAATTTACATTTTGTTTTAAAATATTTGTAATTTTTTGTTAACTAGAAATAGAAAATTGCTCGAAATACAATAGAATTTGTTTAAAATAAGTTAAAATTATCTTATAATAAGTAGAAAGAATATTTATAATAAAATTTGCATTTCATTGATTACTGTCTTTTATTTTAAGAATAAAAATAATTTTGCAATTCTTAAATCGAATAATATTTTATTATTTAAATAAATATTATTTTTAATTAATTTAAATTGAAACCATAAAATAATAAATCATTTCAAAAGCAACTGAATTTAGTTTAATAGTAATCATTTTTAACATAAAACTTGACTATACACAAAAATACTCATGCGTGTATAAGTGTAGCTGTTTTTGCATTCCATTGTCAAATATCGAAAGAGTAACAGAAACGAAATAAATGTTCGATAATTGATGCTAAATTTGTATGAAATATTTAAATTAAACGAATTTGATGGTCCCACCTATTCATTTATATATTATTTTTCGGATGGACAAAAAGTTGAGAGCGTAAAGTAAATGTTTTGATGCAAAATTATTAAAATTGCGATCACTAACAATTTAATGTAATTTTTTGTTATTTGATTGTAATTTATTGTTTTTTGTGGAATGATAAAAAATATCTTATCTTTATTAACATTATTTAGGTAACATTTCGTAAACATAATTATGAAATACTAAGTGTTGAAATTATATATATTTGCCTTATTATTACAGAAATCTATTTATCTTAAATTCAAATTCAATTGGAAATTATAAGAAGATACATTCTATTTAAAATAATCTATTTGAATTAAATAATAAACATTTCAATTTTTGCAAAAATAAAATAGTCACTATTCAAATAATTAAACTCTATTTAGATTAAAAAGAATAATGTAATTTTAAAATATAAAACGCGTATTTATATTAAAACAATTTATGCTTAAAAGTTAAATTTTCAATCATTTTGATTTAAGCGGAAATTCAATGTTGATTTAAAACCAAACATGATTCGGCTAAAATCTATAAGTTTTTCTATTTAAAATACATTTGATTTAAATCGTTTTTATATTGTTTTAAAATCGTATTTTTCTGGGTGTACTTATTAATTCGTTTAAATTTTACATAATTTTACTGCGTGTACTCCATCAAATTATATTCGAATACTTTTTCCTTTAACAATTTGCAATTATTTTTTGCCCAGCTTTCTCAAAATCAATTTTATAGACTTTTATGGATTATATGAACATTTGCATTTAAATAAAATTTAATATAACAAATTTTGAATTTTATTAAATTAAATTTTATAATAATTGATAATTTATTAAAATTGTATTATTAAGTCATATTTTGCTCCATGTGGAGCTTCTATGTCATCTAATAAACCTTTCATTACAGCCAAACTGATAAATTTCTCCGCATGGGAGTATATAACAATTTACCAATTGTGTACTGTAATTAACGAAAGATAAATGTTTTCAAAATACTATTATTTTTATATGGGTGATTAGCCTATAGTTATGTGTGTGTGTGTGTGTGCAGACATTGTTAATCTTTGAATAACAGCGTCCAACACCGCATATTTTCTAAGATATCCGTTTTTCTAGTTTATTCCATAAACGAACAAATGGTCAGCCGCCGCAGCATATTTTAATATTAATATAAATACCGAAAAATTTCCTATGAAAAATAGGAATAATATGCCGTTGAATTTGTTTATGTATGTCAAACAAAAGCGACTTACATTTAAATATGTGCAAATATTTACAATTTACACGAAAATTGCGTTTGTAAAGTCGCACGCACACACATATTATTTATTCATGCATAAAATAAAAAAAAAAATGTTTTTAAAATCGCGTATAACTTACAAACAAAAAATACCAAAAAATTATCTAATGTATAATATGTACCACCATATAATTTAACCTCCAGACATCATACGATATATATATATGTACAATTTAAAAATATTATTTAAAGTGTGAATTTTTACTTCTTTTTATTTCGTCTTATATTCTTATATTCATTCATTCATTCATTCATTTATTATTATTATTATTATTATTATTATTATTTTTATTATTAATATTAATAACAAAAAGCATAACCATCTCAACAAGATCATATAATAATTCTACCATATATTGTATTAATATAATCTTTCTGAGCAACCATCAAGGTCATTATTATTTAAATTCTATATATATATTTATATATAGCTATTCTTTTTTGTATATTATATATTTTTGGTACCTCTATCTACATTTATACAAAATATATTTTTTGTTTATTTTGTGTATATATAGAGATAAAGTCTCTAAGAAATCTCTGCATGTATTTATAAACAATAATAATAATAATAATAATAAAAAATTAAAATGCGTTGGTATATTCTCAACAGGTGGCTAAATTGTTATAATAATTATTATGGTAATTTTTTTGTTCCTTATATATAAATAAATAAATAAATAAATACTATATATTTTTATTTATAATAATTTTTTGTCTGTTAATTGTTAAACATTCAAATTTTTTTTTCTTTCTAATTTTTTATATAATTTACAATCTGTTCATAATTTTCCTGTATTATTATTATTATTAGTTTATTAGTTTTTTAAGTTCTTAGGAAATTTGTAATGTAAACGTAAATGCATTTTTACTCACATAATTTTTAATAGTATTTCTCACAACACATATACTCGTGTATAAATATATAATTACATACCTCATTAAATTATTATTATTATTATTATTAATATTATTATTACTAAAATATTATTTCTAGAAATGATCTAATCTAATTATTTATTTATTAATAATTTTTTTTTCTTTTATAAAAATATAAATATATTTTGATTACGTTCACTTTTCTAATATATAGCCAAAAGAAGAACAAACAAACAAAATACATATATACACACTCGTAAAAATATATATTTATATGGAAGATAATCTGCGCATCATTCAATTAATTCAAAATCAAACAAAACAAAAAAAAACAGAGCAAAAAAAAAGAAGACTTAATTATTTATTTATAAGTCAAAAAGTTGCGCATCTATATTTTTAAATTTTTTTATGGAATTATATATAAATGATGCGATTATATTTGGAATTCTTGGTATATAATATCGTATAAATTTTATAAACTTTACCTAGTTTATTCTCCCAAATAACACATTTGTATGTATTTTTCCAAAAAAATATGTGTATCATCATTTATTTCCGGTTTTTTACGTTATTGTTATAAATAAGAGGATAGATATTTAACAGAAAAAAAAAAAATAGAAGAAGAAGAAGAAAAAACCCAAATAAATATCAGTTAAGGTGAAAAAATAAGTTCACATTTTAATCTAAATTTTTTGTAGGAATAAATTATCGGCGACATCCTTGAATTCATTTTATTTATTTGCTGATATATTTATCGAATACAAACCGATTTTTTGGGTTTGTGTGCGTGTTTGTTTTTTTTTGATTTTTTGTATATATTATTTTTTTTTATTTATTCTCATCTATTTTTTATACATTTACGTATTCAATTTCAAAAGTTTAAAATAAAAATGTAAGTGGCCCGCCGCACAGGTAAAAACGAAAACGAAAAAAAAAACACAACACAATCATACGACCTTTGTCGCTTTTTGCTTCGATGATTTGTTCCATTTTATTCTCTTATTTTTTTAACACTAGTTTATATTTTTTACATGGTTTTTAATTTTTTTAATATTTTTGATGGAAATAATGCTATTAAAAAAAGTGCAATAAAAAATGTTGACAGTTTTTGGTTTTTTTTTTGTTGTTTTGGTATACACACACCAAAGGGAGTGTTTGATAATAAATTTTTGAGAATAATGCCATTACATTTGAACAGCAAATTATATTATAAAAAAGTTGTTGTGTTGTTATGGTAGAGGTGTAAATTATATTATAAAATATATTTTATGAGACAATTTTGAAAAGAAAAACAAATAAAACTAAATGCACGTATATTTCGTTTCATTTTTATTAGCATTCCATGTCATGTACGATAAGATATACACGCAAGTTATAGAGAATGGATGTGCAATAGTATTTAGGTGTACGTTGTATTCAATTGAATTTTATTTAAAATAATTACGTGAGGTAATGAAAAATTCGAAAATTAACCAAGTAAATGCGATATAGTACTATTTTGTAAAAGATTCATTTATATCACTATAGTTCTATGTGTACCTTCCTTAATTATATGCTTCGCATTTCTACTTTTTATATCCTGACATTGCGGCCGCTCAATCAGTTACTGAGATTGGGCAGTACGATTAATGTTATGATGTTGCCTCCACTCCATTCAACTTCTCGTCGAATGATTCGCACTACAAAATTTAAAGTAAATCAACTGTGAGCAATTTTATAGATATATATGCTGTACTTAAAATATTCATGAGAATATCCACTTAAACTTATTATTAAATACATTATGTTTCTGAAGAAAATCAAATAAATGTAAATTTTTTTTGTATTTATAATGTGAGAACTTGTCATTAAAATGGTTATGTTTAAAAAAAAGCGGATAAACGATTAGTGTTTAGTAAAATTTTAATATGGTAGATATAGGAGACATTCAATTTAGGAGGCGGTGGTGTTTTGACATCGGTCGGGGTATGTGGTTTTTTTTTTTTTTGCAAGAATATCAGATGTCCTCTGTCCACCGGATGGCAAAAAATTTTATGTGTGTGTGTATGAAATTTTATCAAAATCGATTAAGTCATTCCGCCGCCGATATTATAATTGTACTGATTTTTCTATATATAAATAAAAAATATAATACCTTAAAAATGTTAATTTCGACTTATGGAATTTATTATATGCATATAGTTACTACAACAAATAATCAGTGATCAGAAAATCGTTAAATGAAATATGTTTTAATTGACATTTATTATACAATATTTCATAAATATTTAAAATCACTTTAAATTTTTTTTAATATTATAAATATTCGTTATTTTTTATCAACATTTTTTTATTTATTGCCTTGTTTTTATTTTAATTATTATTTTTTTTTGTTTTTTGTTTTTATTTTAAAACGAATAAATTAATTTATATTATACATTAAAAATTATATAATTAAGGATAATAAATTAAGTGAATCGATTTTGATATAATAATAATGTGTAAATATATTTTTGTATTATATTTATCGAACATTAAGTAATCCGTATTGTATCGATATGGGATATATTTATGAACTAAATTTAGCAGGTGTAGCAATTGAAATTTTCTATCAATTTGACGGCAATGATTCATTGTATAACAAGAAATTAATTTTAATCGATGAAGAGTTTGTGGTATACATGACTAGTAAATCAATTATTGATTGATCTTGTTGATGCTGCTGAGGAATTATAAATCTATATGTATTTTTACATTTTTATTTTTATATTACATACAATTCCTTATTATTATTATTATACAAGAGCTTGGTGTATAGGATGTTGTGAAGTCTTTTAAAATTAACTCAAAGTGTTGCAATATTTTTTTTTTTCTTAATCCAACCCTGCCGATTTATACTCGCCTATAATTTTTATATAAATTCATATAATATAATTAATATTATTTATATATTTAATATTCAAAATATAAAATAATAAAATCTTTGTATATAAACTAATTTTCAATCTAAAACTAAACCAAATTAAGAAAGCAAATATTGGAATAATTAATAAAATAAGAAATAAAATTTGTAATCATAATTTATTCGTTTTTAACGTTTATTATTATGAATATATATATCTTTAAGTATATGATAATTAAATTATATAACTAACGAACGAACGAATGAACGAACGAACTATATTTATGATAATTTATACAAATTTTAATTTTACAAAATATATTAATATAATTTTAATGTTTTTCATTTAATAAAAATATATTTTGGTTTTGTTGTATGTGTGTGTGTGTGTGTGTGTGTGTTATAAATATTATTATCTTGTTGATGTTTTATTATAATATTTCTATATATATATTTTTTTTTAATATATATAATTAATTAACATTTTTATTTTGATATCACACTACTAATATTAATTCCAGAAATTTTTTATTATTATAAGCACATTTGAATGAATATGTTCGATTATATTTGTATACAAAAGTTGATTCTATTCTATACATTTATAATATAAATATATAAATTTTAAATGTTAATCCAATGTAAAGCATATGTATCATCAAAACCAAACGAACCAAACCAGAATAACTTTACATTTTGCAATTAACATTAAATAAAAATATTTTTTCTTAAAAAACAATGAATATGGGAACTATTTTAGAAACATTTACATTTTAAATAAAATTATAAACAATTATTTATTTCTTATTTTAAAATTTTAAAATCTCATTTTATTCTGACATATATCCTGACAAAATTCGTGTTTTAAAATTTGAAGATTGTTTATGTTTTTTTTTGCAATTGATAATTATTTGCTAAAAATATTTCTAAAATATTTTCCATATTCATTTTTTTTTTCTTTTAACAAAATATTTAGTGTTAATTGCAAAAATTAAAGTTATTCTGTTTTGATAAGGTTTCATTTCTATAGATAAGGATATACGTATAATATACATATATACGGGGGTGGGTGCCTTTCTGAAACAATCGCATCCTTTATGAACATAATTATATATATATTTATTTAATATTGTATAAAAACGATTGTTAAAACTGCACTAAAAATATACATGAAAATATTTAACATTTTAATTTTATGACGACACATATAATTCGAATAACATTTTAACGGCCATTAAAATGTACGTAATCCGTCTATAAATCATATAAAAAAGTGTACCATACACACACACATATATATATAATTTAATTAATTAATTAAATATGCGTATAATATTGTTATAAAAAAGAAAAATAAAAACATCTCTATTATATTTTGCGTTATGCGTTTTACATTTCTCTGTTGAAACGATAATTATGTGCGTTTAACGGGTGACGCACCTGTGCTAATTTCTGTTCAAATATTTGAGCTATAGATAGATGTATAGAAAATTGGTATATATATGAAATATTTTATGTAAAAAATCTTTTATAAATGTTTTACCACACCGTTGTGGTAACAACAACAAAATTAAAATATATTTTATTTAATTTTAATCGTATTACTTTAGTTTTTCTATTTTAATTTTTCTATATTATTTCTGTAATTTTGTTTTAAAAATTTATCTCATATTTTCTTTGTCACACTCTCTGCCATCACATCATTATTTCGATACGATATTAATCATATATAAAATGATATAATTTAACATTTATTATAGCAATAATAATGATCAGTAAAGAAAAAACTGCCTATATGAGCAAATAAAATAAAAACCACAAAATAAATAATTAATTAAATAATATTAGGTACATCGAAATATGTAAATAGAAATAAATAATTAAATTTAACGGTAACAATAAATATAAAAATATATATAAACATTTTTTGTCGATTTTATATTAATTTGTTAATTTATATATTTACCATATATTGATATATGTTTGATATGTTAATTATATATATATCGAATAAAACTTAATGTATCTATTAATAATGAACGAATTTTGTTTATTCAATTTTTTTTCTGAAGCGAATAATTTTAATTTACTTCAAAATTTAAACTAATCAAATTTTTTATGTTTTATTAATATTTATTATATGTTTTTTTGTTATTATTAGTATATATATGTTTGCAGATTTTCTATATATACCTATATCCAAAAAAAAACTCTTATTATATAGATGTTAAAAAAATGTTTATTTTCACATAATATACTCATGCCAATTTATATATATATAAAAGTTAGTTATAGTTAAACGATATATATATATAGAAATGCTCATAAAATTAATGAAGAAATAAATTAGCAATAAAATCAATTAATAAACATTTTTTTTGTTTGCTATACAATAAAATTTGACATATTTTAAATTGGGGATACAATTTACAAAAATTAAAAAAAAAATGTTGTTTTTTCTAGTACAACAAAACAAATTAGCATTTCCCATAAAATCACATTTAACACAATGTATATTTTTAAAATAATAAATGGTTTGCTTATACTCCGCTACGTGCAATAATACTCTTCTTTATCTAATTTATCCATCCACTTTGAGCAGTACATATGCGATATACATATTGTATTTATTATGAATTATAGCCACATATACAATATAATAATAAATGTCGATTATCATTTTGAGTTATATATATACAGGCTGTCCCAAATTTCAACAGCAATACGAAAACACTAAGTTCTCTGGGTCATTTTGCGTCGAAAATATTATATAACATTTTGATCGATTCGACTTCGGTACGAAGTTACATGCAAATAACCAAATTTTCAATTAGACCGTGTTTTGCACGCTACCGGGAATAATAAATATCTCAATAACTAATTAACCGATTTTAAATTTTTCAAACTATAAGTGTTTGCTGTTGCTTATGGCTTATGTTGTTCGATACAGTCTTTAATACGCTGTATATTAACTATTCACTTGTGAATTAATCACAATTGCAAAGACTTTAAATATCTTTGAAACCAGTGGAGACCTATCGTAATGCTATAGCTTAAACGAAAGCTTATGGATGTGGTAAGTTTTTAAACTTATAGCGAAAAAAATCTGTTTATCTTAAGCTAAGTCAATTCGGGCATATGGTTATCCAGATACTTACCGGAATGTTGACAATTAGTTTAACGCCATTTTTCTTTTTAAAAGTTTGTTCAAGCATAAGTCGAAAAATCATAATGAAAAATATTTTTCGGTATAACTTTAAAAACTTACCGCATTCATAAGTTTTCGTTTAAGCTATAGCATTACGATAGGTCTCAACTGGTTCCAAAGATATATGCACAAATAACTACAACGATGTAGGCATAAAATTGATTTTCGCTATGGAAAAATTTTATTTTATAATATTATTTTTTTTTGCTTTATCCAGATCCAAAATGATATGATCTCGGTATGTTAATGCTAATAATGTATCAAAAATTTAAAATCGGTTAATTAGTTGGTGAGATATTGATTCCAGTAGAGTGCAAAACACGGTCTAATTGAAAATTTGGTTATTTGCGTGTAACTTTGTACCGCAGTCGAATCGACCAAAATGTTATATAATATTTTCGACGCAAAATGATCCCCAGAGCACCGTGTTTTACGTTTTTTGTCGTCGAAATTTGGGACAGCCTGTATATCCATCCATGGTATAGAGGTGTCTTATGTATATATGGTATATGGAAAAAATGAAATATGTAAGGCTAAACTAATTATTTTAACTGTGAAAAATAATATGGAACCAAAAATGAAAATATTATATGTTATATGTCTGCTCGTTCTATATATAAGTTATATATACTCGTACATTATTCTATATATATGAGACTAATAAAAAAATAAAATCAAAATAATCATTCATTGTAATTTTGTATATGGTATATATATTACAAGAAAAGATCATCATCATCTACGTGTATATATCGTAAAAATGTATATATATGAGATCCATATACAATATATACATATTTTATCTGAAATTTATCTGCCGTGCATAAATATATATGATCTACAGTGAGACAGATATGATTTCGTTTAAATACCATACATATGAATATGTGATGTGTGTATATATATAAGAATAATAATAATTATACCATAAAAAGTTATGCCACCTTGGTGAAAATTATTACTATTATTAACTAATGTGAACTGCAAAATATATTATTTATTTTTTCTTCTGCGAAAATTTAATTTTTTTTTTTATTTTTGTACTTTAAATATTATAAATATTCATTTTTACGCGTTATATACATTTTATATACTTTTCCAACAAAATATAAAAACATTAAACATATAATAGTATATTATAATAATAATAATAATAATAAGTACAAATATTCCTATGTATGGTATCCAAGAATGAAGAAAAATAAAAAAAGCTCGCGGTTTATCGTTTGTTTGTACGTATATTTTAGTATATTTTCGCAAACAATAAATATTGAGCGATCGATATACCAATAAATATATATATATATATTTTAAGATTTTCACAGTTTGATCTTAAATCAAATGTTGAGCGGTCATAAAACATGACATTTTAAGTATAACAAATATATATATATATATAAAGTATATAATATGAGATTCGTTACATATATTCATTTATATATAGTTATATTTTAATGACATGACATATGTACCTTTATGTACCTATTTATAAAAAAATATAAATTATATATTAGTGGTTATATATATGGAGAGGTGTATCGCTATCTATACCATATATATATCTATATACTAAGTATTCACATAAAATACATATATATAACATCATATAATATATTATATGCCATATTTAATTAGTGATTTTATTATTGTAAATTATAAAAATAATAAAGAACGAACGCTATTTAGAATATATTTATTTATTATTGACCTTTAATTCTTTTCACTTCAGCTTAAAAACATTTTATTTCTCTAATGCGTTACAGTCACTGCGGTTAATTTCGTGCGCCAAATATATGTGATCTTGTGTTTCGTTTATATATTTAACGGAATGGTGAACTAATTAATAACATTCAAGTGTGTTCTATATACATTATATCCTGTTGAAATGCATACGTAATAAACCTTATAGTAACAATTTATCTGTACTTTGAAAAATTTTGGAAAATTACCGTGGAAAACAATTCATATATTTTCCATGGAAAAGATATATTGAAATTTATACAAAAAATGTCTATAGATTTTCTATTTAATATAATTTGTATTTTATTTATAGGTCAATTGAAATCTTTGGATTGTCAGGGTATAAGTGTTTCATATATCTGCGGTATTGCAATCATAATTTATTTCACCAATTATCCATGACAGTGGGTTCAAATTTTGTATTTTTCCTTTATCTACATATAATCCGCACTCTTTTTAATTTATTTTCATAATTTTCAAAAACAACCATAGCACCTCAAATGGATATATTTCCGAGGAATTTGGTAAGATTTTTTTATGGATTTAATCCGCCGTTTTTGTTTCTTGTTTATGTAAGCATTTTATCTGCGATTATTTCTTCAAAATTTTTTATTAATTTAATTTTACACAATTAAATTATAACTTTTAAATAAGAAAATATAAATAAAAAATATACGGATAATCCAAGGATAATTTTTTATAAAAAAAAAAAAAATCAAAAGATCGAAATAAAATTCCAGAGAACATCCGTAAGAAATCTTCTTTTTTTGAAATTCTTATTAATCAACTTTCTGTTGATTTTTTTTTTTTTTTACCAAATGAAGATGTTTTTGTCGCATCATTGCTATCGCGTAACATTAACAAAAAGAAATTGTTATTATATTATTATGATTATGATTTTCGAATTTGGAAATAAATTATTTAAATGATCTTAAATGATAGTGATTTGTTTATTTGTGACTGCGTATATGTTTAAACGAAGAAATTAGTAATATTTCATCATTATATACCAATATACAATTACACCAAAGCATTAGCAAAATTAATTGAATTACACCGCATTTGCTACCCGGTGATTATTAACTATCTGTTAACAATTTAAAAAAAGATGAGCGTTGTATGCAAAAATAAGATCGATATGAGGAAGTTAAATTTGTTGTTCCATATATATATTTTTTTTCCCTTAAAATCACTACTAATACTGCATAAAATTGTAAAATATTAGCTCATAGGATAATGGAAAATTTTCGGGAAAATCGTTTTTCACGAATTATTACATTTTCTAATAGCGAGCCATAATTTTAATGGATTTCCAATTTTTATTACTTACTTTTATCAATTAAAATTTAATCAATTTCCAATCTGTCATAGAGAAAAAATTTTTAAAATTGCTTCACACATCCAGCAAAAATATATAGTCGATTTTCCATCCGATGTATATAAGATATAAATTAAAATAAAATTAATGGTACTGTATTTCAAATAATATAAAAAAATGGTATCAAAAAAGTTATACAACGCTATTATTATTGTATTCAAAATTTCAATGACAATGATATCAATAGGACAATCGGCTATATTTTCTGAAACGCATGAAGCAATTTTAAAAATTTTTCTTCTATGATAGATTGGAAATTGATTAGATTTTGAAATTATATAATAAAAATTAAATGTCCGTTAAAACTATGGCTCGTAATTAGAAAATTTTATAATTCATGAAAAACGTTTCGGAAAATTTTCCATTCTCCGTTGGACTAATATTTTACAATGTATTATATAGTATTAATAGTGACTTTATTGGAAAAGTATATTTTTAAATTTGAATTTAATATCACCAGCCCGCGCCTGATGGTGAATATAAATAAAGAAGTCATCATTGATATAAATTATATATATATATATATATGAAAAATAACCGCTCATCACATCTCTAAAATAATATATAATTGTATAAATTTAATATTTTTCATATAAATTTTTTTCCGCATATGTGTCTATGCTGTAAATTTTATATTATATTCTATATGCGAATATTTATATAATATATCAATTGTATATAAGTAAAAATAAATACATATTATGTATAAAAATAAGTGTAAAATTTACTTACATATTTGAAATTTTGTACGCGTTTATAATACAATATATAGATAATAGTAGCACATATATAAATAAATTGCTTACTGAATACTATATGTTGTATTATTTTTTTTTTGCTTATATAATATGTTATAAACAAACTAATAATAATAAAAATAATAATAATAATAATAATAATAAGATATATTTTCAAACGATTAAAGATTTATATTTGATTAAATTTCTTGTTAACAGAAGGTGAAAAGTAAAATATAGGAAATAATAAGAACTAAATTTAACACTGTTTGTTTATAATTTAACAACTACTGAATGTTTTTATTATATCGATAGTGTGTGTATTTGTGTGTTTATTTTTTATTCTATACTCTATAGGTGTACATTATTATAATGCATTCTCTGGCATATATGAAAAACATGTAATAAATTTATATTCGTCTATATATATATATATATATATATATCTATATAATAATATAATATATATATATGAGAAATTGTACCTCTAAAAATCTATTTATTGAAGACTATTTTATTGTACATATACATAGTTACTATATAAGTTATGTATATAATAATAATACATTATTATAAAAAGCATATAAATAAATAATATTATATATAGAAGTGATAACGGATTATATATATTTTATATATATATATATGTTATATACAAATACATATAATTTATATATAACCATATATATATATATAATGACTTTCTATGTACATTATATACGATCGATTGTATATAATATATATATATATACTTTTAGTTTTTCGAATAAATTTTGATGTAATGAAACAAGGGAAAATAATAACAATAATCGTGGTTTTTATCGGAATTTAATTGATTTAATGTTTTATCGTTTTTCAATATTTTGTTTACCATGATGATGATGATGATGATAATGATGATGATGATGATACGACAAATAAATATATATATATAAAGTGTGATAAAATATAAGTATTAAATACTTATTAAAAACCATCGATTAAAAGTGTTAGAATATTTTGTGTTAAATTATAAAATAGCATCATAAGACACAGAAATAAATTAAAAACGTATACGACTGTAAATCTTCGCACGATCTTTTAATATCTTATGATATATACAACAATAATAACACATAAGATCATTTAATTGTTACATACGATTAAACGTATTATTTACAAAACAGAAAAAAAAAACTGTGAATAACATTCTTTTCATTACGTGTGAAATGTATAAAAATCATTAATTAAATTAAATTTATTTACTATACAACACTCTTTGAACATACTATCCATAAACGTTAAATGTTAAAATAATACACACACACACACACGCATTAACACACAAATCGCTGTTTATTTATATTTTGTGCGTATATATAAAATTAATTTAATATCGATGATAATAAATATACAATTTTATAGAATAAAATATATATATTTATTTATATTACAATTTGTACAAAAAATTACATATTACAATATTATGGAAAAAATATTGTATATAATAACAATTTTTCATTAGTTTTCGCATTAATGATAAATCAATTTTTGCAGTTATATAATATAATAAATTTTATAATATGTTAAAATTTGGTGTTTTTATTATACCATAATAAATATGCGTTTATTTTAACATTACCATTGTATGTACTGCATTGTACTATAAATATTTTTCATATATCATTTTATAATATTGAGAATAAAATAGTAGAAAATATTGCAGAACAACTTAATTTTTATATATATATTTATGTAAAAATTGATAGGAAACATAAATACAGTAGAAATAAATTTTTTATTTAATATTCATCTCTCTGTATATTAATTTTATTGAATTTGATATATATATAATGGTGAGAAAAATATAATGTTATATATTTATTATTATGTATTTAGTTATTGCGTTTATGTGTGCATATGTTAATATACACAGAAATATTGTAATATTCATATATTTATAGTGGTGGCAAAAATATTCTTAGAATACCTTATGCAGTAAAATTTTCAGTTGAACAAAAACATAAATAGATTTCTTAACGAATTTTATACATGAAAACATTTTATCCGAAACTGTTATATCAATTTAAAAAAGCAATGTTTTCAACAATTTTTTATGTATAGGTTATTTAATGTAGTAATGTATAAGCTTTAACCGGAATTATGTATAGACAAAATAATGAATAATTCTGCAATATAGTGGAAAATTTTAAATTGCCATCATCAAAATTTATTATGTATAGATTTTATTTAAAAATTTATTAAGAAATAATTTTTGTTAAACATCAATTTTAATATAAAATCAATCAATATATATTTTTAAATTGTAATCCAGCTCACCACTGTACATTTATTTTATATTAAATATATATAAATTAAAATCTTTCTATAAAATATTATCCATTTATTTCTGTACAATGTTTAGTTACATATAAATATTTATTTATTATTTGTATATGCGGATAATGTTAATAATATTTATATTAATCTACCAACTCAATGTTTTAGTTCTAATATATTGGATTATAAATTGTATTATTATGAAAAAAATGTAAATGGTTTTTTGTTTATATAAAAATTACAGTGTTATCTATACAATATCTGCGCTATCTGTAAAACCATGATATTTATAGCTTAATTTCTGAACTTTTAAATTACAAACAAAACTGTTTATTTATAGAGAGACACACAATGTCTTAATCATATACTCAAAAATATTATGGCATCGTTTTTTTTTTTAATAAAATAATTTTTTTATGTAAAATCTAAATTATTATTATTGTTCTAATATTTATTTATTTATTTATTTATTTATTTATTTATTTATTTTATTATATACGCATAAAATCATTTTAAAAAATATATCAATATATGCCGCAGACTCTTATACTATACGCATATTACAATTAATTTGAATTTAATATATAAAATCATATGACATTTAATATGAAAATACAATTAATGTCCAGAAATTATATATATATAATTTTATTAAGAATGTATTACAAAATATCAGTATCGCGAGCATTAAAATGTGTATCGATAATAATCGAACATATATTGGTATGGCAAATAAATGAATACGTATTTCGATAAACGAAACGTATAAATTTTTTCATTAATGGTATATTTCTATGGTCAGCAAAAAAAAAAAAAACTAAGTGCATTATTCGAATTATTACTTAGTTTTTGTAAACTTAAAAATTTATTTTGTATAAATTATGATGGGTACAATGTCTGGTGAAACACAATAAATTTTCGATTTAAGTTAATTGTAATTGTTTAAATGCTTAAATTAAATTGTTCAGTTTGGTTTTAGTAATTAATTGTATATATATATGCTTTTCAATATATTTGATACAATGAGCCATTCTATATAATTACATATGATTTTCTATGACGATCCGTGCATCGATTATATGGTTTGAATGAAAAATTACCATATAAAGAAATTTAACAAAAACAAATGTATGTTGTGGCACCATATAGTCTTCAATCAAACACAAATTTCTGTATATGATGCATAACATTATATGTATAGATAAACATTCAAATAAACCTTGATGAAATATGCAATCACTTGGTTGCCGACCCAATCAATATATTATAATTATAATATTTAAGAAATATAAAAAAAAACTGGATTATAATGTTTATATATACTCTGAAAATATATAGGTTTTATCGTCGTCGTTGTCGACTTCATTTGTTGCAATTTTATTTTTATTATTATTATTATCTTATAATACGATAAAATATTACCAATTAAATATTAATATTTTCTTTAATTAATATATATATAATATATCTGTTATATATACCAAGTCAAATAAAATCATTTAATTAAGATGATTTATATAGTTACCACACACACACACACACATAAACACACTGTGGGGCGAACTATTTATTTATATATTATCCATATTTATTGTATGTATAATACCGAGTTATGAAAGTAAAAAACTAAATGTTATACATATGAAAATTATAAATTAAATTTATTATAGATAATTAAATCAATATGGCTCCCAGAACCTATTCAAAATCAATTAATTATTTTACCTTTTTTTTCTATACATATATTGTATTTCTAATATATAGATAATACATTAAAAGTTATATTAAAACACACACACACACACACAGATTTATATATATTATAATTTAATTCCGCATTATATTAAATGGGAAAATTATTATAAAAATAAACTGACATCATCTTTATATGTTTTATAAATAATCCTTTCTCTTTCATATCTCGATATATTTATACTACATATTATGCTATTATGAGTCTATATATATATGGATAAGTATATATGTACAAATATAATATTATTATACGATCGATCTATCGATCTATCGATCTATCTATATATATTTATATATACACATTACATATGATAATTGTATAAATATATATAACATAAATGAACTGATCATAATATTTTTATTTTAATTAATATTCAATAAATTTTATATATTTATATTTGTATGGGTTGAGTTAATTAATTTAAAACTGTGTGTGCGAACAACACACATGATATACTGAATGAAATTGAAAAAAAAATTAAAAAAAAAATATCAAATCTTAGATCTACAAATAAGAAGCACATAATTATTATTAGTATGTATATACCTATTTCTATGAATATTTATAATATACAGAACTATAACTATATTATATTATCTGTAACTCTTTTCAACAAATCTCAGCGAGTATGTATAGGAAAAAACTGAAATTATGGTAAGGTAAAATATAGCAAAGTAAAGTAAAATAAAATAAAATAAAAAATAGGTAACGAAGTATTATATTGAAGAAATAACAAACTACATTTAAAATATAAAATATACACTTATTGTTAGTAATATAGGTATAGTATAGGTACATATCTAAAAATATATATATATATATATTATCTGTGTACATCCATTAAAAATAACTAATCTTCTATACAAATAAATTACTTTGAAATGGTTTTAATTTTTTTTGTTTTGGTGTTGTTTATATAATAATATTGGAAAAATATATGGTTCAAAGCAGCCGATTTTTTTCCATTTTAAGTCGATTACTATATGGATTTTGTTATATATTTTATTTAACATATTGTATATATATCTCATTGATTATATTAATATTATTATTATTATTATTATTATTTGAACAAGGTTGAATATTTTAAACCTGTTTAATGAATATACACTAATATATTATATTTAAATGTTGATGTAAACAATAATGAATTATTAAATTTTTCGAAAAATAAAAATAAAATCTTTAAGTCATTCTTGAATATATTGTATAAATGGACTACCCTCCTAAACGCATATAAATCGAACACCTTAAATATATTTATATATAAGCGTTGACCCTTAAAGTAATTTTTTTTTTCAATATATATATTCAGGGTATATTTTAAACCATATATAAAATAAAAAATAATTTTAATTTTAACATATTTAATTAATGTTTTATAAAACAATACATTTTTATAAATTTACTACAATTAATAGACTGTTTAATGTGTCACCCTTTGGGGGTTGATGTGATTTTGGCATTGTTCTGCCCCAGTGATTTACCCAGAAAAATACAATTTTAACACAAAATAAGAAACTATTTAAATCAAATGTATTTTAAATATAGAAAAACTCATAGGATTTTAGCCAAATCTTATTTGATTTTAAATCAAGATTGAATTTCTTGTTACATCAAAATGATTGAAAATTAAATGTTTAAGCATAAATTGTTTTAATATAAATACGCGTTTTATATTTTAAAATTACATTATTCTTTTTAATCTAAATAGAGTTTAATTATTTGTATAGTGACTATTTTATCTTTTCAAAAATTGAAATGTTTATTATTTAATTTAAATAGATTAACTTCACTGACATCAAATATTGATTTATTTTAAATATCCAGAACTATTATTATTATTAGAATGTATCTTCTTATAATTTCCAATTAAATTTAAATTTAAGATAAATAAATTTCTGTAATAATAAGGAAAATTGATGATTTCAACACTTTCCAATCCAATTTATGTTTACAAAATGTTACCTAAATAATGTTTTTAAAAAATAAAAGATATTTGTTTTTTCATTTCACAAAAACAATTTTGATTTATTTATTAAATTAAAATATTAAAATTATATAGCAAAAAATTCGAAAAAAAATTACATTAAAAATGAACGAAACAATTAATTATGCATTAAAATAAAACTGTTACGCGTGTCTGCTGTTACTCTTTCGATATTTAACAATGGAATGCGAAAACAGGTACACACTTCGCATAAGTTTTTTTTTTTTTTTGTTGTTAAAAATGATTTCTGTTCAATTTAAAATTAAAATCAATTCAATTAAATAAATGTTGCTTTTGAAATACAATAATAAATGCTGGTTTGATTTGCTAAAATGATTTCAATTTAAACTAAATTAAAAACAATATTTATTTAAAATAACATATTATTCGATTTAAGAATTCCAAAATTATTTGTCATTTTAAAATAAAATTAAAATCAATGAACTGCAACTATTATTATAAATATTCTTTCTAGTTATTATAATTTTGACTTATTTTAAGCACATTCGATCTTATTGTGAGGATTTTATATTTCTATTTAAAAAAAAAATTACATATATTTTAAAAGAAAATATAAATTTATATAATTTAAAATAAATTTTTTTTTTCGGTGGTGTATATTTCAAGCCTTTAATATAGTTCTCTGCGACATTCATTTTTCAATTTTTTTCTTTTCATTATATACATAATCCAAGGACAGATTCAATGGGAATTGTTGCGCTGAACATTCCAAAACATTTATATTTTTTTTATGAAAACATATTTTTATGCACTCTCAGTATATGTACGGGATAAGAAGAACAACACTTAATCACATGTATAGTATAGGAAAAATATAAGCTAAAAGGATTCATTTAGGTGTTGCACGGTAATATAGAATTATTTATAATAAGGATATACTGATCCTTTTTTTTATATTTCTAATATATTATTTTTTGGGGCGTATATTTCAAGCCTTTAATATAGTTCTCTGCGACATTCATTTTTCAATTTTTTTCTTTTCATTATATACATAATCCAAGGACAGATTCAATGGAAATTGTTGCGCTGAACATTCCAAAACATTTATATTTTTTTTATGAAAACATATTTTTATGCACTCTCGGTATATGTACGGGATAAGGAGAACAACACTTAATCACATGTATAGTATAGGCAAAAAATATAAGCTAAAAGGATTCATACGGGTATATAGAATTATTTATAATAATAATATACTGATCCTTTTCTATTTCTAATATATTATTTTTATGCTCATTTTATAAATATCCATTATTATTATTAACAAAAACAAATATTTATATTTTATATCTATACGATATTTTCCATATATTGTATTTATGCGCATATAAAATATATAATATCAATGCATTCCATTCGTGTGTATAGAAATAAACTCATCAAATTTTGCCATATCTGACATAGTAATTTATATATTTCATATATTTCTGACACATTACAAAGTCGAAAATTTGTTTCTTGTATACCATATATAAAAAATATATTGCATCCATTTACAAATAAATATATATGGATAAAAAAGAGTTAAAGAAAAATATAATGATTAAATATAAATATGCGTTGTACCATTTGTATACAATATACAAACAAAAAAAAAAAGTGCATTCCTACATATACCACATAAATAAAAATTATGTAACAAATAGTGATAAATATTTGTAATACTCTAACTAAACGAAGAAATAATATATGTTTAAAATTATTACAAATAAACAAATGGAGCTTTTATGTATTTTACATATAAATAAATAGAAGAAGAAAATATTATAATATGATGAATCTATCGACATAAAATATAATCTTTTTGGTTTTTGGTTTTTTTTTCCAATATAGAAACAGAGATCAACACACACAGAAAATATATACCATAAAATATTAGATTATTTCTGCACGGGAAAGATTGAAATTTATTTATGTATATCTACGCATAGGTATATTACTCATACATTTAGTATATTAATCATTTTACTCTAATTTATTATATTTCCGGCATTTAATTTTATACAAATATATGTTGTGTTACAATATATGATAATATTTTCATAATTTATACACACATAATTTTATAATAATGCACATATAAAAGTACAAGTGTTATAACATAATTTACTCATTATCATCATCATTATCAACATATATTATTATTATTATTATTATTATTATTATTATTATTATTATCATATATAAAATTCGTGTAAAAATATTCCTTACAGCGCAGGCTAATTATAATCACACGAAGTGATGATAACTCAATTATATGATATATATCTTATTTATATGGATACGAATAAATTGTTGTCGGTATTAATTTTATTTCATATATATGTGCACGCATTAAAACGATTTTATGTACAATATATATAAAATTAATCGATTTTTATGTGAATAATATGATTTATTTTTCTTTAACAATATTTAATGTGTGTATGTTACAATATATGAGCGCAATCACGAATTATATAAAATTTATTCATATACATACACAAATATACAAATACAAATATTACTAATCTTTATAATTTATTTATAATGAAAATATAATTTATTATAATACTATAAAAAATATGTTTATAATAATAATAATAATAATATAAAATTTGATTTAAAAGAAAGTTATGTGTGAGATTCTTTTTTTTTCTGTATTCATTTCTTGACCGAATAAATTTTTAAACTTATGAAATTAAATTTTTGGTTAAAAATTCTACAAAAAAAAAAAAAAACAAAGAAGTAAAATATTCTAATTATTTCAACAACACTTATACCTTAAAAAGTGGGCAGAATATAATACGTTGTGGTATAATACACAATTTCATACATTAGATCCAGAAAAATTTTGAACCAGATGCTGTTGCTAAATTCTGTACCGTAGACTGCAACAGAATAGTTCCGTTTTAACTCAGTAAATAGTCATTTTAGCGACAAAAAATTACGGATGATTAAATCGATCATTACATGTTAACAGAGCCTCTTATTATTTCGGAGTTATCTTATTATTTCTATAGTTATATTTAACTGCATTTATAGAATATGTTTTACCCTGAGGACAAATATCTTTTGGATGAGCAACTGTTATTACAAATCTATTATAGCATCAATTTCTTACTTAACAATTGATCTTGTTCAATGAATTTGAGGAGGATTTGCAATTGACAATGCTACATTAATGCAAAATTTTATTCATTCAATTTTCTATTACTGCAACAATAACTATACTCCACATGCATACTATTTCTCCATCAAACTGCGGACCAAATAATCCCTTATGGTTAAATAGTAATAGCTCCAGAATGTCAAAGTATTTTATTTGATTGTATTCAATGTACACACACAATTTTTTTGATTCAATGTAAAATAAAATAAAAATAAAAAATAACTTTTTTGGTTTTTCAATTATTAATATAAATTCTGGACCAGAAAAAAAAATTCTGTTTTATATCACAACAATTGTGTACGTCATAAAATCGAAATCAAAATGAATAGTGTAACAAAAAAAATCGACCGACTATATAAAAAGAAGAATTGTCCGTAATGCCGTATCGCATATAGAAAAGTTTTTGTGAAATGATTTTCAATATAAATCCAAAAAAAAAACTTGAGATATAGCGCAGCATATATTAATCGATAATCATTTTAATCATTAGATATATTGTAGTAAAAAAATTCGACAAATCGTTTCAATATATATTCGATAGGTGTGAAAAGTATAGTATTTTTATGGAAATAAAATTTAATTTGTAAATTGAAATATGCATACCCAAATCTATATATTGTAAATATGGTATATAATTAGATGATGCACTGTTCACTGAAGATAGTTTAATGATGGTAACGTGTATTTTAAAACTTTCTTATATACTATCGAATACATACATATAATATAATATAACAAAATATTGATTTATTGTAAATAATTAATAATTAAGACGGAAAAAATATTAAAAATATTTATTATAATTTTTCAATATAAATAAATAGTATAATGTGTGCGCGCACGATAAATAAAACAGAAGATACACACAGAAAAAAATATATAATGCTGAAAAATACTATTTATATACTTATTCATTGTATATAAAGGTATGTATATAAGAAACATATGTATAAATAAGATAATAAAAATTATCTTGTATATATGAATAATTTATTAGAAACTATCTTATAATAGAAATAATATTGTCATCATAAAAACCACTTGTCAAATTAAAATAATTTATTTTATATATTTATATTTGTGTATAGATATGAAATGTGTATAGGTATTTATAGTAAAATATACCGAAATGAGAAAGTTTTTTGACCGGCTTTTACATTCATTAAAAATTCTTCTTCATTTTTTTTTGCTTTTTGTTCCAAACATTTTATATTAGCGTTATTATTATTATTATTATTGTTGATGTTTTTTATTTTTGGTATTATATATACGATTTCATTTATACATACAAAAATAATTCCACATTTAAAACGTAAATTTTTCTCCCACAAATAATATAAATAAGCTGCTGCATATATATGTAAAAAGATAGTTAATAAAAAAAACATACTATATAATTAATAGCAATTCCATTACGCACTTGTTTTCAATTTAATTTTATTTATTATGACACTATGTTGTGACATATTGTCAATTGTATGTTATATATATTTATACAACCGGGAAAAATAAAATTTTAACACAAAATAAAAAACTATATAAATCATAGATTTTAACCAAATCATGTTTGATTTTAAATCAAGATTGAATTTCTTGTTACATCAAAATGATTGAAAATTAAATGTTTAAGCATAAATTGTCTTAAAATAAATAAGCGTTTTCTATTTGAAGATTACGTTATTCATTTTAATCTAAATAGTTTATTTGTATATAGTGACTATTTTATCTTTTCAAAAATTGAAATGTTTATTATTTAATTCAAATATTATTAACTAAATATTTATTGTAAATATTAAGAATTATTATTATTATTTTAAATAGAATATTTTCTTATAATTTCAAATTGAATTTAAATTTAAGATAAATAAATTTCTGTAATAATAAGGAAAATATATATAATTTCAACACTTTGTATTCCATAATTATGTTTACGAAATGTTATCTAAATAATGTTAATAAATATAAAAGATATTTTTTATCATTCCACAAAAAAAACAATTTAATTTATTTATTAAATTAAAATGAAATGGCAAAAAAATTACATAAAAACATTTATGATCGCAATTAATTTTGCATCAAAATAAAACTTTACGCTCTCAACTTTTTGTCCATTCGTAAAATAATATATAATTGAATAGGTGGGACCATCAAATTCGTTTAATTTAAATATTTCATACAAATTTAGCATCAATTATCGAACTTTTATTTCGTTTCTGTTACTCTTTCGAAATTTGACAATGGAATGCGAAAACAGCTACACTTCTACACGCATAAGTATTTTTGTGTATAACTAAGTTTTATGTTATGTTATAAAATGATTAATATTCAATTTAAAATTAAACTCAATTCAGTTGCTTTTGAAATGATTTATTATTTTATGGTTTCAATTTAAATTAATTAAAAATAATATTTATTTTAAATAAAATATTTTGCTATTTAAGAATTTCCAAATTATTTTTATTCTTAAAATAAAAGACAGAAATCAATGAAATACAAATTTTATTATAAATATTCTTTCTAGTAATTATAAAATTATTTTAACTTATTTTAAGCAAATTCGATCTTATTCCGAGCATTTTCTATTTCTATTTAACAAAAAATTACAAATATTTTGAAAGAAAATATAAATTTATATGATTTAAAATGTATCGTTTTTCTGGGTGTTGTCTCTCTAAACGATTTGTCATTGGAATCATAAATAAATAAATGTTTTTTTCCAATTATCAAACGCACATGAAGTGTTTTTTTATTTTAATTATAATTTATTTAATTTAATTTATAAATTATTTTATAGAAATTATCCTAAAATTATATAACTCTTTAAATTTAAAATTTCTTATATTTTTATTAATACATATATTAGGCATGATTTTCGTTTCCATGATAGTTATACATGACTCAAACTAATTTCTAAATAAATTATTGTATATTAAATAAATAATTATTGACAAAATTAAGATACGATAATTTAATGTAAACACTATTTTATTAATCTATAAATAAATATATTTCATTAAAATGAATATATTTTAAATACAAAATCTTATATATTGTAATTTATTTAGAAAATTTAAAAATTCTATATTTATTTATATGAAAAATTATATGTTTAACTAACATTTATACGTATATAATCTTCAATATGATGATCGATCTTTGGTTTAGTTGCGTTGAACAAAATTTTCTAATATTATAATAATTTTAATCTATCGTATACTATAAATTTTTTAAACTAAAAATATAAAAATACACATTATATATTGATGGTATATAAAATAATGACTAATGATCATGATCTTGTGTTGGTAATGATGATCTCTGCGTCTATATTTATATATATATTAATAATAAACAAGGAAGAAGAATTTTTCTAATGCATTTATTTATAAATTTCAAAGTATAAAAGATAAACAATCGGAAAAAAAAACCTATTATATGTATGTAAAGAACTAATTTATCTCTAATTTAAGGTCAAACTATTTATTTTTTTTTTTGTTTCTTCTACTGAACATCTTCATATTTTTCTGTTTTTACCCATAATAATAATAATAATAATAATAATAATCTTTGCCATTTAATAATATAAAAAATAAAAATAATAAATACATATAAAGATTTATACTAATGTTCATAAATGTTCGTACATAAATAAATATATATTTAAATTCACGCGCTATTATAATTTCAAATAAATAAATGTAAATATATATTAGTAAATATTAGTGTTATATTAAGAATATTGTGTGTATAGAAAAAGGATGTTGCAATAGTTGATAGACGCTGTTTTCTGTTAAAATATTTATAATTTCCATGCAAACAAATCTAATTTCAAAGACAACGAATATTTTTGAATTACCATCGTTTTAATAAAAATTCCGGTACAAGACACAATAAAAAACACATAAATTTGCTTCTATGAATATAACGATAAATTTTCGAAATAATATTTCCACCACACAACACAATAATAGCGGTCCATCACATATATAGTCTGAGCGCAGCATCAATTCCAACACCCTGTACACACAATGTTATTGATTAATTATTATTTGCTTCAATATACAATTTGTATTTTTTAATTTAAATATTATTGTTTCTATAGCACATTCAAAATCAAATATAATAAATAATATCTACATAATTATTATTATTATTATTGTTATTAGTTATAATAAGTTATTAAATGAAAATTCGTGGGTTTTAATTATTAATTATTTTAAATGTTTTTTTTTTTTTAATTGTCTGTGTGGTTTATTTTTATATAATTGATTTTTTTTGTTCATCTAAGATTTTATTTTCAGATAAAATTGTATAGAATTGAATTTTTAATATATATTTTAGTTTTACTCTTTACGCATATATGGTATATATGGTCGGTCGTGTTGATTTCAATATATATACAAATAATTATATAATATATAATTTAATATAATTAATACAATATATATGATCTGCAATTACTTTGAAAAAACATACATGGATAAAAATGTAAATTATAATAATTAATTATGTGTAGAGAGAATGCGTGGTGGGTTGAGAATTAGATAGCCTATATATTGTGATACATAGCAGTGGCGATACGTGCAAAAATGTATTCAGATTATAATATCTCTATATTTTTTTGGTATAGACGAGTTGAAAGTAGACTACATATTGAAAAAAATAGTGCAATGTCCACTTACTAAATTTTCCAGAAAATCGACAATTTATGAATTATCATCTTTTTTAATTCTGTGGGCCATAGTTTTAACGGATTATCAGTTTATTATATACAGAATTGCAAATTATAATCAATTGTCAATCTTTCATAGAAGAGATTTTTAAAATTGATCCGCACACACGTTCAAAAGATATGCGACCGATTTTCCATTTGATGTCATTAAAATTTTATATGAAATAATGGTAATGTATAAATTTCTTGTTGTCAATTTTATACAGTACCAAAAATTTCTTTGTCATTGTTTAGAAAATCGGTCGCATATCTTTTGAACGTGTGCGAATCGATTTTAAAAATCTCTTTTAAGAAAGATTGGAAATTGTTTATAATTTGTGATGGTGTACGCAAAAATGGAAATCCGTTAAAACTATAGGAATTAAAAATGATGATAATTCATAAAAATTGATTTTTCCGGAAAATTTAATTCAGTGAACACCCAAACTTTTTTTTTATAATTTGACTTAATTTCACCCAGGTTATAAGAAAAATATAGCGACATTAAAAACTGAAAGCTACTTTTCAGTCAGCGCCTCTGATACACAGTATATGTGAGTGGGTTTCTCTAAATACTTCTTACTTCATCTGTTCCTCATGGCGCCATCCTAATATATGATGTGTGCCCTTTTATATATATATACTTTATTAATTAATTAATAGTCGCCTCAATTATATATAATCTCTGATCGCTCATTATGAAATGATTTTTTTGCCCAAAAAAAAATCATAAAAATGAAATTCCCTTAAAAAATCATCTTGCAATTTTTATTGTAAAATAAATGATATACAATTAAATCAAAATAAAATGTAATTTTTACCATTACCCCAACTGTTATAGTAATTCGATTTTCCACTTAATTCGATTATTCAACACGGAGTTGCTGCTGGATTTTAAAAACGGATCCGCCTGTTAACCTTTGGCAAATCGATAGCCAGGATTAATTTTGTTACGACCAGCAGAACTTATTAAGAAATTTTCTTTACTATCGAAACGGTTTTTTATGATATAAAATTTGAATAGTTTTTGAAGCTTCTGGTAAATTATACCCCGTTTAGGACAAATTCTATTATTTCTTCACCCTCGATTACGACGAAATTTTATTTATGTAAATTTATATAATGAAATTATAAATGATCTTTGTTTTTTCGAAATGATACACGGGATCACGGGTTAATATTATAATATATTAAATTACATTTGTATGTGTATTTATTAAATTCTTCATAATTCTTTTAAAATATTATATAATATAGAATATTCACTTTTTATATTCACAGAATGTATCAATAAGTCAAACTCATTTCTATCTAAAAATAGATTTTATACCGTGTGTCAATTGATTTGGAAAATACAACTTGTAATTATTATTTTGTTTAACACAACAACGCTCATATATATATACCAATATTTTAAAGAAGTAATTTTATAAGAACGCATAATTTGTGTCAGATGCGTTATAATTATAATTAATTATAACAATCCATTGTATTCGATATAATATAATTATACATTTGTATATTTTTATATAATATTATGAAATAGTTGTTATACACTTTTAATAGCGAATCGAATTTCTATTTAATTTTTTTGTTAAATATTATTTTAAATAAAAATATGTGTGTGTTGTTTTTTTTTCCAAATTTCTGAAAAATGATTAATCATTTAAATTGACTTAATATCGTTATATTAAATAAAGATAGTCACACTTGTGTGGAAGTTTCTGGGTGGAAACAATTTTTCGACTAAATTCGACCTTGAATTTTTCTTAATCAAGTTTATTTCTCATTATTAATAATATAATTAATATATTTTATTTATTAACATTTTAAAAATAAATAATCATTTCGAAGATAATATTTTCGTTGTATTGAATCCAATGTACGATATTAAAATTTTGTATTGTTTAAATTGTTGTTGGTATAAATTAAGTAATATACGATCATTCTTCATATTATAACAATGTATTAATCTTATTTATAAAATATAAGAAACATTAAAAATCAATTTTTTTTTATAAATATAAGCGGAGAGAGAGAATGAAATTTGTTTTTAATTTTTATAATAAATATCGCATAATATAATAAATAAGTATGGTAATAACATTGCGCGATGATGATAGATTCATTAAAATACCATCATTTATTTTATATTTTGTTGCCACTGTGTAATATTATTATTATTATTATTATTATTATTATTATTATTATTACATATTTTCCATATTTATAAACTATAACTACTCTTTTAATATATGTTTTAATATAATAATTTTGTATTATTGATTTTTTTTTTATTATTAATTTTTCTATTTTTTTTATTATTTTGAGGCGTAAAATATGTATTACTACAATTTGATATAGAAAAGAATATATCAAAAGTGTTATTATTATTATTATTATTATTTACTGCACGATGATCGTGAAAAATATATATTTTTGTTATTATTTTATTATTATACCTATATTATTGGTATAGATCTTAAAACAATTTTGAAAATAAATGCATAAAATACAGAAGAGTGAATTAAAATGGGATAGATTTTTTCGTTTCGTTTTTTTTTTCTTGAATTCTTAATAATTATTATTTTTATATGTAGATATTTTTTTCTCACAGAAATTTTCCAAAGAATTTATTTACACATGACATAGATAAAGATTAAAAAAAAATATGGTAATATAATTTCATATTAAAATAAATATATTATTTTCGTATAATTTTTTGTTAATAATTTGTTTATATCAAATTGTTATAATCATATTAATACTACTAATTTATATATATATATATCTATTTTTATAATTTAATTCTAACGCCCGAGTAATTATATTTATTTCATAATATAATAATAATAATAATTTTATATATTATATATTTATATATTATTTAATAAATACAATATATACTTAAAATAAATGAATTATTTAATCAAAATCTATTGAAAATCAGTTTCGGTTGATTTATTATATAATAATAATAATAATAATAATAATAATAATTTAATAACATATAAATAAATTCTTTAAATATATATAATAATAATATATGTTTTATATGTGTATATGTGGTAAAAAAAAAAAAATTCTGTTACGGTCAATTTCCTGTTCAATCAAATATTTATATATTAGAGTATATATAAATAAATATTGATTATATATACAATACAATACGATATATATATATGAAAAATATTTCGTGGTTAAAATAGCCTTGTTCTATTTGTTTCTATATATATATATATTTAACTTTATATACAATATATATATATAGAAAAACATAATTTCATTATAGGAGATCATACATTTAATACATTAATTTTTCCTTTTTATTTTGGATATGGTAAATTTTTTTTTTAATCACAAAATTAAGAGAAAAGAAATGTTTATAAATATACTTTGAACTTTTGATTGCGTCATAGAGATATAGATAGATAGAAAAAATAAAATAAAATCGATTCACATTATGTGAATATATAATTCACATAATATTATTTTAAATAATAAGCAATAAAAACAATTGCATGTTTTTTTGAAATTTTAGTATATAATGAATATAGATGAGAATAAAATTATAAATACGATTTATAATTGGAAAATTAATTACTATATACAATACCTATAATATATATGTTATTTATTATTATAACCGGTATCCATATATACCTATAATAATATAATATTAATTAATTGCTTTTCACATATACTATATAGAGAGATAAACACACACACATCCGCACTCTTATATACAATATATTTAATGTATGGTATATAATAAATTAAAAATTATTTATATATATGTTATGAAACAGATTTGTTAAAAAAAGTGAATTAATAGAAGTGTGAAAGGATTTTTAAAATATTAACCTATCCACGGCAGGGAGAAACTGTATATACAATATATATATACAATAAACGTACAATAATATTATAATATATTTTCATTAATATTGATTATAATAAAATTATATTTTTTAACAAAATTTCACATTCAATTTTAAAAATATGTTATAATAAATATGTACATACAAAATAAGTGTATATATAACACATGGGCTGAAAAGTTTTTCGAAAATTCTAAGAAAAAATTTTTGGAAAAATTAAACTTTATTCATTAACATGGATCGCTTTGCGGGCGACTCACTGATTCCAACGATCTTCCAACTTTTCGATACCATTTTTATAGTGTACGATTTCGTTTTTTCCGCAAAATAGGCTTCTGTTTCGGCGATCACCTCTCTTCATTGCTCTTAAATTTCTTTCCAGTGAGCATTTTCTTGAGGTATGCAAACAGGAAAAAAAGTCGCTGGTGGCCAGATCGGGACAATACGGTGGATGTGTCGAAGCCCAATTCATGCAATTTCGTCATCGTTTTCATTGATTTATGACACGGTGCATTGTCTTGATGAAACAGCACTTTTTTCTTCATCAAATGCGGTCGTTTGTTAGCGATTTAATGCTTCAAACGCTCCAACACGGCTATATAATAGTCACTATTGATGGTTTTTCCATTTTCGAGATAGCGGATGAAAATTATTCCATGTGCATCCCAAAATACAGATGTCATAACCTTGCCAGCCGACTGTTGCGTTTTTGGTCGTTGTGGACGAGGTTCGTCGCTTGCTGTCCATGATGCTGACTGCCGATTTGACGCCGGAGTGTAATGATGGAGTCATGTTTCATTCATTGTCACATATCGACGCAAAAATTGTGTTTTATTGCGGTTGAACAAGCCCAAACACTGCTCTGAATCATCGATACGTTGTTGTTTTTGATCGATTGTGAGTTCGCGCTCGCGGCACCCACTTTGCACACAGCTTTTGCATGCCCAAATATTCATGCACGATATGTCTAACACGCTCCTTTGATATCTTCAGAGTCTCAGCTATCTCGTTCAACATCACTTTACGGTTATCTAAAATTATTTTGTGGAATTTTTTGATATTTTCTGGACACACAACAGCCTCCTTTGGACGTCCACTGCGTTCATCGTCCTTGGTGCTCATATGGCCGGTTATAAATTTTTCAAACCTCAAATGTACTGTTGAAAGAGGTGGGGTGCAGTGTCGGGGATAATAATGCTCGTCAAGCAATTTTTTGGCTTCAGAAATATTTTTTCCAATCAAAAAATAATGTTTAATCTCAACGCACGAAATTCGTGTTTTTCCATTTTTTGTTTTCAAATAACAAAAGTAGCTACACTCACAACGCAATATCTCACAAACTAATGGTCGGACTGCTGTCAAATTTTTACACGTATCGTTTGAAGGTTGGTACTAACTAAAAATCATATGAAAAAAAATTGTAGTGGCGCCACTTCTTAGAATTTTCGGAAACTTTTCAGCCCATTTGTTATATATGCATTAATAAAATGAAGAAGAATATTCAAGCTATATATTCATGTTTTTTAATATGTTTATTTTATTAATAATAATAAAAAATATATAATAATAATAATAATAATAATAATAATAACAATAAATAAACATACACATATAAAAACTAAAACAATTTATTACCTTTCAACTCTCTGTATATATATTGTATATATATATATAATTTCAAAATCCATATACTAAATATACCATATATACGTACAATAATAAAACACAATATATATATATATATAACCAACAACATACATACATAATACAATATAATTCCAGACATTCATTATCAATATAGGTTATATCAATGGATAAATAAAATAGTTTATTATTCGCGAGAGTATAAAGTAAAATGTAAGCAAAAAATTCAAGATATTTTTTTCTAAAATATATATATATATTTATATACCATAGTCTATATATACACATATTATATAATTATATATATATATATAGCATATAATTTTATGTACCATATATATATATATATATATAAATAACATATATTGTATATACATTTTATTGAAGACGCGATGATCATCCCATATGTATATTATAAGCGATAAAAATAAAAACATGTATATACCTATTCTCGTATATTTGCCGATATATACAATATATATTTATATACTTATTATATTTATACATATAATATTACAATATATTAAAATATATACTCGTATACCATATATAAAGTAAAGTGTTTCTAAATGTTTTTGTGCATTTAACTTGAACGATGATCACGAGTATGAGGTGGGGCACTTATAATCGCAAAAATCGACTGATCAAGCAAACTCAATCGGTCGTGGGAACTAGATCATTAGAACTGTGGCGATGCTATATTAATATATACATATATATATGTATGAGTATATATTTTAGATAGTTATATTCGTATATTATAAATAAAATATATATATATACAACTTTTGCTATATGGAAATGGATTAAATATATATATACATACCATACAATTTACCATTAATAAAAATAAATATAATACTCGTAGCGAAGAAGTTATAAATGTATTATATATTTATGTGTATAAGAAAAAAAATCAAGACGATTTATAAAATATATGTATGATCAAGTTAAGTGAAGTAATTAGTGACTTAATTTAATTTTTATTTATAATATGTAAAAATAAAATTTTAAAAAATTATTCTTATTATTATTATTATTGTTATACGTTACGGTATTATATGTGTTTGGGTAAAGCATATATCCAAATAATCATCAGCTTTAAAATGTTATATGTTTTGACAACAATTGTAAAACACGGAGAAAAATATAGAAATAAAAAAAACTTTTTTTAATTTATTAATTTTGACTTAAAAATTCGTTATAATATATGGAAAGCCAAAGCACCGATCAATATTTGATATTATCTTTTGTATATAGTATAACAATTTCTTTTCATATTTCATCATTTCAATATAATCGCGCCCTGGCGCTGGCTGAGAAAAGTAGCAATCAGTTTTTAATGTCGCTATATTTTACTTATAACCTGGGGGTGAAATTGTAAACTAAATTATGAAAAAAAAAAATGTTAGGTGTTCACCGAATTAAATTTTCCAGAAAAATTAACTTTTATGAATTATTATCTTTTTTTAAATTAAATGAAAATAGATTTAACTAATTTTTGCTAACAGCATTACAATTTATAACCAATTTCAAATCTTTCATAGACGAAATTTTTAAAATCGATTCGCACACGTTCAAAAGATATGCAACCGATTTTTAAAAAACGATGGCCAAAGAAATTTTTGGTACTGTATAAAGTTGACAACAAAAAATTTATACATTACCATTATTTCATACAAAATTTCAATGTGTCATCAAATGGAAAATTGATCGCTTTTGAACGTGTGCGAATCGATTTTAAAAATCTCTTCTATGAAAGATTGGAAATTGATTATAATTTGTAATTTTGTATACAAAACTGGAAACCCGTTAAAACCATAGCTCGCAGAATTCAAAAAAATTGTCGATTTTCCGGAAAATTTAGTAACACTGGACATTCCAATTTTTTTTTTTTTTTGTAATATAGTCTACTTTCCACTCGTCTATACCAAAAAAAAATATAGTGATATTGAAATTTGAAAACATTTTTTCACGTGTCGCGCAACCAGAATATAATCTCGTATAATTTGATGTATATAGAGATTGTTTATAATTTCTTATAAATTTTAAACAATATAGTTTATATCCAGAATATGAAATAAATTCTATACGAATTTTATAGGTAACATAATTTATTTTACTTTAAAAATCGTAGATTACGTTCAGAAATTTTTCTAAGCATACAGAATTATTAATTTCTACTGAATTAATAATATAATTCTAATAATTTCTGGATGGGCAAATGAACAAAGCAAATGTGTTCAGGTTAATAAAATGGTTTTTTTTTTTGTCAACACTTTAAAAGTTAAAGTAAAGAGCTTTGAAATTCTCATATCAATCTCAAATGTTATTAAATTAAAATACATATATTTTTTGTTTTTAAATGAGTCAAGAAATTTTTGTATATTATTAATTTAAATTTAATCTAAATTTTTAACAATTAACAAAAAGATTTTCAATTTGAATATTTTTATTATTTAGTATATATTTTATTTATGTACATGCTGTCCACGAGCGATAGGCATTCCTTCAAGGTGGTACCATAATTCTAAGTTAAAATTACTAAATAACACTTTTCGATGTAGATTACTCTTATTTTTAAGAATTTTTCTCGATAGTTTCATCAATAAAGTACCTATAACTTCGCAAATGGTTAGGTAATTATAAAAAATGTATGTTAAGCGATTTTGTAGAGGAAAAAAATTATTTATCCCTCCGTCTACTTTGTTTTTCGAATAATTTTAAATTTTATATTCTTATTTAGTTTATTTCTCTACCTATGTATAAATTTTTTGAAATCATATCGGTGCTACTACGGAAATAAATTCTCGGAATCAGAGCCCTACAACGTACGGTGTCATTTTGTAATTTTAACTTAGCGTTTTGGCAACAACATTATCACCTTGAAGGCATGCACACCGCTCGTGTATATCCGCGTAAATATAATAGATAAAATATTATCTATATATCATTAAAATAATAAATATTATTTGATTACACTGAATTTTATATAATTTTATAAGAATTTAAAAATAATAATAATAATAATAATATAATACCTCAATTAAATATCATATACAAATATATATACTTTATATACTACGTTCGTACATGACACATTGGGGATATTCCGCATACATATACAATAATATTATTACTATAATAATAATATAACGATTTATATAATAAGCTGACATGAATCTTACCTGGAAATATATAAAAAGATAAAATAAATATTTAATTAAAAATGTTTATAATAAATTATAATTGATATATAAAAAAATATATGTATTGTATAATTGTATAGACGGAGGAGTTGTTCAAATAGTTCACTTTTATTGATTGATTATCGTAAAAAAAAAAAAATGGCAAATAACCATTAACCGAAGAATCGGCATCGCCATACACAATTTTAAGAATAAAATCTTAAAAAAATTCTTTGGATGAAAAGCGTTTCTCTATATCTTAAATGGTGAAGGGTGAATAGCAGCTATATAAATATGTATTTTGCAAACTGTTCGTGCAAAATCATGTACATTTAATAATGAGAGAATTTTGAAATTTAAACATCGCTAGACCAAATGTGTTATTATAGTGTTATGTACAAATAAATCATTATAAATATGTGTTCTGTACTACGAAATTTTTGAACAACCCATTTATAAATTCTATAATTTTAATTTTATAACATATTCTATCTAAATTGTATATGTTTATACACACACACACATGCACATATGCATGCGAATATAATGTATTATATTAAAGAGATATCATCTTAATTTAATTATTTTTTTCTTATTTTTCTTAAAAGTGCTTTTGTATTTGCGTATAATACACAATATTTATATATATATAAATGTATTTTTATTTTTCAAATTATAGATGTTGTGATTTTAACCTTGCAAATTTACGTCATTTGTTGTCATTTTATTCGATATAGTTAAATGTCTATGGTATACCATATTTATTATATAATAATTTAATATGTATTTAGTAATTGATTGCAATTGCACATGTGTGTACACAATACAATATTTCGTAAAATTAATGCATTAAAAGTTTCTTATTGTAAATATGTATTTTCTTTTTTTATTTTTGCATTATATGCGTACAGGGTGTGTGTGTACCATAAAAATGTAATAAAACCATAACCACAATGATATGTGGTGGACTCCATTATATGATTGATTAAAAATTTTAGATATGAGATATGTTACTACATCTTCATCAAATTTATAACTATAATTTTTATATTTATTTATTGATGACAAATTATTATATTATATTGTTTGGTTGGCAATAATATAACCATACGTGCGTGCCGTAACCTTTAATACACCCTGTGTGTATAAATTGTACTTGTTCAAATAATCAATGAAAGCAAATACATTATATTTATTATTTATAATATGCGAATATATATATATTTTAATGTAAAAAGTTAATGAAATAAAATTTGATTGAAATCATTGATTATTAATAAGTATTAAATATATATATATATATTTTATTTTATTGACATTAAGTAATATAGAATTAAATATTTATTTAATACAATAGTTTTTATTTATTGTTTCGCATATATATATATGTTCTGCATATTGTATGCATAATTTTTTTTTTTGTACATAGTATGTTTTTCAGAGCGATATACAATTTTGAAATTTAATAAAACACTTAAGACAGAAAAATTAATGAAATACTAAATTTTTATTTAAATTATTAGCTGTTACATTACCAACAATTCTGTTACAGCGTTACTTTATTAACTCAAGTGTTGTTTGTTCATCGTGCCATAAACCAATGATTTGAAATGTATATAAAGAGAATTGTTTAAATGTACAATTCGGTTAAAAATTTTAACGAACTAAACATTAATTTTTTTTTACAAAAAAAATTTCACAATTTGTAAACTCATTGGTCAGAGTGTTTATCGATGATTAATTTACAAAGTCTACTGACAGTATCTCAATATATATAATAAAAAAAAAAAGTCACTCGCTTAAACGAACACCCACAGAAATACCATATATATATATATATATCAAATTGTATGTGTTTGTACATTAATTGAATTGAATTTATTATGCAAATATATATTTTATCATTTTAATTTTAATTCTAAATTATTTACGAATTATTTTAATCATTTCTCGTACATTAATTTTTATATAGAATTTGTTATTTATAATATTTAAATTAAGTATACACAAACGCAATATAATTGATAAGATTTGTGTGTTTATTGTTTTTTAACCGTTTGAGTGCGAATCGTCGCTATAGGTAATGCGCCAAAATTGCGGTTCGTCGATGTAGCGACGATTGCGTCAGTCAGAGTTTGGTGTTCAATTGGTGAGGGCTGCTGCGCGATGCTTACTGTTTTGCAAGTTTTATCTAAAATTGACGTTGTAATTAAAAGTAAAAATTAACGGAGTTTGATTTTAAAAATTTTCTTGATGGTTTTTATAAACATTTATTTTCAAAATAAATCTACACCATGTCTAAAAGTCCGGAATTTAGTGATGTTAAAGATTCAATCTCAGAATCTGACAGCAATTCAAGCGATTAAGCGATATTAGAGTGTTCGCTGACCGGAAGATGCGAATTATCAGTGATACATCGGAAAACAACGATGATGACTTAGAATTATTGAAATATGTCACTTTTTTTAGTTTTTAAGCTTATATTTGTAATTTTATGAATTAAAAAATATTTTTACTCAATTTCTCATAGCAATTTTCAATTAATTTACCAAAAACCCATAGCACTCAAACGGTTTTGAATATAGAATGAATTGAAATACATAGGAGCGTAAATGTGATATTATAATTAAATAAACCAAAAATGTTTGTAACAAAAAAATACAAATACTCCCAAAGCAAATTTAATATTTTACGAGATCACACAATTTTTTTTTTGGTTTTATTTATTTTATATTATTTTTAACGCACATTGTCTGTAAATTATTTTTCATATTTATAATAATATATAAATAAAAAATATATGTATTTCAATTCATTTATATTCATTGCGTTCATATTTTAATAATAATAATAATAATATTGGGTTGGTGCATATTAAATTACCGATTGTTTTTGTGTGGGTGTGCTTGTGTGTATTTATATCAGAAGAAATCATAATGAAATAAACCGCATATAAGTAATACAAAAAATTTGGACTCCAGAAATCTTTATAATAATTTAATTAATTAAATTAAAAATAATTGTAAAAATTTGTGTATTTTGTGAACTATCTGTGTTCGGTATTATTTTAGCCACCAATATGGTTTGGTGTAATATAATAATAATAATTATAATAATAATAATATGAATAATAAAAACTAAACTAAAATTTATTATTATGTTATTCTTAAAACGCACATAATTATTATATACATATTTTATGTATGGCATAAGCGAGTGTTATAATAGATTTTTAAGATTGTTGACAATACAAAATAATATGTAACAACTTACAATGGATTTTAGTTTTACTCATTATTATTATTATTATTTTTTTGTTAAATAAATCAAAAGAATTTTATTATTTACATGTGAAGGTTTTGTTTTTTCTTTTCGTTGTGGTTTTTCTATTTTTTATAAAAATTATATATTATTTTTTATGCGTATCACATCATCTCTCTTATATGGTATATCTTATATCTGTCATATATGGTGTGGTGAGCGATCGTTGTGGCACATTGTAAATGAAACGATAAAATAGAAATATATACAAAATATATGGTTTTTTTGTGTTATTTATAAATAGATGTTATGAATTAATTAGGGCTGAAAATATATAATAATTACAAATATTTATTTAACAAATATTTTCTATTTTTCGATTTTAACTAACTCATTATATATTTTTATATATTATATAGAATAAGACAGCCACCGATAGATATGTAAACATGATTTAATAATATATTATATATATACTATCGTCTTTATCTATGTGTTACAAAATATATATATATATATATTAATATAATTTGTGTGTATATAATGAATATTTAAATTAGAATATTTAATTTTTGGAAATTATAATTTTTTAATTTATATTATACATTTTTTCTATATGGGGAACTGCAAAAAAATTATATTTATTAAAATATTACAAATTAAATTATATATTGATTTAATTAACTAAAATAGTAAATAAATACATATAAATAATTATTGATGTGTAAATTTTAATAAAAAAAATTAGAAATTATATGTATTGTTTTGTAATTTTATTATTTATTTATTTATTTATTTATTAATTTATTTATTTATTTATTTTAATTACGTAAACCCACCGCACCAGCAGCACAATGTACAATGTACTTCGTAATTAATAAAATTAAAAATTATAATTTGCGGTTGTATTTATATTGTTTATGGTATGGATCTATTTGAAATTTATATTTTTTTCGTATACATATGCGGTTTATTTCTTAATAAAATTTAATGTTATTTTAGTAATTGTGTATTAGTATTAGATATATATTGGAGGAAATTTAACTAACACATCATAGTTAATTTTAATATATATAAAAAGTTATATATATTTTGTAATATGGTTTTATGTTAATTTCTTAAAAATGTGTGTATTTTAATAGTTTTTATTATTTGTTATGCTGTGCGTATTGATAACTCGCGGTTCTTTGTCCACTTTACCGCCAATTACGTAAATATGCGTATATATAGTTTTGGCTGAATTATCTACAATTTATTCATTTCAATAATCAATGTAAGCGTCCGACAAAAAAATATCCAAATCAAAATTGTTGATATTTCGGTTAGTTTTTTTTTTTTATTGTGGTGAAAGTATAATAATTATAAATATAATTTGTTTGTAAAATTATTATATTAATTATTGAATAAATATCATTAAGTTTAACAATTACTAATTCTATAATTAATTTGTGCGTACAATTTGCAATATAATATGTGGAATATTGTGCTGGATTTATACATAATCGCATTTTCTATGTTTACATTTTTTAATTCAATTTCAAGTTATACAATTATTTGTATACAAAATTTGATAAATTTATCAATTTTCACAACTGATGGTAAACGTTGATGTGTAGAAGACATTTTTTTTTCTTTTTACTTCAACATTCACCGAATCTTTTAAACATGACACAATTTTATGTTTTAGTTCTAATAGTTATAGATAAAAAATTTATTAAAAAAATTTCATAGTCGTTTTCAAAGTCAAACACACACACAAATAATAATATTGAATAAAAAATTGGAAAACAAAAAAAAAAAGCTTTGATCTGTTTTTACTTCAAAAAAACTCTTCCATATTTAAATTACAATATATATATATAAAACTACTGAATTTTCTTGAAACATATAATTATTTTAGAAAAAATTCAACAACAACATCAACGACAAAAAAAATTAATCAATAATCAATACTTTTAAAAATTTAATAGTGTTTACATTTCTTATAATGCACATACAAACTATTCTAAGTCATCTTTTGTGTGTGTGTGTGTGTGTGTGTGTTTTTATTAATATTATTATTATTATTATTATTATTATATAGATATTTAATTTACAATACATAATAAAAAAATATTTAATTTGATTTTTAACCTTCACATAATTTTTTAATAATTAAATCTTCATCATTAGTCTACTTTACAAATTATATATTATATATTTTAGTTATATTGTCTATATATAATAAGTATAATAAGCAACAGCAGTGCGCTGCCTATGGTTAACTATATTATTATTTATTTAATATACCAAAAATAATATATATGGATAAAGGTCAATTGGTATTTTAAATTATTTTTGATTAATTTAAATTTATTTATAACTAATAAAATTGTTTTTTTTTATATTCCTTTTTTGTTACATATTATTTTTTAATTAATTAATTATATATATATAAATAAATCCATTTTTAATGATTTTTTTTTTCTTTCGTTAAATGTAATCCAAATAAAAAATAAGATATAATTTTTTAGTTATGTGCAGGGTGTTTTAAAATGTGTATTGGCACAACTCAATTAGATGATAAATTTTTTTAAAAATTTTCTGATACACGCACATAATCACAATTAAATGACCATCCGATATATTTCACATATAAGTTATAATCATATTTGTATTACCTTTTAGTAGTACACCCTGTATACAAATATATATGTATAAATCTGCAAACCAAATACGATTAAAATATTTAAACGTCTCTAATTGTTAATTAATTATTAATTTATGTGTAAAAATAAATATGTTACTTTTATGGGCAATATATATTAGTTTTTTTTTTTTTGTATAAATAGTTCCGACTACAAAATACAATCAATATATAGTTAAATCCAATGCGGATTTTAACAATCTCTTTAGAGCGTAAACTATATATAAATGGTATATACACACAAGAGCAACACATATCCATATATTTATCTTAATAAATTATTTTATCCAATCGCATGATACAATATTATAAAATAAAAAATGAAATATTGAGCTTTACAATATTTAACGTAACACTATAAATTTACATATATAAAATTAAATACACACACACATACGATGCATGCAAAACTATATATATTTAGATACAAGAAAAAAAAAAAAAATTACGTCTTTATAGATTCAAAAAAAAAATAAAAAAAGTCTTATTTGTTTTTATTATGTAAATTCATATTTTTTTTTATGTATATAAGAAAATTTTTTATGTATTTATAAATATTCGTTTTAAGCTTACAAATATATATTTTTTCAGTATAAAAATATATATATACAAACAACAAATACATAAATGAGTTGTTTGAAAAAATGTTGACAATTAATTATATTTTGAATTTTTAGCATGGTATTTAATTTTTGTTTCTTCTTTAGTTTTTTTTTGTTTTTTTTTTGTTGTATTATTATCAATTTAAGAAAAAAAATAAAAAAAATAAAATAAATTAAATTCCAAATGAAAGGTAAACAAGAGAGGAAAAAATTCAATTCAAATCAATTTGTACACAAAAACTACCGAAACGCGACGACACATAAAACATTTAACAAATTTTATATGTTGACCCGCGCGTCTATATTTAAATTATTTAAGTATACCTGCGTAAACTTCCACACACACACACACACACACACACAGAAAATAATAATTGAATTGTAAAATCATTTATTTATTTAATGAATGTAAGTATTGTTTTTGTACATATAATTTTAATTAATTTGTACAATTTATATAGAAAAATAAAAATTAATATTATATTTATATAAAATAATTTAGATTTTTATGTACACAATACACTTTTATTTAAAATTATATTGATTTTATATTAATTTGATAAAAAACTTTCTTTTTTTTTTTTTATGTCTTCTTACTAATTATTGTTATTTATAATGTTTGTTAAAATTATTGTGGCGGACACCTCAATGAATTTTTGAAATCTATCATTTAATTTTACTATTTCGTACATCCAATGTATTGCATTAGAATTCGATTTCATAACAAAAAATTGTATAAAATGCTTAGCAATCTTTTAAATTCAGCAGCTGTTTAATATGTCTCTTTGAAAATCATTTACCAATTGGTCTACAATTATCGAAACATGTTAGATGTTACCTTAATTCCACTATTTTCAATATACAATTTATGTATTTGAGATTGTAAAGTTTTGATTTGGTACAGTTACACAATCGTTTTTTTTTTTATTTCCAAATTCAACAGATGATAAATCGTCGATTTAAAATTTTGAGTATTAAAATACTGAAAAATTTGTCGCATTAAATTTCGCGGATTGAGCCCAGTATTGTACGAATACATTTAATGTACGTCAATTAAATCTGTTGTTATTTCTTAGTAATTAATTAATTTAAAACTAAAAAACTAAAAACAAAAGATTTAAGCGACGAACTCGAATTTAATATTATTAATTTTAATATATTTGGAAAAAGTTTCGTCGCTTAAATCTTTTGTTTTTTCTGTACAATAATTTATTTTTCGTTTTTTAAATTTTTCTTTTATTCAAACGAAAAAAGAAAAAAAACGAAAGATTTAAGCGACGAACTCGAATTTATTATTAATTTTAATATATTTGGAAAAAGTTTCGTCGCTTAAATCTTTTGTTTTTTCTGTACAATAATTTATTTTTGGTTTTTTAAATTTTTCTTTTATTCAAACGAAAAAAGAAAAAAAACGAAAGATTTAAGCGACGAACTCAATTTATTGTTAATTTTAATATATTTGGAAAAAGTTTCGTCGCTTAAATCTTTGCTTTTTTCTGTACAATATTTATTTTTTTGGTTTTTAAATTTTTCTTTTATTCAAACGAAAAAAGAAAAAAAACGAAAGATTTAAGCGACGAACTCGAATTTATTATTAATTTTAATATATTTGGAAATCGTTTCGTCGCTGAAATCTTTTGTTTTTTTCTGTTCAATATTTTTGTTTTTTATTTCTTAAATTTTTCTTTAATTTAAACGAAAAAAGAAAAGAAACGAAAGATTTAAGCGACGAACTCAATTTTTTAATATGAATTTATTGTAAAAGTTATCATCATCAAGTAATGGGTTACTTGAAGGGATGCCTATTATGCGGCATCTATATAAAAACAATCGTTACAGTAAAATTGTTAAATTACTTATATAACAATCCACCAATTGGTCTGCAATTATCGGAAGTTCTATAGTAAATAATTTGTGGGAAAAAAAAATGGAACTGAATTTTAAGGAAATTTTCTAATGAATTTCTAATATTTTAAATAGATTTTAAAATTATTCGCAATTTCCAATTTTTCATGGTATGAATTTTTAAAATCGATTTATGCACGTTTAAAAAATAAAGCCAATCTATGTCAAATTATCATGAAAATTTTTAATACACCTCATTGTGTATCTACATGAACATAAAATACATATTCCTGTGATTATTAATTATATTATTGTATATAACTTGAATAGAAATCCATGTATCATATATGATTCATAATTTCTTGTTTTATTACTTAACACATTTATTACATTATTTTATGTGCTAATAATACATCAATTTGAACATTTAGAACATTTTTAAGTATACACTAATTATCAATTTCCCATGTGTTGAAATGTTTTAAAATGTTAATTAAAAAATAATTAGAATATAAAATCATTTCATGCAGTAATATTTTTTTTGTGTACAAAACTTTTTGCGTTTTGTATGAAAGAGAACATTTAGTGGTTTAGTGCTAATCGATTGGTTAAATACTATATTGAGGTTGTTACCCACCCGAAATTGTCATGATAATTTTTTTTACAGTCGCATTTGTTCATTTATGGGAAATAAATGTGAACCATTTACCGGCTTCTCAAATCTTAAACAATGTCTATATGTGCTCAGACACCATTATGACCTATTCACTAATATAACAAATTATTAAATTTATAAGAAATATCTATTAGTCGATAATTGATCGGTTAACTATTATATCCTACATATGTATTTTATTAACATTACCGTAATCATATATTGTTTCATCATAATTGCTTCACTAATGCAATGACATATGAGTTGATTATAATTTTAATTTATTTTGAAATAATACACTTGCTATTACATATTATACAGTCCGTGTTGTATATATGGTTATATGTGCGTAATACATAATTTATACACAATCGCTCTAAATCTAAAAAAAAACATTTCTATATGCTAAATTATATGTATTTATGAATATAATTAACAATAATATTAATATTTTAAACTATTCAATTATATATTGTTTATAATATGTTACTTTACGTAAATATATGTGTGTGTTCAATATTGTAATTGTAATATATGCAATAAATGTATATATAATTTGCCTTTATATTATTGTAATATTACATAAAGAAAAAAAAGCAAATGACACACTCGATTTTTTTTTATTTGTCACATAAATAAATATATGTATTTTAAATTGGTATATAATAATAATAAGTTAGTGTTAAGCATTTCAATATACATATGTAAATAATGTACAACATATATATAATATATAAGAAATAATAATAAAAACATATATACAATTACGCGACGTATTTGGTGTATATTATGTTATTATTATTTTTATTATAATTTTATGAATATATTATTTATTTATAATAAATTCAATAATACATATATTATTTATAATAACTATATAATATTACAATATATATATAGACAGACACCCATTTACTATATTTTTATATATTTAAATTTTTTTAAATATTGTTAATATACAAAAAGAGTATCATCCGCATATAAACAATTCAATATAATATATAATATACAAAAGTAACAAATAATAATAATAATAATAATAATAATAATGAAATTACATAAAACACACCAAAGACTGCCTGCGTTTACACAGACAAAATGAATATATCAATGCAACCACCGCGGTTGCGTTTGTTTTGGTTTGATTATACTTTTGGTACCGATGAATATATATATATATATGTAATTTACATAATAAAATAAACTATGTATAGAAAATATGTATACAAAAGAATTGAAATGAAGAACGTGTTAGAATGTTTTATTTATATATATATAAATTGTGTGTGTGTGTGTGTTTATATATAAATGATTAAAAAAAAAACTGCTTGTTTGACGTGTGCCAAAATTTATATTCATTTTTTTGTGTTTTCTTTGTTTTTTTTTGGTTGTATTTTAGTATTTCTTTTCATATTAAAATTTTTACTTTTACATATTATTTTATATCGTTTATATTATTGTTGTCAACTTTTCTATTTAAAATATACGCGTACAGTAAACTAAATCGGACTAAATTATACGCACCTGTCTTTATTCTATACGTGAGCGTTTCGAAAAGTTTTCACATTCTTTTTATCTCCTATTCTAAATAATAATATAAAAAATATATGATTTTGTTGTTCGGTTAATGGCTGCGAATTCATTAAATTTAATTTGCGATAAATGTTAATGTGTGTGGATTAAGATGATTGTTAATGTGCTTCTGGTTAAATAAAAAACTATGTCATTTTTATATGTACAATTTAATTTTTTGAGCATTATAACTAACATATTTGCAATGTTTTGCATCGAAAGTATCGTAGAGAAGTGCATTGCCTTGACAATAATCAATTTTTCTTTACCATCCATCGTGACACATATCAGGATGTCATGTATTTTATTTAAAGAGTTCTTCAAGAACAACAATTTAATATATTGATTGTGTATAAAAATAATGAATAATTTTGATGCGATAAAATTTTTTTCTCATATTTATTTGATTGATTAGACATTAAATATAAATAATATAAGCGTTAAAATATTTATTTTTTTTTATTCTACAATATATATGAATTTAAAAGAACAAGAGCGTATGACCTCTCCTCTCCGCCGTCTTATAGACAAAATTTATGCGTATATTTTTTTAGTTATACAATTTTTTTATAAATTTACAATAAAAATTTAATTTTTAGTATATAAAGATTTTGCATTTTAAAAAAATGTTACCTTTTATGCTATATTTCATAAATGCGTGTTGTGTGCAGTGTATAAGAATATCGCAAATCAAAAAAATCAAGGATATAATAATATTATTTAATTTTCACATTATAAATTAACGTTATTGATCTTTGATGCGGTATTTTTTTTTTGTTGTAATTGTATGAAGTTTTTTTTTTGTAATTAAAAAATTAATTTTTATTATAAGAAATAATTCCGCAAATAAATTTGGTATACAAAAAATAAAATGTTTAACAAAAGACGATTGAGTGTCCCTGTAAAATTTATTAAATTCATTCTTTTTTTTCCCCTACAATACTTACATTAATATAATAATATTTCAATTGATCAAAATCTGTTGGATAATGATTTTTGTCAAAAAACACGCGCGATTACAAAGCAAAAAAAAACAATAATATTTTATTTATTTAACAAAATTTGTTTTTTCTCCACGCGCAACACACACAATACATTATTCTATCTGATTTATTGTAAGATTAATGATATTGTAATAAATATATATATATATATAAAATAGTACCTGTGCAAGCAACTATGTACATATATCCAAAAAAATTATTAATATAATAATATCACCTATAACGCTGCTGCGATGATCGCAATATAATATATACAAAAAAAAAGAAAAGACCTTCACACATCACTTATTGTTGACGTTTACTAATTAAGTTTTAGACAAATATTTTCATATTCATTTAATTTATGTTTTAATAAATTATTATAATACATTACAATTATTTTTTTTCCACTGATTCTTATAAAATATCAAAATGCTTGAATCGGTTCGATGGAAAAGATAACAAACGAAAAACAGAAATAAAAAAAACTAGTGGAGTTGCGTTGAAGAAGACACTATAAAAAATTAAATATAACATAGATGTGTGTATTGCTTTATTAAACAAAGAAATTGATTGTCTTTCAAGTCATATTTTTTTTTTTGTTGTTAGTATTATTATTATTTTTATTATTATTATTAATATTATGCTATAAAATATAATATAATATAATAAAATTAAAATAATATGTGTGTGTGTGTGTGTGAACGCAACATTGATTGTGTGATGTGCGCTTCTTCGTAAACACACAAAGCGACCAATTACAAAATAAATAAATTGTGATATTATAAATTTGATGGGATACAGCCGCCGCCACAACAGAATTTTGACGACCAGATAAAAAAAAAAATCCAACGATTCTTTTTAATAATTATTTAAAATACAATATATATATAAAAAATCTAGATCTTAAATTATAATATAAGATCGTCTCATTAACGGACTGCGAGTATTATAAACATATATATATATGTAAATTATGTTGTGCCGTGCAGAGAGAGTATGGGTTAGGTTTTAAAAATATAAAATTAACACGGTAATTTGTTGCTTTTGTTCTGTTTTTTTTGGTTTTTTTTCTCGACTTATATATACATTTTTACAATATAATTTAATGGCTACGATGTAAAAGAGCTACAAAGTGATCAAGTCAAAATTTTGTTAAAAAATTATTTATTAGTAGATTTTACTATATCTACTATAATTATATTGATTTTGATGTTATATTTGTTAAAATTAAAATGGCTATTTATTTTTTTTTGGTTTCGTTTTATAGACTAACAAAGTCTTTTCTGATGACTGCAATTACTTTTTTTTTATATGAAAAAACGTTAATTTCATAACGCACATGAATTACAATATATATATAACAAAAATGATCATATATTGTACAATATATAATTTTAGTATTCATTTAATATTGTAGCAATATGCATAAGCTATCGCTTTGCACAACATTAAAATTAAGTTTATATTTGTGCGTCATTTAACCAGTTAACCAGTTTTGATCTGTTTTGGAAATGCGTATCGAAATTTCGTTTTACAAATTTTAAATACTTATTACTCATTATTCGTCATAACACAAAATTTTGCACTTTTTTCATAACGAATATACTCGTCAAAAATAGTTAACTGGTTAAAATAATTAGCACCTCTATATCAAATATATACTTATCGTGTATAATTATGTATTTCGCGCAGTAATCGCATCTAAATGTGTTTCGTTAATGAATTGTAGAATATTAAGTACACAAAATATTTGGCATCACCAAAACGATCATCACCAAAACAAAGTTTTGTTTTGTAGTACTATAAATGCTCTACAATTCTTGGATAGATGTTCTGCAAAATGTTTACAAAATTTGATATCAAAGCGCTTTTTCTTTTTTATACGACACCAAATTGTATAGCATTTCAAAAAATTTTGAAATTCGTGAGCCACACACACCCCTATATCTGCATACAACGTCGCACTGAACTATCTCCGAGCATTTTTTTTTTTGTTCAGAAAATTTTTGTAATTATTTTTATACCAACAAAATCTTTTTGACTTGATCATTTATTGCCATGTGATCATTTTATATAATATTATTTTTATAATATAATTGTATATGTATTGTATGTATAATATCCGACGACTTGATGTTTAATAAAAAAAATTAAATATTATTTATAGATAGACATTATTTCTTTTTCATAAACACACAAATGTATAGCTACTGTTTTAAAAATTTTTCGTGTATTTGAAACAAGAATAAAATAGATAAATAAATAAATAAATAATGTAGTTAAAATGTTATTTATTTCTATATACCATTATTATTATTATTATTATTATTATTATTATTATTATTATTATTATTATTTATATGGTTTTGAATCAAATATAGAAAAATATTAAGAATGAAAGAAAATAGTTACAGAAGGAAATATTTAATTAATATATAGATAAGCGAGAGTATATTTGTATTATGTATACAATAATAAAGAAATAAAAACGATATGTCGTGCTATTAAAAACTACAATATATAAATATAAAATATACCTAAACCTACAATTATAATACTTTATTTTGTGATTTTAATATTTGATATTTATTGTATATACACACACTGACATTGTATAGGCTAGGCGATGACTTCCTGTGTGAATGGATTAATTTTTATTGTCGTTCACATATTTTCTCTATTATATAATATTATTTAAATATTTATATGTACTTCAATTTATCCACCTGTTGTAATATAATAATATAGTTTTTTTATAATCGAGATCTAATTAAATATAATGAATTTGAATAATTTGACTCATATTTATATATTCCTATTATAAGGTCACATAAATATACAAATCAATTAAATCTTTCAATATTATTATTATTATTATTATTATTATTATTTAATATTTGCATTCACCACTTTAATTCGTAGAATTTTTATGTAAATATATAGGTTTTCAAAAAGATAAATAAACAAACGCAATAAACGTGCACATAAAATATTATATTTAAAAATATTAAATTGATCTTGTTAATTTAATTTTGTAAAATAAATAAATATTTTCGAGAGGATCAATAAAAATATATTGTATATATATTATATTTAATGAACACATATAATTATTTATAATAATATAAAAAATGAAAGCTGTTTTACATTATATATTTTAATATTGATAAACAAATTAAATTAAATATAATTATTTTGTCGTTCGTGTATTTTCAATATATAAAATATACTAAAAAAAATATATATATTGTACAATATTTAATGAAATAACAAATGTACAATTTATGATATGTTACAATTAAATGGACAAAAAATACAAATACGATATTATTAAATTCAACTAATTTCATTTTTTAATATATTTAAAATATTTTCTGTTTATTGATGTTTATCGCAGTTGGATTACAATGTAAAAAATAAATGTATACTAAAATGAACACAGAAAGGAATAACACAGTAAATATATTGTATGGAATATAAACAAGATACGTACGATGATTTAAACGAATATTACATTCAATCCAATATAAATTCGTCGTCACATTCACATTAATATGAAAATAATTAAAGTAACGATTTGAGTTAAATGTTTCTTATAAAAAATATATTGTTGGAAAAACGTACGTACAAGCGCGAATTTATTCAAAATATTCTATTTAATGGTATTTTGTCACCGCATATCAATTTCAATTAAATATACAATATTCACTGTATTTATATAAATTTACTGAAAGTATAATTAAAAATTTTGATATAATTTTCAGAAATTAAGATTTTAAAAAAAAAAAAAACAAAAGTGCATTTTAAATTTTTCTCTTTGCACCGCACATTTATAATGTTAATAATAAGGCCAAAAAAATAAATATTATATTACATTGATCTAGATTTTGACACAATCCGATATATATACATTTTTTATAATTTAATGTTTATGTTATATTTCGTTTAAAATTTAAAATATTTATTATTTTACTTTTACCATTTTTACTTTTCCATCGCATAATATGCAAAAATAATGTTTTGTTAATAATAAAAATAATATAAATGTGCGTATCTGAATTGTCTTATAACTTATTTAAAAAAAAAAAATATATATATATATACGATCAGATAATTTAAATAAGAAATACTATATCAATCTTTTCCTCACATATATGTACGAGTATGTAATAAATATATACATATATTAGTTTCATTATATCTTATAATATCACATTAAAAAGTCTTTCAAAAAAAAAAATGAACGTAAAATGTCACAGTTAATTGGAATAATTTTTTATTATTTATATATTGTAGTGTCTTTAATTTTGTATTATATGTTTAATTATTAACTACATTTTACGCAATCAATTTTAAGACGTAGATCTATGGTTAATTCTCATTCCTATCCATATATATATATATTTTTTCGCAATGAAAATATTCACACTATATGAAATTATTCAAGAGACAGGTGATTGGCAATAAACCAGAAACAAAATTTCTATATATAATCCTTATTTAATTTTTTTCTTTTAATTATTTCTGTTCTTCTTCGAATCCTACATTTTCATATAGGCAATATATTGTTGTACAACAAAAAAATAGAAAGGACCTTGATATAGAATTTAATAATAATAATTTTGATTTTATATTATTTTTCTCCGTATACACACACATATTTTTATTCAATTTAACTATAAATTTTTCATGGAGCATTACAAATCATATTATATATATAGATTTTTGCATATGAAGGTTATTCAAATCTATAGATATTTTAAGGCGAAAAAACAAAAACAAAGTACACAATCCAAAAAACACAAAAATCATAATAAAATTAAATAGTTAATTATAATCCATTTGTTTTTCTTTATATCTTATGAAAAATTTTCATAATAATATAATATTTTAATTTTATTTTTGTAAATTCATATAGACAAACTGTGCGCGAAATAAATATATGATTAATTAATTAATTAATTAAAATAGTTATATAATTATTATTTTTTTTTTCATTTGAATTGTGAAGATCTCACACATAGACGTGATCTTATATTCTTATTTATTTATTTATTTATTTATTTATTTATCTGTTTTTTTTCCATCATACAAAACTTTAATTATATGCTTATTGTTTATGGGAGCGACAGCAACATCATATATATATATACAGTGGAATCTGTATGCAATAAAATCTTCAAAAAATATGTTGGTTACAATACAGACACTACACAGAATTTATTACAGACTCTGCAGAGTCAAAATATTTTATAAAAGATAATGCATCTTTGATTTATGGTATTTGAACTAAGTGTATTAGAATTTGGAAGTATGAATTTTCCAGTTTAAAATTCTTTTAATGAAAATTCAAAAATCATATCAATATCGGAGAAATTCTGCGGATTGTATATTTATACTGAAGATGAGAAAAAATGTTATTAAATGAAATACATTGATTTTATTGTGTCTACCGGAATCACAGAAATCACACTAATCGTCATTGATTGAACTTTCATTTGATTTTAATTAATATACAACACATATTCATGTAAGAATAAATCTAAGTAAATTGTCACTTGCGACTTCCCAAACATAACCGTAGCATAAACTGAACGTTAATTATATGGATGACATTCACAACAGTGTGAAATTGTGTTTCACTTTCAACACCGATCATCACTCGATCACATAATTAACTATTTAAAATTCACTCACGATTATAAAAGGGCAAGCGAACGAACAAGCATTGCTGTGTGTTTAGCAACAATTGCGGGTTTTTCATAAATGAATTCCTTGTAAAAACAAAAATATTACGAATATTCCTTAAACAAGATTTTGAAATTAAAAAAATCAACCATATTTTTTTTCGAAAACATGATTCAATTTTAAAAATTTCTTCTCAATGAAAAATTAGATATTGATTTAATTTTGTAATTTGTGTATTAAAAATTGGAAATATGTTAAATAATATATATAATTAAAAAATTACAGATCTATCTATGCGCTGATCAATTCAGATAAAATTTGGACCTTAAAATAGGATACTAGGTATAGGCAGTTCCCATGAAGTTACTTAAAATACCAAATTTAATCCGAATTGATAATAACAAACCAAATGTATAATTGGATCAGTAGAAGTGTCCTTATAGTGTATACGTTTTGATATAATCTCCTACATAATTTCATTTACAGAGCATACCAAATTTCATTCACATATATTGGACAGCAGCACAGTCATACTAGAAATGCCCTGCACACTTATCTATTTCCCAGAATTTCTTAAAAAAAAGTTATTCATGCATAATATCAATTTTGTCCCATATATAGGAAATTTCATTAAAATTGAATGGAAAATGTCAGAGGTTAACAGAAAACTCGTTATGCGTGTCAGTTTTCCGGATCATTAATATAATATCCTTAACGTAAACACCTAAAACTACTTTAAAAATTATATTGAAATTTTTTAAGTTAAATATTACAGATAGATTAGCAATATAATTTGAATTTTATGTGTATTATTACATACACTCGGAGTTTACAAATAATTTATTACATACAGTGGGTTCACTGTATATTTTTCAGAAAAAAAAAATAAAAAATCTATTAATTTTTTGCTTTTGCTGCTTTTTTTTCCCATTTTGTAATTTAATAAATTTAAATTGTGATTATTTTTTATCGTTTTATCTTCTAAACACTTAATTAATTTTTATTCAATACAATAATAATAATAATAATAATAAATATATTAAATTCATATATTGATTTTCAATTATTTTTTAAATATTCGTAGAAATAAAAATATGATTTATTTGCTGTCATCATAATTTATTTACCATTTCAAAAAGAAAAAAGAACAACGGAAAAAAAAAGGTGTTGTGTTAAATATTATATTTTATATAATTACAATATTGCATTTATTAAGAAAATAAAAAAATAAATAAATAAAATACGCATATGTTAATTTGTGTTAAAAGTACAATTTAACATGTATTTTTGTATTTTATATATAAATTTATTTTATGGTTATGTGTTTTATGTGTGTTATTTCGAGTGTACATAAATTAAATATGATGTCGTATAATAATACAATATAATTAATATAATATTATAAATATTAAAAGCAATGAAATATTTTAATATTTCTGCAAAATCATCTTTCGCATAAAATTAAAAACACTTAATTGCAAATGCATTAGCGCAATTGCTGTATGCTGAATATGATTTAGCATATAAATTATTTTTATGTAAATATAATATAAAATGCACACACAGTATACTAATATTTTGTATTAATTTATTCTAACTTGTATTAAATATTTATTTTTTAAAAACATTCGAAAGAATGAATTAATTAAATAATATATATTATATAAAAGGTATATTTACCGCACCACATCAATAAATTACCCTGAACGATGATAAAATGAAATGTTTTCTCTAACACCTCTATTAATATGCGAACTATTTTCTTAATATATTCATAAAATTTTATATATATATTTATTTATATAAAAATTGCCAATAATATAATAAATATTTAATTTAATACTTTAAAAATTAATATTAATTATTTTTAGTTATTATTATTATATAATTCATTGAAATTATTATATTTGCGTATTATATAGAAAACTCTTGAAATTCATGTGTTAATTATTATTTTTCCTGATATTAATTAATTTTTTGCTATAAATATATATATCCATCCTATACGCCCCCACACTTCAAATTATAAATTTTTATATTTTGGCTTTTTTTTTTTTAAATATTTATTCATTTATTAATTAGTATAATTCAGGGACTTTGCATTTTCTGTTTTATTTAAACAATGTGCTTCACGCGTCGTACGTATATAAATATATTTAATTAATATAAACTAAATTTACATCAAAATCTGATTCATATTACAATACAATAAATGATTTTATATATATATTTATAAAACATTTTACTTTGAAAAATAAAATAATATATGTAAATGACATTGTATTTATATACGGATAATATTTTCAACTATATTATAAGCTACAATATATATTTAACAACTCGTTCAAATCAAAGTCAAGCATAGGACATCAATATTGGCAAAACCAAACATTAATAATATAAATAAATAAATAGTCAAGTTGGTAAATAACTATATCCATGCCAGTGTGTGTATATTATAATTGAAAAAATGTGATTAAGTGATTTTTTTTAGTATATTTTCAAAGTAATTTCCTGCGTACAAATATAAATGTACGTGAATGTGTTACAAACAAATAAAAATATTTACAATTTATATTAATATAAAAGTAGAAGTAAATGCCCTCGTATCGATTTTCTTTTCTCACAAATTGTATATAGACATTAATTGCAATATATTCCTATAATAACAATAATAATAATAATAATAATAATAATAATAATAACAATTGCAAAATATTTAATTTTAAATTAAATTCTGTAAAACTGTCATCATTTTTTTTTCTTTCTTTCTACTCATACACAAATTTAAATATATGTTATTCATAATTTAATTTACATATAATTAATTTTTAGTTTTCTTTCGAATTTATTTGTGTATAATGGGAATTGGAAAAAAAATATAAATAAATAAATAAATAAATTAATTGGAACTTATTAACGCATAAAAGAAAAAAGATTATAATCTAAATATATGAGCTTTAAAAGCAAGGTAGTTTTCATTTCATTATTATTATTATTATTATTATTATTATTATTATTATTATTATTATTAGTATTATTATGATAATTATTTATAATAATATTATGTATATGTACGTGCGTACATACACAAACAATATATTATACAAACACATATATACTTTCACAATTCACAAATAATTTTACGTTGCATCATTTTTCTATTTTGTATTTTTATGTTCGCATAAGTTGAGTTTTTTTTTTTTGTTCTGATCCTCTCAATACGTACAATACGTTATTGGCTCTTACTTATCTTTGAACATAATTTTTTTTATTCTTTTATTTTATTTAAAATTAATTTCACATAAATTCAAATTTCAAATTTATACTATAATATATTATGTACAAATAAATAATATGGTAAATATAAATACATTTTGATTGCGTGCAATTGATTGTTTTTGTTTGAAATTCGGAATATAGTAAAAAAAAAATAATTATATAATTTTAACTATATTTATTATTTAGGTGGTGGTGAGATGAGATGTGTTTCTTTTTTTTGATTTAAAAAGAAGTAAAAAGGAGCGTATTTTATTTTTATATATATGAATTTCAAAGACCTAAACTTTTACAAATTTTGTGATGTATATTTTGTTGAAAATTATATGTGTGAATAAAAATTCATTACAGCTAAGAAAATGATAAATTACCATATATACATATGGGAAAGAATATCTATATATAAATTCACTAAATCGTCTACAAATACATAAATTTACTATTATTGTTATATGCCAATGATTAAGTCGTATAGTAAATAAATAAATTATTTATCTAAAAATGGGAATAATACAAATTTTTGTTAGTATTTTGAAAACTTAATTAATTTCCAATGGTTCAGCAGTAATATGGTTTTAAATATTGTATATAGTTTTTAATATATAATATATATATATTGATTTATATATTAAAATTTGTATTTTAATCGCTAATGGACTTATATAAACCATTTGAAGAAATTTGCTATGTGCTACACTTAATTTTTTGTTGTACATTTAAAATGACTTACATAATTACTTACTCCGTGTATGGCGTAAAAATAGAAAAACCGTACGGTACGGTTTTTTTTAGTCTTCACCAACACGCTTACTCCAACTTGATCTATCCGCGCAGCTGTATATATATATATATAACGTATTCTGCAATCCCGAATTTTAAAGATCTTAAATTAATTTAAAATTTTAACCCGATTTTATTTAATCACTTGATTAAAATTAAACAAAAATTATGGAAAAAAAAAAGATTGGGTGTTCACCGAATTAAATTTTCCGCAAAAAAAAAAAACGACTTTTATGAATTTATCATCTATTTTAATTCCGCGGGCCATAGTTTTAGCGAATTCTCAATTTTTGCTTACACCATTGCAAATTATAATCAATTTCCTATTACTTTCATAAAAAAGAAATTTTTAAAATCGATTCATGGGTTCAAAAGTTATGCGATCGATTTGCTAAACGATGACAGAGAAAATTTAAAGAAATTTGTGACACTGACGTATTTGTTGACAACGGAATGTTGTATACAACAAATTTATACGCATATCATTATTTCATACAAAATTATAACAATAACATCAAATGGAAAATCGATCGTATATTTTTTAAACGTAAACATAAAAATCTATTCTATAAAAGATTGGCAATTGATTATAATTTCCAATTCTGTATATAATAAACTGGAAATTCGTTTGTGAACTATGGCTTGCCGAATTAAAAAAAAGATAATAATTTATAAAAGTCGATTTTCCGGAAAATTTAGTAACACTAAAAATTTCAATTTTTTTCATAATTTATACTTTACTTTCAACACGTCTATATCCGACAAAATATATAGTGATATTGAAATTTAAAAATTGTTTTTTCACGCGTCGCGCCATTCATTAATCATTAATAATTTAATCATTGCTAAACTAAACTAAACTAAACTAATTAAAAACAACTGTCATAATACTATCTATATATAATATCGATAATCAATTTTTGTGTGATAATTTCTATAAATAAATAAATAAATAAATAAGTAAAAAAATTCTAATAATTTTTAGACTTTCGCTCTTTTATTTTCCATATACAACATAATAATAATAATAATAATAATAATAATAATAATGTAAAAAATTATAATATCGTGTATAAATACAAAAGAAAAATAACAAAAAATAAATTTTAAATCCCATATAGATTTTATTTAATTACACAATTTACACTTCTTTTCAATATTATAATAATAAAGAAAACAAAAACATCACAATCTTTTTACTCTTTATAATTATTAAGATTAACAACACACACACACGCATGTGGTACAGTGAAGAAGTAAGAAGAAGAATTTAACATGAAAGAAAGAAGAAATAAAAAAAAACCTCTTAAATATATGTATAAAAATTATTACTTATTTAATTACAAAATCTTTTTACTTAATTAACACTTGTTAAAAGCAATGCAGTTTCAAAAATTTGTTTTATTTAATTTTCATTACCTAAAATTATTATAAATTTGGTATAATAATAATAATAATAATAATAATACAGCGCTCAAATCAAATAATATATTATAATGGTTATAAATGTGTGTGATGAGACTATATAAAAAGATACTAAAATACATAGTAATATTTAGTAGAGGATTATTATTATTATTATTATTTAAAATTTGTAATAGAGGCATACAATGATTATAGTAATTATTACTAATTTGTATTTCATGATTTGGTTTTTATTTCATTTTTTTATATAGAGTTTGGTGTTATTGTTTTCCATTTCAATATTTGTATTGTATTATGAATATGTGTATATACGCGTAAACATCATTATAAAAGTTTAGTAATATATATATAGAAAATAATGTAGTGTTTCGTCTGCGATCTTACTTTTCACATCCGAAAAACAATATAAATAAATAATATTGATAAACAAATTTTGGGTTTATAAGAAATTAACCCTTTGCGTGGTGAGTGGTGGTGAACAAAATGAAATTTTAATATAAATTATGAAATATAAATAAATAAATGCAATATAAATTATGTTATATAAAATTTTTGTTCCCACAAATTTTGAAAATGCAATAGGCGTCGCCGCGTCCACAGTGACACAAATTAATTATATTTATATTTATAGTCGATATTTCATTTCAAATTTTTTTTTGGTCATGTTCATGTATCTATTTATTTACTAAATGTTTTTTTTTTTTTCACAACTTAATATAAAGAAAGTTATTAATTAAAAAAAAAATCGAAATATTTTTAAGTGTTAATTTCTCACGAACGCATGATCAAATTAAAACACATTTTTTTTTAATATAAGAAAATTACACATATATTATTTATTGCACAAAAATTGTAATATATTAAATAAAAAAAATAAAAAATCTAAAACTAAATATATATTTTATTATATAAAAGAAATGAAAGTAAAAGGTGTTGTTGTATGCCTAACTTAAATTTATGTGTATATGCAAAACATATATATATGGTATATAACTTGACCCTTGAGTATTATAACAATTAGTCTTCTTTTTTGTATTGTATATAGTTTGTATTTATATTACACAGCAAAAAATTTATATTTTGCATTACAGTATCTTATGTTGTTTATAGAGTATCTGTGTGTCGTAATTATAATTTGCATGAAACGAAACGAGTTATGTTAAATATAGAATTAGAACTTTTATTAAAACTGTTGTATATATATTAACAATTCTTATAAATATGTAAATCATATTATTCCAAGTGAATATTATGAAATCTATATTCCGTAATACAGTCAATTTGGTAAATTCTCATCATTTGATCTGTAATTTTAAAAACATAAATTTCATTACTCTTATACGTATGCGAAGCCAAAATAATAAAGGGAGTATATATATATATGATTTTCGTTGTTATATATAGCAATTCTTGGTTATATATAAGTTATATACTTCTTTCTTTATATATAAAAAAATGTCTCATTGTGAACCTATATATATATCGACGGGGCTTATACCCATAACTATATATATTTGATAAAATAAGGTGTGTCCCTTTCGATGATGTTTTCATTGTTATATCCTTCTTTATTATTAATATATGATGTATGATTCTTGTTTTTATTTATACACTTTTGTTATGCACTACATTAATTTCTGATTGATTGTAGAGCGAGCGAACTAATTTATAAATACACACGGTATACACATAATATATATATGTTATATTTAAAAATTAATTAAAATCATGAGTTGAAGAGGCCGCAACAGAGGTGATTGGAAAGGGGATGGTAGTAAGAAATGAGTGGTTTGATGATGAATGTAGAAATGCTCGGGATGCAAAAAATGCGACCAGGCTTAAAATGCTAACGTGGGGCTACACGGACCACTGTGGAAGACTATCGCGAGAAGAGGGATTTCGAGCGTAAATTGATTCGTAAGAAAAAACGAGAATTAGAACGAAAGGTTTACGTCGAAATGGAAAAATTTAACAGGAACAACGATAATAGAAGATTGTACCGGAATGTCAATCGTTTTCGCAACGGATACAATCAACAACCTTTATTGTGCAAAAACAGACATGCGGTCAGGTTATGACGCAAGAGGAAAGGTGACTCGAAAGATGGGTCGAGTACTTTAAAGATATATTAAATGTGAGTACGCCAGTGAATGCTATGGAAGATGTGCAATTTCAAACCGCCCAACCATTTATAGCTGAACCATCAATACACGAAGTAAAGAATGTTATTCAGAAGCTCAAGAATAATAAATCACCTGGATCTGATAGCTTACCAGGTGAACTCTTTAAATATGGTGGAAATGCATTATGGTATCAACTGCACTAGCTAATTGTAAAGATTTGGAATAATGAACAGGTGCCAAATGAGTGGAAGGATGGTATTATCTGTCCATTGTACAAAAAGGGTGACACATTAGATTGTAACAACTACAGAGGAATAACTTTATTAAACATTAGCTATAAGGTATTTGCTAATATACTATACCATAGATTTATTCCATACGCCAATGAAATTATCGGAGAATACCAGTGTGGTTTCTGCGCAGATCGATCTACATCTGATCAAATATTTAGTATACGGCAGATCTTGGAAAAGTGTACGGAATTCAATGTTGATACACACCATTTGTTTGCGGATTTTAAAGCGGCATATGATAGCGTCAATAGGTCAAAGTTATAGAAAATTATGGAAGAGTTTGGTTTTCCAAAAAAACTGATAGATTTGGTGGCTATGACGTTGGAAAATGTGAGGTCACAGGTACGAATCCGAGGTAAATTATCTGATCACTTTGAGACGGTTGATGGACTATGAATTATGGATATTTGTTTTTTTTTTGTATATTGGTAGATTATTTTTTTATATTATAAATCATATACCGCCATTATTTCAAAAATATGTATATTACAATATATTTATAAATACAATACTTTAGTTATATTTATTTCATTTTATAATATTATTAGAATCTATTTTAACAACTTAATAACTCACATAACATTAATATACATATTTTCAAGCCGCATGTGTATATTTATAATCGTATACGATCAAACAAACAAATTCATTAAAATCTAATTTTTAATTACCATTAAATAACACCTTCCTAATCCTATTATAAATATATATATTCGTACACGCATACATACATCGATAAATATATAACATAACAATTCATTGAATATATTGTACATATAACGTTAATTAAGTGAAGAGAAAAAAATTTAATATTGTTCAATCTCCCCCAATAAAATGCCATCATTTTAAATACCGACAAAAGAATTTTTATAACATTCGAAATTTAACATTTTAATTTTTTTATTATTTTATAAATATATTAATAATAATAAAAATATTTTTCTGCTTCTTCGTCACAACACAACACACACACACACACACATAACACAAATCTGAAATATCACATAAAATATTTAAAATTGTTAAATTTATTATTCACATGTACTGTTGAAATTGGTAGATATTGAATTAATAGAAACAAAAAAAAACACAAAAAAACAACGAAAATAATTTAATAAATTCTAATTTATATTAAATCATTTATACACACACACACACACATATATATATATTGTATTATATAAATGTGGTTTTAAAAAGCTAAAATTTCACAATAATATATAATGTACGATCACACCATATACCACGCTCATCTATTATTTAATGCTTATACATATAATATATATTAATAGTTATCTATATATATAAGAAGAATATAACTTAAAATTGTGTATTGCTTTTCAATTTCTCAAATTTTGTACCTTTTGCATTTTATACCCATATTTATAATATAATTATATTTCTCTATACAATATATCTATATCCATCGCAACACACACAATTCGTTTAATGAATCTAAATGTACGTTTCTACAAATAAATCAAAACCATTTATCAATCGTATATTTATAAGTACTTTGTGGTACTAAACTAAATAATATATATATATATTTATTTGCATATATGTAGAAGTAGATAGATATTGATGTAAATTTAAAAATTCGTGGGTAACTATCACCTATTTATATTGTATTAATATTACATTATTAGCATTAATTTCACCACCACATAAATATTGGTCTAACACAATATCTCCACATATTCTTTATAATTTTTATTCATTTATTTTCACACATTCAGTTTTTATTTTATTATATTATTTAATTCAATTTTTTTATTATAACATAATTTTATTATTATATTTATTATTAATTTAAACGCAATATTCAACGCAGATCATTTTATATAATATTTGCTGATCTTTATATACACTTAATTTTAGCGCTCATCAATTGCATGATATAGGCATTTAGATATAATATGCGTGTGATGCACATAAACTATCTATAAATTACATTATTAAATAAATGTATATATATTTTTCCTTATTTATAGCACCACATTTAATATTGGTATTTATATATCGAATTTTTATTTATTTATTTAAATATTTTTTGTTTTGTTTTGTATTCCACATATCAGTGTTAATTAAATGCAAACAATAATTAATGGGTTTACTTGGAATATATACAGCGGCGTCGCTTGAATTAAACAAATCCTCCCATTCCGTAAATATTGTTTGTTTGTTGTTAACAGCATTTTTATGTCAATGATTATTTCTTTGAATTTATGTTTTTGATTTTTCTCTATTATAATAACATCGTGCATAAATTTCATAGTTTTATCTGGTACTGGTATACCATTACAAGAACAACGGTTCAATTATAGCAATATAAAACTCAAAATTATCTAATGCAAATGAATTTAAATAATATCAAAATCGTTAAATTAATTTAATTTTTATAAGCAAATTTCATTCCTTATATAAAAATACATCAAATTATTAAATCATCATTAAAAACGCATAAGTGACAACATCTATTGGAACAAATTTCAAAAATGAGCAAATTTTTAAATTTGAAAATTTGTTAAATTATAAATTCAATTACGATAATAATAATAAAAAATTGAATTTCTTTAATAATCGAAATAAATTCAATTGTTTTTTTTCGTTTCTCATGTGTCACCTCAATTTTTTATGTCACATTTTTTTTGTTTCGATTTTTATTATTACTATAGTTTTTGTTTTTCTTGTGTCAGTCACGTCGTAGTATTAAATGAAATGAAATAGGAAAAAAATAAATTACATATTAATCATTTTATTTATTTTATATTTAATAATTAATGTGTAAAGTAGCGATAATCTATTATTTTAAATTTATAAACCAAATATTAATATTTAATATTAATTAACTTTTATTTTCCATAATATTATTATTTCAGTGTGTTTAGTTAATGTGTGTGTGTTTAAAAAATGCCTACAATAAATTTTAACTTTCCTTTTCCCTTGGTTGTGTTAATGACGTGTATGTGTAGGTGGTGCTCCCCGCATTTATTTCTAATTTATACATTATAATATTTAAATATTCTAATTGTTTTAATTATTTTTATTTTATTTGTTTCCCAACAATTATCAATTTAAACGATAATTAATTTTATTGGAAAAGATGGTATAGATTTTTAGTTTTTTAATAATTAAATTTTGACTTTTTCTTATGTGTAAAAAAAATGTGTGTCTGTGTGACGCCGCCGGTGACAGAAACTTGTGTATAACATTTATTGTTCTTGTTGTTGTGTTTTTGTATTCATCATGCATTTATTAATTGTACTAAATTATTTTGAATAAATAAAAAGTATGGTAATAAACAAAATATATTTAATTTGATTTGATACAACATTGAAATATACCTAATAAAAATAATATTAATAAAATTCATTTATTTCTTTTTTTGTCTTTTTAGCTAAATAGCAAATGTGTGTTGTTGTTCGATTTTGTTATTTGTGAAATGAAATTGCTAATTGAACTGTATGTGCAGAAGAATATTCATTCTTTTGTTACCGGCTCCTATCAATTATTGCGGCCAATTTGGGGAAAAGTGAATTGGTGAGTACCCTTTTATTTATTAGTACATTTTAATTATCGTTTATATCGTTTTATTATATTTGTTATGACTTTTAATTGTTTATGGGAAAGTATATTTGCGATATTTTTTATCTATATATTTTAATTTATAACATAAGAAATAACGATATAGTAAACTTTAATCAATTGTAATATATATAAAATACAGCCAGTGTCCAAAAAATATTGATACAAAATAAAAGTGTTTTTTATGGTAAACACTGTTTTACCTTGTTTATATGCATGTTTATTAATCGTGAAATTTATCCGTTGGTTTACGTGGCCAATTGTTCGGTATTTTAATACCGGTTTTTTTCAGCATCTGGTGACCATTTGTTCGTTTATGGATAATAAAAAAAAAACCGGATAGCTTTGAAAATATGGTGTTGGACGACGCTAGTCTAACATTAACAATGCCTTACTCATCAATATGAGCTAATCCCCCATATATATATATATATTAAATCTATGATTTATTGATTTTTCTTTTTACAATAGCCATTAATATGATTCAAATTCAATGATAAACCTATAATTTCTACATTAATTTTATATATGCTATTGGTCATTTCAAACATACCAAACATATTATGAATGGTTCCATTTTGAATAATATTAAATTAGCAATTTCTTTTTAATATACAAAAAATTCATTTGTAATTGTTACCGATGTTGTTATATATAGACAGAACAAATTTTAGGCTGACAGACAATTTTTCTATATATATTATGTTACAACAAATTTATTATACAATTTCTAACAATTGAAAAATATGTTAGAATATATTTTCTAAAAAGAAAGTTTGATTCAACTGTGCCTTTATATGTATCACCTATAAATCTACAATTATATATATAATTTAAAAAAAAAAAAAAAAAATAGATGACATACATTTTTGAAATTGTAATTTCCATGTAATTCGATAATAATCTTTATTTGATGGTATTAGAAAAAAAAAAAAAAATACAAAATTAAGGATATTTTTACAATGAATGATGTCATTCGCTTCTATTACAAATTATTACATTTCTTTTTTATTGGGTTGATAAATAAATCATTGGATTTTTTTTGTTTATTGAAAACTTAACAACATTTTTATCCGCAACCCTTATCATCTTCAACTAAGCGACTAAGTCACTAGAACGGAATTTAGAAAACCAAATATAACACACAGCAAGTTTTTACCTAATAATAATTGGAATATTAAACTATAAAAAAAAACCAATATAAAGTCATCAGTTTGTTTAAAATGCAATGACTTAGTGATCACCCCAATACATTCCCATGTAATCCAAATTTCTCTATGTATTAATCCATATGGTGTGAGAAAAAAAAAACGAAATTTTTTGTATATTGTTCGTGTATATATCAAAAAAATGAAGTCAAAAAAACCAAGGACTTTCTTTTATTTGTCAATATAATACCTTATTGTTCGGTCAATTTCAATGGCAAAAGAAAATGGTGCACTATGTGATATAATTTTTATAATTTTGTGAACTATTTATTACATAAATATATATAAAATTATATCTGTGTCGTGCTGATATAGTTATAAGTATTTTTATATAGACATACCAAACTGGTTTTTAGTACCCGAATATATAAACGTATATGAATGCTGTCGCTTTGAATCCACACCTCCGTAAAAATAGTAATAAATTCATTTTTAAATCTATTCCAAAAATTCCCATAGAACTTATTAAAAACGCCAAAAATAATTATCAAATTTAAAATTAAATTAAAATAATCTATAATTATTTCGATTATAAATATACAAAATGTTAACGCAACGTTTTTTTTTTTTTTTTCTCGTGTCGTAAATAATAATTATAATTTCATTTTAACATAAAACAATAATTAAGACATAAATTTTTATATAATTTAATATATTACAATTAACACAAACAACTAACAAATAATATATAATAATTAACTGACTAAGCTGCAAATATAATTTATTAATTTTTTTTTTATTCATTTCGATATAGAATAAATTTTAATTAAATACTAACAATTTTTATAATTAAATAAATGTATTAAACAACAACAACTACAAAAATACAATAAGAGAAATTTTTGACAAATAAAAAATCTAAATCCATATATTAATTATATTATATTATGTGATAATAATATATTATATTATAATTAAAACATTAAAAATTAATCTTATTTACATTTATTTTATTATTGTTTTAATACTATTATAATAATAATAATAATACAAAATTTAAATTATCTGTTAATTAGAAATCAAACCAACTACATTATAAGCACGAAAAAAAAGCACATCAACAAAAAATGCTATTTTTGAATATATTGTAGAGAAATAAAAGTTTGCAAAATTTATTACCAATTATAAATAAAAAAAATAAATAAATAAATAAATAAATAATAATAAATAAGATAATATTTAGTAATCGTTCAACATATACAAAAAAAAATTAAAATAAAAATAATCTTCATCACAAAATGACATAGATTAATCCAAACGACTTACATTTTATTATATAAGGTTTTTTTTTATTTTCTATTATTTTATTTATATATAAATAAATATACTTGATTTAAAACATTATTAAAATATAGTACACACATATACCATATATCGTACCTCTGTGTACGTACATAGTATATATATATATATTGTATATATATAAAATATATATGAGTAATAATTTTCATATAAAATAATATAACACACCTAATCCGTGGGAATAGAACTGATTTGACGCCTTCGCTCGCAATTTACATGAGCTGCTGATCAGTACCGTTTATATTAATTTATATATATATATATATTTTATATTGTATAATGTACAATATATACTAATATAAGTTGTTCACAAAATCTGAAGCGTGAGAAAATGTTATAAATCAATACAGATATAAATTTTTGTCCGCATACGCATTTGAAATAACTATATAAAATAACTAAATTCCAATAATATAATTTATAGAGAACCGTGAAAAAGAATTTATTTTACCAAAAAAAAAAAAATATTGCTTATGTACAAAATATTTATTAATTAAAAAATTATCGAAATTATTCATTTTTAAACTTATGTTTCACGTTTCGTACCTAACACACACACACACACACACACAACATATATGGTATATATAGTTAATTTATATTATTTAGTACATTTTAACATAAAATTTAACGTTACACATATATATATATGTTTTGTACTTACTATACCCATATATTCAATGAGATAATTATCCACTTTAGTTATTTGTTAGTTTTTATATATATTGTAAATTTGTATAAGTACAATATCGTTAATTAAATATAGTTCAATAATAATATATATATTCCACACACACATTAACCGAGATTTGCAGACTATAATAATAATAATAATAATAATAATAATAATAACAATAATAATAATAATATACTGAAAAAGTATAGACTTAAACTACATACATCCATTCTCAGTCTATATATAGCAAATTAATTGCATTCATATGTTTAATGGCATTATCAATTTTTTTTTGATTTATCATAATTATTCTTTAGTGTTCAAATTTTTTTCATCAACACTGTACATAACATATAAATATTGTATTTAATCAGGATCAATAAATAATTTAAATTAAGTGTCTCGTACTATCTAATGTTGTGACATTATTATTTAATGTTACCCATCGCTTAAAATCGTAAAAAAAAAATTGTATGGAAAAAAACAAACAAAAGATATAGACGACGAACTTAATTTATTGCAAAATTTTAATATTATATAGAAAAAGTTCGTCGCTTAAATCTTTTGTTATTTCTATAAATAAATTTATTTTTTTTTTCAAATTTTGAAATTTTATTCTTACCTAATCAAAGGCAAACAAAAACCAAAGCAACTTTTTCAATTTATTAATCAGAACCTTGTCATTTCGACAAAAAAATGTATTTTCTTTAATTTAAAAGAAAAGTGAAATGTTAGCTGTCACCCAATTCAATTTTTAATTTATTATTAATAAATTAAAAGTTCGTCGCTTAAATCTTTTGTTATTTCTATTGAAATAATTTATTTATTTATTATTTTTGTTGTTCATCAAATTATACTTTTATTCATAATTCAAATAACACAAAAGAATTTAGAAGCATTTATTATACAGTCGTGTCGCAGTAAATTACACATGGAATTCTAAATATATGCTTGATTATAATATATTGTATTATTTGTAATAAATGGACTAAAAAAGCATATGGAACATTTTCAAATCAAAAAACATAAAACGTAGTGTGAACGAAGAAATCACTCTTTCAAAATTTTATTAAAAATATAAAGTATGCCGATTTATTTCCATTAACCCTGAACGCGCAAATAAATAACTATTTAAATTGCTTTGCAGTTATTTTTCTGTTTGGGGGCGGGGTGGTCGTTTTGTACAATAAAAATATTAGAGTACATTTTTCATTTTTGTATCCTAACAAACAATTATAGTGTAGAAAAATTAAATGTATATGTAATATGTGAGATTATCCAGTAATCCATAATACAATTCGATCACAAAATTTTTGTAATTTATAGTGTCTAATAATATACCATATATATTGCAACGATGGAAAAAATATGGTTATATAATATATAGGGTTATTTAACTATAGTATGTGAAGGACATTTTTATACATTAATCTTTAAATATAACTCACATATTTATTTTTACAAAATACAAATATTTTAAACCTTTCACAACAGTATAATAAATATAAACTGTTTTTCGGTACTTGTAACACATAAGAAGAATGTATAATAAAATTTCCTTTTTTTTTTTTTATGACTTAATCCTTTTTTTATTGCAAAATTTCTTTTATTGAATAATTTACGGGTAATAAATTTAAACAGTTTTTTTTTTTTCGACTTCTTCTAAAAACTATCTTTTCATTGTTAAAATTTATTTTCTTTAAATTACAATTTTCTCTTTTAATATTATATTGATTATATTGACTAAATGTCAATTCAAAAATTCTTTTGACTATTTATTATGCATATGTGCATTTATTTTATAAATCTTATATAATAACTAGCACTTGGGTCGCAAATACCAATTCTGTACGCCATTCAAAATTGTCACAATGATGAAAGTAGATATTTTTGAATGTGTTTGGTTGTATATGTCTCAAAAATTTTATGTGAAACCTATGCAGATGGTTCACATCTTTCGTTTTTGCTGTCTAAATATTAGAAAAATTTGTTAGAAAAAATACGTCTGCACTATATTTCGTCTATGGTTTTATAAAAAAAAAAAAAAACGAAATTTATATACGTGAAATTTTAGTTGAAATACAATATCATTTCTATGGTAATAAACTCTATATATTTATATAAATATAAATTAGATAGAAATTGTATTTGAAAATATTCTTTTAATCTGAATTCTTCTATATATTATAGTTTTTTCAAAAGGATCAAAGAGTTGTTCCGTTGCAAAATGCAAGAGCCGTATTCTATGAAATAAGATAAATTACCTTTAGGTCGCATAATTTTAAACATACTCTTTAAATTAACTTCATTTCGCTATTAATTATAACAGACAGAAAAAAACTAACAAATAAAATATGGTTAAGTGTTTTAAGTTTCCGTTTCTTGTATTGTATGCAATGTCACCGTTGCCTCAATGCACATTATATTTATAATAAAACAATTGCTAATTTCGCTGTATTAATGATTTTCTATATGGTGTCTTATTATTATTATATATAAATATGAAATTATTTAAATTATATATAAATTAGTTCGCAGACCTTTTTTTTTTTGAACAAAATGCATTATAATGTTTATTAAATAACACATAAATATAAAATTTAAACATACATTAAATAAATAATAATATAATATTTCAAGGACACATTGTGTGAATGTCCTCTCTTGGATCATTCATCATTGTACATATATTTTTTATTTGTATTTGTTTATGCGATTCAGAAATTATTATATTATTATATTTTTCGAAAGACAATGCAATTTTAAAATTATTATTAATATTAAATGCAAAAAAAACAATAAAAATAAAATGTATTTCTTTTCATATTAAAATTATAAATTTACTATAAACATTTTTTTTTTCTCTATTAATAATTACAGTTGAAAAAAATATGAAAAAATAAATAAATGGATGCGTATAGTTCAGTGTATATTTAATGTCTTATTTGTATAAATTTGTAGAGAATATAAATTTAAAATGCATTTTTTTTCACACATTTACACACAGTTACGGCCAAAATTATATATTATATTATTTAAAAGGCTGAGTTTTATTAAATTTTGTAAAATTATAATTTTCTATATAACAAAATTAATGTTTTTGAAATTACAGTCTTGACAGATTGAAATATTTAAATATAATATATATAGCCAGCATTGCTCTGTACGTGTCCACCATAATTCTATTCTAATTCTTATTTCATAATTCTATTAATGTTAAATTATTATATATACAAATTCTAATTAGTTATCCAATTTTTTACTAAAATGGTTTTTGACCACAACTATTGCTGTACATATATTTTATTTATTCACCATATGTAAATGTAAAGTGAATTTTATAATTATACATATACTAATTAGTTTTATGATATATATTTCAAATAATAGTTTATATTAAATGATAAATTATAATTAGTTTAGACGTATATTCATATACACTCGCCTATATAACATCTACATAGAGGGAGGTGTGTAAAATGAATATGTGAAAAAATAATTTTAGATTATAAAAATCATAATATCTTATAACATTTTATTTATAGTAATATATTTGTGTAGATGTAGACACGAATATCCGGCAGCTTTTTTCCTACATCACATTATTTATTTTTTTATACAAAAATATTTATTTAACACGTTAATCGCAATGTCAGTCATATGTGTCTGACGCTAAGAATTTCTACATGAGCCATGTCAGACAAATATGTCTGACGTACTCGATCTAATAAAGTTACCATGGCCCATGTGAACATTTTTCTGATATTATCGTGGCGATTAACGTGTTAAAATTTGATAATATTTTTAAATATGGTCTTTATACTGCGCACAATTTATTAATTGAGATTGAGACGAAATATTTGAAATGACAGAGTCCATCAAAATCGTTAATATTTAAATGTAATTTTTTACATTCCGCTGTATATAGATTTTTTTATAAATGTTCGATCCGGCCATGACCAAGCCAGAGAAATATAACCTTCAATTTTTAATATCACTATATTTTTCTCATATAACTTGCGTGAATTTAGACAAAATTATGAAAAAAAAATTGAATTTTCACTGAACTAAATTTTTCCGGAAAATCGATTTTCATCAAATTATCATATTTTTGAATTACACGGTCCATATTTTTAACGGATTTCCATTTTTGGCGTACAAATTATAATAAATTTCCAATCTTTCATAGAAGACATTTTTAAAACCGATTCTGGTATTCAAAAGATTTTCCAATCAATGGCAGAGCAAATTTAAAGAAATTTGTAGTACTGTATTTATATTTAAATTTATACACTATCATTTAATTCATAACAAAATTTCAATGACATCAAATGGAAAATTGGTTGCATATATTTTGAAGGTGTCAATCGATTTTTAAAATGTCTTCTATAAAAGATTGTAAATTGACTATAATTTGCACAAAAATGATACAATCTGTTAAAACTATGGCCCGTAATTCAAAAAAGATCAAAATTCTGAAAAGTCGATTTTCCGGAAAATTTATAGTAAATAGACATTCCAATTTTTTTTCATAACAGAAAAATATAGTAATATTGTAATTTGAAAATATATATTTTCACGCTTCACCTTTTTATTCATTGTACACTATTGACTCTTAATTTTATGAAACAAATTATTGTATATGTTATTGAATTAAGGCACCAAGTTTTGTCATTCAAAATATATAATATTTTATTTATTAAAATTGTTTAATTTTTTACAATTTTAAGTATGAATTGATTTCTATACAAATTATAATAAACTCGTACATAAAAATCTATATAAGATTTTTAAAGTAATTACCATTTAATGAGTACTAATTTTAATAATTGTATTATTATTATATATTATTATTATTATATACTAATTATTATAATTATAGAAAATTTATCTATATATACTGTTAGTATGTTAGTGTTTGTGTGGGTTCATCCGTATATATAATTTAATTGTAAAAATCGGATTAGAAAGTATTTGTGTGTTTAGATATATATTAACGGAAATTATATAGATTTTATATAAAGAATATATATCGTTCAAAATCTTATATTATTTTGTATATAATAATAATAATAAATAAATGTTATCGATGTTAAAAGTGTAAAATTAAACCTATTGTTTATAGATATACATTAATTCGCATACATATATGAAAATAAATAATGAAATTTAGTAAAAACGTGAACGTAGCGGTTGTGGTTGTGGTTGTGGTGGTGGTGGTGGTGATCAAGTGATGAACTAAAAAACCATTCTGTTTAGTTAATAAATTTGCATGCCGCTTATTTATTTTTCTCATAATAAAAAATTGTTCCAACCCAAAAATTGTTATTTCATAAAAATTATAACTTAAACAATACCATTTATAAAATATACAATAAAACGTATAACCTACAGCATAAAAATAAATATAATAATTCCAAATAAAAATATGTCACTTATTATCCATCATACAATGACCATATGTCATTATTTGATTAAAAAATATAAAAAAAATTCACACTTTTGAAAGTCAATTATTTGGTTTTTTTTTTTTTTTATAATTTTTGACATATTTCAAGGATACATAACTTCATTATTATAATTATTATTATTATTATTATTATTATTATTATTATTTTAAATATATATGGTACCATTGTATGTGTATGTGTGTATAAAATATTAAAAAATTATTTACACTCTAACTAAATAAAAATGACTTGATTTTGGAAAAAAAAAAAATCAATTAAAAACATTACTTTAAATGGCTCATCTTTTATACACTAATTATATATACAAAATTATAAAAAATAACATTAATATGTTAAAAAAATTAATATTTTCATATAAATAAATAAACAAATTTATATTATAACCGCAAAAAGAAATGTGGGAAGGGCGGTTGGGACGAAGCATGAAAAAAAAATATAGATATTTGATGTGTGTGATTTTCTGGAGCATATTATCACTTTTATATTATGTCATTTTATGCATATGACGAAACGCAAATATATCTTTGTAAAGCAAATATATCAGAATTCAATTCAATTTTTAATATATAAAATAATTTACTTATAATTCACCATACAAATTTAATGTAATTACTCATGCTATAGCTGGTGGCCTGAGCCGCCTAATGTATATATTTATTCAAGTAATATAAATTATAAAGTTTTTAATGCGCCTCGCTGCTGCGTCAAAGTATTTATTATTATTTTGACAAACTTTTATTGTACGATATAAAGTATATGTATGCAATAAAGAAGATTTAGTGCACAACTTCTATATATACTACACCATATCGTATAAATTGTTGTGGGTGTGGATTGGTATATACAGTGTAAATAGACTATAAATAGTGTTCACATATGTTTAAATTAATGTTATTAACATAGCAAAAAAAAAAGAAAAAAAAACCAAAAAGTTAATAATTTTTACTTCCATTTATAGCATAAAAATAAACAATAATTAAATAAAGTAGTTCATAGTTTTTAATAAGTTATTTTATAATAAAAATTGTTGTTAATTATTAAAATTTTATGTGTGTGCGCGGTAGTCGTTCGTTTGATCTTATAGTGAAAACAATGAAATTAACATACGCAAAAAAAATGTTCATTTTGTTAATTTAATATTTATTTTATTATTAAATATATTATATATTGTGCACGAAGTCGCGTATTTTATATTATAACAATATGGTTATATAGCTTTTGAACCGAAAGCGCAAAATTATACACTTCGAGTTCTGTCATCTATAGCTAAAATCAGTTTGGAAATATTTGAAATAGCTTATTTCAAATATATTTTTCTTAAAGTCACTACTAACACCTAATAAATTGTAAAATATTAGCTCGGAAGCCAATGGAAAAATTTTCGTGAAAATCACTTTTCATGAATTATCAAATTTTCTAATTACTACGATCCATAGTTTTAACAGATTTAATAGACGATTTCTCGCCCGAAGAAAGAAGTGTATTTCTCTGTATATTCTTGTCATTTCTCTTACAATGATCGTTTCAATCCAGTTATAGTATTTAACCGGATAGATTTAAACAGTGTGGATCGACACATATAATGTTTTGCACTCCATACTGATCTCACCAATTTATATTGTATATATATATATTATAAGCTTCTGATGTTGTTGTTGATGGTATTATATATATATCTATGATTTGCATAACATTGTTCACAAATCAACGTAAAATATTTTTTATAACTATATATTGTACATTATATTAGACGAATATAAATTGTAAATATTTGGCAATTGTGTTAAATTACTTTAATCAACAAAATTTGTCACATAAATAAATATATTGTATATGTAAAATAAAGGTACATAACCTTATTTATTCGTATATATTAATTAAATATAATATATATATATAATTTTTGATATTCATTTTGTAATAGTACATAGTATATATGAAATATTTCGTTAGGTTTTTGATTTTTCAGCAAAAAAAAAAATTGTTTGAGGACATGACACAAAATTAAAATAAAAAAAAAAATTAAAATTACTTAAAAATTAGCATATGTTTTTTTTTTTGTTACCATACTTGTTTTCCAATTGGCATATAAGTAAATAATATAAAATCTATCATTTACAGATATGTAAATCATATAATTATATATATAGAAATAGTGTACGTATACAATAAGTCTGGTAAAAATAAAATACACATATCGACCGACGTGTATTTAGGTAAATAGGAAACCAGATGAAGAAAAAAGAAGATAGAAAAATGTAAAATAACTATTAATCAAAATTTCTTAACAAGCCACCTATTTATATTTTTTTTTCTCCTTTTTATCTGTCCATTTACTCTGAAGAACGTATTGTCATATACTCTGACTGAAGAACGTTTTGTATATATATAAAAAATTAAACAAATTATTAAATAGTAAAAAATTCGATAGTATATAAAGCAATTCGTTCAGATTATTGTTTATTTAAAAATTTAAAATTAAATAAATTGGGTGTCAAAAACATTAGCTTTTTATTATGTATTTTGTCTGTGTGGTTTTGTGGATGTGATAAAAAAAATACAATATATACCATAGATGAAATATATGCCATTTTAAAATTATACATTATAGATTTAAAAACAATAGGAAAATGTGTAATTAATTTGAATAATATGTTTTATATTTTATTATCTTTTAACGTTGATAACAGTTCATTTAATTTCACTTTTTTTTTTGCCCTATATAATACTTCTTCCTAAAAGTAAATTTTTATAATTTATCTTTTCTTCTTCCATAATATTATAATTATAATATGGTTTTATAAATTATTTTAATAATATTTCTTATTTTAAATATACTATTAACAATTTACCAAAAGTATGTTTTTTTTCCCCATGTGACAACTAAAATTCTCAATTTACAATAAGTTTTTTGCGGATACATGGAACCACAAAATTGTAATTATACAATGAATATGAAAATCTATTAGCCTCAGTATTATCTATTGTATGTAATGCGTCAGGGATTACAAATTATATATATGTAATTTTATTTACCAACAATTAACTTGTAATTGTTATAGCAGACGGTAAAAAAAATTTTCCAGTAAATTTTTAAGAAACTTATATGATCTATAATTAATTAATAATATAATAAATTTAAATCAGATAAATAATATATGGTACACCTGAAATTATCTCTATAGATTATATTCATATTATAATTAAGCAGAATTTAAAAAGTGTTAAATTTATTGTTGTATTTTTGTATTTTAAAAAATTAACACGAAATAATTTTTATGTAATTTATATTTTAAATTGAATGTAAACATATTAATCATTTCACACAAACACACACACACACACATATATTCTACTATTCTACTAAACTAATTTAAATGAAATTATATCAATATATTTAGAGATAAGTTTAATATTTATAATATTTTTCTCATACTAAATATTTATTTACTATAATTGTTGTGTGGCTTTAGTGTTGTGGAGTGTGTGTGTGTGTGTGACTGATTTTTTTTTTTTTAGTTTATTACTATATCCCACAAATAAATTGAAACTTTTAAAATAAACCATATTTTTATAGCATTCCATTTTATCTCTTCTATTTTTTTTTTTCTACAATAAACGTATAGAAAATTTATTAACTATGCGGTTCTAATTTAATGGCAGAGTATAGTAAGAAAAAAAAAAAAAATATATAATTTAATAAAAAAAAGTGTTATATTTGAAATTGAAATAAGAAAAAAAAAATCCATTAGTAAAGAGATTCAAATTGATCTAAAAATGCTCAATAACTATTTATAAGCTGCTTTTTTTTTTTTTCTTGGTCTCATCTGATTTATAACTAAATTATTTACAAAAATATATAATGTTTATGTATCATTAAATAATTATAATGAAATTTTTGGAAATATTTAATTTTCTATTTCATCAATTGTTATATATATTTTTTTAGTATTTATTTTTTATTTATCTAATTATTTATATACATTTTGATAATAATTTTGTTATTATTATTATTATTATGTTATTGGGAATATAACTTATTTATAAAAAAAAAAAATATATTATGTACAAAAAGTGTGAGATGATGATGTGTTACTGTACCAATTGAAAAATAATTTTTGTTATATACAAAACATTTTTAGTGTGGTACGGGACGGTTTGGAACATATGTGAATAATGTTCGGTTCTCGGGATTTCTATATTTGATACATATCTTGGTGCATTATAACAAACATTCTCTGGGTTCGAAAATATTTGTATTATTTTAATATTTAAATTGCTACACCCGAAAAAATAAAATTTTAAAACAAAATAAAAACAATTTAATTCAAATGTATTTTAAACATAGAAAAACTCATAGATTTTAGCCAAATCATGTTTGGTTTTAAATCAACATTGAATTTCTTCTTAAATCAAAATGTTTGGGAATTAAACTTTTAAGCATAAATTATCTTAATATAAATACGCGTTTTTGTATTTCAAAGATTACATTATTCTTTTTAATCTAAATAGAGTTTAATTATTTGTACAGTGAATATTTTATCTTTTCAAAAATTGAAATGTTTATTATACAAATTCAAATAGATTAATTTTTAACATCAAATAAAAATTCATTTTATTAAATATCCAGAATTATTATTATTATTATTTTAAATAGAATATCTTCTTTTAATTACCAATTGAATTTGAATTTAAGATAACTAGATTTCTGTAATAATAAGAAAAATATATATAATTTCAACGCTTTGTATTCCATAATTATGTTTACGAAATGTTACCTAAATAATGTTAATAAATATAAAAGATATTTTTTATCATTTCACAAAAAAACAATTTAATTTATTCAATAAATTAAAATCAAATGGCCAAAAAAATTACATTAAATTGTTGGTGATCGCAATTAATTTTGCATCAAAATAAAACCTTTACGCTCTCAACTTATTGTCCATTCGGAAAATAATATATAAATGAATAGGTGGACCATCAAATATTTGATACAAATTTCAGTATCAATTATCGAAAATTTATTACATTTCTGTTACTCTTTCGAAATTTGACAATGGGATGCAAAAACAGCTACACTTATACACGCATGAGTATTTTTGTGTATAGTCAAGTTTTATGTTAAAAATGATTACTATTCAATTTTAAATTAAACTAAATTCAGATAAATAAATTTTCGTTTTTTTTTTGAAATGATTTATTATTTTATGGTTTCAATTTAAATTAATTAAAAATAATATTTATTTAAAATAACATATTCGATTTAAGTATTCCAAAATTATTTTTCTTCTTAAAATAAATGATAGAAATCAATGATAATTTTAACTTATTTTAAGCAAATTCGATCGTATTTCGAGCATAGTCTATTTCTATTTAACAAAAAATTACAAATATTTTAAAACAAATTATAAATTTATTTGATTTAACATGTATTTAATGATTTCTGGGCGGATTTATAGCTAATGTTCCCAACCGATGAAAGACACATCTTTGATTGATGTTGTGTCAAAATTTTAATGCAATTCCAATGTTTACGAGAAAAAGTTAAAAAATATTGAAATGGATCAGTTTTATTTGTGGTGGCCATTTTAAATTGGTAATTCATCTGCTTAGCAACCGCATTATTTCTTGACGAAAACTTATGCCCGATGTTTTGTACGACCTCCATTTCGGCATCACCTCTTACTCAATTGTAATTTTTCTTGCGAATTGAAAGAATTATGTGACCTTAGTGGAGCGAATAATTTGTTGCCTAGTTGTGAGCCCGTTCTATATTGGTATAGTTTTGAATCAATTCATATAGATAAAGCTTATTCATTATGTGCTTTAAATGGAAGTAAAAAGAAATCTTAACAATAGTGCACCATCTCAACGATGTCTGAACTCGAAAACTATATTAACACGTTAATCGCCACGGTAATATCAGAAAAATTTTCACATGGGCCATGGTAACTTTATTAGATCGCGTACGTCAGACATATATGTCTGACATGGCTCATATAGAACTTCTTAGCTTCAGACACATATGACTGACATGGCGATTAACGTGTTAATATATACGTATGAAATTTATATTGGGAAATTACAAAGAATAATGTTGAAAAATATTTAATTTTTGTATCATCTTTTATATTATATGAATACGATACATATCCAAACATACTCCACCTTCGATTATAATACACAATTCCGTATTTATAAATATATATATTTACAATTATATGTTATTGTAATAAATAGTCTTTTTTTTTCATAGTTTCACAAAATTATATTCATTATATGAAATATAGAAATCGCAAATATACCGTATACGTATATGTAAGAGAATATATATTACATTTAAATAAATGTGAATAGTCAACTTTTTATCCTATAGCTATTTTTATTCAACATATTTACAAAATATATAAATTTCAATTGATTATACATTTTTAAGAATCTGATAATGTGAAAGTGGTTGTTGGTTATATGGTCAATTCAATTGAAATTCTTATTCATATGGTTTTTATTTTCTGTTTTAAATGCAATAATGCGTTTACCGTTCAGTCGTTTTCTTCGGTATACATAATAATATATGCTAAAAGCTTAAATTACACATATATTCATATTTACCATATATTCATTTTATTTTATTAGTTTATTTATTTACATATTATATTTATAATATACATACATTTTTGATGCAATGCAATAATTAATTTTATGTATATATATTTATAATAAAAATAAATTCTATAGTTGCATAGAAATTATTAAGTTTTTCCTTTTTTTTTCTTTTTCTATTTTCAATATTGCATGTATTCAATCCATTGATTTTAAACCATATGATGCATTCATTTATTTTATTATCTATATATATTCATTTGATTCATCTCGCGATTTTATGCAACAAATATGCATGCACACACATAATAATATTTTATGTTTAAATCGTTTTCTTTTTATTATATTTTCTGAACAAATTGTTAATTAATTTGGATGGTTTAATTAACGTGTGAATGTACGAGATGTGAAATTCTATCTCTATATATATATATATAAATAAGCTATAATTGATTTTATATGTTTCGTATATACGTGTGTTAATATGCGTTCATAAACACACATTCATATATATATAAATGGAATAAAAATAATCAATTATTTTTATATAGGTGTTGCTATATAGATAATTCATTATAATTTCTATATTAAATATATATTTATATTCCTGTAATGTGAGCAATGTTAGCCGAAATTTTTTAAAAAATTATTGGTAACTTCACATATATTATATGGTATAGACAACGAAAGTATATCAATATACGCCCATTAATTGAAATATGGACGCATTATTTTCTTAAAGGAATTATTGTATGGCCGCACCAATTACACAACATCAAAATTGGTCAAATTTCTATATAAAATATACATTTTGTATAGATGAAAAGAAAATAATAAGAGAAATTGATATCAATAATTCTTTTTTTTTTTTTCTTTTTCCATACATTTTGACATTAACGTAATAAATTTTATATTGACATACGCATTTCATTCTATTGTAAAAATAAATACAGCCACATTTTTCTGGAAAAAGTTTTTTTTTTATATATATATAAAAATGAAAGTAGAAATTGTCAGTACAAAATTAATAAATCTTTATTAATGTGAAGGTTACCTAAGTTGTTCTATTTTATTATTTATATATTTTTAATGTTGTCCCATTTAACCTTTTTTTAATTTAATATTATTTTATTTAATTTTGGGACATCGCTTTGAATTTTATTTTGCTATAATATATCGTGAGTATAATCGTTTTAAAATAAAATTCAGTATAACACAATTTGTATATATATTATTATTAATTATGAAATATAATTCTCGCTATTTTTCATAGGAAATTTTTCGGTATTTATGTTAATAGTGAAATTTTTCAGTTGCCGGTGACAATTTGTTCGTTTATGAAATAACAAAAGAATGACGCATATCTTTGAAAATATGGTGTTGGACGCTACTCAAAAAATTAACAATGTCTGCACACGCACACACATCTCTATGAACTAATCATCCATATAAAAATAATAGAATTATATGAAAACAACTATCTTTCGTTAATGGCAGTGTACAATTGGTATATTGTTATATATTTCCATGCGACGGAATAATTTACCAAGTTGGCTGTAATAAAAAATAATTGTTTTATTAATTAAATGTGTAAATTTCTCATATTGCACCCTCCCATTTAGATTAATGAACAAACATACAAATTTTACCACTCACATCTTATACATATATATTGTATTTTTAATGCAATAAATATAATCTTTTAGAATAAAATATAATTGCACATTGCCAAACGATTTAGATAAAATTGTACAAATAGTTGAGTTTTATCAAAATTTTCCCAAGCTCTTCTATGATTATTATGTGCCGTGTGCGGCTTTTATATTCATTTTCTATGTATATAATTTTAATAATTTGTTTAAATTTTGTGGAATTAATTATTTTATGACGGTGGTGCGAGATAACATACAGAGAAAAAATATATACCCAGTAAATATAGAATTTATAAATTATTAGTATTATATATTTAAATGTTAAAAATTCGGTTATATCCTTTGTTTATTTATCATTATAGAGATTATAATATATATTTCAGATAAATTTTTCAAATTTCTTATAATTGCACTAACATATATTTAACGGTAAGAAAAAATAATAATATCTGTATTAAAATTATTATAAATCTCACACATCCACTTTATGTATAAATAAAATTTTTATGTTCATACAACATCGAGCTTTATTTTCATTTTTATTTGGAATTTAAAGTAACATCGTATATATTGTATAATAAAAAATTGCAATTATAAGTAAATGAAAATTTTACAACACCCAAACAATTGTTGTTACAAATAAACATGTGTTAATAGTTAAATTGTTAAATAAAAAGACTTAATAAATGGTGCACTTTGTAAATGTATCACTTTTTATTTATATATTGTATAATTTCAACAAAATAAGCTGAAATTTTGGCTATATAATATATGATTTTTATTACATACCCCGTGTAATGTGTTAAGTTTTTTTCCGGTTTAGAAAAATTTCAGATATTAATATTATTATGTATTTTAATGTATGTAATAAAAACTAAAAAACGATGCACATTCAAACTAATTGTATTCTAAACTTTTATATATTATTTATATCGAAAGGCGGTGCCTTTATTGAAATTTTTTTCTTATAACTTTATATTGTACCGTATATTGTTAAGAAAATTTATAATAAATATTTGGAATGAAATATATTTTTATAATCCAATTTTTAGGTTATATGCGATTATATCGCGTATTTTAATTTATTTATTTGTTCGCATGTAATAAATATTCAATTTTTGTAATAAAAATATAATATAATTTAATTTTTTTTATTCAATTTTTAGATTCCTATTCCGATTGTTCGACGGTAATAATTGTTGTTACATATTGATGGAATATACATTATTTATTATTATAGCGGTAAGTTTAAATTATTTAATATTAATATTATGTGCATTTTATTTTTAATTGATAACAATGTGAATGTGAATTTAGGTTCGTCGTTTTATGTCTTTTGTTTTTGTATATTAATTTTTAATTATTTAATTTTAACTATATTAATTTGATACAGAAATATTTACCAATTATTTGGGAAAATTATTATTTTCGGTTTAGTTTTCAAGTTTAGTCGATTATTTCGCATACGATATTTACGTATTATAATAATTCCGCGATACAATTGCGAAATCTACATAATTATGTGCATTTTATCTGTTTCATTAATGCCATTATTTTTATATGACCATGATATAATTTTGTGTACAGAGTTTGTTGTAAACATTAAAAGTCATCCAATACACTCAAAATGGGTATTCGGTGTTAGTTTATATACGCTAACTGAGCTGCACGATTTCGCATGTAAATTAAATTAATATTATTTTGTTATATATTTTTTTTGTATTTTAATTTAATTTTTTAATTTTTTTTTTTATTTGCAAGGATTTGCATGAATTGAAAATGACAATTTAGACTTTTTTTTTATTTACTGTACACTATCACACGTTTATTTCTGTTGATTTAAAAATATAATGTTATCGCAATAATTCAGTATCAACTGGATGTTGTTCAATGACACATGATTTTCTAAAACCAAATTTCTACTATATATGTTGCGTCGTATCAATAGCTATCAATAGCTATAAAAATATTTCTGAATAATTGTGATGATTTTTAAAACAAATAATAAAAAATCTTTAATTATATATACATAGAAAATTATTGTTATCATATAAAATAAAATTGTTCATCAAATGGCGTACAATAAATCTAATGTCTATAGCGAATATTATTATGTGTTTTTTTACATAAATATTAATGTACAACAATATAAATATATATATGTGAAATATTCGCACAAAAAATTATCTATTGTATAATAAGTTCTGGCATAATATAAGTTTAACTATAATATTATTATTATACGAATATTAATATCAAATTTTTTTAACACTATACCTAATATTTATATTATATTTCTTTATATATATATTATCGATATAGAAATAAAAATATACGCCTACTATTTTAAACTGTATCAAAACGATTCGTTCCTGTTTGTATCTTTTTTTTTTTTTTCTTATAATAACGTATGAAATATTAAATCCACCGTAACCTAAATAATATTAATGTGTAACAGATATATGAATCACAAAACTAATAAAATCCAATAAATATCAATATCTCATTTATGGACAATAGATTTTATTTATATAATCCCATTTATTTGGAATAAAAAAAATAACAATATATTATTTAAAATGGTTTATCATTGACCCAATCATCGTTCATAGCCCACCAGTATGCCATTAAATGATATAGATAAATATTAGAGCACAGACACATAATTCTTTACAATACTATATGGCTATGTTGTTGTGAAAACTTTATCTAATTATCACATTATAACAATATGGAAATTATACTACGTATTAAAATTAAGTTTCCTGTTTTATATCCTTTATTTTTTATATTAAATTATTTATTAGATTTTTTGCATGTTAATTTTTGTCCATAATATTTGGTAATGTTAAATTAAAATTTCATAGAATATATATATATAGAAAATGTCACATTTATAATCATTTGAAGTGCGATGGTTATATATATATAATAAAATGTCTAATATATATATATTTAAAAATTATATTATAATAATGTTAAAATTTTTAAAACTAACATAACACTTACCGTAATTATACGTGCACAGATGATTGTGATGATGAGTTCGTAAATAAATATCTGTTTTCTCTTCTAATTCTAATATGTGTTGTAAGTTGATTCAATATATATATTTATTTATAAAATATTGACACATATATAATTGAATAATAATCTATATTCTAAATACACATTTGAAAATAATTATATGCAATCATATATTGTATATAGCAAATATATAACAATAAATATATAATAATTATTATTAACATTCAAATTTATCCGTATTTATTTTGAAATTTAGAATACATTTATTATATATTCTGTATATTAATAATAATTACAAATAAGTTTAACATATAATTTCATATTATTAAATTTTTTTTTAGCATTAATTAACACAACATATTTATATTTATATATATTATATATTTATAAAATATATATATATATGTATTTGAATATATTCTCTATATACATTTATGTATTACAAATTATTATTACACTATAAAAATATTTAATAAATACAGAATTTTTTTTGTATACAATTTTAAATTACGCACAGAAGAAATTCTCACTAAAATATATACCACATATATTCGGGGGAAGCAAAATATAAAAATAATTATGTGTTTCACACAATATGTATTCAAATTACTGCTACTACTATTTGACTATGTGTTAATGAAAAAGAAAATTATATTATCACACTTTTCTTTTCTTCTTTTTTCACTAATCAACAAAAAATTTTTTTCCAATTAATTACGCATACGTAAAATGTGTATCATCGATAGCATCCAATTTTATTTTGTTGTGGAAAGTTTCTTACGTTATTATGCAGACAGACACACACACAAATATTTGGATGTAGATTAAATCCATTGACTAATTTATTTAAAAATATATTATATTATATTTTTGTGTTTATTTATTTAATTTTTAATACACATTTATTTATTTATTATCACCATCCACGCACATTTTATTTATACACAATATATATAAAAAAAAAACATATTAATATCAATATAAATTATAAATTACACGATTATTTCAAAAAGCACGATACGATACACACAACCACAGAACAACCTAAACACTCACACATTAATATATAAAATTGAATTTATATTTATTTATCATTATTTGTTGTAGAAAGAAAGCAAATTTTTTTTTTAACAATCAAATTTCAGAATGATGTTGTCTCATTAGCATATTATTGCTAATCCAGAAAGTATTAATATAACAATAGTTTTTTTTTCTGTTGTTATTATTATTATTATTATTATTATTATTATTGATTTTATTTAGTATAGGTTTTATGTAAATATATCCACAAAAAACACAAAAAAAAAAATATAGTCAACTGAATGGAAACAAAAATTGTGATTTAACAATTAACAAATTACAATTTATTTTAAAATTATTATTTTATATTATTATATAAATAAATAAATAACTAAATAAAAAAATATAGTTCGGTATATCCTTTTCTTTTTTTTTTTTTTTAATTTTCACAGTAACAGTTAAATATCCTTTTAAAATGAATAAATTATTTTATTTTATTATAACACATGACACACACACACAAAAAACTTTGTAAACATTAAAATTGTCGCCCAAAAAAATTCATATAAATTTTTTAATTTTCAATTTTTTACTTTATTAATATTTTTATTATTATTTTTATTATTATTATTTTTATTATTGTAAAATATTTATTTATTCAATTCAAAAAAAAAAAATACATTGTATATAAAATGATAAGAGATACATAAAAAAAAATAAAAAAAAACACACGTTATATACAAATTTTGTTTATTTATATACACATATTTATTTACTTATAAGTTTCATAACAACAGGTGTTTGCAGACGATCGTTAAAAATGTGCACCAAAAAAATACTGTACCACACTAACTTAACAACGTTCAATCTTCAACTAAATATTTATACAGGTATTTAGTTGTGAAAACGTTCAAAAAATATCTTTATTTATTTTTTTGATTGTATGTGTTATGTTTTTTATTTTTTTTTTAAATCTTTTAACATTTATCAATGTATTGTATTATGAATTATATATGTGTACATGAGCAATTTGTATATAAAAGAAATAATACTTTAACATTTCTATATTATATATACCATTTACATATATATATATATATAACAGTGATTAACAACTTCAGCAACAACTTCAACAGCTGCTGTTGCTGGCTTCAGAGAGTAAAAAATGTAAACCAAACCACAAAATCTATACATATACTCATAAGCAAAAAACACATAAATACGATATATTGTATTGTATATAATATACACATAAATATATATATAACAGCAGGTACAGTGGTATTAAATTCTCTTGAGTTTTTGTCGCTTCTTTTTTATTTTCGTGTAACTGTTAGCGGGGGGGGGGCTTTATATATAAATAAAATGACCAACCAAATAATAATATAATAATAGGTGGAGCTTTGAAATTTAGTGCCTATATAAAACATTGGTTATATATTTCGATTTTCCCTCCCTATATACTATTATACTACATAAATACAATATATGGTATATATATAATATATATAAGCATCTGGTTCATTGTGTATATAACATAACACCATCAAAACATACGTGATCAATATATTTTAACAATAAAATAGATATTTTTAATAATATTAAAAACCATAAACACACACACACACATATACTCGTACAATATATGTAACACATATTTTATTATAAGTTAGTTATGTGCGTGTGAATGAATATATATATAAATTTTGTATATATATAAAATGTATAAGTGTGCGTATTTTATGTGTTTTAATTTTATTGTATATAAATAAATTGTAAAAAGTTGCATTGCATATATGTATAAGTGTATAAGTTTGTATCCTTTTTATTCCTTTTTTCTCATTCTTTCTTTATATTCATTTATTTATTTATTTATTTATTTATTTATTTATTTATAAAATTTTGTGTATTTTTTTTTATATTTTTTATGAATGGAATAACAAAAAAAAAAATTAAATTTCTTTTCATTCATAATTGGGCGCCAATATATGAATAGATGACAATATATAGGATATATAAATACATACAAATTTGACAAATGACAAATTATATTCACAGTGGCCAACCACAAAATTGTTACGCTATTTTTATAGATTACAATATAAATATTCCATTTACATTAGACCACAATTTAGAGATTCACAATGTCAATCATATGATATATATATTTTGTTGGTTTTTTTTTTAGGTTATATATTGTTTCAAGTGGAACTATATGTCATCTAATAAACCTTTCAATACAGTGAAGTTGGTAAATTACTCCGCCGCAAGGGAGTATGTAATAATTTACCAATTGTACACTGCAATTGACAAAAGATAGATGTTTTCATAAAATTCTATTATTTTTATATGAGTGATTAGTCCATAGTGATGTGTGTGTGTTTGTGTGTGCAGACATTGTTAATTTTTGAATAGCGTTCAACACCATATTTTCAAAAATTATTCGTTTTTCTTTTTCTATCCATAAACGAACAAATGGTCATCTATCAGAAAAATTTTACTATTAAAATTTAAATACCGAAAAATTTCCTATGAAAAGTGGCAGGAATTGAATTCGCTATATTTCATGATTAATACTTACTTACTCTTACTCCATGGCGTTACAACCCGGGTGCGGTTTTAGCCTTCTCCAACACGCTTTTCCAACCTGACCTATCCGCAGTTAATGTCTTCCAATCCCGCATTTATAGGATCTTTATATCATAGTTTACTGCATCTAGCCATCTCGCCTTAGGTCTTCCGGCTCTCCTTCTACCCTCTGGTTTACTATTTAACAGTTTTTTCGGCACACGCTCCTCCTCCATGCCTTCTACGTGTCCAAGCCATCTCAATCTATTGATCTTGATTCTTTTGACAATATTTTGTTGACCGTACAACTTGTCTAATTCAAAATTGTATCTTCGCCTCCAAACATTCTGTTCTTTGACGGGACCAAATATGCCACGGAGTACCTGATTAATAATATATATATATATTTTTCGGAGCTATGCCACTGAGCTACTGAGTGTTATATAATAAATACGATTAATTGTGTAATGTTGTATATATACAATATTAGCTTAACAATTTCTATATTCATAGATATAACTATGATCGATTGATTTTTGATGAAGGAAAGAGTTTCCACAATTAATCATTAACGTTGTGTTATTATAAAACAGAATTTTTTTCTGATCCAGAATTTCATACATTTGCTGCAGAAAAATTCTGGACTTAGCTAGTTGAAATTCGACCAATCTAAATTAATTCGAAATGTCAACACATATTTTTTATTATCATTGATAGTCGATATTTTAATTGCCAGTCTGTTTTTATCGATCGATTGTGTTCCTTTTTGTTTGGTTTTTGTGCGCAATCAAAAAGAGTACATTTTTGTCATAGTTAGTTAGTTTTTCGTACAATTCTTTTTCGATTACCCTATATTAACTCTTACATTTTAAATATTTATGTATATATATATGTTTATTGTTTGGAAAAGAATGTGTCCTTGCAAAATGAATCAAATAAACCTTTTCGAATACATTTATCAATAATTTATTACACTTATAATACGTATTGTATTGTAATGTAGGTATAGCTACACACAGAAAAATACAATTTTAAACCGAAATAAATACTATTTAAATCAAATGTACTTTAATTAGAAAAATTTATAGATTTTAGCAAAATCATGTTTGATTTTAAATCTACATTGAATTTCTTCTTAAATCAAATTGATTGAAAATTAAACTTTTAAGCATAGATTGTTTTAATGTAAATACGCGATTTCTATTTCAAAGATTACATTATTTATTTTTAATCTAAATTATTGTTTAATTATTTGTACAGTGACTATTTTATCTTTTCAAAAATTGAAATGTTTATCATTCAAATTCGAATAGATTAATTTTTAACATCAAATAAAAATTCATTTTATTAAATATCCAGAACTATTATTATTATTATTATTATTTTAAATAGAATGTCTTCTTATAATTTCCGAATGAATTTGAATTTAAGATTTCATTTATTAAATTAAAATCAAATGGCAAAAAACTTCAAAAAACTTACATTAATTACAACTCAACTTTCTGTCCATTCGGTTATATTATATTTACAATTAAAAATTAATAGGTGGACTAACGAATTCGCTTAATTTAAAAATATATGTCATACAAATTTAGCATCACAAATATTCTCTCTATAGTTATTATAACATAATTTTGTCTTATTTTAAACAGATTCAATCTTCAAATTTCGAGAATTTTCTATTTTTAAACAAAATGTATTTTTTTTCTGGGTGTAATAAAGAAATTATTCATTTTCAAGATTAAAATAATGAAGCCGCGATCAGAAAAATAAAACCCTTTTTTTTATGGTATATCGAATGATTTGAATGTGTAGGTAATAAAAATATTGTTACAGTATTTTATGTGGAAAAACAATTAATATATTAGTCAATTCTACACGATATAATAATCGATTTAAAACATTAGAATTCAAACATTTCGATTGTTAAAGATATTATATTATCTTAATGTTATACGATAAACGATTCACTATATAAATAAAATCGTTATCAACTCCCGCATAATCAGCACACACCTGCGATTCTGAAACAACTATGTAATCTATAATTTATTTACCAACTACGAGTATATAACAACAACAAAATCAAAAAAATTATTAAAATCTTATATTAAGTATATGTAATAAAGTATATTTTTATATATGAATTCCCTGTGTATACAAATAAATTAAATATATTTGTATATGTATATATACAGAATGTATTAAAAGTTACTAGCCAATTATTTAAAATGCCAGATTCTATTTTTTTAATTAATAATAATTAATAATTGAATTTAACATTTGTAATTATTATTGTTTTTTAAGATATGCCTTCTATTTATATGTTTTTTAACCATACATCAAAATTTTATAATCTAAAATTAATCATTCATATATGTATATCATAGTTTAGTATATATAAGAAATATTGTAATTTTTATATTTAACCCTTAACGAACGAGCGCATTTTTCTCGAACGATGACCAGTAGGTCGACGGATTTTTAAGAAATTAATTGCTTAATTTTCAGAGCGAGAAAAGGTACATAATTAATATCGCTTTATTGGATTTTATGTAAAATTTCTGTAACAAAATATGTAATATATGACCAGATATGTCCATATAGAAAAGGATACTGAAGTGAAAAATTTCAGAAAAATAATGGGAGTTGAAAAAAACGAATAGATGCGTGTATCTAATGTATTTATTTGACACAAATTAATAAATTTATTTTTTATAGATTAACAATGCATTTATACAAAATTACTTATATTTTTTGAGTATGGTACTTCTCCCAACAATATTTTTTAGAATATTTGCAATGTCGCGTGTATGGTGGCATTCGTTCGCTAAGCGTTAAAACTACATTATGGCTTATAATAATAAATCTAATATCTATTCCAATTATCCACTTCGGATGATGTTCTGAAATGATAAGTTTAGTCGTCCGTTAAAATTTATGGATTATACTTTTTAATACATTCTTTGTATTATATAGACACAATATACCAGGATTAGGAGTATGAAATGAATTCTTTGTATTATATAGACACAATATACCAGGTATAGGAGTATGAAATGAGCCTTTTTTAAAGGAAGAAAAACACATTATTTAGAATAGAAAAATCAAAAATATTTAATTCAAAATAACTTCCATCGCTTTCTACACATTTTAACCACCTTTCAGGCAATTTTCGTATACCACGTCGAAAAAATGGTGTTGCTTTGGACGAAAACCATTCAGATAGCCAATTTTCAACTTCTTCAGATGTTTTGAAGTGCTGTTCTTTCAAAGCATGTCCCATCGATGAAAACAAATGGTAGTCCGAAGGAGCCAAGTCTGGTGAATAAAGCGGGTGTGGTAACAGCTCCCATCCAAGCGACTTTATCGTATCCTGAACTGGTTTTGCTTTGTGTGCTGGTGCATTATCATGTTGCAAAATTACCTTAACAGATTTTTTCTTTCTTTCTGTCCATTCTGGTCGGTTATCTAATAATGCATGGTTCAAATCGATTATTTGTTGTTGGTAGCGAACCGTATTAACAGTTACACCAGGTTTCAGAAGTTCATGATACACCACACCTTCCTGATCCCACCAAACACAAAACATTCTCTTCTTACCGAATCGTTTTGGTTTTGCAGTCGATGTTGCTGCTTTACCTGGTGTAATCCATGATTTTTTGCGTTTAGGATTCTCAAAATATATTCACTTTTCATCACCAGTCACGATTCGATGCAAAAAAAACTTCCTTTTGTATTGTTGAAGGTGCAATTCACAAATGGTTTTTCGATTTTCTTGTTGCCTTTCAATGAATTCATGTGGAACCCATTTTCCACACTTTTGAATCTTTCCCATTGCTTTTAAACGATTAGAAATTGTTTTTTTTGATTTACATTTAAGGCTTCTGCAAGTTGTTTTTGAGTTTGTGTATCATCTTTGTCCAACAATGCTTGCAATTCACTGTCTTCAAACTTTTTTGGTGGTCTTCCACGTTCTTCATTTCTCAAATCAAAATCTTTGTCTCGAAATTGTTGAAACCATCTTTTGCATGTTGCTAATGATAGAGCATGATCACCAAAAGCTTCTACAAGCATTCGTTGAGATTCAGCTGCGTTTTTCTTTAAATGATAACAAAAAACTAATGATGATACCCGCAAATCGTTTGTTGAAGGCACAAAATTAGACATTTTTAACACGATAAAATTTTATGTTGTTGTATTACAAATGGAATTTACCACACTGAATGTTGTTGACAGATGTCAAAACAATAAAAAAAACATCGCATTAAGGCTCTTTCACAATTACTAATATAATTACTTAATTACATTAATTACAAATTACTAATATACAGCCATTTATTGGCAGCGGCTCACTTCATATTCCTATACGTGGTATACAGCATGCAAATACAATATATGTATTTAAATTAAAAGATACATATAGATATACTATATTATATTGTAAATAAAATATAAATTTAAGCGAATGTTTTCTTAGTTCATAATCCCAATTTGTCAGTTTCACACACAAACAAATTATAGTTTTATTTTTTTCTAACATTTTAATCGGAAATTATTTATGGGTTCTTTCGAACCAAATATCTTTTTCATATATATATATATGTATATTTATATTCTCATATGTGTGTATAAAAAATGGATATATATGGACGGGAATAAATATATTTAAGATACTTATTTACTTATAGATATAGATATGTGCATATATAAGAAGAATATATAAATATATAAAGTTAACTAAACTCGATCATCATTTATAATATATTTAAAATAAAATAACTACCATATAAATAATTTATATTGTACATTTAAAATAGAAATATATTATTTATATATGTTATGTATAACGCATTCTCTATATACTTATACTATATACTACTATATATATATATATATATAATATAGTAAATAACGATATATGATTTTATGGATAAATAAACAAATAACCATTTATACAATAATATCCACAGAAGAAAAATAAAAGAATAAATGTTTAAAATGTATACACAAATATGAATGGTCTTTTAACTAGGATTATAATTAAAGATAAATATTATATATACATTAAGAATTATATATATATATATACACCTAAATATGTATATTAATAATATATATTTTAAAGTTATTTCACATTTTATTTATTATATACATAAGGTATATTTCTTCTTCTTATATTAAAATGTGGTCTCTTTGATTTTTATAATGCACTTTTTATATTCAATATATTATATGCATTTATTTTCTAATATTATTTTATATTTTTATTTAAACATATTCATACCATACAATACGATTTGGTAGCTAATTAGTTAAAATAGTTTTAACTGCTTTTATTCAACCGACGCACAAACTATCTCTGGTATTATTTTTTTTTTTTTATCGTTAATTTCATTATATATTTATTGATATTACTGCATTTATAACAAAAAAAAATAAAAAAAATAGTATAACCATTTTCGTCGAGTACTAATAAATATTCGTGTTTATACACACAATACCCATATACACCGATGTATTATAATATTAATTTTGTTCGTATACAATATATATATTGTGTATTAGATAATGAGTAAACAATTACCGAAAATGTATAAATGAAAGTCATATACATTTTATGGAATATGGTAATATTCAATTGAGATGCATTTCCATTAAAATAAATAAATAAATAAATAGAGGCAAAAAAAAACAGAAAATAATACGTTAATTAATATATAAATAAATAAAATAAAATATAGCGTATAAAAATAATATGGGGCTGTTAAATAAATAAATTATGTTAAACGAAATATCATATAAATTAATAATCATTTTTTTGACCTATATTTAATATTTTAATAGAGTTACACACAGAAATGTATAACAAAAATTATAATATATAAAAAGCGTTAAATTTTAATATAAACTATATTACAATATTCTTTGCGTTATCGCCTTTAATTAATTTACCATTGATATTTTGTTCTTTATCCACACAATTTTGTACAGTAAATTATTCGATTCACACCGTATACACTCGATTCAAGCAAAAAATTGTAGGCATCATTTTTATTTCATTCCATCTCAACGACGATTAATGCATTATATTTGCTATAAACGTTAAAAATATTATATGGATATTAATGTAAAAAATCTTAATCTCATTAACATTATTTTTATTTCTAGAAATTCTTGAAGCAAACATCTTGTGTGTGGGCATCCATTGTTTTGAGAAATTGTATAAAAATGAACATCGTAGTTTGAACATATCTGTTAAATTTATCAATAAATGAGCTAAAAAATATTCCAATACATAATATTAAATTTTGATAATTTTGTAAAAAATTGTAATTTTATCCACTGACAAACTGACTCAAGTTTTTCTTTTCTTCAAAATTTACAATTATTTTAATGGGATTAAATTCAAGCTTTTCACTTTATCATTTAATACATTATTCTAGCTATTCTGAATTCTTGAAATATATAGTAGCATGGAGAACCTGAAAATTCGATTCAACCATCATTTATTCGATTTTATGCATCATAATCGATCCAGAAAATGTGTGTGAATTGAATATTTTTTTTATGTATTTATTATTTATAAAAATTATGTTTATATTCTTATATTATTATAATATGAATATTAAAGATACGAGAGCTGTTCAAAAATTTGTCAAATCTGAAATGAAAACTCATCAAATAATTTTATTTTTTTCAATAAACTTTCCCATTTAAGACTGATACATCAAGGCCAGTAAATTTTAACAGCTTAACAGCCGGATTTTTTTTTGAGAGAATAGGTCACCTATTTTTATTTGAATATATTTATTTATACAATTAATTAATATAGAATAAATTTTCATTAATAAGTATAGTTTTAGTATGATATATTTTGAAACATTCAATACACAATGCCAACAACTGGTTTCGCACAATCCGGACAGTAGTATTTTGTCTTCTTTTTAATTTTATTGACTCTTGCATTTTTGTCCGAGTTCAATAAACTTTGTGCTGTCGAGTTGGTCTAGTATTTTTGTTTTCCGTATAGCTGGTATTGCTTCGATAAAATGTCTATCAATCAAACGTATTGGTGGCGATGTAATCCAGATGATAGACGTCCAGATGGGTGTTATGTTTTTCCATATTTGTTTTGTTTTCAGTTTTTTTATTTTATATTTTAGTATTTTTAGATATTTTCAATGTTATCATACGTTTCGAAAATGAGTTTGTTTATAATTTCACACATATATATTATCAATTAATATAACCACGTTCAAAGTTACCGATTTGAATTTCTGATAAATCTCTGGTTAAGGTAAGGTAATTCTCAGTGTGTAATTCTTATTATAGGTCTTATATAGTTCAGCGATGTTCTATATAGTTCAAAAATCCACTTTTTTTTATAGTGATTTGCCAAAAGATTTGCAAAATAAGAAATTTCTTTATCAAATTTGGAAAACCAAATGGAAGTTTGAAGGAGTCAAATCTCTTGAATAGATCGAATTGTCCAATGATTCGTACTTAAATGACTAAATGCATATGATTTTAGTATTTGTCGTATATACATAGAGTCATAGTTTTTAAACAAATGGTGAATTTATGTTTAGTCGATGTATAGTTTTAAATTGACAAACGAAAGCGGACTGATTCTTTTTAAAATTGTTTGAATATTTTATTGCTATTTTATCACTTGATATAGTAAATGATACGGCACCCATACCATACAAGATAGAAACATCGTCGGTTGTTAAAATTGTGTTTTTTTTTATCAGTTCTAGAGTTGTAACACTTTTTGGCAATCACATTTAAATTCAACTGCTCGCTTAAAAAAAACCATTGTTTTTAAAGTTGTAAAAATTCCTTAACATTACATTGTATAGCATACCATTGTGCATGTTTTTATTTCCAATTTGATAGATCAAAATATGATATTTCACATATGAAATTTAGAGTGCTTATATAGATTAAAGCTTTTCGCAAACTATTTGAACAGCCCACTTACATATTGTATATTATTAATATAAAAATAATAAATTATAATTTTATATAAATTTAAAAAATTTAATGTCCATTTAAAATGTATCATAAAATCATATAAATATTAAATCTATAATGATCTATAATGATTTATTAAATGCGGATTTATATTGTTGTGTGCCGTAATATATATTATTTAGAAATTAATTTAGATTGTACTGAATATATAAATAAATAATTTAAAATATATTTATAATAAAATTATGAAAATTCCTATTAACAATAAATTGTAAATATGAACTCTATAAATCTTTCTCGTATTTATATTCATATTATTATTGTATACATGTTATTTTTATATTGAAATACAATACACATTTGATTGTAATACACATATAATTTGAAAACGCTATTAAATTGTCAATTATTAATAAATTAAATTTATATGTACATAATTAAATGAATAACATAATTGAACATATTTATCAAATTTATATACCTTTATAACAATAAAATTCCAATAAATTAATGTTTAAATTGTATTAGAGTGGTAAGTGAACATATCAGAGCTTCATTTATACTAAAATATACACACACACACACACTCTATAATATACATTACATTGTATATAAAATTTATATATATATTCCAATATTATATTCTATATATTTTTATAAAATTTTAATATACATTATATTTAAGTGAATTTCACATATGAACTATGGTTTATATGAAATTATGAGAAGAAATAATTTTTAGTTAAATGTATGTTGTGGATAAATGGATAAAATAAAATATGTACCATATAATAAATTGTGGGCCCATAAATAATATCGTGCAGGCAGTACTACGTGCACATATGTTTTAAAGTGATCTGTTTTATGTTGAAATCAATGTTTAATTCGTGAAACAATTGTTTTGTTTTGTTTTTTTTTTCTTTTTAATACGTATTCAATTTAATTTTTATAATTTTATTCGTCTTAACATTTGTATATTGATCTGAAACATGATTAAGTTATATATATTTTTGTTATGATATTAAAAAATAACTTTATATTCGCACAGAATATGGAAAACTATATATGAATAGTTTTTGTCCACGTATACGAACTATAGATGTTTTGTATAAAATATCAATAATGTATTGATTTTTCTATTGTTATGCCATCCGCACATATAGTTCCCCGTGCGGACATCCATATAACTTATTGCATTGCCGTGTTGGTAATTTAATTTACGTATGTGAGTATTGTAATAATTCTCAACATTGTTCTGCATCAATGTTTCGATACATACTTTATTAATTCAATAGTTCTTGTGCGTGAATGTGAATAACGTTCAATATCATATATTTTGAAAGATATTAACTCTTTGATTTCATAAATATCAGTTGAGTAATTTTTTATATGAATGAGATACTAAAAAATGTTGTCATATCAATTCGGTAAAATCCAACGGCCGGGGTATGAATAATTTTTTATATTATATTAATTAAAATTGTTTTACTATTTCTATAAATTCGCATCAACAGAGAATGTGAAATTGTTTGAAAAATGTTTCCCATGCACAAAAAATGCAAGGTTACTATATGTTTATTCTTACAAAATAACTGAATATACAATACAACCTTCACGTTTATTTGTATGTAATTCGTTCTGATGGAGTAATATGTGCTATTAATTTCGGAAACACATATAATACAATATGGGAAAGGTTTTGTATTTCAGAACGTTTCTTTCAATATAAATTCTATCTTATTTATAATAAGTTAGTCAATTTGTTGTTCCCAAATGTTCAATAGGAAATACGATGTCAAATTGTCGTAAACCAATTATTTATTGTACTTCTTTTGTTATCTATATATATATACTATATTCATTTCACACACATATTATATCCGTAAACATATATTTATATATAGGGGAATAGAAGGAATCAATGTGACACAAATGAGAATGGATAAAAAAATGAAAAATTGTAAATCAAATCAATAAATATTTTAAAAATTTATATCGATAAAATTTTCGAAATTTATTTTTATATCTGATGAATCCCGAAATGTATATTATATTAAAATGACCCACTTTTACCTTATACCATTATTTATACATCTGTTTTGCACGCATCAGAACAAATACATATACATATTTCCATAGACATATTTCTTATAATATGCTCTATTTATTTATTTTTTTTTTCTGTTTATATTCTATTAATATTGAAAAATATATTGTGAATTGAATTTTGAATTCAATATTTAACAATAAAATATTGTTTTCAATGTATGGTATATATAGGTACGCATGTTCTATTGTTATAGACGTTGTCATTAACTCTTATTATATTTTTAAGTTTATTAAATCAGGATTTACCACATATAAACTACTGTTTATAAATATATATTTATATATTTTCAAAACTATTCATACAAAAATAAGGAAAAATAATAAAAAAACAAGGCCATAAATATTATTTCATCTATATATTTTTATATTTTTATAATAATATATTACAATAGGGTTTTTATTTTGTTATACATTTTATGCATTTAGGGGCGTACTCGTATCTATATATTGAAATATTTAAGTCATAAAAAAATCGTGAGAAAAGTGTATCAATGATTCAAAAAAAAAAAATTATGACATTTATCCGAATATATTCATTCATGGTCAAACCTATTAATTTTGATCTCTGGATATATTTTATTTATATGTTTATTATATATTTAATTCAAACATTGACATTGCTGCAAAACAATATATTTCATTCGTAATTATGCCGCTTTGATATATGACAAATAGAATTAGTTATATATTCTCATAATTTAATTTAATAATATGCGCACGTACACTGAATACGGTTCGGTAAAACTTCAATGGTATTTTTGAAGAAAAAAAAATAATTGAAAAATCCTTTTTAAATCTTATATATATTATTTCCGAAATTAATTGACAAATTTCTTAAATATTTTAAATTAATTCTACATATATTGAGAAGTTTATACCAGTGCGATATATATTATATTTTAATTGAAAATTTGACTGTTATACAGAAGATGTACGTTTCCAATAGAAAATATATATTATTCATTCACACAGATTGAACAAAATGTAAATCAAGAATTTTATCTGCATTCGAACGTGTGTTGTCAAATTTTTAATATAATATATGTAATATAAAATTTGCAATATAAATCTATAGCATAGCGAATAAACAATATTGGATAATTTCTTATTTTATTATTCTGTTAAAATGATAATTTGTCTATAATTAATATTGTTTTCATATATAAAATATATAATGCCATTATTATATTTATTTTTTTATTTAAATGAAAAATGCAAACGATTAAGACAAGCACAAGAAATTATGTACATTAAAGATTAGTAATCGCAAACTTATACCAGCTAATGGCAACGCGTTCCACGACAAATTATATGACAATATATACAAATTTTCAATCTATTCTTACGAATTTTTAATTATAAATTAAATGCGTGACCAAATTGTTTAGGTTTCTATATATCGAAGCTATCACGTAAAACTGCCCTTGCATACATTATTTTACACATTGGTATACATGATTATAAAATTGTTCATAACAAAATTTAATGGAAATTATAAAGTATAAATACAAAAAAAAATGGTAAAATTGCAACAATAAAATCGATTAATGTTAATTTATAATAATTAATTTTATAAAAATATATATATATATAATTGTTTTTATATAATTATAATTATATTTTATTTACAATTTTATTACATCTATATTATAAAATGTACACATACGTCAGACTGGGTACAATATAATATATACAATATATATTTATATTGATAATAAAATTTAAATAATTCATAAGTCAACAATTAAATTCTAAATAACAAATCATTATTTATCATTATTATAATATTGAATAGATTGTAATAATAATAATAATAATAATAATAATAATAATAATAATAATAATAATAATAATATCAATATATAAATTTATACGAGTATAATTTCAAATCATCATATTTTTTATACAATATTTTTTTAATATTTATATTTCAATGTTACGTGATCAAAAAATATTTGCTTTCACAAGTGCTTGCAAATTATTTTTTCGACCTTGTGTATATATGGTATATGTACAATTTATATGTGTGTGTGTGTGTGTATTTGTATTTGCATATAAATATATATTACCTGATTATTAATTATAAGAATAAATCTATAAGAAATTTTTATATTATTCATATAGAAATTCTTAAAATTAACATCCAAACAAACACAATTATTTATATAATAAATAAGTAAATAGCGATAATAATTTTTTTTTAATGATTATATATACACACACACACACACACACACACACACACACACAAAATGCTAAATCAGAAAATATATAATTTTTATATGATATTTATAAGATTTACATTCAGTGTATAAATAGAATAAATAAATATATGGAATAATAAATTCTATTCTAATTTATTTAAATTATGTATTTTATGTCAAAATACAAAAAAATTATAATTATTGAAAATTAAAATGAATTAGAAATATAATATTTTTTTTATTTTTATATAATATAACATAAAATTAAATATGGTAAAATTATTAAAAATACCTTTTCCTCCGAATAGTTTGTATAGGCACATCATATTATAGTAGACTAAAAAGACTAATAAAATAATATATTAATAAAATGATATATTTTAATGTGTCCGCCAATATTGGGATATTTTAAACATTTTAATATTAATATAATTGATGCACTGTAAAACCGTTTATATAATCTGCAGAATTAATTTTACAAGCCAGCCAGCACAATCAATTTTACCATTTACTAAATTCATTAAAAATTATTAGTATTAAATATTTTCTCTTTAAGTTGCTATATGTTTAAGCGACGAAATTTATTTTTATAAGCCAGAAAATCGTTAAAAGGACTTGTTCCATTAATTATTATATTTATATTGATTCCAGCCCGTCTATATCTATTTAGTTTACAGCACGTTTATCCTAAGAAAATCCGCTTGTTCAGAATACTTTTACTGAAGTTTCATTTTATTTTGTATGTCGCTGCTCGATATATATCGGTGATCACAGATAATACCACAAGAACTTGTATTAATGCAATCGACAAAACGATGATAAACACATTGTTACTAAAATATTATTAGTATCATTAATTTGTAGAAAATCTACACTGGTCACTGTTCTCCCAATCGGTGGTCAATTATATATTTCAATTTATTATTTTTACATATTATTTACTTTTTATAAATGAGCCAATGGTAATTCGTAAAAAAGCAATCGAAATGAAATAAAACAGACGCTGCACATTGAATGGCATGCTCTACACCAAAAAAGATTGGCATGCGGCACTACAACAAATCCTATATATAGTGTAATTAAAATAGAAAGAAATCATATATGCTATATATTTCAGTGGCGACGCATGAAAAAATGTTTTCATATTTCAATTAACACTTGATTCATCTGGTCGACGAGTTGAAAGTAGACTACATTATGAAATTAAAAATTATTTAAATGTCAACTTACTAAATTTTCCGGAAAATCGACTTATAAGAATTATCATATTTTTTTAATTTGGCGAGCCATATTTTTAACGGATTTCCAGTTTATTATATACAGAATTGCAAACTATAATCAATTTCCAATCTTTCATAGAAGAGATTTTTCAAAATCGATTCAAACACATTCAAAAGATATGCGACCGATTTTCCATTTGATGTAATTGAATTTTTTGTATTAAATAATGGTACTGTATAAATCTTTTGTAGCATTTGGCTGTTCACACTTTATACAGTATCACAAATTTCTTTAAATTTTCTCCTCTGCCATTGATTGCAAAATCGATCTAATCTTTTGAACGCGTGAATTGAATTTTATCTTAAATCTCTTTTATTATAGATTGGAAATAGATTATAATTTTCAATTCTTTACACAAAACTGGAAATCCGTTAAAACTATGGCTCGTGGAATTAAAAAAGAGGATAATTCATAAAAGTCGTAAAAATTTAATTCGACGAACACACAGATTTTTTTTCATAATTTAGTTTAATTCCACCCAGGTTTTATAAGAAAAATGTAACGATATTGAAAACTGAATGCTACTTTTCTCAGCCAGCGTCACTGCTATATTTATTTGTCGTTATATAAGAAACGCTTTCAACAGTTATAATAAAATGCAATAAAATAATAAATTGTATTTACAAAAAAAAACCAAAATATAGTTGAAATAAGATATTTTGTTTGTAGGTATTTAGAAAATATAACTTAATATATTTATATACAATAATATTAATAATATATAATGTACCGACACAAACCTTTTATAGTTTCTCTGTGCCTCAATTAGAATATAATAAAATCAAAATTTTGTAATTCGATAAGGGAAAAAAAATGGTCATAAAAATGCAAATGCAAAAAAAAATATAAAAATAACATTTATAGGAGGTTCTCATCAACAAAAAATAATAATTTATCCGTAAACCAACCGACTTGTGTATTTTCGTATTGTATATAATATGTATTTTATTATTGTATATTAATTTTACAATATAATATAGTTTGACCTATATATTAACAAAATGCCCATAAAACATATAAGTTTTTATGATCGTCATAATTTTTTTTGTAATATTTATTTAACTTTTAAAAATGTTGTTATAAACTATAACATCGAGAAAAACATATAATTTCTAAGTATTTACTATTTTTTATTTATTATATTTATTTCTTTATTTCTGTTTTTTTTTAGCCTTGCTTGTTATATGTTATAGGCACGGGAAAAAAATAAATTAATATATACCATAATTTGTTACAAAATTGCTAATATTATATTTTTTCTATTTTAAGAATCCTATATAAATTTTCAATATGTATTATTATAGATTAACTATTATATTTAGTATATGTATTTTACATAGTACAAACTACAATTTATAAAATATAGCTGTTACTATGGCACTATTTAAAACAAAATAAAAACTATTTAAATTTATTTGGAAAACAATAAAATCTTAAACTATATCTAATATTATTTATCGTTAAAATTTACAATTAGTTAAAAATGTTTGTTTTTCTAATGGAAATTACACTAAAATTAACAATAACAACTACAAGAAAAAAAAACACGTTAATTTAATATTTATTATTTCGAAACTATAAAAACTATATAGTGTTAAAAGTTAATAAATGATTTTATGTAATATATCAATATTTTTTTTTTCTTAAATAATATACTATATTTTTAGTATTATTGATAAATTAATATTGGAAAATATATGGTTGATATGTAACGATATTTTAATATGAAGTGTTAAATTTAGAGTTTAACCATATAATTACAAATATTTATAGACTGACTCTCTCGTATAAATAACACTTTTATTTATTTTTTGTAGTATATAATTTTTAATTGCAAAAATTTTTATAACCCATTGTAATTTCATATTTTCTATAATGTTTTGTATATGCTGAATATCTAATATGACATCGTAAGATGTGGTGTAATGTGGTTTATTGCCTTATTTTATATATAATATTTGCAGCTGTCCTAGTAACACTGTCCGCAGTTTGTCTGTAAAATTTCTGTATTATATGTTGTTGTCCGTATACGTTCAATCCGAGGAAATATCTATGGATTTCTTATGGATGTCCGCTGGAATTTTATATGCTGAGTGCAAGCATATCTATGGAATTTTATTAGACATTTCCTTGGATTATCCGTATATTTTCGATGATAATTTCTACGGATTCTCCTTATAAGTATTTCTCGTTTCTATTATTGAACAGAATATCCATAGAATTTATATTTCAATTTTTTGTGAGCAGATACACAGGTTTTGAAAAAAATATCTTTAGGTTGTACATGTATTTTGGCAAGTAATACTCATGAATTGTTCGTATTAGCAGAATACATTTTCTTATGACGATGATGCCAAATAGCGGTTTGATTAAGTTTTTTACAGATACATAAGAAGTTCTATGAGCACTGCGGAATGAAGATGCAGAACAATGGCAAAAATTCATCTATTGTTCATAGTTTTTTTTGTAATAAACAAGAACAAAAAAACCGCATTTAAAATCCATGAAAAGTCTTACAATATTCCTCGGAAATATATCGATTTGAGTTACTGGTTGTTTTAAAAATTATGAAAATAAATTAAAAAGAGTGAGGATTATATCTAATAGATAGATAAGCGAAATATACAAATTTTAAACCCACCTGTCTTGGATAATTGGTGAAATAAATTATGAATACAATGCCGCGTCGGATATATGTTGGTCTTATAACACTGTCATTCCAAAGATTTCAATTGACCTAAATAAAATACTATTATATTGAGTGGAAAATCTATGGACATTCATTGGACAAATTTCAAAATATCTTTTTCATAGAAAATATGTGAATTTTTTCCACTGAAATTTTCCTCATTTTTCAAACTTCGACCAAATTGTTACTATGGTGATTGTCATATTACATTCAGATAATTTATTATATTTTTTATAGCAATAGAATGCCCATGATATGTTTTCTATTATTATCGAAATGTCTTAATTATCCTATAATGGTAAGCATATATTTTACACTGTTTGTCTGTGTTAAACTTTCCTTGTTTACCATTGGTATTTGGTGGTGAAGCAAATACCATGCTTAATTTTATTATATACGTCACCATAACCAGATGATCATTTTTAATTGTATTTTATTACCTTTATCATATGTGTTAATTATCCAGAAAATATATGTTCCGTTTTTACAGGAAATTAAAATATGTTGTTAATATAAAAATTATTAATTACGGATTGCCATTGAAAATATAAAAACGATTTTCGCAAAAAAAAAATGGTTTTTTCAAAATATATTACAAAATATATTAATTATGTTGTTATTATTTTTGTGGTTCGAAAATATTTAAAGTGGGTTACTTTTATTCAGCCTATATATTATTAACTATATATTGTATCGGCTATATGTTCATAAAATTAATTATTGAACATTTTGCAGTTTGATCTTTATTTTTTATTGTTTTGTTGTATTTTTTTTTTAATTTTCGGTTTTCTTATATTTATTTAAATTCTAAAATCATAGTTTTAATGGGTTGTTAGTATATTTTTTAATAGATTAATGCTAATATATATTGATATAATTTCGTAATTATTTAAATTTTTTTTGCTTTGGTATTACAACCGATTAAATGTTTTGTTGAGTGTGGTAATATAGCATCAAAGTGTTGTTTATTAGTTCTGTATAGTAAATATTCCACCACAACGTCTAGAGCCCGTTAAATACGAATAACAATGCTTAAAAATTTTAATGACAAAATTATTAGACGCATAATACAACACATCAACAAATTTATAATAATTTATTAAAGCATTTGTGTGTGTTGGAGTGTGTGTGTGTGTACTCTCATGTAATATTTATATGAAACGATAAAGATTAAAATTACATTTAAATTAAGAATTTTTGTTCCGCAATCATAAAAATTTGTATATTTTTTTTTTTGTTTTAATATGCATTCATTATATGTATTAATTTATATACAATTTATAAATATATATCATGCGATACTTTTGCCACTATACATCATATTTAAAATGAGGTCTTACATGTCCGATATATAGTAAAACATATACTTAACATAATTGCGTTAATATCCAATATTATGTGTACGCATTTATAATTTAAAAAAAAAAAATTAATACTTGCGGTGTACTGCAAAAAAATTTTTATGTGTATATTATATAAGCCGAATATTATAAATGATGGTATGATTCAGGTGAGAAAGTGCTCTGCATTTTGTGCACATTACAGTCAAAAAATCAAAATATAAGAAAATGATTTATTTTTAACGCGCATTATTTAGTAGTAGGGGTAGGGAAATAAAAAATACCAAAATTATAATGCACTGGTATATTTTAAAACTGATGAAATTGATTTATACGCGCGATATTTGATTATCATTTATTAAACTTAAATTATTTATGATTTTTACATATTTTTTAATACATAATTTTTCTTTGGTTTTTTTTTTTTTTTCAAAGATATACACGTAATTTTAATATTACTTAAATGAAGTAAATATTTATACGCTTTTAAAATACAAAAAACAAAAAAACTAAAAAATAAAAAAAACATCGTGTGTGAGAATATTTTATTTGTAAATAAAAAACTCATGCAATAATATTTTAATACACATATTATAATAATATTATTATTGATCATAAAATTTTTGTATACATACAATTAACATTGCGTACAAATTTTTATGTTGATTTAGCAAATAAAAATAAATAAATAAATAAATAAATAAATAAATAAATAAATAAAACAGAAAAAAAAATTGTATGAATCTCGTTTAAAATATATATTTTTTATTAATTATGTAAAAAAGTAATTTATAAATAAATAAATAATAAATTAAATAAATAAATGAAAATTCACATATTATAGAATTTAAATTTAATTATTTAAATTTTATTATATATTTTATATATTTTATATTGACTCTAAAAGTCTGATTTAAATTGAAATGATTTTATATTTATTTATATTTAATTGATGTAATTAAATGCATTAATTGCGATTTCCTTTGAAAATCAGCGCACACATTTATTAATTTTATATGAATTTGTTATTTTCTTATCACAATTATACGATGATGATGATGATCATGATGATGATGATGATGATGACGATTATATATAATATTTATTTATTTATAGATTTTACTTTATCTATATTAATTTTTTTATATTTTATATAATGCGAATATTTTGCAATTGAAATTTCTAAATATTAAGAAAATTCTCATCATTATAGTTATTATTAACCAAATTCATTTAATTTATAAAAAAAACTAGTTTCATAAAATATATATATGTGCTATTAATATTTAAAGATAAATAACCAAGTACCATCATTTAACTACAGGTTGCAATATAAATTCATACAGAACTTTATCCGAATAATTATATATTATTGTTTGATAATTAACTCTATATGGAAATTGGAGTTGTAACATAAAATTCTATGTAGTAAAACTATAAATATTAATGTAATTTTAAATCATATATATATACTTTTTGATTAAGTCTTATATATCTTTTATTAATTATTATAATTTAAATTTTATATTGTGGTTTTTTTTTTGTGCTATACACAACGAAGCAATTTAATTTCTATAAATTTTCAATATATTCATCATAATTTATATAATAACAAATTCATTAATTAACGTATCCTAATCATGTCCTAAAATATATATATATTTATATAATTATAATATTATCGTTATAAAAAAAAACGAAATAAATCCGTTGTCCTAAAATAAAATATTGGAAAAAAAATTCACATAATTTTACATATAAAAAAATTTCATATGAAAAAACAAAAGAGTTTAAGCGACGAACTTTTTTTCTTCAGAATTTTTTTTGTATCTACGTAAATTTTTTATGTGAAAAAATTAACGAATGAATTTTTAAATTATTATTAATTGTTATAATATTTTTTTTAAGATATTATTAATTAATTAATATACATTTTGCTTCATAGTGACCTTGATAAAAACTGTTTTTTTTTTTTTTTTTGAATTACTTAATATTAACTGAACATAAATTTGATAATATACAATCGGTTAAGAAATTAAATATTTCAAGATTAAAATTATTACAATAGTTAAGCGCATCAAATACTTATGGTGAACATGCTCTTTCAGAAACAAAATGTAGAAATTGGTTTCAACGATTCAAGCGTAATGATTTTTTATAAATAAAAAACCACCGAAAAAGTTTAAAGACAGTGAATTTCAAGCATTGTTGGACGAAAATGATACACAAAGTCAAAAACAAATGGCTGAAAATTTAAATGTTTCAAAAATTTCCAACCATTTCGAAGATATGGGACAGATTCAAAAATGTGGAAAATGGGTGTCTCATTCATTGACTGAAAGACAAATGGAAAATCGAAAAACAATCTGTGAAATTTTACTTGCCAGACAGAAAAGAAAAACGTTTTTCTGCATCGAATTATTGTTACTGGTACTGAAAAATGGATTTATTTTGTAAATTTTAAATGCAAAAAATCATGGGTTACACCAGATCAACAGCAGCAAAATCTACTGCAAAACAAAAACGAATCGGTGAGAAGCGAATGCTTTGTGTATGGTGGAATCACAAAGGTGTGGTGTACTATGAGCTTCTGAAACCTGGTGAAACTGTTATATTCTGATTACTACCGACAACAAATGATCAATTTAAACCATACATTTAACGCGAAACGACCAGAATGGTAAAGTTATTTTGCTGCATGACAATGCACCGTCACACCAGGATAAAAACCAATTAAGGATACGATCAAAACGCTTGGCTGCGAATTGTTACCTCACCCACCATTATTCCCACCAGACTTAGCTCCTTCTGATTACCATTTGTTTTCATCGATGCAACACAATGTTGCTGACCAGCACATCAAAACACATCAGAAGAAGTCGAAAATTGGCTCTCTGTATGGTTTTCATCATCAAAAGAAGTGGAACAAGCATTTTTTTGCAAACAAATTGCAACAAAAAGTGGTCAGAATGTACAGCAAAACAATGGTGAATACTTTTGAATAAAATATTTTTATCTTTTCACTTTAAAATAAGCGTTTTATTTTCCCTAAAAAAAAAAAAAAACGATAATTTCATATTTCTTCACGTGGTAAATTAAAACCATATATTAAATTATGTTTAACTTTTCCATATAGCCATTTTTTGTTTTTATATAATTTATATTTTAATACAAAAATACGATTTATTATTATTTTATTAAAATAATTTCAAGGTGTTAGAATTACTGGAAATGGAATTGATATATGGAAAATTTTGATAATTTATTTTTTTGCCGTTCAATTATGTAAATAAGAAGCTGTACTATGTTCAAATGTAATTCATATTTATAAATCGAAGATTGTGTCGACGATAAAATGATATAGGCCTATTAAAATTAATTACTTGGACGCAGTTTGAACTCTATTTAACTAATAATAATAATAATAATTTAATTTCCGATTATTTTTGATCAGTGTGTTTTATATATATTTATATATTCATTTTTTTATTGTGACATAAATTATAATAATAATTATTTCTAAATCAAAAAAATAAAAAAAACTTGTACATAATAATAATAATATTATTTTCTCTTTTAAAACAATTTATTATTTAAACAAATTATACATTTGCATATAATATATAAAACTCTGTATACGTCCCTCTCGGTTCTGTGTGTGTATATAATATTTATTATAACTAATATAACATTTTTTTATTAATAGAATAATTAATATAAATATTAATTTTTATAGATTTTATATATACATATTTAATTAAAATTTAAAATACATATTTTTCAAAATGTTTACACACACACACAAACACAAATTTACAAATTGATTATAATGTCCTCAATTTATTATACCACATATCGTATATATATATATATATATAGAAATATAGAGAAAATAATAATAATTATAATAATAATATTATTACAGTAAAGAAATAGAAAATTATATGTGGTGTGGATAACAACTAAATCACCTCGACTAAATAATGATGATTTATTTAATTAACATATAAACCTTTCCTCAAGAATTTCGAGTATCATAACGAATGTATATAAAACATATATATATATATATTATGAATACATTATATATCAATACATAAATATATATATATATATATATCAATATAATAATATATTCATATTTGCATATGGTATACATATACAATAAGATGAGTATTTATTATAAGTAATTTATCATAATTCATTTGAATTTAAATGGTTTTTTGGTTCAAATAATGAGTTAAATAAATATCACTTATATTATTTATATATTCGTATTATTATTATTCATAAATACAGTAGCGATGTCGTAATTTAAAAAATATAATATAATATAATAAGTTAAAATAATAACAAAAAATAGTACTAATAATAATAATAATAATAATAATAATAATAATAATAATAATACCATATTATAATAAAGCGAAGAAGTAATATAAAATTTGCGTTCAATCTCAATCGCACCTTTATGTGTATATAAATACAATTTTAATTTAAACTAATATTTATATTTAAATATATTATATATTTTGTTTTGTATATAATGTAATAGTTATATTATATATTTATATATATATGGAAAAGAAAAACGTAAATACTTTGTATATGGTCGAATGTTATATGACCAATCAATGGTTAAACTGTTTTTTTTTTCTCATCGCGTCTTAAATAATATTATAATAAATAAATAAATAAATAAATAAATAAAAAATAAATAAGAATATATATAATTTTAGGCTACTCGTTTTCTAATTTTTATATTTACCAAATTAATTATTAGCATGATTTTGTGATATTTGTTATGTTATGTGGATGAGACAAACAGGCAACATTTTTAGTTATTTATTTACACACAAACACATATACACACTAGTAAATAGTCGTATATAATTCTTCTATATATAAATTTTTAATTATAATATTTATATTCTTATTTTATAATTTTTCAAATTTCATATTTTATAAATGTGTGTCAATATATACGCTGCAGGAAAGAGAACTAGTTCTAGTACCAGTAGTGTACAACTAGTTACAAAGTAAATAGTACTGGTTCCACGCTAAACCCGATTTTATATGTTGCCAACTGTTTCTTTTAACATTGAGATGTCCTACGAAAAGACAATTTTCCTCTTCCGCATTACTTTTCAACGAAGTTGAAGAACTAGTTAATTTGTAACCAATTACTGAACTATTTCAAAAATGTAAACACTTAAGTGCCTAGTACTAGTTCTTTTGCAACTACTTACTGGTTAATTTTTATATTTGCATTAGATTATGTATATTCTTTCACTAGTACTTTAACTCTTTTTTTTTAAAAAAAAAAGGTTGTATTTAATTTTAAAAACGACGTAGACAATATATTTTAATATAATTTAATATTTATTATGTTTTTAATACAAAATAATAATTTATTTCATATTTAAAAAATATTTATTTAATTATTGCAACTTCAGCTTCATTTTAAATTTACGTGCTACATCTATCGTTTTCCTTGCATAAAATATAACGTAATTCTTCGAAATATTTACGGAATGATTTATTCCCAATATACCAATCGATTAATTTCTCTTCAAAATATATTTTTGGTAGCGCTTCGTTTTCCAAAATATGCATATTGTTGGAACAATTTTTCCGCCATAAAGTTCTCGTTAGATACAATGTGCATATCTTCTTCTACTGTACTAAAATTGTTGGATATTTTGGATGGTAATTTACTTCTTTTTCACTTCACAATTACTATACATGTATTTAATACGAAATTCATTATTCACTATTAAAAATAAAATCAAAACAGTGTCTAAAAACACCACATATATTTCTATAAATTACTATAACAGTTCAAAAACATTTTTGGTGCTCTTCGTTTCGTCATATTTTTGTATTATTGCATATTTAAAATGGTTCCGATCTGTATTACTTTAGTAATAGTTCTGTAACTAGTTCTTTTTATACTATAGTTGAAGAATTATTTATACAGAACTAGTTTCAAAATTTACTGCAGGGGATTATTTTTAGGTTTTTGGACAATTTAATAATAATAAACTTTCTGAAATTTTTTTTCCGGTTGACACTTAAATACTGCATACTACTATAATTCCGGAAACCGTTTTTAATTATCTTATGCGACAATAAATTATTTATATATTGTTGAAATTTAATGTATTATATCATATTTCTATAATAATAAAATGGTATCAATACATTATATTGATGAAATTCATTAAAAAATATAAATTGAAAATAAAATAAAATATATACGTAAAAATAATAATATTCTCGCATATTTGTGATGCGGTTTTTAATAATCTTATATTTAAATAGAAATATATACATGTGTGTGTGTGTGTGTGTGTGTGTGTGTGTCTATATATAATCTCTTATGTAAAAGAAACAACACTCATGACCTATGGTAATAAATTCTAATTATAAATAAAATACACATTATTATTACATGTATCTTTAAGAATGTTTTTATAATATTGTATAATAACGTTTTATTTTAAATAATGTACAATTATATATTTTTTCTGTATTACATTATTATTATTATTATTATTATTATTTTTATTTTTTGAGTTTAAGGTCGAGCACATCATCTCTTATCAAATTGAATAATCATAAAATATTACATATATAATATAATAATACATTATAAAATAAAAAAAATTCTATATTTTCATATATAACATTTTAAAATGAATATATGTATATTAATGTGTGTATGCCTATACGCCTGTATAATAATAATAATATAAAATACATAACAATAATATTGTATCCATCCATATAAGTGGAACAATATGGATGAGAGCTAGATTTCTTAATATAAATAAATTTAAAATTTAAAATAATATATTATTTAGTTAGTTGTTATATATAATACTATACAACAGCGGCGTCGCTTGAATTTTTCGATTAGCTACACAAATCTTATATTTTCATTCCATTATTACCAAATATAATTATCGTTATCGTTACAATTGCAATTTTTCGAAAAAAAAAAATTTATCAATTCATAAATTTATGTAACCGAATATGCGTATGCAATAACCAAAATAGGATATATATTGAAATATTTTTACTGCAAAAATGTTATTATTATTGAATTTTAAAGTTTGTTTGTTATAGCAGCATCTCTCTATCATGTCAATGATTATTTCTTTAAATTCATGTTTTTGATTTTTCTCTATATAATAACATCGTGCATAAGTTTCACAGTTTTACCTGGTACTGATACTTGGTACCATTACAAGAAGAACAGTTCAATTATAGCAAGATAAAACTAAAAAAATTACCTAATGCAAAAATTTAAATAATATCAAAATCGTTAAATTAATTTAATTTTTGTAAGCAAATTTCATTCCTTATATAAAAATACATCAAATTATTAAATCATCATTAAAAACGCATAAGTGACAACATCTATTGGAGTAAATTTCAAAAATGAGCAAATTTTTAAATTTGAAAATTCGTTAAATTATAAATTCAATTACAATAATAATAATAAAAAATTGAATTTCTTTAATAATCGAAATAAATTCAATTGTTTTTTTTTCGTTTCTCATGTGTCACCTCAATTTTTTATGTCACATTTTTTTTTGTTTCGATTTTTATTATTACTATAGTTTTTGTTTTTCTTGTGTCAGTCACGTCATAGTATTAAATGAAATGAAATAGGAAAAAATAAATTACATATTAATCATTTTATTCATTTTATATTTAATAATTAATGTGTAAAGTAACGATAATCTATTATTTTAAATTTATAAACCAAATATTAATATTTAATATTAATTAACTTTTATTTTCCATAATATTATTATTTCAGTGTGTTTAGTTAATGTGTGTGTGTTTAAAAAATGCCTACAATAAATTTTAACTTTCCTTTTCCCTTGGTTGTGTTAATGACGTGTATGTGTAGGTGGTGCTCCCCGCATTTATTTCTAATTTATACATTATAATATTTAAATATTCTAATTGTTTTAATTATTTTTATTTTATTTGTTTCCCAACAATTATCAATTTAAACTATAATTAATTTTATTGGAAAAGATGGTATAGATTTTTAGTTTTTTAATAATTAAATTTTGACTTTTTCTTATGTGCAAAAAAAAATGTGTGTCTGTGTGACGCCGCCGGTGACAGAAACTTGTGTATAACTATTATTGTTCTTGTTGTTGTGTTTTTGTATTCATCATGCATTTATTAATTGTACTAAATTATTTTGAATAAATAAAAAGTAATAAACAAAATATATTTAATTTGATTTGATACAACCTTTTTTTAAATATACCTAATAAAAATAATAATAATAAAATTTATTTATTTCTTTTTTTTTTGTCTTTTTAGCTATATATAGCAATTTTGTCTTGTTATAGTTCAATTTTGTTATTTGTTATTTCAAATTGAACTGTATGTGCAGAAGAATATTCATTCTTTTGTTACCGGCTCCTATCAATTATTGCGGCCAATTTGGGAAAAAGTGAATTGGTGAGTACCTTTTTATTTATTAGTACATTTTAATTATCTTTTATATTGTTTTATTATATTTTTTATGACTCTTAATTGTTCATGGGAAAATATATTTGCGATATTTTTTACCTATATATTTTAATTTATAACATAAGAAAAAACTATATAGTAAACTTTAACAAATTGTAATATATATATAAAATACAGCCAGTGTCCAAAAAATATTGATATACAAAATATTTGTTAAAAAAGAATGAAACACTGTTTACCTTGTTTACATGTACGCAACGCCACTGATACTATATATGGTATAAATATAAAATATAGCAAGTGCACTAAATCACCTGTCGTCCTTATTTGATTTTCTTGTACATCATCCATAAGGTGAATTATATTTCAGGAACTAGAGTGCGTAATAAATATATGTGTTTCTTATATTATATATATATAACTCAATATATGTGGTGCATAAATTTATAAGAATAATATATACGATTGATGATTTCTTCTGAACAATGTGGTTTTCTGCTATATATATATATATAAAGACATATGTAAGCAAATAAGAAATATTTTAATATTGTTAATATTTGTTAAAGAAATTATAATATGCAAAGTGCACTTTGATATAATTCTATTTATTTATGTATATGTATGTTTTTGTTATAAAAATAAATATATATAGATTTATCATATAGTCATATTCTTATATATATATATATATATATATATATATATATATTCATACGCATCATTCTTTAACAAATTTATGTTTTTAATTTTGCTTGTGTTATTTTATTTGGATATATACAAAAATGCAGATATATTTATATTTCAGAATATAGAATTTTATATATGGAATATATAAAATATATGAAGATGACGTTCCGTTGTGGTTATATATTCATATATATATAAATATATATATATATATATAGTCTCATCATCCATCAATTATTTATAAAATATATATTTTTGGGTTAAAGTTCATCATTATATTTGATCGTTTCGCATATACGACTATATATATATATATATATATGCATTTGTGTACATTTGTCTTTATAACTATATATACCTATATACGTATACGTACGTTACTTGCTACATTGAAACTATTGCGTTTTTCTTTATTACAAGAAATTAATAATGGCATTATAGGTTATATAATATGTCGTTTTATCATATAAATAAATCAGTAAAATATTATCACGAATCAGGTTTTTTTTTTCTATAAATCTACTCAATTGTTAGTACATATAATACATTACATTAAAATTTCGCAGTTGTATAAATAGTCATATATATATATATATATATATATATATATATATAGCCAAGATATCACACATATTCATTTATAATCAATGACACATACAATTAATTTATATAAAATTCTTATATGATTATTGTACTGAAATTATATTATAAATATATATTTATAATATATACGCGCGGTGTTAAATTAGATTGCGCTGTGCGCTGTATTAAAATTATATAACGGATTGGTTAATAGTTTTTAATGTACTCATCGTCGCATACACATACACACACACATTTATGCAGTGTATAAATTTGATAATCCTTTTAAATCTATGCGTACAGAAATATTTAGAAAAAAAAAAACAACAAACTACAACAAAATATAATTGTATTTTTATAAATCGCAGGTTAATTCTCATGGTATATTATAGAATAGATAATTTATGATAATAAATTTAATATGAGTTCAATTTATAAATACACATACGGTCGCGAGTATATTAAGATAGATATTATGATGAGGAAACGATATAAAGGTACAATATATGAAATATATGAAAACTATATATACGCTCAGATTAATAATATTTAATTAATTTTTAAATGTTTTATTAATTATTTTATGCATATACAATATATAGTCATTGGAAAAAAAAAGACAGTACCGTATAAAATGGATATATTTCATTAATGACATGAGAATAAAATTGTATTTCTATATATCGTATTATTATTATTGTCGTCTTCTTGATCGCACATATATCGTATCTTTATAAAATTATATAGAATCTTGAATGCATTGACTTTATGCACCTATATACACCTAGAATATATGTTATCTATCTATCTATCTATTTATCTATCTATATATATATATACAATTTTATATAAAAAATATTAAAAGTTAATCTATAAATCAGTAATAATAAAATTATTATCTTAAATAATTTTCTATCATTTATAGTTTTTATATTAATTATTCTTCTAATGTGGTGAATAATCATATTTTAATATTGCAATTCAATTAGATATTCATCCGTACGTGTGTAATACACGAGATAAGCAGTATGTCGGTTTTTTGTTTTTATACGTTTATATTGAATGAAGAGAGATTGTTAATTTCTACTGAATAATGTCTTTAAGTAATTTTTAATGTGTACACAATATCAACCGCATGCATTCAACTCACGTTTTCCGATCGTTTATCGCATATACACAAGCTTATTGTCAATGCTTCCCATCGGTGGTGGTTGAATTTGAGAAATAACATTCACTATTTTTTTCCTTATAAACGCTATGTTAGACTAAATTATATGAAAAAATATTTTGGTTATTCATCAAAATAAATTTGCCGGAAAATCGGCTTTTATAAATTATCATCTATTTTATTCTATCTATCATAGAATAGATTTTTAAAATAGTTTCACTCGTTCAAAACGGTTAAGATCGATCTTCCATTCGATGTTAATTAAAATATAAAGAAATGTATGGGTAAGGTGATAAGTGACAGTCACTGTGGTGATATTCAAAAGTGATCACCAATATTTTTGGCATCATGTAAGGTGATCTGTTTTTAGATCAACGGAAAGTGATTTTTATAATTTCATTCGCGTCGGTGGTGAGAAAGAAATATATTTTGACATGTCCTTTCTTTATAATACTGCAAAAAAAAAAATTAAATCTAAAAATAAATCATAGAAATGTAATAAAAATCAAGATAATAAAATTTTAGCGGTAATAAAAAATATAAATGTTTAATTCAGTTTCGATTGAATTATATTCTTCTGGCAAAAATGGTTTAGGATTTGATTGTAATTTTCAATAAAAAATTTTATTTTTACAAATAAAACCATCACCAGTTTACGAATTAAAAAAATATAACCTTATACACAAAACGAGAGCTATCACCTGAAAATCGTCAATTTTTGGTGATAGTCACTGCCATGGCCGACGCAAGATTTATAAAAGGTGATAGCTCTAGTAACACACTGTCCGTAGTTTGTCCACAAAATTTCCGCATTATATGTATAGTAGTCCGTAGTTTAAATCCGAGGAAATATCTGCGGATTTCTTACGGATGTCCGCTGGAATTTTACATGATCAGTGCAACCCTGTCGATGGATTTTTTATAAAAAATTTTCTTGGATTATCCGCATATATTTCCGATGATAATTTCTACAGATTCTCCTTAGCATTATTTCTCGTTGCTATTATTCCAGAATATCCTTAGAATTTATTTTCATATTTTTTGTGAGCAGATCTACGGATATTGACAAAAATGCGTCATACGACAAGTTTGTGCACTTGCACAAAAATTTTGTTATAACAGGTTATAACTTGTTGAAACAAAATTTAATGTAATAAATACTAAATAAATATATAAAAAGTTAGATATATTTATAATTTCTTATGCAAAAAATAATTTAATTATAAAATTAAACTAATAAATTTGTAGTATAATTTTGTAGAAATTTGACAGATAAAACGCTTACATAAACAAGAAAGAAAATTTCGCGGATAAAATCCATGAAAAGTTTTGCAAAATTCCTCGGATATATATCGATTTGAGTTGCTGGTTGTTTTAAAAATTATGAAAATAAATTAAAACGATATACAAATTTTGAACCACTGTCTTGACTAATTGGTGAAATAAATTATGTATACAATACCGCGCGGATATATATTGGACATATTACCCTGACAATCCAAAGATTTCAATTGACCTTGAATAAAATACTATTATTTTAAGTGGAAAATCTATGGACATTCTATGGACAAATTCCAGTATATCTTTTCGATGGAAAATATGTGAATTTTTTCCACGTAAATTTACCTAATTTTTTAAAGTACGGACAAATTGTTACTAAGGAGTGACCTTACATGATTTCACCCCAGTCTAATCGAATATGATGAATATATATTGTCACCGAATATATATTTTGTTAAATTATTTGCTATGTTAATGCGGGGTGTTATTTAAAATAAAAGTAAACATAAAATCGCATTTATTCGATATGTAATGATTTGTTGATCGAATCGAAATACTCAATAGACACCGCCTGGCCAAATCGATTATTGTGAAAATTTCAAGTATTTGTTAAACGTCATATATATATATATATATATATTTAAAATTAATTGACACATTTGGTCACAGAGTGTATGTCTGTGAAATGACAAATTTTGAAAAATGATAAAATGAATTTTTTAAGGATCAAGTTTTATTTATTTATTTTAATTTACTCCGATTGTTTCACACCATTATTTTGAGCTATACAATTTTTATATTATATTGTATTTACACACCAATATATTTTTGTTTTCTAAATGAGTACATTATCATCAACAACCCTGCAAAATTTCATTGGAAATCAATCTCTCTATCAACTATATATATATTTAGATAAATTATAGATTTTTCATATTATTGCGTTTATTTGTTGCCTCATTGTTTTGATGTATTTGTCTGCAGCACGGGTCGAACACTTTTATAATAAAAATAGAAAATTATATTATAACACTTTAGAAACTATTGTAAAAATCAATTATATGTATGAACAACTGAAAAATAAGATAATAAATAATTTATAAAATCATAAACATATTTATACTGCGGTAATGTATATTGGATTGTAATACATAAATAGTTTATTTAACGATTTTGCATTTTATTTAAAATTAAAAGAAACAATATTTATTTTTTTTCTATAAATAATTCATATGGTGCAATTTATACATAAATATTTATTGTGCGAAATTGAACTTTTGACACCTGGTTTTTTTGTTATTGTGCCTCTTAAAAAATATAAAAACCAATGTTTTTAAAATTTGTATACAACAAACATGTTTGTAAAAAACAGACAAAAAATTATATATAGGGAATGTTATACAATATATTCTAAAAAGAAGAAGAATTTTATAAATAATATAAAATAATGCAATAATAAAAGAAGACGGAAAAAGCACGTGGCAAGTGTCTTCGTTTTATAAATATTGGATAAATATATATATATATTTAGCACTTAAATTCTGACTAAACCGTTTATGCATATGTGCATTTATATATATTATAATATGTATAGAAATTATATATATATATATAGGTATATGGCTATAACCCGACAAATCATATATATATATATAGGTATTAATATTAGCGGCTGATTTGCCTTTGATGAATGAACGTATATAACAAATAAAATATTTACAAAGGCACATGATGTTTAAACTAATTCACACATTAAGCACTTCTCGCACATAACACAATTATATTGGATATAAATATATATATATAATATAATAAACACAACCTATAATGCGAGGAGATTTATTCTAGTTTATATTATTCTGGAAAATTAATGTACCCATATAAATATAACTACAATAGATATTGTATATATAAGTCTATTTGTATATATAATCCTATATATATATATTACAATATTAACTACAATGCCTATATGAATATGGATATATATAATACAAGGAGATATATACGAAACAAATAAGAAGATGAATGTTATTTTAAAAAAGTTTATTTGTCAATAATATTAAGTTTAATATTTTACTATATTTAATTTTCTCTAAATATACAATATAATACACATATGCGTTTATAGCGTGTGTATAGTTTTAATGTAAAATAATAAAAAAAGAACTTTAAAATAACGTTTATCTCCTCATATATTTATTTATATTTGCTAGTTAACTTAGTTAATTGTTTTTACATTTTATTATCATCTATTTTTTTAACAATAATATGTACCGAAATCCATATATCCATAAATATACCGCGTGATATAAATACAAGTTTGGTTTTATTTTCATTATTTCAATTATTTCTATATAGTTAGTTATATGTAAATGGATGTGTTTTTATATATGTGTGGACATTGTGTGCGGTATATTCTTATTTTTTTAATATATTGATATGTCCCTTTTCTCCTTTTTTTTGTTTCCTTGTGCTAAACATACATGCAAAACTCTTTTTAAATAAAAATTTATATATTACCAAATTCACGAGTTTGACAAATTACCAATGTGTATATATTTCGAAATACCATTTATATGGATATAGATAAAAGGTTAAGAATAAGTCAAATTTACATGTGTGCCTGGATATATTTATATTATATTCTATTCTACAATATATAGATCTTTTAGAGTTTAGCTGATTTTGATATATAATATTTGTATAATAATTTTATTACAATATTTATATAATATTATGAAAATATTGGTGGCCAAAATTATTGTACATATGTAAATTAATAATTATATTAAAAACAATTGTAATATCTTAAAAAGATTCGTTCTATTGGAATTTTTGACGCATAAATATAGTGTGTATGTGAGTAATTTTCTGTTTATTGAACATAAAACACATACAATGGGTTAAATTTCCAAAAATTTACACTAGATCACTATTAATTTTTTAGGAATTTGGCCTATATATGGCATATGGATATAATTTTCCTATATGAACTTAATAAAAATTGTCCATTTATAATTCGTAGTAATTATAAACTTATGTACCAAATTTAATAGGTGACTGAACCACTCCTATGTCTGAGTATAGTTTTCGATATTTATATATATAGGAACTTCATGAAAATTATTCAATTTAATCCTGTTCGTATATATTAAATTTATTAATCATTTCTATTTTACATAGGAAATTTTTCGGTATTTAATTTAATACATTTTTGTTTGCTTATGGAATATAAATAAATTAAAACGAATATCTTTGAAAATATGGTGTCTGCACACACATTACTATCACCCATATAAAAATAATAGAATTATATGAAAACGTCTATCTTTTGTTAATTGTAGTGTACAATTGGTAAATTGTTATATACTCTTATGCGGCGGAGTAATTTACCAACTTGGATGTAATGAAAGGTTTATTCGATGACATAAAGCTCCACTTGGAGTAATTTATAACTAGAAAATATATTAAATTTCATTGAAATCGATAATGAAATTACCAAATTTCAATGTTCCACTTAACCTACCACGATACATCATTAGATTTAAAAATATTCAGAATATATTTTTTCGTTGTGTAATAATTGTATATTAAATGGATATTTCATTTTGAGAAATATAAACAAGAAAACAAAAAGATAGATATAGGAAATAAGTTTCTCTCTAGATGCAAAAGTTAATTTACATAAAAATAACTTATTCTAATGTTGACTTCATTATGCAAAGATTAATATAAATTATATGAAAATTTAGTGTGCAGCATAGTATAGTAACAGATTACTCCGCAATTAATGATTTTGTAATGCGAGCACATAATAGATGATAATCGTTTGCAAAAATTATTTTTGAATACATTTTGAAGCAGTATAAACTATAAATTGAATTAATTAATGCATTAGATAAATTAATAATAATACTGGATACTGTTATTTTTAACTACTGCCTCCATATATGTCTTTACTTATTTCTACTAACAAAATAAACAATTAAAAACGAAAACAAAACACAAAAAAAAAAAAGTAACCATTGAAAATATTATAAAACTAAAAACAACAAATAATAATAATAATAATAATAATAATAATATATTGATGCGGTGGATAAACAAAATAAATATAATGGAAAATGTATATTCAAAGTTAGTTAATAAATACAATCTGAAGAAAAGGCAAAATATCAAAATAAAACGAAAAATTCCTATATATACTAATTCTAACACAAATGCTTATAAGTTGTTTGTTTTTTAATTAGCTCGCATTCATCGAGCTCTTTTTGAATAAATAATTTTCCATATGTACATACATCAGCAAAACGACTAGAATTCACTTAAAACATTTGTGCGTAGTTATATGTATGGCGAGAGGTACGCACATACATAATATAGTTATGTTTGTTGTACACGCATCTATACGCGTACAACTATAATAATGAATCCATATTATATTAAAAGCCATATATTAAATATAATGAGTGTTTTATTTTAAATATATTTAGAACTAATGATTGAGTAAACATTTTATTTTATATATACACAATACAATACACAATATATATTATATTATTTATTTAAATATGAAGAAAGAAATACGGTGTGTTGTATATAGCTACGCATTTTTATTATATATTATATGTGTGTGTGAGTAAATATATTAAGAAAATAAATGAATATTTTAGTTCAATTTACAAAATATATAAAATATGGTAATGCATATTTACGACAAAGTGCTATCAAATATATATTTTATATGTAATCATTTTAAATAGTATATATTGACATATAGCAAAACTACAATAAAATATACGGCGTAAAAAATGCAGATTATTTATAATATGATTTTTATTTTTTTATTCATAACAATGTCTCCAATTCAACGGGCTAACATCATTCTATAGCATAATTTTTCATTAAAAAATGTATTTTTGAACATATGCTTAACAGAATAGGACAAGATTAGCACAGCTATACATAGAAAAATAAAATACACACTAATAAAAATTATTTTAAAGTCGCTCTTTATCATATACATCTTAAATATGCCGGTGGAAACTGCGTCTTCATGTATATATATCTGTCCATATTATTAATTCAAATACAAACAATCATAAATTGGGAGTCAAAGAATTTATAAAAAAATTATCATACGTATTTTTAGAAGAATGGTGATTTTTAATTTTTTATTTATCCAATAATCTTTACGTTATGGATATTTTAATTTTGAAGAATAAAAATTTTCTATTTCATTGGAATTACATTATTTTGTTATTGTTATTGGTGTTGTCGTTATCTGTCGTTATTGATTATGTTTATAATAAAATACAATGTATATTTTTATTGGGTTATGTGTATATGTTTAATGCTATAATAAATTTGCTATAATTATATTATGAACAGGGTGTCCACAAACTTTTTGCAATGATTCATCAAATCATTATGTTCGTTTTCATTAATTCCTATATACATTTGCTTACAATTTTAAGAAGGCGAATGTCAGATGAACCTTATACGTGTGTGCTAGTTCTATTTCTCGATGTGCAACGTATTTTACAAAACAATACAAGATTCATGTATATATATATAGCATTAAAAACAATTGTTAACATTAACATCAGTAGGCATTGTATTTTCTGAAGAATTTAATAAAGAAATACACATTTCATCTTAAACAGACAACAGTTAGAGAAAATTCAAAAATAATGTAATTTATTTATCAAAAATGCATATAAAATAAAATGAATTATTAGAAATAACACAAGACGCAATCCTGTCACGCTGCTACAAAATAGTTGAAAACTATGTTTCAAGCACAATTGCTATAAGAACTTTTTTTAAGTATATCAAAAAGTCGCACTCTAACCGAATTGAAATTATTTAACAAGTCCCAATTCTCGAACGCTTCTCTCATATGACTCAAGCACAATTGCTATAAGGGCTTTTTTAAAGTATATCAAAAAGGCGCACTCTAACCGAATTGAAATTATTGAACAAGTCCCAATTCTCGAACGCTAGTCTCATATGACTCAAGCACAATTGCTATAAGGGCATTATTAAAGTATATCAAAAAGTCTCACTCTAACCGAATTGAAGTTATTGAACAAGTCCCAATTCTCGAACGTTTGTCCCCTTATAAATCAAACAGCACAAATATACAATAAAATAACGTATTTGAGTTCTTTTATGGTTATATGTTTTCGCACAAGAGACATAAACGAGAATGTCCTTATTGTTAGTGCATTATGTTTATGTGTCGCTGATTGTTGGACATTGTCAATGTATGATTGTATGATCTATATATATATATATATAGATTAGCACCTATGAGTTATTAAGTCAAACCCCTAAATTGTTGTATTGCTTTCAAAATATTACCTATACAAATAACTTTAATAAATGTATATAGATAACAGATATAAATAATGTATCTAAAAAGTATCTAAAAATTATAGATAAAATTATTTTCTATCTTTATCTGTATCTTTTTTTTTTATCTATATATTTATCTATAGATAATTTAATTTTAAAGTATCTGTATTGTATGTAATAGATAAAAAAAAAAAAAATTATCTTTATGTAACTCAATTACACTATATATTTAACATTTTACATTATTATTAACACACATTCACATCCTTCTATTTAATTGTCGATTTAATAATAGAAAAATCAATAGTAAATTTTCTGCGGTACATATAATTTGTATAGCTTTGATCAAAATTTATTTATAATTCGTGCAAAATTAATATTTATAAATATATAATAGTTAACACATGCACATTACACATGATCATTTTTTAATTGTTTTTATATTATATATATATATATTCACAGATAAAGATTATTATTATTATTATATGTTAATCATTCCATTACACAATATAATTTATATATAATTTTACATATTATAAAAAAAGATATCTATGAATACGAAAGTTTATATTTAAATCATATTCTTATTGACAAATTTATAAATACATAAATTATAATAATATTAAAATTTTAATCACGCATTTTATGTAGTTTATATATATATATTTAATAATATGATGCGGAGGTATAATTGATTCAATTGTTTACATTTGGGAAAAAAAAGAGTTAATAATTGTTTATATGGTAACATCTTATATAGCCAGCACACACACACACACACACACACACCCGAACACTGTAAGCAGCTATCCGTATGGTATAGCTTCTATATATACATAAACAATTCTAAATACATATGTTTGGCCGTTGGCGCCCATATTTAAATATATCTACTATTAAATGGAAGTTTATAAAACTAAATACGGATATTTTATCTTATTTTATTTATTTAACATAACTTCTCTTGATATGGATATGTTCTATAAATTGATTCCTGTATACCATATATTATGTATATAGAAAGAAAAATATAAGTTACGTTAATGTGTGCTCACAATTATGTATAGAAGAAAAGAAGAAAAAAATAAAAAAATAAATAAGATCACGAATTGGTTCATGAATGTGATTTTAACACCATATTAGCAAATGATACGAAAAAAAAAAACCCATTTCTAATCCATATAGTAAAATAAAATACATATATAAAATAAAGAGTATATGGTTACGCGATACTTATCTTTATCCTCTTATTATGTAGACTACATATATTTTTTTATATTATTATCCACTTGTATATGCATATACTTTTGCTAAAATAAGTTTAAGTTACCATACCCCATACGCGAGAAATATCTATACAATAATATACAAGAAATTTAAACCGATGGTATATGGTATATAAAAAAAGTGTCTTCTTTGTAATTTTATTCAAAAGAATTTGTCATGTTTGCAATATAGTTTTGTCGTTGTCATTTTTATTTTTATTTTTATATCTATATATATATACATTAACTTTTATATACATATATATATATATATATACCTTCCACTTATATACTGATACATTTTATATATAATAGTATTTCTGTGTGTTAAAAATTATTGTAAAATTATTCACTAAATAAATACACGTATACGTATATATTTCAAATTGCATATTTGCATACTATACACGCATTATATTTCCATATAAATACCATATATTCGGTGTCTCACAATGTGGTAGCAAAGATAAAACAGTTTATTTACTACAAAAGAGATATGACTTGACGAATGGACCTGCAGCTAACTTAACATTTATAAATTATACAATAAATGTTTATAACATATATTATATAAAAGAAATATATATATATATATATATGTGTGCGCGTTGTATTAATATAAGATGATGGTATTAAATGCACGATATATTCGAGGACATCCTCCCACACACAATACTTAATATCATGTTAAAAATGTGTTTTTTATTTTATCCTTTTTATTTTTTCTATATATATTATATTATTCTTTATTTGCGATAATGTTTTCATATGAATATATATTGTAGTTTTTACGTATATATTTATACAATATATAGAAATGGTTAAATTTTGTCGATGATTGCATATATGTATTTAATATGTTGTTGATATATAATGTTACATAAATATTATATTTATTCATAATATATGTTAATATATAGTATATTATTTTATAATATTTGCTTATATAAATTGTTTGTATTGTTATGTATATGGCATATTTTTGTTTGAATTATTTTTTTATTGTATCATATAAATAAAGATCATTTCACAGCTGGAAATACCATATATATTACAGCAAAACTAAATAAATCGAAATATATATGTGACACTATATTTTATATTTTGTTTAAATTATAAATAATAATTTTATAATAAATATGTAAAAGATAAAATTCATTATTATAAAATATAATGATTAGTTTGTGTGTGTGTGTCCTTTGGACAATATATACAATTTCTATATGTATTACCAATGCATCTTATATATTAGTATAAATATATGTTCTTAATTTTTAAAATATCTAATATCTATATGAGATTTTGATCAGTTAAAATTCTTAGAATTTTTATATAAATATTTACTTTTTCATCTATATTGTTATAAATATTGTTTCATATATGCTAATTTCAATATCCAATTTTATGGTACAATCTTTGGAACAATATAAAATTCAGTTATTTGTATTGTATGGTTTCAAAAAGTTTGCCGCCTTCATTATGCTCGCCATTTTGATGACTATACGAAATAAATGGATGCTGTGTAGGTGGTTAAATCTTGGAAAATACTATAAATAGTTTTCCTTACAATATGAAATATTAATTTATAATCGAACGAAATAGTTTCGAAACGAATTTTGATGTTTTCTACACACAGAAAAATAAAATTTTAACACAAAATAAAAACTATTTAAATCAAATGTATATTTTAAATAGAAAAACTGATAGATTTTAACCGAATCGTGTTTGATTTTAAATCAACATTGAATTTCTTCTGAAATCAAAATGATTGAAAATTAAACTTTTAAACATAAATTGTCTTAATATAAATACGTGATTTCTATTTGAAGATTGCGCTATTCTTTTTAATCTAAATAATTTAATTATTTGAATAGTGACTATTTGATCTTGTCAAAAATTTAAATGTTTATATTATTTAATTCAAATATAGATTAACTTAACATCAAAAATAAAGATACATTTTAACTATCAAGAATTATTATTATAATTTTAAATATAGAATATCTTCTTATAATTTCAAAAACAAATTTTGATTTAACATATGTTAAATAGGTTTCTGTGATAAGGAAAATATATATAATTTCAACAGTTTTCATTCCAATTATGTTTACGAAATGTTACCTAAATAATGTTTATAAATAAAAGATATTTTTTTTTCATTTCACAAAAACAATTTAAATAATTTATTTATTAAATTAAAATCAAATAACAACAAAAATTACATTAAAACATTGATGATCGCAATTAATTTTGCATCAAAATAAAACTTTACGCTCTCAACTATTTGTCAATTCGGAAAATAATATATAAATGAATAATAGGTCTATCGAATATTCGCTTAATTTAAATATTTCATACAAATTTAGCAGCTCAAAATGGTCTGAGAAGAACATCATTAACATTTATTATATGTTTCCATATAATTGCAACTTATATCAATTATCGCAATTTTATTTAAATCCATGACCTCGCCGAATAATTACATAAAAATTTCACTTATTTTTCACCTATAATAATATAATAAAAACAAGACGCAAGACAAATCTTACGATTTTTTAATTATCACTATCAAAATTTATATTTAAATAATTTTATAACTTCTTTTATTAACTTTATCATATCGATTGTCACGCATTTTTGCTACTCTTTCGATATTTAACAATATGGAATGCGAAAGCAGCTTACGTTAGGCATGAGCATTTTTTGTTAAAAATGATTTCTATATTTAATTTAAAATTAAACTCAATTCAGTTAAATAAATGTTCGTTTTTAAAATAATTTATTATTTTATGGCTTCAATTTAAATTAAATACAATATTTAATTAAAATAAAATATTATTTGATTTAAGAATTCCAAAAATTATTTTTCTTCTTAAAATAAAAGAATGAATTCAATGCATTGCACCTTTTATTATAAATATTCTTTCTAGTTATTATAAAATAATTTTAACTAAATTTTAAGCAGTTTCGATCTTATTTCGAATGTGTATTTTTCTGGGCATATATACACAAAAAAAAATTGATATTTATAAGTGGGCGAACCGTGGTCATACTTTAACGGTGGACTGTCGTGGATATTAAAATCCTTTGAATAGAATCCACTCTATGGATATATTCTGCCTCGCCTATAGTCACCACAATTAATGATAGTGCGGGCTTCTGTTTTATAAGTGCAGTATATTTTTTTTTACGATATATAAATAAGTAATAAAAATTAAAAAAGTTCAATTGTGGGAAAGTTATTCAAATATATATAAATTATACTACCGCATACTCGATCTTCACACATATATTGTATATTTTCTTTTTATTTTTTTGAAAAATATTCAAATGAAGATGTAACTTACTTGGCAATATACATAATATATCACTTACTTATATGGTAATATTAACCTATTAATAAAAATGTGTATATATAAAATAATATTTAAAGAATTTTTTATTATTTCCATTTCATTTGTGTGCGTAATATATCATTCTAGGAAATAACTATATAATCCATATAATATATATTTATATATAGAAGTTACCCGCATATTGTAAATACAATATATATGCGCATATATAAGTATTGTAATAATAACTGTTAAGCTATTCGTTTAAAATTTTACCATATAGAAAACTGAATGCATATACGGATATGGATTCAAATATATATATATATTTTTATTACACACCTGGGCTATACCATATAAATATTGTATATATATATATATAAAGTAAAAAGAATTTATTCTTATGTGTCAAAGAAAAAAAAATAACCACAGATATATATTTATTTTTCACATACATTTATTGTCCGGAATAATTAACACCCAAAAATTAACAAAAATTTAAAATAAATCATTTTTATTTTTTTACTTTTTTCTTTAATAATTATATAAAATATAATATTTGTTGTTTTTTTGGTGTATATATGGAATTTTATTTGCTCAATTTCTTTTGATAAATTTTCAAAAGAAAATTTTTAACTCATTAACATATAATAAATACATTTATTATTTGAAATATATTTGAAGAAAATTAGCATAATAAAATATGGTTAATATATGCGTAAATATTTTTACAATAAAGTTTTTCTTCAATATTATATTTATATATTATTTAAAATAAATTATATATTATTTAAAATAAATTATATATTATTTAAATAATAATATTGGGATTGGTAAACTATATAATCTATATTGAATTGATGTGAACCATAACGTTGCGGTGTTTATACTAAAATTTCCAGATATTGTATAATTAGAATAAATCAGAATTTTAAAATATATATGGAAATGTAAATAATTTTTTTTATATAATACACATTCAAAAAAAAAACGAATGTGTTAATAACTTTTAATAATGTAATTTTGATCACAATATATATAACTTAGTTGAGATTGCACAATATATTAATTATATATATTCATATTTACTTATGATTTTATAATATTTTATTTCATTTTTTAGAATATATTACATTATATTAGTTTAATTATAAAAATAATAAAATTTAAAGAAAAGCAACTGTTACGTGTATATGGAAAGTGGGAAAAAAAATGTAACAATTAAAACGGGCAAAATATTGAACACGAGCTACTTAAACTTTGCCACAGTGGTATAAAATTTCCTATTTACTTTTATATATTTTTCTATTATTTTATATCAGTTTTTATTTAACTTAATTCTATATACGATTATCGCAGCCATTCAATATACTATATTATATAAAGTTTTGAGTTTGTTTGCTTTGAATGAAATAATGTTTTCATCTTAATATAAAATATATATTATGTTTGTTACAAGTCAGTATTATCATCAGCACAATTATAAATTCATCGAAAGGTTTGCTATAATGTTAAATTATAGAGTATTGTGTTTTATCAATAACAAAACGGCAGAGCTACATTGACGTTACATTTACTTTATAAATATAAATTTCAATATTAATAAAACCATAAGATAGTCGAACTAAAAATTACTGCCCTATAATATGTGTACATGTACTGTATGAAATTCAACGAATGATTGTGGATTGGATTAAGGTAAACTTAGTTAAATTTTGGAAGACATTGCAATTCGTTTTATGGACATCAGGTAAAATTGTACGGTGTAATTAGTCAGCTGAAATCGAACGAAAATTTTCAATTTTTAAATTGTAGCTATACGATGGTAATTAAAATCAATATTTAATAAATAAAAAAAACATAAAGTCATATGTTACTAGTTTGCCTATAATGAATTGAAATGGGTTAAACACTTATTCATTTTATTACATAAATTTTATATTGGTATATAAAAAGTCAGCTAATTACTTTTATAATATAAATTTAAAATATAAAAAAATTAATTTTTGTTTTTACCATATTTACAAATGTTATGTTATGCAATTAATGTAGTCACTTTCATATATATATATATGTTATACGTATACGTATACGTATACGATGCGATGCAATGATCAAGAACATGTGTTAATAATTTACTAAACACATTTAATAACCTGCAATGTATGATAATTTCGCAGTATTACAATTTCTATGCCTGTTAATATTTAATAGTTTTTGTTTTTTTTCTCTAAACTATTATTATTATTATTATTATTATTATTATTTTACTTACGTCGTATTTGCTAATTATTATTTTTATATTACATTTATTCATCGCATTTATAAGTTTATTTCATTCGATTTCGAAAAAATTATCATAACATATATACAATTTGTCGTATATTTAGTTAATTATTTAATATAATGCAACTAATTTATGTACTATGTTGCAATTTTATTTTATATTTATATTATATCGTCGACATATCGCACACCGCACGTTTTCCTATATATGTTATTGTTATTATTTACAGATTTATATATGGTTTTGTCAAAGTGCACTTTACATTTATAGCCAAAAATTACATATTTATAATAATATGAGATAAATATTTAAATCGTAAAATTGTTATACAAATAATATAGGAAAAATTATTAGACAATTTATATTCTTATGTGTCTGTTTTTTTTTGTATTCCCTACAGTAACACTGTCCGTAGTTTGTCCGTAAAATTTCTGCAATAGATGTAGTAGTCCGTAGTTTCAATCCGAGGAAATATCTATGGATTTCTTACTGATATCCGATGGAATTTTATATGATAAGTGCAACCCTGTCCATTTTTATAAAAAAATGTGCTTGTATTATCGGTATATTTTCGCTGAATTTGTATTATTCCACTGAATATCCGTAGAATTTATATTCACTTTTTTTTTTTTTTGAACAGATCCACGAATTTTGACAAAAATACGTCATACGATATTTATATTTTCTAATTGTAAAAAGTAATTTAATTGTAAAATTAAAATAAAAAATGCATAGTATAATTTTGTAGAAATTTGACAGATAAATAAGAAACAAAGCGCCGATAAAACGGATGAAAAGTCTTACAAAATTCCTCGGAAATATATCCATATGAGTTGCTATGGTTGTTTATGAAAATTATGGAAAATAAATTAAAAAGAGTCAGAATTTTAGCTTGATAAGCGAAATATACATAATTTGAAGACCCACTGTCTGGGATAATTGGTGAATTAAATTATAAATACAATACCGCGCCGGATATATGTTGGACATATTACCCTGACAAAATCCAATGATTTCAATTGACCTATAAATAAAATACTATTATATTAAGTGGAAAATCTATGGACATTCTTTGAACAGATTCCAATATATCTTTTCCATGGAAAATATATGGATTTTTTCCACGGAAATTTTCCTCATTTTTCAAAGTACACGGACAAATTGTTACTAGGGTCATACTTTATTTATATATATATTAAAATATGCGTATATTAACATATTGACTTTATCTATTATATAACATTTTCTTGAGGTACAGATTCAAAAATTTCTGCTCTGCAAATTATCAAAATTGTTAAAACACAATTTTTAATTAATTATACCATTTAATTTAAACAGAATTTTTCAAATACTTTAATTTAATTCATTTTCAATATTTTGATATATAAAAATTTCCAAGTTTTGACTCTTATGTGTTTTTGGGGAAAATAAAGCCGAAGATTTCTAAGATTTGCTTTCGGAAGTAATTTGATGTAACCGATTAACATTGTCTATAGCTATTATAATCATATATATTGGGTTGAATTATTGAATGTGCAGTTTATACTTTTGAAAAACATATAGAATTCATTGGATTATCTTTCTTATGGTATAATTTGCAATTTAATTTTAAATAATAGGTATCTTCGAGCTGTTGTCAATTCTTTCATCTTAACTGTATACAAATTAAAAACGTTTCAGTCATTTCATGATTTTGATTTTACAATTCTGATTTTTTTTTTTAAATATTATTTATAATGAAACCTTTGAATTTAGATTATTTTTATAATTTTGGAGACCTCACTATAACTTTTTCCATTATCTACATATATTTAATTCCAATTTTTAATTATAAATTATATAAATATAATTGTTAATATAAGTATTTAATGGTTTTATATAAATAAATAAATAAATAAATAAATAAATAAATAAATTTAAAAACATGTCACACATTTATTTATAATATGCCATTTCTTACTTACTTACTTACTCAATGCCGTTATAACCCAGATGCGGTTTTAACTTTCTCCAACACGCTTTTCCAACCTGACCTATCCGCAGTCAATGTCTTCCAATCCCGAATTTTAAGGATCTTTATATCATAGTTTATTGCATCTAGCCATCTCGCCTTAGGTCTTCTGGCCCTTCTTCTACTTTCTGGATTACCTGGATTCAACAGTTTTTTCGGCACACGTTCCTCCTTCATGCGTACTACGTGTTCAAGCCATCTCAATCTATTTTGATTGTTTTGAAAATATTTGGTTGACCGTACGTTCAATTTGTCTAATTTAAAATTATATCTTCGCTTCCTATACCATTCTGTTTGATTTGACAGCGCCATTATATGCCACGGAGTACCTTTCGTTCGAAAATCCGAAATAAGAACCATTTCTATAATTTTATATTTTATGTGCATAAATATATTATAATTTGTCTATTTTAATTCTATATAAAAAGGATGGATGGCTGATAAATAAATGATTTCTGTTTTTCTTAATAAATTAAATAATACATTTTAAATATTTATTTATAGATCATATTTTAAAATTGACATCATTAATATTGCGCGCCTAAATTATATACTTAAATAACATTTTTTTTTTAAAAATGATGTCATTGAATTTTTGTATTATTTCCAGAAAAAAAAAAAAAAGGATAAAAAGAAATATTTCAAAAATTTAAATTTTATAAATAAATAACAATAAAAACAGATTATTCAAAGAAAAATCTTTCGTATTTTACTTCTCATATTTATAAACCTTTGAACTTATATTGTATATATTTACTCTTATTTACTATAATAATATAGCACACATACCTCCTCCTCCTAATACTATAAATTAATTTCGTATATTGACCATCATCGTATACAAAAAAAAAATAAAATTTACACATTTTTAAACAGATAACATATCCGGCACAAAATCATCAAAACATTTAAATTTTAATTTATTATAGTGAATTAGTCAGCGAGAGCGCATATATATGTTCTTATGAATATACCATCACATAATCTGTATTGATGTGCGATGTGTATTTTATGTGTTCGCTATTCAATAAATCACATATAACTATCATAATACGATACATATGTTATGTATACTATATTATAGATACATACAACACACACACACACATAAATAAATATTTAAATTTATACATAATAAAAGATCTTATTGAATCAGTTTATTATTAATACTGATGATCTCATTAATAATAAAAAATAAAACCAAAAAAAAATGAACACCAAATAGTCAATTTAACCATTTATCTTTCAAATACACACTGTATATATATATATAGATATAGATATTATGTTGGTATATCTATGCATATTTTTAAGTATTTTATATATATATATATAGATATATGTTATATGTATATTATGTACACAATGTATATTAAAATGTTGTTCATATTCAGCTTAACTGCTGTTAAAAATTATGTATATTATAACTGACTGTTGCTTTATTATATTATTGCTATTATTGTATATTTATTACTGGTATTAAAAAATTTTATATATATATATATAGGCAATTTTTTCCCATACATTCCATTACAAAATTGTATTTATTTTGTACCGAATATATAATATTATATATTAAAATATATATATTATTAAATGTTGTTATACAGAGAATTAAGTACGCATATGTAATAGATGTATATATATAGGTATTTATGTATTATTATATAAAAGTATATAAGTTAAAATAATAGAAAATGGTAAACAGTGGTTTTTTTCTGTATTTATATAATATTATAATATTGTATGGTGGATTGTAGTGTGGTAGAGTTAAGATACATATAACATATATATGTACAATATATAAACCAATGAAGAAGATTGGTGTTCGATAAGGATGTCTATTTAAAAAATTAGACCCGCAATGATAGTGTTTATTTTTCATTTTTAAAAAAAAATGTTTTTTCTTTCATTAAACAAATGCCTTGTTGTTGGTATATTTTATTATTATTATTATTATTATTTTATTTATTATTATTATTGTGTGTGTGTGTGTGTGTGTGTGTGTTGAAATATTAAACATGTTTATACAATTTTAATGGTTAAAAAATTGATGTTGTTGTCATTTTTTTTTTATTATTTTATCTCGCATTTAAATTATTATTATTTTTTCTTTTCTTATTTTGGTGTGTCTATAATATTATATACAATAAATTTACAAATTAGAGTATGCATTTTTGTGTTGTTTTCAATTAAGATTAATTTGATATATTATATAGACAAAAATTATTAATCATATATTCTTATATACGTATACGTATGTATACAGTTACAGCTACGGTCAAAATAATAAAAATAATAATAATACAGTTGGTGACGAAATAATTACTTTGTATATATTAACAAAATGATGAAAAATTGTGAGTCTGTGATAAAAATTTGCTCTATATAATGAACCGAATCCAAAGCGAGGAAAAACACAACAGTCAGATGGTAAGGTTATGGCATCAGTATTCTGGGATGCGCAAAGTATAATATTCATTGATTACCTCCAAAAGGGCCAGAGCATCAACAGCGATTATTATATAGCCTTGTTGGATCGTTTAAAGGATGAAATCGTTAAAAAACGGCCCCATTTGAAGAAGAAAAAAGTGCTGTTACATCAAGACAATGCACCGTGTAACAAATCAATGAAAACAATGACAAAATTGCATGAATTGGGCTTCGAATTGATTCCGCATCCACCGTATTCACCAGATCTATCACCCCCATGCAACTTTTTCCTGTTCTCAGGCCTTAAAAGAATGCTCGCTGGAAAGAAATTTAGCGCCAATGAAGAAGTAATTGCCGAAACTGAGGCCTATTAATTGTTTTTATATACAAATTTTATACCTTGAAATCAATGGCATATTTATGAAAACGTGAAAGAAAAAAAACGAATATAAATAAATAATATATATACAAAAAGACATAAGCCCAAATTTTTGCATTAATTTTTATTTCAGTTCGAAGAAGTAGATGCGGGTTAAAAAATGTTCGTACGTGTCAGTAAAATAATAATAATAATAATAATAATAATAAATAATGGTGTGTATTTGATTTTTATATTTTTATTCATATATGGACCTAATAATATGACAAACTACTGTATTTAAATTTTTTTATAATTCTAATTGTTTTATACAAATCTATGTGTGTATATTGAAAATATCATATTTTATTTAATCGAACAATAAACACTGTTTTAATAAATTATAAAATTAAAACCTATGCAAAATTATAGCATTTACAATTTTTTTAATATATAAAAAAACAAAAGATTTAAGCGACGAAATTTATTTAGCGTTCTTTAGTACAAGAAAAAAAAATAAATGTAATCAATTTTCTGGACTATTATTATTTTGACCATAACTGTATTTATTTACTTTTGTGTATTAGATATGGGATTTATTTCATGCAAATTGTTTGTGGTCAGACAATACTTGAGCATATGTCTAATAAAATACTATAATAGTATATTTGATAATAATCTCTATGGTGTTTATTAGTTATATATTATATTCGTTTATGTGTATAAAACTGCGAGAAAATATACTTTACGTAATTTAAGAACACAACCACTTAAAAAACAAGTGATTCTATATAGTCATCTGAAGTATTGGAATACATTTTTCTTATTCCGATAATCGATACTCTCTCTTTAATTTTTAATAGAATAATAGATTTAAAATCGTATATTTTTGTGTGTTTCAATGAAAATTGGAAGTATACCGATTCCATATTAATTATTTGTTTAAATTTGTGACAATCTTTATAATATCTCGATTTATTTAATTGAATTTAAGTACACCTTTTTCTAATCACAATTACTAAATTTATATTATTTGTAATGATATGCGTGATCATATCTTTATTATTTATTGTACTCAACTATAAATTCGTAAAAATATAACAATATTGTACACAATATTTATTATTCAATATTAATTTGTGATGTTATAGTATAATCTGTGATGATAATATGGGAGTTGATGGTGATCCCGTGGCGCATCTGTCTTGCTTAATTACGATACTCAATTTATTTGTTATTATCAGAGTTGATTTTATGGATTTCGTTATTTATGACGTATGATCTATTGTCTTATCTGTATAAATTTTTTGGAATACTTTTATATCAATAACAACTCTATTAATATCTTTATTATTTTTAAATAGTATGACAAAATTATAGAATTAAAATTATTATCTATAAATTAGAGAAGAAAAATGGTATATATAAAAATGTTATTTTTTAAAAATCTTTACGTGACATAACTACCCTATCTCCATTTATCTATTTACATATAGTTATTTGTATTTTATTAGTCACACATATTTTAGATTACTTTATTAATTGCACATTTAAATCTTTTCCTTGTTATTTTAGTGAAAAAATTTATTCATGGACAGCACATAAATATATTGTGATTATTAAACTGAATTGTATATAAATAAAAACGTATAATAAATATATATTATTTCAAACAGACACAATTTCCGGGGATAGCATTTAGTTTTGATAAATTCCCCGAAAGCGTATTTGCTCACACACACACACACACATCATTCACATATCTATTTAAGAATTGAATATTGAATTAAAATACCGGAAAAACTATTTCATTAACCAAATTGCATATATAAAAAATACAAATCACTTCAAATATGTTTCCACAAGCACACAACAATATAATATTAAAAATATTTCATTTATTTATTAAAATAATTTAATTTTATTATATTTGTTGCGGTATAGATATTTATTTATTTTTACTTTTGTATACACATTAAGATGTTTAGAAATAAAAAAAAAATAGTGAAATAATAAATAAATAAAAATTAATAAATGAAAGTCCTCTTGAAATATATTTTTTAAATAATAATGTATCAAATGTCATGTGAAAAGCTTCCAAAATAAAAAAAATTCAATAAAATTGTATTATAATTTTGTGTTATATCATGTGGTGGTTGTGTGTTGTGTATTTATTTATACATATAAATATATATATTTAAATTGGTTAATATAAAAATGCTATATGATGATGATGGTCAAACAATAAAATTAAAATATTATTTATATAGAAAAGAAATGAAACATCAACATCAATGCCTGCCATAAAAATACTAAACAGATTTTTTATTATATTATTTATTTTATATATACAGAGTGTCCCGCCAAAAACATTTATTCACACGATTTATTCATGCATTTGTTTTTTGCTATTTATAGAGTCAATTACAAATTAATGATACATTTAACAGATTTTAAGTTCTCCCCTTCCACTTTACTGCCGTTAAAGAGAGAAGAATTTATTTTTCCGTATTTTTATGGTGCATTTAAATATATAATATATTATATTAAATTAATGAGATCGTTCCAGAAACAGACCGAACAGAATCGTAAATAATAATTCTTCGAACAACCTGTATATTGTTTCACATCGATCATATTCTTTTTATTATCGCTCATTGATGATATTTTTAAAAATAAAAATTTTGAAAGACAACTTATATTTTATTATAAAATAAAATAAATTTATATGTGTACGAACGAATTATTAAATACTTGAAATAAAAACTAAAATAATTATAAAATATTTAGCTCATCATTTACAATATATGTGTACAAACAAACATCTTTATACAAATGAAATAATAAATATATATATTTATATACCAATGTATTGATTATACATTATATATATGTTAAAATATAAATATATAAGTTACACGTAAAATATGTGTGAGATAGTCATGATATATAGTCATCGTATATATGACCATTAAATATCTAATCTTATTATAACATCATAATATTTGACATGCATTCCATTCATTTGTTATAGAATTTTAAGTAATTATAATAAAACGTTTAAATGTTTTCTTTATATTATTTAAAAGAATATATGCTTTGATGAACTATACATCACACACATTTGGTTGTACCGCTTATTCAAATATCAATATATATATATATATGCGTCAAAATATTGCTTTTATAGCTGGATTTAATTACCAAAATTTTCTATTTCAACTATTTTGTTAGTTTTCATTAATTTGCTTTCGCACAGAGAATTGGAAATTTAATGAATGATGGGGTATATATCAATTTATATAGAAAGGATTTTCTTAAAATTAATCTTTATATTTTCTAACCTATAAGCATCCTAGTATATTATCGTTTATAAATATATACGTGAACTTCATTCACATATGCAAATTTATAAATATATATATATGACACAAGAAATAAATATTAATAATTATTATCGATCAAATAATATTGCTTATATTATTATTATTATTTCTATTTGGATAATTTTATTATATTATATATAATTGAACATTCCTAAGAATTTCATGAATTAATCACAAACAACTAAAACTATTTGTATTTATTTTAAGTCGTACACGTGTGTATTTGATTACAATTATTCTATGGAAATAAATTTTAATAATAAAATTATTTAGTTATTAATAAAAAAAAAAAAGGTTTTAAAAACTTTCTAGGAATTTTGGCATGTATTATTTGCGTCATATATATTTAATATGTTTTTCAAAAAACATAAATTCTAGAAAATTTTAAAATAATAAATTTCCTAAAATTATTTCATAGCAAAAAAAAAAATCGAAATAACTAACTTAATTTTGATAAATGCGAACAATATACAATATTCCCATTATTGAAACACCATTTTTTTGCAACGTAATGTTTACCTTCTTAAATATATATACCATATACACGACTACACGTACCTTACCTATACCTATAAATATGAATAGTTTGTATACTCTTACATTTTTGCTGAGTATATACATTATTAATGATTCTTTTGTGTTCATGACTGATCCATGTTGGTAATATGATATTATGATTATATCATATAGTCTACTCGGTTCTATAATATTTATAATAATATAACTAATTTTTTGTCAGTCCAGATAACATATAATGTCAGGTGCTACGTATATACATATATTATATATATATACAATATATAAACAAATAAAGGAGGACCAATTTTATTCAAATTTGGATTGCCTTCAATCAGGAATATTTGTGTAACATAAAATATCTTCGTATATACATTTATTTCATATATAACAATATATAATAAATTGCATATATATAAATACCAATATTATTATCGTTATTATTATTATTATTATTATTATTATTATTATTATATTGTTAATATAAAAGTATATGTTGTACCGCATTTAATATTAATTTTTTTTCTGTTCAACTATATAAAATTAATAATATAAAAATAAAAAAATTTCCAAACAAAGGAAAATTATTTTATATAAATAATTATAGGGTTTAATTATTATATTATATTATAAAATTAAATATATGTCATGTTTTATTAATATATATATATCGAGATCATATTTGGTTTAAAATGTTTAATTTTTTTCATTTATATTTATAATATTAATATTAATACTATAATTATTATTTGTTATATATGGACGGCCGCGTACACGGCAAAAAACAATAGAAAACCGTTTTAAAATAAATTTTAAAATTCATCATCCACTTTATATTTTGTCTTCTCAATTATTGTATTGAATTTTAAAAACGAAGCGATCGATGCGCCTTTCAACTTTAATATTCAAATTTTCTGACACATGACCATTTTTTGATTTCAATTCAATATATACGAGAGTATATAATAATAAATAATTACTACCTATAAAAATTACAAAATTTCCAATTTACAGAGATATTTGTGTTATATGTAAAAGTGTAAAATTTTAAAGGAATGGTGAAAATATTTATATTTATATTAATATTACTTTGATTAAAAAAATAAAAAAAAACCTATATTAGTAAAAAGTAAAAGGCATTTTAAAGTATAATTTTTCCACAACTTTTTATACATTAAAACATTTATATCAACGTATCCAATGCAAATTTATAAAAAGCACTTTTTTTAAATTCATTTTCTTCGAATATTTTCGGCACAAATTATGGGATTTGAATACCGATAATATTGTCTGTCGTCTAATAGTACGATAGATAGCGATATCGCCTTATTTATTTGAAATTATAAGATATGTTGACATCGATATTTTTGACATATCGTAGCCATTATAATACATAAAATACAATAATAATATAGGCTCCGCCACGGCTTGTTTTCTTCTTCTCGATAATAATGACAAATAAATAATATGGTATACCAAAATTAATAATAATAATTAATCAATAATATAAAATATAAATAATCAGTATAATTAATAAATAATTATAATAATTTATAAATAAATAGTGATTGTTGTGATATATTAAAAAACAATTAAAAATATTATTAAAAGGAAAAAGACACAATGTTATAAGTTATTAAAAATTATAAATAAATAATTATAATTTAGTTTTACATTTTAAATATTAAATAATAATATTATTTAGATGGAAAACTCAAAAAATATAAAACGAAATTGAGAGATTAGCAATCGATACTATACAGTTTTTGATCAATTATCAACAATTATCAATAATCTAAATCGGTGACTATAGACTATCAAACGACTTCCATAATTCAAATATGCATCGTTACCGATAGTTGATTATCGCTATCGAATTGTCCTACATAATTCGTGCCCGGTTTAATCTATTCGGGACTATAAAAACGTGTACCTCCAAGTTATATTTTAGTTAATTGAATGGTGGTGCATTCGGTTTATGGTACGATATCTGGTGCGATGATATGGAAATTGATAAATGGTATTTGTCCAATTTTTTTTTTCTAAAAATTCTTGATATGGTTATCGGAATGTAAAATTACCAGCTTCAAATTATTTGAATTTTTAAACACATTTAAAATTTTACGTATTATATAACTATAAAAAAAAAATTGCTACAGCCGTTGTTTCTTTGCGATGGGGTGTTATCAGTATTACCATATAACAACATTTCATTCAATAACATTAATATCATTTTTATCACAAAATTTCTGTTTCCACCATGTTGAATATAAAGATATGGTTTATCAATATACACAATTGGCATGAAATTATAAATGGGTATAAATTTTAATCAGGTTATACACCGATACCTTGCTATACGGCCTAGGTACTTTCCGGGAAAGTGAAAAGTTATATAACGAATCAAATTTTTTTTATAAAATTAGACTATCACCTCCATTGAATGTGTATGGGTTTGTATTAAAATAATTGATTCGTTATATAACTTTTCGCTTTACGGTCAATTTTCCCGGCAAGTACGTAGGTCGTATATCAAGGTATTGGTGTATTATAAAGATAAGACAAATGTGTCATAATGTTCATACTTAACAATTTGACATATATATTATATACATTACTTTTTCTTATTTAATATAAATTATATATATGGCAAAATAAAATTCGTATATTCCTCCAAGCAGCAGCATCCATAAAATTGTGTTAACAATGATTAGATTAAAAACAAGCAAATTTTACGTATTGTTTCCGCATTGTATATAATAACATGAAAATTTTATATTATATTTATTTATTTATACACATAAATTGATTAATTTTTATCGAATTTATAATAATCATTATTTTTTAAATATATTTATGGCATTTCCAAATCTATTACACACACACAGATTATCTATAGATAATTGTATATTTGTTTGTATTTGTATTTATGCCTATTATTGGTATATTCAACGCGTTTTCAATTTATTAACAATAACATAATTGATGTGAGAAGTGCAAGCTAAAAAATATATTAAAAAAAATTAAATAAAATTCTATTCAAATATTATAACATACTCTAATATAGAACATAACAAATATATAATAATCAATTAGTTAATTTTGTATGGTGTTTTTCTTATTAGTTAGTTTTTATTATTATTATTATTATGGTTTTTCTATTCTTGTAATAATAATAATAATAATAATAATAATAATACACACAGACACATTTATATATTTCGCGGTCGAGATGTTATAATTATCATTCAATTTTACTATTGTTAAACTGTCTTATAAGTTATAATATATAAATAATATGTGTAGTACAAAATATAGTTATATATTCAAATTAGAATTGTATTTTTATATATAGGCACATCTTTTTTTATATTATTATATAATTTATTCTCGTATATTATATTATATATTTATTTATATAACATTGTTCGTATATTAATAGAAATTTTGTATATATGGAATGAACATATACAAAAATAAGTCAATATAATACAAATAAAATACTTATATACAATAAGTAAATTCCAATATTCCATATATATATATAAAATAGTAATAGTATGAATGGTATATGAATAACTGCGTTAAACACAGTAAATAAGATTTGTATAAATGATTAAGTTTAAATTAACATGGGAAAAAATAATTTTGTGTATATTCTGTTTGTTATAAATAATAATATTTTTATATACCTTATATTACATAGGCATACATTCTATATTACATATAATATTATCTCTATTTACCTTTATTTTGAATCCCGTAATAACAATATAGTAATAAAAAAATTAAATACATAAATGTATGTATTTTCTCGTCGTCATATATATATATGTATATATATGTTGGGTCTATATCTAATTCCTGGAGATAATCTGATATAGGTGTCGTAAGTAGTATTGCTTGTACGCAGTGTGAAGTGGCAATACTTTGCTATTGTAGTAGTTTAATTCACCTTTCATATTCAGTCTATGACATTCAGTTGAAGTGTAAAAATGTATTTTATTTAGTTGATTAAAAATGAAAAATTTTGTTCCAACAAAACAGCATTTGCGTGAAGTTATGTTAAGTAATTTTAGTCAGAAGAAAACAGCAGCAGAAACTTATCGCTTTTTGTTACAAATTTATGGTGAACATTCCCCATCACAAAACAATTGTTGGTATTGGTTTAGACGGTTTAAACATAATGATTTTGATGTTAGTGATAAAGAACGCGTTGGAGCACCAAAAAAATTTGAAAACGAAGAATTGGAAGCTTTACTCAATGAAGATCCCTGTCAAACGGAAGTAGAATTAGCATTGGCATTAGGTGTTACCCAAGCAAGTGTTTCCAAACGTTTAAAGAAGATTGGAATGGTCCAAATGTTATCGTATTGGGTATAACATGAATTGACGGAAAGACAACAAGAACATCGAAAAACAATGTGTGAAATTTGCCATCAAAGACATTCAATTTTGCATCGAATTGTGACTGATGATGAAAAAGTGGATCCATTACGATAATCCAAAACGTCTGAAAGCATGGGTGAAGACAGGTGAACCAGGTCCATTCGACACCAAAACGCAATATTCATGGTTCTAAGGTTATGCTGTGTATCTGGTGGAACAAGCTTGGTGTAGTGTACTATGAGCTGCTTAAACCGGGACAAACCATCACTGCTGAACGTTACCGAGAGCAATTAATTCAATTGAGCCGAGCATTGCATCAAAAACAAACAGAATATGCCAACAGACATGACCCTGCGATTGTGCAGCATGATAATGTTAGACCACACGTTGCAAGACCGATCAAAGAAACGTTAGCAGCACTTGGATGGCGAGTCTTACCCCACCCGCCATGTTCACCAGACATTGCTCGATCAGACTACCTTATTTCGGTCGATGCAGTCAGCCCTTTCTGCACAGCGGTTCAATTCATACGAAGATATGAAAAAATGGCTGGATTCATGGATTGCTTCAAAATCTAAGAAGTTCTTCTATGAGGGAATCCATAATTTGCCACAAAGTTGGTCAAAGGTTGTAGCTTCAGATGGCAAATACTAATATCCCCAAAACTTAGTTATAGACCCAATATGTGTTTAAATAAAATCTATAGGTAGTTCCGCGTGAATTTTATACATAACAAAAAATATATTCCGATACTATATACAATATTTACAATATTATAATAGAGTGAATTGCATTCTTATGTAAAATATATAAAAATAATAATGTGGGCGAATTGTTATGGTTTTTTGTAAAATGCCCTCAAAGCAAATACTTTTTATATATATGTATTTATTTTTGTGAACATTCTCATTTACAATAGTCTTTTTCCAATAATGTAATGAAGAAATTTCATGTTCATTTCTTCTTCTTTTTTTTTTTTTTCTCCTCCGTTTCTGTTGTATACACACTATAAAATTGTAATAATAAGATATTCTTCTTCATTACTTTCTTATAGTAATATGTATATAACTAAATATAACGCATAACATACATAATAACAATTTATCGAAATTCATGAATAAAAATTTTTCAATAATGAATTAATGACGTGCTTAAAACTATTATAAACTGTTTTTCCATTATTATTATTATTATTATTATTATATACTCACTCTCGTGCATATATTTCTAAGGTTATATTACTTATATAGTTACTTATAAATATTTATCTATACATTACAATATATATATATATATATATATGTGATGTGTCGATGTGCGCGATGACCATTGTTGTGTATATTTTGATTAATCAATATACATATAATAAATAATATATTTAAGAATAATGTCTTTTGATCGAATTGATTGTGTCTAAATTATATTGTGATTTCTATTTTTAATTTACAAAATATTCGAAAAAATGTTAATCTTTTGATCGCATTATATATATTTAATGATAATTACTCATTACCATATTTGCATATATTATTAATATTTAAAATGTGTTGGATGTGTACACAATATATAAAATAATACAATATTAGAAATTATAGAATACACGATTTATTGTTGTGTGTGAGCACGCCGCCGCCATATATATTATTATTATTATTATTATTATTATTATTATTATTTGAGGATAAATTTTTCGAGACGAATACATTGTATTTTATTTAATTAAAATATAATTTTTATTTCTGTAATCCAATAGTTAATAATAATGTTCAATTTATTTTTTACAAAACTTTCTCCGCATCTCCGATATTATGTACATTATATTTTTTTTTTTTAAATTTAATTTTTGCTAATTAAATATATTTTTATTTTTTTTTGTCATAAAATTATTTATTTTTGATAATTTAATTATTTTTTAATTTTATATTTATTTCAATTAAAAAATATATATATATATTTATACTAATATTGTACAATTATTACTGCGTATAGTAAATAATAATAAGTAAAAGTTAATTAATTTAATAAGGTTCATTTTATAAAATATTATAATTACAAATTTTCGAAAATTAATCAGCCAATTAAAAAATATAATTATTTAATTTTCTATTATATAAATAAATTTAATATAAAATATACCAATAATAATAGGTAATAAAATGTGAATAAATAGAACAACAAATTTGTATTGTATTAGTGTTTGTGTGTTATGTATGAATACCTTTATATATATATTAAAATTATTTGTGTTATTCCTTACAATATTAATATTGTACTCTATATGTTATGTGTAGACTATACGATGAAATTGTTAATTCTCGAAGATTTTAATTTTCTCACAACTTACTTGAATATATTCTGAGAATATTCTGTTTATTTTATGCAGAAGCACGCATACGAAAATACATTTTTCATAATTTTATCATTTCGATGATATTAATTGACATTTTAAACGTGAAATGCTATATATACAAATGCTAAAACATTCATTTTCTACCACACATTTTCCAGAGTATTTATTTGGTCGGAATGGCATTAAGATATATAAAAAAAAAATAAATAAATAAAATAAAGAAGATTTTTTATAGATTATATTACAATTTATTAGTACGACTGATCCTTGACGACTGCCTGCTAATGAAAATAGTAGAAAATTCTATGCTAGTCATTTATAATGAATTTAAATGGTGACATATTTTATTTCAATGAACATGAATAACAGAATTTTTCTTGGTTAATAGTTTAATGCGAAAAGTCATGTTATTCCAAGTATAGAGCTTCGTATGGTATTTACCCCAAATGTTCTTTACAGTCAAGTTAGAAAATTTATTTTACATAAGGTAGTAAATAATAATTCTTGATTGAAATTATCGAAAGATAATTGTTTCTTAGTGCCATTATTTTTATTTGAGTGATTCGACAATGAAGATATGCATCAGATATTGCTAAACCTCTGAATAGCGTGACGCATAAATTTCGTTTTTTTTTTGTTTTTATTCCATAACCAAAACAAATCATAATTTCGTCGAAAAATTTCAGTCTTAAAATAAATACATTATTTTTCATGTGAATTTCGGTAATTGAATCCTCCGTTACTTACTTCATGGTTTTTATTTTTAAATAAATATTTTATAATTTTATTCAATAGAAAAACAAAAGATTTAAGCGACGAACCTCATTTTTATTATGCGTTTTTAGGGTAAAAATATTTCAATTAAATCCATTGTTATTTGTAAATAATAAATTTCAATTTTATATTCAATTGTAAAAACAAAAGATTTAAGCGACGAACCTAAATTTTATCATTATTTGTAAATTATAATTTTTAATTTCATTCAAAAGAACAAAAAACGAAAGATTTAAGCGACGAACTCAATTTTTATTATATGAATTTTAAGATAAAAGAGCGTAAATTAAATATGAGTTGTTATTTGTAAATACAAATTTTTAATTTTTTTCAATAGTAAAAACAAAAGATTTAAGCGACGAACTTAATTTTTATTATATGCATTTTAAGATAAAAGAGCGTCAATTAATGCTGCGTTGTTATTTGTAAATACAAATTTTTAATTTTATTCAATAGTAAAAACAAAAGATTTAAGGGACGAACCTGATTTTTATTATATGCATTTTAAGATAAAATTGCGTCAATTGAATTTGCGTAGTTATTTTTTAATAATAATTTTTAATTTTATTCAATAGTAAAAACAAAAGATTTAGGCGACGAACCTAATTTTTATTATATGCATTTTAAGATAAAAGAGCGTCAATTAAATATGAGTTGTTATTTTTAAATAAATAATTTTTAATTTTATTCGAAAGTAAAAACAAAAGATTTAAGCGACGAACTTTTTTTTTTATATTTAAGATAAAAATACATCAAATAAATCTGCTGTTAATTTTAAATAATAAATAGTTTATAATTTTATTCAATAGAAAAACAAAAGACTTAAGCGACGAACCCAATTTATTATTAATATTTAGAGTAAAATTACACAAATTAAATCTGTTGTTATTTTTAAATAAATAATTTTTAATTTTATTCGAAAGTGAAAACAAAAGATTTAAGCGACGAACTTTTTTTTTTATACTTAAGATAAAAATACACCAATTAAAAATCTGTAGTTGTTATTTTTAAATAAAAAATCTATAATTTTAAAAACCAAAAGATTTAAGCGACAAACTTAAATTTATTATTAAAAAAGTAGATTTTCGTAAAATATTAAAATTTAATGTTGTTATGAAAGTGTTGTTTGGTTGTAGCATGCGACTGTGTGTGTGTACGGAAATAATAATAATACGACAACAGACAAGACTAAATAATTTCCATAAATCTATTTTCGTCTACAGTATATATATATAGCTGTCATTCAAGCTGGGTTCGACGAAAACTACTACAGTAAAATATGTTATATTAATTATTTGATTAGTTTTTGCTACGTATTTCGCCAGTTTACAAACATTTTTTTTTGTTTGATTATACATATTGTAGTTACTAATAAAAAATTACAAATAATAAATATATTCTTATTGTAAATAATTAATTAGTTAATGCGATGTGTTTCTATGTTGTATATGTTTTTGTTATGTATAAAATGTGCATTTTCATATACAAATAATTAATCGTTAAATAAATATAAGTTTTTTGTTTAATTTTTCTAGTACCACCAATAATCAAATATAATAAATATAATATTCGCAGAGATAGATAAAAAAAATAAATATGATTTTAATGATGTCACGTTAACCAATTAATTGACTATTTATTAAGTTTTTTTATTAATGATGTTTATCATCATTTTGATTTTAATTTTATATATTTCTTTAACTATATTTTTATTATTTCATATTTACCATATATATATAATATTTTTATACATTCTTTCCTGTTCATACAATATATATATTGAATAATCGAACGTGCACTTATACGAGTGTGTATATATACAATATATGAAGTTCTTATTCATTATACATCAATATCAAAATTAACAAAAATTCACGAACAATTTTTAACCTGTCACCGTTAACAATTGTTATACAGATGATATTCTTTGTTATTATATTATTGTTATATTATTATTATTATTATTATTATTATTATTATTGTGGTATATACATGGATAATATAACAACAACAATAATATATTATTATTATTAGTAACAATATTAATAATAATAGTAATTATATAAGTAATATAATTTATAATAATATAATAAATTGAATAGCGCACAATATATAGAATTTAATAATTTTAATATTAGGTGGTATATATGAATATATGTATATTTATATATAAATACAAAACATATATATTGTATATATATATGCACAAACTAATGTATATATTAACATATAAGAATGCACACAATGATTACACTTAATTTGTCCTTGTTATAGGAAAAAAAAGGCGACTTTTATTATACATATTTATAAATTATTATATTTATACGTACAGAACATTATTTTTGTTATTTGATTATAATTTTATTATATGTAATTATATTATGGATTATCGATGAAAAAGAACCATCTATAATAATAATAATATATATGTATGGTATGGATGGATGTATGGCATGTACGGGGAGATGACATCATTTCAATATATAAGCTAAGCTATATATAAAAAATATAAAATATATAAATAATAAATATATTTTTTCTTATACATATTATTATACTTAATCTTCTAATAAAAATAAAATATTATTAAATATTATTATAATACAATAATAGACTATATAAATCTATCTATATATATATATTTTCATATATATGTGACCTTGATGTAATTACATATATATATATATATACAATACAAGAAACTTTACAAAAGCTTGAACTTTTTGTATTGATTTTCTTCTTCTTTGTATATATAATATTGTAAATACTATAATTTAACGTTTGTATAATATAATAAAAAAAATATTTTCTTTAATGAGATAATTATAGATAGCAATGTTTTGTACATAATATATACGTGACAACAACAAAAATTTACAAAATTGTATGTACGCGAGTACATATGGCTTTTAATCCAAATGACATTATAAATTTATTTTATTTGATCTTTTTATTTATTCATTTTTTTCTGTTTTCTACTTCTTGCTTTTGTTAATAAAATTTGACATTGTCACCATTATTAATAAATATTCACATTTCGATTATTTTAGAAAGGATTATTTATATACAAATTTATATTTTCTATAAGGCATAAATGATATTAAAATTTAATTAAATTTATGGCTGTGATTAATTATTTATTTTTAATGTATGGTATATGTGATGCAAGGAGTATATGTATTTTTTTCGTTTTTATAATATAATTTTGAAATTTCATCATTATAATATATAATTCTATTGTTATTATTATAATAATTATAGTGAATTTTTTTTTTTTTTTGTATATTTTACACTATATATATTCATTTTATTTTGATAGTTATAGTTTTGGAACAATTGGTATTACTAGAGGTAGAAAAAAGTTTACTATATGAAAATATATTAAACAAAAAAAAGTCTTCCACAAAAGCTTAAACAAATATTAATTTAAATCCATCGAATACAATACTTTTAAAATAGTTTATCAAATTAAAATATCTTTCTGTGTGGACAAATTTTATTTTAATACATTGAAAATTAAGGATTTCTTTTTCAATCATTCAATCGCAACTTTTTCTTAACATTTTTTAATTTTATATTAAACTATATTTTATTGTTAAATGATGATTTAAAAAAAAAAATACCGATATTTGTGAAAAATATTAAATAACATTATCTGCGTGGTAATATGTATAATGTCGTAAAAATATTTTATAAGAATATGATAAATTTTATAATTAATAACACACACAAAACAAAATTTTGTTTGTAGGTGAGTGCAATGAATGAGTTAAAATTTCATGCTTATGTAAAAAATATTGCAAATCGTTGCAAATAATAAAAATAGAGTTTTCCTAACACCGCATTTTCTTTTATTGTTCTAATTAGTTCCATGATACAAAGGATATTATTTTGGTTGGGCTGACAACAAAAATACAAACATATACAAAAACACAAAATTATCGTATAAAATTACACAGATTCGCTCGCCCTGGCAAAATATTTGTTAAAAATAATCAACATTAATTTATATTTAGATTTTAACCGAAATTTTGAATTGTAAATTTCCCAATTAAAAGATTTCACTATAAATAAACTCATTTTACTTGTTTTTTTTTTCATTTATGATCCAAGAACATCTTTTAAAGACACGCATTGTGATTGTAATCTACATTTCGCAGATTATCCGTTTGCAAATTAATTTAATAACCGCAAAAAAAATGTTCGCTCTTTAAATTTCCTACAGAAATATTTAACCATTTCTATTATTCCACAAATTGTTACAATCATTTAAATAACCAATCCACATATTTATGTATAAATTCAATTTTGTATGCATCCATTTGTTGCGTCTCATTTTCCGCTTTTATTATATTTATATTGGTTTTGTTATTCATAATAGATTACTGATAGTCTTATATATATTCTTCGCTAAAGTGAAATTTTAAATTATACCCAAGAGAAAATATTTATAAGCTTTTGGCAAATCTGGTATGCACATCAAATACAAATATATACATGTGTTTAAAATAATTTCATATCAGCTATCAACGATTGAAACGAATGCTGTACGGCTTGAATAATTAACGATATACGGAACCCTTATACGAACTGTTTAATTTTACACATAAGAAATATTTGTCTATTTCTTATTATTATAATTACCATTTGATTACGAATATTATTACAAATCTCGTTATTTTATTTATGCTGGCGATTACATTAGGCGTTGTAATTTGTTGTGTATATATAAAAGAAAAAATGATAAATAATATATATACTCACACACACACACTCTCTCAAAACTTATATGCAGATTTTTCAAAATTATTATGAAATATTTTTTTGTAAATAGTTTCTCTAAATTCATCCTCCACATAATTTTAACCAAAATTTGATTGGTTTTTTATTTATACCAATAGAAATTTTTCAAATATAAATTTAAATTATATATTTTAATATAATAAATTATAATTTTTGGTTTTCATTTTTTTTGGCTTTATTTTATTCAAAAAGTTAAAGTATTGTGTTGAATTATTTAGAAAAAAAATAATATAAAACAAAAAATGTTTGTATTCCTAATTTGGTTTGGATTTTATTTGTTTGTGCAGTGCCTTCAAATCGAAATAGAATTGTAATAGATTTAAACATTTATGCAAATTTACGATATATTTGTGGCGGCGTTGCTTTAATTAGAATATATTATAAAGATATATTATTGTATTGAGAAACTTAAATATATACGTTGACATTTTAAACTCCATTATGGCCGCATGACAACGCATATAACAACTGGTGTTTTTATAATTAATTTTTATGTCACATCATTATGTTTTATATATTTATTAATCAAATTTTACTAATGCATTTTTCAGTTTGATATTTATGCTATTTTAATTTTTATATAAACCGTCATTCGTTTTAGCTATATTGTATATTTATTTATTTATTTATACAATGTTGTTAAAATTTAAAATTTAAGTTAATTGTTTGGTTATTCAAGTTTTTTTTTGGTTAACAATAAACAAAAGTGAAACGATGAAAAATTGAAAAATATTTAAAATGTGAAATATATTAAATAGATGCACAAAAATGTATATGTCCAAATAAATTTATAAATTATTTATAATATAAATTTAACTATATATTTATTTATATGTATATTTATTGTTGCATTAAAATACATACAATACATTGGTATCTTCGAAAAATTTTAGGAATATATAACATCAAATTTCATTTAATTTCATGTCATTCAGTTAGTCCCATCCAACCACAACAATTATTATATAATAATTGTAGCTCATTAAATATTACATATATAAGTTTAAAATTTCAAATTAATATATTATCTATCTATAATCATTTGTGTGTGTCATTGCGCACAGCTACAAAAATTCTTCTTTTTAAAATGCTATAGACAATCAATAATATTACCCCGATTTTCCTTGACATTTTCGTTGTGATCCACACATAATGTGTATTTTTTTGTTTTGTTAATATTTGTGGTATATATAATATATTGTGTATATTTGTAACTACATATATATTACATTATAATATAGCGTGTATGTGACTTTATAAAATAATTATATTAATTCAGTATATATTGTATAATATATATATATATAAGGTGTTAAATAACAAAGAAAACTAATATCTCTTGAAAACACAAAATAATCCGTTATAAAATGTCTTACAAATTCATATATATATATATATATAGTACGAGTATATGTGCGTGTATCTCATCTTTAAATACTAATATATACTATATGTGTAATATATGTAAAAAATATTACAAAATGTCATCTTAAAAAAGATATAATAAATAATACGATATATACTGAATGAATGGATATAAATAAATAAATAAATGTATATAAAAGTTTTTTTAAACTTAATAATATAAAATACACTGGCGATATGGACACACAGTGGACATATACTACACAACACACAAACTACCTATATATATTGTGTATATTATAAATTTTCATTATATATTAGAGAATTTCTGTAATTTGAAAACAAAAAATTTGTCACAATTTGTCTTTGATGAATGTTTACATATATGATATGTCTTCAGTTATTAATGACATCGATATTTTTATATCCATAAATAAATATTGTATATATATATATATATTTCTCCGCATTTTTGTTGTATAGTCTATAATATCGTAACAACAATAATAATAATAATAATAATAATATAAAAAATAATATTTTATTAATAATATAATATGAAAATGTAAATAATTTTAGTGTATTTTATAAATATACATAGATAATAAAATTAATAATATAAAATGAAAATTGGATTTGTATGTTGTGTGCATACAGTGTGTCGATTAATTTCTAAAACAGATAAAGTGAACAACGACTATAATATGCTAGACACACACTGAAGAGGTAACCAACTAATATTGTAGTTATAAACAATTCGAGTAGTTTGTAGTGCATTGAATTAGTTTGCCTAACCGACCTAAGCACAATAAAATGTCTGTAGTTTTCATGTAACTAATTCGATCCGCTTAAATATTGGAAATCCAAATCATTCGAACTGGAGTTAAGTGTCAACTCTCAGAAATAAGAGCCAAATTATGGTAAATAAACAAAAAAAAAAAAAGAAACATGTTATATTTATCAAAATAAAAACAATAACAAAGAATTGAAACTCGGTATTGTCAAGTACAAAATAATAAAATAATAAATAATAAATAATAATAATATAAATAAAGTTGATTTAAATTGAATTAATACAATATTAAGTGAGTATTTAATTTAATTTACAATAATTAAAAACGGAAAATGAATAGAACCATTAATTTATTTTTTGGAACTTATAAACTGTGAAATTAAACCATAATTGGTATATTATTATTATTAAAAATATTTAATTGAAAATAGAATGGTTGGTTCATGGATTAGATGTTTTTTTTATAAATAACCATAAATATTATATTAAATATTAGAAAAAATTATATGTAAACAAACTAAACTATTTGTAATTTTCTCAATCTCACTCGTACAATAATAAATTTCAAAATAATAGTAAACTAATGGTTTTTGCCAATGTGTCACCACTTTAGTTACCGAATATTAGTTTGTGAGCAAATTAATTAGTTAGTAACTTCTGTGTGTCTAAGCATATAATAACAGTCATTGGTGTGGGGTCCATATTTGTGAAACTTTATAATACAAACGATACACGCGACTATACCGATTTAAAGTTGTAAATTATTTTTCATCTTAAACTATAAAAAAAAAACCATCCAAAATGTTTTGATAATTCATTTTACATTGTCCCTGTTCGATAAATTCTTTTACCCACTATATGAACGTATGTAATATTAAAAAATTATATTTTCAAATTTTAAACGTATTATGTAAATTTAAATAATATATATTAATAATAATATTGTTGTTTTATTGATTATTATTTCTTTGGAAATAAGATTTTTACTGTCAAAAATAATTAAATGATTTATTTATAATGTTCGTTTGTTTGTTTGTTTGTTTGTTTGTTAAATAATATGATCATATTGTGTCTCATTATAATATTAAAAAAAAAATAATGTATTACATACATTTATAGGAGGAAGGTTTTTATTTGTATAATAATAATAATAATAATAATAATAAATATTTCTCTATTTTCTTATATTTATAATAATCATAACAATAGTAATATACAATATATACTTAAAAATACATTAAAACATCAAAATAATATATTAAATGTGTATTTTATTTTTTGTTTTATCTTAATAATACATATTGTATACACGTCTCTCCTCCAGTAAGTAAGTATGAATAAACGATATGAAATATTAAAAGTGCATATTTTAACTTTGTAAAAATTTGCATATACAAAGTTTTATAATTTAAAAGAAATTTATTTCTTTGGCTATAATAAATAATAAATAATTTAAATGATATCCCCTTCAGAATATAATATATTCACACATTTAGCTTTATCTATATATATTATTGTACAATATATAAATAATGAATAGATCTAAATTTTGTGATGCAAAGAGAAATATATTTTAGTTTGCGGCGCGTAATACACAATACCATATATATAAAAACAAATATAACTACTGTGCTCGACAGCACACACCAACAAATATATGTGCGACGAACAAATTTATTTCTTCTTTTAAAGTAATTAAATTGAAATTGGTAAACAATACTTATAAAATTGTGATTTATGACCAAAGTTACTTGTTCATTTTAAATAACATTTATTTTTACTATTATAAAAATGAAGAACAAACAAAAACACTTGAAGACAAAAAAAAAACAAAACAACCAAATATCCATAAAAAAAACCACTGAATTATATTATTATTTTATTGCATTTGTTGTGATGCGGCAACACCATTTAATAATAATAATAACTTAGTTATTCGTATATATTTTATTATATATATTTAAATAATATTTATGCCGTCAAATGCTATTTATTTAAAATATGGTTAACAAAATGTAATAAATAAATTTTTTTAAATAACTATAATATATGTTTACATTACTATTTTACACAATAAGTATATTGACGGCAATAGCAGAGGGATGATTTTCATGTTCATATGATCTTGATCTTTCACAAAAATTAACTATATACTAAAATGGATAAAGAAAATTTTACTATTCTATTAAATGCAACAAAATGTTGTTATAATAATTGCAAATTGTACTTACCTATGATTTCCATGGAATATGTGGGTATGTATGTTACTATTGTATTTAAAACAGTGTGTAATAGCATTAACAATATGACCACATTATGATGAGATGAAATTTTTGTTTAATTTATTATATGAAAAATGAAAAATATCAAATTGAGCGGCCACCATTAAATTTTGATCTCATATCAATTTGAATATAAAATAAATTAAATCATTTTTTTTTAAACAAAATTTTCCTACCTCAATTCAAATTCTCATACCCATTTTATATTCACATTATAGGTAATGTTTTGGATTTTAATTAGGATATAATTAGTGGCTTGGTTACTGATTTTTTTTTCGTGAACATTTTATTTGTATTATTTGTCTACTATAAAAATTATACAATTTATTTGGTGTGATGATGTTTTCAATTTGATTTTCAATATGTCAACTATTCACATGCGGTCAATGTGTGTCAATTGACCTTATTAAATGTGTGTTTGAGAATTTAGCATATATATAGCTTCTGTTAATTTTATTTAAAAAGTCATATTGTCTATATAGTGCGGTTCATTTCTTAATTTATATGAAAATATATAGGTTGTTACCTTTTTGTGCCACTGACAAGACTATATACGATGAAGTTCAAAGATTTCTAAGTGTCTTTCTCTTGAATTTAGAGAATTTATTGGATGGTCTTTCTTATTTAATTTACAAAAAATATAATGTGAAATTTAAATTAAATTGCGGATCTGTTGTCAACTCTTTTGTTAACTATATGTCGTTTCTGAACGTTTTATAGTCCTTTGAGTGTTTTCTTTGATTTACAATTGTTGTAGAGCTTTTTTTTAATAGACATTATAATGTAAATAATATGTTCTTAAATAAATAAATATATATATATAGAAAATTTTAATCTATTATGTATTCATTCTCATTGGTACTACTGTAACTCCTGCTGAAACATTTTCTTTCAATTATATAAATTCCATTTAAGTTGGTATAAGGAAATCAAAATACCTATAATAACTCTTAAAAATATTAATAATTTTTATATTTATATTGGAAATGAAAATGTTTATGTAAAATTAATTTTTTTACACACATTTTTTTGTTGTTTTTTTTCGTACAAAAAGAAATTAATGAAAGTTATTAGTTATTCGATAAATCGATACAACTTAATGTTATGTATATATTCTGTATAATAATATAATATATGGAATTAAGTAATTAACGCATTGTGATTATAATTTAATTTTTTTCTATATTTTTGTGAAACGTACCAATAGACACTAAATCGTATTGTATTAATTTATATATATAAATGTTATGTTGATGATTAGGATAAATGATAGAGGTGTAAAATTATTATATTTAATCGACCTGTCATTATATCATCATATAAGGAAATGTTTAAAATAAATTAATTACAAATATTTTATTTGTATATATAAATATTTATGTTGATGGTTAAAAAAAATATATATATGCTAAATATCTATTTGTATGTGTGTATAGGGTAACGGTGGGGTAAAACGATACAAGAAAAATACGTAAATTATTATTATAATGTTTATAGATTATTTAGCAAAATTTTGATTACACACGAATATCTCAAAATGTACAAGTAATTAAAGCAAAAATTTTAAAAATAAACTGGCACATGAAATGAATACTTTGTCACAATTACTTTTATTATTATAAATTGAAAATTCGCTCAATTTATATTGAATATAAACAACTATTAAAAAAAAAGTGTATTTGCAAACTATTTTGGTTATGAAAATGGTATAATTAATGTTTCGTGTGGCCACCATTCTCTAACTTAATATAATCGCGCATATTTCACAATTCATATTTTTTTAATTATAAAATCATCATATTTAATAAGACTTAAATTTATATATTAAAATTATAAATATTAGGTTGTCAAATATCTCCCTTCCGCCTTTTTGTCTTTTTAATTTCGCGGCTATGTACAGAGCGCTACAGAGCTCGTATCTGGCAACACTGTACATAATTTGAAAGCTCTTGACATAACAAACAAAACGACGCTATGTATGATTAGTTTGGATATTGCGTTCAACAGTTATAGACGTGTAAACATGGAGTTCACTAACGCCGAAATTCGCGCTATTTTAAAGTTTTCCTTCGTTAAAGGCAAATCCGCTAGAGAAACGTTCCGTGAGATTAATGGTGTTTTGGGGGATGGTACTCTATCACTTCGAACCGCGGAGGAATGGTTTCGACGATTCAGAGCCGGTGAAAACGACACCATGGATAAGCCAGCCGGCGGAAGACCTGTGACGACAAATACCGATCAAATCATGGAATACATCGAGTTAGACCGGCATGTGGCATCTCGTGACATCGCCCAGGAGATGGGAGTTAGTCACCAAACCATTTTAAACCATCTGCAGAAGGCTGGATACAAAAAAAAGCTTGATGTTTGGGTGCCACATGAATTAACAGTGAAAAATCTAATGGACCGAATTTCCATTTGCGAAATGCTGCTGAAACGGAACGAACTCGACCCATTCTTGAAGCGGATGGTGACTGGCGACGAAAAATGGATCACATACGACAATATCAAGCGAAAACGGTCGTGGTCGCAGGCCGGTGAATCGTCCCAAACAGTGGCCAAGCCGGGATTGACGGCCAGGAAGGTTTTGCTGTGTGTTTGGTGGGATTGGAAGGGAATCATCCACTATGAGCTGCTCCCATATGGCCAGACGCTTAATTCTACCATCTACTGCGAACAACTGGACCGCTTGAAGCAGGCGATCGACCAGAAGCGTCCAGAATTGGCCAAAAGGAAGGGTGTAGTGTTCCACCAGGACAACGCCAGACCACACACTTCGTTGATGACTCGTCAGAAGCTACGGGAGCTCGGATGGGAGGTTTTATCGCATCCACCATATAGCCCGGACATAGCGCCAAGTGATTACCACCTGTTCCTGTCCATGGCGAACGCCCTTGGTGGTGTAAAGTTGATCTCAAAAGAGGCTTGTGAAAAGTGGCTGTCCGAGTTCTTCGCAAATAAGGAGGGGGGCTTCTACGAGGGAGGTATTATGAAGTTGCAGTCTAGATGGAAACAGATTATCGAACAAAACGGCGCATATTTGAACTAAATCCGATTACTGTAACACTTTTTATAAAGCATTGAATAAAGAGCAAAAAGGCGGAAGGGAGATAGTTGACAACCTTATATATATTATTACGTCCATACGTCCACATATTTAAAAAGTATATTTATTATTATTTTTAAAACTCATACAGATATATTTTGGAAAAAAAAAAGCCGAAACTAAAATTTATATTAAAAACAATAACTGACAGAATAATTATCCACTTTAAATTCCGGTTCGTTTTTATAATTAAATTTTCATTTTTATATTTATAAAACACACGACATATACGTATTTTTTGTATTGTGTGTATTTATGATAGAAAAAAGAATTATAATATTTATAATGCAACTTCTTTTTCTATAAAAAAAATAAATATATTATTTGAAAATTTTGACAACAAAATACAATACAATATAAGTTACTACACATATATTTGAAAAGCATATAAATTTATCAAACACCTATTATAAATTTAAGTGAATACATATAATAATAATAATTATTGTCCAAATATATTATATAAAATGCCATTTATATATAAATCTATATATTTTAATACCATTTATATGTATATCGGAAAAGAGCTTGCGGCAAACTAAAAAGCTTGTCTGTAATTATTTATTTTTTTTTCCATTTTAATATTTACATATTTATTTATATAAAATATGCCTAAATAGAAGAAGAAGATGTTTATATTAATTTATAGCATATTGTTGATTTTAAGTAGATAAATGTCATGATTTGGCTTATATAGGGGTCATCTTTTGTCTCAAAGAAATCATCTTTTAAAATATATGTTTTTATTTTCGTCCTGCTTTTAAATATTATATTATTTATATATGTTCGGAGAAAATATTATTAATAAAACGTTTTAGTTTTTATGTCTTTTTTTCTTTCATCATATTATTTGTAAATTTTTTAACTTTTTAATATATATTTTATTTATATTTATATTTTTATTTATAATTATATTTTATAGCACTTTATATTTATATTTATATTTATCAATAATTATAAATATTACTATATAAATTGCAGTGGTGCATTGTTAATATATCACATGTCATTCAATTGCTGTTCAATTTCTGCATTGACATGAGTAAAATTTTCAGTTTGTTTGTGAATATCTTTGTAAATAAATGGTGTTGGACATTATTCCAATATTAACATAATGGCTGAGACACACAACTGTATATCGGTGGTTTCAATGCATAAAAATAATTGAATTAATAAAGGTTAAATCGTAACAAAATTGTTAACAAATTTGTAAATTTATACTCACATGCGAACACATACAGAGTAATTTACCAAATTTGACACTGCAATCCATTTTGGGAAGTGAACTTATTGTATGTTTAAGTGTAATATTATCCAATATATATAGTTAAAAATTCGAATCAGATCACATTCAATAATTCCATATATGCAACATTGAAATAAAAAACATATATATGAATTGTTAAATAAATTTCATAAATATATAAATAGAATTATAATGTTAAGAAAAAATTAAATATCATTTCCATTTATTACATAGAAATGTAGAAAAATATTAGATGAGTAATTTTTCCAGTAGTGTTAAATACTTATACATTTTAAAACAAAATTGTTGTATACAATTATTATTCGCGCAGATGTTGGAACAAGAAATAAATATCTTTCTGATATAATAACTCATCCGCATTCCGATGTTCAGTTTTTATTTAATCAAGATATACTTTAACCAAATATGGGTAACGAACGCACTATCCGCAGTACAAAAAAAGGATACTTCTGAAATTTGGAAAAATTAATTTTTTATATTTATAATGAACATTTTAAATAAAACTTATTTATATTTTTTTTTTCCATTATTTAAACTGAATGAAATAAATTTTTAATTTTAAATAATTTCCCTATTTAAAATCATAATACCAGCTCAGGAACTATCCAAGTAACACTGTCCGTATAGTTTGTCCGCAAAATTTCTGCATTATATGTAGTAGTCCGTAGTTTCAATCCGAGGAAATATCCATATGGATTTCTTATGGATGTCGGCTGGAATTTTATATGATGAATGCAACCTTGTCCATGGATTTTTATAAAAAATGTCCTTGGATTATCCGTATATTTCCGAGGATAATTTCTACAGATTCTCCTTTTAAGTATTTCTCGTTGCAATTACTCCACAGAATATCCATAGAATTTATATTCATATTTTTTGTGAGCAGATACACGGATTTTGACAAAAATACCTCAGGATCGTTCATGTATTTTGGCAAGTAATATCCGTGAATTGTCCGTATTAGCAGAATAAATTTTCTTATGACGATGATGCAGTTTGATTTTGTTTTTTACCGATAGACAAGAAGTTCTATGAACGCTGCGGAATGAAGATGCTGAACGATAGCAAAAATTCATCTATTGTGCATTTTTCTTTAGGTAATAAACAAGAACAAAAAATAATATCCATGAAAAGTCTTGTAAAATTCCTCGGAAATATATCGATTTGAGTTGCTGATTATTTTCAAAATTATGAAAATAAATTAAAAAGAGTGAAAATATTATATCGCTAGATAAGCAAAATATACAAAATTTGAAAGCACTGTCTTGGATAATTGGTGAAATAAATTATGATGAATACAATACCGCGCCGGATATATGTTGGAAATATTATATATGGACATTCTTTGGACAAATTGCAATATTTTTTTTTACATGAAAAATATATGGATATTTCCCACAGAAATTTTCCTCATTTTTCAAAGTACGGACAAATTGTGTTACTAGGAAATTGCTTAATTTAATTTCATTAACTCAAAATAAAAATGTAATTATACATTGAAAAAAAAAAAAACAAAGCAAAATTTTTACTTTTTTCTGATATAATAAAATATGTAAATAGCCGCAGATATTTAATTAATTCATGATTCAGATTGTTTGCAGCGAACATTTTTATTTATACAATATATACAAAATTCTAAATTACAAACAAATAATAATTATTTTTAATATTCTAAATAAATTAAAACAAAATAATAAACGTGCAAATTTTATATATTTAATGTATGATCGTATATTATTATTATTATTATTATTATTATTATTATTATTATTATTATTATTATTATTATTATTATTATTATATTATACACAGAATGCTGCATGATACAAGCATGAGATATATAATACGAAAAAAAAAATTAATATATATGTGTGTGATAGCAAAGTATTTCAAAGATCAAAATTACATTTACAAAGTCATAACTCTTGAAATGCAATCTTAAATGTATCTCAAAATATGTATTAAAGAAATATAATAGAGTTTAATATAATATTACATGTAACTTACATATAAAATAAATGTTGTAGGTACAATCAAAATGAATATATATGGTATTTATTTGTGTGTGTGTGTATAATCTTTACTCTAATATAATTTCAACAGAAAATCCATATACATATGTTATTATATATTCTATATGTTAAATATCCGTATACCATATATTTGTGTGGTATATAACAATATATATATATAGAGATGTAATAGATAGAGTTATTGAACAATATTGCAGCACTTGAATATGGGTGTGGGGGGAAGCAAATAAAAATGAATATATGTATTATAAATACTTTAATATATATATAATATATATAGAGGAACTTAGACTAATAAGTTTTTTGCTCGTAATATGTGGGAGAGGTCATTAAGATCATAGATCGTGCGTCACTCTTATTCATATACCAACTATTTTATATATATGAAATTTATTTAAAAATATAAAATATAGTTCTATATATCACCTTCTTCTCGCTATATATATAACCCAAAAGAGTTTTGTGTGTGTGTGTGTGTGTGTGTGTGTGTGTGTGTGTTTGTGTGTACATATCCAATATAATTTCTTGTTATATATTTATTTTTATTATTAATAATTTTAATTGAATAATCATTTATGTAAATATTTTATGAGTATAAAGTCTATATATTATAGTGATTAATTAATTAAATATTTTTTTTAATTGATTTAATTACACACCTGTAATTAAAATATATTTCTAAATTTAAAAATTTAATACAAAAATTATTTGTGTATATATGTGGACTTATTAAATAATTAATATTATATGCATATAATTTATAAAAATTACGTAAATAATAAATATTATATAATAATAGAATAAAATTTATTTGTATTAAATATTTTTATTAATTAAATAAAATCATAAAATCATAAAATAAATATAAATATTAAAAATAAGAAAATGGTACGTAATTTAAATTTTATACACTGATTGGGTGTATGTTTATGGTATTTATTTAATATACAAAACCATTTTATATAAATATAATTCTTATTCTTATTTTTCATATTATCATATTATATTATTATTATTTAATATTTTATTTAATTTTTTAATTATTTTTCCATTTACTATTTACAAATGAAATTAGTACTTTCTTATACACTGCTATATATTATATATATATATATATGCAAATATAGTATTATATATACATTGTATTTATAAACCGAAATATAATAATACTATTTATTTAAAAATTTTCGCTCGCGATATTATTATTTAATCAAATAAAAACAATATAATAATAATAATAATAATAATAATAATATGGGATTGTCTTTATAATTATATATGCAAATCTACTTCTTACATAGATACAATATACATATTTGCGAAAGTAAATAATTTTTTTGGTAAATTGTGTTAAAATTGAAATAATATAATCTAAATTTTGGATTTTATTATATGGATATATAAATTACAGTGCTGAATTTCTATACGTAAATATATATTTTATGGTTCTATACAATTGCTGCACTATTATATAATATCTATACTATCCACCACCACACGAATCAATTAAATAGTTAAATCACAATATAATTCTTATATAGCAAAATTACCCACAACACACAGAAAGAAGACATCTACATTTTCGTTTTAGTCTTTAACTTCAATTTGGTCAAATTTTACTGAATTGAAACTACAAAAATATACTATAAAATTGTGGTGGCAAAAATATATAAAATTGAACGTCATCAACTGAAAAGTATTTTTTATTTTGCAATACTAAATGTATTAATAATTAATTTATTAGTAAATTTTTGGAATTTATTTTTTTCCATTCATTTATCTTTTATTCAATGTGTTAATAACATTTCTTGCCATAACGTCAGCTATATAAATTACACATTTCTATTATTTTAATAGCAAATTTTTTTAATGTTAAACCACGTAACTCGTATTTTCGATTCCACTGCTAACGTTGCCATTATATCATTGTAACAATTTTTGAAATCTGAAGAAATCTTTGTGCTCCTTTATCTTTACACACTATTTTTATTCTATTGTACGATTCTGCTGTATATAAAATATATATATCATTGTACCAATTTTCGAAATCTAAAGAAATCTTTGTGCTCCATTATCTTTACACACTATTTTTATTCTATTGTACGATTCAACTGTATATAAAATATTAAATTTACAATATTTAAATAATTAAAAAAGAAATATTTATTTTTTCTGGTAGCACTATTAACTATAATAAAAAAATATTTAAAGTCAACAATAATTATATTCATATATTTACACATAATTTATATTATCTATTTTTATAATATTTAATATTGGTATTATATGTGCGGATTATTTACAATATAATAATCTTATAAACAATTTTTCTTTCCAATTTATATATTTTAAATATTTTCCTGTATTTAAATGTGCGAACAAATGATAAAATTAAATATATGTATCTACTATTCTAATATTGGGTTATGACCTATCAAAAGGTTAATATAAATATACGATCACCGTATTTTTTTTTTTATATCGAAACATAAAACATGAACTCTATAATAAAAAGTAATACAATTTAATCTCTTTATAAATTTAAATGAAACGGATGATTAAAATTGGATATAAGAAATGATCATCAAATTATTGTGTTGTTGACTACAGGAAATTAATAAATAAATTAATTAATTGTAAAATATTGTTGGCGTGTATAGTATATTATTATATTTTTCGAAAACGAATAATGTCTTCAAAGCATACGCATTTGTCTAAAAACTAATTGATGATTGTGTGCAGTTATATCATTTTTAAAATTTGTTATAATTAAAATTATATTTTTTTTTTTGAAAAAACTCTATATATTTTATTTTACATTGTGTTTTTTATTGTATTTTTCTCATATCAATTATTTTATTATTTTACAGCGAAACAACAAAAATGCAACGATTGGAAAAGGTCGATAACGAACACGAATTTTATTGGTGAGTACTAACCTTAATTCTGTAATAATATTATTAATAAATAAAATTTTATTATTACAATTTATTCTCATATTGAGGAAAATAATTTATAATTACAGGTACAGGTACATATTGATCACTTTTTATATTATTTATAATATTGTTGTTTACTTTACATAGCAGTATAAAAATAATTCATTGTATGGTTTTAACTTTATTATTATATAATTGTTGTTGATGAATGACTTTTGATATCTGTGATAAAACTTTTCTTTATACTCGCGCCGCCGGAAATATAAAAGTGTGAATTAATTTCAAAAACTTACCACACATTTTATTTTATGGAAGTTAATAGTTTATAGGTACACACCTTTTAAACACAGGATATTATTTTAATTACAATATATATATTTATTTAAATTGACATTCGAGATATAGGATATTTAATTAATTATATATAAGTGGGATTATATAAAATCTTACGGATGGAAAATATTCAATTTTTATCCATTAAATCAAATATTTTTAATAAATCTTGATTATGACAAGATTATAGTATTTATAAAGATTACAATTTTTCTAAAATGACATTGAAATTGAATAAAAGTAATTTTCTCTTTTAATATATAGCATTTTTATTTACACATTTCATTTTCATTTTTCATCATCTAAACTAAATATATAATATTTTTATTCCGCATATATATTGCATTTATAATTAATTTATTTAACAACAAATATGATTAATAAAATAATAAAATATTATTACTTTTATTTTTAATAACGTTATTTATTTTTAAAATTTTATTAATATATATATTTATTATCAACAAATGTATTGTATATATATAATAAAAAATAATGGTTAATGTGATGATGAATGCGTTACTGTGTTTGTTGCCAAGGTACTTTATTTGAATTTTATTGTTGGCAAGTATTTGCATACAAAAAAGAAGCATATTTAATTGTTTTTTAAAAATATATATTCCCACTAAATCCAACCCGGAAATAGATATTTTTATATGCGTTTATATAATTTATGGATTTCTTATATTAAATGCATCACTTTATTGATTCACTATATCCTATTCTTTAAAATACAAATAAACACAATTTATTACTAAAAGTAAAATTACAGTTTTATATAATGTTAATAACCTTTATAATCACAGATTTTCTATATAATTTCAATCACTTATATAATTAAATGATTTGATATGGTGAAATATGTTTGCTCCTGTAACGGCACGGATTCTTTTGCTTCATCCATACACGCATTCAATACAAATACATTATTATATTTTTTTTTCTTACGAAACCAAAACAAAACTACTACTACTACTACTACTCATAATAATAGTAATAATAATAATGTAATATTTTAATATAATAATTAAATGCAATAAAATATATCATGAAATGTGACAATAATTATATATATATATTTTTATTTAATTTTACTCAATCTCCGTTCTCTATCCCAATACAAATAAAAAATAATATACTATTTGTGACAATAATTTTGTGACAATAACAACAATAACAACTATGACAACGCAGCAACAAAAATATTGTATATTGCAAAAACACGATACTAAATAATAAACATTAACTTTATAATATTATAATAATATAATGCAGTGATCATATATGTACACCATACACACACCGTGTGTAAACTAGAAATAATGAAATATTACATTTACGATTTTTTATTTTTAATAAAGCACGTTAAAGAATTTAAATCAAATTTTATATAATATGAATATTTTTCTATAAATATATATATATATATTTTTGTATATAAATGTAAATATGTATTCACATGAATAAGCTATTTTCCTATTTATATATAGTATTTATACAATATGACTGTACATTTATTTATATTATATTTATACGTACATAGATACATAAATGTAATCTTGTGATCGAGTCGAGTACCATATGTGCATATACTTAATATAATAATAATAATAATAATAATATATAGTGAGATATACACACAGGTTGTATGTATACATCTGGTCGTCAAATAAATTGTACACCATACATTTGTGTGCCATATATAAGTGTATATATATATATACCACAATTACCAATCGATAGCAGATTATAATTAAAAAAAATATATAGTATAGACATTTCCTATATTATACAGTTGAATAAAAATTATTTCATTTATTTCATCATCTTAATACAATTTAATAGTTCCATCTATTTTAAATTATTAAATAAAAATTATTTGTTATTTGTTATATGTGTAAATAAATAAAATTTTGACCACCACTGTATACATTGTAGTAACATGGGATAAGTACATAATTTTTTATTAGATATATACACTCTGTGTTATATAGCCTATGAAATAATAAAATAAATGTATTTTGTTTTATGGTGGTTATGTATCTTCTATTAAATTACATATATTGAAGAAACATTCGTTCGTTGCGCGCACATAATATATTTAATAGATAAAAATAGAAGAAAAAAAAATTGTTATTTTAATTAACCAGAAAATATATCTGTAATGCAAAAAAAGAAATAAAATTAATAAAACATTGAAATTATAAACTCAAACTGTATAGGATATATATCTATTTATACATATATATATATAAATATATTACAATAAATAGTATAAGCAGTTCACATACAATTATAAATTAAATGCAATATATTCAAGATAAAATTAATAATATTAACATAAAATGCAATTATTATTTCACACACACACACACACACACACACACACACATATGATTTTGACACTTGGTATTTGATTTATTTATTTTTAATTCGAAATTAATTTAATTTTATTTAATTGGAATTGGATATTATTCCATATTTTATATTTATATTTATATTTATTGATTTATATACTATAAAATTTATTTGTTAAAAATGTTGTTCACACATATTCTAATTTTCTTCATTTATTATATGCTACAACAGCGATATAATTTTCTATATATATATATATAATAATATATATATAATTGAATATGTCATGTATTATAATAAATATACATATGTAAATTTTTAATTAATGCTTGTAATTAAATGATAATTTTTTTTTTATCATATCATCAAAAAAAATGTTGTATATTTGTACGTGTACCCTATACTTAATCATATTATTATATACTATATTTAATGTTTGTATGTATATTATGTACAACAAGTGTATATACATATATAAATAATAAAAACATGTTAAGTCATTTTAATTTGAAGTTAAATATATATATACAAATTGCAAAGTAAAGGTTTTTTAAAATATCGATTTTTTTTTTCTACTTTGTTATTGTGGAAAATATTAATTAAAATTTATTATCTTTAAATTTTATTGACATTCTCTGTGGCGAATATTATAATTTGTATTAATTAATTTATACATTTAAAAAAATTATTATAGTGTTTAATGTGTATGCATTTAAAAATAGATAAATTGATAATAATTTATATAAACACAAATTTTATTTATAGCAATTAAAAATCACATTAAAATTAAACTATACAATTACATAATTAAAGTAATACTATCAACTTATAAAATCAGTGCAAATTACTGTAGATTATTGTTGATGCAACATTGATGGAAAATTTCATGACAAATTTGTCCACTTTGCCGAAAATGTAAAATGATCAACATTTAACCACATTTTATTATAAATGTGAATCTTGATTGGACGCGTGTGGTTTGTCGCTTAAATCTTTTGTTTTTACTATAGAATAAAATAAAAAATTATTATTTACAAATAACAACGGATTTAATTGAAGTATTTTTACACTAAAAACGCATAATAAAATAATTTCGTCGCTTAAATTTTTCGGTTTTTGTTCTTTTGAATGAAATTAAATATTATTATTTACAAATATTGATAAAATATATTTTCGTCGCTTAAATCTTTTGTTGTTACTATAGAATAAAATTAAAATTTATTATTTACTAATAACAACGGATTTAATTGAAGTATTTTTACCCTAAAAACGTAAAAGAAATTGCGTTCGTCGCTTAAATCTTTCGTTTTTTTTTCTTTTGAATAAAATTATAATTTACAAATAATGATAAAATTAAGGTTCGTCGCTTAAATCTTTTGTTTTTACTATTAAATAAGTTAATTATTATTATTTAAACAAAACACAAATTTAATTGACTGATTTTACGCATAATAAATTGAGTTCGTCGCTTAAATCTTTCGTTTTTTTTCTTCTTTTGAATAAAATTAAAAATTGTTATTTAAAAATAACAACCCAAATTTAATTGACGCAATTTTATCTTAAAATGCATATAATAAAAATTAAATCTTTTGTTTTTACTATTAAATAAAAGTGATAAATTCTACTTTAAAAATAACAATGCAAATTTAATTGACGTACTTTTACTACTTAAAATGGGTGTTATAAAAATTAAGTTCGTCGCTCAAATCTTTTGTTTTTACTATTGAATAAAATGAATAATTATTATTTAAAAATAACAACGCAAATGTAATTGACGCACTTTTACCTTAAAATGCATTTAATAAAAATTATTATTTACAAATAATGATAAAATTTAGGTTCGTCGCTTAAGTCTTTTGTTTTTACTATAGAATAAAATTAAAATTTATTATTTACAAATAACAACGGATTTAATTTAAGTATTTTTACCTTAAAACCGTATAATAAAATAAGTTCGTCGCTTAAATCTTTCGGTTTTTGTTCTTTTGAATAAAATTAAATATTATTATTTACAAATAATAATAAAATTTATTTTCGTCGCTTAAATCTTTTGTTTTTACTATTGAATAAATTAATTATTATTATTTAAAAAATAAACACAAATTTAATTGACTGATTTTACGCATAATAAAATGAGTTTGTCGCTTAAATCTTTTGTTTTTACTACTGAATAAAATTGACATTGACATTGGTGTAAAATTTCATGATAAATTTGTCCATTTTGCCGAAAATGAGAATGGTCAACAATTAACCACATGTTATTATAAATGTGAATTTTGATTGCACGCGTACGTTTATAGTTTATTTATTTATAGTTTTGTCGAATTCAATTTTTGTAGTTATTTTTTTGTTGAAAATAATAGCAAATACAATTGGTGTGGTGATCTTCTCAAAAAAAAAAATTAAAATCAATCATTCTTCAGAACACTTTCGTTTAAATCGCTCTTAAAAAAATATGGACAATGTGTCAGTCACACAAATTTTTATGCATTATCATTAATTCTTACAAAATTTCACTGACGAAAAAATCGACTATATTTACTTACTTACTCCATGGCATTATAACCCAGGTGCGATTTTAGCCTTCTCCAACACGCTTTTCCAACCTGACCTATCCGCAGTCAATGTCTTCCAATCCCAAATTTTAAGGATCTTTATATCACAGTTCACTGCATCTAGCCATCCTGCCTTAGGTCTTCCGGCCCTTCTTCTACCTTCTGGATTACCTGGATTCAACAGTTTTTTCGGCACACGCTTCTCCCCCATGCGTACTTCGAGTCCAAGCCATCTCAATCTATTTTGATTTTGATTGTTTTGACAATATTTGGTTGACCCTACAACTTATTTAATTCAAAATTGTATCTTCGCCGCCAACCATTCTGTATCTTCTTTGACGTATTAATGTTGTATATACATTGCACTTAAGATCTCGTTGTAATGTTTTCGATTGGAATTGTTTTTTTTTAGCCCGTAGTTACATCTGTTTCCAGTTGCTAACCTATGGCGAATTTTTGTCTTCAATATCATTTTCTACATTTATCAACGATCCTAAGTATACAAAACTATTGACTATTATTTCAAAATCGTGTTGTCTAATATTAACAGTTTGTTCTCGAATTCCTGATGTATTTGTTGCCACCAAATCGACTATATATATACATCTTTTGAATATTTTTAATTCTCCTATATACGAACGATATTGGAAATGCGTATTTAATCGACTATAAAAGCGATATACAAAACCATAAAAAATCGGGCACGTAATGAAATTTCAAAAAAAAATTTGCTATCCATAAAAGTACGAATTTTCCGGCAGATCCTTTACTGTCAACGTGTCCATTAGTCCATTAGTTATATATCAATATATATTGTAATATTTATTTTGTTTCACCGAAATCAGATATATATTGTATTATTATTGGGTTTTATTTAAAATCGCGTTGTTTTAATAAATTTTACGTTTAAAAATTTTGAAGATTTGTTCCGATTCTTATTTCCTATTAAAATTGATAGCATAAAAGTATAGATCGATTAATATATAGGAAAATTTATATATTATAAATAAATCCATTGCCCATAAAAATCTAATCAATCTAATTTATATATTGTAAATGATAATAATATTACAAATGTATAATAAATATAAATCGTATATATTATATTTTATATATTTTAGTTATTATAGTGATAGATTGATAGATCAAATAAACATTATTAAATTCATTTGCGCAAGCAAATTCTCATTATTTTCATTAATATTTCAATTCCCTGCCATATATGTATCGTTCGCATATACTACATATTTGTTATATCGATCGAGTATTTATTTATATATATATATGCTTTTGTTCGATATAAATAAATTACTTAATAGCCTAAGATAAATCTTTATAAATATATATATATAGTTTATAATAGAATGGTCTATCCTATAGAGACTTTCTATATACATATTATAAAATAACACTAAAGCCATATATATATATTTAAGTATTATAATAACGAATATGTTTAATCATATTGTGATGAAGGAATATATATATATATATATATTTATTTTTCTACCTATATATAGAGATCTTTAAATCTGGTGAGAAAACACCGACTCATACCTATATTATTTAATTTCCAATTTTTTTTTCTTTTACCTTTATTTTATTATAATATACTATTATTTTCATAAATATATTTGTAATGTGTGTGTGTATACAATATACATATATGTATAAATTCTAAATAAAGAAAGATCGCGTGGCGGATGATGTATCGATTTCTATTCTTTATTGATTAAGTACAACAATCAGAATATTATATCTTTTATATATAAATATTTCTATATATATTTTGAGAGTTTATAAATATATTATTATATTAGATATGGTATATGGTTATGATTGTTATATAATATATATATATATATATATATATGAACTATATGCGAAGAATTTATATATATATATATATTATTATATATTTGAATGTATGAATATACTAATTTTACAATTACTCTATGCTATATGCGCATAAATAAAGAAAATATGTATTGTAACATTTGTATTTAAAATGAACTAAATCGATATATATATATATAGAAAGTACATGGTATGGTCAATTTATATTGGTATCACCTGGTTTATGATAAATTCTTAATTTTTTTTTAGTTTTCTTTTTCCTATCTAGGTATATACCATAGTTACACAGATCCATACTATCTATTTAAAATATATAATTTCATTCAATAATATTATATAAAAACATAAAATTTATCATTAATCTTAATCAACAATCAGCCAAAATAACCGATGGCGTTGTTGTTCTTGTATATATTATACGTATATTATATATATATATATATATATAATAGTATATGTGTGTGTGTGTGTGTGTCTATGTATATCGATGACTATGAATATTTAAAAGTGAGATATATTTAAGATTATAATAATATACATATGGAAAAAAAACATTTTTGGTGTGAAATATTATTTGTATATATTATATTTAAATAACAACGAATAATATATAAATATATAATATAACTTACAAATAAATAAATGAATTCAATTCTATTTTAATATGGGAAACAAAAAATTTAGAACTAAACGTTTTTTATTTTAATTTATTATTATACCACCACATATATATCAGCGGTACATATATTGTATATATTCGGCATGTTTTTAATATATCTATTTTTTTTTATAATAATAATCCTATTTATAACATTTTATGTGATGTGATGATCTTGATTTAACTTTTTATTTTGTTTATATATACATGTGTACAATATTATGGTAAATACAATATATATACCGATATATATATATATATGGTATAAGAATATATATACAAAAATATTATATTCATCTATCATTGTACATATAAATAAGTATACCATATATGAAAAATTTTGAACAATAATTGATTTAATTTATTTATATTCAATTTATTTAAATTTAAAGAAAACATTTTTTATTTTTAAAATGCCGTGTGAATTTCGTAAAATATTATTTAGGTGTAAGTATGTATAATAAAGTAAAAAATTATGTTTGATAATATCTATATTTAAAGATCTTCAAATTGATATATAGTCGTTGTTAATATATACGCCACAGAAACACACAAACACACACACACACACACAGTGTTTTAAATGTTAATTATCTTTTTTTTCTAGATCATTTATTTTACACATTTATCCTCTGTTGTCAAATAGTAATATAATTCTTGATTTGATGAATGTTATAGTTAACCTGGTGGATATTATCTGAGATGCTTTCATTACAAAACATTTTCGAAAACAGTATCAGTACTTTTTCATTTAAGCATATTAAAAATTAAAAGTTTTTTATTGTAAAAAAATATTCAATAACACGAATTTTATATTTTATTAACACACATGTATTCTTACTGGAATTTAAATTCAATTGCACATCAATATTTAAGTGGTAACACACTTACAATACACAATATATTACATTCAATTCACCGAAAATGTATCACAAATAAATTAATCTCTACTCTGATAAATAAAATTTTACGAAATATTTTTTAAATAATTTCACATATAAAAATTTCATATGAAAAAACAAAAGAGTTTAAGCGACGAACTTTTTTCCGGAAAATTTTTCCTATGTGAATTTGATGAATTTTATATGTAAAACAAAAATTTATTAATATAAGAATAAAAATTTGTTGGTTTTAAACCATTTGCATAATAAATTGTAACGTACAGTAGTGGGAATACTTATATTGATACAGATTACATAATATAATTATGGACACGCGGTGTGTATTATATTAGAATGTTTTAGATATGTCCTATATATATAAAATATATATGAGTAATTTTGTTCTTCAATAATATTTAGTATAATTTTATATAATTATTTTCAAATTTTATACAATTCAACAAATATATATAATTATACATTTTCAATACGTTTCCAATATTGTATGGTATATACATATTAATTTTTATATATATCAATGTTAAAATTATATATAACGAACGAAAGGTACTCCGTGGCATATTTGGTGCCGTCAAATCAAACAGAACGGTATAGGAGGCGAAGATACAATTTTGAATTAGACAAGTTGTGCGGTCAACCAAATATTGTCAAAACAATCAAAATCAATAGATTGAGATGGCTTGGACTCGAAGTACGCATGGGGGAGAAGCGTGTGTCCAAAAAACTGTTGAATGGTAATGCAGCAGGTAGAAGGAGAGCCGGAAGACCTAAGGCGAGATGGTTAGATGCAGTAAACTGTATATACAAAGATCCTTAAAATTCGGGATTGTAAGACATTGACTGCGGATAGGTCAGGTTGGAGCAGGATAAAACCGCACCTGGGTTATAATGGCATGGAGTAAGCAAGTAAGTAAGTATATATTTAAATACATATATTATTATTTACTTGTATATAATACAAAATTATTTTCACATTGCATGGATAAATATATTGTATATACTATATGATATAGTATATATATGAAATGACACCTACACAGCTGCTGTTAAAAGGTGTTTTGTAATCAACATGTAATGTGCCTGTATTTTATTATTATTATTATTATTATTATTATTATTATTATTATTATTATTATTATTATTATTATTAAAGTGCAAATAGTAAAAAAAGATAAAATGAACAAGTGTAGTATATTATACACTGTATACTTATGCACATTAATATAACTATATATATATACTGTGGGAATATGTTAACTTTATGTACAATAAATTAAGAAAATGTTTAAAGATTTTGTACTTTGTGTCTATATATTCTTCATACACCGTCTTATAATCATGTATATTTTTTATGTTGTTCATATGGTAATGTAATGTACTATATATTCATACATATGCTACTAAATTGTATATACATATTAAAGGATATTAGATAAACAAAATTATATATAAATAATGAATGAATATTAGAATTAAACTAACTAAAAAACTACTACTACTACTACTACTACTAGTACTACTACTACAATATATTAAGTTAATAATAAATAAAATATTTTATTTGAATTATTTACTATATAGTAACAAGTTAAATTGTCAATAATATTATGTTATTTTAAAAATATTTTTATTTGTATATCTCATTTTGAATATACACAATAGAATTTTAAGTTTAAATAAGTATATAACACATTTTCATATATTGTACAATATATTCATATTCATCTGTCATTGTTGACCGCGCGCTTAATACTAAAATATTTAAATTAACTTTTAAAATATATACAATATATATATATACAGTACCGAACAACAACAAATTAATTTATTTTAGCATATATCTATTGAAATAAATATTTTAGTAGTGCTGATGGACAATTAAGATATGCATAGTTTACTTACAGATAGTAGTTGCACACAGATATTCCTCTATTAGATAGTCAACCCTTTGAAAAGATATAGAGTACTTCTCCTGTTTTTTTCTTATTCAATTTAAAGAATTAATATAGTTGGGTTACATAATTAACGCTTACACAAAATATTTGCTATAAATTACAAGCTCCAGTATCAATGTTTTCATGCGATAATAATATTATTTAAAATTTTTTAATTATATCTTATAATTTAATATACAAATGCATTGTATAATAATTATATGGATTCTCAAATATATCAAATATACAAGAAATTTTATATTACAATTTTCTATATATATATATATCAACATGCATCTGCCGTGTGTGTTACAATTATGTTTTTGTAAATAATTAAACATCTTAATTTTAACGATGTCAATCAATTGCGAAAAATATTTTATTTAATTGTAATTGCTTAGGCATAAATATATATATTTTCCACACGCGCGTCGTATATACAATTATACATTGTACAATTTTTTTTTGAAATGTTATGGTGTGTTAAATTGCCCAAAAGGCTATATATACTATATAATTAATAGTTAATATCCAAATACAATGTACAAAGTGGTGCATAAATCTTATTTATAATTGATCGTATTTTTATATATCATATAAATTTATATAAAGTATTTTTTCCATTGTTAATTTCGGAAGAATAACAATTTACTTTTTTTTTTCTATATTATAAAGTTTAATTTTTATGTTACAACCAATTTATACAATTATATGTATAATTGTATATGCCACTAAATATATCATATATTGAAGCTACAAAAAACCAATTTGACCAATTATATACAATAATATATATTAACAAAATATAAATATGGTTTAAAATAAAGTGGCTTATAAAAGGAAAAAAAATAATATGTAATGAATTGGTAAGATCATTAATTAAAAATTTAAAAGTCATTAACTGAACATGAACTGTATGTGTATGTATAGAGACCGATCGGTATCTAAAGTGTGAAGAAAAAGATTAAATAATATTTAAATATTTGATTTATGTTTAATTAGTTTTGGGTTTTCTTCATTTTAAAATCTTATCCACGTCTAATATGTTATATTAAAACTATTCATTCATTCATTTATATATAGTTCAGTTTAAGTATTCGAATGTATTTGAATAAAGAAAATTTTTGTAAATATACTTTATACACAATTATAAAAAAAAAAAAATCACTTCACCATAACAATTTTATTTGAAGGATCACTCTTATTTATATTTCGATTTATTAAGTTAACCATAATATCAACATAATTATTATGATATTTGAATATTTTACAATTAAAATAAAATAGTTTATCAGAAACTTTGAGTAACTTCTGCTTATCTCCAACCAAAACTAACTTACAATATGTATGTTAAAGTTTAAACTTTTGTTATAATAGTTACTCCGTTTTACAGTATACCATTTTTTAATTAAATTTCACAAACAAAATATGAAAATTCATGTGAATTATAAAATATATGTAATATAAAATTTTGCGATCATAACGTTTTAATTATTTATTATATGTATAGCGGTTATAAATTATAATAATATATATCGATAATATCATGATGAAAAATCTAAATTTTATTATAAATTAATTTATACGTAAAAAAAAATTAATAGTATTTTACATAAATTTTATTGTAACGTCTTGGTTAAATTTATAAATTTTGAAATCATATAATAAAAGATTTGTATATATCATATAATATAAATAAAAACTGGGCACAGTTATATGTTAATAAAAATAATAATGATTAAATGTGTGTGTGAGCGTTCATCCTAAATAATTTAACTTTATAAAAATTTTGTAAATACATATTATGCGGGTAAAAAAAAAAGATTAATATCATGATAAATAAAAAAAATATCATATAATACTGCTAATAACGCAGCTATAAAATTATACAACCGAAAAAGATCACAACTAAATATGACTGTAATTTATCTATAACATCTATATAATATAATGTATCGAAAAAAAAACTTAATATTTCGTCGATAAATGCTAATGAATAATTTAACACAATATAAATCTTTAAAATATAAATTTTTTAAATAGAATAGATAAATTATTATTATATTTGTAATAAATAAATCGTTATGATTTCACATTTATACACCTATAAATAAATAAAAATATAATAAAATATATAAATATGGAATATCTCTTAATTATAAAATTGATTTTATAAAAGTAAATTTTCACACGCAATTGTTGTATTCCACCGTTTTTCTATCTAAAACGATCATTCAATTAATTTATATCGAACTTTTAATATTGCATATACATATATTATTTTTTTATAAATTGACAAAAGGAAAGTGAGTGTGTTTTTTTATATCTTTGATTATTTATTAAAATCTTAAATTTTAAAGAATGAAAAAAATTATGTTTTATTACCACGCGTTGTGGCGCTACGTTATCGAAAATAAAGTATTATTATACGTTTGACATCTTTATCTTTGTAATTTACATAGTATTTGCATGAAAAGCTCAATATTGCATGCAATGCCATAATTCAATTTAAATTTTGCAATGCAAAATACGTGTCAAAATCAATGAAATTAGTTGTTTATTAGATTTATATCATGAATAAAATCATGTTGTTTGGTACAAATAATAAGTATAGAAATAATATTAAATGCAACAACATCAGTAATTATAGTTTCCATAATTTTAGAAATATCTAGCGATAGTCTAACAACCATAGTTGATAGTTTTCAACGTAATTCTTATACCACCCCCTTTGATAAAACGGAATAATGAGAGTTTTTCATAAATTAAGAAAACATTTGCTATAAAGTTAATCTTATAAACGTAATTCTTATACCACCACCCCTTTGATAAAACGGAATAATGAGAGTTTTTCATAAATTAACAAAACATTTATTATAAAGTTAATCTTATAAAAAAAATTGACCCAATAAATACCATAACAATTTTAAAAATCTTTATCGTTTAATTACGATCTAAAATCTAAATCGTCACGCACAAATGTAGCATAGACAAACACACGAATGCGTATTGTTTTTGATAATAGTTATCAAATTAAAATTCTTGTAATTTTACCTATAGATACATTATTTTTCCGTCTGTATATTACGAGTACATTAAAAAATAGTGATAAATAAATAAATTATTTCAAAGAAATAATAATAAAAATATATATACATTTTTTTTATATATACCAAATAAAACTGATCTATAATTTTTATCTCACGATCCGTGTTTTGTTGGTTTTATATTTATTTTTATTTATTTATATTTAAGTAGCAATCGCGCAAAGATATTGTTGAGCGAAGGCGCACAACAGAAAAAACAAAAAAAAAATAGCCACATTTAAATTCACTGAATTAAAAACTACATAAATATATAGGAATATACGAATTATTTATTACACTGCTGGAAATGCATAAGCGAACGCAATTGTAAAATTTATAGTAATATAATTAAAGGAAAACTTATGACGACAAATATTTCTCGGTATATTTGGTGTATTTAATTTTGCTGTCATAATTATTTCCATTAAGAATATCATTTTATTAACACGTTCACTGTTAAAGCATTGGACGTATATTAAAATTTATTTAATATACAATAGTTAGCGTGGTGGATCCCAGTTTTCGGAAATGTTGTTCGGCAGCTAATGTGGTAATAAAAATTTATTCTATTTTTTTTACATTGGGAAAATTTCGGTTTTCAATATTAAATGTTAATATTAATTTTAAACGATATGTGGGAAGGAAATTAATTTTATCATAATAATTTACAAGTTTTATGGTGAATATTCTGCGAATTATTATTTTGTTATTAGTTTTCGTTTTATTATTATTGATATTTCAAAAGATATTCTGAAAAAAAAACATAACTTCTTTGCTCACTTTTATATTTCCATCGCTTTACATATTGTAATAAAAGTAACGATGCGATATATGGCAAAGCAAAATATATACAAAATATATATATATATTTAAGTATAGAAATTATAATCAAAACAGTAAAATTAAAAGGAAAAAATTGAAATAAAATCAAGTATTGTTAGTATACATACGAGTATATATTAAACTGCAAATGGAATCTTTAATGGCTATTTAAACAAATCGTGGTTTAACAGTTTTGTATTTGACTGTTTTAACAAAATTGTAGAATTTAGTAAAGCACGCTTTAGATCGTGTTTAAATCGATCTGCGTGTCAACCCATAAACACTATCATTGCACTTATAATTTTGTATATCCTATATACATATATATATATATATATATAAGATTATTAAAGATAAAATATAAGATAAATGTATATAATTCACCACACATACACACATACGTACGCAATACAAAATAACCCTTTTTTTTATATACCATATATATAGATATGCATGTATTTATATGTATCTATATAATATATACAGCGCGAGAAATACATTTAATATATATTAAATATATATGCTAAAAATAAAGTAATAAAATGTAAAAATAAATAAACTCCATATATATGTGTCTCTCTGTGGTATAGATCAACAAGCGAAGTATCATGAAATAAACATAAATAAAATGCAATATAATATGACCATGTTTTTGTTTTGTTGATATAATACTGCTGCTGTATAATACAGCCTGTATTAAATATATTTATATATATATAAATAGCTATCTATATATGTAAAAGCGTTGTTAACTTTATAAATGAACATGCTGAAGTTCATCACCAGATCATCGTACAAAGATAGTAGCACCAATTGACAATATGTTTGGGCAAAAAGGTGTGTTAATGTTTAATGATTTTTCTTCTTTAATTTTTTTATTACATTTTATTTATATTTATTTGTGAAACTATTGTATGTTTATTATTATTTATGTGTTACGTTTACATAAATTATTTATTATTACAAACAAAAAAATTGTTAATCAATTCGATATATACGGTAAATATATATAGGATGAATATTGTAAGTTGATATATGATATTATAGATTACATTTTTAACTTAAACATCAATTATTTTACGCTAAATACTAATAATAAATTCTGCTTAAATCTTATGTGTTTTCTTTTTTCGCTGGAATAATAAAATTAAAAAAATTGAAAATAAAATAAATATTTCGTCGCTTAAGTCTTTTGTTTTTAAAAATAACAACGCAAATTAAATTGACGTACTTTTCCGTTAAAATGCATTTAATCAAAATTAAATTCGTCGCTTAAATCTTTTGTTTTTACTATTGAATAAAATTAACAAGTATTATTTAAAAATTACAACGCAAATGTAATTGATGCACCTTTACCTTAAAATGCATTTAATAAAAATTAGGTTCGTCGCTTAAGTCTTTTGTTTTTACTATGGAAAAAATTGAAAAATTGTACTTTAAAAATAACAATGCAAATTTAATTGACGTACTTTTACTACTTAAAATGACGTACTTTTTTTACTACTTAAAATGGGTTTTTTTTTCTTTTAAATAAAATTAAAAATTATTATTTACAAATAATGATAAAATTTAGGTTCGTCGCCTAAATCTTTTGTTTTTACTATAGAATAAAATTAAAATTTATTATTTACAAATAACAACGGATTTAATTGAAGTATTTTTACCCTAAAAACGCATAATAAAATAATTTCGTCGCTTAAATTTTTCGGTTTTTGTTCTTTTGAATGAAATTAAATAGTATTATTTACAAATAATGATAAAATTTAGGTTCGTCGCCTAAATCTTTTGTTTTTACTATTGAATAAAATTAAAAATTATTGTTTTTCAAATAACAACGGATTTAATTGAAGTATTTTTACCCTAAAAACGCATTATAAATTGAGTTCGTCGCTTAAATCTTTCGTTTTTTGTTCTTTTGAATGAAATTAAATAGTATTATTTACAAATAATGATAAAATTACGGTTCGTCGCTTAAGTCTTTTGTTTTTACTATAGAATAAAATTAAAATTTATTATTTACAAATAACAACGGATTTAATTGAAGTATTTTTACCCTAAAAACGCATAATAAAATAATTTCGTCGCTTAAATTTTTCGGTTTTTGTTCTTTTGAATGAAATTAAATATTATTATTTACAAATAATGATAAAATATATTTTCGTCGCTTAAATCTTTTGTTTTTACTATAGAATAAAATTAAAATTTATTATTTACAAATAACAACGGATTTAATTGAAGTATTTTTACCCTAAAACCGTATAATAAATTGAGTTCGTCGCTTAAATCTTTCGTTTTTTGTTCTTTTGAATGAAATTAAATAGTATTATTTACAAATAATGATAAAATTACGGTTCGTCGCTTAAGTCTTTTGTTTTTACTATAGAATAAAATTAAAATTTATTATTTACAAATAACAACGGATTTAATTGAAGTATTTTTACCCTAAAAACGCATAATAAAATAATTTCGTCGCTTAAATTTTTCGGTTTTTGTTCTTTTGAATGAAATTAAATATTATTATTTACAAATAATGATAAAATATATTTTCGTCGCTTAAATCTTTTGTTTTTACTATAGAATAAAATTAAAATTTATTATTTACAAATAACAACGGATTTAATTGAAGTATTTTTACCCTAAAACCGTATAATAAATTGAGTTCGTCGCTTAAATCTTTCGTTTTTTGTTCTTTTGAATGAAATTAAATAGTATTATTTACAAATAATGATAAAATTACGGTTCGTCGCTTAAGTCTTTTGTTTTTACTATAGAATAAAATTAAAAATTATTATTTTTCAAATAACAACGGATTTAATTGAAGTATTTTTACACTAAAAACGCATAATAAAATAATTTCGTCGCTTAAATCTTTCGGTTTTTGTTCTTTTGAATAAAATTAAATATTATTATTTACAAATAATGATAAAATATATTTTCGTCGCTTAAATCTTTTGTTTTTACTATTGGATAAATTAATTATTGTTATTTCAAAAAAAACGCATATTTAATTGACTGATTTTACGCATATTAAATTGAGTTTGTCGCTTAAATCTTTTGTTTTTACTACTGAATAAAATTAAAAATTGTTATTTAAAAATAACAAGCCAAATTTAATTGACCCAATTTCATCTTAAAATGCATATAATAAAAATTAGTTTCGTCGCTTTAATCTTTTGTTTTTACTATTGAATAAAATTAAAATTAATATTATTTACAAATTTGCAACACTTTATTATACCAACTTCAATTATATCATCTTAATTCTGAAGTTTTTTGAGTTTTTATCATTTATTTGTTTGTGTGGAATAAGAAAGAAAAAAGCACATATCAGCAACTGTTATAAAAACGGGACAATTTCTACATTTGATCACCTAATTTATAATATAAAACATTTAAATCAATTTATTATTATTCAACATTTTATATGTGAAAACAAAATATATATGAAAATCTATTCTTCTTGTTGTTAATATAATTAATTATTAAATATTTAATTTTTGATGTTCGTTTATCAATGTATCAATAATAATATAATATGAAAATAACTTTCATATTTCTCTATCTATATATGTTATATGTAATTGAATGTATGAGATGTTTGTATATTATAAAAAAAAAAAAATGTGGGTCCCATTCATTCCATATTTGGAAACGAAATAAAATATTTAATCATATATTGCACAAAGTATAGTGCATTGATGTATCTGTATAATAGATAATAAGTAAATTGTGTAGTATATGAATAATAGATATGCATAATATAAACATTATAAATTATCATATTAAAGAATAGAGTTTTTTTTTTGCTTGCTGTTTTCTTATATTTATTATCTTTTAAACTGTGCCACAATTCTTTTTCTATACTTTTGTATTATTATTACTATCATTATTATTATTATTATTTATATTTATTTATTTATTATATATTTTGTTATATGTTTTATTGTCATTTTGTTTACATACATTTAAATATATATATATATATATGTATTGCAAAATGGCTCCTGTTGGTCGCGACATAAGAAAATTAAAAAACGCGTGAATGTTGTACCGTATTGGACACGATTGATTTTAATTTTATCTTCACCTTTTAAACTGTATTCATATATATATATAAATATATATATAAAGCTGATACGATGGTAAATGTAAGTAATGTGCGCACACATATATTGTATATACATTATAAAATTTCTATATGCTAAAAACAAACCAAATATACATATTTAATAATATATACGAGTATATATGGAAGACGATATGTATTTATAAATATATATATATATATTTGTAACTTTTAAAACATTTAAAAATCTTTTTTTTATCTTTAATAATATAAGATTACCAATATAATAATAATACTATCGCATTATAACCAATTTAGATATACATCGAATTACACATAATTTTATACAATATATATATATATATTATCTATATAATGATAATAATCACAATGTTGTATCATATAATAAAATATTTTCGTATATACATTAACTATAAATGTATGCGTATATTCCATATATATAATATTGTATTCTCAATTTCTCATGGATTTTAATTTCAAAATAAAGAAAATAACAAAAAATACAAAACCATTTGAATTCATTACAAATTTTATTTTAATTTTTATTTTTTCTAAACTACAATATATATTCGTGTTTTATAAAATTCACTTCACAAATATACATTTTTTAATAAATAAATATTATTTATTATTACAACATCATTTTATTGGGAGATAATATGTGTTCGTGTGTGTGATAGGTGATGAAATCCTATTTTTATATATACATTTTACATTAAATTATTCAATAAATAAAAAATAGTTACTATCTATAAACTTTATGAATTATTTATATGTACATTTGCGAGACACTCGATGATATATATCAAATATAATATATATTTATCAATATAAAATTTAAATTTTAAACATTTGATTAGTGCTATTTTTTTTTATTTGCTACTCAACTATATGGTTTTTATTATAATATCATTTATTCTATTCTATATATCATATAATGAAAAAGAATTCAAAGTCCTATTTCAATAATAGAAATATCCTATGATATTTTACTGAAGTCATGCGTTACTCTTATTAACATATATACCAAACATTTATTACAACCAATATGGTAAATTACTCCGCATCAGAGTATATATATATATATATGTATAACAATACACCAATGCATTCTGCTGAACCACACCGGCACCACTTTTCCACTCAATCAATCAATATATTTTTTTTAATTATAATTATTTACATTAACCGTTTGAGTGCTATGGGTTTTTGGTAAATTAATTGAAAATTACTATGAGAAATTGAGAAAAAATATTTTTTTATTCATAAAATTACAAATATAAGCATAAAAACTAAAAAAATGATATATTTCAATAATTCTTTTTGATTTTTGTAGATAAAATTATGAGTTATAATTGAAAATCACATATTTGCTGCCTTACTTTATCATAAATTTTATATTTTAGAAGAAAATACCAGTTTTTTTCTTTATTTAGACACATTTATGATTTCCAATGCATGCACCCCTTTTTTGCTAAGTCGTCGATAAGTCGACGAACCGCAAATTTTTGCGCATTACCTATTCGTCGCTATAGCGACGATTCGCACTCAAACGGTTAAATAAGTTTTAATAATAATTAAATATAAATTTCGTTAAATGATTAACAATGATGAAGAATAATATTTTTAACCAATTTTAAATAAACAAAAAAATACAATTCCCATATTTGTACTGGAAAATCGATACTATTTTATATATGTGTCACATAAATTGTGTGAGCTGTAAGGAATCATTGACATGTTTTTTGTCTAGGTCAATAAAATTAGCGTTTTTTTATAACTTCTGTAAAAACTGTTGATATTATCACGCACGTACATTGTGCATTTATAAATATTTACATTAATATTAATTAAATTTAAATTAATTTAAATTAAATTAATATATATATACAATATTAAAAACTATAGTCTATGATTGAGAATACTGTTCATACTATGTTCCAAATGGCGTAATCTAAACATATTAAAATAATATTATATCGAAAACAATTTCATTAAAATTATTGAATTGTTTAATCATAAAGCTGTTAGTAATTTCTTCAGTTGTAGGTGTTACTAACAAAACTCCTTCCATGCGTGCCCTCACCAGACTTTTATTACCTATATATATACATGGACTTGATTGAGTATCATTTATAGCTATACATCAATTTTGAAGTTTAGTCTCAGATGCGATAAGTTCTAATGATTTATGAAATAATATACGTATTACACTATACCCCAATTATTACGACGTCTTCCAAATCATGAACTACCATATGTATTTCTAATGGAATGGCTTATCCGATAAACTTTTTTTTTTAATTTTGAATTCAAATAATTTATTAGCGCTAAGTTCCATATGATTTGTGAGCAATAAATGTAATGTTTGTAATGTTTGTAATGGAATTTTTATATTGACTATAATTTATTCGATTATATTAAAATTTTTAATGTTAAAGTGCAAATTGTTTTGTGTGTTTGTGAAAGAATAGTATAGAATAATTACTTACTTACTATTACTTACTCCATGGCGTTACAAGCCGGTTGCGGGTTTAGCCTTTTCCAACACGCTTTTCCAACCTGACCTATCCGCAGTTAATGTTTTCCAATCCCCAATTTTAAGAATCTTTATCTATCACAGTTTACTGCATCTAGCCATCTCGCCTTAGGTCTTCCGGCTCTCCTTCTACCTTCTGGTTTACCATTTAACAGTTTTTTCGGCACATGCTTCTCCTCCATGCGTACTACGTGTCCAAACCATCTTAATCTATTTTGATTTTAATTGTTTTGATAATATTTGGTTGACCGTACAACTTGTCTAATTCAAAATTGTATATTCGCCGCCAACCATTCGGTTTGATTTGACGGGACCCCATATATGGAATAGAATAATTACTCCCGCATTTTTGTCGGGTGATAGCCTCTCCCCTGCCCCCTCTCCTTATATGCATACGATATTCTCAATAGAATTTTTCTTTTACTTTTGAATTTTAATAATAACAGGTGTGTGGTGTCGCTTCAAATTTCATTTCAACGAAGAAGAACGGTTGACTATTGATGTGGTTCATTAAGTCCATTAATTTAAAATAATTAACCAATTTTATAAGCGTGCGTATAATACTTTAAGTGAACATTTTACTGTATTATACTAAATATCGAATATATATTGTACAAATAATATTGAATATAAATTTAATATATTATAAAATGAATAATTATTTATTATAAAACTACTTTGTTGACCTGTGTGAACAACACTTTTGTCCTCTTTATATTTATTATATTAATCAACTGTATATTATATAAATACATCATATACATATATATAGTTTATAAAACCACTTGACACTATACGCTGGGAACTATTATATGCACATGATGTATACATAATCTTTCTTGATTATATGGTATATGGTATAGTTGTGCATAAATGTAAAATGCAAATACATATATATATACAATATATAATTTCGATTTACAAACTATGGCTGTGCACTTTATATATGTGGAATAGAAAATGAATATAGATAGATATACAAATACACTTAATTTTATTCACAAGTACAGTAAATTAGTTATAAACAGCATCTCCTTTCAATATGTCATGTAAATTGCATTACACTTTCTCATAAATTGCACGCTCGTTCATATATAGGCGAGTATAGATAATATATAAAATATATGTTATTAAATGGATTTATAAAACTCTATATAAATATTTACATATTATAACATTATAAATATATATATATATTTTTCTTGCAAGTTTTTAAATTTTTGCCATCAAATTGCAAATCAATTATCAGAAATACACGGTACACACACACATGCATTTAATGTTGGACCTGGTTTTTTTTTTATCTAGTTTACATTTGTGCGTTTTGTTTTATTTTAATAATGTTTTGTATCCATGTAAAATATAATTGAATATTATGTATATAAATATAAAATTCTATGGATGACGAGGGTTTATATCGCCTTTGATGATGGCACATTATTATATAAAAAATATATATTGTGAAAGAGCGTATATAAAATAATAAAAGATACTTGTTATTCATATGTGACTTTTATTTTACAAAAATTATATTAATTTATATTGCGTAAAGTTATTGTATATACTATACAAGTATACGGTGCGGTACATCCATCCATATATATATATATTGTATATAGTATAAATAATAAAATACAGCAGAGCAATCTTCTGAAAAGCACATGCTGACAAAAAAACTTTTATTATATACGTGCTGCATATATAATATAATGTGCGATATAAAATAAGATTATAATATAAATAGAGTTACGGTATATGTATTAAAACGATGTATATTATGTGAAATTAATATGACAATTTTTATATACACAACAAAACAAACTGTGTCCGATAATAATCCGGCAAACCATTTATTCAAAAGAATCTGCATCAACTGAACTACGCATCGATTACCATCAAATGAATCAAATGTTTTTTTTTTATGCTCTCTATAATACTGTTGACAACAGAGTAGCCTTTTGGATGCCTTCAATTGATGCAAATCGACTTCTTTTCCATCAAATTAAGTTTTAGGGAATAGTTGCAGCAATTGATGTTGAACAAACTTTGAAAATCATCTCGGCGTCGTAGACCATAGTTAAATTATTGATTTCAGTATACCAAACTCTATTTCCATATGTACACTGAAAAAAAAAGTACATGGATCCAATTTACTTTTTAATTTGAAACAATGAAATATTAATTAATTTTGCTCCCCAGGAACATAGTTCATTGTTAAAATAAAATAACATTTATTAAATCAACGAATAATTCATTAAAACATAATATCGATGAAATGAATGTTTTTCAATGAATCACTTCGTTGGTTTAAAGAATTGTATATAATTGTTTTGATGAATATTATTTATTTTTTCAACGTGTTCTGTTTAATAACTTATTATTCTGCGCATAAATTAATTAATGATCGCGAATTCATCCATTCAATAAACAAGTACATTAAGATAATTTTTAAAAATGAAATGATATTAATTAATTATTCATTGAAACATAATGAAAAATGGGCTTATAAACGCTATTCATTGAAATTATGTACACATTTATTTTGAGTTTATGAATTGAATTACTTATAAAACAATTTTCACAAAATCACACATATGTTTTCAATGGTTTTCTTGAATAAATTGTTTCACATGGTCAATTTAACGTTCATCAACACTTACAGTTTGTCTGCCCTTCTGTGAATAATTTATATCATTTGAAAAAACTTATACTTTTAACACACAATTTTATCACCCAATCGCTATGTTAAACACAAATCGATACAATTGCTTAACATTTTTATCAATTTTAAAATAAAATTTAATATTGCTGTTCTTTGTTTTTATATTCACAAAAACAGCTGCATATATAACTTTATGTGTTGAGGTGAATGTAATTTCATGAAATTTTAAATTGTTTGTTAAGGAACGAACGGTTCACACAGAACATAATCAGAGCTGATGCTACGCGTTCTATGATAACTGATTTACTATACATACTGCCATTCTGGTTTATTGCGGGACTGAGGGTGCACATATTTATAATATATTAAAAATATATATTTTCCATATAGTTTTTACCAAACAGCAGGGGTTACAATATATTGTATATATATAGCATTTATTAAATTTGTTAAGATTAATCAGAGAGTGTGTAGAAAGAAAAACGTATTAATAACAAATTATATCAATCGATAATTGTTTTAATAAATAAATACATATATAATAATTTCTGGAATTAATATCCTATGCATATTTATATTGATTATTTATGCGTTAATAAAATTTTGAATACAAATGTTCTAATAATACTATCGATGTTATATACAATACTATATTTATAAGTATATGTAAAATCTGATAGTATATATATATAGAGATGATTATGGAGAGCAGACTCTATAAATTATTACCATAGTTTTGTATACAATATATATTCTAAAATCATATTTATTAAACCATAATTATCTTGTTGAAGTACATTATATCAAGAAATGATAATTATATATCTATCAAATTTCTCAATCATGTGCACACGTGTGTGTGTGTGTACATATATAATTAATTCTAAGTGACACATAAACATATAATAAAAAAAAAATATATATAACATATTTCAAAATCATTTCCATTATAATTTTTACGCATATACAAATCAATGTTTGTTATAAATAATGATTTGTTATAATGTTATGTTTGATTAAATTCAAATTATAGTTTCTATCATATAAATACCTATTCTATCAACATCAATCAATTTTAAACTAAAGCATATAACATAATTATGTAAATAATAATTTATTTACTAATATACAAAATATGTGTATGAATAATTTATAATACAATTTATATAACAAATAATAATAATAATAATAATAATAATAATAATATGATTCATTTATTGAAAATGATTCATTTGAACTGCCTTAAGGTTAAGCTTTTGGTTTGCTTATAAGAATTCCATATATTTTTTTTTTATATAATACAGAGTTATACACATTTTAATGAATTTATATTATTATTTATGATGTTGTATTGTGTATCTAATTTATTTATATATATTTGTTATATGCATTCAAATATTGTATATGTGTGCGTTTATATATACAAAAAAAATTAAAAAAATAGTGGTGATGATTGACAAGTTCCTTTTGAGGTGTATATACAGTTTATTAAACAGTATATTATAATATAAATATGTATTTTATATATATTAAAATAATATTGAATTGAAATAATTTTAACATAAATTTACAATGAATATTACAATATGTTCTAACAATAGAGTAGCCATGTCATGTATATTTTATAATAATTTTAAATATAATTTATATTTTTATAATATCGGTTTTCGCCCCATCTACTTCTTTTTCTTCCTCTTCTTCTTTTTTTTCGTTTTACCATCAACGAGTAAATGTATGTTGAAAAAGATGAAAAACAAACTATTGATTACTTTTCATTTAAATATAAAATTTAATGGTAGCACTTGTTAATTTTTGAAAAAAAAAATAAATATGTTGTGGTATTTATAAATATGTAAATTTTAAATAATATAAATATTGATAGGGTGTTTAAAAAATTTAATAATAATCTGTTTAAATCTACAAAATACATTTAACTTTGATAATCTTCACAATTTGAATGATACTACACCGCTGGGAACGTATAGGCCACTCCTAATTTCTACCATACTTCTTTTTATTTAAATGCAATACGTTTTTACAATTTTTATTTGTTCTGCAATACGTTTTATATTTTGTTTGTTTATTTTTCTGGAAGCTTTCCACATCGGTCTTTTCGTTGCGCAAGGTCTTCACAGCAAAATCGGTTCAGTTCGAATGTTTGCCGACATCCAATTCCATTTAAGTGACCCAATTCCATCTATTGTACATCGGTGTTTGAATTAAAATCCATTCATTCTACTTTTTATCTATATACACTGAAAATAAATGTGTACATATAATTGATAATGATTAGCGTTTATAACCCCATTGTTCATTATGTTTCAATGAAAATAATTTATTAATATTTTTTCATTTCGAAAATCTAATCTTAATGTACTTGTTCATTGAATGAATGAATTCGCGATCATTACATAATTTATGTTAATAAACAGAACACACGTTAAAAAACTGAATAATATTCATTAAAACAATTATATACAATTCTTTAAACCAACGGAAGAAGTGATTCATTGAAAAAAATATTCATTTTCGTTATTATTGTTCTAATGAATTCATAATCGCTGATTTAATAAATGTTATTTCATTTTAACAATGAACCATGTTCCTAGTAGCACTGCCCGTAGTTTGTCTGCAAATAGTCGCTATATTTTCAATCCGAGGAAATATCAATGGATTACGTACGGATGTCCGCTGAAATTTTATATGATCAGTGCAACCCTTGTCGATGGATTTTTATAAAAAATGTTCTTGGATTATCCGCGTATATTTCCGATTATAATTTCCACGGAATTTGATAAAAATTTGTTTGGATCGTACTTGTATTTTTGCAAGTAATAACCGTGAATTGTCCATATTAGCAGAATAAATTTTCTTATGACGCCAGTTCGCTGTTTGATTCAGTTTTTTACCGAACGACCAGAAGTTCTATGACCACTCTAAATTAAGATGCTGAAGAATGACAAATATTCATCGATTAGATTAACAAAAACAAGAACAAAAAAATCACCGATAAAATCCATGAAAATTCTTACAAAATTCTTGGGAAATATATAGATTTTAGTTTCTAGTAGTTTTAAAAATTATGTAAATAAATGGATGAGGATTATATCTATAGATAAGCGAAATATACAAAATTTGAACCACTGTTTTGGATAATTGATGAAATAATTTATGAATACACTACCGCCACAGAAATATGTTGCAAATATTACCCTGATAAAGATTTCAATTGACCTAAATAAAATACTAATATATTAATAGGAAAATCTATGGACATTCTTTGGACAAATTCCAATATATCTTTTCCATGGAAAATATGTGAAAATTTTCTTCATTTTTCAAAGTACGGACAAATTGTTCCTTGGCTTGGAGCAAAATTAATTAATATTTCATTGTTTCGGCGTTACTTTTTAATTGACTCCACGTACTTTTTATTCAGGGTGGCTAATGCTCTGTATAATTCTATTAATTTGGTTTCTGATGTATTCGTCAGCGTATATAAGAGTTTCTGTTCCATTAGTTAAAACGTGGTAAAATAATCTATAATCGAACACACATGTGACTTTACAAACTCTTATATTATAATATTGATTTTAAATTTATAGCCGAGTTGCACAATGGTCCATATATTTATAATTGTCTATAAAATCGCGTAGGTGTTGTTTCCGATTTGGATGCGTCGTTGTGATATAATCTTCGATTTTACAAAATTAATTTTTTTACCCTTTTATAAACAATTCAATTTTTTAGTAATTCTTTTCGATAGAAATTTATGTTTCAAAAAAATAAAATGTGCTTTTGAATAGTGTGCGATAAATAAAAATTGTAATATTCGTTCGTAATTGTATTAATTACCATTTCCACATTAATTGAATGGCCGGTTTTATACATTTTCGCTGCCTACGTAATGTATACCATTGGGTATACAAATATAAAATGCAATTGGATAAAATAACATACGTTTGTCGGTTTATAAACGTATTATATTTAAATTTTATAGAAAAATAAAACATATAAATTTCACGCCAACAAAAGTAATTTTTATTATTGGGACGAGAATTTTTCAAACACCCGCCATATAATTATTAAATATAAATATATATTTTCTTACCCTTTTTTGTTTTTTCGGCGTTGGATTTTTAAACCAATAACAAATATTTACGAAACAATGGAATTTAACTGTATTATCGCGTATGTTTGTCTCCATCAATTAATTTTTTTTTTTGTTATATATAAAATTTCTATAAATAAATCCAAAAATATCGTTGTAATAAATATAGAATATTCGCATTCGCACTCATTATTGAGGGAGGGGTATAGTACTATAAAAATATTTCTAGTACGTGCGCACTCATATTTTTATTCGATTTTTTTTTATTTCTATCGTAATTTTTTGAATAATAAATTTGAAACAAAAGAATCAAAGTCTGACAAAACGAAAACCTATTTTTTCTTGCACATCGATATTATGGTTTTTTATATTTGGTTGTGCGTTGTTCTTATAAAAAAAAATGAAAAAATTTAATGTGTTTCTTTTTTTTTAATTGTTTTAATCATTACTTAATCTAATTGAAAAAGTAAATATTTTATTATTTATTAATTAATTGTTGTATTATTATTGTATTTTGTGTTTTTTTTTACGATTTTTTTTAGTGGTAAATGGTTTTTTTGTCGGACAGAAAAATTGTCTTTTTATGCGTGTGTTTTTTTTTTTTTTTCCATTCTTTAATTGAAGATATTTTGAGTGAGTTTTATTTTATTATATATTTTTTATAAAATAATTATTATTATATTATCTGTTAATTTTTAAAAGTATAATTAATATATTTTCTAAGCTAAAAAACAAATATTAACTAATATTAACAAATATTAATATCTGATTTTGACTATTAATGCGGCGTATATGTATTTTTCCAATTACTGATGTTACTTTAAATTACGCATTTAGATAATATATTTGCAATTAGGTAATAAATATTGTTTGTAAAGGAAAAGAATGGAATGATTTTAAAATGAAAGTTATAAAATAAATTTATATAATAATGAATCTAATAATATAATTAATATTTAAATTCTTTTAGAATATTTTTTTATATCAAAAATTGTAATATGTTAGGTTAGTGCGTATTACTTTTTTTTTTCATTATGCGCATGATGGAATAATTGCTATATATACAGATAATATCAATATAGGTAACACGTTATATACTAAAATATTCCATGTATAATAACTATTATATAGAAAATTATTCCATATATTAAATAATATTTACTGCACCTGATATTTTATTAAAACAATATCTGTACACATACAATACATGGTATTGTTTTAATTCGGCACTATTAATATAAATACTCTGACATAACATTAAATGGTTCGTTTATTGAATTCTGCATATTACATTTTATTTACTTGTGCGACAATTAATTATTGTGAATAATTTTAATGCTTTTCTGTTATGCGCAGAATATTTAATTGTGTATATATGATCATTATTTATTTTTATTATGTATATGTATATACTTTTTTTTATGTATTGATGTAATTTTATTATTATCATGAGCTAATGGCATCTACATATACCAAAAAATTGATTACCGTCATGTTGGTACAGTACTCGTTACATTGGACTATAAAATAAATAACCATTTTGTTTTGTAATTATTAATATATATAAATTGCAGACATTGTTAGTTTTTGAGTAGCGTCCAACACCATATTACCAAAGATATTATATATTATTTATTTTATATAAATGAACAAATGATGGTAAACCACGCAGCTGAAAAATTTCATTATTAAAATAAATGTATCGAAAAATTCCTTATGAAAATTTCAGGAAATTAAACCGGGATATCACGACGGAGTATTATACAATTAATATGTAAAATTAAAATGATTGAGCTTGGTCACCTCTCAAATTTAATATACTTTAAATAATTTTAAAATTCATTTAATTTTATATTTTATATACAAAATTCAACTATATAATCTAAAAAAAAAAATGCCTCTCAACATATTTTCAGCACATATTTTTTATAAAATGTTTTACATAAACCAAAATATTTTTATATAAATACCTAGTTTTCAATCTAATATGTGTGTATTTAAAAAATATTACATATATAAAATAGAAAAACACGATTTGTACAAAAAAAAAATCTCTCTAATTAATGATGCCATCACATAAGAAAATTGTCTTTGTAATAATATCTATATAATAATGTATCTTTAATATATGTAATATATTTAAAATAAATTTACGCACATTTTAATAGGCGTGGTATTAGATGACTCCAAGCTGTGATAACATTGTAAAATATATAGGTATATGAAGAAAAAAAATGTAAATAAATAATAATAATAATAATAATAATAATAATAATAATAATAAGAGACGAAAAAAAAACTACAAATGATTCGTTGTTGTTTTTCTTTTTAATGTGCTGATTTACACGATTAACTCTTATAAGATTATTATCGATAAACGATTACAATGTTTTTTTTTCTTATTAACACACACATATTATCATTTATTTATTTATTTATTTATTTATTTATAGTTTCATATTAATAAAATAATCTTATAAATACAGGGGGGTTCATTTTTGGGAAGCTATGATATTGGAAGGGTGGTTGATTGACTAACTCAATTAGAATAAAAATTATATTGCCAAAAAAGTTATGTTTTATAACTTAATTTTCTTTAAAAAGCTTCTAAAATTCTACGAAATTATAATCCGCAAAGAAATATGTTAGTAAAAGTATACATTACTGTAACAATACAATCAATTTCAATCGTTAAAAACAAATTCTTTGAATTTGTTGCTTTAAATAAAATACATTACAAGATATGATTTAATAAATGAAGTAACAATTTCCGCATTATATGTAGAGTAGTCCGTAGTTTCAATCCAAGGAAATATCTATGGATATCTTACGGATGTAGGCTGGAATTTTATATGATGAGTGCAACTCTATCTATGGATTTTTATAAAAAAATGTCCTTAAATTATCCATATATTTCCGATTATAATTTTTACGGATTCTCCTTAGAAGTATTTCTCGTCGCTATTATTCCACAGAATTCCATAGAATTTATATTTATATTTTTTGTGAGCAGATCCACGGATTTTGACAAAAATATCTTTAGATCGTTCATGTATTTTGGCAAGTAATACCCGTGAATTGTCCGTTTTAGCAGAATTTTCTTATGATGATGATGCCAATGATCGCGGTTTTTGATTCAGTTTTTTACCGATAGACGAAGAAGTTCTATGAGTACGGAATGGAATGAGATCGATGGCAAAATTTCATCAATTGTGCATTTTTTTTGTGTAGTAAACAAGAACAAGAGTAAAAAATCCATGAATGTCTTACACAATTCCTATGAAATATGTAGATTTGAGTTGCTGGTTGTTTTAAAAATTATGAAAATAAATCAAAAAGAGTTTAGAATATAATTAGATAAGCGAAATATACAAAATTTGAACTCACTGTCTTGAATAATTGGTGGAATAAATTATGAATACAATACTGCGCTAGATATATGTTGCAAATATTACCCTGACAATCCAAATATTTCAATTCACCTAAATAAAATACAATACTGTTAAGTGGAAAATCTATGGACATTCTTTGGACAAATTCCAATATATCTTTTCCATATGGAAAATATATGGATTTATTCCACGAAAATTGTTACTAAGGTTTGAACACATTTTTTAACAAACGTTGGCTCAATTATTTTAATTAAAATGATACAGTCAATAATCAACATTCCATACCGCGGACCACCTTGTTTACTCATACATAAATATATATATTATCAATGCGATTAAGGCTATGCGTAAATATATATTTAATACGTATATTTATAATATTTACTGGTAATATATTATTAAAACTTGACAAAATGGAATATTTTTGCTATAACAATAAATAAATAATTTTTTGTAATATAATATTAATAATATATTATTACACATAAAAATGATATCATCTGAAAATAAAATTGTGTGAGATAATTTTTCTTATGTAATAATATCTAATTTAATTTGTACAAATTTATACTTATAAATAACATATTAATTATATTGGATAGAAAATTTTAGTCGTGGATACGACATTTTACATTTTGTACATATAAAATAAAGATGTTATAAGATAATATATAATAAAATAAGGATTTTATTATAACTATATCATTTCAATGATCCTTTTAGAAGAACTATATGCATATAATTAATTTGAGTCATTATAAATTTATATAATTTATTACACTCGTTTATTATTGTACCATTACAATGACAACAATATAATACTTATAACTTATACTAATATATACCAGATTCACTATATGAATAATAAATTAATTAACTATAATTAATTTTACTATTATATTATGCTTTATAAAAAAGTGCTTGTTCGAAACACACTTTTTTTTTTCTTATTTCAATTCATTTAAAATATTTTAATTTTTCCATATTTTAAACTTATGTTATAAAAGATGATTCTCTATTTATATTAACTATTCTCGAAAAACATTGCTTGTGTGTATATTTTGAAAATATGGTATAATAAATTTTATAATAACAAAACAAAACTTAATTAAAACTAATCAATATCATTTTTATTGAGATTCTTATTTTTCGTTTTCTATATTTAAATATCGCTTATTTTTTATTTTTATTTTCAAAAGAAGCTCATTTATAATTAATAGATATTATTATCAAAATTCAGAATAAGAACATATTTAACATTTATAAATAATATATATTAAAAATGATGTGGAACGTGCCTCATTGTTAATAATAGTTTATCGAAAAATTTCATATATATTTTACAACATATTAATAGCCAAAGTCCAAACGGTGGAAAAATATTGCCTAACATATAAACCAAAAAAAAAACGCTAAAGACATATAAAAATAATTAATAAATTTCAATTCTTTTCACATGTTAATTATATATAATATATTCTTGTTATAGATATTTTGAGATAACAATTATTTAATTAATTGTCTTTTTTTTTTTTCAATAATATAAAATAATTATAATATCAATGAATGCAAAAATATTTATTAAATTTAAAATATTCTTCTAGATTTTTCATATGAAATTTTAATCTAATACATGTAATTTGTCATTTTATTTATGATAAACAAGTTTTATTATCTTATTTTCTAATCTTTTTTTTTTCTTTGTTATGTAAAAATTAAAAGAATCCTTTTGTTGATTTTTTTTTTATTCTTTGAAATAATATTTATTGACAAAATATGAATGTGGTTCAGAAAAATGAAAAAAATTGATAAAATATTTCAAAGTCAAGTGGCTATAAAAAAAAAATAATAAAATAATATTATAAAAATTTATAATTTTGAAATGTTTGTATATAAATATTATTTGTTGAATATTACCTATATATATTTTTTTAATAAAAATGACAAATATTATCGCCCACTTTTGTATATTATTTCATTATTTTTATATCCATACACACACACACACACACACACACGTTTATATAAATAAAGTATTAAAACAAATTAATTTTAATTTTTTGTTATTTTTGAAATAATAAATTTAAGTTTTAAGTAGAACTAAAAAAAGAATATGATATAAATGATGATCTTCTTCATCACAATATATAATATTACAATATAATTTATTTATACAGATTCTCTGCAGGAAAAAAGAATGCTAATTGTACATAAATATATAAAATTTTTTATTGAATTTGAATAGAAACTTCACTAAATTGTATATTTAAATATAGTACTTGTAATTACTGCATATATGGCATTAAAACATAACACGGTTTTCTTCTGCTTCTTCAATCGAAATTATATTTGCAACTATAACGTATTACATTACCGAATTTTGAGGATTATAATGTCACCGTTTACTACATCTACCCATAGGTCTTCCGGCTATCATCCTACCTTTTGGAATGCTATTCAAAGGCCGGTACCGAGCAAATTTTGCGCCCTGTGCATAATTTTGAAAATACGCCCTTAAATAAAAATATATCAACATTGTTTAACATAGCTTTTTCTTCGAAAAATAGACTTGAAAAATTGTTGATTATGGTTATTTTTGTTCTATGTTAACAATTTAATTATATTTTAGTTGAATCTTCTTTTTGTTTCTTCTTGTGTGTAATAGAACCGTTTCCACATCACCCCAGATGTAGATTCTCAATGCGTGTTTATGAGGTTTCGTCCTTACAGGCCTAGTGTCTCCTATAGAATATAATTTTTTTCTAAATTATGTAATTATTATTATGAATTATTATTAACCCTCTGTGGTTTAATTTCCGGTAAAAATCGAACAATTTTGCCTGAAGTAAAAAACTAATGAAAGTAACTAATATAGGAGTTTTCTATCTTCGTTAAACCCATCCTACGGTTTTAGATTGTCTCGGGCTAAGTTGATTACGCTTAATTGATTCTAAATGAATCTGGGGATAATTTTTTTAGTAATATATTGGGTTGTAATTAAATGGTAAAAATAATAATCAATTTTAAATTAATATTAATAATTGACAAAACAATTTATTGGCAAAATAATATATACATTCACTTCTCGATTCATTCATCTTTCATTTGCTTTTTATTTTATGTAAAAATATTAACTAAAACCCGAGATATTACTAAAAACGTTACCCCGAGACAGTCGTAGGAAAGTGATATTAATTTTAAATTTAGTTGTGAGATGATTTTAGCGTTTTTTTTTTTTATTAGTTTTCGACGCCCCTAATTCATACGCGCCCCGTTTCTATGTTCATTCTGTTCATATGAAAGCTACGGGCCTGACTATTCAAATAATTGATATAATATAATTTTTATATAGAATGCATAGAACATAATGTTTTTAATAGTTTTATACTAACTAACGTTTTGTTCGTTTATCAAATATAGCCGAAAACTAATATATGAGAGGGTACTCAATGTATATGATTTAACAGAAAAATGCAGATAATTTTTCAAGAAAAATTACTATTCAAACGTTACTAATCTATAATTTTATATTGATATTTGACTTTAAGTACATTAATAATGATATATCGGCTACAACTACAACGTCTACTACTATGATTATGATGTGATTTTACGCTAGTATATACATACAAAAAACGTAAATCAGTCCTTATTATATACAAAATTAATCAAATGAATTATCTGTAAAAATGTATTTATAAATAAATATGTACCTGATATGGGGTGACAACTGTGGTAAATTTATTTATGAATGGCAACAAAACGATAGATCCTTTACCGTTAAATACCACCTGAGCTCTTACAATTTTTTAATCTTAAATCTTTTTCCCATCCAAAAAATTGTAAAATTAAAATATTATTCAAATCATTATACATTCATTCATTATTGCTCTGATTCATTATTATTTCCTTATATTTTTTTCTCACATATATTAATCATAAGATTCAATCGCCAACATATATTATATTGTAACAATATCACATATTACAGTTACACATAAAATGCGGCATATTTGTGTATTCGCATTAATTAAAAGTGTTTTGTTAGCATACTGCATCCTTATTATTTATTGTCATATCCTACATTTTATATACGCCATTTATGACTCTATACATATTATCATAGTACAGTTAAATGTATAACAAAAGTATAAATATATAAAAATTTTTGACAAAATATGAAAAATGACGATGACAATGACCATATAAAATCTATTCCAAAAAATTGTAATCATTTAAAATGTATTGCAAAGCAAATGCTTAACATAATAATTCAAATAAATTTAACAACCGCATGCATATAAAAGAATCATATTATAGTAATATTTCAGTTAAAAATATGAATCGTTTTCTAATAATATACAATACATAGAAAATTATAATATATTAATCACGTATGCGATTTTATTTAAAAATTGTGTATAGAATTTTAAATTACTTTGTGTGAAGTAAAAATAGAGAATAAATAAAAATGTTGAAAATTTAATTTGAACATATCAAATTGAATAGTTTATTCAAAAAATGGTGGAAATAAAAACAAGAAAAAAAAATAAAAAAACATAAGTTAAAATATTTTTGTCACCTTGTTATAATCAATTTCGACACGAAAAACATTATAAATAATCGACGTAAACGACAAATTTGAATAGAATTAATATATATTTATGGTATATATATATATGTAGAAATAATACACAAATAACATGTTTAATAAGATGAGAGATACAAACAAAAAAATAAAATAAAATAATATTAATAATGATAATAATAATAATAATAATAATAGTTAAAACATAAATGAGGTGTTCATTTATTATTATTTTTAAAATAGAAACTATAATAATAAAACTGCGGTAGATCGACTTTGGAAGGAAAAACAAAAAAACAAAACATATATATTGTAGAAATTTATGTAAAGTATTTGATGGCGATGGTGATGGTGGTGGTGATATGGTGGCGTGAAATAAAGATTTATATAGTATCAGGTTTACCGGTATCAAATAAGCGTTTTTTTTTTGTGAAAATAAAACACTAATTTTAAATGGGAAAGTAAAAAACAATTTATTCAAAATATTGGCCATTGAGTTTTAGACACATTTTGACCACCTTTCTGGCAATTTGTGGATACTGCACCCCAATAGAACTGTTCGTCTTTTGAAAAGCAAACCAATCAGACACCCAACTATCGACTTCTTCGTAGGAATCAAATCAGCCAATGTGTGTCCCATCGATGAAAAGAAATGGTAGTCGGAAGTTGATTGTATCCTGCTGAACCACGGTTTTGCTTTGTGTGCAGGTGCATTGTCATGGAACAAAATTACCTTGTCGTGTCTTCTGGCCCATTCTGGTAGTTTTTCGATCAACGCATGGTTCAAATTTGATCATTTGTTATCGGTAGTGATCAGCATTAACAGTTTCACCGGGTTTTAAGAGCTCGTGGTACACCACACTTTTCTGGTCCCAGCGAACACACAACCGAAACGATTTGGTTTTGCAGTCGATGTTGATGTTGTTGTCCTGGATTAACCCATGATTTCTTTCGTTTAGAATTCTTAAAATAAATCCATTTTTCATCGCCTGTAACAATTCAATGCAAAACTGATTTTCTTACGTGTCTGCTTGTCAGAGAATTTCACAAGTATTTGTTCGGTTTTCCATTTGTCTTTCATTCAATTCGTGTCGCACCCATTTTTCACACTTTCGAATCTTTCCCGTAGCTTTTAAACGGCCGGAAATTGTTTGTCGTGCAACATTTAACATTTCCGCCATTTGATTTTTTAATTCAAAGTGTCATCTTCATCCAATATTACTTGCTTGATTCGGCGTCTTTAAACTTTTTTTGTTGGTCTTTCACGTTCCATATTTCTCACATCAAAATCATTATCTTTGAACACGTTGAAACCATCTTTTGCATGTTGTTTCTGATACAGCATGATCACCATATGCAACGACAAGCATTCGATGTGACTCTGCAGCGCTTTTCTTCAAATGAAAACAAAAATTTAATGCTTTCCGCAAATCCGCATTTTCTGGTATAAAATTCGACATTTTTAACACGATGATGTTATTTGTACAATGACTTGATGTATACTTAAATATGTTTGACAGATGTCATAGCAACCAAACCAAAAAATAATTAAGGCTCGTTCAGTACAAATGTTCCCTCCTATCGAGACATTTCTATCTTGACGCTCACTTGATACCGCTGCACCTTGTACATAGACAAAAGTCTTAAAATAAAGAAATAAGATTTTTATTTTCTTTTCCAATTCTTTACACATTTTACTAAAACTATAAGTTCACATTAATAATACTACTATATTATGTACCATATTGTATATATTTAGTATTATATTGAGACGCAGCAAACATTGAGCAAAATACATATTGCATGAATTGAATGTAAGTACGTGTGTGTGTGTGTGTGTATGTGTACCATAACAATTTTTTTTCTCTATATTTTAAAATTATTTTTTATATCAATATTCATTTATTATTTCTTCAATATATTGTTGTCGTGTATATATAATATTTAGAAAATATTATCTATATATATTTATGTGTTTTATGCAGTGTGTGCCTGCCTATACACATATGCTATGGATAGCAACAGCAAAGTAAACTTATATACATAATATAAATAATATATAATATTAACGGTAAGCCACATATAGTTAATATTATAAATGGATTTTGTAATATGAAACATTTTTTTTTATTCTTCTTCTTTTTCTTCTGTATTCCATACAACACTTTCATATCTATGTGCTTTGGAATATATATATAAATATGCATAGAAATATATTGATAATAATGGAATATAAAAGGAATCATTTTTTACTATAATATTTTAATTTTTATTATTCAAAATAGTATAACAGATAATACATACATTATGTTTGTATAAATTATTCCATTGCGGCTATATATGTATTTTAAACTGTTTTGCTAAAGTGCCTCTTTTTTTTCCAATTTAACAATCTCAGAATATTTTCTATGTGTGTGGTACATTTAATAAATAAAATATGTAATTCTTATTAAAAAAAAATAATTATATATATATTTTTATAAATTATATAATGCTTGTTTTTTGTGCCATACAAATTGTTCATATATTAATAATTGAATGTACTTAATACGTACTTAAATATGTAAATAATTTTCTATCTATTTTATTAGTTAATAACAAATTTTTTCGACCAAAAATATAACTTTTAAACACAATATTATTATTATTATTATTATATATATTCTATATACAATAAATTACCATCATTAATTAAATAATTTAAATTTTTATTTTATGTACCAATATCATAGATAATCAAACAATAGATTTCAATGCATTTGATAAATTGAATTAATAAAATTTTTTCCGATTTGAGATGTATATAAATAAAATTTTTCTATTATATACAAATTATATTATGTTATATAAAAATTATATATTTTATATTATATACTTTCTATGTACTAAAAATATAAATTTTATTTATTATATGTATTATCAAGAGTCGGATTATATTTGTATAAATAGGCTATCAATTATTATTATTACTATATATATATAGTCGTATATATACATTATGGAATTATACTAATGTGATTTTTTGTTAACTTATTTATAATGCACATTTATTGTGTAATTTTATTTAGTAAATATAGAAAAATATCAATAGATTATTGTAAAAATTTCTCTTTGTCACACAAAATCAATTTATTATAATGTCCGCATTAGATTGTGTTGCAACAGTTGCACACATTTTTGTTTGACACCGTATCGATTTCCGCTTCACCCAATTTTTTTTTTGTAACGAAACAAGATGACATGAGAACGTATGTGTTCACTGAGGTTGACTCATTTAGACGCTATTTGTATATGAGTCTGTCAAAAACATTTCTTGTCCCACTATTTAGTATTGTATGCATACGACAGCTTCTCACATACTGAACAGTGAGTTATAGACATAAAATCATTGATGTAGACTTAAATGTGAAATTTAAAATTCTATTTTTCCACCAGTTTATACACACATCATATCAATATAGACTTTATATCAATCAATAATATATTAATACCATATAATATATTTTAATGTAAAACCCAACACAGAAATACGGTAATTATTTTAGCCTATAAATTTCCGGTATCAGTGTTCATATCAAAAATTAATATTCTAATTTAATATATTTACTATTTAAAATTTTGCTAAAATAATTAGTGTATTTCTGTAATTAAGCATTTTAAATTTCATCATAACACTATCACGACAAAAATAAATAATTATTATAAATTAATTTGATATTCTAATTTAATATATTTACTATTTGATATAGTGATATATATTAGAAATTTTGCTAAAATAATTAGTGTATTTCTGTAATGGTTGGAAAAAGCATTTTAAATTTCATCATAACACTATCACCACAAAAATAAATAATTTTTATAAATTAAACATGTCTTTAAAGACGTCGGGTTGATTTTAGAAACTGTGGTTAAGTGTTATGACTAAGGGGTTATTATACAATGTGCCAACAGCTTTCCGAATAGAAATACTATATAATAATTTCCATCCAGTAAACAATCCAATATCTATCATACCATTTACACCTGGTATAACATAAATCAGGTCCAAAATGTCTGCAATGAGGAATCTCATAATCGACATCAAACGTATTAGACCAATTCACAATATTTCTCAGTGCAAAATCACTTATAAGTTTCATTAAATTTAACTTGCAAAAATACATAATTTTTCTAAATTTTATTACAACGATTACGAATAAAATACAATATCAATTTTTTAATTTCATTATCTCATTACCACCGCAGCAAGGATTGTATTTCTATTATATGGTAGAATCAAGAAATAAGTAATAAATTCGACGATTCATTTAAACACAAAAATAACAACTTCATCAAAATTATTGCAATTTTTTAATAAATAATTCTAAATATATAATTTGCTAAAGTTTAAAATTAAAATAATAAATATCATTTACAATTTTACAATTTACTTTCTTGGACATTCTGCTAAAAATGTTGATTAAATCAATTTATCTGTTATTATTATTATTATGATACTAATAATAATATGCATGTACAAATGTGAAGATCTGTAGACCATCTAATAAAATAAATTCTGTATACTATCATAAAAAATTATAACCCTAAGAATATATATCCAAGTTTGAGGTGGATGATGGTAATATGATTGTTAATATTTTACAATAGCTAAATCACCCATTTGAAAATAATAAAACTATGAAAAAATCTTTCGGTAATTGCAGTACAATTGGTAAATTGTTATATATTCTTGAAAATAATTAAAATTCTTACTCTTTATATTCCTATTTACATTTTAAGAATACAAATTATTCATATTTCTATGATGAAAAGATACAGAACAAATTCTTAAAATATAGAAATATTTTTATGGCGATCCAATGAAAATTGTATATTTCTGTATTTTTCTTCACGCAAAGCTACAACATTTAAATTAAATTAATTATTTATATGAAATTATTGATAATCGTAGGTTTTATTAAACTTTCATAGAAGGTTTTTTTTTTATTATTACAATAAAAATCTAATTTATTTATTAAATAAAATAATACAAAATTGTGTTAGATTAACGCGTACACACACACAAAAAGTGATGTCATTTTATTTTATTTCGATTTTTTAAAAGATCAACTTAAAATCAATATTATTTATATTTCATAACATATGACGATTCTTTTATTATTTATATTTTGGTTAAAAAAAAAAATTGATAACAATCAAAACTTTATATTTTTTTTTAGCAAATTAATTCTCATATATATTTTTTTTTTTTTTCATTGTCACATTGTCACATATCTTTTCCATATAAAATACAAAAATGTATTTGTTATTAAATATAAAATGTATTTGATATTAATATATTAACAAAAAAAAATACAAATAAATATGTATATAAAATTTTTAGTTATTCTACATTTTCAACATCTATAATCTCTCTATTTTTTATGTCTACCAATAAATAATTACATTTAGAATTTTTTTTTCTTCTTATCCTTAAATATAATGGCATCTCATTAGTTACAATTTTTAGTCAGTGTGTGTGTGTGTGTGTGTGTGTATAAAACAGATATTAGATAGATCTATATACAAAACATATTATAATTTTGTATTTCCATCAAACTAAATGGGTTGGAGGAGGGGGGACCCACCTCATTGGCAAAGATTAACAAACCAGATAATTTAATACTAATATAATATGAAAATAAGACGAAAAAAAACAATAAAATCAAAGAACAGAAAAAATGTGATCATAAAGTTCTTTTTTTTATTTTTTTTTTGTTTCTGTTAAACTCATTCTCTCACAATAAATTTTGAAATATGTAAATTGATTTAAAATTTTAAATTCAAACCAATAAATCTTAAAATATTTATGTTGAAATAATAAATTTAACATTAGTAATATTTATTTTAGTATTTAAATTCTATTCTCCCTAGTAACATTGTCCGTAGTTTGTCCACAAAATTGTAGTAGACCGTAGATTCAATCCAAGAAAATATCCATAGATTTTTTACGAATGTCCGCTGAAATTTTACATGACCATCGCAACCGTGTCCATGGATTTTTATAAAAAATGTCCTTGGATTATCCGCGTATATTTCCGATGAAAATTTCTATGGATTTTTCTTATATTTATTTCTCGTTGCTATTATTCCACAGAATACTCGTAGAATATATATTCATATTTTTTGTGAGCAGATCCATGCGGATTTTGACAAGAAAAAAAAAAAAACGTCATGCTAAAAGTGCATTCATACAAAAATTATGTTATAACACGTTGTAACTTGTTGAAACAAAATTTATTGTAATAAATACGTAAGAAATAAATAAAAAGTATGATAATTTATATTTCCTTATGCAAAATAATAATTTAATTGTAAAATTGTAAAACTATTCTCTGCAATAATTTGAGAAATAAATGATGAATACAAAACCACGGATATATGTTAGAAATATTACCCTGACCATGCCACGAATTCAATTGACCTAAATAAAATACTATTATATTAAGTGGAAAATCTATATGGACATTCTTTGGACAAATTTCAATATATTTTTTCCATGGAACATATGTGGATTTTTTCCACGAAAATTTTTCTTATTTTTCAAAGTACGTACAAATTGTTACGAGGGCTTCAATTGATCTTCTTTTCTTTTCATTTTTTCCATTTTTTTATACAATATTTATATCTTTATGAAATTTGTAAACTTTTGAAAAAAAAGTTATGTATCCATTTATGGAGGAGATGGATGGCATTCACAAATGTTTTTTTTATGTATTTAATATAAATTTATAATTATTGTATAACTAAATCGCGCACATATTATATTTTGGTAGTTAAATTAATGTTCTGATTTTAATAGTTTTAATAATGATCGTTTTGATTTTTTAAAATGTTTTTTTTTTATTATTATTATATTACTATTATTATTTGAATATGTTGTGGATTTTTTTTTTAAATTTTCGTTTTTTATTGATATTGATATTTTATTATGATTTTTTTTTGCTATAAAATTAAGTTTATTACCTATGAGCATTAGAGTTTAAAAATCTATATAATGATTAAAATATATATTTTGTATATATTTGTTGGTTTTGTTAATAACATCAATTAATTTTATTAAATTCTATATATAATCTCATCGCTATCGCTGAATTATTTAATATAATATAATAAAAGAAAAATAAATAAATATATATATAAAAGCACACGTGATTAAATAAACAACAACAACAACAACAACAACAGAACGATGAACGATAAAAATTAAATATTTAATGTAAATTTATGTTACAAAAGACATATTAAGCAACGAACATCGTTTCGTCGCCTAAATCTTTTGTTTATTTTGTTTGGTTTTTTTTTCCAATTTTTTGTTTTATATCAATTTAAACGAAAAATTTAAGAGCGACGAAATCTATTTGTATTTGTACAAAAATGTTTTTAAATAAATAATATGCAAACCTAAAATAGAATAAAGAGATAATTGTTCTAAATTATCGATGCTTTAATTTTTCGAAAATATTTTTGAATAAAAATTATTAATATTCTTTCAATTAATCTATATCTATGGTCTTAAAATTTTTCTATTTCATTTTTCTGTTCCATTAAACACACATTAAAATAAAATAACTTTTCTAATATAAATAAATATACAAATAATAAATAATCGATCTGCAGTAACAATAAACAAATTATTTTTTATTTGTTATATGAAAATAAATACTAAATAATATTATACGAGACGCACACACCACCACCACCACCGCACCACACTCATTATAAATGATTTAACCATTTCAAATAGGCAAATAATACATTTAATTTATTAAAAGGATGCCGATATATATTTTTATTTAATATTATTTATTATATAATATACAAATGGTTTGATGGGTACGAGTATATTAGCATTGTATATCATTTGCCTGTATAGTTTTTATATTTTTTTGTAATTTATTTATTTCATTTTAGAAAAGAAATATATATATTATTGTATTCATTTATTTCTCAAGGTATACATGCAGTATACACTAAATCAAATAACAACAAAAAATGCTCTTTTATGATTAACAATTATACGGATTATGAAAAATCTATTCAAAGATACATTATTCTAAATTAGTACATAATGAGCATAACAATTTTTGTACATATACTCGTACTCATACTCGTATATATCGTATTTTTTTTTTGTTAAAACATTATATATTATTACATGAAATTTATATTTATATATTCATTTAGATATATAGAAATAAATATAATATTATATGAAATTTTAATTATTTTAAAATGAATGTGTTGATTTTTTGAATCATAAAAAAAAATGAAAAAATTAAAAAATTAAAAATTTTGAACTAAATTTTTATTAGCTCATCAAAATGATTCATTTGTATTTTATTTTATTTTATTTTAATTTTTTTATGTTCTTTTAGTTATATAGGTACAATGCAAATAAAAATATTAATATTATATTAAATTCTTTTTAATAAGTTAATATTTATAAATATATTTATTTAGACAATATATGCAGAATATTTGTGAGAATATTTTTTCGCGCATTATAAATTATTATAAATATTATAATATTTTTTTTATTTTATTTTATTTCTCAATTTAACTTTGTTTTTATTTTATTTATTATACTACTGATGGATATTTTACACTGCTGATGATGAACTGACTATGAATGTGTTTGTGATATGTTTAAAAAAATATAGTAAACAAAAAATTACTTGGTTGGTGTATATATATGCATAAAACCATATATCCGTTGAGACAATAAAGAAAAATTTAATTTAATAATATAATATTATTTCTTTATACGAGAATTTGATATCGCTGGATATAATAAAAATTAATTGGCTTTAAAAATATTTTGTTTTTTTTTTTTTTTTTTACTATTAATAATGTATTTTTTTATAACTATAAACACACACATACACTTGCATAATTGCTCCATAAATATATAATTTAATTCTTTATTTATAATAAAAATATAATGAGAAGAAATTTTAAAGGTAAAAAAATATTAATTAATTAAAATATTAATTTGTATCATATGTACAATTTAATTGTTACATATATTTATATAATTTATATCTATATAAATATAATTTATTATGAATTCAATGAAATTATGTGTGAACAATATTAATTATATGTTAACCTTTTTAATATTATATATTGAGTGGTACAATATGGTTAAAGTGCATGGTATTCAATCTGGAAATTTTTTCAATATTTTTTATACTATTAATTGCCATTTGTTCGTTTACCTACGTTACAAAACAAGCGAATATGTTTGAAAATATGATGTGCAAATATTACCAATGTTTTCATACACATACATACTGTGAGTGTGATTTACTATAATTAAATATATATAATATTTATCAAAACATAAATGCAAACGATTTTGGTGAATTGTTATTTATATACTAACGCATATATGCGAGTAATTTACTAATTTGACTGTAACACAAGATTAGGTATCGTGTAAAGCGAGAAAGGAATGTACACTCGATAGTAATTCTGTTGTTTTTACCATAAATATTAAAACCATAGTTTTCTATAGCAGCGCGGAAGCTTTATAATATTATCTCAGTACTGTTTAAATATTATTTGTTATATAGATTTTTGGAAAACAATTAGAACAATTATTCGGCAGTCATATAGGTGTGCGTGGTTCTATAGATAAACACATATATATATATTTATAATTTATCGAAATCATATTTAATGTAATATAATTTTAGAAATCCTTATAATAATAACTATAAAAATTATGTATGTAACTCAGAACACTAAAATTTTAAAACCAAATTAAAAACTGTTTGAATCAAATGTATTTTAAATAGAAAAACTCATAGATTTTAACCAATTCATGTTTGATTATAAAATCAAGATTGAATTTCTTCTTAAATTCAAAATGATTGAAAATTAAACTTTTAAGCATAAATTGTGTTAATATATAAATACGCGTTTTCTATTTTTAAGATTACATTATTCTTTTTAATCTAAATTATTGTTTAATTATTTGTACAGTGATTATTTTATCTTTTTAAAATTAAAATGTTTATTATTTAATTCAAATATAGATTAACTTTTCACATCAAATAAAAATTCATTTTATTAAATATCCATAACTATTATTAATATTATTTTAAATAGAATATCTTCAATATAATTTCAAAATGAATTTGAATTTAAGATAAATTGATTTCTGTATAATAAGGAAAATTTATGATTTCAACAATTTGCATTCCAATTATGTTTACGAAAAATATCTAAATAATGTTAATAAATAAATGATATTTTTTTCACGTCACAAAAACAAATTAATTTATTAATTAAATTAAAATCAAACAACCCTAGTAACACTGTCCGTAGTTTGTCCGCTAAATTTCCGCATTATATGTGGTAGTCCTTAATTTCAATCCGAGGAAATATCTATGGATTTCTTATGGATGTCCGCTGGAATTTTATATGATCATTGCAACCCTGTCCATGGATTTTTATAAAAAATATCCTTGTATTATCCTTATATTACTGATGATAATTTCTACAGATTCTCCTTAGAATTATATATCGTTACTATTATTCCACAGAATATCCATTTATATTCATATTTTTTGTGAGCCGATCCACGGATTTCGACAAAAATACGTCATGCGGCAAGTTCACTCGCAAAAACATTTTGCTAAAACAGATTGTACCTTGTTGATACACAATTTAATGTGATAAATACGTAATAAATAAATAAAAATATATATTTGTTTTCTTATATTTTCTTATGTATAAAATAATTTAATTGTAACATTAAATTAATAAATTCATAGTATAATTTTGTAGAAATTTGTCAGATAGAACGCTTACATAAACCAAAAATAAAACGAAGATACAATCCATGAATAGTCACAAATACAAAATTCCTCGGAAATAAATCGATTTGAGTTGCTGGTTGTTTTAAAAATTATGAAAATAAATTAGGAAGAGTTAGGATTGTATCAAGATTAGTGAAATATAGAAAAGTTGAACCACCGTTTAAAATTGGTGAAATAAATTATGAATACAATACCGTGCGGATATATGTTTATATGTTGGACATATTACCGTGATAATCCAAAGATTTCAATTGACCTAAATAAAATACTATTATTTTAAGTGGAAAATCCATGGACATTCTTTGTACAAATTCCAATATAACATATCTTTTCCATGGAAAATATATGGATTTTTTCCACAGAAATTTTCTCATTTTTACAGGTACGGACAAATTGTTACTAGGAAAGTTACAAATAAGTTAAATTAATGATCAATTAATTATGCATCAAAATAAAATGTTAACCTCTCAACTTTCTGTTCATTCGGTAAATAATATTAATGAATAGGTGGACCATCAAATTCAAAATTAATATAAATACTTCATACACACAACAGCTACACATGAATATTTTTGTTAAAATTGATTTTTATTCAATTAAAATCAATTCAGTTAAATAAATGTTCGTTTTTGAAATGATTAATTAAAACGGTTTCAATTTAAATTAAATGCAATATTTATTTAAAATAAAATATTATTTTTCTTCTTAAAAAAAAATTAAAATCAATGAAATGCAACTAAATATTCTTTCTTATTTTATTATAAGATAATTTTGACTTATCTTTAATCAGATTCGATCTCGAGTATTTAGAGCATTTTCCCATTTGTATTAATTTCAAAAAAATTACAAATATTTTAAAACAAAATATAAATTTTGTTTGATTTAAAATATATCGTTTTTCTGGTTGGTATGAATGTCATTAAATCATTTAATATATATATATATTTAATATGATATTAATATGCATTTAGAATGTTTAACAATTATTCCAAATAAATTATTGTTATGCCTCCCACACATGCACAATAAAAAAACACAATTCAATATATTATAACGTTTTGTAAACAAATATGTTGTTTATAATATGTTAATTAGTGCGACCATATACATATATATTTTTTAAACAATGTGTACTAATAATATATTATTAACATACGCACATATAAAATTAAATTAATAAATTAATTACGTTTTACACGTAAACATTGTATTATACCATAGATTCTAAAAAAGTGATTTATAAATCTATATTTATTTATATAAATGGTATAATATGTATAGCAATAAAAATTATATTTATTAGTGCAATAATAAATTATACGAATATTGAAATTAATTTATTTCATTACAATTATTTATTCACTGTATTATTAGTATCGTATGACAAAACTTGCTCATTACAAATGCATATAAAGTTTTTTTTGCACACCCAAAAATGTATATAAATATAAATTTATATTTGAATTGAACAATAATAGTAATAATAATAATAATAATAATAATTTAATTTTATTAACTTCCATTTTTAGTATACGGTGGTATACAAGAATGGTAATAAATATTAATATGTATATACGAATATTCTATTGTACAATATATAAATATATATAAATAATGATAATAATGTTGTTTGACTGTTAATATAATATATTAATTTCTAATTTATGTATGTACATTTATAAATAAAAAATTAATATACATGTTTATTTAAATTGTATATATTTGTTACAAATAGCGTCAACCAATATATGGTTCATTTTATTATAACTAAACTTATATATTTATATATTATAACCGATCAATATTTATATGTTGGTATAATGTATGCGTATATTTATAATATTAATATTCTTATTATTACTCGTTATTATTATTATTATTATTATTATTATTATTATTATTATTACAAATAAGTATAATGTTATATACTTGAGCATATAAAAAATATCAGCGGTACTTACCTGATTCTATAATGCCGGGTGTTATTTTACAAATAACCCAATATAATCCAATATATATATATTAATAGTACTACATTATAAATATTTTATAGATGTACAAACGTTTATATATATATATATATATATTTTCATATAGTCAATTGTATGCAAAATAGGTTTTACCATAATAAGAACAATTTAAATAGTTTAGACTGTAAATATATACGAGTATATAGTGAACTCTATGAGAATGTTGACGACAAAAGTCAGTGACTTTGTTGGTGCTTCTTCGGTATATATAAAAATAAATATATATTATTATTATTATTATTATTATTATTATTATTATTATTATTATTATTATTATTATTATTATTATTATTACACACAACAGTATATACATATTATTATAACCAGTATCGCACAAATAATTTCATTGAAATTGTCATCAACATTTATAAAAGAAGAACGAATAATCGCAATACATACAATAAAATAAAACTAAATAAATAAAATCGTAAACACATTTATTATTAACGTATTATATGTATCCATGTAAGATGTGTATAAGAAAAAGGAAGAAAAAGTTTTAAAATATAAGTATAAAATACATAGAAATATTTTTAATGTGAACTACTCGCTATAATAATAATAATAATAATAATAATAATAATAATAATAATAGTTAATATGAAACATATACGGATGTTAATTTATATTTTATTTATGTATTTTAATTATCATACATATTATACATTATTGTGTATAGTGAATATATTATATAAATTTAAATAGACTCGCTGTTTACGTACATCTTTTATACTTTATGGATATTGGAATAAATTAAAATTATAATTTTTAACGTTAACATTTTCAAAAAAAAATGTTTTTAATGTTTATCTATCTCTAAATAATATACAATATATAATATATTGTTGTATACGAGTATATATAATAGTAATAGATAAATTTTGTGTATATACTAACACTACACTGCGTATGTGTGTGTGATTATTTTTTATCGAATTATTATTATTACTTTTATATATGCGAAAAAACAAGAAAAAAAAATAAATACAATTTCACACTATTATAATAATATTTTAGTATAAGAACTTTCGTTACAATATATGCTATATCTCTATCATATATTATATATAACATTTAGAATATAGAATTTTAAACTAATTCTTTATATAACATATATATATATATATATATACCATTGATCTATACTTTCTAATTCATAAAATATTAATCATTGTTATTATATACTATTTTTCTTACACAAAATATATTAAATATATAAGAAATATTATAAACTTTATAATTTCGCATATAAAACCATTTCTGATAACTTTTTACGATAATAAAAACATTTATTTACTTTTATATTTATTTAATTTATTTTTATACCATATAAAGTTATTTTATAAAAAACAAATAAGATTATTTTTATACACACACACACCGTGCCAATTAAATTCTCATACACACTATTGACATCATCGATAATTTTGTTTCAACCATTGTATCAAAGTTCCACTTCGCTTATGGTATTATTAGAACCTGTTTTGTAATCCAAATCTATAAAATATGTATTACTTACTGGAGTACGGCGTTACAACCCGGGTGCGGTTTTAGCCTTCTCCAACACGCTTTTCCAACCTGACCTATCTTTATATCACAGTTTACTGCATCTAGCCATCTCGCCTTAAGTCTTCCGGCTCTCCTTCTACCCTCTGGTTTACTATTTAACAGTTTTTTCGGCACACGCTCCTCCTCCATGCGTTCTACGTGTCCAAGCCATCTCAATCTATTGATCTTGATTGTTTTGACAATATTTGGTTGACCGTAAAACTTGTCTAATTCAAAATTGTATCTTCGCCTCCAACCATTTTGTTCTTTGACGGGACCAAATATGCTACGGAGTACCTTTCGTTCGAAAATCTGAAAAAAATATGAATTATATATTTATTTATTTCAATTGTCCAATAGATATACAAAAAATTATATTTTAGTAGATTTTTTTGATCAAGACAGAATCGAATATATATAAATCCAGAAAAAAAAAATTACATTTTATATAAAATAAATTTACAATTTTGTTTTAAAATATTTGTAATTTTTATTAAATTAATACAAATAGAAAATGCACTAAATACTCGAGATCGAATCTGATTAAAATAAGTCAAAATTATTTTAAAAATAAATAGAAATGAATTATAAATGATTCATTGATTTTAATTTTATTTTAAGAAGAAAAATAATTTCAGAAATTTTAAATCGTATAATATTTTATTTTAAATAAATATTGTTTTTAATTTTTAAATTTAAACCATATTTTAATAAATCGTTTCCAATATCAACATTTAACTTTATTAATTTTAATTTGAAATTAGAATAGAAATCATTTTTAAAAACATAAAATTTGATTTGACACAAAAATATTTATCCGTAGTGTAGCTGCGTTTTCGCATTCCATTGTCAAATATCTTATTTTAAATAAAGCAATTTGATAGTGATAATTAAAAAAAATTTTTAATTTTTCTTGTGGCAGATGTAAACTGTTCTTGTAAATGCAGACGATTTGGAGCTGCTAAATTTATATGAAATTTTTTTTTAAATTAACTGAATTTAATGGTCCACCTAGTTATTTATATTATTTACCGAATGAACAGAAAGTTGAGATATGTTAACGTTGTATTTTGATGCATAATTAATTGATCATTAATTTTTTAATGTAATTTTTTTTGAATTTTTTGCCATTTGATTTTAATTTAATGAATAAATTTAATTGTTTTTTAACATTATTTCGATATTTTTCGTAAACATAATTGGAATGCAAAATGTTGAAATTATATATTTTCCTTATTATCACAGAAATTTATTTATCCTTAATTCAAATTCTTTTTGAAATTATAAGAAGACATTCTATTTAAGATAATAATAATATTTTAATATATATAAAATGTATTTTTATTTGATGTTAAAAGTTAATCTATATTTAAATTAAATAATAAACATTTTATAAAAAAAATAAAATGTCACTGTACAAAAATAATTAAACTATTTAATAGATTAAAAAGAATAATGTAATTTTAAAATAGAAAACGCGTATTTATATTAACACAATTTATGCTTAAAAATTTTCAATCATTTTGATTTAAGAAGAAATTCAATCTTTATTTAAAATCAAACATGAATTGGCTAAAATTTATTTTATGAGGGGTTTTTCTATTTAAAATACATTTGATTTAAACAGTTTTTAATTTGGTTTTAAAATTTTATTTTTCTGGCTGTAGAATATCATTTTACTATTATAATTTTTTTAATTAAATTTCTGTGTGTATGAGAATTTATTGAACACGGTGTAGAAATATATGTAAATAAATAAAAAATAAAAGTATATATTTTTTTAAACGACTTTGTTTCACTATATATATTATATTATATGAAAAAGAAGTTAGTTACATTCCGTATATATTTTAAAACAATATTGTTCAAATGTTTATAATATGAAAACAAAAAAATAATAATAAATAATAAAAAATAATAATAATAATAATAATAAATAAATAAATAATATTAATAATCAAACATGACTCATATATCATCACGTCGTATAGTGGGTGTCATTTATTGATATAATTCATTTCATGTATATATTATTATACATAAATATATATTTAATATATAAATATCATGTATTAAAAATCTTTAAATCTAGTTCTATTTAATCTGATCAAAAAAAAAAGAAAAAAGTCTATTCAATTCATATAAATAATATTTTATTTTTAGTTTATTAATAATTTATTTTCTTATAATATTAGTCAGCTAAATAAACGCGTGAATCAGTTATTTTATATATATATTTATAGCAAATAATAGTATTGTTCGGTATACCATATAATATTTATGATACAACAGACACTAATAGAACAAAACCTATTCTTCTTTTTTTTTTTTTGGTTATTTCGGAGCTAAATTAATTAATTAAATGACTGACAAATTCACTAGTTTCTGTCAATTGTAATATTTGTAAATACATCTACAAAAAAAAAATAAAAAATAGATTAATCGAGTTTGAATTATATTTCTTTAAAAATCTTTAAAATATTCATTTAAATAATGAAAATAAGGTACCCACCCTGTTATTGTATTAGTATCGACATATAGCGTGTAAGCGTGAGAAATTTAAAAAATTTAAATTAATAACTAACATTTACGAAAGGCAAATGTAAAAATTAGGAAATTTGTAACAAAAAATTAGCGTGTACACCAACACAAAAATATTTTGCATAATCGGTTTTTATGAAGTATCACTTTTTTTTTTAATAAATTGCCATACCGTTTTTTTTTATAAATAAAATAAATTCCCAAAATTTCATATAGAAAAGATTTTTTAAAATTGATTTAAACGTTTTAAAATTATACCAGATTTAAGCTGATTTTTGTTATTGTCTTATTTGATACACTTTTAACAGGTGCTATCAACTGTTTTTTTTACTTTATATCGTATACATATCCACAATAATCTGTGATCGATGTAAAAATTCTTTAGAATTACGTGCGTTAATTTGTTCAAACAATAATATTAGATGTGGTTACTCTGATAGACTGATCGATTTTTCATACAAGATGTTCTCTTTAGATGTTTACCATGTGATATCAGTTATCTCATGGACTTCTTCTGTTCGGCTATTGTGCAATACATGATTTTGAATGAATTTTTTTTTTGCTTATTATAGTCACTATTTTTTTGATGATCGTGTCCTTTGGTTTTTTTTTTTTGCTCTTGTACGACCATGACGAAATTCAGTAAACCAAATTAAGAATGAAATTTTAATTGACGGAAGAGAATAAGAAAAGTATAGCATTTATCATCTTCCACTTTTGTTTCTGTAATGGTTTTTATTTTACACAAAATTATTTAGCACTAGGAAATTAAAGGTTTTTCTCAATTTTTAACATATAAAACCAAAAGTTGTCCATAAGCTTCTCGCCAAGGTAAATTATAAATGTTACTGTTTTATTTACATACCGCACATATAAACGTATGCGATAGTAATTTTACATTTCATATTGTATTTTTAGCTTTGACTTAATAAATGTAAAATGAAAAATAATAAAATTTCATAATAATTTTTTAATTTTTTTAACAACAATAATTTTGTATTATTTACTTAAATTATATACCTATAAATTATATTTTAGTATAAAAATTTTCACTAAACGATTTTATTAGATCGTGTTTTACAGCAAAAAAAATGTTTATTTATACAATAAAATACTCGTAAATACAATAAATAAATAAATAAATAATAAAATGTTAATTTAATAAATATTTAATCATAATATTTAAAAATTGTAAAACAAAATTCTTTCAATTAACTATAGTTATATACTAAAATATATAAATATATATAAATTCTTGCATACATAAAGATATTTTTTGTATATACACAGACTGTATACAGAGTGTATTAAAGGGTTTTGTACTCGGATCCAATGAGCAACTCAGTGCAATTAATAAATTTTTTCTATAATAACCTCATAACTTTTCGTATAACTTTTGAAATCAACGTGTCTCAATTTATATAGAATTCATCATATTAGTATTAGTATGTATAGTTGACTTTTATAGTGAACCTTTCTAATACACCCTGTGCATATTATTCTATGGATAAAGCTTAATAAAAAAAAAATAATAAATAAATAAATATTCTCATTAACAATACATCATTTTTATATTACAATATACATTTAACTTTATATTAGTCATATTTAGCATATCTTTAATCGATACACATCGCACTGTATATAATTTTAATATATATTATTATAAAATTATATAAATCATATAACCAATAATAATAATAATACAGATATACACACACACAACACTATGGTATGGTATATAAATAACTTAAATATTATCCCATAGACCATGGCTATATATAATTCTCTCTAAAAATACATTTCTAAATCTGTGATGAAATTCCAAATGGTAAAATTGAAATAAAAAAATAATAAAAATAATAATAATAAATAAATAAATAAATATATAAAATAAATAATAGGTAATATAAAATAAAACATTATCTATGCCAATAAATCAACATAAAGATTCATTTTGGGTGTAAATATGATCGATCGTTGATTTGTTACATTAATCATTAAAATGTTCTAAATTTTGTAATAAAATGATGAATTGGATCGTGATCTAATAATTTTGTTTGAAGATCAAAATGGAATGTTTTTTTTTTTTTTCTATTTTCATTCTCATTATGTTTATTTTATATATATAGACGAGAGTGAGTGAGTATATATTGTATTTGTATATAACAATACAATATTAAATAAATAGTTATATTTATTTATATTTAATGTTTGGCATTTAAATATTGAAAAAAAAAAGAAAAAAAAAAAACATTAAAATAAAATCTATTAACAATAATAAAATAAACATTTGCTGGTATGTAATAATAATAATAATATATCTGTAGACAAATTACAAATACTAATATACAATTTAGTGTATGTTAAAAAATTCAATATATTTAATGTGTGAAAATTTAATTGATTATTTTAATTTTACATATGAGATTATGTAAATAAATGAATTTTTAATTGAAATCATAGCGTTTGTGTAGAAAAATTGAAGCAAATTTAACTCATAGTAACACGTAACTTTCTATGTTGTTTACACAATTTAAAAATGGATTTGATGATGACTTCAATGACCATCTATAATATATGCAATCGTTAAACGTCCAAACACTAAAAACCGTTCATCAGAAATTGTGGGCGAAAAAATGTGAATGTTGTGGCAGAAGAATTACTGTATTTATTATATTTAGACAATTTTAACAAAAAAAAAAATTGTGAGTAAAAGACCAAAGAAGGTGATGGACCAATTCAAGCAGTGGTGACATAATTTCTTTCAGAAAATTTTAAAAACTGACATAACTGTGACCAGTTGACATTGTGCCGTATAAACTTCGTAAATGGAATCAAATTGAAACTATACAATATATTAAATAAATATAAACTTTAACTGCGATCATATATAAATACACAATACAATTTATTGTAAAAAATTCAATTATTTGAATTAAAATATTGTGTACATAATTTGTATAAGAAAATTAATTAGCAAAATCGATTTGTAATATAAAGATATTTAAACATGTATTTTCCGCTATTGACCATTTATTTATTAGTCTATAGATTTTATATATTACAATACGAATTTTAATAATATAAATATTAGTCATCATTCATTAATTAATTAAATATATGATGCGTTAATATTTTGCAATAATTCTCAATTTAAGGTTGACGATCAATTTACTAATTTTAAATCAATATTATACGTTAAACAAAAAAAAAAAACAAGGTCCCTTTAAAAAAACGCAGAAAAAATCACCGTATCAAATGAATAAAATAATAAATCTTTGCAAAAAATAAAAATTTATTTAATCTTAAAAATAAATTCTTTATAATAATATTCATGTAATGAAAACAATATATAATTTATATTTTCTCATGTAATTTCAAATTGTATTAAATTCAGTTTTTCATATCATGTAATAGTGCATTTATATAAGAGTAGAAATATTATTTATGTATAAAACCCCTATCATCATCATGCAACTATATTGAATGACAGACATATATAATCATATAATCTTTTAACATTGACACGGTAAATATATATGTTTTTCAACCGGAACTTTATAAATAAATACACACATACACACACACACACATTTATATGAAAATAAATACCTAATCGATCTTATAAAAATTGTTGATCTTTTGCTAAAAAAAAACAAACTTTTTCTTATTTAAAATGCATTTTATTATACTACACAATATATACATTTACAATTATACAAATATATTGTATATAACCCCATCGTCTGTATATATAGAGATTATGTGCGTTTGTACAATATATATATGGAAAGTATAAAAATTAAAATTAATATACGTTTTTAAAAAATTCTCTTATGTAAAAATTTCAATCAATCACAAAAAACAAGAAATTGCATTCAATTCGCATATCGAAATGTAATATACAGAATGATATTGGATAAAATTTGTAATGCAGTTCAAATTCAATTTTATTTTATCATTACATATACAATTTACAATATAAATATATATAGTTTTTTGTATATAATAATCAAAATTCAGATCTTAATTCATATACAATATTAGCAATAAAGTGCTTCATCATCTTGCAAAATTATAAATGCATATAATAAATAAATAAATCGGTAGATCAATCAAGTATAACATTTGTGTAAATATATATTGTATATATCTATATCTCTACAATATATATCTATTGGTATTTATAAATATATCTATACTATCTTAAGAGGAAATATTTATTTATTTTTCAATAAGTTTCGTTAGTTTTTTTTCATTTTATTATTTTTTATATGTTTGTTATATTAATTTATTTTGATATATTGATTTATTTCTTCTAAGCGCACAAAACTGGAAAATATTATATTTATGTATACCATATATATCTGAGAAACAAAGATTTAGATGTTTTAATACTTTTATTTAAATGAATGCATATATACAGCTGTGGTCATAATAATAATAGCAGTTTGTTTTTAAAATTAAATTAAATTAATTTCTTGATAAATACGATAAAAAATCTCTGTATATATAAAATAAGTATTGATGACGACACACAATTTTCGGAGATGTTGTTAAATAATTTAAAATTTAACTTTTTTGCTATAAGAAAGAAATTGCTGCTCAAGTAAAAAAAAAATTCCCGTTGACGTTGGCTCTATATTAAATAATATGGTTATCATCAGCAACTATTTTAAAACATTTTTCATTAATTGAATGCAATGTCTTTGATTGTTGTGAGCTATCATCAAAACTTATTTATATATATATATATAAATTTTATGTGAAATTCATTAAGAACTTTTATTTGTGCATAACATTTGAATATAATGATACCAAAATGAAACACTATTATTTTAACCGTAGCTGTGTGTATGGTATATGTTATTTAATGTTTAGATATTATAAAATCTATATATTGTGTATATTCAGAAAATATAAATGAAAATGATTTGTATTGTAACGAGTTTATCTACAATATCGATGGATATGTAATATGTAAAATGTAATATTAAATATAGATTATTTCTATATATATTTCTATTTTGATTAATACATATTATGCAAATAACAATATATATTACATAGGATAAATAAATCAATAATTTTATGTTTGTGTATGTTTGTGTATGGGAAATAAATCATATAGTGTTGGAATTCCATAAAATAAAAGAAATTAATTTTTTCTCTAATTTTTCATGTTTATGTTCATATAAAAAAAATAATGAAGAAAGAATATACTTTTTCATATGTTTTTAGTTTAAATTTTATAATTAATTTAAAAAAATACTTTCATTCTTTGACGCTCGCCTTGTTCAGCCTTGTAAATTAAATATATCTGTCTGTAGAATATATTATTTAACAATTTATAATGAATTTTTAATTAATTCTTTATGCGTGCTGATACAATATCATATATAATAACGAAAAATATTAAAATCAATTTAAATTTTAACAAAATGTTGACCATTTTTTAATTTATAATATACAATATATGAAAAAAAAAACAATAAAATAAAACCGGATCTTATATAAAATAATAATTTGGCACAAATTTAAAACTAAAATGTTAAAAAAAAAATTAAATTAAATTGATGTTATAAAAATCCTTACGATTTAAATTTAACATATAAATATTTGTTTATTATTTATTATTTAATTTTCATTCATATATATTTATTTTACTATGCAAAATAGATTTATTAATTTTTATTTGTTATTTCAATTTATTAAAATATTTGTGTCAAATTGTGACAGGTACAAAATAATATAAAAATATATATGAAAACAATTAAACAACGCATATGTACATAGTGTGTTTGACCTCACAGATCTTTGATCCGGTAAGGGGTTCTTTTTTTTATGCAGATATCCAACAGTGCCTCCCGTCCATATCATATTTGTACATATATATATTAAATATGTGAATGCCTCGTTGTCTGACAAATCATTCTCTAATTTTTCACTTTATTCATTCAGATTATTTTGCGTGCGGTGTTAAGATTTTATTTAAATAAGCAAATATATTTTTAAATGTGTTAAATATTTAATTAAATAATGTTATATAATGTTAAAAATTTGGGCAATTATATTTTTTATAATTATTAGTTATTATTATTATTATTATAGATTATTATCGTTACGATTTGTTCCATTAACGATGCGCTTAACTATCCATCTATATATTTGTGATTTTATATGATGAATTTTAATTCAAAATTATACCATATAGGAATATATCTTATTTATTTATAGAACTAAATGTAGATTATAGAAAGATAATATAGATATAGAAAGTGTAACTTCCATAATTTTTCAAAATAAATGTTGATATAAGATACAAGGGTAAAAAAATGAAGTGTTTAAATTTCATCAGTTAATAATATAATAATTGCTCCCGCTAAAACAGGTAATGACAAAATCAATAAAAATAGCAGTAATAACAACAGACCACACAAATAAAGGTATTCGGTCGAATGAAATCCCAATTGCTCGTATATTGATTACAGTGGTAATAAAATTTATAGCTCCAAGAATAGACGAAATGCCTGCCAAATGAAGAGAAAAAATAGCTAAATCAACAGATCTCCCACTATGAGATAGTGTTCTTGATAAGGGCGGGTACACAGTTTATTATTAATTATTGAGATAAAACACTTGTAATATATGCGATATATTGCACACATCTTTGCGAAATGAAAAATAGAAAAAACAAATTGGTTACCAATAACTTATTGTTCGAATAAATCTTATCATTTTTTATCTTGTAAAAAAATTCTTATCTTGTATATTTGTATTGTATTGTAATATATTTTTGCTGATTTTTGGTATACGTATTTTTTTTTCAAAATAAAGATTTAAAATATATACTCTTTTGGTTAAATATGAACTGCAGGCGATGGGATATTTTTTTGTTGAATTTAAATAAATACTATATATGGTATATTTATTGTAATAAAATGTGAATGTATTGTAATAAGCCAGGAGCACACACACCGTTTTATTTTGTGTTATTGTGTGCGGGTGCTTTTTGATTTAAGGTATTTTTTACTATATGCTATTTTCCAGCTGCGTTTATTTTATTATTTGTGATTTTACACAGTTATCACTCAATTTATGACACAAACTTCTAATATGCATTTAATGTTTTTCTTCGCATAGGACATTGTATTTTTTATAATGAATGAAAAAAAAAATAGATGAACACACTTGGTGGCGTTACATTTGCAAAATAAAGGATTGTTATGTGTGTCAATTACTTTATAATTTACATTTAATATTTTTACATGTAAATCTCTATTGTACATAGGTAACGTCATCTACTACATTAATTCTTTGTGCACCACTATTTATAGAAATGCAATGATAGAGCCGAATAATAGGTAAATATTGCTCATCAATCGTTCTACTAAGTTTTTTAAAATTTGGGTTGTCCTGTGAAAAAAAATCGATGCGCCCGGTACACATCCAATATATTTCTTCTTAAATTATAATACAATTCTATTAAAAGACTCCATTCTATTCTAACTTAAAAATTCAAAATATATGACTTAATAATAATAAATCTGTATATAAATTTTTAAATGTATGTCTACGTATATTTTTATATACATCAATTTTAATAAAATTATTAATATATTGTATTTTTAAAAAGTATTATAAAATATAATATATTATATATCGGATAAGACCACCCATAATTACCAGATAATTTTTGACATAACAATTTTTGGTAATAGTGTCTCGTATGTCTTAATCAAATAATATTTTGTCACACCGGTGTTTGATGAATGTGTATACTGAACACAATAAAATATATATATATATATATATATATTCACTAGAATAGGTTAACTATCTATAGAGATATTACTTAAAAAGCCATACTAAATATACTTTTTTTTATTTATAATTCTTTTTCTATTTATATTATTATGATGCTTTTGTTATTCTATGTCTTTTTGAATATCCGTGATTGTCATCTCATTAATATTCATAAATATGTATTTTATTATATTTGACACATAATAGTTTTAAATTATATTTTTTGATCTATTCATAATTTTGCTACTATTTGTATATGTAATGTAAAAATGATGAATGTTATGTTTAAAATGGTTTATGTATATATGTTTATGGTTTTTTTTTCTAAATTACATATATTAGTGTAAATTGTGGTGGATAAATAAAGGTGTGTTTAATTAATATTTAATTTGTTGACATGTATTTTTGGAGTCGTAGAGAGTGGTTGCGATTTTCATTAAATTTATATATTATTATAACTGCGAACTATTTTACATCATTTTTTAACCAAACACTATATACTGAAGAATCTGACTAAAGCCAACTTGCCAGTAAAATATGCAATTATAATAATTTTTTTAATAGCTAATATTTATAAGTTGCTAAATTTAAGTGTGTATAAATAAACTGTATACAAAGTAAAATAGTAAAAAAAATATATGTTATAGAAGGAATGATTAAATTTGATCAAATAGTATTGTAATTAAAACTATACCGTCTTATTTAACAGAGGTTTGAGTCTTTACTTCAATATTCCATATATTATTATTTATGTGCCATTCAAATTTTTGCATTTATTTGTAAAACATGAGTTAAATTTAAATAAAATATTAGTTTTCAAAAATATAATTTGATTTAAATGAAAAAAAAAAAAAAAAAAAAAAAATAGAACTATATTATAGATTCGCATGTCAAATGATATGGATATGTACATTTGAAATCGATCTAGCTGATCAATAGGATATGATAAATAGATAATGATCTTTAGAGATATATACACTTTTCACCTAAATAATATAATTTAAAATTAAGTCATATACAGGGTGTCCACGAGCGGTGCACATTCCTTCAACCGGGTTATGGGGGACATAGTTCTAAGTCGAAATTACTAAATGACAATTTTCGATTTTGGGCTCTGTTTTCGATATACGACCTTAAGAATTTTTCTCGGTAGTCCATCACTAAAGTATCAATAACTTCGAAAGTAAATTAAATACAGAAAATTTATAGTATACCGAATTTGTAGAGAATTAAATTTTGAATTAAAATGTGTTACAAATTTTTTTTGTAACTTGCTTCAGTTTCGAGTTATTGAACAATATAATTGAAAAATAACTGTTTTCTCAAAAATTTCGTACTAAAATGAATTTTTTTATAAATCTAACGGCGCTACATATTATTTTTATGTCAAATAAGTAAAACTAATTTATTTCGCTACAATTTTGTATAATATTTCATTTAACTATGACTAACAATTTAAAAGTTATAAATGTTTGAATTCTACAATTTACACCACAATTGTAGAAATAAAAAAATAACAATCTAAAATTATTGCATCTTTTGGAACAAATAAAGAGTAGGTGGTATTTCCTTATGAATAAACAAAATTTAAACAATACTACTCTTCTTTTGTTCCAAATAGCTATAATTATATACAATATATAGAATGTGACAAAATGAAATGTTACATATATAAAATTATTGATTATTATATATTATTATAAAAGTTACAAATTTCTTTTATATTTTGTATTTTATCTCTTTAAATAATATGTTTTCATACCGCCTGTCGTCATACCAATTGAAATAAAATCAACATTCCATACAGCCAATCCATCTTATTTTATTTCAATTGTATAAAAACATATATACAAAAACATACATACACACACACACACACACACGTTTAATTCATACATTGTATTTAATAATTACAATATACATAAAAAGAATCACCAAACAAATTATATAGAGAAATAAACGAACTTGTCAAAACTAAATCCATGAATCCTAAAATGATCTGTTTAACATTTAAATTTGACAGATCACACTGTAAGCCCTCGTTATTTTTTTTTTTTATAATATTCTTCTCGTCGTATATAAAAACACGTTAACTTCTTACAAAACATTTAAGAATCACAGCAAACATATGAAACATAAGAAAAATACACAATGTTAAAGGAAAAAAAATATATATATAAACGAGAACGATGTGCTATAAGAAAAAAATAAGACAAACAAAATAAAAAAAAATTATTAAAGCAAAACAAACTAAAAAAAAAAAATACCTTGTTAATACAATTTGTTATTAGAAAATAAAACTGACTGATTATTTTTATATATATATTTTTTGTAATACATATATTATTGTGTGTGTGTGTGTGTGTGTGGTTAAGTCAAAAAAAAACACACTCATACATGAGTTTTTTTTTATAGTAAAACTTTTTGTATACGCCGGAGTATATAAAATATAGAAAAAAAATCATGTTTTTATTTTCGATTAAGATTCAAACTTTTGATTTTATTTCAATTCAGTTTTTTTTTTTTTTCTTTTTCTCGATAGTCTTCTTTTTAATTTAATTATTCAATTCTCATATAATTAATTTTTTTTTTTTTTGTGGTAGTAGTTCTTTGGTTAATATTTTTAATGATAGACTTTTCATGGTATAAATATAATGATGATGCAACTTTATTGATATATATTAAAATTAAATGATAGACATAATGTAGACATTAATAATAAATATATTATATGGTATAGGTGGTAAATAAGATATATATGTAAAAACTGGTGATCGTACACAGTATAGAGTTTTTCAATTTGCGAGTCCTTTTTGGAAAGTTTTTGAATTCGTTTAAGGATAGAATTTGTGTCGGAAATGTATAGTCTTTTATAACAATATACAAATATACAAATAGGTGAAAAAGTAACTTTATAATAGAATAAATATAAAAATTTATTCTTGTTCGCTTAATTCTATATAAATAATTTAATAAATTATATTTATTTGTAATTTCTAATTTATATTTTATATTTATATGTATACTGTCGGTAAACATAATTTATATTATTTATAGTATTTCACATAATTAAAATAAATAAATATCCTTTATAGATAGACTGTCGTCGTCCTAACTTATAATCGTATAATCTTCATATAAAAAAAAGTTTCAGAGTATCACGACAATAACTATATATAAATTGTATATATTAATCTATCAAAATATTCAAAAAAGATACCGTCAAAGAAATAGTAAATAAATTGCGAAAACGTTTCCCAAGTTCTGAGAATCTATGGATATAAAATTTCGGTAAATCTATAATACCCCAATAATACTCTGTGTACACATATACCAGGTGTACCGGTATCTAGTGAGCGTCAAGATACAAATGTCTCGATAGGAGGGAACATTTGTACTGAACGAGCCTTAATTATTTTTTGGTTTGGTTGCTATGACATCTGTCAAACATATTTAAGTATACATCAAGTCATTGTACAAATAATATCATCGTGTTAAAAATGTCGAATTTTATACCAGAAAATGCGGATTTGCGGAAAGCATTAAATTTTTGTTTTCATTTGAAGAAAAGCGCTGCACAGTCGCATCGAATGCTTGTCGTTGCATATGGTGATCATGCTGTATCAGAAACAACATGCAAACGATGGTTTCAACGTGTTCAAAGATAATGATTTTGATGTGAGAAATATGGAACGTGAAAGACCAACAAAAAAAGTTTAAAGACGCCGAATCAAGCAAGTAATATTGGATGAAGATGACACTTTGAATTAAAAAATCAAATGGCGGAAATGTTAAATGTTGCACGACAAACAATTTCCGGCCGTTTAAAAGCTACGGGAAAGATTCGAAAGTGTGAAAAATGGGTGTCACACGAATTGAATGAAAGACAAATGGAAAACCGAAAAAATACTTGTGAAATTCTCTGACAAGCAGACACGTAAGAAAATCAATTTTGCATTGAATTGTTACAGGCGATGAAAAATGGATTTATTTTAAAAATTCTAAACGAAAGAAATCATGGGTTAATCCAGGACAACAACATCAACATCCACTGCAAAACCAAATCGTTTCGGCTGTGTGTTTGGTGGTACCAGAAAGGTGTGGTATACAATGTGCTCCTAAAACCTGGAGAAACTGTTAGTGCTGATCGCTACCTACAACAAACGATCAATTTAAACTATGCATTGATCGAAAAACTACCAGAATGGGCCAGAAGACACGACAAGGTAATTTTGTTCCATGACAATGCACCTGCACACAAAGCAAAACCGTGGTTCAGGATACAATCAACTTCCGACTACCATTTCTTTTCATCGATGAGACACACATTGGCTGAGCAGCACTTTGATTCCTACGAAGAAGTCGATAGTTGGGTGTCTGATTGGTTTGCTTTTCAAAAGACGAACAATTCTATAGGCGTGCAGTATCCATAAATTGCCAGAAAGGTGGTCAAAATGTGTCTAAAACGTACTGGCCAATATTTTGATTAAAATGTTTTTTACTTTCTCATTTAAAATTAGTGTTTTATTTTCACAAAAAAAAAAACGCTTTTTTGATACTGGTACACCTGATACTTATATGCTATAGCCTTTGTGTCAAAGTAATGATGACAAATCATTAAAAAAACAAATCTGACAAAATTAACTTTGCTTTCTTTAAAAAGCATTGTATATACGTATTATATATTGTTACAAAAATATGCCAAGGGTATGAACGTATTCAGAATATAATATTATAAATACATAAAAAAAGGTTTGTTTTATAATGTATATCCAGGCATGAGTATATGTCATTATACCAGGTATAGGAGTATGAAATGAGCCTTTTTTAAAGGAAGAAAAACACATTATTTAGAATAGAAAAATCAAAAATATTTTATTCAAAATAACTTCCATCGTTTTCTACACATTTTAACCACCTTTCAGGCAATTTTCGTATACCACGTCGAAAAAATGGTGTTGCTTTGGACGAAAACCATTCAGATAGCCAATTTTCAACTTCTTCAGATGTTTTGAAGTGCTGTTCTTTCAAAGCATGTCCCATCGATGAAAACAAATGGTAGTCCGAAGGAGCCAAGTCTGGTGAATAAAGCGGATGTGGTAACAGCTCCCATCCAAGCGACTTTATCGTATCCTGAACTGGTTTTGCTTTGTGTGCTGGTGCATTATCATGTTGCAAAATTACCTTAACAGATTTTTTCTTTCTTTCTGTCCATTCTGGTCGGTTATCTAATAATGCATGGTTCAAATCGATTATTTGTTGTTGGTAGCGAACCGCATTAACAGTTTCACCAGGTTTCAGAAGTTCATGATACACCACACCTTCCTGATCCCACCAAACACAAAGCATTCTCTTCTTACCGAATCGTTTTGGTTTTGCAGTCGATGTTGCTGCTTTACCTGGTGTAATCCATGATTTTTTGCGTTTAGGAATCTCAAAATATATTCACTTTTCATCACCAGTCACGATTCGATGCAAAAAAGACGTCCTTTTGTATTGTTGAAAGTGCAATTCACAAATGGTTTTTCGATTTTCTTGTTGCCTTTCAATGAATTCATGTGGAACCCATTTTCCACACTTTTGAATCTTTCCCATTGCTTTTAAACGATTAGAAATTGTTTTTTTTGATTTACATTTAAGGCTTCTGCAAGTTGTTTTTGAGTTTGTGTATCATCTTCGTCCAACAATGCTTGCAATTCACTGTCTTCAAACTTTTTTGGTGGTCTTCCACGTTCTTCATTTCTCAAATCAAAATCTTTGTCTCTAAATTGTTGAAACCAACTTTTGCATGTTGCTAATGATAGAGCATGATCACCAAAAGCTTGTACAAGCATTCGTTGAGATTCAGCTGCGTTTTTCTTTAAATGATAACAAAAAACTAATGATACCCGCAAATCGTTTGTTGAAGGCACAAAATTAGACATTTTTAACACGATAAAAGTTTATGTTGTTGTATTACAAATGGAATTTACCACACTGAATGTTGTTGACAGATATCAAAACAATAAAAAAAACATCGCATTAAGGCTCTTTCACAATTACTAATATAAGTACAGCCATTTATTGGCAGCGGATCACTTCATACTCCTATACCTGGTATAATGAACGATACATGTATATTAAAGTATATAGATATAGATGTATTATATGTATTATGTTAACAGGAAAGTAATATTGAATTTTTCTTTTTATAACGCGAGGAGGAGGTAACTTTAAAATAAAATAAAGTACAAACAATCACCAGAAATACAGTTTCATGACTACATAGATTAATCATTTTTCCATAGCAGCATAGAAAATAAACATTTCTCGAATTAAATATAGATATCGATGCAGCGGTCAGATAAAATAATAAATAAAATATAGAGGTTATTTTATTTTAACATATATATGACAATTTTATTCGCATTGTCGCGATGCTAAATTTAACGATAATTATATATACACCAAAAAATCATCTCATCTATATACGGTGTTAAAATTTACGAAAATAGAAATGTGAACAATTTATTCAATATTTTATTGTCTAGAAGTTGTCACCATTTTGAAAATTGTGTATCACTTTAAATAAAACACCATGTAAACATGTGCATGTTTAAAATTATTATACATATTACTTTACATTAAATTATATATAATTATTAGTAATTTATAATTAGATAGATATATTATTTAATTATATATAAATTTTACTGAATTCATTTCATTTATATTTCGTGAACATTATACTTTTAACAATACAAAACAAAACTACGTAATTATATTTTGTATATATTACTATCATCATAATCATATGTACATACATATGTTCTGATTCTCACACCCACGTTCCCTTTCGTTTTACATTATATTCTCTAATCTATGTTCATATTTATATAATGTACAAATTAACATTATATTATAATTTATAATAATATAACAATAATAATATGAAATAAAATTATTATAATAATTTTAATATAATATAAAAATATATGCAAAAATATTAAAATAAATAAGTTTTTATTGTATAAATGCACTTTACATTGAATTTCTATTGTTTTTCTTATTATTGTTATATAACGAAAAGTTTAAGGTCATCGTAAACTATATATTTGTATATATTGTGCAATATGTATGTGCATATATTTATAATAATAATAATAATAATAATGAGACATTATTAAACAAAGAATTATTATGTTTATTTAAATTAAAGTAGAAAATATGGAAAAAAAAAAATAGAAAAATAAATAATCTTAATTTTTAATAAAAATATATATACAATTTTTAAATTAATTTACAAGATATATAAATTTTGTAAATTAGTAATACCTGTATGAGAAGAACTTCTGCACACACTCGCTATATTAATATATATATATTTTGAACATTTGGTACAATTTTTACATGATAATTTTAATTCTATAAACATATGTATTTCATCTGCATCAAAACAATGCAGTTGCTTTGCATATGATGAACGAACGGAAGCGATAATACCTATAAAAATATCACTTATCTCCTAATAAATAAAATATAAATTATTATGTATTTACTACATTCAAATTGTTTGTAATACACAAATTTAAATTTTTTGCAATTTGATCTGTATAATCATTTGGAATGGCATTATTACGCAGGTGGTTCTTAACAAGTTCTTTCAAATTTAATACTTGGGGACAATTGTATGTTATATTGGCCAGATTATAAAACCACATGATTTTATGACCATACAATTGAGTATGTAGGTTTTGAATACGGTTATGGTTTTAGTTCTGTCCCCAATTTGATATTAATTAACCGGCAGAATAACCAGTTTTGTAATTGAAATAGTAGAAGTGGCTTTAGTATCAGTAATTCCATTAGAAGCAGATACCCCTATTATTCCAAGCGATCATTAAAATATGATTATCGATTTTCCAGAATTTCTTTAGCAACTTATAGTAACGATAGTTTTATATCGCCTGTACGATTACATCTATGTACGGAGTATAAGAAGCGGTAGTATAAATATGATTCATTGCATTGCATTTATTATTTTATTTTATTTTGTTTCATTTTTCTTATATTTATGCATTTAAATGATTTTTAAATGCAATTTATATTAATATTAAAATAAAAAAACAAAGGTGAATCAATTTTTCATTATAAATTATAATAAAATAACAATTTTATTATAATGATAGAATACAATGTGTAAAAAAATGTGTGTATTATGGAAATTTACGTGCGAGATCATTAAATTAAAAAAATTAAATTATTATGGTTTTTTAATGTCAAAGAGAAGTAGGTGTCGCATAGTGTGTTCGGTGGTATATATAAATTGTATAAAAAATAATAAATATAGAATTTATTAATTAAATATGTAATAATATATTATAAAATAAATTGTACGTAAAATGTATTTTAATGAAGAAAATATATGCGAATGATTTTTGGGTTGGTCGTCGCGTCATCAGTAGGTCTATATGGATATACAGTAGGTGCTGAAAATATATTAGGCACATATGTTCTTGGCGCAAAAATCTTACATTACTGCGTTTTGCCTGAGGCCAGTTGCTTGAAACTCGCAGACACGAGAATGGCATCACAATTATTTTGTTTGAAAAATTCAATTAACATTTTTTTTTTATTATAAAGACGTATATTATTCTATATTTTTGTTGTGCATTACATTTATATTTTTTTTTACCTTTGAAATCTAGCCGATGGTATTTTAGCGACCACATCCATCGCTTTACTACAACTATTATCTGTCGGACTAAAAAAATTAAGTTTGTTTCCTTTGAAGTGATCCGATCAAATAATTCTTTTATATCATCGTAGCGACGTTTATCAGAAACAGTTGATTAAATCGATACACACAAAAATGGTATATAATCAACAGATTACCACCATAACATACAATGATTGTCGAACAAAAGGATCATTTGTATAATGTATATTTCAGGATAAATACCCAATATAATAACAGTATATTTGATTGCCTATTGTTATTCATATAATATTATAAATATACATATTGTATATTGTTGTGTACTCAAAGTATTAATCACATTTACAACATTTGTCGTGATATTCTTATTTTTACTTATTTTTTCCGGTTTATTTTTATATTTATAAAATATTAGCAAAAAAGAAAATAAAATAAAGGAACTATATTAAATCCTTATATTCAATTTTGACTTTCTCAAAAGAAAAAAAAAATACATTCATTTTTTATGAAATAATATATTATTTTTTTTTTTTTTAATATAATAATAACACTCCTTATTTTCCCATATATTTTTAAAACGTATATAGTTAGTTATACTTTACATATTTTTGTAACTATAACTAAATCTATATATATGAAAAATAGAAAGAAAACGACAAATAAAATATCACAGATATCATCAATATAAATGTTTGTTGTTTAGAGTATCTATGCATAGGAAGCTTTCATATTATATATAACATATTGAGATTATGTTGTTTAATGGCAAAGATCCCGCCTCCATGACAATACTATTAATAATATAATCATTGCGAATTATTTTTATATACAATAAATATTTATTTACAGTGAGTCAGTAAATTTCGTAGGCGTACGCAGTGCTATTAAACTCGTAATACAATTTTAATGCAAATGCAAACAAATGAATATTTAATTTATATAATATAATATCCTCGTAATTATTTTTGTGACCTACTGTATGTATAGTATGCAAACATAATTATAATATATACAATATATATTATATTAGGTGTTCAAATATGTTTTGGTAATTTTGATTAATTTTGATTAATTTTATTTTATTTGAATGATTTGGAAAAAAATATAAACGCTTTCGAGTTATTTCTGTCGAATGATATCTTCTGTGTGAACGACTGTCATTGAATTTTGTTTAAAGATAAAATATCGTATTACAATATATAGGAACAAGTAATGCCTGGTACTGAATACACATGGTGCCGCACATTGGATGCTTAACATGTTGTAACAAATAACTTCGTGTCTATACATCTACAACTATGTTCAGTTATATAATTGAATATTTTATTGATACATATTAGATACTATACCAAAACCAAAAATCTTATGGCTGAGAATTTGTTTTGCATCGCTAATAAATATTTTGATATTTTTAATTTTTGGAATTTCTGTTTCTGTATGTTTTTAATATTTAAACAATTTATATTTAGAACAATATTGATAAATTTATATTTATCTTTATTTATTTATATATACTACAATATATAAGTTAAATAATAGTACCCTGCAGTCACTGATTTATTGTAACTATATCTATATATATGATGTAAATTTAATAAATTATTATTATTACTAATAATAAAATGCTTTCTATAAATAAATAAATAAATAAATAAATAAATAAATAAACCATATTGAAATATTATTTCTAAAATGAAAATTGTATATAATATTTAAATTTAATAAACGCGATATAAATATTTAATCAATATATATATAACATAAAAATATAAATAACATATAAATTTGGATATACAATATAATATAACAAAAGAACTAACTGATTATCAGATGAATATACACAAAAAGTTATAAATTAAATTAATTTTTACTCTTTTTATTTAGAAATATAATCTCTTTTTCTTTTCTTTTACCAATATATTAATATTTTTTTTATTTTTTTTATCTATATGATTTCGATCAAAACGAAAATAAAATTTCTCGAAAGACACAAACAAAACAAAAAAAAAAAAAACCAATAATTTTCTTAGAAATAAAATAAAATCATAAAAATAGTTCAACAATAAAATACAGGTGAGACGATGGAATTTTTCTTTCATTAAATATTTCATTGCGTATATATAAAAACAACCAAAAAAACATCCATATTATTTTAATAAAAAAAAAATATATATATAAAAAAAAAAAAAATTGAATTAAAATAAAATCAAGTCGCGTTTTTTGATGGATACAACAACAAATAAACAATAAATGAGAAAAAAAACCAAATTGATCTTTAAATGTTATTTATCACTTGAAATGACACCCCCACCAACACGGGAGTTTTTTTTTATTTCCAAATAAATATTATGTTTATTATGTAATAAAATATTAAAAATTATTAATAATATAAAAAACAATATTTCATATATTGAAGTTCGAAATTAATTTTAACACATTGCCGACCGCACGAATAATAGCGTGCGATAACTAGTGAAATTCTCAAATATAAACGTAATTGTTATAAACCATGAAAGAAATATAATTGTATACAGTACTTGGATTACATAGGCAAACGGGGAGATATCATCGATCGATCGTGCACCGACATTTTACAGAATGGGGAGATCTCCTCAAGCAATTGGCAATCTGTTAATAAAATATTTTTTTTTTTGTATAAACACTTTTTATGCAGTGTAACTGAAATTTTCCTTATAATATTTTTCTTCACCATACCAACCGTTCCGACAATAATATTAAGGCAATCTAATTTCTATATTCTAAGTCCTGTTTGTATATTAACAATTTAAATCAACATTATCATATATTTAAAATATTTTGTTTCACAATTCAGGTCTATAAACTTATAAAAATGAAGTGGTGATCAATTATTCAAAACAATTGCAGTATTATATATAATTTATTTTAATGAATTGGATCTATAATAGTGTTGCTTGTACGCAGTTTGAAGTGGCAATACCCTTGTTATTGTAGTAGTTGAATCCACCTTTCATATTCAGTATATGACATTCAGTTGAAGTGTAAACAAATATTTTTTTTAGTTGATTAAAAATAGAAAATTTTGTACCAACAAAACAGCATTTGCGGGAAGTTATGTTAAGTAATTTTATTCAGAAAAAAACAGCGGCAGAAACTTATCGCTTTTTGTTACAAATTTATGGTGAACATTCCCCATCACAAAACAATTGTGAATATTGCTTTAGACGGTTTAATAATAATGATTTTGATGTTGGTGATAAAGAACGCGTTGGAAGCTTTACTCAGTGAAGATTCATGTCAAACGGAAGAAGAATTAGCATTGACATTAGATGTTACCCAAACAAGTGTTTCCAAACGTTTAAAGAAGATGGGAATGGTCCAAAAGCTATCGTATTGGGTATCACATGAATTGACGGAAAGTCAACAAGAAAATCGAAAAACATTGTGTGAAATTTTGATTCAAAGACATTCAATTTTGCATCGAATTGTGATGAAAAGTGAATCCATTAGCCAAGCTTTGCATCAAAAACGACCAGAATATGCCAACAGACATGACCGTCTGATTCTGCCGCATGATAATGCTAGACCACATGTTGGAGGACCGGTCAAAGAAATGTTAGAAGCACTTGGCTGACGAGTCCTACCCCACCCGTCATATTCACCAGACATTGCTCCATCTGACTACCATTTGTTCCGGTCGATGCAATCAGTACTTTCTGCACAGCGGTTCAATTCATACGAAGATATGAAAAAATGGCTGGATTCATGGATTGCTTTAAAACCTAAGAAGTTCTTCTATGAGAGAATCCATAATTTGTCACAAAGATGGTGAAAAGTTGTAGCTTCAGATGGCAAATACTTTGAATAAAATATAATGTACCGATACTTTCAAATAAATGTCTTTTTCTTACCAAAATATCCCCAAAACTTAGTACTATACCTATATATTACTTTAAAGTTTAGTACGGAGAGAAAAATAATAAAAAAATCGAAACTACTTGAGAAAAAATAAAGCAAAAAGACGAAAAAAATATCAGTTGACAGTTGGTTGTAATTTTTTTTGAACACACAATTAAATTACAATTATAATAATAATAATCCCTTTTTTTTTTTTCGTCTGCATTTAATTTAACACGTTAATCGCCATGCCAAAAAAATATTTCTATGATTTTTCTTCAACAACATATAGCAGGTAAAATTGTCATTTCTTTTGTCATCATACTTAACATTTTTATACAAGAATATGATCTTTACGATTTCAATAAAATCGGTATCTGTTTATAAATAATATACTATTTTATCGTTCAAGTTTAAACCATTTATAATATCTAAATGTTTAAATTAAGCATGGTATGTATTTGTATATCTGTTCTGTCTATGGTGTCCTTACCTATTTTTTTTTTTTTAAATATTTATAATAAATGATCAATATATGACATCTATTTTTCAAATAATTTAAAAATGATACTTTTTTGATTCACATCATTAACAGAACCACACAGTACAAAAATCAAATATATATAATTTACAAGTTTTATGTTTATCTTTATTTACTGGTCGTATGTGAAATAAAAAAAAACTTAAAAGTGTTATAGATAAAGTGTATCGAATTTAAAAATCAAAAAAAAATAAATATAAGTTATGCGTGAATAAATGTTTGACATTTATTGCGTTTTCTGTGTGTGTGTGTGTGTTTTTTTTCTGGTTCATCTGCGTTTGATTTAATTTAATTTAAAAGATTTTATATTTTATAATCTATGGGTTAATATTATTAAGAAAAAAATACGAAATAAAAAATGAATTAAAATAAATTTTAGAATTATAGTTTTATATATATTTTGAAAATACTCATAATACAACTTGTTTTATTTTTTGGATTTTTTTTTTTTTTGTTGGTCGATATATGGATCAATTTAAATTTTTCCTAAAAACGTTAATGTTATAAATTTTTATTTATTATTATATTTATTTTTTTTTTTAATTTTATTAAGGTATTAACATAAAAATGAGAATTTATTTTCATTAAGAAATAATAAAATTTATTTATGTAATAAATGATGTTTGGTGTATGTGTATGATTATGTGAGTCATAAGGTTCGCTTAAGTATTTTTATTTTTCTGTTAAGCATAAATCACAATTTACGAGAAATTGTTATTATGTAATTCACAGTGGAACTTATATGGTATCTACCACAGATTCACATTACAATTTAGTTAATAAAATACTTTGCATGGTATTAAATTAACAACTATTGATTAATGGATAATATTGTGTTGGACGCTAATCAAAGATTAATAATGTCTGTACACATCATTATGAACTAATATAAATTATAATAGAATTATCTAGAATAATCTGTGTAGCCACTTTTTGAATTGTTATGTATATTTCATTGATGCCAAAAATTGCACTAACAGAAAAATGACTTGCTGATGTGGATCATTACGCTAAATGTTTATAAGAAATTAAGTTCATCACTAAAACCTTTTGTTTTCTTTGTTTGAATAAAAAAATTAAACGTTTTAAAAAGAAATAAAAAATGTATTGTTTTTTAAGAAATATCAAAAGAGTTAAGCGACGAACCTTTTGTTGGTGTTATGTTAATTATAAATTGAGTTCGTCGCTTAAATCTTTTGTTTTTTTCGTTTGAATAGAAAAAATTAAACGTTTTCAAAAAGAAGAAAAAAATTTATTGTTTTTAAAGAAATATCAAAAGAGTTAAGCGACGAACCTTTACTTTGTTAATTATAAATTGAGTTCGTCGCTTAAATCTTTTGTTTTATTCGTTTGAATAGAAAAAATTAAACGTTTTCAAAAAGAAGAAAAAAATTTATTGTTTTTAAAGAAATATCAAAAGAGTTAAGCGACGAACCTTTTGTTGGTATTATGTTAATTATAAATTGAGTTTGTCGCTTAAATCTTTTGTTTTTACTATTGAATAAAATTAAAAAATTATTATTTAAAAATAACACAACGCAAATTTATCTTAAAATGCATATAATAAAAATTTTAGGTTCGTCGCTCGAATCTTTTGTTTAATTTATATGAAAAATAATGTTTTTATTTTAATGTTGACATTATTTAGTTAGTTATGATTTGTTTGTTGAATTATTATATATTTCAATGTGAATGTGTAATTTACCAAATTGATTGCGTATGTTTGGTATATTGTTATATAAACTCCAATTGCTGACTTGCATGGTTTCCCTTTACATATGCTAACGTTGCATTGTAACACTACTTTCGAACTAATAACAAAATATATTCAATCCATATACATGTGTCAAATTTTTTTTAAACATTAATACTATTTATTATTAATACAATATTTTAAATCTATATTTTCAATATCATGATTAATATACAAATATATACTTTGTATTCGCTGGAATTTTATACACTTCTGTGTGAAAAAGATTATTCTCATGACATTAATTTATATAGTTTTATTACTATATTGCATATCACAAAAATTATACAATTTTAAATAAATCTATATATTGTGAATACAAAACAAATATATATTTAAAATGATTCATTTAAGATCGATTCCAAGATGATTTGATTTTTATTATTATATTTATTTAAATTTAAATATTTACCGCCATTCACATTTATGTGATTCTTGAAAATAAATATTTATAAATTTTTGGATTTTTTGTCATCAATCCATTAATCAAATCAATATAATAGTGGTATTTTCAATATTGTATGAAGAGAAGAAAAATGGATTTAATTCTAAATAAAAGTACTTTAAATGCGGTGTATTATTTCTTCTACAGGTGGTTTCAAACAATCAATTTCATATTACTGTATTTATTGTATTTGTCAATAATGTATATATAGTTAACTTTATTATTTTATATATATAAATATAAGTGAAATATATTTCTTCATCTCATCACATACATTAACAATGCAATAATGTTGTGAATCATGTTTAATTTTATATAAAAAAAATATCAATCTAAATAAAATTCAATATCTTTATAATACAATATATATTATTCCATTTTATATTATAATAATACACTAAATATACAATTATGCATATATGCAAAATATAAATATAAATATATATTTATGTAATATCATCATTAATCTGATTGACTAGATTTAGAAAGCTTATTAGCATATTAACTATATACGTATATGTTTGCATAAACGTATAAACATTAAATTTAAAATAAATTTAAATTCTAATAGAAAATATACAACAAATCTATATTTATTTAAATATAAATATAAATATAAATAGTATATAATATTGATATTTTCCCGATCAAATACAAATATTAATCTGCCCTCGCAAAACGTGATGTGTCTTAAAATGATGTGATATTGTTATACTACAATATATATATATATGTACAAAAAATCTTTATATTCATTAAAATTGATTAATGTCTGTGAGTACTGTGCGAAAAAATAAGACTACGAGAAAATTATTACATTTAAATTTTTTATATTATAATTATTATTTTACAAATATATATATATATTATTTGTTGATATTGCAATATAAATTCTTGGTGAAATATTTTTTCAATATACCTTAAGAAATTAAAGATAATATTTTCATTAATTTTTAACAGTTAAACAGATCCATAATTATTTAAAAAAATAAGAACTGATCGACTTCTTAAATAAATACATGTGTATAGAACCCTTTAGAGTGTGCCTGTGTGTGGTAAGATGGTGGTCCAAAAGGTTTGCATAATAACTTATAATAATATTGACATTATAATTTAAAGATTTATGTATAAATACACCTATAAATAAATATATATATTTTTGGGTCATATACCATATATTGGTATGGTGGTATAACACATGCAGATAAGCAATATGCTGGTGGTTTAATTTTTTTTTTCCATATTTAAATAAACAAATAACAATATTTGATTAATATTTTATTTTTAATATTTTCGTCTCTTCAATAAATATATTTTTGAAATGTAAATAAATATTATAATGTGATGTTATTTTGATATTTTGTTCAAGATAAATTAGAAATAAATATAAATAAATAATAATATATTTTATATATTGTATTTATTATGGTTCAGCAGCTGTGCAATCTTATAAGTGTTGTGGATATCTATATAAGAGTCAGACAATATCGGTATCGGGTTTTTTTTTATTTGTTATTTTTTCATAATATATTTATTAAATCGAAATGGTTTAAAAAAAGAAAAAAAAAAACGTTCGTTTAGATTAAATGTAATTATTTAATATTTTTTGAATTGAATTTTACTATATATTTATATATATTATAAAAATATTAAATTTGCTGAAAATCATTAGAATTTAATATGACAATCTTATCTTATCTCTTATAAGAGTATGTTACAATTTATAGAAATTAACAAATATATTATAATAAAATTCGATTCAAAATCAATGAAAATAAGTTTTTGATATATGGTATTCGATACGCTTGTTTTACTGCTGTAACTGTTGTAAATTATAATATTACACAATCTTGTTCGAATATATCAGAATTTATGAGTTAATTAATTAATTTGAAGTGAATTAAATAATTTTTTAAACATCTGCATCAATCAATATATTGGTTATAGTTTGCTAAAACACCGTGCACAATAATTAATGTTAAATATATTATTACATAAGAATGTGATATGGGAAATGCTTATAACAACCACCATTTGGATAAATAATTAAATTAATAAAACAACTATTCGTATACATTGTACCGCAGAAATCTAATAAGAACAATAAAATGTCGCATAAATATGATTTTCACATTTCTATAATTTCTATGTCATTAAATTGCAATAAGGATGCTTTAATTTACCTCGAATTTTACAGTAAAATTAAATTAACAGCAAATCTCAAATACCTGGTTAATTGTCAATTTTAAAATTATATACTATTATAGTATTTAAACTGAATGTGATGTAATAACCAATATTAAATATTTAAAATACATTTGAATATATTGTATTATTACAATATATATATTAATAATTGGCAATTCCGCAATTAAATTAAACAGTTGCAATATATAATATTACATATATTTTAAATTATACAATATATAATATTATATACATAAATAAATAATTAAATAAAAATACTAAGTACATAAAAGAATCTAATTACATTCATTTGTAATTGATTCCTTTCCTTTATATACATATATATTACATTTATATATATATATAGTTAGATAAATGCATATATATATATATAAATTCCGTAGGTGGAGGAGTGTTTTTAGAATTATAAATAATATATAATATAATGTTGAATTAACTATAAGTACTTTTTATGTTTTGTATAAGTTGTCGTATTCGTTTTTATGCATATTTATGAGGTTATAGTTATACCATTCTATATATTGTAGTATATATACAATATAAGAATTAACATATATATATATATATAGAGATTTAGAGATTTTCAATATATAATATTATGAAGAGAAATACATAATTTGTATATATATATATATATATCTATACAAAAGAATAAAATATGTATTTATATTGTAAAGTTAACAAGAAGATGCTACAAATTTTTTATTGTAAATATATATATATTGTAATATATTTTCTCATGGAATTTTCATAAATAAGTTTTTAAATTCTAAATTATTGAAATAGCACATAAAGGGCGAAGAAAATAATAAATTTAAAAATTACCATTAACATTTTGTCTCATTATATATTACATTGCTATGATTACTTGTATATATATGAATATATGAATATTAGAATACAATAGTATATATACCATTGTGTATATAATAAAATAAAATAATAATAATATAATTGTATGCATCTTATATTTTAGAAACGAGTAGTATAAACGGAGTGTCCGGGAGCGGTGCGCATGATGGGGGGGACATAATTCTAAATCGAAATTACTAAATAATATTTTTCGATTCGGGGCTCAGTTTTTAAAAGTTATAAATGTTTGAAAAAGTAGTGTAAATTGTAGAAATAATAAAATAACAAACTAAAATTATAGCTATTTTTGGAACAAAAGAAGAGTATTCGGTATTTGCTTATGAATAAACGAAATTTAAACAAACCTACTATTTTTTTGTTGCAAAATTAGCTATAATTATAGTTTGTTATTTTTTTATTTCTACAATTTACAACACTTTTTCAAACATTTATAACTTTTAAACTGCCAGTCATAGCTAAATGAAATATTTTTCAAAATTGTAGCGAAATAAATTAGTTTTACAGTGCTAAGAAAGTCGATTATATATATATATATGTATTGGCTGAATGAATATGCGATAATCTTATACAAAAGGTAATATAACTTTCCTTTTTTCTGAAAATTTGCCTAAAATATTACAATTTATAAATATTATAAAATAATATATAATTCTCACAATAGAATTATTTACTTTCGAAATGAATTCAAATTAAATATTGTTTGTGAGCAATGCCGCATATACTGAGAAATCCTTTATGTATATATAAATATCGTTAATCTATAAATATATTTTCTCAATATACATATTATAATATACAATATATCAAAGTGCATATAAAATTTGGAGAAAAAAAAAAGTAAATAAAAATAATAATATATATTGATCCAAACCACATAATCATTAATCAAGATTTTATGGCTACTCCTTTACAAACTAATTTATTTATATAATAGATATTCATTTAAATTCGTACATACATATTAGGATTATTTGGAATCCCGTGTCATATTTTCAATCCGGCGGGATTTCGGGATTACATTATCCAATCCCGGGATTAGATAATTCGACTTTTATCGTAGTTGAAAGGTGAAAAAATAAACATACAAATTGGCTTCACGATGCCAACCACTGCATTACAACAATACTATGTTCATACATCAAAAAAAATACCATCTAATTAAGAAAGATTATGAAGAGTCGATTTGCTTTGATATACCATTTTTCATTTTTCAATATAATTATTAATAAGAATATGATTTGATGGACTTGCATTGGTATAGATCTTTTATTATTTGTCGCCTATTTCTTATTGACATATAATTTGTAATGTAAAAAAACTTCTTTTACGCGTTACCCTGGCCTAAAATAAATTCTTGGAACATTTTCGAGAGAAAAAAATAATAAATAAATATTTCAATCAAAAATAAACTTACTGACAATCAAATGCTTAAAAAATGTTGATGAGAAAGATTATATTTTTTTTTTGTTTTTATTTGTGTTTCACCAAAAAAATAATATGTTGCGCCGTTAGAATTTTAAAAAAATTCATTTTATTACGAAATTTTTGAGAAATGATATTTATTTATATTGTTCAATAACTCGAAACTGAAGCATAAGTTAAAAAAAAAAAATTGTAACACATTTTAATTCAGAATTTGATTCTCTGCAAAGTCGGTATACTATAAATTTTCTGTATTTATCTTACCTTCGAAGTTATTGATACTTTAGGAATATATTACCGAGAAAAATTTTGAGGGTCGAATCTCGAAAACAAAGCTCCAAATCGAAAAATGTTACGTAGTAATTTCGATTTAGAACTATGTCCTCCATCACCCCGTTGAAGGAATGTGTGGACATCCTGTATATATATATATATGATCCTTTTTCTAAATGTAATATTATATAGCTACCATAAGTATATAGAAGTATATACATAAAAATATTAATGTATTTATATATAAACAATATTTGTTAAATGACATTTATTATTATGTTGTTGTATATAAATATCCACTATATATCAATAATAATTGATTTATAAGAAATATAATTATCTTATGTTTATGGGTTTTTTTGTGTTATAGGATTTTGTACGGTAATGTTTATGCTACTGATAATGATAATGTGATATATATATATAAATGTTATTTGTATATTAATATACCATATATACGATTGAAACATGTATATGTATTTTCTAAAATCCAAAGTATACAGTACGTACATGGCGGCGGTATAGAAACCGTGTGTTAAACGTCCACTAATCAAATGCTAAATCTTGTTATATGTATAACACATTATTAATTCGTTTAACAATAATTATATTTGTATTTTGTGATTTATATATACAAAATATACAATTTATGTGTAATAATTTAATATATGCAAATAAATAAATAAATCAAGAAAAACGAAAAAACAACTAAAATTTATATATACATTTTAAATTAATAAATTTAACACAAAAATTTATATTTCGTTTAACGCTTAACATACACCAGTTTATATATATATATATATATGATATGTATGGTATCGTTATGTATATGTACAATATATTATAGGTATAGTTATAGTTGACGCAAAACAACGTGTATATAGATTCAATTTTATTATCGTTGTTTTTAATCTGTCGACCAAACAATTTGTACAATTCAATTTACTTATATGTATTTTAATCGTAGGTGTTTTAGAGGTGTCTCAGTGGCTCATATTAAATATATTTTTACATATATATATATTCAAAACGTATAAATTATATCGCGATGTGTCCTATATATATATATATATTGTATAGAAATATATAAAAAGCAGCACACAACATATTGCTATTATTATTATTATTATTATTATTATTATTATTAAATATAAAATATACATCATGCATAAATAAATAAATACACACATGTTATATTATATGTTTATTCTATGTAACTATATTAAATTTATACCATATATATATATATAGTAATTTTTGTATCTACCATATATACTCCTATCCATACCATACATATTCATACTAAAAATATACCAATGTTATTTAAAATTATATGCGCGGTTTTATAAAGTAATCAAAGATCTAGTTTAACGATTATTTATCGTGCTACTGTTTATCAACAAAACTGTTGAAATTATATATTTAATTTATATGGTCAGTTTATTACAATGTTTGTGTACGTACGTGTAAGTAATCGTCTATATAGATATATTTATAAATACATTATATATTAATATATGAGAAGTATATACCATGTAATATATAAGAAACGATATATGCAAAATAATTTATTATAAATATATATTTATGTTATGTAAAAATATAATACATCGTACATACATTCAGCCAAATAAGTACCCGGAAATTCTCATTTTTAATTTTCTCTCTGAGAATATTTAAAAAAAATTTTTTTCTCAGGTTGACACAACTGTCAGCCACCATTCTGTGAATTTTTATTGCTATGTGTGATTTAGTTTGCTTACGGCGTCATTAGGAACAAGTCAACCTTTTGTGTGCGTTGCGATTTTTACTATGGATAAAAATATCGATCAAAGAGTTTGTGTGAAATTTTGTGTTTCAAACGAAATTTCTTGTGTCAAAACATTGGAAATGTTGAAAAAAACATTTGGTGATTCAACCATGTCGAAAACTCAAGTTTACGATTGGTATAAATCGTTCAAAGAGGGGCGAGAAGAAGTGAACGATTTGCCACGTTCAGGACGGCCTTCGACCTCTTCAACTGAAGAAAACGTCGACAAAATAAAGGTAATGGTGCTCGAAAATCGTCATAATAGTTTGCGAGAGATAGCCAAAGAAATGAACATGTCTCATGAGACCGCTCGTCATATTTTGGTTGATGTTTTGGGTATGCGGAAAGTCGCAGCGCGATTGGTGCCAAAAGATCTGAATTTTCTTCAAAAAATGAATCGCAGTAAGGTGGCTGAAGACATGCTTGAACGCGTAAATTCAGATCCAACGTTCATCGAACGCATCATAACTGGTGACGAGACATGGGTTTACGAGTACGACATGCAAACAAGTCAACAATCATCGGAATGGCGCGCCAAAAATGAGCCGAAACCGAAAAAACCGCGCCAAAGCAAATCGAAAATCAAGGTGATGCTGACCGTTTTCTTCGATATTCGTGGTGTTGTTCATTCGGAATTCTTACCGGAGGGACAAACCGTCAATAAAGAATATTATCTTGGCGTTATGAAGCGTTTGAGAGAGAATGTTCGTCGCAAAAGACCAGATTTGTGGCGGAACAACAGTTGGATTTTGCACCACGATAATGCACCAGCGCACAAAGCGATCATTGTTAACGAGTTTTTGAACAAAAATTCAACAAATATCATCGAACAACCACCGTACTCTCCAGATATGGCACCATGTGACTTTTTCCTGTTTCCAAAACTCAAATTACCACTTCGTGGAACCCGTTTTGAGAGCATTGAAGACATCAAAACTAATTCGCAACGAGAATTGAAGGCCATCTCGGAATATAGCTTTAAAAAGTGTTTCGATGATTGGATTGTTCGTTGGAAGAAGTGTATTGCCTCAGAAGGGGCCTATTTTGAAGGGGATATAATAAATTTAGATGATTGATAAGTTGTTTGTGTTTTATTTCAAATTTCCGGGTACTTATTTGACTGAATGTACATTGCAAATGCATTTGTTGAAATAATAATACATTATTATTATTATTGGTATAATGTTTGAGGCGAAAAATTATATTAAATAATATACTTAAATTTTCCGGAATATTTTGTATTAATAATATGTATTATAAAAATTAAAATAACTAATTTAAATTTATTTACAAATAACATATATATTTTTGATTAGTTATTTTATGATTATTACATAAATCATATCTTAATAATATGTATATGTTGTCGAGTCATTATTTTCAGTTATATGGAATTTATTCAAAATATTTGTGTGTGTGTGTGTGCGTGTGTGTGTGTTTGTGGAACAGTAGTACAATACCGGGTTCTTATAATTTACCAAATACAAAATGTGCGAAGAGAAGATAAATTGAAATGACTGAAAAATATGTTCTGCAAAAGTGTGTCTACTGAATATATTTTATTCGGCCATTCACAAATTTATAAATTTATCAGTGATTTAATTATTGTTTCTATGTTGAAATATTTCTGAAGTGTATCACACGCATAGATCTGGCAATGACAATGCAATACAATATCATAGTATATTTTTCTTATATTCAATGTATAGCCGACAGTTGAAATTAATATTATTTTCAGTAAAACCGATTTTTAATTAAATAGTATATTTTTTTAAGGATTACAAATTTTCAACATATATATTTTTAAATTATAATCTATATAGTTTTAACTTTTCATATATTGAAAGAAGATATTCTAAAACACCGTTTTACGCTTACAAAATGTATGCCTGATTTTCCTTTATTTGTTATGTGTCGACGAAATTTTGTATGAATTAAACAATTTATTACTGAAAGTATTGCGGCAGAAAAAAGGGATTTGGTCAGTATCTATTATATGTACACAAGGAATTCGACACATAAAAAGGCATAACAGTAGCTGGAAATTTCGTTTGCAATCGAGTGGGTAATCTCTGTAGATTCTGAACATAGCCAACATAGCCTATTTGTTTAAATATATTATTTTTTGGTATCGATCGAAATTTTTTTATCAAAAGAAAAAAAAAACCTTATCATGTTGATGAACTTCTGCGTGTGTTTAAACCTGTTTAAAAGACATTTTCTTGAGTTAGTTCTTTGCTCACGAGTTGATGCTAACAACAGTGCATAACGTAGGACTTGCAACGTAGATCTTCGGGAACGATTCGATGAACTAGACCCGCAAACTGTTTATGGTGTTTCGCAAAGACATTTATTGACTTTAAACTATTCGCTTGTATCTGTTGCATAAATTTTTTTTTGTAGTTTTCACCCATAAATTCACTGAATTCACTAATAAATGCATCGGTAAATTTTGTGTTGAACCAATTGATGAATTCGCTGGTGAATTTATTTATAAAATTAGAACTATTACTATTGATTCACAAATAAATTCATAGATAAATTATTTTGGTGAATATTTCCGTGAATTAATTAATTAATGAGTTCATTGGTGAAGTGCTTACAATTTATGTATATACAATCATTAAAGAAATTGGAACTACATACAAAAAATTCCACTGGGTCATTGTCATACACATAAAAATTCTGTAATCCGCCGTAATGGCGGTTTTATTTTATTTTTTTTTTTTTTTTACCAATTCTAATCGCGTATAACAATTATAGTTATAACATTTTACTAGACGATTGGGAGTCACATTTTAAAGTAAATATTTTAAAATTAATATTTTAACGTGTAATACATTAAATATGGTATATACAATGTTTCGTATCAGTACGCGCACAGCTGGAATTCACTTTTATTTCATATATTATATATCCTTTTTGTTTTATGTTGTGGTTTTTTGTTGTTATTATTGTTTGTTTGTGGTACAGATAAAATAACGTACAAAAGTAAAAGTCGAAAATATTGAAAGAAAAGATTATACATATTTTCTCCTTTTTTTTTTTTTTTTTGATTTTATCCGATAATTTTATTTATTATATTTTCTTTTTTTTGAATTCTAAAAACCAAACAATAAAGAATGTACATTTTTTTATATAAATAAAAACATACAAATAACGTACAAAGAAAATTATTGGGTATTGCGTGCGAAGTTTATAAATCAATAATATATAAAATTATAACAAATTGTATAGAATTAAATATATTATAAAGTAAGTCAACGAAGTTAAGATTAAAATGTTTTTTTAATTTTTTTTCCTTCCATTTTCATTGTATTAACTGTATATTTTTTGATAAGGATTTGCATGTTTGTTGTTATTATTAATGTATATTTATATGTCGGGTTTTATTAGTTTTTTTTTTTTTTTATATGAAAAATGACATTTGTCGAACGAGAGTCATTTTTTTTTGTGTTTTTTTTTTTGTTTTTTTTTGGTAGGCAGAGAACGATGTTTCAAAAATAATATTTAATCTGAATGTTGCTTGGTTATTTTATAAAAAGCATATACAATATATAATATTTAAGTATTATAAGAATTTTTTTTGTGGCGGTAAGGTTTTACAAATATGTGTTTGTATAGATAATCTATATATCAGCACACACCACATATTAATATATATATATATATATATATTTATGTAAGGAAGTGTCAAGTTGTCAGATATATAACGATTTAATGTTGAAAAATTATTTTTTATTGTCTCGGGAGGCGTGTGAATTATCTAAATTTTTAATTTAACAACAACGGTTATATTGCAAACATATGTGTTTGCGCGTAGAGGAGACTGAGGTCAAAATTTTATGATAACTAAATTTTCAGAAACGTCTCTCCGTCAATCATCATCATAATATACTGTATAATATATCGAATGCACTCTTTGATCCACTGATCCATTTATAAATATAAAAAAAATTAAATTTTGTACGAAAATTATAGCAAATTATCTCATTGTCTTGTTGGTTTTAATATATAGTTCACATATACTGATTAAATAGTTGAACTGATGTCATTCAATGGCAATGGTGGGTACGATATCAACATTTAGGTATACTGAGATAAGAGAAAATGTTCAGTATTTTGTGTCACGCTGAAAATGTGTCTATATAAAAATATTGTGTTGGAAGCGATTCAGATATTAACAATGTTTCCATAATTAAATTAATAATAGCATCTGTATTGAAACATATAATTGCAGAGAATTGTTATTCAACTCGCCCGTTTGTGATTATAGTAATTATTTACCAAATGTGACTATATAATGTGAGATAGTATGTAACGCAAAATAAATAGGCGCAGTATCATATAATTGCAGAGAATTGTTATTAAACTCGCCCGGTATACCCAAATAGTGCTTTGATTCGACGGTTTAAACAGAAATTTATATAATTAATATATAAATAAATAAAATTGTACACCATTCTACGTACTCTGTATATACCACAAAAATTAGTAAGTAAAACTTCTTATATGTGACTTATGTTATAAGAATTTTTTATTGTTGATAAATTTTTATTTCATAATAATAGAAAATATATTGTAGTTTAATAATATCTTTTTAGTAAATCTTAATACATATATAGATTCTGTTATTGGATATATGTTATATATAGAGATTACAATGCCGGGTTTCTTCAAATTTTGAAATCCCACGATGGGTTATTACAATCGCGAATTGAAAATTTTTTCTCATCAACATTTTTTAAGCATTTGATTGTCAGAAAGTTTATTTTTGATTGAAATATTTATTTATTATTTCTTTCTCTCGAAAATGTTCCAAGAATTTATTTTAGGCCAGGGTAACGCGTAAAAGAAGTTTTTTTACATTACAAATTATATGTCAATAAGAAATAGGCGACAAATAATAAAAGATCTATACCAATGCAAGTCCATCAAATCATATTCTTATTAATATAATTATATTGAAAAATGAAAAATGGCATATCAAAGCAAATCGACTCTTCATAATCTTTCTTAATCAGATGGTATTTTTTTTGATGTATGAATACATAGTATTGTTGTAATGCAGTGGTTGGCATCATGTATGTTTATTTTTTCACCTTTCAACTACGATAAAAGTCGAATTATCTAATCCCGGGATTGGATAATGTAATCCCGAAATCCCGTCGGATTGAAAATATGACACGGGATTCCAAATAATCCTAATATGTGTGTGCGAATTTAAATGAATATCTATTATATAAATAAATTTGTTTATAAAGGAGTAGCCATAAAATCTTGATTAATGATTATGTGGTTTGGATCAATATATATTATTATTTTTATTTACTTTTTTTTTTCTCCAAATTTTATATGCACTTTGATATATTGTATATTATAATATGTATATTGAGAAAATATATTTATAGATTAACGATATTTATATATACATAAAGGATTTCTCACTATATGCGGCTCACAAACAATATTTAATTTGAATTCATTTCGAAAGTAAATAATTCTATTCTGAGAATTATATATTATTTTATAATATTTATAAATTGTAAAATTTTAGGCAAATTTTCAGAAAAAAGGAAAGTTATATTACCTTATGTATAAGATTATCGCATATTCGTTCAGCCAATACATATATATTTTCCTTTACTTAACCACTTAAAAAAATTGTGTTAACAAATTGCAAATAATAAAATATTGTGATTGCCAATTTTTGCACAACATTCAAATTAACAGTTCTTTTTCTTTTCGTTTATATTGCATATATATAGACTAAGATCTGCTATTCTTTTAAGCTGCAATGATTATTTGTAATAATAAGTTTGCAACAATATTTTTGGATTATATTCTGTAAACATTTTAATGTAATAATAGAATCATGAAATGATTCATTCATTTGATCAATATATCTTTTCTAAAAAAAATAAATTAAATAAAAATATATTAAAATGAAAGTAAAAGTTTAAGTTTATGATTATAACGACTGTGTGGCTTCGTGTACAAACAAAAAAAAAAATCACGTAAGGAATATATTATTAAAAAAAAAAATAGAGGATACCACTGTACTATAAAAATTATAATTTATGTAATTTTTTTATGTCTTTGGTTTTTGTTTGTTTTTTTTTTATATTCCAGAGATATATTGCAAAGGATTTATGTGTTGTGTCAGTTGTGTGAGTGTGTGTGTGTGTGTGTGTGTGTACCTGTTCAAAATACACGCTATACATAAATATTAAGAGAACATATATTGAATATAAAAAAATAAATATTCTGGTTACATATTATAGTTCTTATATATCCACACGAATATATATAATAAGATTGTTATCTTGAAGGCTTCTTCATTCTACTTTATTTCTCTCACCTTTTGGGTACAAACTTTTTAACTTTCATATATAACATAAATATGGTTAATTTTTTCTGCCTTTTTTTTTATTTTCGTTTCTCATTTTTTTGGGATTTGTTATTTTTTTTATTTTTTTTTTTTTCCACTTTATTTACATTTTATAAATTGTTTTTATTTGTTTGTGTCATTTTTTGGTTTGTTCTTTTCAATTTTGGTTTTTGTTTTTTTTTTTTTTTATCAAACATACAATATATGATTCGAATATGGTTGTTGAATTGATATAAATTGCTGTGTCACTGATTTTATCAAATAAAAAATTATTATTTGGTTTATTTTTCTTATATATATGAATTGAAATATATATATTGTATCGAAATATATACCATCGGCCGCATAGTAATAATAATATTTGTGAGAGAAAACATATTGTGAGGTATTTTCTTCGTCGAATGAAGAACATATGGTAATACATATATTTACTACAAATAACTAACACAGAATATTTTTATCGTTATAAAAAACATTTTTTTATTTTTTTTTTGTATATATATTTATTGTTATATGTTATTTAATACTTAATAATATTATAATACTAAATACGATTAACGAAACAGATGAGATGATGGTCTTTTTTTTTTTTTTTGTTCTGTTATTTTGATAAATATCAATAAATTAAATTATATGCAACATATTGATACTTATATTTATATATTTATTTCTTAAGGTTCAGTACATGTAGTGTACCTATATATATATACACCCATTAAAAAAGGCGGTTAGTGAACTATATATCAATTTATATTAACCAGTTAACTGTTTCGATCGCTTTGGAAAATGTGTATCTAAATTGCGTCTTCCAAATTGTCAATATTTATTAGCCTTGGCAATTATACTGTTTCGACCTTTTTGGAAAATGCGTATCTAAATTGGGTCTTCCAAATTGTTAATACTTATTATTCATAGCAAATAAACTCGTCATAACACAAAATTTTACACTTTATTCATGACAATTATACTAGTCAAAAACAGTTAACTGTTCTTAATTGTTATTCTATTTTTTTTAATGTTTCATATCATTTATATTATTTAAATTAATTAACGTTTTATTAAAAATTGTGCATATATTGTACAACAAAAATCAAAATATTAATTAATTAAAAAAAGTTAAATTTAACTATATTACTATAAAAATATGTTAAATTTGTGTGTAAACTATATAATAACTATACCAAATCACACGTCTATATATAATAGAGCTGTATAATGAATATGTCACGCACAATAAACTTATAACTAAATGTATAAATAAAAATTATAAAAAAAAAAATGAAATTGGCGCCGCCAATGCAACATAATTTATTTAAAAAAATAATAAATAATAATAAATTCTTTGAAATTAATTTGATATACATTTCGTGTATTTTATTTTTACTCCGCTCATCATCACTTTAATCTCCTATTAATATAAAAATAATAGAATACATTGTATCTTCAATCCTAAAATATAACGTATCTTTATTGCCATATGTTTAATATGTACATATACTTTCCATTAGGTCAATTTTAAAAATTTATTAACATTTATGAATAAAAATAATGATTTGAAACTGCGTTAATAAAAATTATGTGACTATTAAAATTAACACGAAAAAATTTACGTATATATTTATTTGTTTATTACATTTTTGTTGGTTTTTTTTCTTTGTATATATTTTTAAACAAACAAAATTAATTATAACAAAAAATCTATGCGGACAGACTATTTATTTATTTATTTATTTATTTATTTGTTTTATTATGTGTTATTTATCAAAAACTACACCAAAAAAATCGCGCAGTAATGCAGTTTTTTCTTTTATTATATTTAGAATTTCATTCATTTCAATTTTTATTGATTTTTACATTAACATATGCAGGGTGTCCACGAGCGGTACCCATTCGTTTAACGGGGTGATGGGGGGACATAATTCTAAGTCGAAATTACTAAATAACATTTTTCTATTTAGCGCTTTGTTTTCAAGAAATTGTCATAAGAATTTTTCTCGGCAGTCCATCACTAAAGTATCAATAACTTCGAAAATCAAGTAAATACAGGAAATTTATAGTAGACCGAATTTGTAGAGAATTAAATTCTGAATTAAAATGTGTTACAAATTTTTTTTGTAACTTGCTTCAGTTTCGAGATATTGAACAATATAATTGATAAATAAATATCATTTCTCAAAAATTTCGTAGTAAAATGAATTTTTTTTTTTAAAAACTTATTATTTTTTTTAATTTAAACAAACCTATTATTCTTTTGTTCCAAATAGCTATAATTTTAGTTTGTTATTTTTTTATTTCTATTTATAATTACACCACTTTTTCAAACTTTTAAACTGCCCGCCGTAGCTAAATGAAATATTTTACAAAATTGTAGTGAAATAAATTAATTTTACTTTTTTAACACAAAAATAATATGTTGTGCCGTTAGATTTTTAAAAAAAATTTATTTTTTGTTCGAAATTTTTGAGAAAACATAGTTATTTTTCAATTATTTTGTTCAATAACTTGAAACTGAAGCAAGTTATAAACAAATTTATAACACATTTTAATTCAGAATTTAATTCTCTACAAATTTGGTTTACTATAAATTTTCTGTATTTCTCTTACTTTCAAAGTGATTGGTACTTTAATGATGGACTGCCGAGAAAAAAGTTTTAGTGTCGTATCTCGAAAACAAAGCTCCAAATCGAAAAATGTTTTTTAATAATTTCGACTTAGAATTATGTCCCCCATCACCCCGTTAAAGGAATGTGCACTGCTCGTGGACACTCTGTATATATCATTAAGAAGTTAAATTGAATTATAATTATGGGAATAATTTTTCTATATATAATATGAAAGAAAAACACAATTGCTTGTTAAATCAAACGATTTTTATATAATTATTAGAGTCGATACGTTATTCTGTTTACAGACCGTTGTTCTTCTTCTGCACCACTTAAATTACCGACTTTGAAATTCTACTAAATTAACTTTTTTTTTTTATATATACGTTAACGTTTACTATACCATCGACGTTAATTTCGCACACCTTGCATTTAATGATGCAATATTTATATCATGAACAACATAAAAAAAAATGTATTTCTATTAAAAATGTCATATAATTTTGAATAAATAATAAATATGATACAAAATGTGTGTGTGTGTCGCCCATAGACTAATATATATGTAAATTAAAAATTTAAAAATTTTATTGTTTATATTATACTATTTATTTTATTTATTTAACATATGTTGTTGAATTATCGTAGATATAATATCATTAAAATTTTCAAAAATATATAAAATTATATTCATATGTAGAAAAGAAATACTTTACAATTCTCACAATAGTTTATGATTTTAAATCAATAATTATTTTATATTTTAAGATATCTGATTTACTTATTTATTATAAAATAGATGAATATCAAAATATTTTTTTTTATATTGTAATTTAACCCTATCCAAGGAGGTGGGTATGAGAAGTTGTAAGTTTTCCGTTTTTTTTTTTTTTGAAATAGCTCTCGTTTGCCGATGAATGTACCATGTTTTTTACTAGTTTTATTCCGCAGTGAATTGTATCAAATAATTTTACAATAAAACAATGATTTTCTTATATACGACAACTTAAATAGAGTCACAATTAGATATAAAACCATATGTGAGATTTAATGCTGAAATAATTTAGACCGTTAATTAGGGTTAATAGGGTATAAATATCATAATATAAAATTGAAATGAAATTAGTACACAAACATGTTGGTATTTATGAAGTTTATCTAATTTAAAATAATATAAATTCAAAGATAAAACATTAAAAAATATATGAAACATATAAATGATGACCCAAAAATAAGTTTATAATATATACTACAACATAAATTAAAATATATAAAATAGATAAAATGACAACGATATAATATAAAATAATTTTATCTAAAATTAAGAAAGGGTAATCTAAAACAATTTTTTAATAGGTTGTATATTTTTTAAAACCTAATACAAAATAACTTATTGTACTGAACTATTTCGTTCTACAATATATTGTAATATATTTTATTTTAAATATTAAAGTAATATGAAGCTCTATTTAGATTAATAATAAAGATTATGAGAACAGAATATAATTTTAGAATAAATTTTCTAGTATATTTTTTTTTCTCTTAATTTTTTATTTCGAATATGTGTTTTAGTTTTTTTTTACTAATTACAATATTTTTTTTTTTTTCTTTTTGGTTGTTAAAGATATATTTGGAAAAAGAATTTAATTAATATATATATATAATGAGATTATTTATGAAATTCCTATATGAAATATTGTATAATACCACATATATAAAAATTCACAGGAAATTTATCGTCGCTGTGTCGTGTGTATTAAATTTCTTTTCGTATAAAAATACACCACATAAATATCAGATGTTTTTAAACCATTTGCGTATGGTTAAGTATTTAAAAATTTACCAATTGGTCTGCAATTAACGAAAGATTGATGATACTTTAATATCATAAATTTTTATATGAGTAATTAATCCGTGGTGTGTGCAGAGTTTTTTTTTTTTTAGCTGTGTTTGATTTCTTCAAAGATATGTGTTTTTTTGTTACAACATAAATGAAACTGAACGGACGACCATGGCTGAAAAAAATGTTAATATATATATTAAAATAAATACCCAAGTAGAAATGGAAGCTGAATTTAAAATGTAGCGTAACTCTGCCACAGCCAATTTGTTCAGCATTTTAGTTTCGGCAGCATTATCCAAAACCTCATATAAAATGTTTGTAACACAGCTGTTTCAGTCAAATAGGAGCCTGTTTTGTTTCTGCGACAACGTTATACGATTAGCTTTAGCTGAGGTTGCTGTTGCCCAAAAATCAGTCAATTTTCAGCAAAGTTGGTAGCAATTTTGTCAAAGTTTTACAAAAATAGATAATATTTATAGATATTTTATATTTTTTTTTACTATTATGTCAAACTTTGTTCTGAAAATTATTTATTTACTAATTTTTTATTCTATTTTTAAACTTACAATTTTTATTAAAGGTTTGTCGGTGATTTCGATCTCAGGTCCTCCGATTTGAAAATTCAATACGCTAACCACTACTCTATATGTCTTCTTGTAGAAATTATATATGTAAGCATTGATATTGTTTTGATACTACTGCACTCAATAATAACTAAATTTCAGTTATTATTTACAAAAACTAGAAAAAATTCAGTCATATAGTTACAACAGCAACAACCAAAATGTGCAGCAAAGATGACTATTATGGACTGTAATTTAGTCAAATGGCTGACAAAGCAAAATAGTTAAATATTTTATTATTTCTAGTATAGTTTGCCATCAATAAATAATATCAGCAATATGACTGTTTAAAAGAAAATTTTTGAAATTCAAGATGCTAAAACTTTCCTGCAGACAAAATAAATTTCCACATTTCAGATTAACAATAGATTCTAAAATTCGACTAAAATTCAGGTTGCTACAACGATCTGTCAGTCATTTTATATTTACAAGAACTAAATGGTTTATAGAGTTCTACTTGGATACTATGCAAAATTGTATATGTAAATTTTGATGTGAATTTAAACCCTATATTATTTATGATTCTATTCAATATTTATAATTTCTTATATCGCATAAATTAATGTATGATACAATAATTAATTAAATATATTTATATATCTAATGTAATTAATATGTTAATTCATAAACATCTATTTAGCAAATAATATTCATTTCTATATAGTTATGAAAAAAAATATACAAAATTCACTCACATAAACATAAAAATTTACAAATTTTTATTGCTATATTTATTTACTCGTATAAATATTTTATACAATTATTTATTGCATAATATTTTCTATTATTATTATTATTATTATTATTATTACATTTTTTTTCCTCTAATTTTTAATGTCAATATGTAATATATATATATAAGTACGAGTATATAATAAATACTATTATATACTACTATGAAAAAATATACATAACATCATCTTTTTCATTCATTTGAAAAATTACTTTAACCTAAAAAAATTTCTATGCCATGCTTTTTCCGCTAGTTAAATTTACAAACATTAGTTTTCGAACCACTAACTACTTATGTTTATATTATTATTATTTTTATAATATTATTATTATTATTATTATTATTATTATTATTATTATTATTATAATTTTTTTTTTCAAAGAAACAAACGAAATGGAAACTATTACATAATATCCATATAGTAATTCACTGTCAGTCTTAAAACAATGCAAGGAAAGTATTAATTAAATTGTAATTAGATCAGACACGCCTTCAATTGTGCTGTGTGTATGTGATAATTTTATTAAACTTTGACTATTATGGAAATTTAATTTAAACATTATATATATTGTATTTGTATATTGTATTAAAATGAAACACCACCAACACATCGTAGTCGTATGAACGCATGAACGAATTATTATTATGTATTCGTACCATATATATTCTACATATATATATATATGAGACTTTTGTGTATTTGCATTAGAATTACATTTATTTATATATTAACAATATATATAGTCTGTATCAAGTAGCTCAGATTTAAACTATATATATACCAAGTACTGGCATTACATAGATATGTAGAAGAAACAAATACAATTGTTATAAATAATTATAATTTGTTCTTTATTATTATTATTTTTATATTTTGTATTATATATATTTATAAGTATTTTTGTCTCTCCTATAACATATATATTGTTTGTGGTTGCGGATGGTGTATATTCATGACCTTCACACTTAAATAAATTGTTTCGTTACAATTATTGTTTTCGTTTTTTTTATTCTTTTCGGTTTTATTTTAACAAAATAATTAATGGTTTTTTATTTTATTTTTTTATTTTTTTGTCATTTTTATGTTGTAAATATTTGTCTCGGTATTTGATGTATCCATATTATTATATGGTATTATTGTTATACAACTTATGGTGTTATATATATAACTGAAAGAAAAATATGTTTACATTTACATTTTTTCCAACTAAATAATAATATATAGAATATCGAATACAAGTAAAAAAAAAATAGAACCAAAATTGTAATTTATATTCGTATATTATTTTTAAAATGATGCCATTGTAGCAAATATTCACATTGATATAGGGCAAAAAAATACTCAGTCGCGCAGTGGTATAGCGCCGAAATATAGAAGGTTCAATATCCTCTATTTTTCATAGGAAATTTTTCGGTATTTCTTTTAATACTAAGATTTTTCGGCTGGCTGGTCATTTGTTCGTTTATGGAATATTGGGAAAAACGGATGTCTTTGAAAATATGATGTTGGACGCTATTCAAAGATTAACAATGTCTGCACACAAAACACACATCACTATGGGCTAATCACCTAAATAAAAATAATAGAATTTTGAAAACATCTATGTTTCGTTAATTGCAGCCAAATTGGTAAATTGTTATATACTCCCATGCGGCGCAGTAATTTACCAACTTGACTGTAATGAAAGGTTTATTAGATAACATAAAGCTCTGCTTGGAGCAATATATGACTTAAGATAGCGCAAATAATTTATACAATTGAAATAAGAATATAATATAGGCTAATTATTTATACTCATTAATTATGATAAATGTTAATTTTATATAATATCGTTTCACATATCTTAAAATATATAGAAAATTTTATAAAATATTAACATAAAGTTTGGTAGAATTTATTTGCGAAATATTGACACAAACCACATCAAACGCACACCGCTTTAATACATCAATTTTAATTTTTATTTTTCTACTCTTCAAGTAAACATACCAATATACCTTAAGGTTTACCTGTGAAAAATTAATTTAAATTTAACCAAATAAATTTCAATAGCTTGATACTAATTTTTATTATTTTTATTTCAGATATTTTTCAACAATGCTTCACTGTGTAATTAACATTAAAAACGATGATATAAGGATGTGGGGTAAGTGCATTTTTACATTATTATTTGTTAATTATATAAAATATATTAATATATATAACAAAATGGTTCACCACCACGACACTTAAACGAATTTATACATAAAGATTTTTTATTGCGATAATATCATTTCAATCGTTATTTTGTTTTATTAATCCTTACATACCATTATTATACAAATATATATTTAACACATTGTGTTTTTTATGTAACTGATCGAGCGAACAACGAGAGATCGTTTATTTTTTAAATTGTATCACACTATATTATTATTGGGGTATCACAAGAAACAATTAACCAACTAAGTTTTCACTCCAACCTATTTTGCATATAATCTGACGTCGGAATATATACAAATATTGTTAATTTAAAATGCATAGTCGGTATGCAACGTAGGCAACCAACCAATTTCATGTAAGTGAATAGTCAACAACGTCATAACAACGTTGGTTAATACACCAAATCCATCCTCCGCCATATTTGGTCGGTATGACACGTAGTTACGACGTTGTTTAATGTACCCATTATAACTACATCTGTATGGTCGGTATAACAACGTAGGATCTTCCTTCATTTTAATGATTATTTCGTGTTTACAATAAGATTTTTTGTTTTCATTTAAAGTTAAAAAAAATGTTTTTAAATTTTTTATAAAAATATTAAATTATTTTAAATATTCAATATTTTTGAGGCGTTATTATTGTTATTTTTGCGTTTTATCATCATGAATATTTAGCAATAGAATTTATTATTTTTGCAAAACAAAATTGGCTTACTATTGAATAATAAAAATAACATGTGCTTTTTTACATTTACTTATTCTTCATTTCACATTTTGATATTTACGATGTTTATGATTGACATTTATAAATAAATAATTTGTTCATCGTTGTTTATATATTATTTCGCATTAGTTTTGGTTAACATTTACGACATCGGATTTGGTATAAACAGCCGAAGTCGGAATTGGTGTATAGAACCAACGTCAGAATTGGTGGGTAAGACCAACGTCGGATGGTGACGTCGTATCGACTCATATTTGTGTGACAAAATTCGTGCAAATTATGGTTGTGTAGACGTTGTCGCGACGTTTCGATGCTATAGTTGGGATGGCATATATTAAATAATGGAATTTCGATAATTATGCCTTAGATCAATATTGGTGAATTATTATTATATACTCCTATATGCGGATCCATTTACTATTATATATATTTACTATTATTTACGAAGTTATTTACCAACTTGCATGCAATGAATACAGTTTGGTAGATGCCATATATATTGCTCCACTCGATGTAACATAAGACGATACTTTATTTATACAAACACTCTGTCTGTATATATATATATAATTAAATTCTTATGTTTATGTGTTTAAAAAAACAAAGGAACCGTTAAAAGACTTAATTATGAAATTTTTTCTTCGTTCAAACACTTTATAAGATACATATTTTTTTTCTTTAAATTCTTATATATATAGAATTTAAATTTATTGTGCGTATACACACATAACTATATATAATTTTAAACTTCGTTAATTTAATTGTATTATATACAATTCGTATATATATAAATATATATATATATGTTAAGGTTGTGCTATCCATTTATTGTATATACCAAATATATAATTAATCATATCTTTTAAATCAATCCAAATCCAAATATTTCTCATCTTCAATATTTATTGTTCTGATGTATATACAATATATTGTATATATTTGTATTGTGTATGGAAAAAAAATATTATTGTAAATGATATAGAGAAATAAAAAAAAATTCACATATCATACCTAAACCATAAATATCTTTAAGGAATTTATTGTGAAGCAGATCCACATATAATTGTTTTATATATATTGTAAATGCGCATATATTATCTCTGTACTATATTTATAATATAATATATAAAAAAAATGTTTTCCTTTTATTATAATAGTTTTATATTTTCCATTCTTCATTTGATTTTATTTTACCTGAGTACTTGCATCTACACTTGAGTGTATTCATTGTATATGGTATATAATTCCTATTGTACAATATATATATATATATATATATTATTGTTATGCTATGCATAGTAAAATAAGTTAACGTTATAACTGTATGTGTACCACTGAATTAAAATTTATGCAGATATATCAGTATGCAATATATACGTAGAGAACAATTATACATTTATATAACATATTTAACAATACAAAAAAAGCAATGAAAAACGAATTGTATAAAATAATAGTCGACGTGCATTTAATTCAATTGCAACCAATATATATATGTAGGGCACAAATATATTTTTTCTATACTATATTTATATATACACTTACTTATTTATGGTATATTTGTAATATACAAACAATTGGCACCCTTAAGGGATATATATTGATAAATAAATTTATCTGATATTTTATATGGATCTTTTAAAATAACAATTGAATATATATATAGATTTGTATATAATATACATTATTATTAAATTACTTTTAGCATGAGATTAAAAATTGTGCTAAATACAGTATAAATGAAGTGGAGTGCATTATAACTATTTATCGTATTTTGACAGTTAATTGTTTAATATATTTTACGGTGTGCGAATACGATGTTGTTACATTGGTGTTTTTTTTTTTTTATTTTACAATAATTTTTAAGTGAATATTCTTCTTGTATCGTTTTATTTGAAAAGCAAAAATTATTATTATATTGATAAATTATTATTGGTTCTGGTTAAATGATTTTCTATGTTATTTGTTATATGGGTTCAATAAACAGAATAATATATAAATATATATGGAAGAAATAAAGGGAAAATATTTTTTAAAGGACTTCATGTAATAGCATATTTATATTTATGTCAATTTAATTGAGTTCAATTGTTGTTTTCTTTCGATATATTATTTTATCTTACAGTTACACACACACACAAATAAATATAATTATAACCGTGAAGCAATATTAAAGTATTTCTTTTCAATTTCATTAAACAATATTTAAAAATTTCGCTCATTATTTTATTAATATTAATTTTTTTTTTTAAATATTTGTCATAAGTTAATTAAGGATACACGACGTATTGGTATTGGCAACCTGAATTATTAAATAAAATAAAACAACGAAAACTGGCATACTTTGGACATATCATGAGGAATGATAAATATCGACTCCTACAAGTTATTATACAAGGAAGGATTGAAGGTCGTAGGGGACCTGGTCGCAGACGTATATCTTGGCAGGTAAATCTGCGAAAATGGTTTGGAGTAAATTCCACGGAATTATTTCGAATTGCAGCCAATAAAGTTAATAATGATAGCCAACGTCCGGAACGGATAGGGCAATTAAAGAATAAGAATTAAGGATATATGAATGTTTCCACGTAAATATAATATATATTTATGGATTTGATATATATTATGGAAAATTACAAAAAATAACAACTATTGAACGAATTAATTTTTAATTGTTATTCATTCATGTATAATTGTTGCATTTATATATATATTTTAATGTACCGCTATAAATGTTCATGATGAATTTTCTTATAAACATATGTTAATGAACAATTTCGGTTAATGTTGGAATACAATTTTCATTTTATAATTTTAAATATTCCTTCACATTTCCGCGCCACACTATTCATCCGATTTTTTGCCATACGATTCATCCTCCATACGTGATTCGTGCTCAATCCATCTTATATAGAAAAATTGTTTTGTATGATATAAATATATTAAAACAATATTACTGTCACATATAGCCTTAACTCTATCTTTGTTCGCTAATTTCTTTCGCATTGTAAAAAAAATTGAAAAATGAAAAAAAAAACTAAAAGCGTTTTTATGAATCGCTTTCAAACTGATGGTAAATTGATGCACAATCAAATTGAAAAAAATGTAAACAACTGTGTGTTGTACAAGAAATTTAAATAATGATAATGTTCGGTTTTATTGTACTAGTTCGAATTACTTATTTGAATCACAGTATAGTATATTTTTTCAGCCATTAAACTGTTAATACAATATATTAACCCCTTCATTCATCATTACGTTGATCGCATATACAAAATTGTATGTATTTGCGAATAAATGAAATATTTACCATCACTTAATTTTCGGAGTAAACAATTATGGTCGTTCTATTTATTAGTTGCTACATATAGATACACATACCACACACGCACACACACACACAAAAACACACACCAATATATAAATGGAATTGTAACTTTAGTAGCTTTTAAATAACTCGTCGTCAAGATCGAATTGAATTGTTATTTTGTTTAATATAAAATATAATAAATAATAAATAAAACCCATATATAATTATTATAATATTTGTAAAAAGATACTAAACCACTGTTAGTTTTAATCTCAAACTTAGCAATAAATCAGTAATATTCCAGGAAATATTTTATGGTATATATATATATTTTATAATACCTTATTTTTTCATCTTATAATTCATAAAAAAAAGAAGAAAAAAGGGTTCAATTATTTTATTTTTTTCCTTTTCACATCCAGCTGTTGCATATATTTTTTTGATTTTAAATGACGACAAATTCTTTTGTTCCTTTTTTTTTACATTTTTCATATTTTTTTGTTATGATTATTATTATTTTATTTTGATAGTGTATATTGATTGACTTTTTGTGTACGGCGTCTTTATAAATTTTGTATATTATTTTGTTCTGAATTGAACAACTAAAAAACTAATTAAAAGTATCGTTTTTAATCTATCCCAAACACCGGGTTTTAATAAATGTAGCTCTCTAGTTTACAAAATCTTATCATCCCTACATAAAATTTATTATCTCCTTTTTGTCCATTCGAAAGATTAATAACAAACGATACCGAAACTATATAATCATTTGATTAGAATTTTTTTAAATTTTTCGCTTATACTTGAAATACAATATTTAGACAAAATTTTCAATTTTATATACGTATCAAATGGTTGTAAGAAAAAGTTACATAAAATAAAAGAAATTTCCCCAAATTGTTGTACAAATATATTTATATAATATATTTTTAAACTCCAATTCAAAGCCCCTGTCACACAGAATTTTTTTCATATATTGTATCACACTATATTTTTATTATAGCGGTTGACCATATTATTAATACTCATAATACTACTATAAATAATAAAGTTTATTATATTATTAAAATTTTTTTTCTTATTTTATTATGACGTTTGTGTCAAGACCGAAAATAAATTATATAACCAAACCTAAAAAAAAAAAAAATGTATGTAATTTATTAAATAAAGTGTAAATAAAATAAACTATATTATAGACATAACCGAATGAATGCATTTGAACAATTTAAAAAATTTTTATTTTACCAATTTGAATTTTAATGCGTATTGTTTATCTATTCCCGCAAACATAAATATAAAATAGAATATCTAATTCACCCGTATTCAGTAAATTGTATTAAAACATATGTAAAAATGACACACAAATAAATTCTAATTAAATTTAAAACGCAATTTCACATTAAATTAAATAAATAAAAAATAGTTAAAATCCATATGGAAAATAACAGAGCGTTAAGAAACTCTGCATACAACTGATTATCTGTTTAATGAATGTATATAGATAAGACTATGGGTAGGAGCATGTATGCCGATAATAATTTTTAATACATATATATTTTGGCTACTTTTCTATATAACTGCACTGTTTATAATTATATATAATTTAATTAAATTATTCTTAAATATATATTTAATATTTATCTATATTAATTTTCTCTTCTTTATTACATCAATGTGTGTGTACAATATATCTAATTTCCTATATTAAAAAAAAAAAACCAACCTTATGTAATATATAATTATTGTAAATTAAATAAATAATACAAATATATATATATCCGGATATTTATTCACATATTATATTATAAGAAAATGTTTTTTTTCTGTGCCCCATTAAATTTGCAGAAATATAATAAATAAAATAAAATAAAAAAATAATACAATATATGTGAAATATTAATAATAATAATAATAATAATAATAATAATAATAATAATAATAATAATAATAAAATATGTTAAAATAAAATACACATACACACACTCAATTTGATTCCATTAGGTAAATCCTGAAGCGTTAAAAATTTCGTCAGTTGATATCTTCATTAGTATAAATGCGAGATTATTTATTATATTATTATATTATATTATATATGCGTTATTTTAATCCTATTGTGATGATGGTGTGTGTATAGTGTGGTATGTTCTTTTATTTATATTGTAATATTATGTGTAATTGTATCGCATAATATAATTGAGAATATGTGTGACTTTTCCACAAAAAAATAATCCTTTTATTTACGCACCTTTAGGATTATTATTATTATTATTACAATATTATTATTATTATACTTATATAGTCCTGGGGCAGATGGTTATTATATTACAATACGACGGTACATTATGCGATTATTATTTTTATGATAATTTTTTTTTATTTTAATTTTCATTCATTCAATCATTCATTCATTCATTCATTCATTCAATTTAATATGTGTAATGACTTAATTTTATTTATACACATATTATTTTATTTTTTTTTCGTTTATAATATAAATACTAAAGAAAAATACAAGGATTTTTATGGCAAATTTAATTTTTTTTTTTTATATATATTTAAGATTTATATCTATCAATGAAATAAATAATTTTTATTACTTTAATAAAGTGATAAAGTTATTTTTGTATATAATATACGATAAATATATACAATATACCATATATAGGAAATTTGTAATTATTAATTTAATACAATTATTATATATTAAAAATGAAAAAAAAAAATAAATAAATAAATAAACATAATTATGTGGATATTAGCGATTTTTCAACAAAATTTTAAATATATAATATTATTAAATTATAAAAATTATCTTAAATATATTGTATATAGTGTAATATATTTTTTTATATTGATTCAAAACACACATATTATTAAGATGATGATATCATATATAATATAAAAATTATACAATATATAATTATACATTAAATAATAATGTTTTCTTCATATAATATAATATAATATTAGAGGCTAAAGTCATTTTAATAAAACAACAATAACAACAACGCAACAAACATAATATATATATATTGTACTATATATTTATATACTGCTATATTAGTACTATATATACTATTAAAATAAAACAATAATATTATTAATAATAGTTTAAATTCACACATGAGAAGAATTGGATTATTGCTGCATTCATTGTTGGTTACATCGTTCATTGTAGCGTAAAAACTAAGACATGGTTTCGTTATTTGCTTTTGACATTGAAAGTGTTTTATAAAAAATATATATTGTATTTATTTTTCACTTTTAATTTTTATTTTACCATATATACCAGATTTTAAAGTATAGAAAAAATACAATTGACTTTATAATACAATTTTAATTGCTATTTCTATTTCATGTAAACTTGTCATTATATAGTTATAAGTATTGTTACAATTATTAAATAATGAAATAAAACACTTTATCTATATATAAATATATACCACCGTCTTGTGCGTTACCTATATTCATATAATATAGCAACAAAAAAAAAATAAATAAATAACAACAATAGAGAAGTTCATTACGTTATACATACACTTTTTTTTTATACAATATATTCTAGTTTAAGCATAAAATAATATGTTGTTCACTTCACAGCTACCATAAAACAAAAAAACAAAACAACATAATCTAATTATTTGATTATGTAATTGTAATTATTAAAATATATGGCATTGAAATTTACTGTATAAGAAAAATTTTAAATTTTAATTTAATTGTATTTTAATTTTTTTGTTAATTTTTTCTTTACTTTATTAATCCATTTAAAATATACAAAAAATTTGTATTTTTTTCTTCTAATTTATATCCGCTTGTTGTTGTTGTTGTTGTTGCTGTTGATTTTTATACTAAACTTCGTTTTTTATGTTTTACGATAATTTCGTATACACAAAAATATATGTATAACAATATTTAATCATTTATTTATAATATAATAATAACTATAAATAGAATATGATTCTGAAAAATTATTTTCAAGGTATTTTGATATATACAAAATGTGCAAAGATATGTAATAATAAAATTAAAAATTGTTTAAATAATCAAATATTAAAATCTATATATATCGTACGAACATCGCGCATTATTATTATGCATTGTTCGGAAATATTTACGAAAATAAAAATGGAATTAAAATAATATAATAACATATATTTTATGCTAAATAAATAAATAAATAAATAAATAAATAAATAAATAAATAAATAAATAATGGAGATAAAACTTAAAATATATTATGGTTTGCTAAATAAATGATTACACACATAGTAAACGCAATTTTTTCATACAACAAAATAAATGTTTTCATTAACGTATATTGTCAATTTTGTTAATCTATTTGAAAATTTTATGAATCATAGCTCATAGAACTTCTATGGTTATAAAGAAAATCGCGCACCAACTGCAATTTAATATCTACGTAAACATAGAAATTTTTACGATTCAAGATGTTTCACAAATAAATGGTATAATCTGATGATGTAAAATTAGAACTATATATATTGGATGTGGCAACAAGCTTCAATTATTTTTGTCGCGTGAGCAAAGATATTTATTTGACCTAATCGCACACAACACAATATACCATATTTTCGAATCACCAATTTTAATCATTTTTCTTGTGAATTTGCATTGTACCATTTTATAGTTAGTTGTTGAACGTATGAACCCATTTGAATTATTCGTTTGGTTGTATGATTAAAATTGTAATACCACCAAACTGGCGGTGGAATCATGTAAGGTGTTAAGTGACAGTCACTACTGCGGTGATATTCAAAAGTGATCACCTATTTTTTTTTTGCATCATATAATGTGTTCACTTTTTAGATTAGATTAGAAGGTGATTTTTATAATGTCATTCGCATCGGTGGTGAGAAAGAAATATATATTTTGATATGTCCTTTCTTTATATTACTGCCAAAAAAACAAATTAAAAAACTACAAATTAATCATAGAAATATAATAAAATTTTAGCGTTAATAAAAAATATAAATGTTTTTGTTTCCGGTTCGCGTGAATTATATTCTTCAGCGACTAAGGAACACAATGGTTTAGGATTTGATTGTAATCGTCAATAAAAAATTTTATTTTTACACATAAAAACCATTACAAGTTTACGAATTAAAATAATTTGTAACCAATTTAAAATATTGAAATTGAATTTTCGGTCGTGAATGTTGCAAATATTATATCGTTATTTATCTTTTAACACACACACACACACAACTATAGAATATATCTATTGGTTATTGCCTGAAGAAGAAAATTAATAAAATATATTGCTAAGCTATACTTAAAAACGCAAGTACAAATATTTGATAAAATATATTATTTCTTTGCTAATGTTAACGGAAAAAAATTACGAAATGTATTCTTGAATTTAAATATAAAAAATAAATATTTTCCTTTAATTAATTTTAATATTTTGCGTAGCACATCCCCGATTCACAACAAATAACAATGAAAGAATTCGTTTTTTCCCAAAAAAAATATAACCTTATGCACAAAACAACAGCAAAAAAACTATCACCTGAAAATAGTCACTTTTTGGTGATAGTCACCGGTGATGTATTGCCATAGTAGATGCAACATTTATAAAAGGTGACAGTGATTGTCACTTATCACCTTACATAATTTCACCCCTGATAACATAATGTTCTTTTTGATGAATATCAGTTTTACATATTGTTTGCGATCTTATTCGTTTTATCTATACCAAAAAACACATTCATTCATTGTCATGTTAATTGATCGTTTCAAAAATGAAAATAATTTTATTATTTTTCGTTTTATAAGGTCGGTCGCAGAGACAAAATTAGACAAAAAATTAATTATCTAAAAGTTTATTATAATATTATATTAAAAATTAATATAGCATTTTTGTTATATTCAAATTTATATTAATAATATTCATTTTTGTGTATATGTGAAAAAACAAAAGATTTAGGCGACGAACTTTTTAAATTTTGAATTTTTTAATTTTTTTTATTACATTAAAAACTATATAATATGAACAAAATTTAGTTTTTTAAAATATTTTTCAATAATTATTTATATTGAATTTTTATTTTTTTTTTAATACACATTCTGCTTAAATATCAGCATTTTTTTTGTACATTACAAATCAAAAGAGTTTAAAAATCTACTATAAACTTTATATATTCATAATTTCAATGAATTTATTGTTTGCGTATATAAAATATAAATAAAATATCAAACCTTAATTTCGGTTTGTGATTTAACTTTATTTGTCAATAATACCATATATTATTGTATTTTATTAATTGTATATAATTATAACAATTATTATTAATATAATATATAGTTTTTTTTTCTTATCCACATAAATTCAAATAATTATTTCTTATTATATGCTGTGAATGGGATATTAATAATTTATTTCACAGGCTCCACTTTTAGAAAACAAAAATAATTTTTTTTTACAAATAATATTTTCTCTTTCCTATATATCAATCAAATCAAAAAAAAAATACATGAATATAATGATTCAATTGAGTTGTATTTTATACTATATGTATGGTAAATACCATTATATAAATGATATATTTGAAGATGGCTAATATTTTCTATATATAAATCTATAATATCTATAATATAAATAATAAAATATTACAATAATAATCAAAATAAATAATGTTAATAATAAAGAATAAACAAAATCAAATAAATAAATATTTCTTTTTAACATAAATATTAATATATTATCTATATCTATTGTCAATATATAAATATATTTTAGTATATATAAGACCCAGATTCTTTTTACAATACAAATCATCAATAATATAATAATCCCTTGACAAAAAAAATAAAAAAACTCGCACACAAACACACACACACACGTATTTAATGAAAATCTATATGGATGTAAATATGGTATAGGAAAAAAAAAATAGTAATCTTTTGTTAATAATTTTTATATAAACACATCATTAATTTTTCAATTCATATATCATTTACCAATTCAAATAAATAATGACCATTATAGGTCAAATGGTCTAAATTTTACATGATTTCATTTCTAATTAGATATGAATAGCATCGTATATTTTCTAATGTAAATAATAATAATAATATATAACTAAATACGAAAAAAAACAGTACAATATGGTATTATAATATAAATAAATATATGGATATGGGTTTTTTTCTTAATCCATCACATCTAGTATATATATACCACATATACATATGTAAAAACGTATTTAATGTGTTATTATTACATACGTAAATATATAAATAAATATAATAAATATAGATTTGAAAGCAAATATAACATTTATCATTAAATGATCATTAATAATTATGCATTCATTGTAAAGAAATAAGTTTTGTATGTGTACGAGAGTACCTTTATATATGAATAATATTGTAGTAATAATAATAATAATAATAATAATAATAATAATAATAATAATAATAATATTATTAATAATTATTATAAGCGAAATAAGTTTTGTCAAAGCTCATTAAAGATACTTCATGTAATTATAAATTTGTATGTGTATACGAAATATGTGCTGTGTACAAGCGATAAATGTTATTAATAATGATTTTTATTTTAATAAATAATAAAAATTAGCAGGAGGAATAGAAAAAAAAAAAATTAAAAAATTAATAGGAGTGTTCAAATTAAGAGATTTATTTTGAATTTATTATTATTATTATTTATTATTTTTTGTGCGTTGCTATTGATGTTTGTGCGATTTTTAAATATAAATATCCATACAAACCATATACCATATATTTGAAGAAAGTTAATTAGTATATATTATTTTTATTTTTTTTTATGATTTATTTGAACGCATTCTATAAATTTTCATTTCAATAAATTATCCATCTCTTATTAGAATTCAATGAAATTTTAATATATTACCAATATAATTAATACAATAATGAAAATAAAATAAATATTTATAATTTGGATGTAGAAATAGAAAAATGAAATATAAATTTCTTACATAATATTTGTATAGATCATTGATCCATCAATTTATATGAAAAAGACAAGACACTTATTTGCACCTTTGCCGAGCGCACATAGAAAAAATATTGTATATATAGAAATATTGTGAAAATATTAAAAAATCAAATAATTATATAATATCGCGAAAATGTTAAATTATCTGTAAATCTTTTAATTATATTTTTTGAGTAAAATTATAATTCAACTGTAATATATAATTTGGAAAGTTAATTAGCGTCTATAAATTTATTTCTATCGTTTTTTATTTTTTTTTTTACTCTTATTCAATTTAAAAACGGTGTTAAAAAAAATATATTTTTTTTATCTAAATTTAGATAATTTTTTTTTTTAGATAATTTACATATAAGACTATTTAATGGAACAGTTTATTTATTTATCTATTTATGAATTTATAATTGGTAATGTTAATACATTTAATTTTATGTGAATATCCCAAGTGTAGTTAAATAATTTTAATATTTCATTAATTATTCAAAATATGGAATAAAATCATGTATACTGTAAAAATTATTTTGCTCTGAATTAAAATTAATTACACAGCGAATATAAAAGGAAAAGATTACTGATAGATTCTCCACATAGTTTGTGGCGACAACATTTTTTGCACCGTCATCGAAACATTATTCGTATATAGTTTTAAGAAAATTGACACCAGCTCGTCCATGTATTCAATGCATTCACTGAATGCGTTGAAATTTTCCTATCGACTTTATTCAATTCATTATAAGATTTTATTTTATTTCATTCCAAATTCAAAAGTGCATAGTAATAAAAATTTAGTCAGATAAAATTTAAAATTCGCCTACCTACTTCTATATAGAAAAATTACTCACACCCGCAATGACGATGACGACTAAGTGAAAAAAAATAAAAAATCAGTATAAAAATTCATAATAAAATAGTAGCGCAGAAACACACACTTCTAAATTAATCGAAAAATAAGCAAGACAACAACACAAGCCACACAATTTAACTTGCATTCACTCGACTGTTAAGCTTATTTTTTCATTTAAAATTTTCATCAAAGTTTCATAAATTTGTAAATGAAATCAAATATAGAGAGAATCCAACTTTTTATATGAAAAAAATAAAAAAAACAGTACTGAATTCAATGGACTGTTGTTGTAAATTATTTTGGTCTCTATTCTCTGCTCTACTCGACGGTCATTGAAAAATAGGTACACAAAATTTAAATAATATATGTGTTGCGCATGGTTATTTTACTGCTGATCTTCCTTCCGTTGTGTGTAATTTCTTTTTCTTTTTTTCAGCTGGTTGTGAACGATTGTTGTTTTCATCTTTAAATAGAATTAAAAATTATTGCAGAAATACTATTGAACAAGTGCGCTTAAATGGTCTTTCACTAATGGCCATTGAGAAGGTAATGCTAAAAAACCTCATAGCTTCTTACCTACCTTTTTCGATGAAGTTAAAAGTATATTCTGTGAAAAATCGCGTAGAATAAACTTTATATATAAATAATATAAAGTAACCGTATGTAAGCGAGATTAACATAAAATCAAGCAACCAACGTAAGAGGCAAGTGGACTCACGAAAATCAAGCACCCCGAAGGGATCGTTTTTTTCGCCACGTCCACGTCGTTGATGCTGGGTCACGCTAAGCGTGAAATTGAAAGTATTTCTTCTATGAAATTCAATGGAGCTAATAGATCGCATTTTGAGGCACCTTCATGATTTTATTCGTACTCAGCTCATCAAAAAACATGGGTAAACCAACTATAACGCTCATTTGAGAGGTACATGGTACACTATACAATTATGTTTTTACTTGAGTGAATGCATTGGCAAAATTTTCAGCAGATACCACTTATTGACACATATTTATATATAAAATGGTTTTAAAGTTGTCGCATTTTTTAATTTAATGAAATTTTTTTAAGTTACTTTAATATTTCATTTAAATGTTATCAATCATTTGTTCTAAAATGATTAATAAATTTTTAAATTTAAACAAAAAACTATCCATTATATTGTGTATGTGTAATGAAAAATGCATATTCATATTATGAAAATTTTATTTTTCTATATCATGACCGTTAGATTCGAAAATATTTTATATTTTAATAAAAAGACATTTAACTAAAATTTCACGCATCCAATTATCTATTGTATAAAATAATATATCTATATTATAATTGTATAATGTGTTAGACACTCGAATATGTTAAGTAAAATTTATTATAAATAGAAGATCTTTATCACATAATAATAGTAAATAAAAATAATAAATATGCATATAGTACATAGCGTAGTACATAGCGTACTCAGCATTTTAACATATATATTTTATATGCAATTATACAATTTATTGTACAATATATTATATTAAAAAAAAAACAAACAAAATATTAAAAACAATGAAGAGAAAAAAAAAATGCACAATGCATGCACATTTAGATAACAGTTTTATCGGTGGTTTTTTTTTTTGTTTTTTCCTCCGGTTGTATAGTTATTTCATTGCGTGCAATTGCATTTAATGAGCACATAAGCACGCGCCATTTCATTATATATATATTTATTTAGGTATATTTTATAATATGTTAATGAATGTACATTGTAATATAATGTGCATGTATACGACGACGAGTATATAAGAAATTATATTTATTAAAATTTTAAAATGCAATTTTATATTTCATTTATACATTACAAAAATTACATTCAGAATATATGCACAATAAAATTGTATACTTGTAATACGCACACACACACACACACCCACCCACCCACGCTCACTCAAGTATATTTTGCAAAATATTCCCATAATTTTCTCGCATATATATATAATTCTATATTCTATAATTAAAGAATGAGATCTAATTCTCTTGTCCTCGGACTTATTTTTCCATATATACATAATTATAACTATACTAGTTATACTATTATTTTTATATTATTTATATTTAATATTGTTTAAAATTATTGTCATTTATTGTCGCATAATATAATTACAATTAAATAATTTTGTGTAAAAATTGTAATAAAAAAAAAAGTAATTGTGTTCACTAAGAAAAAAAAAATCATTATTATGGTGACATTGTTTTTTTTTTGTCGCAATGAATGTAGTTTTATAAAAAATTTCAAAAGCAATGAAAAATTTAAAATAAAATATATAATTCTTTTAAAAAAATATTTTTAACACCATTTTTCCATATATCAGCAGTTTATATGACATCACGTCGTGGACACTAATAATTTAATATAATCTGAATATACTGAAAATGTGTCTGAATCATCACGAATTTTAATGTGGTGATCAAATATGCACTTTGTCCAAAAACCATTTCTTGATGGAATTCATATAATTATATTTCGTATTATTTATTATAATTAGAGCCAGAAAAATAAAATTTTAAAACAAAATAAAAACTATTTAAATCAAATGTATTTAAAATAGAAAAAACCCGCACAGATTTAAGCCAAAAAAAAATGTTTGGTTTTAAATCAAAATTGAATTTCTTGTTAAATCAAAATGATTGAAAATTAAATGTTTAAACATAAATCGTGTTAATATAAATACGCGTTTTTATATTTGAAAATTACATTATTTCTTTTTTAATCTATTAAATAGTTTAATTATTTTTGTACAGTGACTATTTTATCCTTTTAAAATTGAAATGTTTATTGATTAATTAAAATATTTATAACTAAAGATTTATTTTAAATATCAAGAACTATTATTATTAGTTCAAAATAGGAATATCTTCTTTATAATTTCAAAATTAATTTGAATTTAAGATAAATTGAGTTCTGTAATAATAAGGAAAATCTATGATTGCATTCAAATTATGTTTACGAAATGTTTCCTAAATAATGTTAATAAATATTGAAATGATATTTTTTTCCATTTTACAAAAACGATTTTTATTTATTCATTAAATTAAAATCAAATAGCAAAAAATTTCATAATAATTTCATTAATCAAATTAATGATTAATGAATTATGCATCAAACTTTACCCGTGCAACTTTGTGTCCATTCAGTAAATAATATAAATGAATGGGTGGGTGGATCATCATATTCGTTTAATTTAAATATTTCATAGAAATTTAAGGGCTCACCTACAACAATATAAGCAACGCATAATGTTCAGAATACTTTATTATAGAATATTTCCTGCAAACAACTTTGTCATCTGGAATTAATATCTTTATAATTTCATAAATCATTGCGACCATGGCTGTCGATTCTATTTTTATAATTAAAAAATAACCAAATTTGTAGTTTACACTTACGACAAAGCGGCTGTTTTGACTTCGGCGACCGATGATATACCATATTATTTGTAATGTTATTAAATAAATATTGTATAGAATCATTATTGAGTTAAATTTAATTTAATAGCTATGAGTATGAGCATTTGTTGTACGTTTGTTTAGGTTAGGCATTAAATAGTATTTCAATTTATTCTAAATAAAAATTTTATTTGTTGTATCATAAAACTATTGGAAGAATTATTATTTGTTTTTTTGTATATTCGTCTACCGGCAAGTTTTATGTTAAAAATTATTTCTATTCAATTTAAAATTAAAATCAATAAAGTTAAATGTTAATTTTGAAACGATTTGTTAAAATGATCTTCAATTTAAATTAAAAATAATGTATTTATTTAAAATAAAATATTATTCGATTTAAGGATTCCAAAATTATTTTTCTTCATCAATGAACTGCAACTTTTATTATAAATATTCTATCTAGTTATTGTAGAATAATTTTGACTTATTTTTAGCAGATTCGATTTTATTTCGAGCATTTTCTATTTAATTTAAAAACAAATTACAAATATTTTAAAAAACGTTGTACGTTGCAAAATTGCAAAATTATTTCATTTAAAATGTATTTATTTATTTTTTTCTGGGTGTACTTGTATTAGTTTTGTAAATACAAAATGATGAATCTGAAAAGTATTAACTATTGAATTTAATTAATTAAATTACATGCATGCACGTATTCTATTAAAATTAATATTATAAAATTTAATAGAAATACAAATCAATGATATATAATTTTTTTTATTTAAGTTTATTAAAATGTTTGTACAAAATATATTTAATATAAAATAATGATTTCATTTAACCGAAACTATATATTTATATATAAAACATCCGTTTTTCTAATACATTGCATTACTAAATTACTATAAATATTATTATTATATTGCTATAAATTATTATTATTTTGTTGTTATTATTATTATAATTATTATTATTCAATTTTCATAATCTCCGCAAAGGAAACATTTATAACAAACTACAACATAACATAATTTAATTTATTACATTTATTGCATTTGTAATTTTTTTATAATATTGCTTAACGCGATTTCCATATTATATATAAAATTTGTAGTGTCATCAGGTTTGTTCAAATTGTTTTATTTTGTCTTATATGTTTTTTATTTCTCGTATTAATTCTAATATAAATTTTTTTCTATATTATACCACATTATATTGTAATATCGAATATAAAACGAACGTGAGCGCGGTGGTATATGCGCTTATAAAAATATAAAATATTATATTTTTTGTCGCTCTATAAGGTCTGTCTTTGCGTACATATACAAAAATAATTTTATATAATTTATATTATATAAATAAATAATATATTGCTAAATTATATTCATGATGTGTAACCGATATGAAGTGATGTATGAAACAACCAATATATGCGATTGCTACCATTGCAATATAAGTACGTATATATATATATATGCCATATGGATATGGAATATTAATGAGAAAGGGTTAATCACATCGAATAAAAACAATTGTATATATTGTTATTAAAGAAAAAAAAATGTATTGCAATTTATATAAAAGAGAAAAAAGTAATTTAATTTATTTTCATATATTATTAGATTTTATTTATAGAGTATTGAATTTATTGAAATAACATTCATTGTATTTATATATGGAATATGGTTATATATTAATGTATATGTACATGTTTTCGTAAAAAATCATGTTTCAATTTGATTAATGAAATAATATATATTTTTTAATAAATTTTAAATCATTTGATTTTGTATATAATTTTTTTACATTGAATATTATTTGGAAATATATTTGTTTTTTTCTTTTATCGCTAATATAATTCCGACAATATTCTCAAATTAATTAAATTATGTAACGTATTGAATTTTTTGAAATTTATACACCACTTCTCTCAAAACAGTTTCTATCCACATGTTTATTTGATTTCTATTGGAATTTGCGAACCATTCATATGAGGAAGTCACTGTATATGGGTTTTATTTAATTTAATTTACCACAAATCGACATTTATTTATGCTTATTTTAACGTATATAACATGTGACATTTTTTTTGTAAATTATTATTATAGATCTCTATAAATAAATTAATGAAAAAATGAGCTCAGGGTGGTACGCGCACCTGCAGTTCAGATTACTTTTTTTTTTTTTTTTTAAAAGCAAACCATAAAAATATGATCAATATGACGTAATCATATAATTTCTGTTTGAATTTTAATTTGAATTAATTTGTTATATATTGTATCAATAAATATATTTCTAAATTTAATGTACACGCGATATTTCCGTCATTGTTAATTAATCCATTTTGGATGATTCGTTATTATTTCGTAGTATTAAAGATCCATTTGTATTTTGTATAATTAATTTCTATCTTTTCAATATCCATATAATTAATGTTGTATAGTTACAATTAGTTTATTTATTAATTTATCCGAAGATTTATTATTCTTAATGTGCAAACGTATATTACAATATTATGAATACTAGAGTGTTTGTATGTATGTTTGTAATAGTTAATAATTATATCGCTATATTTTTAACTTATTAGATAGCAGTATCCCTTCACTGTCATTTCTAATCTTTGAAATTTAATCTATGCATATATTATTGTGTTTCCTATAATTTTTTTAAAAAAATTCATTTTAGTACGAAATTTTTTGAGAAATGATATTTATTTTTTAATTATATTGTTCAATAACGCGAAACTGAAACATAAGTTATAAAAAAATTTATAACACCATATAATTCAGAATTTAATTCTCTACAAATTCGGTGTACTATAAATTTTCTGTATTTATCTTACTTTCGAAGTTATTGGGTACTGTAATGATGGACTGTCGGGAAAAATTTTGATGGCCGTATCTCAAAAACAGAGCTCCAAATCGAAAAATGTTATTTAGTAATTTCGACTTAGAGTTATGTCCCGCATCACCTTCGCCTTGACGGAATGCACACCGCTCATGGACATCCTGTATATTTTAAAACATATATATGCGAAAATAAGAGATACGATATACTATTCACTATTTTATAAATAAATAGATAATAATATAATGTATATAAAAATTAATTTAATATTATTAATTTTATATTCGTTTTTCATTTCACCTTATCTATATATTAAATCTATACTATACAAAATTTATCTAACTAAAATATATACCATATATAGGTAAAACTGATATGCTTGCGTTCTAACATATACCTTTTTTTTTGTTTTTTTTTTAAAAAGGTAATACAAACAATTTGTTTTTTGCTATAATTAACCTATAGTCATCCCGTTCATCGTTTTATTTTTTTTTTAATGATAGGTTTCAAATATTTTGTGCTTTATACAATATTTGTGTACGGTCATATATATTTTATACATATAGCAACGATCTCGTTGATAATAAAAATTTATAATATTTACAGTGTTTTTCATATAAAATGTTCATTATATATTTTTACACATTTGCTGTATCATACATTCATTGTAAGTGATTTCGTTCGAGGCTCACCGCAGGCAAAAAATATCGATATTTTCGATGATATCGTATAGTAACGAATTTTTTCGAAAAAAACTTTTTAACATAATTTTCATTTGACCATAAGAATAATTTGAATTGATAATATTTCCGGAAATGTAAAGGAAAAAATAATGGCTTTAATTTGTATGGCATGGTATTCACAATCAAACCGATCAGTTGATATGAAAAACTCTGTATTATATATGTACAGGTATTTACAGAAGATTGTGAAAGTGTATTATATACAAATAAGATATTAGGTTGTCAAATATCTCCCTTCCGCCTTTTTGTCTTTTTAATTTCGCGGCTATGTACAAAGCGCTACAGAGCTCGTATCTGGCAACACTGTACATAATTTGAAAGCTCTTGACATAACAAACAAAACGACGCTATGTATGATTAGTTTGGATATTGCGTTCAACAGTTATAGACGTGTAAACATGGAGTTCACTAACGCCGAAATTCGCGCTATTTTAAAGTTTTCCTTCGTTAAAGGCAAATCCGCTAGAGAAACGTTCCGTGAGATTAATGGTGTTTTGGGGGATGGTACTCTATCACTTCGAACCGCGGAGGAATGGTTTCGACGATTCAGAGCCGGTGAAAACGACACCATGGATAAGCCAGCCGGCGGAAGACCTGTGACGACAAATACCGATCAAATCATGGAATACATCGAGTTAGACCGGCATGTGGCATCTCGTGACATCGCCCAGGAGATGGGAGTTAGTCACCAAACCATTTTAAACCATCTGCAGAAGGCTGGATACAAAAAAAAGCTTGATGTTTGGGTGCCACATGAATTAACAGTGAAAAATCTAATGGACCGAATTTCCATTTGCGAAATGCTGCTGAAACGGAACGAACTCGACCCATTCTTGAAGCGGATGGTGACTGGCGACGAAAATTGGATCACATACGACAATATCAAGCGAAAACGGTCATGGTCGCAGGCCGGTGAATCGTCCCAAACAGTGGCCAAGCCGGGATTGACGGCCAGGAAGGTTTTGCTGTGTGTTTGGTGGGATTGGAAGGGAATCATCCACTATGAGCTGCTCCCATATGGCCAGACGCTTAATTCTACCATCTACTGCGAACAACTGGACCGCTTGAAGCAGGCGATCGACCAGAAGCGTCCAGAATTGGCCAAAAGGAAGGGTGTAGTGTTCCACCAGGACAACGCCAGACCACACACTTCGTTGATGACTCGTCAGAAGCTACGGGAGCTCGGATGGGAGGTTTTATCGCATCCACCATATAGCCCGGACATAGCGCCAAGTGATTACCACCTGTTCCTGTCCATGGCGAACGCCCTTGGTGGTGTAAAGTTGATCTCAAAAGAGGCTTGTGAAAAGTGGCTGTCCGAGTTCTTCACAAATAAGGAGGGGGGCTTCTACGAGGGAGGTATTATGAAGTTGCAGTCTAGATGGAAACAGATTATCGAACAAAACGGCGCATATTTGAACTAAATCCGATTACTGTAACACTTTTTATAAAGCATTGAATAAAGAGCAAAAAGGCGGAAGGGAGATAGTTGACAACCTTATATATGGAAAAATAAAATAACATAAAATAATCTTGATCATCATCATGTATCGTATTCTAATCATTTATGTATATATGCGATCATCGTCATCATCATCACACAGTATCAAAATAATATATATTTCAATCGTCGTCGTGCATATTATATACAATGCATCAATATATATATATATATTGTATATTATTATTATGGTAAATATATATATATATATGAATTGTTATTGATATTGATTAACCGCCCACGGTGAGGGTGGTTCAAAGGCGGGAATAATTATATCCTTCAAACTAATTCGATCCTGTGAGAGACTATATTCATAGCATATTATATATATATTAAATCTTTTTTGTTGTGATATAACATTTTATAATAATATTATAACAAATATTATTACCTATGTATAAACAAAATATAAATAATAATATATGAATGAAACATGAGACGTGTGATATATGGATATTTTACACGCGCGTCCGGTTGAAGACATGTCTAAATTTATTTCAATTTTATATATTTTTTATTTATTTTAAATTATATACGTATATTAATATATTTGTATTTTTAATAAAATTATATACGAGTATTTTTTATTTATTCTCCTGTGTTGTGTGTGTGTTTTGTCTTTTAAATGTTTTGTCATTTTAAAATGAAATCATTCATTTAATTTTAATAATTAATTTCTCATAATATTTTAAAATGAAATTTTTGTATTAATATTTATATATTGTAGAAATGCATATATTGATAATTAAATCATATATACAATATATGGTATGTATTTATATAAAATGTTACTTATATTATTATCCATAAATAAAGCAGAAGACAGTACAATATACCATTCGATGTATATATATTATTTTTTGTATATTATAAAAATAGATAACTGAATATAGATAGAAAATATATATACTACAGGCATTGAAAATAATTTATCAAACGATGCCGCTCTATATATAAACGTAATTTTATTTATAGCATCTATATAAGTCATTACACACCACATCCAAGATATTACATATATTTGACTATATACAAATATTATTACATACATAAATATAGTTTTAATTTAATTTTATTATAATATTATGTATACCATTAAATATACACATTATAAAATATGTGTTACATAATCGGATATTGCACTTTAAATTTTTTTGTATAAATATTGAATATATGTGTACAAAAATATAAGTTTTATTTGGGGAATCATAATAATTATTGTGTAGTTTTTTTTTTGTTATACGTACGTCGGTCGTAGTACGTCTATAGCTTGCCAATATACAAAGAAAAATTATTATTTACATGATAATTTAGCTGGAAAATCGTTAACGCTTCATTATATACAGCGCGATGAGTAAAATTGGTTTAATATTTTTAAAAAATCGATAAAATTTTGTGATTTTAATTAAATTTTAATATATAAATTTAAAATAAATTCCATATCAGCAAAATTATATTATTGCAATTGAAACAGAAAAAACTAAATCTAATTAAAATCGATATATGGTGTCTATATAATCATTCATATAAAAATAGTATAGACTTAAGGAAACATTTATTATATACCTTCGATCAGGTGCGCCGCCTGAGAAATATTTGCATGATCTTGTTCCAAATATATTTTTCTTAAAGTCACTCTACTAATACTACATACATTGTAGGGTATTAGCGCGGAGGCTAATGGAAAATTTTCGGGAAAATAGCTTTTCATGAATTATCAAATTTTCTAATAGCGAGCCATAGTTTTAACGGATTTCCAATTTTTATAACATAATTTCAAAATCTAATCAATTTCCAATCTTTCATAGAGAAGAAATTTTTAAAATTGCTTCTCTCATCCAGAAAATATATGGTCCATTTTCCATCCGATGTAAGAGAAATTAAAACAAAAATAAGGATACCAAATATAAAAAAAAAACTGGATGCGTAAAGCAATTTTAAAAATTTCTTCTATGAAAGATTGGATTAATTGATAAAATTTTGAAATTATGTAATAAAAATTGGAAATTTCGTTAAAACTATAGCTCGTGATTAGAAAATTTGTTAATTCATGAAAAGCGATTTTCTCGAAAATTTCCCATTGGTCGCCGAGCTAATATTTTACCATTTATGTAGTATTAGTAGAGTGACTTTAAGAAAATTATATTTGGAATAAGCATATGCAAATATTTCTCAGGAACCGCCTCTGCTTTCGATAATTGCGCAGACTATTTCTGGCTAATTATTGTCCACCCCCATTTCGGTTGTATTTTATCAACTAAAAGAGTTATATGACTGGTATGTATGGCAGCTGCGACTTGTGTAATTAAGAACTCAAGAAGAAAAAAAAATTATTTGATTACTATTTATTCACAAATATATACATACAACATTTAAGTTTGCCATAGTTGAACACGTTGTTGTGTTCACACATCATGTGATCTTTGCGGATGAGGATTAAAAAGTTATATTGTTGAGTTGTCGAAAATTTACAGTGAGGTAAAATCTTCCACTTGTAGTACACAAATATATTAGTATAAAATGGAATAGATGAAATAGAAATAATTATGTATTCCAAAAATATTTATATAAATTTAATTATAAAACATATTATTTTAAGTAATATTTAATTTAATATTTGTAATTAATTTAAAATAGTATATATCTTTTTTCAAATTGTATTATTTTCATGTATACTTTATATTTTGTATGTTACATATACGATGGTGTAAGTAACAACACTCTCAAAGATATTTGTTTGTTGTTCTGATTTAAATACAAACGAATAAATGTTATAATTATTTCATTGACTTATTTTAAATAAGAAAATTATATTAAAATTTTAACTAATGCCTCTTTTAACTCATAAATAAATGTATCGATGTCGGAAATTGAACTTGCACTTTTTCGAATTGAATGACAAACGCGCTTTAAACCACTGCGCTATTGAATACTTAATTAACTTATACTTAATTGATGCTTTAATATTATATTTATATATTGTAATTATTTAACATTTTGATAAAAATAATAGATGAACCGTTCTATAGAAATTAATTGTTTTTTTTATTTATTGTTAAAATAATTTAAAAATATTTAATGACGATATGTGAAATAATAGTGTATAAACAATGGTTATTTTTTGGTTTAATATATACTGTTTTTAATTTATTTTATATGATTTTTATATATTATAGTATTATTGGAATATTTTTGGCATATATGTAATTGTAATATAAACATAAAATTATCGCACCGCAATGTATTATTTTTGTTCGCATTTATGAATGATGGTGAATGATGTCTGAATTAATATAACAATAACAACATCTCAATCACATCAACTCGTTTCGCCACACATAAACCCAATTTGCTTTATTGAAATTACTGCAACTTGCGGTGAATTGTGTGATGCAATTAAAACACAGTGGTGTGGAGGGTATTTTGGGAAATTTTCCCAAAAAGTATCGTAACTATTTAAGCGGTTCTGGAGTAATTGTTAATGAAAAGCTGTCAATAAAAATAAAAAAATAATGTTAATTTTCATGTTCGACGTAATTCTATTTCATTTGTATAGTAATTTTTTTTGGAATTTGAACAAAACTCTGAGGATAAGGAAGAAATTCTTAAACGAATTCATTTAATTTTGTGAGCTTTACAAATTGAGTGACATTATGCAAAATTGTCGATGAAAAATCGACGCATGGTCTATATACTTTAGGTCATATTCGCAGTCACCGCTAAAATAATGTCTATTCCATAAAATCTTTTCAAATCATTGTATGGTACAACAAAATTTTTAATATCTTCTTTATGATTTACATTAACTCTGTATATAAATACGAGTATATAGAAATTTTGACATTTAATATTTCACATAATTGTAAATAAAAAGTAATAGACAATAAAAAAAAAACCTTACAAAATATTACATCTTTTTTATTTTTTTTTTTATTAAACATAATAATTTTCTAATTAACCATTGCGTAATTGCACAAATAAATTATTTCGCATCTTCTTTCCATATTCACTTAATAAACATATATTAAAATTATTATTATTATTTTATTTTATTTTTTTTTTGTATAAATAAGTATAAAAATCAATAATAAAAGTTTTTTTTTATTTAATTTTATTGAAATATTAAATTTTTTTTATTAATAAATTCTTACATAAAATATATAAATAATCGAAAATTCAGCGTACGATTCAGCATCAGATGTGGTATATAAATAAAAATTATTTAAATCAATCCTCCTCAGCACAGATGTGAGTGATCATATAACAAAAAAAAAAAACAGAAATAGGCAATCAAATTAATGTGGTGTTAATAGCGATAATCATTTTTATATCAACAAAACCAATATTATAATCAATCAAATAATGTTAGAAAAATTATTATTAATGACAGGTTATTTAAAAAAAAAATAATTTCAAATAAATTAAATTTGATTTGTTTTTATTTCTTTTTTTTTTTATTTCTTTTTGTATAATTTATTATTTCTTTTAAATTATTATTTAAAGAAAAAAAAAATTAAATATAAACATAATTTTATAAATACACATCAAACACAAACATTCATTTTCTTGCGTATGGTATATCCCTCGCTGCAGACAAAAAAATTAAATGATAGGAAAAGGAAAGAAAACCTTGACTTAGTTTTTTTTTATTGTAAAATGTTACTTAAATTCTCGTATATATATAACAACGCACACAACATTATTATATATTTTAAAATTAAACTATATATACGTCACGAATATATTCAATATGATGCGATTGGGTTCTGTTAGTAGTGGCGAAGCGTAAAAATACCATATTTTTTCACATTACAATAAATCACTATATTTTTATTATAGCTTGGGTGAAATTCGACTAAATTGTAAACTAATTTTTGTCGGAAAATCGAGTTTTATGAATTATTTACTTTTTTAATTAATTATATATTTTTGTTCACATAATTTCAAATTATAATAAATTTTCAATATTTCATAGAAGACATTTTTAAAATCAAATCTTCACGCATTCAAAAAATATGTTTGATTTTCTGTTTTGTGTTAGTGAAATTTTGTTTGCAATAATAATACTGTATTCATATTTTGTACCACCACCTAGTAACACTGCCCGTACTTGGTCCATATAATTGCTGAATTATATGTAGTAGTCCGTTTAGTTTTAATCCAAGGAAATATCTATGGATTTCTTACAGATGTCCGCTGGAATTTTTTATGATCAGTGCAACCTTGTCTATGAATTTTTATAAAACCCTGTTCTTGGATTATCCATATATTTCGGATCATAATTTCTACGGATACTTCGTAGAATTATTGATTTCATTTTTATATTTTCTTATGTAAAAAATAAATTAAATTGTAAGATTAAATTAATAAATTCATAGGATAGTTCTGTAGAAATTTGGCAGATAAAACGCTTACATAAACAAGACTACGCAAAAATTGCGTATACAATCCATGAAAAATCTTATAAAATTCCTCTCGAAAATATATACAGATTTGAGTTGGTGGTTGTTTTAAAAATTATAAAAATAAATAAAAAAAGAGTAAAGATTATATCTATAGATAAGTGAAATATACAAAATGTATGAACAACTCACTATCTTGGATAATTGGTGAAATAAATTATGAATACATGTTTTAAATATTACCCTGACAATCCAAAGAATTCGATTGACCTATAAATAAAATGCTATTATCTTAAGTAGAAAAACTTTTAGACATTTTTTTAGACAAATTACAATATATCTATATTCCATATGTGGATGTTTTGGGCTGAAGTTTTTCTAATTTTTTAACTTAATTGTTACTGGGGCAATTTGGGTGTCAACTTTGTAATAAAATATAAATTTCTTTAAATTTTCGCTTAAAAATCCCTTCTTTGCAAATGACTGGAACGTGATTAATATTATTATTTGTAATTCTGTGTACAAAAAATGGAAATCCATTAAAACTATATGGTCCGTAATTAAAAAAAAGATGATAATTTGTATAATTCGATTTGTTTTTTCACAATTTTGTTTAATGTCACGCCATCAGCTAAGATAAGATAAATATAGTGATATTGAAAACTGAAGGCTATATTTCTGTGGCTTCGCCACTGCTGACTATTCTTCTGTAAAATTATTATTAAAAATATACAATATTAACAATAATAGAAAAATTATATAGTTTATTATTTTTTTGTTTTACGTTATCTCTTAAAGCCATACAGAAAAACAACAAGTAATTTAAACTCATTGATCTTAACTATTATTTATCAATGTCATAGATTTTTAAATACATTATATACATAACATTCGTATGGAAGAATCAAGAAGAATTATAAAATGTTTATAATTTTTCGTCTTCTCTTTTAATTCTGTCTGTCAAACATTATAAACATTACATTTATTTATTTATATATTGAATATATACATAATAATAATAACATAATATAACATATGTGTGTGTGTGTGTGCATGTATATTGCAAGATATATCCGTATACTCGCAATAATGAATCCATTTATATATTATAATGTATATTTATTGTACTCGTATATATATATATATGTAATAAGTTAAATGATAGGTTAAGGTGTTACATATGAACAAATCAATGTTAAATCAAAACCAATTATGAATTTAATAAGTAATAATTTTGAAAACTATATAATATATTCGTATATAGAAAAAGTAATAATAATAATAATAATAATAATAATAATATAAAAAAAAGGAAAACGAAAATTAAAAATAAATTTATAAATTATGTATTATTTCTGTGTTTGTATGTGTGTGTGTGTGTAATGTATATAAGAGTTACGATACGATGGATAAACAAACTATTCTAATTTTAAATGAACATATTTTTATTATTTTTTATATTTTAATTTTTTCATTATTCAATGCCACACCATATAATTATTATTTTATAATATAATTTATTTATTGTACGATGGATAATCGTTTTTCGAATTATATTTATGTTATTATATAACCGCTTGAACCTCATATATTATTATATATATAAATTAAATACATTTTATTATATGTATTGTACATTACATTATTTGTTATTTGTGTGCAGAAAATTATATATACAAATAAAATTATTATAATTTATCTAAATTTAATTGAATTAATTGTTTCATGGTCACAGTTTTTTTTTTTTTATTTAAAATTTTGGTTTTTGTGGTTGTCGTCTTAAATATTATTTTATTATATTTATTTATATAATATAATGTGAAAGCACCTATATCATCCAATCCATTATAAGTGATGGGTATCTGTAAAAAAATACGGATATACAATTATAGAATATAATCGAATTATTAGATCATTATTTTTGGTTCACTATATACCAAGTAGACTATTTATATTTATGTTACATATGCCAAGTAATGCCATAGATTACTGTAACTCACTTTATGGCATAACTATTTAACATTGCAGTCACATCGGTAAATTACTCTGTGTGTATGTGAGTAAATAAAAATTCACCAATTGGACTGCATTTATTAATTCAATTATTCTTATGAGTGAATCGTCATTGTTAATCTCTGAATATATATCATTACAACAGTTGAGTAATTTTAAGTATAAAATATATTGAAAATTTTCAGAGATGTGTCGAAAATAGGTACACTCACTTTATATATATATATATACAATATATTAAATTTGACAAAGTACACATTGATTTGTATTATTATAAACTATTTTATATTATATAGACAATTATATTATTATTTGAATTTGTATAGGAAAAAAAAAAGGCAGAAAAGAAATATAGAAATCTAATCAAATTAAATTATTTATGCGTTTATTTACATCTTAATTATATACCACAAAATAGATAAATATATATTTGTAATATTATTATAACATTATTTTATTGTAGATTGTCATGTTAACTTAATAAATAAAATAACATTGAATAAGATGACATGGTCATTTTAATTTTTAAAATTGATTTAATTTTTGTTATTGATTTTTTTTATTTTATTTTATTCTCTCTTATATTAGAAAATTATGTAATTGAGAATTAATTTACATATTTTGTGTGATATATGCAATATAGCGCTTAACGTATAAATTACATAAACATTTTATAGCGATTTTAGATTATTAAACACAATGTTTTCTATACATCAGGTGTACCGGTATCAAATGAGTGTTTTTTTGTGAAAATAAAACACCAATTTTAAATGGGAAAGTATAATACATTTTATTCAAAATATTGGCCATTGCGTTTTAGACACATTTTGACCAACTTTCTGGCTATTTGTGGATATTGCACGTCTTTTGATGCAAGCCAATCAGACATTCAATTTTCTACTTCTTCGTAGGAATCGAAGTGCTGCTCAGCCAATGCGTGTCCCATCGATGAAAAGAAATGGTAGTCGGAAGTTGATTGTATCCTGAACCACGGTTTTGCTTTGTGTGCAGGTGCATTGTCACGGAGCAATATTACCTTGCCGTGTCTTTTGGTCCATTCTGGTCGTTTTTCGATCAATGCATAGTGCAAATTGATCATTTGTTGTCGGTAACGATCAACATTAACAGTTTCAGTAGGTTTTAGGAACTCGTGGTACATCACACCATTCTGGTCCCACCATACACACAGTATTGTCTTCTTGCGAAACAATAAGCATTTGCAGTCGATGTTGTTGGTTGTCCTGGATTAACCCATGATTTTTTCCGTTTAGGATTCTTAAAATAAATCCCTTTTTTCATCGCCAGTAACAATTCAATGCAAAATTTATTTTCTTTCGTGTCTGGCAAGCAAAATTTCATAAGTGTTTTTTCGGTTTTCCATCTGTCTTTCATTCAATTCATGTAGCACCCATTTTCCACAATTTTGGATTTTTCTCATAGCTTTTAAACGGTCAGAAATTGTTTGTTGTGCAACATTTAACATTTCTGCCATTTGATTTTTTAATTCAAAGTGTCATTTTCAAACTTTTTTGGTGGTCTTCCACGTTCATTATCTCTGAACCGTTGAAACCATGCGAATCTGCACACACTTTTCTTTAAATGAAAACAAAAATGTAATGCTTTCCGCAAATCCGTATTTTCTGGTACAAAATTCGACATTTTTAACACGATGAAAAAATATGATGTTGTTTGTACAATAACTTGATGTATACTAAATATGTTTAACAGATGGCATAGCAACCAAACAAAAAAAAAATTAATACTCGTTCACGACTAATGTTCCCTATCGAGACATTTGTATCTTGAAGCTTACTCGATACCGGTACACCTGGCATTATGTAATTAATTACACCAATTACTTTTCTTATATATATTTTGTAATTGCAAATTAATTTATAAATCACTTTTAAAATTAAATATTATATAAATATAAATGCACATACCATAAATAAATTTCCCATATTCATAAAATAAAATACTGCTCATTTTGTTATGGCTCATAAAAATGAAATTCTCAAAAGAAAAAAAAATAAATTATTGTTATAATTAATACATTTTCGAATTACGATGAAGTTATTAAAATGTCGTGTGCTTAATAAAGTTAAAAAAATAAATATATTTTACTTGAGGCCAATTTATAGTATGTACATAAAATAAAAATGAATATATATTCGCTTAAAAACAAATAAATAATTAAATTAAATATAGGTATATTTACTGTTTACTGTATGAATGATTTAATTATATTATTTATAAACATTTTTTTATTATCTGATAATTTTATCAAATGCACATATTTAATCTCAGACCTATACGCAAAAAATAATTTATAGTGTTTGGCATCGCGTAAGAATATATTTATTAAATATTAAGAAAAAAAACAAAATATAATAATTAATTATGTTATAATTTATACAGTGTAAACTCTATTATATGTATTTTTACAATATAGATTTTGATTTGAAAATGATTATTAGATATATACAAATTAATAACATTCATATATAATAATACATCTTAACTGAATGGGATACGTAAAAATGAAATAAAATCAAAACAGAGAACATAATAATTCCACATATTTCGTTTTTCCATCACCACATACATAGTTAAGATATTATATATTTAAATAAGGTTTTGAAATTCTCGTCATATGCAAATGCTTCACACTAACGCGTATATAAGTATGAAAGATTTTATATGTTCATGTGGTAGTTAAACATTGAATAATTGAAACATATTGTTAAAACATAATTTTGGACAAGATTCGAAAAACATGAAAAGTATAAAGGAACGAAAAATAAAATAAAAAATAAACGACAAGACAAGAATGAGAATATTCGATATAGTGAAATAAATTTGCTTGAAGAAAAACTGAAATTATAAATAGTATATGATGGCGTGTGTTACGAGTATATACACCTGTTGTATATTGATATATTAAATGCACGCAGGTGTATATAATATATGTATAGCATTGTACATAGACACACCATACATATAGCCCACAGAGGTATATATAAAATTTTTAAATCTTATCATAATAATACGATCAAAATGTCTTGAAGCAATAACATAAACTTTATCTTTTTTTTTATTTTATTAAATTTTTCTCTTGCAGCTAAATCCACTTTATTGTATACATTTAATATATTGTATAATTGAATTGAGAAATTGTTTTTTTATTTCCATTTTTTATATTTATTAATTGAATTTATATTTGATAAGAAATATATTTGTAATTGAATGAAACATTAAAATATATCAATAGGTAAAATGTATATATATATATATGGAGTATATGTGAAATTCGCAAGCACTTGATATATATCATATATTTATAGGAAATTTATAATAAAATTAGCTGTAAAAAAATAGTTTTGTTAAAGATATAGAGACGATATATAGACGCCACTCTATGTCTATATATTTGTATAGAAATAATAAAGGTATTCATGATCTTCGTTTGCTGTCTGCTTACTTATTTACTCCATGGCGTTATAACCCAGGTGCGGTTATAGCCTTCTCCAACACGCTTTTCCAACCTGACCTATCCGCAGTCAATGTCTTCTAATTCCGAATTTTAAGGATTTTCGAATTTTAAGGATCTTTATATCACAGTTTACTGCATCTATCCATCTCGCCCTAAGTCTTCTGGGCTCTCCTTCTACCTTCTGGTTTACCATTTAACAATTTTTTTTCGGCATACGCTCCTCCTCCATGCGTACTACGTGTCCAAGTCTTCATCTCAATCTATTGATTTTGATTGTTTTGACAATATTTGGTACAACTTGTCTAATTCAAAATTGTATCTTCACCTCCAACCATTCTGTTCTTTGCTGTGTGCTACTCGTTGTTTGTTAAATTGTGTTATGCTTTCGATCGTCTCGAGCACCTAAAACGATTTTGTGTTATTTCATGCGTCATAATGTTTTTTATGTTGTTGTTCGACGTTTATGAAATAGCAAAAAAAAAAAAACCAAAAAAACTCGTTCTAAGTTTTGTTAAATGTAACGAAATTTGATATTTTTGCTTCTAATATACAAATAGATTACGGAATAACACTATAACCCATAAAATATATGTAAGAATAACAAGACGATCGTGAATACCCTTAATTTATTAATACCAAAAAATAAAACTGTAATCTAATATATTTCTATATAATATTTTTGTATAAATAAATTAATTCTATATTAAATATGAATTAAATATTTAACAAATAAAACAATAAATATAATATTGTTTAGCATTTATTTTTATTATATTGTATATTCAAATTAAAATTTACATAAATTGATTAACTAAATATACTTTGAATAACGATTCTCTTCGAGTCTTTTTACTTGATTACATTAAGGTGTGAATTGGTATATATATATTGTGTGTAGTTATAATGATCATTTTAACACTTTTTTAAAATTCGTCTTTTTATCGCTTTAAAATTATTGGCATAAATATTTATAACGAAAATTATTTAGTTGACATTTATTAGTTTTCTTTTTTATATTTTCTATAAATTTAATTAATATTTAAATATTGTATCATAGCCAAAAACACAAAATACAAAAAGACACCAAAAGAATAATAAAATAAAATAAAATATATTACTAGTTTTATATAACAAATTTTAATCTAAATTATAAATATACACGGATATTTCGTTGTTGTCGTTTTTTTTTTTTGTGTATTTAATGATCACTATTTATTGTCAAAACTTGGACTTTTTTTTCTTTCACATTAATACATATTTATGATAATTTTTATTTTATACATTTATTAAAAATAATAATATTTTATAATATTTGAGTGATCTTGTCAACTTTAGGATTTTGACAAAAAAAAAAACAAAAAACTAATATAAAACTAAGCGATATTTTATTGATTTTTAAATTTAACTATTAAAAGGCATGGTCGCATACTTTTTTTTTATATTAAATACTCGTGTCTGTATTTTAGTAAAAAATTTATACTATTATATTGAATTTTTATCGGAAAATAATTATATCAAATTTTGTAGGGTTGGGTTATGTGTTATGGACAAATGTTAATATTTCATCGGCATATGCTGGTTTTTTTTAAAATTATATTTAGTCAAATTCGTTCATATACTTTAAATTACTGCTCTCAGGAGTATATAAAAAATATACTATATTTGGATCTACTATAAATTTAAACTATAATTTAAAACATATGATAAAAAATAATTAGTTGAAATACAGATAAAAAAAACTGTGTTTTAATTATATTTATTATTATTATTATTATTATTATTATTATTATTATTATTAATATAAATAATTGATGTGGAAATATTCGTCGCTTCAAAACTCTTTTCTATTTAATTTACACAAAAATATTATTATAAAATTTTAAATATATTGGTAATATTCAAATTCTAAAACCTATTATAAATTGTTTTTAATTGAACATTAAAAATATTATAATGATGAAATAAAAATTTTAATTCTAATTGATTTTAGAATTATACAAAAATTATTTTTAAGCAAATATGTGTTATGGCACAAAAAAATACTGTATATAAAATATTATATAATAATTAGTATATTGTAGTTTTATAAACTATAATTTTATTTATATATCTTTTAGTAATTGATATATTCAATTCAATATTAAAATTAATATATAATAATATAAAAAAAAAAAGTTCGTCGCTCAACTCTTTTGTTTTTCGCACACACAAAAATGAAAATTTATGGTATTTTGTTATTATTTATATTAAGTATAAAGATATAAAAAGTGTAACAATATCTTTTTTTTTTTGTATTATCAATGTCATCATCATCATCATCATCATCATCATCATCATAATCACCATCATCGTTATTTATTTCATTCAATCAGTTAATAAATTAATACCCTTATATTTATGAATATATTAAAATTATTTATAGAAACATTTATTATTTCTATTTTAAGATTAAAATTATGAATAGAGTTTCGTCGCATAAATCTTTTGTTCTCATAAAAAAACAAAAACGTAAGAAGTAAAAAATTGTGGAAAACATTTAAAATATTGAATGAAATGAAATTCCAATTAAACAAATAATAATTATAAATAAGATATGTTTTAAAAATTTTTGTACAAAAATGTTAATCGCTTTTTAAACTCTCTTTTTTTTCTTATTTTAAATACCCAAAATATTTAAGCAGTAATGTATTATTAAAAAAAAAAAACCGATAATTATATAATTATAAAAACTATAATTTAAAATAGGGATGTTATTGTAAATTTTTAATAATTAATGTTAAAATATTAAAATTAATATATAACATAAAAAAAAAGTTCGTCGCTCAACTCTTTTGTTTTTCGCACACACAAAAATTAATATATTATATTTTAATCAATATATGTATTTATTATCATCATTATTAGCATAAACATCATCAACATCATCATCATTCGTTACATTCAATCAGTTGATAAATTAATACTCTTATATTTATGAATATATTAAAATTATTTATAGAAAAATTTATTATTAATATATTAAGATTAAAATTATGAATAGAGTTTCGTCGCCTAAATCTTTTGTTTCTAATAAAAAATCAAACACGTAAGAAGTAAAAAATTGTGGAAAACATTTAAAATATTAAATGAAATGAAATTCCAATAATTAATAATTATAAATATTAAAATCATATGTTTTACAAATTTTTGTTCTAAAATGTTAAGCGCTTTTTAAACTCTTTTTTTTTTTTTTAGTTTAATAACACAAAATATTTATCCAGTAATGTATTATTAAAAAAAAACAAACTGATAATTATATAATTATGAAAATTATAATTTAAAATAGGGATGATATTGTAAATTTTAATAATTAATGTTCAAATATTAAAATTAATATATAACATAAAAAAAAAAAAGTTCGTCGCTCAACTCTTTTGTTTTTCGCACACACAAAAATTAATATAACATATTTTAATAAATATTTATTTATTAGTATCATCATCATTATCATCAACATAAACATCATTATCATCATCGTCATCATCATCATCATCATCATCATTATAATTTTGAATACAGTAATATATGATTATATGATGTACAATATAAATCTAAAAGCTGACAAATATCAAATAATTTATTTTAAATTTAATTCATTTTCTCACCATGATTAATAATAAATTACCCCAAATTTTTTAAAATAATATATGAAATGTATATTAGCAAATCAATTATCAGATTTATATGTGCCATATATTGTACAAAATGGTCCCGTCAAAGAACAGAATGGTTGGAGGCGACGATACAATATTGAATTAGACAAGTTGTACGGTCAACCAAATATTGTCAAAACAATCAAGATCAATAGATTGAGATGGCTTGGACACGTAGAACGCATGGAGGAGGAGCGTGTGCCAAAAAAACTGTTAAATGGTAAACCGGAGGGTAGAAGGAGAGCCGGAAGACCTAAGGCGAGATGGCTAGATGCAGTAAACTGTGATATAAAGATCCTAAAAATTCGGGATTGGAAGACGTTAACTGCGGATAGGTCAGGTTGGAGAAGCGTGTTGGAGAAGGCTAAAACCGCACCCGGGTTGTAACGCCATGGAGTAAGTAAGAGTAAGTAAGTATATTGTACAAAATATAAGAGTATATATATTATTTTAATATAACAACAATATGCTAGAAATATATATTCCATTATAACTCTATAACATAACCTACAATAATATATATTATACATAAACTCGAAACATATAATAAAATAAAATGAACAATTATCACCACACATTTCACATGTCAAAAAAAGAAAGAAAAAACAATTCCACTATATTTGTTTTTAATTCAGATTTATCACTTTTTCAACAACCAACCACTTGCATATATATAGCTATATTATTCTTTGAATTTATATTTAAAAATTTATCCTATATACACATGCTAATACATATACCATATATTATATATATATTATATAATAGATGGATAAATAGTCATCTTATTACATATATATATATATAGTATTTTGAATAATATGTTCATATATGGTACATTATATACAATATAGATTTATATGATATGTATTTGAATGGACGAAAAAAAAATTATTTTGTATAAACATTTAAAAAAATACACATAATTTATAACAATCATATAAATTTTATACTATTTGTTATATAGGCGTATTGTAAGAATAAAAGAAGTGTTTTAACTTAATTTAAAATTGATTACATATATTATTGTATATGTGTAGATATGTTATATATATATATATATTGTAGTACATATTAGAGATGGGTTGTTCACGAACGATTCAGTAAGGTCATCGAATGATTAAATTCACGTTTCTAATAATATATCGTTCAGTCGTTCACTTGGCTCAGAAAAAAAGTAATGCACAACACATTACATACACATACACAACACGCACAATACACTCAGATATTTTTAAATGTTTTATAAATGCATAAGCTTTTTAATTCATATGTAAAATTGGCAAATGTTAATGTCAAACGAATGAACTGTTGAAACTTGGAACGATTGAAATTGGAATTTGGAACCATACTTATAACGAAAGAAATGAAAATGAAACCAACACCATCAATACTATGAAATGAACCAATATATATTTAAATTCAAACTTTCGTGTTGCTTTGTTCATATATAAGTTCTAAAAACGTAAACAAAAAAGAGTCAAAAGACTCAAAAGACTCAAATGAACGAATCTTTTTTATGAGTCTTGAAAAATGAACTGAATTAAATGAATTAATTCAGTAAAATGAACGATTTTGCCCATCACTAGTACATATATTATAAAATATATATGCACTGACTTATGGGTCGCTTTTCGGTCCGATCCAACACCAAATTAATTGAGTTGTTGGATCGTGAAATAATAATAATAATAATAATAATAATAATAAATTAAACTAAAAAAAAAACCAAAAATAAACACAACAGACAGAAAAAAATCTTTATATTTATGGTGAGAAAAATTAGTAATAACAAAAATAAATCGTAAATCATTCATAATTATTTTGACATTTTTCTTCAGCCATACAGTATAATATACAATATTAGATTATATTGTAACGCATTTGTATATAAATGCGATTCTTTTATTTCTTCATTCACTTGGTATTATACCACACCAAAATCATATTACAGACAGTAAAAATAGATCTATTTTAAATTATTACATTAATTTTTTTAAATTTTATATTTGTATTTCTTTTTAATTTATTTAAAATTCTACATACATTTTTTGGTTTTTGTACGCGTGAATTAATAATAATTGCATATATTTATTAATTTTTTTTTAAAGAATTAATAATAATATATAACCCGGCTGTGTTCCCACCCAAAGTACATAAACAATAAACCAATATTGTTTCATATAATATAATATTATTATTAAAAAATTCATAACATATTTCCAAGAAAATCACGGTCATAAATATTTCCATACTATAACTAATAATCAAAGTGAGAATATTAAAATTTAATTTAAAAACTTTAAGATTCATTTCGTGATTTTACCCTTTTGTTATATATATATATGTGCATTCGTTATATAAACGTACAGACCTGCATATATAGAATATCAATACCAAAATATTATTATATATTGTATTGTGTATATATTCAGAATAATAATAATAATATTATTGAATAATTTTAGTTGAGATCAAACTAAAATAAAATCAACTAATAAAAATGTATATTTTAAATTAAAATAATAATGATTATAATTGTAATTTTGTATTTGCTTTTTTTTTTAATCATTTCATCCATATCCAACAAACCATATCGTGTGAATCTTTTACATATATACTATTTGAAAATGTTCTTGGAATTAAAAGAAGTAAAAAAAATTTACAAAATGTGTGTATACTGTATTTCTTTATACGAAAAACGATTATTGTTTCGGAAGTAAAACTAAATTTATATTCCAGTTGGGTGCTTCTTTGATTTCCGTTTATGAAAAAAAAACAAAAAATTAAATAAAATAAAATAATAATAATAATGTGTATTTGTGTACGCGAGTTGTTAATGGAAATCAAATGCGCTCCGCTCAGATCATTTTTAATGGATTACTGAATCAAATATATACAATAATATATGGATTTATTTATATTTGTTTATATATAATTTTTTCCGTTTATGGTTTTGGTTTTGGTTTATTTTTCCAATAGAAATTTTTTAAAATAAAACGAAACACAACCAATTAAATATGGTTAAACAGTCACAATAAATTATACAATACACACATAATTACAAAATTAATCAAATCAATTAATAGTATTTAATTTCATGTTATAAAATACTATATCTTTATATATTATTATATATTTGAGCATATTATTTAATTATTTAATTTATATCTATTTTGTGCAATTACAATTACAATATATATGAAATTTTCATTTAAATATTTATGTGGGTGTGACATGATTTATAACTGGGACGTACACATAAATAAATATGTGTAAATTGATAGATGAAATTGAAATTAATAAATAAATTAAAATAATTAAATTTAGTGGTAGTGGTATAATATAAAATTTTCTAAATTAGTTTTATTTATAGACTTTTATTATATGGCAAAGTTAAAATATTTAAATAATTATTTTTTAGACCGCCATATATTAAACTGCCATATACAATTAGAAGCATAATTTTTATCGTATATTATTTTGTGTTGTAATTAAAGATCATTACGATTTTTTGTATATTTTGTATAGATAGATTTTTAATTTTAAGTAAATATATTTTTATTAACCTCTCTATAGAACTACCGGAAAAAAATAATCATAGTTATATTTCTATAAAAATCGCAGTCAATTGACTGAGAAATAGAAAATATTAAATAATAGAATATTTTTATCGAATTATTTCTTTATTACAATAAGTAAATATTTTAACCATATCCCATTCCATAAATGATAATGAATTCAATTTATTACTTATGAAATTTTATTTTTAAAAAATGTTGCATATCTAATTCCTTCACAGCACATATAAATCAAAGTGGTAAATTACTATGTACGTGACTTTGTGACAGTTCAACATCTGTTTAATAGTATAGATATGTGAGTGGTATCTTTTGATATTTGAAAATCAATTGTTTGATTGTTATTATACTCTTGCATGTTTCATATATAGATAACACCGGGACAAATAAAATACATATAATATTTAGTTATCGCTACAAAGTTAAAATTAGAATGTCAGAAGAAGAAGTAATAAATTTAAAATAAAATTGAAAACGGAAAAAAAATCATAGTTATATATCTATGAAAACCAAAATTGACTGGGAAATAGAAAATACTAAATAATATAATATTTTTACGTAATGAATTCTTTATTTCGATAAGTATATATATTTTTACTATATCCCATTCCATAAATAATATCAAATACAATTTATTACTTATGAAATTTTAGTTATAAAAAATGTTCCCTCCTGCCATAGATAAAAATATCAAAGTGGTAAATTACAGTGTATGTGAGTTTGTGACAGTTCATCATCTGTTTAGTATTGGTATGTGATTGATATCTTCCGATATTTTCAGATCAATTGTTTTATTGTTATTATATTCCTGCATATTTCAGATATAGATAAAATAATATAATATATTTAGTTATCGCTACAAAATCAAAATTAGAATGTTAAAAGAAGCAGTAAATTTAATATAAAAGTGACTTGACTGGTTCTAGTTTTAATATTCAACATTTTCTCTATATGCACAACTATACTTATAATGGTAATTATTCAAATACTTGAAACATGTTTTTCCATATATAATTCTGATAATATACTTTTATAAAATATTTAGGTATACGGCTATAAACAAACACTCATTTTACAGTTTAGTTGATAAATTACTCCGAGCATATATAACAACATAAACCAATTGAATCTTCTGAATTATCGAAAGGTTTCCTTAATTCCCATATTTATATATATATATACGACTGAGTGATTAGCCCCATAATATATAATTGTAATATAATTAAATTTTATTATTCATAATTCATGCATTATTCCACATAAATCCATATATATGTTTTTATATGCATATCAATAATATTATATATATATTAAATATATTCAGTTAATTCTGTGGAAAAAAATCTACTAAAAAATAATTTAAATATAAATAATTTAAATATATACGACTTTGACATTATAATTTATATGTTTGATTTGACTTGTTGTCTTGTGCGCACACATATCGTTTTATATTTTACAATATACATCATATAATATTTGCAATTCATTTTCAACTCAAATAATAAATGTATAAGTAAATCTTATTTTATTTTATATATGTATTTTTATATATATTTTTTATATTTTTTAATTTATATCATTATTTAACACTATTGCAGCCGGCTAAAAATTTTTCAGACAACAAACTGTGTGCGTCTAAAAAAAGGTATATAAGTAATTTTTATTCTCTTCACTTTTTCGCCCAGTCGCATACACAATAGTTTGTACATATATTATACTCTGTGAATAGCGCCACACCATTAATTTAAATTCAAATTCCTATTCGTGTTACATACCTACTACCACAACATTCTACTCCTCATCGAACTATATAACAATTTACTAATTGTACTGTAATCATTATTTAAATATTATTTAGAATTGACAATTACCATTTATTATATGGTCTCTTGAGTGTTTCTCATCTCATGTACTTGCTATGTAGATAATTCAAGAGATATTTTACGATGTTCGCCCTTATAATCCAATTCTCGATGTGATCCCTTGGTTGACTGTATGTGACTCTTCGGCACCAATGTCATGCTTTCAAATCTATACTAATATTTTACTTATACTGACTCCAATTTTTATTACGGTCCACATGCCATATGATTTCCAATAATTATATGAAATCATAACATGTGTGCCACATATATATAGACACACACACTGAATACTTAATAATAATAGGTTAACAAAAATATGTCTACTGAATAAAAAATATATATATATACGCAAAACTTTTGTGTGAAGATATTTTCAATGAGCGCGCATGCCACACTATGCTCAGGTGAATGTAAATACATTATATATTGTAAACATATATATATATATGGTTTTTGTACATATAATGAAAATATCATATTTATATACAATACAATATATAGATATATGCAAATAAAAATACAGAAGATAATAATGTGCATTGGTCAGTCAGTTCGACGCACTTTTGATGACATGATTTTTATTGCCCCATTGCAATTTGCATATATTTTAATATATAAATTTTTATTTTAAAATAAATTTATATATTTGTATATGGATATGGTATAGAATTATAGATAGTTATTTTAATAGATAAATTGTATGTGTGTGTGTGTGTTTAAATTATTTGCATATTTTGTCTATTTTAACAATATATTTACATATCTCTATATACAATTTTATATATAGTGTATTGGATGATAAGTTCTCGGAATGAAAATTAACAATACAGAATTTTTTGCAAAAATATATTTTATGTAAATCACTTTCCAGCTATAGATAGTTTATCATGTGAAGAAATAGAAAAAAAGTGACTGGGTACAAAATCCTCTTGATGGTTGAAATAATTCATTCAATTTTACCGTTGCTTTAAACAATGAAATGCGATCGTGTTTTTCTTAATTTCCTTATTTAAACATTCTATGGTAATAATGATGATTTATATGCAACCGTGGTTATTGTATTACCATTTTTTAAATAGTTCATATGAATATTATACCATGTGCATCCCAAAAAAATAGTCAACACCCTAGTAACAATTTTTCCGTACTATGTAAAATGAGGAAAATTTTTGGTGGAAAAAATCCACATATTTTCCATGCAAAAGATATATTGAAATTTGTCCAAAGAATATCCATAGATTTTCCACTTAATATAATAGTATTTTATTTAGATCAATTGAAATATTTGGATTGTCAGGGTAATATGTACAACATATATCCGGCGCGGTATTGTATTCATAATTTATTTTACCAATTATCCAAGACAGTGCTTTCAAATATTGTATATTTCACTTATCTATAGATATAATCCTCACTCTTTTTAATTTATTTTCATAATTTTTAAAACAACCAGCAACTCAAATCGATATATTTCCGAGAAATTTTATAAGACTTTTCATGGATTTTAAACGCGGTTTTTTGTTCTTGTTTATTACAAAAAAAAATGCACAATCGATGAATTTTTGCCATCGATCAGCATATTCATTCCGTGTGCTCATAGAACTTCTGGTCTATCGGTAAAAAACTGAATCAAACTGCGATCATTGGCATCGTCGTCATAAGAAAATTTATTCTGCTAATACGGACAATTCACGAGTATTACTTACTAAAATACGTGTACAATCTAAAGATATTTTTTTGTCAAAATCCGTGGATCTTCTAACAAAAAAATTTAAATATAAATTCTATGGATATTCTGTGGAATAATAGCAACGAGAAATACTTGTAAGGTGACCCATGGCAATTATCATCGGAAATATATGGATAATTGAAGGACATTTTTTATAAAAATCTATAGATAGAGTTGCACTCATAATATAAAATTCCACTGGACATCCGTAAGAAATCCATAGATATTTCGTCGAATTGAAACTATACGGACTACTACATATTATGCAGAAATTTTCCGGACAAATTACGAACAGTGTTACTAGGACATAACCTTACCTTACTGATTGCTATGTTTTTGGTAACTTTGAATGACTTGCACCAGTTTCTAACCATTGTGCAGATACGCTTTGTTCTGATTTTAGTGTGCAGTTATGTATACATTTTACATCAACATCTATATGAATCGATACAAAAATTAACTTGAATAAATTTCATTTAAACCAATTTAAAACAGTAAAATATTATCCTCACATCTTTGTTTGAGATGTCAGCAATTTTGCTTAACTTAAATATTCGATCAATTAATACGATATCATGGATTTTTTTCATAATTTCTTCACTTATGTGAAAATGAGTTACATTTTATCTTCCTGAACGTTCAGAATTATTTATGCTTGTATAGTATGATCGCGTTTGAATTTATTATCAACGAAGTAAATGTATCCAGTCTTTGTAAAGTCACCGATAATTTCTTTAAATTTTAAACCTTTCCTAACTTTAATCACTGCACAAATTCCGATTTGATTGCATTTCATAACAAAACTAAATGTAATTTCATTGTTAAATGACTGCTACTAACATAAACTAATCGTTATGAAAAGGTAATTAAATTTTTAACATAGCTTAAAACTTATCGTTCCCATTCTGTAATATATAAATATCTTTAAAAATATTTTATATTAATATATATACGTAATAAATTGTATAGATGTGTATAAAATAATATAGAAAATGAATAGATCGTGATTAAAATCATTATTATTTTATAATTTATATATTAATAAATAAATTGTAAAATTATTGTATTATTAAATTTGGTATAAAACTATGTGTTGTACTTTTTGTGTGTAAATACAATATATATATAGAGGAAGGAGTTAGTTGTAATAACTGCATCATCAGTCAGATCTTTATTTTAGCATACGATTTCACTTAATAAATAAATGTAAATAATTTTATATAATTTTATTATTTCGACTGTTTATTTATTTATTTATTAGTTATTTTGTACATCCTTCAAAACATTCTTTTTAGTTCATCGAGCGCATAGTCGCTCTCATATATAAATACAATTCATTCCGGTTCAATTTATTATTATTTTTTATTGTATATTCATAAACCGTGCGATATATTTATAAACACACAAACACACACACACACACACGATTGTTTGAGAGAACGCCACTGAAAAAAATTTGCATAAAAAATATAAAAAATTAAATTATCAAATCAATTCAAATTCAATAAAAATTTGTATGTATTGAATAAATTCTATCAAGATATATTCCTTTTATTATTTTATAAATAAAATTGTTTGAATTGTTCTATATATATATTATTTTATCTTGAAGCCCAACTTCTATTGTTTTATATAATAATTGTTTTTTAGTCATTTTATATACAAATACCCGTCTATTATAAGGTTGTGGACCCAATCCCATGCCATGCCAGTTAAGAACGCTTTTATTTTGAACAAAAAAATGATGACAGATTTAATTCTATGTATTACTTTTATTGCGGGTATTATTTTCATATTTTATTTAAACACGTTAATCGCCATGTCATTCATATGTGTCTGACGCTAAGAAGTTCTACATGAGCCATGTCAGACATATATGTCTGACGTACGCTATTTGGTAGAAGGTCACGTCAATATATACATTTGCATTATGTTTCGTAAGCTGGCCTATCAGGAACAAAACCTGAAAATTTCTTGGCTTACTACAAACAATAAAATGAAATATGACAAAAAAATTTTTTTTCTGTGATACATTAAGTTTCCTTGTTACATTTTTAACTAAATTACCTAATAAAGTTACCATGGTCCATGTGAAAATTTTTCTGATATTATGGTGGCGATTAACGTGTTAATTTCTTTAAATAATTAACTAAAAAATATATTGATATACCAAATGTCCCATAATATCATATCATATCAGTCAGACAAAAAGTTCTATATCATGATATATGTAAAGCCATTGTCTATATGTAATAGGAGTAATTTTGTAAACAACAAGATGAACGAGATAATTTGTTATTTAAACAGTAATCATTTATTGGTTTATACAAATTAGGAAAAATTCTCTATTAAATTTAATAATAATATTATTATAATTATGGGAATGGACAATCAATCACTGTCATGTCAGTTAAGGAAACTTTTACTTTGGATGGTATGGTATATATTTAATAATTTTCAATGTACACAGTATTCTGATAATTTGTATGAACATCGCTGCAAATAAAAGTGTAAATTATCATTAATAATAATCCAGTGGGATAAGCGACACATAGATTGGTTCCACTACCTTCTTATATTTGCTACATTTTATTTGTGTATATAAAACAATTGTAGCGTGAGATTATATTATATCTCAATGAATATTTATGTGTATATTTATTGAATTAAATCTTGAAGAATTTTTTTTATGTATATTGTGTATATCCATGCACTCGTATATTTACAAAATAATTGTGTTGGTTTTATATCAACCAATTGTTTTATTTTATATGTTGTATTTATACACATTATATATAGATATTAATGGGCAGCAAATTGAAGAGTAAATTGTTAAAGAGTTAAGGTCAATTAATAGAACACAATGTTTTTTTTTTTATTGCATATGGTTTTGTAGCGGGCACAGAGTTATTTATTATTATAACGAACAATAATAATAATATTGTAATAATAAAATATAATAAATATTTGAAATATTAATACAATAATAATAATAAATGATAATAAACAAATCAAATTTATTACATGTTATTTAAATATTTAATGTATTGTATTAATAAAATAAATTCATTTAATTTTTAAAATAAATCACTTAAAGAAAATCTAACTAAATGTATACCATCCGTCCAAATAATATTAAAAATATATATAGAGAAATACCATGGTTATTTTATAGTATTCATACAATATTGTGTATTTAATGTGTTCTCACATATAGTTTTATAGTCTTATAATTTTAATATTGGATATAACGCAGATATATTATTATAAGGTTCATTAAAATGCATGACAATACTTATATTCAATTCGAAATATCATCCCTATCATCGTATGTATTTATTTTTATATATTTATTCGTAATTTTTTTTTATTGTTTTATGTATCAATGGTATCATTTCAAATGCTCTGCGTATGTGTAATAATATATTTTTTTTGTAGACGGCCAGACAATTTCCGTTGCGATGCGATGGTTAAAATCAAAGTAGTACAAAGTATGATTACAAAATTTTAAATTATGTCCTTTGAATTAGAAATTAGTTTATATATATAAGTTTGTTTTTTGTTTTGTTTTAAACATTGTATGCATATAGATGAAATATTTAATTTAACCCTTTGTGTGTGTGGGTGTGGGTGTGTGTTTAAAGTCATATAAAATTATTCCATATATAGGTATTAATATAAATTTTCATGTAAAATTTATATATACTAATTCGTTGAAGTCCTCTTACTCTTTTAAAAATAAAAACTTTTATATGCGATCACCTGTAATTTTGTGTACAAATTTAAAAAAAAGGCTAAACTAAATTCCGTCCATTATTAATATATATATGCTATAGGTTCATATACTGTTTAGGGTTAATTTTATTAATGTCTATATACATTTAATAAACTACTTCCCATAATATATAAATATATTGAAACAACGTCGCTCTGCTGCATATATGAATAATCATCGTAAAATTGAAAAAGATAATCTAAAAAAAAACAAAAAATATTTAAACAACATTAAAATAATAAAAAGCGATTTAGTGACTAAAATAATAACAAATATTTTTAAATTTAATGTATAATTTCGGTTCATTCATTACGTTTTTGTGTTTTTTTACTATTACTAGAATAAAATACGCACCAAATAAATAAATATAGAAAATATCCGCCGAATATCCGCGTGCGCAAATTATATTTTATCTTAAAGTACATTGTTTGTGAGGTGTTTACATTTTCTTGTATATAGCAAATTTTAAATTTGACTTAATATAATTATAACAGATTATAACAAATATGCCATGGTTAAAATTCATGTCATTCCATACGAAAGTTCGATTTCTTAGTATTAATATCTGGAGAAAGAATTTATGTATTTTTCCCATATTAAAATTACTCCATTGATAATTTGTTCGTTTATGTTATTAGAAAACGAATATCTTTGGACGTTGTGTGCTACTAAATTGCTAACACTTAAACACTTATCCACCTATACACATGCTTTGCATAAATGTATCAACAATAACCACATCATTTTCTTTGAAAAGTTACATTACAGGGAAGCCTAAAATGAGAAAACAATGTAAAAATAATCGATGCATTATTATTTTGACAGTTTTGCCGTACATTTACTTCAATGTGTTTCAATAAACACGTAATAACTTTGATTTCGTTCACAATCCGCTAACAATAAATTATTTTTTTCAATTAACTGCTACTGTGTGTGTGAAAATATTTTGTTAGTACAATCAAAAACGATACAATCATAAAGAAAATGTATTGAAAAAAGTATCAAATACTTTTGTTTAAGATTCTTTTAACCGCATCATATTTATTTGGGAATTACGACAACGCAATTAATAATTATAGTATTGGCATGTAAGAATAAAAGAGTAGTATTGTTACCAACGTACCGCACTTTGGAAACCGATGATGAGGATAAAATAATCACAGGGTTATTTTTATCATCTTTAGGGGATAATTATACAAAATATAAAATGGTATTGGTACACCTTAGAAGCGAATGCTACTATTGTTACGGTTTGATATTGTATTTGTTTCGAAAATTTACCCACACAATTGGATTGACAGTTATGGTGATGGTAGTTTCATGATAAAGGCAATGTCGTGCGTCAATAAATCTCCAAGTGTAAATACTGGAAATAGAAATGCTCAATACAAACCCTTCCATACCATTTCATATTACCGCATTTAATATTAACAATAATATATTAATTAAATAATAATTCACATGGTAATAAAAAAAAAATTAAAAAATGTACTTTGTATAAGTAATATGTTATTAACAAATATTAATATATATTAACATGAAATTATTAATAAATATTTTAACCTTGAAAAAATTTGCTATATTGCGCATTGATTAAATTATTTTTAAGATGTGGTATATCGATTTAATTTACTGGTGCATGGATTTAAAATATAATATACAATATTATATATATATATACTGGACACTGGACGACAAAATGATTGGATTCTGTTATTTTTAATTCTGAATGTGGAATCGTTGCAGATGATCCATGCGAAAGTCGTCCATAAGCTACTGTAACATCACAAATCATTATAAAAGACCATACAACGTTGTGTTTAATGATTTACGAGTAAAATTGCATGAAATAGCTGAGGTTATATTGGCGGCATTCCGAAAGAAAGAATTGGAAATATTTTTTTTTGTGTGATACTACATGTGCCGGATCGTTTTTTCCATACATTCATATGATGGTCTGAGGATTGAGGGGTGAAACCGAGATGAAGAAAGGCGCATAGAAAAGTTAAAAATATAATTTCATTTCCATATTATTTTAAATTTTACACAAGGATTTTAACCAATAAATATAATACGCAATCAATTTATAATTTCAAATCCATATAGTTTTGTGTTTCACAAGGATTTTACCGAATATAAAATTTTCAATTATCACCGTAATAATTCGATATTATATGTAATTGTATGTATATAACGAAATGATGTATATAACCATTTCTATTTCATAAAATCACCACTTGTCAGCAATGCGATTTCCACTCATTTATGTGCGCAACAAAAATAAATATTGCAAAACTTGTTATTTCAAGTTTAAATATATTTTTTTCTGCTCCCTCCCTCCAATAGCCAATATTTGTTTTTTAGTTTTTTGCTTCGAATTTATTTTTGCATTTTGTCTGCGCGGTTTTCTCGTACTTGTATATGTTAACAATAACAAATATGATGGTAGTTAAAATATATAACGTGCCTATGTAATACATAAAATTGAGGAGCAAGGAGTATAGACTACAATATAGTACAATTAAATTTTGTAGTGCGCGCTCTTATTATTCTATTCATTTTGTTTTTGTTATTAGTACCGTATTTTTTTTTTGGTAATAAATTTAAATTTGAAACAAAAGAATCAATCAAATCGTAAAAAATTTTATCAAGTCATAACGAAAAAAAATTCTTTCTTACAATTATAATAGTTTTTTTTTCTTTTTTTGATGTTTTGTGTTGCATAATTAGTGTTTTTTTTAAATGAAAATACAATTATTTCAATATTTAGTTATTAATTGTTGTATTTATATAGTATTTTGTGGTTTTCTTTTCGTGGCGTAATATTGTACGACGCCACAAAAATTATCTCCATGCGTATGTGATTTTTTTTTTTTTTTCTATTGAAGATTGACGATATTTTTGGTGAGTTTTATTTTTTCGTACATTTTTTATCAAATAAATAAAATTCCATTGTCTTTTAATTTAAAAGTATTATTAAAACATTCCTCAAGATAAAACACATGTCTCCTATTTATTAATAATGGTGTACAGTATGCACTTTAAATAACTCTGGTAACATTATTTGTTTGTAAAGGAATGCAGTGAAATGATTTTAAATAAAACAGAAAAAATAAAATAAAAATAATATTTGATAATAAAGCTAATAAAATAATTGCATTCAGTTAGAGAATTTTATATTAACAATTTATTATTGGTTAGGTTAATGGGTATAACTTTCTTTTTTTTTTATATTTATTTGTGCGCATGATAGGCTATTTACTTTTTATACACAATTTACGTTTTACCTATATATTGTTTTATTTCAATACATTTCTTTTATGATTATAATCCTGCGATAATATTAAATGTTCGTTTATTGAAGTTGCGCACATAGCATTCCATTTACATATGTGAACATTTATTATTGTGAATAATTTAATTCTTTTATGCGCATAATTTATTGATAATTGTGACTGAATATTATTGTTTATATTTATTATAATTGTTATCTATTGTAACTATATATTTGTGTGTAATTTAATTATAAAAGAAGAGGTTATAATCAGTATTATAATTAAATAAAACCCATACGCAAATTTTGTTAAGGTAAGGTAAGGTACTCCACATGGCAGTACAAAAAACAATTGACCATTTGGTCTGCAATTATCGAAAAGCATATGTTTCTTTATTGTTTCATTATTTTATACAAGTATTTAGTCCATAAATAGTGTATGGAGACATTATTAATCTTTGAGTAGTGTCCAACACCATATATTCCAAGATATCCGTATTGCTTCCATGACGGTGTAATTTCAAAGGGATAAAAATTTTGTATGCTGCTTTTCCGCAATTTATATCCTGTTTTTCTTTTCCTATTACCGTATAGTCTCAGTCTGCGTACAACAATTTTAAATTCATATATTCTAGCAAATATCTTGTACTTACAAAATCTTATAAATAAATAAATTATTGTATTTTGTCGCTGTATGTAAATATGTTAGTACAAATGTTTTTATTATAATTCTCTGTTTTGCTGCGCATATCAGATTTGTTCTTGAATACAATGCGCTCGTAACAGCAAAAAAAAAAATTTTATAAAGTATATAAGAAAAATGAAAAAATAAACCCGTCTGTTAAATTTTTTCTTATTTATTTTTTTTTTTTATCGTTTTTCATGTATATTATATTTTTTACATATACTTTACTTATTGTTGTTAATTCGTTACGAATTAATTAAAAAAACAAAAGCATTATTATAATTATAAAATAACAACAACAACTATAACAACAACAACAAAAAAATTAAAATAATAATAATAAATACAATTTTTTCTGCTTTATTTTTAAAGATTATTTTTTTGATTTGTTTAGACATATTTAATTTTGGTTGAATAATTAATTATTATATTTATTATACACTTTTTACATTAAAAATACTATACAATAAATTGTAATTTAATTAACCCTTGCATAGTCTCTTGACCTATACCATTATTTAAAAATATATAAATATATAATACAGTGAATTCACGATTATATATACTATGCATTACAAGATTTTTTTTAACTGATGTGGTGTAGTACAGAGAGTTTTTCTCGAAGCTGTGTTAGAGGTACCAGTAAATTTTCATTCAAAATATAACAATTGATTGCTATTCTTCTTATGCTCTATTTAGAATGCCTGCAGTTTCTTTCGTATTTGTCCATTGAAACGAAACCTATATAATATGGCACAGTCAAATAAAAAACAAATCAATAATCAAATAATTAATAGATTAAATTAATTGGAAATAAAAGCACAATTATTATACAATATTAAGGCAAATGTTAATGTTTTACACATGGTTAAATTAATATCTAAGGCAATAAATTATCGAAAAACACTTTGCAGGTGCCTATGCCTATGTTGTGAACATTAATAAATGATGAGATATTGATTAAAGTGGATAAAAAAAATAGGTATATATAATATTTATTATACCGTTTCCTATATGGGCGAGATAATATATTTTAAAATACGTCTCCTCAATTTTATTGGTTTTGTTAACAAGAAGAAATCCATTGCGTATACAAATTTATGAAATGTATACGATGCAAAAAACAAACAATAATGATAAAATTATGGGAAAAAATATTATAATAAATAAAATTCTTTCATTCATTTAATGAAATGATTACAAAAATCACTTTCAAAACAACTGAAAATATGATAATATTACACATATTCACATACACATACACATTAAGCTAATTATAATAATTTAATAATAATACGAGTATAGTAAAAAAAAAAAATCAATTTTATTTTCTTGTAATTTATATTTAAAACAAAACTAATCTATTCACTTGAAATTTTTGTTCCCATTATTATTTTTAATGAATTCAAACGATAGTTTGTTATATTTAATTTACTTGTACATATACGTAATAAAAACTAATAACAAAATATGATATTTTATGGATATGGATAGAGCATAGATCGATTTGAAAAAAAAAAACTACTGGGTATTTATAGATACATGGAAATATGAAATTATATTTATGTTCTTAGATGTACAATATATACTCGATTACATATAGATTTAACAAGATCTCACAGTAAGGGGTATCGTTATATATTTTTGGGAATATTATATAGATACTGGTCTGTCTGTATGTGTTTGAATAATTCTATACATAAGAAAAATATCAAATAAAATCCCTATAAGTATCTCAATATATATATAAAGTAACACATATAATTATTTGTATATTATATTTAGTCTCCCTGCGGTTAATTGATTTAACAATAAAAAATATATTATAACTAAATATTGTTATGCTTTTATGTATATTTAATATTTTTCGGTAAAAATAACCATAGATAAGTGTACAAAAGAATTGTATTATAGCATACTTTACGTTTACATATATTAAACAGTATATATGTACAATATAAAGCATCATCATCACAGTAGCATATCTCATGAGAATTAAGTCTAATCAATGTTAAGATAATTTTATGTAATCATTGGTTAAATCCATTTAAGCATTATATTTGTTATGGATTTTATGGTTTAAAATTATAATAATAGCACATGTTGAGAAAATTTTATGTGAAATAATGTTTTAAATTTATATACCATTTTTATGTCTATGTGTTTTTCGATTTTGATTAAAAAATATTCATTTGGAAATTTTTTTTTATCGTATTTTAAATATTATATACAAAAATCAAAATTATATACAATATATGTGAACGTTCACAATTTGATTTCATTTAAATTATTTGTATAATTATATATAGACCCGTTGAAATGTGTTCACGATATAGGAAGGACTTATACACTTATATTTTAATATTTGTTCTTGATGAATTTCACCTTGTACACAGCTTGTATAGTTGAAAGTGTACACTAAAATTTTTACAAAATCCAAAGATATCGTCAATGCTATTTTGTTGTTAGTAACCGACGGGTCTTTAATAAATTAAATAATTTTAGCACCATTTAATTTCATGACATACAAAATACATCTATTATATACGCGGCAACAGTAAATATGTTACAATATATATTTAATATTCATAATTTTCTAACATATATGTAACTTTTATATTTCCAATAAAAATAATATAATGTTTGCACTCTGATTTCAATATTATTATATACCAAATAAATAAATAAGATCGCAATTAAATAAATTATATGATGATGATTTAATTTTTTTTTTTTTTTGTATTCATTCTGAAAACATCAATCAAAAAATTATATTTTAATATAATTTAAAAACGAAAAAAAAAACATAATAATAATTATTATTCATAAAAATGTATTAACTTTTAAAAATCATATATTTTATTATTATTATTATTATGTTATGTATTATATATTTATTTTCATATATATATTATAATATGGTCAATGGACTGGACTGCTGTGATGTGAATAATAATAATAATAATAATAATATAAATTATATTAAAATTACTATATATTTATACTTACGTATAATTATAGGCTATGGCCAATTTAAAGTATAGCACGTGTATTTTTGAAATAATAATTAGATAATAATTCTATATGTAATCTATTATTATTATTATTATTGTATTGTATACAAAATATTGTAAAATTAGATATACAAATTAATAATTGCTGTTGAAAGTTGTTTTTCGATTAAAAACTACTGAAAATTTGTTAGAAAAATAAAAAAAAACATATAGATAAATACACTAATTGTACATAAATTCATATATGTGGCATTGTGATTAAAGAATTAAAAATTTCTCTTTAACAGAGCTGTCGAAAATTTTTATATAAAAACATTAATTTGTGTATACAAAGTGTAAAATGTTGCAGCCATAGACCATTTCGTATAAAATTTACTGTATTTGAATTTGATATTTTTATTTTAGCTAAACTATATGTATTTTATAAATATAATTTATTTAAATAACATAAAGTTATATTAATGAATCTTTTCCATATATATATTTATTATGTAGCTCTGCATATAATAAAAGCAACGCTAATTTTCAATTGTCTATAAATCATATTAAATATAATGTTTTATATATTCACGCATATAACAAAATCATTGAAATTTTATAATTAAATTAATTTACATTTTACTTCGTTTATTTCCTAATACCCTGACGGCATACAATATCATAAGTAGATGAATATTCGAATATTACTATACATATCCATAATATCCATAGTATCTTAAATATTTAAAAATTATCTATGCACTTGTTTAACATTACATTTATATGTATAACCGTATATTTATTCACTGTGAATAATATTTATAGTTCTCACATTTATAATAATAATAATAATAATAATAATAATAATAATAATAATAATAAAATTAATAATTTATAAATATGATAAGTATTTCATTTAAAATTGTAATTATTTTTAACTGATTATAAATAATATTATGTACAATAAGTAATATCATTAAATTTTCGTTCATATACAATTATGAATATATGTACGAGTACAAATTCAATATATCTATATTTTTCTATTGGTCCTTTACACATTAATAATTTATTTCCAATTAGCAATATATCTCCTCATGAATAATAAGAATTATATATTGTATTAAATATATATATTTACGTACATACATACCATTATAATGCATATAAATAAATATATGTAATTTTATTTTATTTTCATCATTTTTGTTTTATTTGTAAGACAATAACTTATTTACATAATCGCATAAATGTGCAATACATACATAAACTTATCATTTATTGCATATATGCATTTTATATATATAAATTGTATTTATATACGAATATATATTAGTTATCATTTATTTTAATTATTAACAATGTCTTATGTAATATATCCCTGCAGGACAGAGAAATGGTTCAACTACTAGTAGAACAACTAGTTACAAAGTAAATAGTACTGGTTCCACGCTAAACCCTTTTTACGTGTTGCGAACTGTTTCTTTTAACATTGAGATGTTCTACGAAAATAAAATTGTCCTCTTCTGCATTAGTTTTCAACTAGTTGAAGTACTAGTTAATTTGTAACCAATTCCTGTTCAAATGTAAACACTTAAGTTCTAGTACTAGTTCTTCTGCATCTACTTACTGAAACGGTTAATTTTAATTTGAATTATATTATGTGTTCTTTCACCAGTACTTTAACTAGTTCTTTTTTTTTAAAAAGATTGTATTTAATTTTAAAAAAAAATCGTAGACAATATATTTTAATATAATTTAATATTTATTATGATTTTAATACAAAATAATAATTTACTTTATATTTAAAAAATATTATAAATTATTGCAACTGGTGCTTCATAGTTTATCACCGTTTTCTTAATGTACATCAGCTCCATTTTAATTTTACGTGCTACATCTAAGTTTTCCTCGCGTAAACTAAAACGGAATTCTTTAAAATATTTACGGAATGGTTTATTCCTAATATACCACCAATCGATTAATTTCTCTTCAAAAGATATTTTTGGTTTCGTTTTCCAAAATATCCATATTGTTGGAGCAATATTCCTCCACAAAGTTCTCGATAGATACAATGTGCATACCTTCTTCTATTGTACTAAAATTGTTAATAAAACGCAATTCTTCGAAACATTTACGGAATATGATTTATTCCTAATATACCAATCGATTAATTTCTCTTCAAAAGATATTTTTGGTAGCGCTTTGTTTTCCAAAATATCCATATTGTTGGAACAATATTCCGCCACAAAGTTCTCGATAGATACAATGTGCAAATCTTTTGCTACTGTACTAAAATTGTTCGATATTTGGGATGGTAATTTACTTCTTTTTCACTTCACAATCACAATACGTGTTTTTAATATGAAATTCATTACACTATTAAAAATAAAATCAAAACATTGTCTAAAAACAGCACATAAATTTCTTTATATAAATATAACAGTTCAAAAACGTTTTTGTTTCTCTTCGTTTCGTCATGTATTTGTATTATTGTGTATTTAAAATTGTTGCTATTTGCATAACTTTAGTAATATAGTTCTGTAACTAGTTCTTTTTACACTAGTTGAAATGTAGTTTTTATACGGAACTAGTTTCAACATTTACTGCAGGGATATGTTACAAGTATTTTTTATATACATATAGTACAATATTCATTTTTATGTATAGTTTATGATGTTGTAAAGTGCAACATTTCAGTAAATAAAATATATGTTGCGCGCATAATATGCACACAGAAAATAAAAAATTTGATTTAACCTTTTGATGCAAAAATTATGAAATTTATAAAAAGACCACGACGCACGTTCTTAAACCAAATGAAAAATCTTTTTAAATTAAAAAACATTATTAAAATAAAATCGGATTTCTTTTAAATTTGCTAGCACTAAATATTTATAATTTTTAAATTTATTATTCCAAAATATACAATTTGTTTGGTAATAGTTATTTTTTCTGTGTGTACAAAAATTATAATGTGATATTTTTTAGCGTTTTTTTGTTTATCAATTTATATGTTCATTTAATATACATTATTTCATGAAACATTTTTTGTATTTTGTGTACTCCAGTACTTATAATACCCATATAAAAATATACCGACTTGTGCAAAAGTGATTGTTAAAAGTTTAATTACCAATATTTATGTATGAGAAGAAACTTTCAGTTTCTATTTTTTATTTTGATAATTTCTCAACTATGTAAATTATATATATATCATAAAACAAGACTATATTTATATAAAATTAATCGAATAATATAAATCATGTTTAATTTATTAATGCCTTATAATTTTACAAAAAAATACAAAATATTTGTTGATGTATTTATGAAAAAAATGCGATAATGATTTTCCGATGCGTGAACTTGTTTTAAATGTATTGTCATTTCAGCACGTTAATATTATTTGATACTATTTTTATAAATAGCATTGCTTTAAATTAGCTTTTTCATTCGTAGTTTTAAAAGTTATTTATTGAGTAATTAGAATAATTTAAAAAAAGTCAAATGATTTATGTTCCAAATATTCAACCTAATCTTATTATGTTTATTGATTTTGCATATGAAGAAATTTATAAATTTACCTGATTAAGTTATTAATTTATATTTGTTGTGCTGAAACGAAATATTGAACATGGATTTATCAAGATTTTCGCCGATATAATGTGTGTAAAAATTTGATAAATGATACATCTTCGCGTAACATAAACATTTGTTTATGAAAAATTCATTTTTACGTTATTACCAACACTAAACACTTGTCGTCTGAATCGTTGAATGAACTATCGTGCTAATATTCTATATATATATATAAAATTGTTATCATCTTTAAATATTAATTGGTTTTACCAAATGTCATAATTCAAATTCTCATAATAATTATGTGTACAGTAAAAATGTGTATGTTGTGTTATGCTGCTGTAAAACGCATATAAAGTAATAATGTATGATACATTTTATAAAAACTAAATTTTCTATTTTATTTTTCAATAGTTTTTTAAATCTCATGAATAAGTGCATTCATTATTTTATAATTTATTTTATTATAATGTTTTTTTTTCAACTTCATATATATATCCCGGAAACACAAATATACTTGCGTATACGTATTATTTATAAATATATATATACATTTATTAAGTCCTTTGATATATCCTCAAAGATGCCGATGGTATATTTACACCTAATAAAAATGTATAAAAATAATACGAAAAGAAAATCTAAATCATCTATGCCATTAACTTTTTTTTTTTTTCCTTTGTTTTATTAAGTCTAAACGTATAATAAGTATATGTTTTTCATAAAAAAAATTATGTACATACAATATTTATAATTATATACATCTTCATTTACTTTATGTATAATATATATTATGTTAAAGATAATGCACAATTTAAAATGAAATTAAACTTATATTGTAGATACTCGTATATGTAATTCACTGTATCTTTGCGTACAGCATATGCATAATATAATATAATAAATAAAGTTATAGTCTTTATACGTTCGGTCGGTTGATGCGGCGATAAATGTGTTGTTTATATAATTAGATTTTTTGAAGCACTAATTTGGAAGCTTTCTTCTTTCTATGCTATAAGTAATATATATTTTCCTAACTCACATATATTAATAAACATACGTTATATGAATATAAAATGTGTGCTACTACACCACATCATCAATATATTTTATATAATATCACTAAATTTTTATTAATTGCAAAAAAATGTTTAATTATACATTATTTAATTCTTTATATTTCTTTCTTCGAATGCGATTGATAAATGATAAGCAATTAACTTAATTGAATCCATTTACGCAGCAACAATATTCTATGGTGTATTTTTTGTTTAGATCTTTTTTGCGAAATTATGATGCAATATGTATAATATGTTTTTGTATGTTAATTATTATTATAATTATTATTCATAATTGCACTCGTGTATACTTTTATACTATTTGTACTAATATATAATTTATGTATGAAGAAGGAAAAATATTATATATTGTACATATATTTGGTGAACAAAAACTAAATTAATCTGTATAAATATATAGTGAACAAATTATTATTAATCTTTTAATGGTGCATTCATAAAAACATATATCTAAATGGAGGATTCTTATTGTAATGAACAATTTTGTAAATATTTTACAATACACATAAAAGTAATATTAATTATAATATAATATTGAACATAATAATGATTACTAAATTACTTCATTTATTGCTATATGCGCCTATGTGGTGGTTTGTGTTACGTTGTGTCAATATGTTATAATAATAATAGTAATAATAATAATATATTAGTAATAAAAATGATTATGGTGCCTATATTTTATTATCTAGTACATGAAAAAATGTTTTTTTATTATAATAATTATTTATAGGGTAAACCTGAAAACCCTTCTGTATACATAGGCTACTCTAGACATAAATTAATTTCGCGTCATAGAAAATTAGAAAATTAACTTATACACATTCAAAACTTCTTCCAATTTAATATTTATATGCGCTATTATTTTTGTATTTCGAAATTTTCTGACTATGCAATGGTACATGAAAATTATACGTTAATTATTTATCTATAAATACCAATTGGAAAAGTTTTCTTCTATAAAATGCACAGCTTAAGAATTTGTCTTTTATAGGCTCGAAAATGATTTCTTGAAATATAACTCAAAATATTCAAAATATGGCGTAGAGTTTCTGCGGATGTACCCTATATTAACAACAAAAAAAAATATAATAGACAAATAAAATTCATAAAAATAATTATTTTTGCCCTAAAGTTATTTAATTTGTTTACGTTATAAATAATCTGCATATATTTAAATTATAAATTCATGTCATTTTTCCATGTTTGAACAATAAAAGTAATTCAATTTTTAATATATATATGTGATTGAAATTGTTGATTTCTAAATATTTATTAAATATATTGTATCTATTCTTATGAAATCAATTGTCGCACCAGTCATTATAGGCGAACAATTTTTTTTCTTCATATAGTATTAATTTAAAAAATTATCACAACAAAAAACGAGCGTCGTGCTTATTTTGTATTAATATTACATTAATTAATTGTTTATTTAAATCAAAGTTTTGTCGCCAATTTACTGCTGTGTTCAACATTGTACATGTCTGTACATCAATAATGTGTCCTGCTTCTTTGTAAATTTAAATTTAAATTATTAATCCAACAATTAAAATATAATATAAAAAATAATATCTACACCCAAATCTTATTTTCTTATACAATATAATTTAATATCTTAATGTATGGTATTCATTTATAGTACGAATATATTTATTGCATGTTTTAACATTAAATTAATTGTATAAAGATAAACATTAATAAATTAATTTGTTCATAATAAAAACGTACTTTGTATATATATTTAGCATGCCCCGTACGTACTCGTAATGAAAACAATTTATATAAAATTAATAAATTTCATTATGTACAATATTTAATTTTTATAAATAACACAATTTTTATTATTATTAAGTGAAATTTAAATTTTCTTATATTATTATACCCACGCGGCTTCTATATATAATACGATTATTGTGTGCATAATGTTAAATATAATATAAAATATGATTTTATATAAATAATGAAGATATTTTTATATATTATTAATTTTTTTTATATTCATAATACATTTCAATATATGAGCCCTATACGAATTTTACATTATATTCTCATATATATAATTTGTTGTAGGATATTTTGAATAATAATTTGCCAAATTAAAGATTATAAGTTAATAAATTGTATCGAAAGCGTTGTTTTCTGCGTCTCTGTGTGTGTATATATATATATTCCCAGTGGGATCGGTATGTAATATGATAATATCGATGATTCGTCTACCTACTTCTACTCAGCACTACTTCATTCCTGCAATACTTTCTAGATTGCTTTTGTGCAGAGATGTCATTGGTGGTAAGTACTTATTCTCTAGATAAGTTGTTCATGGGTTCGGAATGGGTGGATTTTTCTTGGTTGTGCGGAATGGATGAACTTTTCATTTGTTCGGAATGGACCATTTTTTCACGCGTTCTGGATGGATTACTTTTTCACGCATGCATTAAATAAGTATTTTTGTAAAATTTCTTCAAAAATGTTAAATGAGAAATAACCGAATTGCTAGGTGGCTAGAAACTGACACAGAAAATTATTCTGCCCATAAAAATTATGCAGAATTTTTCTATACCAACTATTCTTTTAATCCAATGTAATAAATATATTTTTTTGTAGAATTTCATTGGAATTGAATGATCTGAACAAGTGATAATCTGATAGAGAAAAAAAAACGTTGTTTACACTTTTTGCTAGTACAACTTTGGTTTTTATAAGCCCGCACATTCCACAAGCCGTATTTACAATTTGTCTGTTTCTTTGCGGATTAATAAAATCCATTTTTTTTCTGTTATACGGACTTCGTAATTTGCACCACCACAATATTACATCAACGAAGTGTCGTATATTTGACAACAACCGCAAAACGTAATTTAATGAAATGCTTTCATTATTTTGGGGGGAAAATTTTGATACGAAAGAGAGAATTTTTTATGGCCGCACAACAGTTCGCAACTATAAAAACAGTTCACATATAAAATAAGAATAACCATTTTCGACATTCAAAAACCAAAGCTTTAACCAATACGAAACACAAACTGAATGATGAAGTGATAGTTATTTAGTGAATACGTTCACTAAAAAATTTTCAGCCGAAACCGACATCGAAATAATCGATCGTTTCATATTTCTACACCTATACAATAGTATAAACATATTTTTATTTATTAACCAACAAACACATCAATTTTCAATTATTTACAAAATGATAAAAACACTGCACCACTACGTACCACTGATGGTGTGTGGGATAAATAAATATATAAACGCACATAAATACTTTCGGATACTTAAACTAACTTAAACTATAGTTTTATACTAAAATTGTAAAAATTACAAATTTTTATTATATATGTTATTTTGATGCCTTGCAGTGGAATTATAAACATGAATAGTTAAAAATTATCAGTATTTTATGAATTTATGATTGAAATTAAATTTTTTATTAATATTTCTTCATAACAATATTATTCCACACAGTTCTTACAAAATTTAAGCATATTTCAAACTGGATAAAATGCGTTTGAAATTATTCTAAGATAAAATATTAGATAAAAATATTGAAAATATATGATTTTCTAAAAAAAAAGGGAAGTGAACGTTACCCACAAAGTTTTTCCCGGATTTAAGCATAGTTCAAGCTGGATAAAATGTGTTTAAAATAATTCAAAGATAAAATATTAAAGAAAAATATTGAAAATTTTTTTTTTTTTTTTCTAGAAAAAAATAGTAAGTGAACTTTACTAGGGATTCGATTATTGTCTCACGCTCAGTTGGGTTGCTCAACAGTTATTCCTTTCCCCATTATAAGTAATTTAGAAAAATTATAATTTTTAAAATTATTCAACATTATCAGTATAATAATAAAAAACAAATTTTAACCTAAATACAATTACTGTTCACTTTAAAAAATGTTAATGACTTAATTATATGATCAGTGTGATATTATACTCTTTAAATTTAATACTCATGGGTTCGGAATGGGTGAATTGTTCATGTGTGTACAGAACAAATTCAACAAATTCACTGCTGAAATTATTAATGAAATTAGAAATACTTATATAAATTCACAGATAAATTGATCGATAAATTCTTTGGTGAATATTTTGATGAATTCATTCATAAAATTGGAAGTATTTACAAAAAAGTCCCACTGGGTTGTTTATAGAAATAAAAATGTTTTAAATGGAAAACTTATTATATTACTTATACATTTATAATCTCATTTTCAATGTGTAATATATACCACAAAAATTTATATATATAAATTTACGTGTTACATTAACTTTTATTTATATAGTTTTTTTTTTAATTTAAATTTTTAAGTATAATATGTGCGATATTGTGTGTCATCGTAAAGAAGTCGTACATTTAATTTTATTATATCTCTACAACACGGTAATATTTATTTTATATGCAAGTTTAATTATTACACTAGTATTATTGTTATTAATTTTTTAAAATATTAAATAATAAAAACAGACATCTTGTGAAATTAATGTTTATTTATTTTGACTTGATGTATTGTACAATATAAATAAATTTAACTATATAATATGTAAATATATACATCACCAGTTGAAAATGTTAATTTTTATTATACGTTGGATTTGTGCATTATTATATTTAGTGACATATTATTTTTTGTTGTTGTTCTGATCAATACCGTACAGAATGAAAATAATTTTAGTCAATTATCAAATGTGAAACGCTATATGAAAACAAATGGTTGTGTTCAGTGATTGAATGGTGCAGTGGTTAGGGCAGATATGGCAGTCAATGCAAACTTTTATGAATATGTTGTTGGACGCTATTCATGCAGGGTTTAAAAATAAATCCACCGTATTTGTCGTTTGATTTTATATCACCGAAATATTTAAACAAAAAAAAATAACGATGTAGTGTTTCTAAATTTAAAGACGCACAATTAAGCTTATGCTCTTTAAAAACATTAGGATATCTTTGAGAATTATAGATGTGGATATACCATATAATCTAAATATAGATAATTTATAGTTGTGACTATATGTTGACACATAATTAATATGAAAATCGCATAATGAGAGATCGTGAAAGTGTCAGTTCAAATATAAACCATTTTTTTTACCATATAAGCAGTATCTCTATATTATACAAAATTTATTATAAATTCGCTTTATATATATGTTTTTTTATATTATACGTACGTTATTTGTATATATATTTTGTATATTGTATATATAATGCAAAGATTTTGATATTAGTATCCAATATAAGATAAATAAAAAATAACAAGAAATACACAATGTTAAATGATTTTTGATATGATTGTATAATCTTTGACCGAAACATTAATATGTGTGTGTGTGTGTGTATAGAGAATTAGAAGAATATACAACATATAAATATGAAGAAACAATCGAATATCGTTCGATAAATTATATATTTTTTCAGATTCATATTTTAAGAACAAATGTGGGTGTGTCTGCCGCATATAGAATTTCATGTCAGACACACATATATCGTATATAATAATAATTATTATTATTATTATATTGGTGGTACTGCACGTATTTTTGTAGCAATGTACCGTGAGAATGATTTTATTTTTATAATAATATAAATAATCATCTAAGCAATCCATCCATTTATTTAATATATTATAATAGATATTATATTGTTATTGGCCGATCATACAAAATATGCGAATAAGAATATAAACTATATATATATACTATTGAATTACAACCCCCATTCATTTTATGGGTTTTGGAACACACACAAGTTATCAATTAAGTAAATAAAGAATTTACTTCCTAATAAGTTTTGATGACAATTTAGCTATCAAAAAATAACTGCGTGTGCTGAACATTAAAATAACGAACTTCATATATCATTTATATGCAATAAAGTATTTATTTATCTTTTTAGTTCAGTTACCGATACTTACATCTAATGAGTTATCTATAGTTGTACAAAATTGAACACCTTCTAATATTTCTTCTTAATCTGCACAAATCGAAAAAAATTATTATATTAAGTTGATATTGTCTTGGTTTTTTTTTTTTTCGCCGCACCATATCTAGCTAATTTAAATATTTCCGAACGATTTAATAAATGTTTTCTTATGGTCGCGTCGGTCATATATACAATAAAATAAAATCTTATTAATATGCTATATATAATTTTTATTCATTGTGAATCAATCAGTAATGCACACTTAATTTAAAATTTTCCATTTATTATTGACATATATACACTCTTTGTCCGAAAAATAACCGAAATGATTTTTTAATATAACGATTTTGATGGTTGATTTCTGTATTGGTAAAATTTAATGACATTTCCTACAGTACCGGAGAAATTACAACGCAGTGACAGCAGTTTTTGTTGATCCATCGAAAAATTGTATATAAAATATTTACAAAGAAACCGCAGAATATAAATGTTGTTTTAAAATTGCTACCATCGAAATGTTTAATATTAATAAATTTTTTTTCATCCAAACCCAAAGTTTTTAAGTGGATGGATAATATTTCGAATAAATAAATTACACAATTGTTTACTTTTTTTCTTAATTCATTCTCGATTATTTTTCGGACATAAATTATATTAATTTTAATAATACATAACAATTCAATACACTATACAACTAAATTCTAATATAAATATATATATTTATTATTTTTCATTAAATCAATTTGTTTTTCTCGATTTTATTATTTATACAGCAAAAAAAAAACATATGTTGTTTTCAATTAATCTATGGTTCATTAATAGAGTTCAATCGATGAAAATGAATTAGATAAGGAACATATTTTCAAAATACAGATTATAATAATATTATATACATTTAAAAATTATTTTATATATAATGTACGCGTTATAATAATAACACATATATATAACTATAAAATACGTATCTATATATATATTGTTATAATAATGTAAGATGAGCTCACCCAAAGCGAAATCATTGATCATTTTTATAATATATATATATCTACCTATAAAAATAATTTACAATTATATTACAATGTATAGTATTGATGAGAAGAGAATATTATATATATAAATATGTTATATAGTGTACCGGCGCGATCAATGTGGATATTATAATGTATCACTGTGAGATTTTTGATTGTTTTAATATATAGTATTTTTTTTTTCACTTCTAAATTCCATCGGTAAATTTGTGGTTAAGCTTTGAAATTATTATTATTATTATTATTATTATGATTATTATTATTTTTGATTTCATATATGATTTACTTAAAATATTTTCTCTATATATATATATATATATGCTATACAACACACTTGTAAATTATATATATACGAACATACATTTATGTGTGTTTATACACCTCAATATTACCTGTATGTGCATATATATGTTATTATAATAATAGAATATAGATTCTAATATGAATATTATATATATATATGCGTAAAAAAATATATACCATATATACTTATGTACCTGTTTGATACTGTAACAAACATATGTACTCTAGTGTGTACCACAATATATATATTGTAATATAAATAAGCATATGGCGGCTGCTTTTATGCGCAAACATTTGAAGCAATTTAAAATTAAAACTAATATTATATATGAACGGTCACAGTAGTTATTACATTAAAATTAAATTAGAATTGTGTGATAATTATTTTCTGAAGATTGCATATGTAGCAATTTGAATGAATTGAAAGATTTAAAGTGTATGTTTTTTGTTTTTTTTTTTTTTAATATTCAAAGAATTATAAAAATATAAAGAATAAGTGTCTGTGTATATCATAAATATATGCGGATATATACCATACCATACAATAGTATAAAAAAATTAAGTATTATAACTTTTTTGAATATTATTTTTATAAATGTACTCAATAATAATAGTAGAAAAAAAAAAACCATTCAGTTAGTGAGAAATTATTTTTCTAAAAAATAGCTTATATCAAACACATCACATATACATAATATAATTTAATATAATATATAAGATGTGTATAACTATATCTGTATCTATATATACACACATCATACACTATGGTATATACACTGTTTAAATACCATATATTGTATAATAAATTTGTGACTACCTACATATAATTTATAAAAATTTATTTAAAATAAACTAATTGAATTTCATGATATGAATAAGTTTGAAATTTGTTCATTGGACATGTATTACATTAATACAATATACAATATATCAATATATTAGTTTAGTAGAGATGTGGCTGTGCTTATATAAAAATTTACTGGTCATTAATCATAATTAATTTTACTTTTTAATCGCATATAATTTATATATTTATAAGTAAATTATGATTTCAAGAGGGATTTACATATTATTTATATATTAAATATATATATATATATTAGTTTAGTTTTTATTTTCATGTTGTTTAATTGCTGTTATATAATCATTAAATTCATAACTTCTATGTGAATTGAATAGTATGAATAAAACATTAACTCTGCACAGATGATTGTTTCTTTATTTAAATTATTCTGTCATCCTATGTATACTATGTGTAATATGTCGATATCATTTCAAAGTCACTTGTATTCGCACACTTTTTTTACAGCATAACCAATTCAAATTATTTTTTCATTGTCACTTATTACTATAATTATTATTTAATCAACAATTACTATTTTTTTTATTCCGTTTCTAAAATCATTTGTATTTAATGATCAATATATATTTATTTATTTTAATGATACATCGCTCGATGTAAATTGAACTAGATAAATATTTCCTTATAATAATGACATTATGGAAAACTACAAATTACAAATATTTAATAATATTATTAGTAAAAAGAACAACAGTGAAATGAAATCATATTATTATTATTATTATTATTATTATTATTATTATTATTATTACAGACCTCCCAAGTAAATAAAAAAAAAACTTAATGATCATATAATTTACACACTAATTCGCAAAATATTTGATCCCTTATTTGTAATTATTATTTTATTTTAATATCTTTATTATTATAATATTATTTATTTACAATATATAATTGTATACGGAAATACAATATATATTGTAAATAACAATTGTATTTTTGAGGATATCACTATATAATATAATATAAAAGTTGATTTTAATATGAAATCATCAATCTTCTTAACCTATCCACTATTTCCTATATTATGGTAAAAAAAATAAAAAATACAAACCAAAGACAATAAAAAATACTAATATCAATTAAATTATATAAGTTATATTTATATATGTGAGACAAATTACTACAAATTATATAACAAAAATAATACTTCCTTTTAATATGCCAAATATACCATATCTCTATATAGAAAATACTAACGCACATGGCCAAAACAAAAAAAAGGTGTATCTTATATATTGTAGATACAATATTTGTATATATTTTGAAAAAGATCAAAGTCGGGTATAACACTTAATAATAACGGACCGTATATTTTGTGTATTATTTTAGTTAGTTGTCTTATATATAAATAAGTATATATAGACCTCACATGATGATGCTGGTTGGAATTAAATATAGTTATATATATTGGTAGTATACATAAAATTGTATGATATGCGATGGCGCGATGCAATATAATGATAATATATATAATATATAATAAAAATAAGAAAAAACTAAATAAAATTATTAATTTTAATGCCATCGAACGGGGAGATGGACCCATCGAGCGTATATAAAAAAATAAAAAAACTATAACATTTTGTCATTTTTTTTTGTAAAACAATAATGAATTTTCATTTCATATTTCTACAAAAAAATACATTTACATATGCATAAATTGCATTAAATATTAATATTAAAATTATATAGCAGATACTTAAATGTCGTGTAAGAATACCTATTAAAAAACCATAAAATTGCATACAACAGATTTTGCATTTTAATTTTAATGTAATTTATTTTTTTTATATACATAAAATACTTATGTATAAAATTGATGTATTTTATTAGTGATTTTTTTTTCTTTGTTTATTATGTTGATTAAAATCTTTTCAATTAAAGTCATTATTTTAATTATATATACAATATATGGAATATAATAAAAAAATTTAATAATCAAAACTTATGTACTGGTTTATATATATAGGGTGATTTAAATTGCTGATACATCAAAATGAACCACTAAATTAAAATTTAATTATATTTATACAATAATTGTATCGCTGCTAAGTTAATTTTATATAAATTTTAAATCACACTCTGTATATGGACAAAACATTTTAAACTCATTTGACTCTTATTTTTTTTATATGCTGATGATGGGTATAAAAATATATTTTTATTATTATTTTATTTGTTTTAAATTATATATATAAATATGTGGAAAAATTGGTATACAATGAATTGTTATAATTTTCTAAATAAATTATTATTAATATAATTGTTTGTACCACCAAATACACGCGTCATAAATTTACTTCCAATTGAATTTGGTGTTAATGGACATCGTACATAACATGGTTTTTTTATACGTATGGCGCAGCATGTCATCTGTTATACATTTCTATGCAATCGCCATCGACGCATTTCCGCGGCACTGTTTTTTGCAATAATTTAATGAAGAGAAATTTCCACCAAATGCGCTGTTTTTTTACGCAAAAAAATTATATTGTTTAGCTGCTATTCAATGTGATACAAATAATCAACAAATGTCAAATACTAAATAAATATTAATAAAATATGCGGACGTGTGGCTCAGTGGTTGGAGCGTAAATTAAATACCGGTACGTGGGAAATTTTTTATCTGTTTCAATATCCCTTGAAATATCTAAATAAATACTGACAATTAATGAATTAATTAAAAGATAAATTTTTATTTCAAAATAGTTGTCAAAACGGTGCAATACTCTTGCTTGACAGAATGTTAAGAATTAATAAATTAATGAATAAATTTTATCTATATATATATAAATTTAATTTAAATTAGATTATATTTAACTTAATTATTTATTTTACCGCATATCTACATTTTGCATCAATCTATTGATAAAGTTATATATGAAATACAATATTATAAAGAAGCATTGTTTAAGTGAATTAAACTGCATATTATACATATTATTGGTAATGACCAATTAGTTTCTATTATAATAATAGTAGGAAACAATACAAAAACCAATCAATCACATCGATTGCATATATTTATATATTTATTTAATGTACAATATATATCATAGAATATCGATAGTATTGTTCTATATTATATACATTTATAAAATTTCTTAACTTTCATTCAGTTTTCGTCTTTACATACATACATTTCTTTATTAATATATTCTTCTTTGTGAACTTTTACGATGTGAAATTCTTTAGAAATTGTAACTATTGTTTTTATTGTAGTTATTATTATTACTTGCTTGTAAAAACAACATAAATTCTAAATTATTAAATAACTTTAATACTTTAATATATCTAAAATATATAATAAGAATACAAACATTCATATTATTATTACTATAATAACATATAATTTCATTGAATGAATTAAATTAGTGCGTAACAGTTGCTATATACACGATGTTAATCTTAATACACATATTGGTGTACCTGTACACGTATATTTACGTATATATATAATTTTGTAATTGTTTTGATATTCTATTATTATTATTTTAAATTTAAAATTAACTTTTGCTATATTTATATACTCTTCAATCTATGGTATAATGAATTATATGTCTATACGAGATATGAGTAATGCAAATACAAAATATGTAATTGTAATATAATATTGTAAATAATAAATTAACTTTTATTTATTTATTATTTCAATTTCATAAAATTATTTCTATTTAGATGAAATTTTTTTTCTTATTATTATTATATTTATTTTTATTTTATAATACAATTATTATTTAATTTAATTTAAATTCGGTTTTATTTTTTGCGCAATTTAAACCCGCATTTTATTTGATTAGAGAAAGGATAAATAATGATTTTATTGTTTTATTATGTACATGTATGAAGTATATAGTCAGTCACTGTATTTAAATATATATTTATGAAATGAATATATATATATTAATACACTTATAATAAATTATGTGAAAAAATGATAACATAAAAATAATAAATAAATATACTCGGATTGATGAAATATTTAATTTAGTTCAATCGATCGTGCAAAGTTCTAAATCACGATTATAATTTTTTTTTTTTTTATTTGTTGTTTGCCATACGTCGGTCCGGTTACATTATACGTTTGTCTAAATATTTAAACTTAATAAATAACATAAATAACATAAATATTATGTACAATTAAGTAGAATTGAAAGAAAAAAAAATAAATACGTATTATATATGAAGAAGTAATAATAATTTTAAATAACAACAACTTTCAATATTCAATCAAAATAGGTTTTTTTTTTTTATAGAATCAAATTGATAATAATATTATTATATATTGAAATAAAATTACAGGTGTTTATTCTTTTATTCGTTGAGACGTTATATTAAATTATGATATATTTTATATAAATATATATGTGAATTTATTTAAATCAATATATATCGTAACCAATTGAATTCTTTTAAAATAATTACACACAAAAAAATTGTCCAGTAAATAATACGAAATCGCCAATAAATAGTATTTAAACTACAATGTATTCTCAGCCGATGGCGATTTCACTAACATTTATGAATGTTTATTAAATCCTATTTATAAACTGATTTAAATTGAAATATATAAAAAATCATTATTATTATTTATGGAACACTTCTTACGATTTCCTATTATTTGCAGAAAAGCTTTGAAAACTTTATGCGATTTTTTTTTTGGATATTTAAAAATAGTTATTAACGATATTACAATATTTCTTTAAATTGTAGGAAAATATTTCTAATAGATAGAAATACTTTCTTTAAATAATCGTTACATTAAATTATTTTTTGTGCTCTATATGAATTATTTCATAACGATGCCAATTTATTATTGATTAATATGAATATTTTTATAATAATAGTTAGGAAATCGTCGTAACATTTAAAAATATTTTTACTAATTGATGATTAATTTCATATAAAGAGTATAATACTTTCTATAATAAATAAGAAAAGTTCTTTAACAACAAAGAAGTCCATCTTTATATATACTATAATAGTTACAGAAACCTCCTTAGTATTAACAAACTTGTATAATAATAATGAATAATTTGTTGCATTTAATGTAATTTCCTTATTATCTATAGAAACCATGTTTATTATATAATTGCATGATATAGCTTAAAAATAAACCTAATTTGTAATAAGACCATTTGGTTGTTCACCTAAAAAATATTTCTTAATACAGCTGTTACGAATCAATCTAATATGGGTGAATTAAATTTGAAATTCCTTTTTCCTTAGAAAGATTTAAAAATGTCAAAAGTTGACTCTACGTCATTAGTTCACATTTGTATTATTCAAACGTTTCCCATTTTTATATAATTAAAACAACATTTGAACTGCAGAACAGCAAATCTCAAATAAGCTTTTTTAGATTTAAAAAATGTTCTTAAATAATATTAACTATTCATATTTATTCATAGATTATTTAAAGCTCTTAAGTTTTAAGAAACAAATATTAACAATTCTTTCATAATAATTACTAAATGTTTTTTTATACTAGAAATAATATTCCTAGTATTTATGAAAATATTTAATAAAAGTTCATAAATAGTAAGACAGTTCAACGCATAGTAAAAAAATCGTTCCTAAGCGGTGTAAACAAGTGGGTTTTAATAATTACGATCAACATTTTTCTGTGTATTTATATATTTTTTAACTTTATTATAAATTTAGATCATTTTTTATATTTTTATTAAAAATACTAATTCTATGTGTGGTGGCAATTCGGTTATTGTATATGAATTTTATTAATATATCCAAATATAGCATATAGGGTAAGGTATATATTGATTGATGACACTCAATAAGTTTCAATTTAAATGTATTGTTATATAATTTCAAAGAAAAACAAGTGTATTTTGTTGTGGGCAGGAACCGATTTATACACAATGATATAAAAAAATTAATACTTTACTATATATACTATGTGAATGTGAACCCAAAACTATTGTATATATTAACTTCCACAAAATGCTTTAATTCACAAGTTTCAATTAGAAAAATTAGTGTGATAATTTTACGTTATAACTCAGACAGAAGATTCGGCGGAAAATACATATACACGAAACATCCTTCCTCATGTATAGAATGTTACTTTCAGAAATTATACAGATTTAATAAATTAATCAAAATGTTATGGTGGTATTCCATACAAATAGTATCAACAAAAATTTCTATCAATCATTGTATAATCTTTTCATATATGCAAATGGTCGTGCTACAAAATTAAATTCAAGTGTTATTTGCAAGATGTTTATATGTTTTTTTCACTTTATATACAAAACGATAACATACGTATTTTTATTATCACTTCAGTAATCCACTTATAAATCATTTTAATTAATGGAATGACGTTCGGATAACTTTTTTAACATAATGCAGCAAAAATTGTTATTGCTTTCAATCGTCGCAAAACTTAATTGTCTTATTTGTCTGAAATTTTAAATGTGCGCAAGGTTAAAAATAATTTCATTCCGATGATAACAATTATTTTTACCATCACCGTACAAACCTTCCTCTTATATATATTTTATATATATATATATAGTGTATTCGAATTAAAAATTATATTATATTTAAGTTGTTATATTTAAGGATGACTTTTAATTTTCGATAATTTGTTTGAAATAAAAAAAAAAACCCCTTGAGCTAAATTAAGCTAAAATAATAATAACCTAAAAAAAATATAATTGACAAAAAATATATCTCTATAATAAATAACAAAACAATATATAAAATACGATTGCTACTTATCGTATACGTAAAATCAAATAAAAACACCAATCACATTTATAAAATTTAAAAAATATATATTATATATAAATAAAGTAATAATAATAATAAATATATGGATTGTGTGTGTGTGTCTGTTCACAAGGAAATGAATTTAAATCGGTTTTTTTTCCATATTTATTATATAATATTATTATTATTATTATTGTTATTATTGGAAAAAAAACCTAATCAAATTTTTATGTATTACTTAAATTATTATTAGTATTATAACAATTTTTCTGGTTATAAAGTTTGTATTTTTTTTTTTTATTCCATTGTATACTCTCGTTAATCTACAATATATAGCTCATATAACGAACGATACTTAATATTAATAAAACAAAAAGCAAAATTAGGCATTAGAACAACACACAAAAAATTTTATATATAGAAATAGAAACAAATAAATATATAATAAAAATTAGACCTCCATTTGTTATATTTATAATATGTTATACATATATTATTATATAGAATGAAGTTGATGAGATGATGATGGTGGTGGTGGTGATCAAGTTCAATGATAAAAATAAAGAGACCGTTTTTTTTTTTATTTTTATTTAATGCATCTAAAATTATATGATGACGAATGTACAATTTTGTTTTTAATTCGTTGTCTACATTTCTATATAAATGTATGTGTACAAATAACTATAGTTTACAATACAGAAAAAAAAGCTTATACATCTAGTCTCATATATTACACATTAATTTATTTTAAAGTTTTTCCATAACGTTATATTTTCGTGAGAATAGATGAAGATATTCACACGTAAAATATTATTTGATTATTTATTTATATGTTTGTGTTTTTTTTTTCGTTAAGTGTACAATAGTGACCAAATTATTCGTATTATTATTCTTAACACAATAATAGGTCACATTAAATTTATGTTTTTCTGTTATAATTTCTAATAATTTTATATTCTAAAATACCATAAATATTTAGATTATTTTTTAAAGGACTCAGATTATTTTTAAAAAAGATGTGATTGTGAAAATTTAAATAAATAATATATTATTTATTGATTGGGCGGCGGGAGGTAGAGCAAAGTACTTTTACTATGGTTCACTACTGTATTATGCACACATTATATTATATAACAAATTATATTATATTTATATTCGTTGATTATGATTGCTCTTATACTCTATTTGAAATGATCAAGATGAAGATGATGACGACGTTTTGGATTTATTTCAGTAGCTAAAAAATAAAAAAAAAACTATTTTTTTTTCTCTTACAATATATTCTAAATAATAAGATTGTTGATGACTATACTTTCTGTAAATAGAAAATTTTTTGTCAGTTTTATTTACCTTATTTTTTTTTTTTGTTCATTTCGTTCGTCTTCATGGATGGTTATCTGAAATTATTGCTCTAAATTATGTTCAACAGTAATTTTGTCTTATTTTATTATATCTATATCTCTATTTATTTATACTACAATATATATATATATAAAACATATGTATATAGATGCGAACTATATATCGAGTGTGGTTTAGAGTGTGTAACAGTACTCGCATATAAAATAAAATATCTATACAATAAATTCAGTATTAAAATCTAATGCATATAATAAATATTTTTTTGATGATGAATAATTTGTGGGAACAAAAGAATACTATTTTTGTATAAAAATTGTTAATTTTATTACTGTTTATAATTATATCAAATTCAAATATGATTAATCAAAATTTAACAAGTAATTCACTTAGGAAAGAAATATATAATAAATAAACTAAATATAAAAAATACCAACAACAACAAAGTATACCTTTGAAAAAAAAAAAATTGTGGAATTTAGTTCTTTCGATTTAACAACATCTCAACAATTTAAGAATGAAATTAAAAATAAAGAATGGAGACATTTCCTGTTTTTTATTATTATCATTATTATTGTTATTATTAGATACATATTTAAAAATTTATATATCAAATGAAATTATAAATAATAAACATTTCATTTATTATTATTATTATTATTATTTTTTTTTAGAAAATATACCTACGCGAAAATAATGCTATTAATCGGAAAAAAAAAAATAGAAATAGAAAATTCAAATCTCTTTTGTTATTTTGTGTTGTATTACATTTATATAAAATTTTGACCATAACAATCAAATTATCTTCTTTTTTTTTTTTTATAATTATTCAATTATAATTTTTGAAAAGGAAAAGAAAAAATAATATAAATAAATAAATAAGAATAGGTTTAGTATTGCAGAGGTTGGTTTTTTTGTATTTAGATCATCGCATAAATTAAAAATAAATAAATATATATATAATTACGTTATTGTTATATAGTTAATTATATTCGTTTAAATAATTTTGGAGTTATAAATTGTATCTATTTGTACAATCCAAATATTTTTAAAAAGTTTTTTTTGATTTGTGCCCAAGTAACACTGTCCGTAGTTTGTCCGCCGCAAAATTTCCGCATTATATGTAGTAGTCCGTATAGTTTCAATCCGATGAAATATCCATATGGATTTTTTACGGATGTCCGCTGGAATTTTATATGATGAGTGCAACCCTGTCTATGAATTTTTATAAATAAATGTCTTTGTATTATTTGTATATTTCTGATAATAATTTCTATGGATTTTCCTTAGATTTATTTCTCGTTGCTACTCAGAATATCCACGCAGAATATCCATAGAATTTATATTCATATTTTTTTGTGATCCATGGATTTTGACCAAAAATACTTGTTGAAACAAAATTTAATGTAATAAATACGTAAGAAATTAAAAAAAAAGTATGAAAATTTATATATTCTTATGCAAAAAAATAATTTAATTGTGAATTGTTAAAACCACCACGTCTTGGATAATTGGTAAAAATAAATTATGAATACAAAACCACCATATATGTTGGGAATATTACCCTGACCATCTAAAGATTTCAATTGATCTAAATAAAATACTATTATATTAAGTGGAAATTCTATATGGGCATTCTTTGGACAAATTTCAATATATTTTTTTTGCATGGAACACATATGTGGATTTTTTTTTCCACGGAAATTTTCCTCATTTTTGAAAGTGCGGACAAATTGTTACAAGGTTGTATAATGAAAAGAAACAATTATTCGCTGCATGTGATTGTTTTAATTACACAAATCAAAGTCATGTGTTACTCCAAGTGGAGCTTATGGTAGCTATACTAAACATTCATTACAACCAAAATGGTAATTCATCAATTATATACTGCAATTATCGAAAGATAGATGTTTACTTATAACTCCATTATTTTTATATGGTTATGATTAGCCCATAATAATGTGTTGTTATTCTTTGAGTAGTGTTCAGCACCATATTTTCTAAGATATCCGTTTTTTATTTTCTTAATTATCCATAAACGAACAAATGGTTACCCAGGGCAAAAAATTTCATTACTAAAATAAATATCGAAAAATTTCCTACGTAAATTGCAACAATATACGATTGATTAACATTAACCATTGCTCTACGGACTGATAGATGACCTATATATAAATCATAATGTTTCTATATCATACATGTAACAACTTTTACACACTATATTATAACAATTCCATACATAATTATATTGACAAATAAAATCAAAATTATTTTATAATATAATTGAAATTAAAAAAAAAATCATTTCCTCAAATTGTTAAAATTTAGAATGAAAAATGAAAATAAAAAAAAAATAAACAAACGATAATGTATTTTAAAATTGTATACCGCTACTTAAAAAAAACAAATACCTTCAGACTATAAATGCATATATTTAGGTATATATAATATATACGCATACATTTAACAAGATCATCGCAAGGATAATTATAGTGTATAGCAATATACAGACACACAGTACCTAATCATTTTTATAATATAGCCATATTATATATTTATATATATAGATATCGTATATATGTGGCTACTGGTTTTTATACCTTTCGTATTACGCACATAAATACCAAACAAAACCGCTCAACATCAGATATAAATAAAATATAATAATAATACCATAAATATACTATACTATAATTTATATAAAAAAAAATGTGTGTATATGCACACATGGATGATGACTAATTATATAGTCATTGCCGATGGTATATTGGTATATAATGCAATATATGAATGATGATAAAATAAAAGTGTAAAAAATACATGTAGTTAATTATTTTCTTTTGTATATGATAGAATTTTTCCGTGCATTTTTCTCAACATTATGTATCTATTTCTTTTGACACCAATATTTAAATACACAAAAATCGAAAAAATTATAAAAAAAATTATAAAAACGTTTAAATAAAATTAGAACTATTTTTTATGATTTCTTTGAATTGTGATATGAGAAAATATTTTAATAATCGCGCTCACACATAAAAAAAAAAAGAAAAGGTTATTATATATTTATTTAATTTCTATATAAAACAAAAATTGCTTAAGGTTATGTATAAGAAAAAAAAATATCAAAATAAATAAAAATTGGGATAGTCACTATATAATTATTTTAATATGTTATTGATTTGATTCTATTGATATCATCATAAAAAAAATACAATTAACTCTTGAATTGTTTTTAATGATTCTTTAATTATTTAATTTTGAAATTCTCATTGAAGCATTTGATTTGGTTTTAAATGATTTTCTTTTTACCCATTTTTTGTTTTGTTTGTCTATTCAATATTAAATACTATATTATAACTATATGACGACTTCAAACCAAATAATAAAACAGTGTGTTTGTGTATGTTTAGTGTATATTATTTTACGTCCGGCGGCACAACGACGACTAATTTATTGTTATTTCAATTGACACGCAATATTATATTATATACATATTTATATACAATATATTATCGTATATATTTTGATAATTTATTATTATAATTATACATAAATTGTATTTTGATTAAGTAATAAATGTAATATAATTATAAATTATAATAAAATTATATTGAAAAATTTCTTTCCCATACATCCATTTTAATGTATAACATGTGGAACGTTATTATTTTATAGTTAATTTATAGTATTCGTTACACTTTTTAAATTATGTATATATTTATTTATAATTACCTTGAGGGTTTGACTATATATATGGAAGTATTTAATCATATTATGTGTTAATTAAATATTTATAAATATATGATTTAAATTGTTATATTGTTTATAATATAAAATTAACTTACTAAGAGTGAACACTACTTTTGGATTTAATACGTAAACTATTATATTAAATTTACATAGAAAAAAATGATGAAAATTATTATTTTTATATTATTAATTATATTTCAATGTAAATATCAATCGAAATATGTTTTATATAATTATATAAATTTTATAGAATTAATATATATTTGTTAATCAATTTATATTTTTTGTGATATTATTTATATATATATGGTATACTAAAAATATATACATATACAGATAATGTATTACCATCATGTGCTACATTGACTTTCCTCGAAGATCTTATAATTGGTCAACCAAGAAATAAAGAATGTAATTGTCCGCCACCAATAATTATACAGCCATCCGATTCAAAAAATCCCATTATTAATATTCCAACTAATGTATTAACAAATGGTAATTATGATTATCCAACAAAACAACAATTTATGCCACCATCATATGGCAATAATTATAATATAGGAAATATGTTTGATACACCAGGTCAAATGCAAAATTACTATCAAAATCCAATTGATAATAATAACAATAACAACAACGGTGGATATTATAATGGACAAGTGAGTGATTATTATAATTTACCTGTTTATAAAGAAATTTATTATGAAAATAATAACGATGAACCTTTTTACCATACATTGATGTCATCAGATTTTTTGTACCATGGGGAACGAAAACCAGAATAACTATATGTACAATTGAAAATGAATTGCAGTGCCGTTGATAGGAATAATTATATTAGATACGATTATGGTATAATATGTATGAGTATATGGTATAAAAATATATAGACTAAAGTGTTACAAATTAGTTTTTTTTTATCGATTAGATTAAATTGCCAATATAATACTCTATCAATTATAACTTTTTATGCGGTAGTATGTCTCAACATATGTAACAACCTTTAAAATTATGTGTATTATAATACAAGAAAAAGATTAACAGTCAAATATATACGAGTCCATATACATTTTTAAATATATAATTATATGTTTCCTTTATATAGGATAATACACACACACACACACATATATATATATACATTTCTGCGATAATATATTATATAACAAAAAAATATGAAGTTAAAAAAATGTTAGGCCAAACGACAATAATTTAAAAATTTATAGAAATTTTCCATTTTTTGTTCATTTTTTTTTTTTTTATCTTTATCAACGATTATTGTTCATTTGTTGGCGACATAAAATCACTTAAAATTGGTATAGCTGGTGCACTTGGTATAGTTGGTATGGTTGGCATATTCGGTATATTTGGTATGGCCATGCTGGACAATGATTGTGACAACGCACCTTGCATATTAAAATTACCCCATCCAGATTGTTGTATTTGTTTTTGTTCGTTAGTATTTTTTTTTTCTGTTTCTGTTGTGGCTGCTGGTGCGGCTGGGTCCTTATTTTGTCTACGACTTATTTGACCAACAGCATCTTGTGCATTAATATTTAACCAACCCGATTGATTAACATTTGATTGTTCATTTTTATTTTGTCTTCGATATGGTTTTTGTTCAGCATCATTAAACTTTTTAATCATACTTTGTTGTAATTTTTGCTGTTGTTGTTGTTGTTGTTGTTGAATATAATTTTGTCGTCTTGCTGCATTTTGTAAAACCGTAGTTTGTGAATTTATATTTCCCCATCCAATTTGTGATATACCACTTTGTGAATTACTATTTCTATCTTTGTGTTCTTCTTGTTGTGTTGGCGGCGATGATGCTGAGGCTGTTTCTTCTGATGCTTCTGCTGATGATGACGATGATGATGATGATGATGGTGGCGGTGGTGGAGCTGGATACACAATTGTTTCATACATTGGATAAGTTTCATCATTATAGTATTGCGGCGACGACAATGGTGTGGATCGTAATGGTAAATAATATGTTTCAATAGGATAATCAATATTATAATAGTAAGGAGGATTGGGTTGATGCGAAAAGGTATTATCAATGTCAGACGTAAAAGGAATTCTATCCATACAATTTGAAAGCTCTCTCTTCAATAGTTTCTATAATTAGATAAAATATAATTTCGTTTTAATATATCCAAACTATTGTATATAAATAAATATTTATATATAATTTGTGCGAAAAACAGATATTATAAAAATATATTAATAATAATAATAATAAGAAATGGTACACGTCAAGAACTTTCTTGTTGTTAAAATAAATATTTATATTATTTACAAGTTAATTATTATATTACATATTGCATATATAATAAAAGATTATTTTAAAATATATATAGTCTAACAATTCTACTAAAATATTATCAATCATCTAAACACATGTTCTATGTATTATATATGTAAAAGACAATATAAACTATTTATGTATTATTTTATATGCGTTCCGCTACTACATATTAACCACTCATATATATATATAATTTTTTTCGGTGTTACATAACATAAGGCCATGCATTTTGTCCGATGGCACCTTGTAAATTTGAATTTCCAATACCATTTTGTTCGACACCTCGTTGTTCATTACGATTTTGTCTTCTTGCAGCAAATTGGCCAACACCACTTTGACCATTTGAATTACCCCAACCACTTTGACCAACATGTGATTGAGCATTTGAATTTTGTCGACGATATTGTCCTACATCATTTTGTGCATTGGTATTACCCCAACCGGTTTGTTGAATATTTTTTTGTTCGTTGGTATTTTGACGTCGACCCAATTGACCAACATCGGATTGTGCATTTGTATTACCCCAACCGGTTTGTGAAACACCTTTTTGCATATTTGAATTTTGTCGTCTAATTGCTTGTCCAATGCCACTTTGTCTATTTGCATTTGACACACCAATTTGACCGACATTTGATTGTGCATTTGAATTTTGACGACGTGATTGTAGAACATTTCCTTGAACATTACTATTTGCAATGCCATGCTGTCTGATTGCTTCTTGTATATTTGAATTTTGTCGACGTACACTTTGCATTATATTATCTTGACTATTACTGTTTCCAACCAATTGTGGTAATCCTTGTTGATGAGAAAATACAACGGTTTCATATGCACCCGGATAAGTTTCAATAATTTCATAATATGGATAAATGCTATAGTATGGATATGGTTCGATTATTACTTCAGGCCCATAAACATATGGATATGGTTCCATTATTACTTCAGGGGCTGTATAAATAGGATAATTTTCCAAACACAATGGAAGTTCACGTTTAAACAATTTCTAAAATGAGAAAAAAATCGATTTTATTTAATTGTTAAGTATATATAGAAAATGTGATCATATATGATTAAAATGTTATCTGTAATAGAATAATTTTTTTTAAATGTACGCTTATTTGTTATATATAAAATTAAATGAAAGGAATTTGGCGGTAGATATGGCTGCAATGTGGACAGATTGAATGTGAAAAATAATGAAGAAATGATTTTTTTTTAAACATAAATTCTATTTATATATTTAATTATCATAGAAAATTATTATTTTTTTTTTTATACACAGTCAAGTTCAACAATAAATAATATAATATATAATTATATAAATAATTTTAACAAAATAAAATTAAAATACTTATTTATCATATATTCATTCATGCACACGCACGCATGCATTATTTACAACAAATCATTTTGACGTGCCCATTCTTGAGCATTATAATTTGCAATACCATTTTGTTGTATACCACTTTGTGTGTTGGTATTTTGACGTCTTAAAAATGCATTTTGTCCAACATCTTGCTGTGCATTTGAATTACCCCAACCAGATTGATTTATACCTGATTGTACGTTTGAATTTTGTCGACGATATAGTGCGGCATTTTGTCCAATGCCAGATTGTGAATTTGCATTACCCCAACCGCTTTGTCCAATGTTGCTCTGTGCATTTGCGTTTTGACGACGTTCAAGTTGCATAACATATTCTTGAGCATTTGTGTTACCCCAACCATTTTGTTGGACACCTTCTTGTACATTTGAATTCTGACGGCGTCCCAATTGACCTACATAACCTTGAGCATTACTGTTACCCCAACCATTTTGTGCAACATTTTCTTGAACATTTGAATTCTGGCGACGTCCCAATTGACCGACATTACCTTGAGCATTAGTGTTACCCCAACCGTTTTGTGTAACACCTTCCTGAACGTTTTTATTTTGACGACGTCCCAATTGGCCAACCATACCTTGGGCATTACTGTTTCCCCAACCACTTTGTGAAACCATTTCTTGAACATTTGAATTTTGACGACGTCCCAATTGACCAACACCGCTTTGTTCATTCGAGTTACCCCAACCATTTTGTGCAACATTACTTTGTGTATTAGTATTTTGACGACGATATTGACCAATACCAGCCTGTTGATTACTATTACCCCAACCTAATTGTTCAACACCCGATTGTACATTAGAATTTTGACGACGACCTATTTGTCCTACACCACCTTGTACATTACTGTTACCCCAACCCAATTGTTCGACACCAGATTGTACATTAGAATTTTGACGACGACCCAATTGACCAACATCGGTTTGTGCATTACTATTACCCCAACCACTTTGGCTAACACCAGTTTGTGCATTTGAATTTTGTCTCCGTGCTGCTTGTGCTATTCCCATTTGTGCATTTGAATTACTAAGTCCTTGTTGTGATATTTGAGCTTGTACATTTCGATTCCCACCGGCCATGCTGCCAACATCAACAACAGCCGGAACAACTGCGGGCGCAGCTGCATTTAGTAATACCATTTCTGGATTGTGTGGCATGGCCGGAGGACCAGCAGGCATATATTGTGATAATTCCGGTAAATTTGGCATGGCTGGAGCGGCAGGCATATATTGTGATAAATCGGGTAAATTTGGTACGGCTGGAGCTGCAGGCATATATTGTGATAAATCGGGTAAATTTGGCATATCAGGTGGTGACAATTCAGGTACACTAGGCACCATCATTGGCATTAATTCTGGTGGATTTGGTGCTGATAAAACTTCAACTGCACGTGGATAATATAATGGTGCATCAATATATTCGACAACTGTTGGATATTCACGTACAACTGCCTCTACACATACTGGAACTTGACGTGCTGTTCTATTCTATAATAAATTAAAATTGTTTACATAAGATTTATCTTTTCTGTTTTATATTTGATTTCATTATTATTTTAGAAAAAATAAATATTATTATATGACTATATTTTGAACATATAGTTTTTCTAAAATAATTATACGTTCTCTTATCGTATTAATTTATTTAAGTTTGTACTCCATTTAAAAATAATAATTAACTTATTATATACCAAATCAATACTTCTACAATTAATATATTAATGAGAAATTATAACGTTGCAACCATATCTTCAAGTTAATCATAAAGTAAATGGTTATTCGGGTTGGTTGCTGTTGTTTTGATTTAACATTATATTTTTCACTAAATTGGTGCAATTGTATAAATTAACATTTAAATTTGTATGACTCAATCGATTAAATTTTGATGATCTCATTTTTATACAACTATTTGAAATTTAAAACGTTTATTTCTTATCTATCTAATCTAAAATTTAATATTTTATATATATATCTGTTTTTAAATATATAATAATGTTTCATTAAACTAATTATATATTAATTAAATTTTTTCTATCACATATTTTTAATTACACTACCTATACGGATTAACTTAAATAATTAAATTTCCCAATAACATAAGCAAAATTTGACTAAATCCAAATTATTAAATAATTACTATTGAACAGTTTTATGCAATTTATTTTTCATATCACTTAGCAAATCATTTAACATTGGCATATCCATGCCATTATTTTGATAAACCGGATTTAATCGTCGACCACCACCTGGCGATATATTTATATTACCAACACCCCATTGTACAACATGATTATTTCTACGATTTGGCATATTATTACTTTTATTATTATTGTTATTGTTATTTTTCGATGCAGAATTAAAAAATGGGATAACCGATAACAACCCCATATTATCATTTTGTTGTGAAAACATATTTAATGGTGAAAATTGTAAAAATTTTCCAATATCAAATATATCAAATTGTGATTGAATTCCATTCACTTGTAATTGATTTGATATTTGGTTATCTGGTGGTCTTTGTTGTATTGGTTGTGGTTGTTGGTTTTGTTGTTGCTGTTGTTGAGGTTGTTGTTGTTGTTGTTGTTGCTGTAACCAATTATTAACGTATTGTTGTTGCGGATAATATTGCATATTATTACGTCGCATTGACATTTCTTTTGGATATTGTTGATCATTTAACAATTTATTATTATATATTTCATTTTTTCCATTACATTGTTGTTTTAAATTATAAAATGGAATTTCTTGATTGTTTTGTAATTGTCGACCTAATGGTTCGGCATAGCTAATTGGTGATTGATATGATGATGATACAAATCGACGTAATGAATTATTTGATGATAAATCGGATTTAGGATTATTAAAATTATATAAATTTTGTTGATCATATGGTATATCGATTATAATTATTTCAGGTGTTTCAGATTTAAAATTTTTATTGAAATTATTATTGTTGGATTCATTTGTCTTTGCTAATGTTTCGTTTAAATTTTTCTTTCGTTTTTGAAAAAAAAATTTACTATTTGGTGTTAAATTGTAATCATTGTCATCAAATGTGGTTTTCTTTTGAAATAGATTTTCATTTTTATTAGAATTAATATTATTTAAAATATTATTTCTTCTCATTTGAAATGGTTGAGGATAATTTATTGCATTTAAATTGTCTTGTGTATAATATAATAAATTATTATTATTATTATTATTTATAGAATTTTGATTTGGATAAATAAAATTGTTTCTACTATATTGAACATCATCATTTATAATACCACGATCACCACCACCACCACCACCACCACCACAGTCACCCGTCCAATATGATTTTTCAAAGTATTGTTTATATCTTTGCTACAATACAAATAAAATAAAATTGAAAATGAATTTATAGAAAAAAAAATCATATATTTTATTTACGTTTTCATTTGTATATATCAAATGTTTGTGTTTCTGTTCTGTTAATAATGCGTGTTTATTGAATTTTTGTTTATATACCTTGATAATAATTATAATTTCGATACCATATTTTTATTTTTAAATATTTTTTATAACCAATTTTATCGAATTTATTTTAATAAATAATCCATAATATGTTCACACTTGATTTTTATTGTTTTATTATATTAAGGAAAATGAATAATTAGTATATTATATTTATATGAAATGTAAAAAAGGTTGCACAATTATTTTTATAATATTTTATCCCATATATTTTTATATTATGTAATTGACGTGTACGAATGTATTTTGAGTGTTTAAAGTGTTTTTATGAATATAAATATATATATATATTTTGTTTATTAATTACCTTTTCACTATTATTTTCTTCACTAACTGGAGCCGAACATAATCCTGAAAATTTTAAATATTATTTATATATTGTAAATAAAATTTATTAGGTAAATTAAATACTCGTAGAATACTTTTTTGGCGCTAATATGTTATTGAAATATTAATAAATATAATTTTTCTATACATAAATTAATAACTATAAAAAAAATGCTTACCTTTAATTGTTAAACAAAATATTACTGCTGCGAAAAACTTCATATTGACTAGATTTTTATGTTTGTATTACAATAAAAAAATTAATAAATAGAAAGTATTGTTTATTAGTTAACAATAAAACACTACTAATAATAAACAATAAAATATTTTCATTTATATACTAAAAATTGTTATCAATAATTTATTATTAAATATTAATTGTTATATATTTGTGCTTGAAAACATAAATTTCAGATCAATATAATAGTTAAATACATTTTTATCAGAATTCAATTTTATGGATATAATTAAAAATAAATGAAGCATATAATTTTTTTAATTAAATTTACTTTAATATATTTTTAATTAAATTTATTTATTGTAATTAGATTTTGATTACGAACGATACATTAATATAAAATTTATGTGTTATGATTTGATATGTTATAATTTGATTTTTTGAAACATGTGTAACGTAAGAAATTATTCTCATATCATTTGTATATAAGTAAATTTTCTATATTATACAATACATTATTTGGTATTATAATTTTACTTTCACATGGTACAATAATAATGTCATCCTTCACTCATAATTCGTTTTTGAAATTTTCAAAATATATTAAATTTTCATTTAAATTATTCTAACTTAAAATCATTTTCAATTTAGTTATGGATAATGTAATGGGAAACATCAGTATTAGTTAATTCAGATAATTTTCTGTATTCTTTAAATTCTTTATTAATATCTTATATTTATAAGCCTGCGCGTAATCTCAATATTCATCTTTCAATTCAATTTTGATTTAAGTGAAAATAAATATACGGTTTGTTATTCGTTTACAATTTAATAGATCTACTAAATAAATTGTGTATTAAATTGTTTACCCACTTCTCTTTCTATTTGTCCATAATTTGATTCTATTTTGGTTAAACATTTACTTGCATTACATTATTAGGCGAAGACCTATAATTCATATGAATTAATACGGGTAGCCAATGCAGTTGACCTAAAAACAACCATCACTCGTATACAGTTCTTTAAATCATCAGCAAATCTTTCATTAATCAATTTTTTTCAATTCATTAAACGTAGCATCTTTTATTTATAAACAAATTTAAAAAATTTAAAATTTTTCTTTAATAATTTTCGTGCAATGAAAATGATAATTCTGATAAGTCTGGGATAAATCTATAATCAACTATGTCACCAAGCCATAAGAAAAGTTCTTAACTCTTCTACCGTTTTTTTTTTGGTTGTGTAAATTACCAATTGGAGAAATTATTTTATTGAATCTGTTTGCAAAAGAGACGTTAAATATCAAAAGAATTCATATTGATAATGAATTTAAATTTGTAAGAGTTAAACTGTTTTTCGCATAAATTTAAATTAAATGTTAATTATTAAAATTAAAAAATGAGTACACATTCAAAGTAAAATTTTGCAGTTGTATTAATTTCTTAAATATATATATCGATAATATTTTTTTATCAGCATATAAAAACAAGTTTATGTAACAAATTAACAATATGTGCTAGCAGCATTTTTTATTTTAATGTTTTTTTATCGCTGTCGTTTTTTTAAAAATGACAAAGATTATTTTAAAATTTTTATGTGAATCATATGAAAATTGTAATGTTATATTAGAATAATTATCTAATATTTTAATAATTAATAATTTTTCATAAAACACACACATATTTGTCGTATTTTATACGGCTGTATTTTATGAAAATAAAAAATCATTTTAAATTATTTCTAGAAAAAACTTTGATTTATATATATGTTATACTCGTACGTACGTTTGCCGGTGAATATAATATATTACTTTACAGTTATCGATTTTTATTCACTATATGTAAAGTAGATATATGGCTATTATATATACCATTTATATATATGTACGCAATCTTATGTACAAAACAACTTGTTATTCTCTATATCTGAACAATATGTAAACGTATGTAAATTACAGAATAACAGAATAACTTTCTGACACTTACACATTAATAGTAATTCATATATAGGTAAATTCCATGTAATAAAATAAATAATAAATAATAATATTAAAGAAAAAAAAAAAAAAATACAACACCATATAGATATGAAAAACAAGTGTCACAAAATTGATGATTATTTTAAATTCTCGATCACTTTATATATATATAATATAATTTTATATATCCGCTTATAGTAATATAAATACTCATATATTCAATTTATTTTATAGTTATTATATATATTATATAGAAATACATAACATACATATTATAAATATATATATATATATATGATGGTATATAGTCAAACAAATACAAAACTCATAAAGTTAAGGTTATAGGTTATATAAAAAGAATTTTTTTGTGATTTTTAATCATGATTTCATGGTTATTTTCATGGTGTTTATTTATTATTATTATTATTATTATTATTGTTATTATTTTTCTTTAGTTACATATATAAATATATATATATATTTTTTCAATTGTACACCACCACATAACATATATATAATTTCAATTCTAAAATATTATATATTACCTCTGTGTATGGATAATGGATATATATATATATATTTAATTTATATTTGTTTATCTTTATTTGTATAATTAAATTATATATATAAATATAGAGAATAAATATGTTAAGATGAAAAAACGAGTTATAAAATAAAAATACTTATTTTATTTTATTAATTTTAATTATAAGTATTATACGCATATGTATATTAATATCACGTATCTATACATTATTATTGATTTAATAGTTTATATATGATGTAATAATATTATAATTGATGATTATTTTTCCTTTTTTTTTTTTTATTTATATCAACAAAACAGATTTTTGAGTATAAAAGATAAAACAAATTCTTTTAATGGGTTATAAATCAAATTGAAAAGTATTATGTATAAATAAAGTACTAAATAAAATACCAAATCCATTTATTGATAACGGAAAAAAAATGTTATTTATTTATTGTATATAAATTTACTCTATTCAACAGATAATCTCTTTATGAATATTTATGTTATAATTAACACACCCATATATATGATTTCATTTAATCAAATTAAATTAAATAAATATTTTATTTTAATTCTGTGCTTAAATTAAATCAAAATGTGTATTTTTAAATATATTAATTTTTAATCTGTTTTTTTATATATGTGGCGTACACATATAGACGATGATATTCAATCTAAAAAAAAAACTTAATATTTTGCTATATAAAATAGTAATATATATATATACGCGCATTTACCTTATGTGTGTACAGTAACGAAGCTTGTTTGATTGGTTTGGGTAGACATATTTTATTAATTATTATATAGAAGGACACACAATTTTATATATATTAGAAAGTAAAATAATTTATGCATTTTCCAAAATTCAAGCTAACATAGCTTCATAAGTAAAGTACCAGTAGATCTGGCTTTGGAATAAAATTTTTTACCTTTAATTTCTTCTTCAATGGAATTCCATTTTTTTCTATATCTACTTTTACTATAACGGCAACACAATCCAGAACTATATTCAAAATAAAAAAATGAAAATGCAGTTCTTGCAAAACATCAAATGTATTACAGTTCGGACAAATAAAATCAAAAAACCAAACAAGAAAAGAGTCAGAATTCATTAATAATAAGATCCAATCAGAATGAAAATTTGTTATCAATAATCAATGCCAAATTCAAATTCATAATTCATTGAATATACACAATTTCAAATTAAAAGGCAATATGAACAGATATTCATTTAAAATTTATATGCTATAAAAACATATAAAAGTCATTCTTCATATTTATACTCAACTTAAATGCATATTAAAATAGATTATTGTGTTTGTGATTGACTTTTGGATAGATTATATTATGATAATACCATAAAAGTATAAAAAAACAGTATTGAGTATGTATTAAATCGCGAAAGTCAATATAAAAATAAACAAAATTTATATTAAATACAGAAAATAAATCCATATTTAAAAAATGACTTGATAAGATAAATATTTAACTATGAAAAGATAAAGATAAATTTAAAAGATGATTTTTATGTATGTTAAATATTATATCTACTTAAGCCATAGATATATTGTATTATGACTTCAAAGCATTTCCTTCATATTTATTTCAAAGTGATTGGTTTTTTGTATTGTAATATTTTGTTTAAATTGATTGGTTTGTATAAGTAAAGACCAATTTATGATATTGTTTATTTTATATACGAAAAATGTATGAATATTTTATATGAACATAAGTTTTGAAATATATTTTTAATATAACCCGTAAAAATCTTTTAAACAGGTAGACAATGGAATATTCTAGGGTTGTCATTGTCTTTTTTGTCTATATGACGCTTCGTGGCTGCCTTATATACCATCACATATAACTTGTACATCATCAAATCGATAACGTAACCGCCATCACGTTTATATAAAGTATCTATACACTCGGTGTAATTTTGTATACAAAATGAGTTGTGTTTAAATTATATTAAAAATAAATTGTATCTCGTATACTGTCCTGTCGAAACTATATAGAATTATATAATCAGTAAACGAAACCATATCAATAAATTGTATAAATATAGAACGCTTCAATGCAAAATATAAATTTACATATACATCTAACATTATATAGAATTGTCATTAAATCTTTTTATATTGTAATTTGATGATAAAAGTTAAATTCAAAAAAAAAATACATTTCTCAGACACTAAAATATAAAAGCAAATTTTATTATACAATTAAGTAATATTATTAAATATATTCGAATATTTGTATACTAAATCAAGTTTTTTACAAGTACAAATATGAATATTATTTTTTCGCAATCTATATGTAGAAAATTGTGTAATAAATATTATTAAATAAATTTTTATATTGTTGTACTTTATACTTCTTATCAAATTTAATTACAAATCATATATGTAATGTAGGGTAGATCGTTGACGATAGAAATTAATAAATAATATAGTTACTTGATTTAGTATAAATTCGAAGATATAGAAAAGAAGTAATAAAAAATATTTACAGTCTTATGTGGGATAATGTGGATACGATTTTTGGAGAGGATTAGCGTTTTTATATGTACTATTTTATACCATAGTTATCTATACTTATGAAATTTGCTTACAATTTCTTTTGATATATAAAAATTGTGTCTATACCTTCAACGGGTTACCGTATTTATTTTTTTTTCTTACACAAAATCTATTTACTTATGTAAATAAATTTAATTACTTTTAAAAAAACATATTGCATATATACTATATTTAATAGTAATTTAATAATAGCTGTCATACGGTTGATGACCATAAATAATTTATTAATATTTTATTAATGTAATATGTTTTTTGCCATTTTTTTTTCCATTATTATAATTAATATTAGCAATTAATTATTATGACGATACGCAGAAGCTAATGAGTTATTATATAAACTTATAGTCTATATATAATTGTATAAAAGTATGGAAATATTTGTTATTTATTGCGTTTATAATAATTATTCGAACAAATTTTTCTATTTTAAGTATAAAACAAATATATATATAGTTTTTTTTTTTTCAATATTATATATTTTATTGAAAATTGTTTAGTGTTTACGCGTGTGGAAATTGTGGAAACAAAAAAAAAATAATATAATGAAATATTTTTTAAATTTTATATTTATTATTCAAATATTATTATTGATTTTTCATTTTATAAAATGTAATGAAAACGCTGATGATATTTATAATAGAAAATATTTGTGTATACCATATTATTTAATAAATCAACCATCGGATGATTTAAATCAATTACAACAATATTACGTTCCATCATCGGTTTTACTGTCAGCAGATGTACCGATAAATAATGACGATTCTATAAATTATAAATCAAATTTAAAAGAAAATATTATACCATTAAGAAGAAATGTAATATTTTGTTTTAATTCTATACAATTATACAGTGAATATTGTATACAAGCGAATATTGTATTCATTTCAATATAAAATCTCTTCACATTCAATTCAATATGAAAATAAAGACTATTTATATTTTTAGCAACGATTTGAGTTAACTTTTCATAAAAAAAAATATTGTATATTCCAGTGAATTTGTTAAATGGAAAATTTTTATCACAATCAGTTTGGCCTAAATACAATATTCACTGTATATATTATTATTATTTTAACATTATTTATATATTTATATTAAAATTAAATTATCATTTAGCAAAAACCATTTGATTCACTGCGTCGTCATGGTCAACAAAGTGATAAAATATTATTAACTTCTGATATACCAATAAGAAGAAATGTAATTAATATCGAAATATAAATAAAAATTTATCTGATGTTTTAAAAAATTTTAATTAATCTAATATTTTTTTATATAAAATACAGCAAAAACCTTTTGATTCTTTACGACAACAACAACAGAATGAACTGTTAAAAAAAGAGAATGATTTAAAAAAAATACCAAATAGACGTGCTATAATTTCAGAAAATTGGAATAATCCTTTTCAAATACCATACCATAATAATTTCAATATAAATAATTTAATGGTCAAACCAATTGACGGCGAAACGATAACAACAACACCAAAATGTGATTGTATTAATAATTTAGCTAATGTAGATAAAAATGAAGTTGTGTTAAAGGTTTTAACAAAAAATTCAACATATGTATTTCAAGAGGATATTTAAAGAAATGCTATAATAATAATAATTTTGAAAAACTATTAATGTATTGTTAAAATGAATGCAATAAAAAAATAATACACTATTGTGTGCGATGTTTATCATTTTTAATTTCATTGTTAGTGTTTGAATTGAACAATTGTATGGTATCAGTGAATTATATTACACTATATTTCCTGCACTCCTTCATCTCCGCACTGAAATTGTTAAATTTTTGGAATAGTTTGCATTATAAAATATATGATTATTCTTTTTCAAATTGAAACCAGATTCCTTCCATCAATATCTATTGTATTTCTGTGTGTATTTATTTTGAATTACATATGTACAAAACAAAATTATAAATATTTATTAACTAATTTCTGTTTGGATAATTTATGAAGGTGGAGACAACTATTTAATTATATGTAGGTTTTTAACTGTATAAGATTAATATGGTATATATCGAAAATATACACATATTTATTAATAGAACACAAAATAACAAATTCCACATATTATGAACATAAAATTTCTCTGAAAAATATATTTCATCATTCGATATTTAAAGTTATTTTGCACAAAAACAAAATTATTGCGTATATATTGTACGTTGAATAGATTGAATAGATAAAATTAAATACTTTATACCTAATATATTATTACATATATAAATTTGTTTTTCCTATTAATTTCTTATATTATATATATGAGTAATAAATAATATCAATTTAAATGCAGGGTGTACTCGAATGGTACAGCAACTGCATCCTTTAACATTGTAATTGGATATCACTTAAATTAATGTACATTTTGTTTTATTAAGTTTAGCTAAAAATGAATTATTTTATTATATTTGTAACTAAAATCCTTATAATAGAAAATCAAGTAGTTTAAAAAATAATGATATTTAATTTTAAAGAGAACAAAAATCATCCCGATTAATACTCGCAGCATATTTTATAAGAAATACTTATTAGTTAGACCAACATTTGGTAATACCCTGTGGTATATAATATTAAAATTATTTAAAAATATATAAAATGAGTTAAAATATTTTATTATTTTTATTATTTTTATTATTATTATTATTAATTTTAATATAATATCGCCTAATATATACTTTCACTCATCGTATTTACATACATTATTTTTATGTGAATAAGACGACGCTGGTATTTATTATTATTTTATTTATTTCTACATAAAAATTAATAAAATAAAAAATAAAAAATTTTTTATTCATAAAATAATCATAAAAAATTATAATTTTATTTTTTATTTATAATCTTTTATAAAAGTCGTCCGATTAATTTATTTATTTATTTATTTTTTTTTTTATTTGCTTCTATTATTTTTTTTTTTTTTTTCCATAATGTATTTGTTGGAAATATTGATAGGTTGGAAGAAAAATAAAATAATACGTATATAATATATGTGTGAGACGAAAAAGAAGAAGACGAAAAAATGTATCAGATTTGTGATCATTTAAATTTGTCATTTGTAGTCTCATAACAAATTCTTTTACTGTTTATACTATTATTGTTGTTCTTTTATGTGCCTTTACTAATATACAAATGCCATTTTTATTATTAAAAAACATTAATATAAATTATCCACAAAGTAGTTCAGACTTATTTTTATATACATTAAAACCACATATTTTGATTGGATATAAAAAAACATTTTATTATATCGATAACACTATATTTATATTATTATTATTATATTATTTTTATTACAAATGTATATTTTTATAAATAAATTTTTTTTATGAACCTATAATGTCATTTAAATATATAAACTATATAATTTCGGTAAATATCAGAGAGACCACACGCAGATTATTACGATCAATGAAATTTTAAATATCAAATTAATTTGATAAAGAAGTTTATATATAATTTACAATTCTCTTCTCCACTAAATATATACAAAAGCAAATATGCCGATTTTTAATTATTAATTTATAAGTTTATATTATCCATAATAATAATAATAATAATAATAATAATAATAATAATAATAATAATAATAATAATAATAATATTATTGTTTTGTTTTATGTATAAAATTATTCGAGATTATTATTTGATTTTATAAAATAAAAATAATTAATTAAAATATAGTTAAAAATATTGTTGTTGTTGTCGTCGCGACACACATGCAAAGTTTATGTATATCCATTTTTATTCTGATTAATTAAAGTTTTACACTTTTCACAAAAATATATTATAAAAAAAGAACATATTTCATATTAGAAAATAGTAAAAATGAAATAGAATAATAATAGAAATAATTATATATGAATAGATAATATAATATACTTTTTTTTATTAATTAACTGGCGCCAAAAAAAATAATATTTTTAACAAATATTCACCCACAATAAATTTGCATAATTTATATCATATATAATCTAATTGTGTGTCTGACAAAGCTATCAAAAAGTTCATCATCGTCGTCCGTATAGCGGTAATAATTAGTTTTTAATTATTATACCAGTTTTGCATTATTATATTAAATTTTATGTTTTGTATAATTTTCTAGCTACTTATAAAAATATTTGTTATGTTAATATATAGTTTTTTATGTTTATATTATAATATACTTTTTTATATTTAAAATTTAATATTATAATATAAAATAAATATGTGCTTAGAATATTTTTAATATATCATCTACAAAACGCTAATTTTATCTGATACATTTTTTATAATGCATTATAAATTTTAAAAACATTATAAATTATTGCTTTTGCAAAAATAAATTCGAAAGATTTATTATACAAAAATATTGCTAATTCTAATTTAGTTTTATGTTTATTTATTTTGCTATATTATGTTGCCAAATACCATAAAATTGTGTTTGTTTTTTTTTTCTTAACATATTAAATTTTGTCAATTTAATTTAAAAATGGGTTCGCTCCGATAACACATAACTCACACATTGTGTTATGTATAAATATGAACAATCACATAATATACAAAAGAATTTATATAATCCCACTATTTTAAAATTATTTCCAGTAATAGATCAATTTTCATTTACACAAATAAATGTATAAATAAGAAAAAATCATATTTACAATTCCACAAGATTATAGAAAACAAAATGATTAATAAAAAAATTAATTTAATCGATAAATAACAATTTAATAATATATTCGTATTTGATTAAATAAAAAAAAATAGAAATTTCTTTGCATATACAGCTTAAATTTATTTAATTCTTCTTTAAGATTAATTTAATTTTTAAGCAACAAAAAAAAAACGATATATGCATAATTTAAATTGGGTTCATTGTTTGAATAAATTTAATTTTTTATTTGGTAAAAAAAACTTTGTATGATTTGTATATATTTGCATAAAATTGCCCGTTAAAGTATAGCCGTGTACCTCCAATGAAATAGCAATAATATCACTATTTGGTTTTACTTTTACGATATAAACTTGTACCTTTGTCAATTAATTTAATAAACTAATTTTTTTTCTTGTTTATAAAATAACAAAATTCTCATTAAATGATTATGAAATTGATTAGCATTTATGATTTTTGATGTACTACTCATAACAAAATTCATCGTTTTGTTGTCAAACACAAGAAAATGAGAGATTCGTAATATTACAATAATATATGACCATTTTATTGGAGTTACTCCGTCTAAATGTATATATATATTTTTAAAAACGCTGATTATTGAAGAATTTTATACAAATATTTAATTACCTTAATACGAATATCATTTTTTAAGCTAAAATTGTGAAAATATATTTTTGGTTGTGTGAGGTTTACTCCAATGTAAAATATAAATGCAATATAAATATAATAATATTATAAATTGAGTTCGTCGCTTAAATCTTTTGTTTTTACTTTTGTATAGAATTGTAATATTTCAAATAGAAAAAAATATAGAAATATCAAAAGATTTAAGCGACGAACTTTCAGTAGTTTAAATATTTTGGTTTTACTATTGTACAATAATTTAAAATTAGTTAAAATATAACAAATCCATTTTAATTGACGCACTTTTATCATTAAATTCATATAATAAAAATTAGGTTCGTCGCTTAAATCTTTTGTTTTTACTATTGAATAAAATTAAAAATTATTATTTAAAAATAACCACTCATATTTAATTGACGCTCTTTTATCTTAAAATGCATATAATAAAAATTAGGTTCGTCGCCTAAATCTTTTGTTTTTACTATTGAATAAAATTAAAAATTTGTATTTACAAATAACAACGCAGCATTAATTGACGCTCTTTTATCTTAAAATTCATATAATAAAAATCAGGTTCGTCGCTTAAATCTTTTGTTTTTACTATTGAAAAAAATTAAAAATTTGTATTTACAAATAACAACACAGCATTAATTTACACTCTTTTATCTTAAAATGCATATAATAAAAATTAGGTTCGTCGCCTAAATCTTTTGTTTTTACTATTGAATAAAATTAAAAATTTGTGTTTGCAAATAACAACGCAAATTTAATTGACGCTCTTTTATCTTAAAATGCATATAATAAAAATTAAGTTCGTCGCTTAAATCTTTTGTTTTTACTATTGAAAAAATTTAAAAATTTGTATTTAAAAATAACAACTCATATTTAATTTACGCTATTTTATCTTAAAATTCATATAATAAAAATCAGGTTCGTCGCTTAAATCTTTTGTTTTTACTATTGAATAAAATTAAAAATTTGTATTTGCAAATAACAACGCAAATTTAATTGACGTTCTTTTATCTTAAAATGAATATAATAAAAATTAAGTTCGTCGCTTAAATCTTTTGTTTTTACTTTTGTAAAAAGAATTGAATAACATTTCACATTGAAAAAAAAACATAGAAAAAACAAAAGATTTAAGCGACGAACCTTAGTTTTTTTTTACTTTTGCTTCTATCAGCAATTGATTACATTTAGATCGCATCTTCCTTTGAATAAAATAATAAAGTATTAATGAATTCATTGAAAATTAATTTCATTCGGTTAAATAAATTAAGGATTTCATTATTTATCCATTGAACTATTTGCTATCCCAATAATTATGACAATTCAATATCAATCTAAAAATTTATTCAATATAATTTAATTTTACTTAAAATACTTAAAACTGTTTTCAAAATTAATTTTCATACATAAATAATATTATCTATTGAGAAACTTTGAAAATATATTTGTGTGTGTTCCTCAATAAAATAAATAAATTTACATTGTATGAAACTTCATCATTTATTTATTGCATTATAAATTTTATATACTACACTGACACTATCTGTGGTGTGCATAGGCATATATAATAACAATAATAATAATAATAATTTTGTCTTTTTTAATAATAATACAGATAAATCAAAATATAAATATATAATACAATATATAAAAGAAATAATTTAAACATTATTTATATTAAAATAAATTTATATTTTCAATAAAACAAAAACAAAAACAAAACGAAAATTAATATCGCACACATTAGAATATTCGTTGGAACATTTCAACTACTATTTATCATCTAAATAAGTTTTCCTGCGATATGTGTACAATGTTCAAGAAACATAAGAAGAAGAAGTTATATTTATATATGGTATAGGATTGTCAAAAGTGATATATTATTTATATTATTGCATTTTATATATATTTTATATGCGATGAAAATTATTCTTTTGCACATTATCTATACCATTATTCTTCATTGTACAAATTGTAAAAATCGAGAAGATGAAACATACTTTTTGTTTTTTTTTTTTATTTAGAATGAATTTATTGCATAAGTAATGTTTTTTTTTTCTTCTTGTACTCTCCTCCAATGCGTATATGCATCTATTCCATACATATATATATATATATAACTATTATAAAGTATATGGTATATAAGATTATATAAATTCCATAGTATGACTTTTAACCCTCTATTTCTAACAACACACCACACAATAGTTATATATTATAACATACAGTTATTTGTGCTCATATATACATTAAATTTCTATTTACACATAATAATAATTCTATATTACAATAATCGAATATGTGTGTGCAGCAATATATAATAAGAATTTCTTTGAAACAAAATATTAATGTTAATATATATTATTTTTTACGTTTGCCGATGATGTTGTAAAGTAAAACTATATATTTATTATATACATAATGTATGTTATACGCGGCGTACATATTCATATAATATGAAAGAAAGAACAAACAGAAAAATCCTTCCTCCTAATTGCAATATATATATTATATATAACAATATATTGTTTATATACCAGATTGTTATATTGTGCATTAAGAAAAGAAATTAATTACTCCTTATAATAATTTTAGAGGCGTGTATGCTTAACTTAAATTGTTATATAGTACTTTAAATTTTGTAAAAAAAAAAATGTCAATTTATTGGATTTAATCGATAATTTTATTATTGTACATAAAATATTCATATTAAAAATATTAATTTTACTATCATACCGCATATGCATCATATTTTATTTTTATGTGTCACCTGTGTGAGATACACTTTATATACCCAAAATATAAAATTATATTGGTAACATTATAAATTATATATGAATTTTATACGTAAATATATAAACCAAAAAATATATATTGTATATATATAATTATTTGACAGTAGCCCCCAAAACATAACGTGAAATACTTAATGTATACAATTTTTACGTAAGTAAATCTCAATAATATTTTGTTTGTATCATCTTTTATATGTTGTACAACTGAATGAAAAATATACAAAGTTAATAAAATTTGTTTTGCTTCCTTTATCCATATACCCATTTCTTATAAATGTACATAATAATAAATAAATCATATAATTATTTATTTAATTTATTAATATTATAAAATTTTATTTCGATGGTATTTATAATAAATTCCATTTTAATAAATATATGTGTAACACTTTAGTTAGCAATTTCTTAAAATTTATTATATACAATTTTTCGGAATATAAATATGTATTTAATATTTATTTGAACATAAATTTAAATGTTTAAATTTTGTTTTTTTTGAATTATGATTACGTTTAAAAAGTTTTACGCAGTCAGATATTTTTCCTTTATTATGTGATGGTAACGGGGGTTTTCTTTTTTCCGTTTTTTTTTTTTTTATCTTTATTTATTCAATTTAATTTGGGTCAATGGGTAATTTTAATTTATATGTATAGGCATCTTTTTAAACTTCAAATAATTTATATGTAAATTTATAATACCATATATATATAATTAGAATTGATTGGAATTAAGAAACAATATGCACGCAATATATTTAATAATGTGTAGTTGTAATGTATAAACATTTTATCCGATCAATTTAATTTGTTGTGTGTGTGTGTTTTTTTTTTACCCCAAATATTGAAGAAGTTGACAATTGACAATTGGTATGAAATTTTGTAATTGATTAGCTGTTCTGGTGATATTTAAATAACTGGAATAGTTTTAAAGTTACTGAAATTTTTAATTTATACTTTTGAATCGAATACCTCTAAAATCTTTTATTCCTTTATTTAAACATTCCATATATATAAATAAAACATTCTCATTCGAATAATTAAATAATAACCATATTATTCTTTGATTATCTTGAAAATTTGAACAAAATCGTTTAATTATAAGTTTGAAGCATATATGTGAAATTAGGTAACACTATACTAACGCCACTCAGCCAAATATTCAAAATTTAAATTGCTTGAAAATTTTTTTTTTCCAATTAGGTTGTGTTTTTATAAATTTTTTAATTATAAGTTCTAAAGAGTTTTGTCCAAGTCTTTTGTCCTCAGTATACATTTTTCTCAATAGAATTAATGGAACTATAGGTTACACTACATCCACTGCTTCCTAGTTTAATACCATACCATACCCAAATATTCTTAATTGAATTGTTTTATTAAAATCATTTATTTAATTGTTATTGTATTTTTAAGTTGAATTTTTTTCTAGGTTTTATTAGAATTATTTGACGAAAAAATTTCACAAACGTTTTAAGAATATGATTATAATAGAAATGCGTGCAGTTATTTTATTGCAAATCGATGGGTTACGGAATTGTATCACTATTAAATTATCACCTTTACATAACTGCGTTCAGTATTCGCATATAAAATTTGATTATGTAATTTTTTTTATGGTAGTTTAACTGCTGCATATCACTGTGGTGAAAGTTATTTTATTTTGAAATCGATTCTCGATGTTATTGAGTAAATTTTTTTGTATATTATTGTACATTAATATATTGTATTAATAAATAATTTGATTTAATTTATTTAATTTTTATACCATTCAATATATATAATCTTTATACCATATATTATATATGTGTTTAATTTTAAAATTTAAATACTTTTTAAAATAAAAATATGGGTATATATTTCACGGATCTTTACACAAAATAAACATACATAATTATATTAATATTAATTATAATAAATTATAATTTTTTTATTTTAAAATAATAAATACACATATATTTGTATTATGTTGATGTATATTATGTGCATATAATTGATTACTTCCTCTAATTCATTTATTCATAATTTTTCTTTTTTTTTTTGTAAACTATATAGTGTGTGCATAAATTACGTTAAATTACATCATCTCACACAAATATATATACAATATATACAATATATTACTTAATTATTACATATAACAATTCGCGTATATATTAATTTTCTCATAATTATAACTGAAAAAAAAAAACAAACACAAAAATAAAAAATTAACTAAATTATATATTTGTTTATATAAATGTGTACTAAATATTCGCACAATATTTATAATTAACTAGCAACGAATCATTAAATTCATTAGTTAATTTTTCTATATATAATATATAATTACCAATTATATTATTATTATTATTTTAATTTTTTTTTAATGAGATGTTTCTTTTTTTTTTTCCATATATATCTGTTTCTTTAAATTGTAAAACAAAAAAAAATAATCCATCCTTGTTCTAATTAATTTTTCATTACGCCATATATAAATAAAAAAACATTAGTTAATTTATAATTTAAATGTATTGTAGATATTTTAGGTACGCGCTTAGTATTATTGGATGCAAAAACGTAAAAATACGTACAACCAATATTATATATATTAATTATAAACAAAATATATATAGGAAAAAATATTTTTTATACATTTAGAAAGAACAAAATAATGAAAAAAAAACATGTTTTTATTTATTTATTTATTTATTTATTTAATTTTTTTACTTTGTTTCAATACCACACTCTCTCATTTGTTTTTATTTATTTTTCACCTTTTTATTATTATATTATTATCTACAATAAATACAAAAATATCCAACATATAATACGCATATATACGCTTAATATATAACAATATCATTATTTCGGATCTCTCTTTATATACAATAGTGTTGAAATCTTCTTCCACAATTGAATAAATGGATGTTGTTATATATACATATTTTTATATACAATATATATATATATATATATAGATACGAGTTATATGTATATATTTGTATATAGAGAAATAATCGCGATGGTAACGTTATTTAGAAGAAAAAGATTCTTATCAACATATAAATATTATAATATATTTATAAAATGAATACATAATATTGTGTGTGATTTCAAAGACTATAAGCAAGCAAATGAGAAAAAAAAAAAAAAACATTTTAACTGCAAATTTCAAATAACTTTAAAAATAACACGTACACAAAATCGTTTTACAGTCATGGCATATTAAATGGTTAATGGTGTGCACGGTTCACTCAAAATAGTTATATATAATATATATAAAATACAATATATTTTGTATATATGAAACAATAATATATTGTGTAAAAATTTTTACTTAATATATTTACAAATATAAAAATCACTAATAATTATTGGTGATGGTCATTTTGTGAGTTCATAAAATTATAGTATTTTATACAATATATCGTTATTATCATGTAATGTTTTATATACATACAATGCTACAATGTTTATAATTTATATCTATATATATGCCAACTATATATACCATAATAACTATATATACCATATATGTATTAAAATAGAGGACAACAATTTTTTAAATGATATGGTTAATCATATAATTATTTAACTTATGTATAATGATTATTTTGTATGTATATCCATTTGCATATAAACCTATTCGATTTGGTTAAATATATATTATAGATATAAATATTTCATTTCATTCACATAACATAAATTTTTGTATTTTTTATACAATATATGGTAAAATAATTTTCATAATATTTTTAAAATAATTTTTCTATATTTATATTTTAAAACATTAACACTTTTTTTTCAATATAAACACAATTTTTATATTAAATTTTGTTCTCTTAGACACATCAATTTTTTTTTCCCACTCATTTTTCTATTACACAAATATAAATAAATTAAATTATTTTAATTTGAGATACAGAAAAAAGATTGATCCTCTGTACAAAAGCTATATCTATCTTATGTCTTATACATGTTCTATTTATATATTGTATAACAAAGTTGTTTATATATATATGAAAGTATATTAACTGTATTATTATTATTATTATTATTATATGATAATAAAAATATTAATCAATTTTTAACAAAATCAAATATTTATAATTTAAAAATTCAATTTCTAAATATATTTATATGAATATACACTCTGCCAATCTGTCTAAATAAATATATACTTTAAAAATTATGTTGTACATAAGAATATTATATTTATTTCCTTATTTATACGGTATGGAAGTATACCTATATGCTAAAGAAAATACACGATATAATTGAAGAAATCATTTCAATTTACCTACTTTAATATTGTATATGTTTTTATATTAAAAATGTTGAGAATATATGATGACTACCCCTCTTTTATCATTAATGTATTTTATATATTGAATTCTTTCATCATTGTACATAAATTTCTCTAGTATATAAATATCATTATTTTTACTAAAAGTTCTTTATATATATTACTATATATTGTTACTATATAATATAGTACATATAGAATACTACTTATATATTATACCATTATACATATGTAATGTTTTTTTTTTTTAAAAAAATAAAAGCGAAATAAATTCTAATCATATTTCAGTTAATATTTCAAGACTTCTGTAAATAAATAAAATAAAAATACATTATATATTTTATATACAATTATAATGATTTGATTTATACATTGGTTATATAAGAGTATGACTTCTGACTTCGTGAATTGAATTATATATTCAATATATTTTTATATTGCATCTATATATATAGAAGTTATATATTAAAAAATGTATTTGTATATATATATGTATTGGATATACAATTGCAATTATATATATTATTTATATTAAGATAGAATTTGATTATTTTCTTCTTGATAATAATCAACCTTAAAAAAAAAATCAACAACAAATCTGCAATAATAAATAAATTTTTTTTGCTTTTGTAAAATTATATAAAACAAATAAACACAAAGAATCGGTATATTTCTTTTTGTTGTGGTTTACGTATTATTTACATAAATGGATTGAAAGGTATGAATTTAATTTATTCGAAGTTGATCTTAATTGAAATTTATATAACAGATATATATTGAAATTTTAATATTGTATATAATCTTGATGATAACGTACCGCGTACCGGTTCGCATAAACCGGCCGGGAATTTCAAATAAAAATTTATTACCATTTAAATATTTTTTATGATATATTATTATATTATGAAAGATAAAACTAAAATAATTTCACACTTATTTAAATCTTTTTTTTTTTTTTAATTTAATGTGAATCACTCCACCACAGACAGCATCAAGTAATTAAAAAAGAATGTTGAAATTAAAAAACAAATCTTTTATATATATATTATTTCACAACAGGTGATAAATTATTATATTTATATTTAAATATTTATATTTATTATATACAAATGAAATAGAAATAGATGAATATTTTTTATTTGATCATTGAAATATTATACCGGGATAATCCTTTTGTTAAAACACCTTTGAAATTTTTATTTTTTAAATATACAATCACACACTCGTCGTATTTACAAATAATATCAAACGCCGCATAGAAAAAAGCAATATCAAATAGGAATTTAAATTATACCTATATATATGTTTTGTACAATAATACCAATTTAAACACTTAAACTAATTCCATTATTAATATATCTTTGATATTTCGATATTTATTTATTTATTGTATATAGAAATATATTCAATATATATTGTTTGTGTTATATATGTATGTGGAGTGAGAGATGATAGGGTATTAAATGCTTGAATAAATAATATATTCTATTGACATTTTTATTTGGTTTATGTTTATTTATAACTAATAAATAATTATTTAGTTCATACAAATTTATAGTGAAATAGTTTTATTTGAATTTATTCTGACACGTTCTTTCATTTCATATTCATATAAAATTAATCTAATATATTCAACCGTATATTTAAATTGTAAATAAATGTATTATATTTTAAATGTATATATTATAATAGAAATTGATCGTTATTAGGTTATTTTATTTTAATAACACACGACCAAAATATATTTAGCATTATTATTATTTTTTTTTGGCAGATGTACTTCTCTAAATATGTTTTGTAATTGATATATTATTATAGTACATAATACTATTGGTGTGTACCATTTGTAAATAACAATATAATATATAATATTTTTTTTGCAGTAAAGTTACTCCGCGGCTGCTTTACATTTTAGATTTTGAATTGAAAATTTTTTGTAAAATTGCAATCATAAACAATTGACACACTTAAAATTTTAGTGGGTACATATTTGTTAAATGTTATTCTTAAAGCCAAAATGAAATGAAATTAATTAATTGTTTTATTAATTATATATATTATTATTATTTGATGTATATGGCGTATACATTTTTTTTCCAATTTAACCATCATTTTACTGTAGATTGAATAAAGTAACTTGTATTTATTTTTGTCAACAACAAAAAATACAAAATATTGCAAATAAAAAGAAATCCGAAGCTATACATAGTTAATATAATTTCGGATAGATCTTTAAGTTTATGTGACCTATCTGTTAACTATATCATGATCGTTATATGCGTGTTTCGTTAACAGCAGCTCTAAAAAAGTCATATCTATTACATTTGATTGTACCACTGTGTTTTCTGTCTTATGGTTTCTGTTTTTTTCTTATGTGTTCAGCTACGAAATTCTTCTTCTATTACCTGCAGCTCGTCTACCTTCCGTTTTTCTTTTGTAGGATAATTTTCAATAATTCCTATTTATCCAATTAAATTAACATTATGACCGCAATATCAATTTCACAGTAATATCGAATGATATCTTCAGCTAATAATTTTTAAATATAAAAATGTTCATATAAAAATTAATCTCATTGCATTTATTATATTATTTCATGTGTATATGTCTAAATATAAAATCCCAGATATAAATTTCAAATTAAATCATTTATTTTGATATCATCTTCTAGTTATATGTATTATAAATATATGGTACATATATGAAAAAAATATGAGTATATAATAAATTAATAAAATATATAAAATAAGAAAAACACACATATCTTGCCAATTAAAATAATATTTCTTAAAAAAAAAAACCATATATTTTAACATTTTTATTTATACCAATAATTTTTATTGGTCTTTATTTTTATTTTTTTGAATTTATGAATATTATAAATTTTATTTAAATTCAAGATCATTATTAAAACATATTATTACATTTCTGTATATGTGCGTATCTATATACTCGCATATATATATTTTTGTTAAATGATCTGATCTAAAACCACTTGTTGATAATAATAATTGATAAGTTTCATATATATATATATATTCGTATATATAAATAAAATACATATGATGATGTAGTTGTTGTTGTTGTTGTTGTTGTTGTTGATCATCATGATGATGCGCCTCTGTTCTGTATGTAATTCTGTTAATATATACTATATAATATTATTTGTAAACCTGACCATAACTTTGTTTCATTAAATTTTATTTACATTTATATATATCGTATATGCGACAAGTATTTACATATAAATATATATCTATATTTTATAAATTATAGTTATTTAGGTATAAGTCAACATCGCACAGTATTTTTGTTTCATTAATTTAAATCTTATATTATTATACATATGCGCGCACTATAGTCGACATATATATATATAATGTTAAATCGGTCGTAACATTTATTTCATTTATTATTTCTTAAATAAAAGCAAAAATTGCATTTGTTTTTATTGTTGAAATTAACATTTATTTATATACAAAATTGTACATTAATTTGTTTATAGTATATATATATATAAAAAATTTTATATACACAATTTTGCGTGAGTTTTTATATTTTATGTTGTAGTGTAGTGTGTGGTGGAGGGACGGGAACGACGACGACGACGACGGGACATATTGTTTGTTGAACTTTACTGGTTTATATTTATATGTGAAATATATTATAAATATAGAAAAATGCATTTATTTTAAATATATGAGAATATAAGAATTATATTATGGTTGTTGGTCATCATCCCCCGCTGATTTCTGGACAATTAAAAATTTAGTTTTTTTTTTATTTCGTTTACTTGTACGTATGTGTTCAAATGTCGTAGAATAAAATAAATAATGAAATAAATAAATAGAGATTATATTAATTTAATATAAATATATTATATTTTGTTGTATATAATTTTATATATATTATTTATAAGCGATATAATAATGATGAAATGATTAATAAATTATGCAGCAGTAATATGCATTGGACATATGAACGTTTATGTGTCACTTTCTTTTCATTAACATCGTAAACAGATTATTATTATTATATGTATGGTTTTTGAAATTCCATGGTTTATCCATTTTTTTTTATTATAAAATATGTTAATATTCTATAATCGATTCGATTTAAAGAATAATTTTAATAATAAAAATTTTTATTGTCTTTCTTGTTTGATACAATTATAAAAAATTAATTATTAGAACATCATTACAAATATGTACTTTCTAAGATTTACAAATATTATAATAATGTCATGTACCATATATGGTATATTTATATTAAATTATCATTTAATCCTTATACAGATAACACTATCTACCTCTAACTCTTAACGATTTTCTGCATTTATCGAGTTTTTTTTTTCCTTCCCTTCATTTTACCATATACAATATTTTCCATATTCATATACCAATATTTTATGCATCAAGTTGTCTATGAATCAACGATATTTTATTGTACGTGATTTCTATGCATTTCTATGTGCACCAGACTTGTTTTTGTGATTAATTATTAACTATTATATGTATATGTTATTAAGCAGTTGGTTTTAAAAATAACATTAATTATATACATTTTATGGAATTCTTAACCCCATAAAGTGAAATTTTTATACGTTGTAACTTTCGATCATCCAATTTTGTTCGAGTAACTTATTACATAACTTTATAAACCAATTGATTTTCCGGAAAATTTATTATGTGTACATTCAAATTGTTTTTTATAAGGCTATTCATTTGCGCGGTGGTACCATAAAAATATAGTATTATTGTAATCTGTTTCGCCACTAATTTTATGGTCCAAATATAAACTGTTACATTGCCGATTTTATTACTAGATGCAAATCAATAGTAACTATATACGTCATATTATTACTAAAAATTATTAATTATCTGTTTTGGCCGACATGAAACCGTTGAACCAGAATGTGTACAATAAATGTCAACAACAAATACACAATAATATTAATATAATTAATCGAAAAAAAATTTTAATTTTTAACAGAATAGTACCAGTACGACACATGTTCATATTTGTAATACTGGTTATGAGACATTATTTGTAAATGGATGGATAAATATTATACGTATATATATGCAGGTGGATAAAAATATGATACTTATACACACATACATTACACATTGCTGCAGTGTATTGTATAAACATTTTATTTTTCATATCACATTCCAAAACAAAAAATAACAGAAAAAACCATCATTAGAGAGAAAAACAACTTTTGGTGCAATATTGGATAAATATAAACACATTTTATTTCTGTATAAAAATATAAATAAAAATGATATTAACCTGTCTTTTAATCGTTTCAATTTGAAAAAAAAAAAATGCAATTCAATTCAATTCAATAAATATAACATGCACAAATTATGTTAATGTTGTGTTTTTTTGTTTATCAAAATGATATATAAAAATTTAATTGGTTCATAAATTTAAATTTGTAATGGGATGCATTTAGATTAAATATATAAATATATATTAAATGTATATTAAAACTTGTTTTAGTTTTTTATTTGTAATTTTAATATTATATTGCGTATTATATATATTGTACAATAAAAAAATAATAAAAAATTAATAAAAGTATCCTTTTAAGTGAAATAAATATAATAATAAAAGAAACAAGAAATAATTATTATAAATTAACTATATGCGTACAGGGTGTGCACGCTTTGTAACTATACTAACTTTTTAAATAAAAATAAAAATATTATTTATCCGTTTCCTTTTGACACTGACGCACGTTTTGGTTAGCACAATCAGGTGATCTATATAAACAATATATTCCAGTTCACATTTCAATCACACACAGTGTCTTGAAATGAATCTTTAATTTGATGTAGCAAATTTTTAATTTAAACACAATTTATAAACATTATTCTTTATATAGTTTAAATAACCATTTATTTATTTATTAATTTTTTATTATTTTTTATCTTTATAGATACATCGTGACTACTGATGCTGCACTGCTGTCAATCAATTACAATATATGGTGGTGAGTCAATATTTCATTAAATCACAATTATATATTTTACTATCAATTTATTAATTAAAATTTTTATCCCATAATTTTTATTCGTTATACAAATATGACTGAAACGTTTACTTATTATTTATTTTTGTACTACTCATTTCATTTAATTTATTATTCCATTACAAGTAATTTATTAAATCACTACATTCCAAATCAAGAAAAAACCGCAGTTTCCGGGAATATTAAGCCTTTTACATGGCCTATTAACTGAAGTTGTTTTGTAAAAAAAAAATCGTAACAATTTTTTGATCAATGAGTTTAGAATGTAAAACACAAATATTGTATTTTTTCCACTTTGAAATTATTTACCTCACAAGGGCGTTCAGTATATACATATTTATTTATCAGAGCAAGAAAAAGAGGCGAAAAAAAAGCTTTTTAGGTATGAAACAATTCTTTTGCTAAATTTTTCTTTTCATTTTGTATACCAACAAATTTTTATATTTATACCTATTAGCGTCTGATAAGGCTATATGTAGCGTTCAAACACCAAATAAGCAAATAGATTGTAATTTAATTAAATAGAATGTACAATATTAGTTTTTATATGCTCTGCTCAACGTGACTGCAATACAAATATAAATTCGTATTTATAATACTCCCTTATAACAATCTGAAATACCTTAATCTTACGCTTACGAATAAATAGTTAAGCAAAATAATTTTATTTTTTCTTTCACAATGATTCAATAATTGAATTGATTATAAATTTATAACTATGTCAGTGTAATAAATAAAAGACATTATTATTATTATAATATACAAAATAATTCCAAATAAACATATCAAATCTATAATACTTATTTACTTATTTTTATATATTGTATATATTTCTTATATATGCATTATTTTGTCAACAATAAATATCTATAAAATAACAAATTGAAATGCATGAATATATAATTTTATCTTATTATTATTTCATATACATAAAATATATATATATATATATTACAGTACCTATATATATAGAATAATATAATAATATTGTAATATAATATTTCTGTATTAAAAATTGTTTGACACAATAAATTTTTCTTTATTGACTTAACAATGGGAATACACCACATCGAAATGAATACGAAAATTATATATCCTACACGATATGTTCTTATTTTAAACATTTTTTATATATAAAATATATATGTTTTAATATATTAAAATATTTGTATAATATATAATAGTAGCATGAGATTAAATTTACGCATGGCTATATATATATATATTTTATAGAAGAAGTCTTTCATTTCAAATTTATATAATAAACGCACATATACACTACGGTGAAATATTCTTTCGATTATAATTTTAAAAATGCAACTGTATCTTTATATATTATATATACATAAAATAGTTGTATATAATATTGTATATATTGATATAGATGCGTGCTTATTATATACAAATAAGTATATATAAGAAGAAATCGTATAATAACAGCGCACTCACTATAACAGTTATATACTTTTCTATTTAACAATTATTCATTTCATATATTGTACAAATACGAGATATCCCGAGACCTACCAATATACTGAAAATAAAATAATCAATTTACACTTTGTGACAAAACAATAGACTTTATAATAAATATATATATTTGTTATATTTATAGTTATATATTGTTACACACAAATAATAAAACAAATAAGGAAAATTGTTTATGATGAAGCGAATACTGTATATACATCTTCGATAAGATTTAAATAAATATACAAAAGATAATAAGGAAAGAAATTAAACTGTCATATAATTAGGGCAAACAAAAATATGAACGAGAATTTTTATTTTTAAATAACAATATTTCGAAATGAGTTTAAGATAGAAATTTGTTTCAAAAAATGTCCAATGCATATCAATATCATAATAAATCATAACTTTAGAATGGGTTTAGCAAACGATAGGTAATTTTACCATTAAATACCTGATCGTATCAGTTGATCGGTATATATACATTCCATAACTATGAAGCCGATAGATCGTGTATATCTATAATATAATTAAAAAAAAAAAAACATGTATTCAAGATGGGTTCTAGAATTCTTGAAGTTTATCGTTTAAATTCCATCATTTTTTTATCATGTATAATATGATATTAAATGGTTGCATTAAAATTAACTGTTTACGTATGCAGCTGGTAGAAGGTTGCATTTTTCACATTTTAAAGTATAACATTTTATTAATGCGATCATTTTGCGTTTCACACACACACACACACACACGTACTTTTTCAAATAATAATTGTTATGTGATAAATTAGTTTTCCGATTTGTACCACTAAACTATTTCATTATATTAATGGTAAATATGGTCAATTGATAAAAAATAAATAGAAGGATATTAAATGTTTTAAAAGTATAATAAAATCCAAAGGTTTTATCTTATTTATATATCTAATAATAATAATATATATATGTTCCAATCCGCCTTTGGCTATAGCCAAAATATTGTGTATTTTATAAAATATTTAAAACTATTTATACATAAATCAAAATAAAATGTAGATGAGAATTTGTTATTTGTCATATTTTATTTACACATAATTTCTTGAAAATAAACAAAATCAAATTTATTATTTGGCATATATAGACTTAAATGTAGATGAGAATTTGTTAATTTATAATATTTATAGTAGGACATGGGAAGAATACAAAAATATATGCAAAATGTAACAAAATCAATACGTGTATAGTAAAAAAAACGTTATATTTCTGAAATATAAATAAACATCAATTACACCGACAATATCTGTCCGTATATCAATATGTAATTAATTATTTTAATAATTTCATGTATAAAATCAATATTTTTTCAATTTATTATAATATTGTTATTAACCATTTCTTGCATGCATCATTACCATTATGTGTATTAGAAAAATTTTTTTTAAATTTAATATTTATTATGCTAATATTTTGTAAATTAAAAAAACAAGAAAAACCCCTTATTACATAATTAATCCTTAAAGAACGAGCGAATTTTTCTATAACGATGACCAGTAGGTCGACGGATTTTTAAGCAATTGAATGCATAATTTCCAGAGCGAGAAAAGGTGCAAAATTAATATCGCTTTATTGGATTTTATGTAAACTTTCAGTAATAAAATAGGTAGTATATGAACAGACAGATATCCATACAAAAGGATACTGAATATTTGCAATGTCGCGACAATGGCGGCATTCGTTCGCTAAGGGTTGGTTGGTGAGTTCAATTAAATTACCATACTTTATACATATTTTGGCATTGTTTCCGGGTGGCTATCAAAATTCAGGAAAATAATACTTGGTTCGTCATACATACAGGACATATGCAAGAAGAGGTTGAAAAAACCTCTCTATATATTGTATATACCGCGAAAGCAACAGTTGAATAATTGTATTTATATACATAAAATACTATAATATATATAGATTGTATAAAAAGACTAAAGAGATTTATGTAAATTTAATTAATTTATGAATAATTTACAATTGAAATATATTGTTTTTTAATTTGTATATATATTTTTTGATTTTTTATTTTTTTGCTTTGGTTCAAATAAAATTTTAATTTATTGTGTATTTTTTACTCATCAGATTCACAAATAAAGAAGCAAAATTATATTAGATACAACGAAATAAAATCATATTAAAATATAAAATAATATTTATTTATACAATTTTACACGTATGTATGCTACTACACTCGTATGTGGATGAGTCAATATGCAATATCACGGTTGTTCAAATTAAATAATTTTAAAACATTGTCTGTGTGTGAGAGTGTGTGTGTGTGTGTGTGTATGTTATTTTGTTTGACGATATGTTAACCTTTCAGATTCTGTTTTTTTTTTTCTTAAATTATTTAATAAATGTACTTTTCGGTTTCATGTGTATATAGTTAATGTTTAAACATTTCTTCCAAAACCATATATTTATATATATATAAATATAATAAGACATCGATATAATATAAAGATTACCAGCAAATAGTATATAATAAAACCAACCAAAAAAATAAAATAATAAAACTTAAAGAAAAGAAGTAATCTTTTGTTTTTCTTCATATTTTTTGCTATAATTTACTATTTATTTTTTAAATTGAAACTCACACGAAACATTTTACAATACGATGATATATACACATAAACTTTACATACGTATATGTGTTAAGTTATGTATCTATATATATATATTATATACTTACCACACATTATTATTATTATTATTATAATATTATTGACAACTTTTATGTATGCTTTTCTCACGTTCGATCAACGACCTGATTTTTATGATATATATATTTAAATACATTATATACACACAACGTCTAATAATATTATATTTAAATATAATTTTAAATTTTTATATATTTGTCTATAAAGATTATTTATAAATTCGTTAATTATTTCTAATTAATATATAGCGCTCTCTTGTAATTAATGCGGTTAAATGTTGTTGTTGTTGTAGCTTTTTTTTTTTATTATTACATTATTTGATCGTCTTCTTTTTTTTTTTTTTTTTTTTATTATTATATTATAAAAGGCTAATAAAATTAAAACGTAGAAAAATTAAAAATTAGTGATAGTTAGTTCAAATATTAATGGACCAGTTATAGAGCTCATGATTAATTTTTCTATTATTTTATATTGCTTAAAAAAAATTATGTATATTCTGTTTGTGAAGAAGAAATGTGTATAATAACTCGCGTGAATATGTGAATGATGAGTTCGTCACGTTAGGTTAATTATTGGTTGTATATGTACAGAAACAAAAAAAAATGTATTTGCGGAGTCTTTATCGTATACAAATATATTAAAATGCATCATTTAAAATCAAGAAAAATTTATATTAATTAAATGATTCAGAGAATGGGAGATTTAATTTTTATGATGTCATGTTGGAGTAATTAATGTATAGAAATTAAAATGGTTTCATACGCAACAAGGTTTTGCATTGAAAATAATTTAGTACAAAATAATTTGTACAGAAGTTATTGCAGTTACTGGAGAATGTTAATAATATATCGCTACAAATTTCCAAAATAAAAATAATTATTCAGATAGACGTTTTATTAAAAAAAATAAATATATCGTAATTTTATTATTTCTACATAGAAAATTTATCATAGAATCAAAAATAATATTTAGGACTTTACAATTTTTATTAGATATTCCAAAAAATTGTCTGTTATGTTTACGAACAATTCATTCTATTATTTTTTGAATGAATTTTATTAAACAAAATATATACAATTCTAAATTTTTACATTTTTCTGAAAAAACCATAAAAATCGTAACTGAAAAAATTCTTGAAACCAACTATACGACGCACCGTAACAGGAGTTCTTTATAGAGATCGGAAAAATTTCAATCTAATGACAATCAGAAATTTTTTATTTCTTTCTCTTATTAAATATTAAATTATATATTATTCAATGGTATAATAAATTATTATAGAAAATAAATGAAATAATAAATTTTCTCTTCAGCCTCGCACTAACAAAACAAATTAAAAATCTTACAATAATTTTTTTTTTCTTATAATTTGGATTTACCAATCTTTCAATATATTATTTTATATATATAATAATAAAGTATTATATGATTAATTAAATTATGCAAATAGTTATATGTTACGCTCGCTATATATATACAATTTATATATATATATAGATCTTCATCCAATTGTTATTATATTTTTTTGTGTATATACACTACAGTTGAATCTGTACATAATTAACCAAATGGCTGTACTAATTTTTTGGTTCTTAAAAACACTGCTAATTAATCTATTCTATGCATTATCTGTTTATAATTATCAGTTATATGTTAATTTTTATGTATATAAATTTTTTAGAAAATAGATAATTAAGTTTAATATTAGATGGTTTAATAAAAATACATAAAATTAATAGTAAGGACAGTCCCGAAGTTAGTTGACAGAAAATATTTAACTCTGATATCGAATTTTTAATTGGAATTTCGTGTATGCGTGTTGGTCAAGATTGTGACCGTCTATACGATTTTGTTTGCTGGTTAGCTTTAATTGAAGTAATATAAATAATTCGATATACAATGGAAGATTTTTTTTCTCATTTAAGCATTTTCAATATATAGATTGCGGTTAATGTCGACGGCACTATTTTTTTTTTCTAAAACCTTATTGGCTCTATACCCATGAGCTTTTATTTACATACAGACTCCACTGTATTGTTTTTGTATTTTCTTCAGTTCTCCTTTCTCCATATAAACAGTATATCTCATCATTATAATAAAAAATTTAAAATAGTTCCATTCACTTTGCGTGTTTTACTTGAGTTTTTGTAAATTTTATATATATTTATATAGTTATTAATTTTTGTACAATGAGTATATCAGATTTTGTTTTGTCTTAATTCAATATTGAAAATAGAACTATCTATATCTTTTATTTATTTTTTTTTTTATTGTTTTGATCTACCCGCATACCAAAAAAAAAAAATTAATAATAATGCATCTAATTTTCAGTTGATCTTTTCTGTATACATTTTATAGTATATAATTGTAGTTATATAAATAAATATACAATTACTGCATAAAATTTACATGTATATTTATATATATATATATTGTTGTGTGTGTGGTTTCTCTCATTCTATATATCTTAAAAATATTTTAAAAGATAATAAATTAAAATAAAGCAAAAAAAAAAAAACACCTTTTTATAGAAATATATTACAAAATATAAATAGTTTTATAATTCATCTTCGTATATGATTTATAGAGAAATATAGGTATATATAAAAAATAATATACAATCTTTAAAATTGGAAAACAATTCAACAATGGATCATTATTAAAATATGTATCTATATGTAATACACACACACACACATATATATGGCAGTATAAATTTGTATATTACATTTATGGATACATTTTATACGTACATATATATATATAATTAATAGCTAACACTCTAAATCTAAATATAACTGATAGGGTCAAGTGAATGTGCTGTGGGTTATGTTCGTTTCGATTGAATATAAATTTTAAATTTTATATAATACATAACATTTTAAATTTGTGGTATTGTCTGTAAAGTATAAGAAGTTTTAGTTAAATAAAAATATATTCTGTGGTGGTAAGAAGTTAATATTTTCAAATAAAATTAATCACAATAGAGAAATTTCACTTTTTTAATTGTGCACCCATTTTATGAATCTTTATGTGATCTATTATTAAAATTTGGTTGTTAGCGGGGGCCGATCATCACAACTAATTATCGTTATACTAATCGATAATATGTTAGAAAATTTTTTCACACTTCATTTATTGGATACCTTAGTTTAACACTATTTTTAAGATTTTTTTTTTTAACATCTATTAATTGTATTAAATATGTTATATAAAGAAAAAAGGGCTCACGTAAACAGTTTAAGTAAAAATTAATAATATAATAATAATGATATACATTATAATAATGTAAAACTGAAGTTAAGATATTATATTTTATTTATATATAATTACAAATTTATATGAGTACATATTATGTAAGTCACATGGGACAAGCTATATTTTTATTATTATTATACATACTTGCCTATATATATATATAATATTTATAATACACCCACCCACATTGTTCGAAAAATAACGAAAATTATGCTTTAATATGTGAATCTGGTATCTATTATGGCTGCTTATTGATTTATATATTGAGAACTAACCATAACAAAGTGTCAACATTTCATGACGACATTTACCTACTAATAAAGCGCATTAAGTGACAATTATATAGATTTTAAATTAATTGAAATGGAATTTGGTACATAAAAACTAACAATTTTCATGAGATTTTAACTAAAACAATTGGTCTACAAAAGATGAATTCAAAGGGGTGGTCCATAAATCAATTGGCAGTTGACAGATGGTGATGTTCGTTCTGCTACTAAAAAAAAAAAAAAACAAATTTATTTACTTCAGAATTCATAGTCATAGTCACAACCGATTTTCCTCCATGTGACTATTTTCTATTCCCTAAACTACTAAACGATATTTCAATCAATGACTTGACAATTTATTAGATGCATATGTGCATCAAATCGATGCATTTCAGTTGAGTTTAATTAATTGTTTTCTTATTTCTTACACCTCTCCGGTTATTGTTCGGACCGAGGAAGTATATTGCAATATATATATATATGAAATAGTTATACATCACTTGTTACACAAATAATAAAATTACATATCATGGGCGTTATAAATTTTATATATCTAATAATTTAATATATATTATTGTAATTATTTGATGCCAACAATAAAATCCATTTTATATATCAAAAACATGTTCATATAAACTTATATATATATAAGTTTTACAACTGTGCGTGGTGTATCCAAATAAAACAGTATTTCTCATATAATTATTGTTTTTAATTAAATTAAAAACATTCTTTGTTAAATATTTTAAAATAAAACAAATTTATTTACTTCAAATACACATATATTCACTCTGCATTATTATATTGATACATAAAGATGTCTCCTCCTAAATGCCTTCTACTTACCAATTCTTTTATTCATATATAGATACCATATATATATATATATATATGTGTGTAAACATCTTCTTGTAAATACAATGTATGGATAATTTCAACGATTGTACACGTTTGGTAAACATAATCACAAATACTCTGCGTTTATAACAAATAAATGATATTGTCTCACATTCAGGTACAATATTGGTTAGGTAAAAATAAAATTGTATATTTGTTGGCGATTTTGTTGTTTATATATTATAAATATATTATTTGGAAAAATTTCTTATTATGTGTTTTTTATATACAATATATATATAAGAAATGTATGTACAATATATATATATAACAAATAATATATATATATATATATACTCGATATATAGAAAACATTAATAATTTTGTATATCGATAAAAATTATTATAATGTGAAAATTTAACAAATATAATATATCTATGAAGAAAATAAATGAAAGAATTTCTTCCGCATATATATATATATTTTGTATGTTTTTAAAAAACTTTGCTTGTATTTTCTCACGTTCACGTATTTGTTTGCATCAATTTATTTAAATTTTCGTATTTCAACTGTAACAATAATAATTAGAATAATAATAATCATACTAATAATAATATAAATAAGATTAACAAAAAATTCTAATATTTATATGGACATAAATTTATTTAATTAATTTCAAAACAAAGATTTTCAATTAAATGTGTGTGCTCGTCGGACAACAAATAACAGCACGCGACATAGTAAATATATATGAGAAGAAAAAGAAGTATGTGTACTTGTATTTATTATTTTTTTTTTAATTTTATCCATATATGAGTATTATTATTATTATTATTATTATTATTATTATTATTATTATTATTATTATTATTATTATGCTTATTCGATACCACCGATGCGTGCTTTTTATATATTAATGCGGTAGCATTTTCTCTGATCTGTTGCGCGTTCTCTATATGTATATAAATATGTATCGATGCGATCGATATTCAATTTATATATATATTTATTTATTTATTTATTTATTTATTTATTTATTTATTTATTTATTTATTTATTTTATTTATTTATTTATACAAAAGAAGAAATATAAAATAATTTTTAATTGTAAATAATTTACTTTTTTATAGATGTTGTTAATTGATTTTTTTTTCTATCTATCCATTTTTGAACATATATTATTATACAAAATAAACGAAGAAGTGATGATATTCAATATTATATGTTTATATTTATTTAAAGGAGATCTCTTCTCATCATCTATATAAATTTGTATACGCATATACAAATACACCTATGTTAATAATTATAAATACATTGAATATTAATATATATGCGCACGTATCATTTGTTTATATTCATTTATTTATTATTATTATTATTATTATGAACACAACATCTACATATTTAAACAATTTTTTAAATAAATTAATATATTTTATTTTGTTAAAATCCATAACTGCATCGCGCGCGCATCGAATGAATTAAATAATAAATTGGTTTTTTTTTAAAGAATTTCTATATAAAATCGATATTAAAATATATGTACGTAAATAATACCATCGCATATAGTTCAAATGCCGATACAGAAAATTACAAAAATTAATTAATAAAATATTATATACATTGTTGCATTATTACATTATGTATACGATATATTATATATATATTGCGGATATACATAGATTGTGTAAGTTTAGTATATTTGAGGTATACACAAAAACAAGAACATTAAAAGATTATACATATTACACTTTTTATACGTATATATATATTTATATATCGACAGTACTAATTTATAGAGTAATATATAATAGTTGTATATATCAGAAATATATTTATATACTCGTATTATATATAATATATAAAATATATGTTTAACAGGGTGTCCCAATTTTCGACGGCAATACGAAAACACTAGATTGTCTGGGTCATTTTGCGTCGAAAATATCATATAACATTTTGGCCGATTCGACTTCGGTACAAAGTTACACGTAAATAACCAAATTTTCAATCAGACCATGTTTTCCACTCTACTGGGATCACTATCTCAATAACTAATTTACCGATTTTAAATTTTTGATACACCGTTAGCATTAGCATACCGAGATCTTTAATTTGGCGTTAAGATATGGCAGTTCGGACATGTGGTTATCCAGATACTTGCAGGAATGTTGACAGTTAGCTGAACGCCATTTTTCTTTTTGAAAGTTTGTTCAAGCATAAGTCGAAAAATCGTGATGAAAAATTTTTTTCAGTATAAGTTTAAAATCTTGCCACATTCATAAGCTTTCGTTAAAGCTATAACATTACGAAAGGTTTCAACTGGTTCCAAAGATATACACAAATAACTACAACGATGTAGGCATAAAATTGATTTTCGCTATGGAAAAATTTTATCTTTTTTTATCATATCATATCTTTTGTATTAATAAACATAAACTGATAATATTATGATCGTTATTTATTTATTATATGTGCGATATTATTAGTGTAATAATATATAATTTGTTGCATATATTATATGTTTATTGTATGTGTAAAACGTTGATTTTAATTAAAGGTTAATAAAAAGAGAATCATATAAATACCTATACGCATACCTATACGTGAAATAATGATATATAAATATTTGTATATACAAAGTATATAATTATTTATTTATCTAGAAATTGTAACGAAAATGTTGTAACGTCGTAATATACATTGCCAATACATCTACTCGCATTTATATGTAATTTAAGTTACAATTGTATTATATAAAAATTAGAATAATTTATTTAATTTATGGATATTATGGGTTTGTTGAAAGCTTCGCGTACTATTTCTATAACACTATACGAATTTGATTTGAGATACCGTTTTTGTTTATACAGTTATGCATGTACGCGCTATATCCATATAAACTACATATCCTTATTGTATAATCATTGGAAAATTGAAACATTATATATTATATTAATTTTATCTTATTCGTGCATCACATCAATAAAACATTGTCATCATCTTCTATTTTTAGAGTCATAGTCTTCCTGTGTATTCCACTACAAGAATTCCTTTGTAATATTCATGTTCGATACACCCTTATTTTCACCATTTAATTTTTAATATAAATTTTTATTTGTTTGCCCATATGAACTTTTTCAAGTCAACCAACATTCGGAGAATTCTTTCGAAACACATTTATATAATAATATATAAAAATTTGTAGGTCGAGGTGTTATACAAAAAAAAAATTTCGTATCCTTACCGTATGCCACCCGGTCTTAACATATTCTATCACTCTGTTTCTCAATTAGTTATTGATATTGTATGTCTGCACAAGCAAATATAATCGAGATAAAATCGAAGTCCTCAAATCGATTGAATGTCGTTTCGCTGTTAAAATACCACGAGAACACATATTAACCACATATGCCATTATACAATCGAAATTCGATGATGAATAATATATTGATGATGGGATATAACAATTATATTAAAATCTAAATAGAAACCGGTCATTAATTAATGGTAATCGGTTATTGCGCCAGCAAATATTTAATATATTTGTGATAAATACCAAAATTAAGGCTAATTGCATTAATTTATTACATTGATTTTTTTTTTTATACTATATTTATTATTATATTATTTATTTGAATTAACGATGACACACCTTAAATATATATTATAATATATAATATACAATACAGCACAATTATATAGTTATTTGATGATATATCGGGTTTATAAAATATAGAATCGTGTGAACTCTCAAAATGTTAATATACATATGCTTGTACCACATGTACACTAGATTACAAATGTAAGTTAAATTTGTGTAACTTTCTTCTATCTATTTTATTTTGGTTATAGTTAGTGTGATTTTCTATTTTATTGGTATGTCATTGACGTAGACATATAATTTTATATATGTCCTTAAAAATGTTTAATTTTATTGCAAAAGAAATGCATTTTAAATGAATTTTTACTTAATTATTTCATTTCTACCGCGGAAATGCATTGATTACAAGTATAGAAATATATGGTTAACATACTCAATTAAAACGAGTTTATCAGACGTTTCATAATGTTTAGAATGGTTTTTATGAAAACGGATTACCGGAATCTAACCGGAGAGCCCTTATTGTTAAAACGAGACATTTGGGTCACCGCGTTAGTACTATAATTAATTGTATAATAATATCTATGATAATTTTAAGTTTATCATAAAATAAATGTTTAGATCAATAAAATACTTAACTGAAATTGAGCAACTATTAGAGATATATATATATATAAATTTTAACATTCATTTGCAACCTACTGTATATAAAAATATAATATATGGTTGATTAGTGAAATATTATGTTGGTATATATATATAGTTGTACTCGTATTGATTGATATATATCATCCTACATGTATATTCACCATACCTACATATCATGGTCCATAACTTAATCAAAATGGATTATACTCTAAATTATTATATTAAATAATCGAAAATTAAAAAATCATTTATTTTGTGTATACGTATACGTATTTCTTCTCATTTGGTATTTGATATTCAAAAATATGTATCCGAACGCGCACATAGACTATATCTTAAAAAAATTTGTGCTGATTCACACATAGAGTGATTGGCAAAAATTAAAAATTTATAATTTTTTATTCTTATTATTGTATTGTAATATAATGCAAGTTGTTGTTGTTGTTGTCTTTGGTTGTTGATGTTTCTTAAAAAATGATGTATCAATAAAAATGACGGTTTATTATTAATAGTCGTTTGTCTAAAAGTTAAAAAAAAAAAAAAAAAAAACGATAGATATGTCTTAAACGAAATAAAAAAACTTATAACATAAATCGCATATATATAATTAAATAAATAAATAAATAAATATTCATTATGTTAATTATTAGATAAATTAGTTTAATCAGTTTAATTAATGTATATAGAAAAAAAATTAATATATATTTAATTTAATTAAATAGATCAGAATAAATAGAAAAATTATCTAATTAACATATATTTTAAATCAAATAATGATCCAAATTCTTATTTCTTATTTATTGTTAAAATCATTTTATTTTTATTATTATTATAAATATTTTGATTATTTTATTTTCCAATTGTTTTAAAAATAAAATCAATTTTTGACATTGATATATTAAATTTAAAGGTTGAAATATAATAAAAAATATAAAAAAAGAAAAAAAACGAGATGAAATAATGAAAAGGATATTCAATTGTAATTAATTTTATAATAATTTATAATATAATAAACACCCACACACAAAAAAATAAATGCGATTTATAAGTATAAACGTATACAAATTTAAGTATTTTAATGCTTCGTATGGCGCCTAGTAATACACATACGCAACTTCAGCATACGCTGCTTGATTTAACAAAACTTCAATCGTGCTTGAATTTAGCACTGCATGCTTGATATGAACAGAAAAAATACTTGGACTTATTAATTGAATTAAGCATTACATGCTTGATTTGAATGTAAAATATACTTAAAATCGTCATTGCTTCGAGCATTTAATGCTTGAAATGGACAATAAATTGCTTTGATTTAGTGCATGAAATAAGTATTTAATGCTTTATTTTAGCAAAAAAATATAACAACGTACTCGGCTAGTGCTTGATATTAATAACAGAATGCTTAACCTTATTACTTGAATTAGGTATTAATTGGTTAATATTAATAAAAAAAACTATACTTTCTTGATGCTTGAGAATTAAATGCTTATTATAGACACAAAATGCTTTAATGTTTAAAATCAGAGGTGGATTTTTATAAAAAAATTACAAAAAGTACTAAAATGAGAAAAACACGTATAAACCAATGATACTATAAACCAGAAACACATCTTTATCATCATAATAATCGTATTAATCATAATAAATATAAATAAAATAATAATTAAATATATAAATTTATAAACTAAAATATATTTCAAATTAAATATTACATATACGAAATTATAATTTTATTAAATTAAATGTTGTGTATTTATATTATTATATTATTAAAAATATTTTTTTCTCAATACTGTCTTTTTATCTGGTAATGTGTAACAATGAATAGGCGGAGTTGTAATTTTAGCAATATCTACTATAGAAAAATTTTCATATTTCTTCCCAACTATAAACGATCGTGAGTGGTCATCAAACATTTTTACTTCGAAGTGTTGCAAAACTAAATAAACTTGTTCTAAGTCGGAAATGCAATCTGCTATTTTATATAAGATATCATCTTCAAACAGATTAAGAAAGTAATTATGTTTGTATACTTTTCCTTTATATTCTACATGATTTTGAGAATATAATAATTTTGAACAGTCCCTGAAATCATTCACTATTAAAGAATTAAAATAATACAATTGGTTTAAACATTTCAATTTGTTTGCGGTTTTAAAATCAAAATTAATTTCATTTTTTAACATACTATCATTACAAATTAACTGTGAGAATTTCAACGCACATTTAATAGATAAAGTCAGAGGTACATTTCGTGTAGAATTAGTGTTTTGAGCATATCTAATTTCTTGGTGTTTGGATTCAAATCTAATTTCGGTGAACGATGATTAAATAATGGTTCAATTTAAACAGAATCTGAGCAATGTTTCTTTTTTAAATGTTTAGTATATGATTTTAGTAATGTAAATGTTTGCGGACAACCACTATACACTCATATTTTTCTATACGATTTCCATGAACGTATTTTAAATGATTTATATTAAAATCTATTGAAGAAAATGCATTATCACATTTACAACACGAATACATATTAAATTAATATATTTTTCAAACGAAATAGGGCACTTTTATGTTAGTGAGAAATATGTAGCATAATATTTTAAAAAGTTAAATTGATTTTGGATCACTAGTATAAAAATGAATAATTGCTATCAAATATGTTTCAATTTTATAAAGAGAAACTAATAACTTAATTTAAACACAAATTAATATTTATCTTAAACCTAACTTAGTATATGTATACACTTAGATAAAAATAAAAATAATACACTATTTTTTTTATTAAAATACAATGGCAACAATAAATTCGATGTATGATTTGCATTATTTTTATTTTTATGTACATGCATGTGTATGTTTATGTATGAGATTATATTTACTTATTATTATTTAATAGTATTTAAACGTGATATAAAATTAGTTATTGAGGGAGTATTAAAATCAAAGGAAGTGGTCGTTTCGTAAAAATAAATTTGTATAAATGTCCAAATTTGTTGACATTCTTTTGTATATTCTAAGTTAAATATTTGAAAAATTTTATAGCAAAAATCTAATGCTCTTAAATAATTTGGACATTTTACATATTCAGTACCGAAATAAACAAAAATTGCAGTTATGTCGCCGATGTTTTCACCTATGATTATTATAAAAGGCTGTAGATTGATTTTTCTTACTATACAATTTTCTTGTTTTTTTTTTATAATTCTATCCAAATCATTAATACAGTTTAAATGAATTGTCATACTTTCTTGGCTATCATTTATTGATGCTTTCCATTGAGTTAACTTTTTGTTCTCCTTGTCATTTAATTGTATTCGTATAGTTGGTTTTAAAAATGCGTGTAATAAATATAGTATTATGTAGTCTCTTGTATCTAAAAAGAAAAAAATACGTAACTTTGAAACTACAATTAAATTAATAAAATATTCAAGATGTCAATGATCTTACTTTCTTCTTTAAATCGATTTTCAATCCATAAATTTTTAAAAGTAATATTTTTTAAGTCCGAATCATATATAATATTTGACCAATTTTATTAATAAATGATCCCCACTTCATAAATAACTTTTGTTCTTTATTAGGATGTAAATACGTAAAGTCTATCTCAATCTAATAAAATATCACATATTATCAAAACAAAAATATAAAATATAATATATGTATATGCAATACTTACAAAATCCGATACGTTGGTGCCTTTTAATAACGGCCAATCTGTAAACAATTGGTTTAAATTTTTAGCATTAAATTCTTTATGTCTGGGTTTGTTAATTTTTCTGTATAATTGCGACACCTCTTCCCAAGGTTTGTCTTTGTGGTAATATCGCAATTTTAATTTTATTTCCTCGTATTCTTTGTAATCTGAATCACTAATGTCAATTTCATCGGATTGTATCTCCACATTTTTGTTAATGTTACTTAGTGTTGAGGGCAAACTTTTTGTGGTAGTTGATTTTAGAGATTTGTTTATGACACCTAATGTTCTTAGGCGTCGAACTTTGTTCCGCCACTTGTTATATAGCAACCCATTAGGTTGACGATTCTTTTGACGGGCACTATAATATGTCTCCTAAAACGGTAATAGTAAATAAATATATAATGTTATAAGGAATCTAATTAGTAAATACTTTTTTTTCTGTTGGAAAGAGCTTTTCGATTTCCATTGAATAGAACTCAAAGTCCGCAGGACGCATTGCAGTATTATTTGAAAGGAAATGTTCCATAATTGTATCTATGATGTCAAGTTTATAAATCTCTAATAGATGTTGTTCAGTATCATAATATCTTAAAATGTTACGCCCTTTTCTATTATTTTTAGCATTATCTTTAATTCCTAAACCATGAAGAAAGTAAGATATTAATTTGCCATAAAAAGTGAAAATATTAGATATATGCAATTTAAACTGAACTTACAACTACAGTCATAACTGTATTTGGATCAATCATATCATGTTGCAAAATATTATTTACATCAGTTTTGGATTGTTCCTTTAAAATATATATAGAGTATTATTTAAAAAACAGTTATAACTTTCCAATTAAATCATGTTTTACCTCTGAGCATTCCAAATGCTGCCGCCATCAAAAGTGCACTTCTAAATTCTATTCTCTCGTTCAATTTTTCCAATGGGAAAATTTCATTTAGTGAACATTTTGATTTTGATTGCCCACATTTGGTTCATAAGAAGTTTCCATTAATAAATTATAGTTTATACTTGTATATTCATTATTTAATTCGTCATTCTTATCGTTGCAATCCATTTTATAATATATTAGAATGATATGTACACAGACAGATTCGTACTAAAAATAATAGTCAAAAAAAATAGATGGAGAAATAGTTTCTTGATCTAAAAATATGTGGAATTTTTTTCTATCCAATTTTCAACGTACTTTCGCTTACCTGTGTGCTCACAATTATAATGGGTGCATATGTATTGAATTATATATCTTGTCGTTATTCTTTCGGCAATATTTTCAACTGGAAATAATGTGCGTAAATGTTCCTCGGTTACTGATGTTAAATTTTTACAGTTTGTTCTAACAAACAATTATTTATTTTATTTAAATAATAAGAATTTATTTTAATTAATTTATTCTATTTTTAAATCTTTTTATTACATTATCAACAGACAAAATATTACAGAAAAATATAAGCAACTGCGGTTTGCTTATATAGCAAAATATGGTATTGTTCAGCTATTTCTAAAACACCACACAGTCCAAAGTACAATCAAATTACTGCGTAATTCATAAATCGTACAAATTGCGTAGGTAAAGTTGCTTATATTTTTCTGTAATATTTTGTCTATTGACAATAAAATAAAGAAATTTAAAATAATGAAATAAAGAAATTTAAAATAAAGAAATAAAGAAATTTAAAAATAGAATAAATTAATTAAAATAAATTAAATAAATAATTGTTATAGATCTATCGAACAATAATTATAACTTATTATATCGGAATTATTGTAATTTCTTTTTTATTATTTTTTATACGCGCACATTACACAATTTTACTCACTTTTTCACTTGTATTATTAAATATATTGTATATATTATATAATCATTTTTTTAGTTTATTTTATACGTTTTTTATAATATATTTTCCAATTGAAATATTAAAATAAAAATAACTTATTATATCGGAATTATTTTAACGATTTTTTTTATACAATCACGCGCAAAACATAAATTTCACACATTATATTCACTTGAATTTTTGATTTGACTGAAACGTGAAACTATCTCTAATAATATATTTTTAAACATAATATTGAAAACGTGTAGATTCCTGTATGAGCCAATAAAAAATAAGAAAGAAAGAGAAATCATTAATTTAGTGTATAAATGGTACACACACTTGCGTTCTGCTAATATTTAGTTTAAGCACGAAAATGCTGGAATTGAGTATTAAATACTTATTGTCAAGCATTCAAATACTTGAATCTAGTATAATTATACTCACATTATATTTGAACCTTATTTAATGGTTGATTCAAGTATAAAAAGGCTTAAGTTTACTAATTTATATTCAAGCAATATAATACTCATATCAAATATGTGCGTACTTAACGTAAAAATTATTTTTCAAAAATTTAAATGCTAAATTTAAGTAATAAACGTATGAATGAAGTAAATATATGCTTTAATTGAGAATTTTTACCCGTGCTTGATTTGGACATCGAATTCCGATTCCGTTGCTTGAAAAATTTTTTTGCGTGCAGCCATGTCCGAAAAATAACCGAAATGAATTATGAAAATAGCAAATAATTAATTAATTTTTTTTCGTTAAAACCAATTTTATTTATTCGAAATTTATCGCTCAACTGAAATTATATCGATTTGCATTAAATCACTTTTTATTATGTGCTTGAAGGGAATCTTGTTAAGTTTGGCGATCTTGTTGTTTGCAATATTCTACGAAACGTTTCTTTTTTCTATCACAAAATGAAGTTTATAGCGGGTAGAATAAAATAGTTACATACATCTAAAATTATAGGTGTAAATAGAACGTTCATTTTGAAGTGAATAAATTTGAATTTTAATAAAGTGATAATTGTCGCTCACGATCCGATAATCACCACCAATTGTGTAGTAGTCGATATTTATTTAGGACGAACAACACAAATAAGGGTTAGCCATTGTTTCAATACACAATTGTTTAATATAAATTATTCTTGGAACAAATTCAGTACCTTTGGAATGGTAAAAACAAATTGTCTTGATTTTTGACTTACTCAAACGATATTTTTTATATATCAATTCAATTTCGGTTCTTTGATCTTTATACATTTTTAGACTATACTGGATACGTTGCATTGAAGGATCATGCAACTTTGACAGTAAATCAATTAGCAGCCATATATTGTATTATCTGCATAAATTAAAAAGGCATTCTGTTATTTTTCGGATAAAGCGTGTATGTATGGACGTTTTTTTTTGTTGTGTTATGGACAATATAAGAGTAATATTTAATCAGAATTTATTTTTTGTAACGAGTATTTATAACTTAATTTTTTTTTTTTTTCACGTAGGTAGAGACGAATTAAGCTTAACTAACCGAATATAATATATATATATGCAATTATAATTATATATGTAGTATATTAAGAAGCAAATATATATAAATATAGAATATGATTTTATATTTATTAACATAATCTGTCTGCGTTTATACCTATATCGAGTTATATGATATGTGTTTATGATTTGTATTATATATTTTATTTGATTTTTATGTCTATTTTTTTTTCCTTCCACTATATATAACTTTAATTTTTTTTAATTCTACATATATATCTTAAAAATCAAATTCATCAATCACCAACCTGTTCAAAATGAAAACAATATATTAAAAGAATGAACAATGTTTGTGGTGTGTGTGTCGTGTGTGTGTGTGTGTGTGTTGTATATATTAAATTTTTTATTATTTATTTTTATATTTATGATGAGTTTCTTCATTTGATTTATTTTTAATTTTTTTTTTTTTTTTTGTATTTTTCTATAAATGAATTATTTTAATATTTTGACGGACTTGTAACTGAGAATATGCTCGCATTTTAATTAAGCCGAATAACAAATTAAGCTAAATGTGTTTTAGGTTATATTATTTTGAAGCCTCTGTTTTGAGAGTTTAATAATAATCTATAATGAAATCGTGAATTTTTTCGTTTTTTTTTTTTTCTTGGGTTTTCATTATAATTTTTAAATACAAAATATACACACGTACACGTATACACACATACACAAATGATTTGTTTTTATAAATAATATTAATAATTTGTGTACAAATACATAATATATATATTGTATATACTTGGAATTTACTATATATATGCAGATGAGAACATATGAATAGGAGGTATGTATAATGTATGTATGTAGCGCGAGAAGCGACTTTAAAAATTTTGAAATGGATCTTTTTCTGGGTCTTGGGAATTTTTCTACTTATTTGTGCGGAACCCTGTGGTTTATTCATGTGTGAGAAATCAACTAATTATCTAAATGTCGATATATAATATGAATAATATTTTATGTATTATTGTTCAATATATATATATATATATCCAGTAAAATTATAATATATTATTATATTATTATATATTAGACATTTAATTTTAATTTTAAATTATAGACTATTGGCAATTTATACATGTACATTTTATTTATTGTTTTTTCTAAAAATAAAATCTTAAGCAAAAAAATCAAAATCAGATCATTATATTATTTTTTACATTATTTACAATATTTAATATTTATTGTAACTATTATGGTAGAGAGAGTGAGTGCTGTTTCAATGATATGCGAAATTATTCATATTCGTTGTACACGCATATTTCAATAATAATATTGGAAAATCAAGGTATATTTGATAACCTTTATTAACTATATATATATATATACTCTAAACTAGGATAATATTAACGGACTATAGGTTATTTGTAGTGGATATTAATATTTTAAGAAATTTTTCAATGTTTCGGTGTTAGGTGTTATTAATATGAGCATACATTTTGCATAAAATACTGAACTAATTCATCCGTGTATTTTGAAAGATAGCCTAATGCAATGTGAGATGCAGTGTCGACCTATAACTGATGTGTCGCTAATACACGTTATTAACCAAATATCGTTTATATTGATTATAATTATTAATCGGATCACGCATGTAAAATTTACTTTAAGTTAATTTTGATACAAATAGAAACTATATGATGGGTTGAAGTCGAAAAAATTACTCAATTCTTGGCTTGCATTAAAGATACTTGAGGTATTCTTATATTAGCCCTGACATATACTACAATTGTAGCGAACTATAACGTCAACACTTTCGTTAAAATATCAGCGTATTATTTATTTCATACCATTCGTCTAACTCCAACATTAAGTCGGTTTTCAATTTAAAGGCACAATCAAGAAAAAAACATAAACCAAACAACTAAATTAATGTGAAAAGAAAATATTTAGAATATGCAATTTTAAGCGATATATATTCATACAATTTTGTGTGTACGATGTGATGTGTAAATGAAAAATGTTTAACAATTTAATTGCATTTCATCATTTAATAAAATTTATGCGCTTCAAATGTGTCACAATAAAATATTTTTAATAATATATATAGAATTTTTATTATAATAAAAGTGTTTTATAGTAATATATAAAATATGTGAGTGGATTGGGAAAAAAGGTGAAAAGGTATACCACAAAACAAACAAAAACAATAAAGTAACACAAGTACCACAAAAACATCTAAAACGAATTCTTTAAAATTTATATTTCATTTCATTCCAATATATATTCCTTCTATGATATGTTGTAAATTATAAATATATATATATAAACTTTGTCGGTTCCAAACAGAAACTCTGTGTTTCTGCTGTAATAAAAACATATATATATATATATAGGAGAGAAAATCCATCGCACATACCATTCCATATGCTTTATTATTGTTAATATTATTATTATTATTATCATTATCATTATTTTAGTTTTATTCTATATAAATAAATCTATATAGTTTATTTATTTTCATCTTCATTGTTGTCCATTATTATATTATATCTGCTAATGAAAAACACTAAAATAAAATATATATTGTCTGACGCGATGTTCATTTAAGGATAAAAATACACATATATTGCATAATATATTATAATGTATATAGTATTTTTATTGAAATCCAGTTCAATGGGAGATTTTTGTGAGAAATTATATTTTATAAATAAATACCACCTTTTTTATAAATATACCACAATATATATATATATAACTTTGATATTATAATATAATCAATTTTATTTTGTAACATATATTTTATTATATTGTATATATATAAATACAGTGAGTTAGTTAATAATGCAATTAAAAATTCTTGTGTAAAATAATGTAAAACAAAAAAAATAAAATACATTTATATAATCTTTGTCGTTAAATTCGCTATTATACTGACACACACCACTATAATACAATATATAAAAGACAAAACACGAGACAAAATTATAAATTCAAATTAGTTATATTTATATGTAATTTGATGCGGGAATATAATAAAGAGTAATTTGATTTAATTTAATTTTTATCCATATACAATATTTAAGCTTATTCTTTCGGCACGAATAATAATAATAATAATAATAATATAAATAAATTAATATAAATAAAATCAATTATATACAAAAAAAACAATACGAGTCTATAGATCGACATGAGCTTATATGTTTGAATGTTTAATAGTATTATGTAGAGTCACCAATGTCCAGTTATACTACTCGAAGTAGAACGCATTATCATTCCGCATATGAGGCAATATATAACGTTTCACCAATTGGACCGCACATTTATTAAAATATGTTTCATTACCCTAGTAACACCGTCCGTATTTTGTCCGCCGCAAAATTTACGCATTATATGTAGTAGTCCGTATAGTTTCAATCCGAGGAAATATCTATGGATTTCTTATGGATATCCACTGGAATTTTATATGATGAGTGAAACCCTGTCCATGGATTTTTATAAAAAATATCTTCAGATTATCCGCGTATATTTCCGATGATAATTTGTACGGATTCTCCTTACAAGTATTTCTCGTTGCTATTATTCCACAGAATATCCATAGAATTTATATTCAAATTTTTTGTGAGCAGATCCACGGATTTCGACATGTATTTTGGTAAATAATACCCGTGAATTGTCCGTATTAACAGAATAAATTTTCTTATGACGATGATGCCAATGATCGCAGGTTGATTCCGTTTTTTTAACGATAGACCAGAAGTTCTATGAGCACGGAATGAATATGCTGCCTAAACGATGGCAAAAATTCATCTATTGTTCATAGTTTTTTTTGTAATAAACAAGAGAAAAAAAAACTACGCGGATAAAATCCATGAAAAATCTTACAAAATTCTTCGGAAATATATAGATTTGGGTTGCTGGTTTATTTAAAAATTATGAAAATAAATTACGAAGAGTGAGGATTATATCTATAGATAAGCGAAATATACAAAATTTAAACCACTGTCTTGGATAATTGGTGAAATAAATTATAAATACAATACCGCGCGGCGGATATATGTTGGACATATTACCCTGACAATCCAAATATTTCAATTGTTATAAATAAAATACTAATTATATTAAGTGGAAAATCTATGGACATTCTTTGGACAAATTTCAATATATCTTTTGCGTGGAAAATATGTGAGAATTTTTTCCACGGAAATTTTCCTCATTTTTCAAAGTACGGACAAATTGTTACTAGGGGGTAATTCCATTTATTTTATTTATACCATACTGTGACATTGTTAATATTTGAGTGTTGCGTATACCAGCATATTTTCAGTCAGACATTTTAGTTCTATTTGAGTTGCTTTACCGTGTTACAGTACTCGAACTATAAATTATAAATATCGATGACGTTAAAATTTTATGATCAATTAACCTCGATGTTTCTGCACCGGCATATAATGTTTCTAAATAAATAAATATATAAAGATTAAAAATAATAATGAATCATTTAAGATTTTAAGTTAAAAATAAACGAATTAATATTAAAAATATTAATTTTAATTACATATTAATCCAGATTCTATATATAAATCATTTATATATCAAATGCATAATTGTTGTATCCGTTAGGCTTTAGAAGATAAAATTATATTAATACATGGTCAAATTTATCTATTCCATTTTGCATATATTGTACACAATAAACGAGTAATAACAGTTAAATAATATTTAAATATTTGCTAATATTGTGTGTTATATTACATATGTGAACATTTAACTTCCAATTAGTTATGGGTCATATTTATATGCAATACTAATACTTCGTATATAATATTATTAATAATTTTTTTTTTAGCCAATAATATAGAATAGATACTACTCTGTGTTGTAATATTTCCTGATCATCAAATAGGTTGTCTTAAAAAATTATTTATCACATGTACATATTTTATTATTTATTATTGTATAGTGTATACATATGGTATGATTGGTTGAGTATTTATGAAATTCTGTATATAATATTAAATTTACCAATATATAATTTATATTATTTTAAATAATAACTTATGTTTTTGTGTCACAGTATGTATTAAGTGATACCAGTCAATGATCGATATACAATATAAGTTTTAATTAAAATTTTAAAAGATACACACGATTAAAATTTTCGCAGTTATTTCAATATAATTATCTGTTATATTTTAATTTCCTTTTTTTTATACACTTTACAAATTTTAAGCTATTATTAATGCATGTTTTATGTATATAAAAATCAACATAAAATTCGTTAAACCATTTTGTTGGCACATACCTTTAACTACACATTGTTATTCTATCACAAACGAATATATCCAATTTTATATATATTTTTACAATAATAACAAAATATAATATTAATAATAATAATAAATTATGATATCTATTCACACACACACACACACACACACACTTTATATATAATACATTGCATTGCATTTGTGCATGCAAAATATATAAATAATTCCTTTTTAAAACAAAACAAAAATAATGCAGTTTAATATTCTTTATGTCATTATCAATAACATATTGTTATTTATTATTTCATATTTACAATTATAAAATATTGTATTTATACCGGCACATACATATCATGTATATATAGTAATAAAGGTAATATTGTATTCATCATATATATATATACAATATAATAATAACGATATCGAATCATGCATAATATTATAGTATATATTTACGTGAATATATATAGTTATCCTTAAAAATATTTATTATTGAATTGTCTTTATTATAACCATTGTACATGTACCGAGTACACGTCTATATATATATATATATATATTAATACACACATATATATCTATCCAATATAGAATATATATTTTTCTACTGATAATTACTTTATTGTGGTCACGAGTTGGGCACGAGATTCTTTGATATGTTTTATATATACCATTTATAATATGTAACTATTTATATGCGCATATACACGTTATATCATCGATTACTATATTGTTGTCAATAATATAAAAAATTGATATGTATTAAAAATATAATAAAATTTATCTATCAATAAATGCTTGCTGTCATACAATTTTTTTCAAAAATAATATTACTACTAAAGCATTGTATGATGTTGTTGTTGTTTTTTTTTGTGCCCCTGATTTGCATTTAAAAATGGCAATATAATTTTAATTTTTTTTTTTATTTATTTTTGTATATAAAATTATGTCATCGCGCGCACATTTTGTATGAGAATGCGGAAGAAAAAGTTTTATAGCGCTTCATGAAAAAGAATTAAAGTATATGCTTTAAAATTATCATCAGATTTGTTATTGTATTGTTTAGTTTGTTGTATATTATTTATGACAAAAGCTAATGATAATATGGATATATGATTATAAACAATCGCTGTTGTACAATATTTTATATTTATTTATAAATATGTAAATGAATATAAATTTTATAATTTAATTATTATATATAATCTGATACGACCAAACAATTGTAAATCTGATGATAGAATTTAATGTAATATAAAGGGGTTTAATTATTATTTGTAACACTCAGTAGCGCAGTGATATAACACCGAAATATGTATTATTAATCTTGAAATATAGAGGGTTCAATTCCCGCAATTTTTCGGTATTTATTTTAATACTGAAATTTTTCTGCTGGGTGACCATTTGTTCGTTTATGGAATAATGGGAAAAACTGATGTCTTTGAAAATATGGTGTTGGACGCTATTCAAAGATTAACAATGTCTGCACACTCATAACTACTATATGGGCTAATCACTCATACAAAAATAATAAAATTCGGAAAACATTTATCAATATCGTTAATTATACAGTACAATTGGTAAATTGTTATATACTTCGATGCGCGAAGTAATTTGCCAACTTTGCTGTAATGAAAGGTTTATTAGATGACATTTGGAGCAAAATATGACTTAATAATAATAAATATAATTATTATTTTTGTAAATATTATTTGGATTCATCATCATATTTTTGTGTTATTTATGAGATTTATTGGTTATATTTTATTATATAATTCTTAAACGTTATTTCATAAACGAATATAAATATTAAAAATATTTCCACATAATGGTGATGGAAAATTATTGAAATATCCAATCCTATATTTGGTAATCTTAAATCTCGACCTATGGGGGACACACAATTTTTACGTATGATATAGTTATTTTCACTGTACGTATACAATACAAAATTAGGAAAGTCAATTAAAAAATTAATAATTTTTTAGCGTACCCGTATAAATATGGTATAAATATATATTTATATAAAGAATCTGATAGATAAATAACAAAATTAATTTACATATTTATATATAAAAAATATATGCATAAACTGATATAACAAACTGAAACATTATATCTATCTACAGAGTATTTTAATTGAGAATGAAAATTAATTTTATTAAATTATTCAGACGCGTGTGTTTATTTTATAAAATTAATATTTATTATATGTAATTTTTTTAAATATACTACAAACACATACACACACATACAATTATCTATATATTAGGTTGTCAAATATCTCCCTTCCGCCTTTTTGTCTTTTTAATTTCGCGGCTATGTACAAAGCGCTACAGAGCTCGTATCTGGCAACACTGTACATAATTTGAAAGCTCTTGACATAACAAACAAAACGACGCTATGTATGATTAGTTTGGATATTGCGTTCAACAGTTATAGACGTGTAAACATGGAGTTCACTAACGCCGAGATTCGCGCTATTTTAAAGTTTTCCTTCGTTAAAGGCAAATCCGCTAGAGAAACGTTCCGTGAGATTAATGGTGTTTTGGGGGATGGTACTCTATCACTTCGAACCGCGGAGGAATGGTTTCGACGATTCAGAGCCGGTGAAAACGACACCATGGATAAGCCAGCCGGCGGAAGACCTGTGGCGACAAATACCGATCAAATCATGGAATACATCGAGTTAGACCGGCATGTGGCATCTCGTGACATCGCCCAGGAGATGGGAGTTAGTCACCAAACCATTTTAAACCATCTGCAGAAGGCTGGATACAAAAAAAAGCTTGATGTTTGGGTGCCACATGAATTAACAGTGAAAAATCTAATGGACCGAATTTCCATTTGCGAAATGCTGCTGAAACGGAACGAACTCGACCCATTCTTGAAGCGGATGGTGACTGGCGACGAAAAATGGATCACATACGACAATATCAAGCGAAAACGGTCGTCCCAAACAGTGGCCAAGCCGGGATTGACGGCCAGGAAGGTTTTGCTGTGTGTTTGGTGGGATTCGAAGGGAATCATCCACTATGAGCTGCTCCCATATGGCCAGACGCTTAATTCTACCATCTACTGCGAACAACTGGACCGCTTGAAGCAGGCGATCGACCAGAAGCGTCCAGAATTGGCCAAAAGGAAGGGTGTAGTGTTCCACCAGGACAACGCCAGACCACACACTTCGTTGATGACTCGTCAGAAGCTACGGGAGCTCGGATGGGAGGTTTTATCGCATCCACCATATAGCCCGGACATAGCGCCAAGTGATTACCACCTGTTCCTGTCCATGGCGAACGCCCTTGGTGGTGTAAAGTTGATCTCAAAAGAGGCTTGTGAAAAGTGGCTGTCCGAGTTCTTCGCAAATAAGGAGGGGGGCTTCTACGAGGGAGGTATTATGAAGTTGCAGTCTAGATGGAAACAGATTATCGAACAAAACGGCGCATATTTGAACTAAATCCGATTACTGTAACACTTTTTATAAAGCATTGAATAAAGAGCAAAAAGGCGGAAGGGAGATAGTTGACAACCTTATATAATATATATATACAATATATATATATAATATAGTAGATGTTGAGATATATCGATGGTAGATAGTATATATATGAAGATAAATATAATTAGATGAATAGATATATATACAATATATAGATACAATGACCTTTTATGAATGAAATGTATTTATTCATTAATTTCATTTATATGCGGTTTTATAAATCAATAACAAAAAAAAATATACATATTTCATATATTTTATATATTAACACATTTATATAAAGACTTACAAAAATAAACAACAATATATATTTGTATAACAAATGTCTTTCATATAAATTGGCTATATTTAAACAGAGTTAAAAAAAAATAAAAAAAACCAACCTTATAATAGAATCTTGCTAAAAGTGTGAAAAATATATAGCAATTTTAATATGTGGTATTATTTGATTTAGACTAGTTCATTTATTCATATTCTACATAATATATTTATATACAAGTTTTTAGTATTTTATATATTACAATATATAAACAAATATTTATTTACAATCATAATAACATAATAATAATCATAAAGAGATATGTGAGCAGCGGCTAAGGTATTTACGACACACATATAACAATGCAATTTATTGTTATTGAATTGTCAATTGTTGTTATAGATGAAATATTTAAATTGTTATATAGATTGAATCACAAATCACACATATATGCCAAACACACTTTATTGTTAAAAATCATGAATATTTATAGATAATTTAAATGTGGAGTGATGAGTGTGGGGTGGGGGTTACCGTATATAGTTAATTATAAGAGTTTTTTTTTGTCTAAAATTTTATTTTATCTTTATGTTATTTATAACATATTTTTGTTGTAACGTGTTAAAATTAAGTTTTTTTTGTTCTGTGTTAAATAAAATATTGTAATTTAGATTATTTTTTTTTTTTCTTATTAATGCTTTTTTTCCACTATTAATATTTATTTATACTGCGATAACAATAATATTATATTGTATATTAATTTCTTTTTGATCTTTACGAAAATATTCTAATTAAGTCATTTATTACGCGTATAAAACCATTTACAGAAACTAATTTATTTATTGTATATAAAATAGAGTTTAACCGAAAAGATCTATATATGCTTTATTGTTATATATATATATAGTTATAGTATATATTGTTATAGTATAGCAGTGACGGCTCGTCGACTGAAGCAACTGAAACGGCGCCTCACATTGACTTACAGAATACAAAGAATAACGTTCAAATTAATCATTATAATAAGTCGAATAAATCTATATATATATTTATTCTATATTCTGTAAAATAATCTTTATTATACTACACTATGCAGAATACAAACTACACTCATATTTAATTGCATTGCTTAAATAAAAACACAATTTTTTTCCATATTAATTTATATATTTAATAATTAAACATGAAAAAAAAAATATATTATATTAAAAACACACACCAAAAACACCAATCCACTCATTTTCTATTATAATTTAAAAATATCCAGCATGAGATATTGAGATGGCAACAAAGTGAGCACGATTTCTATTACGAAAGAATTAGTAACAGAATTAATGGGAATTGCTGGATTTTATGAGGATATTAATAAAGAAATTTAGTTTATTGAAAGATCGAAGGATAGACTAAATTTATTAAATTATAATTGTGCATATCTAATGCTAAGGTGTCGTGTCGATGGAATGCATGGCTGCGGGTTTGAGCAGTCGCTAACGATACCTAAATTCTAAGGTATTCAAATCGTGCCGATGGTATGCATATAGCTGTGGGCTTGAGCAGTTGCTAATCATACCCAAGGTATCTAAGTCTTTGTTAAAATCTATAAAATAGAATAAATATATCCACAATGCTTTTGGGTGATATTGATCGATTCAGCGCCTCGCCTTGGTAAAGTGTCACGAGCCATCACTGTAGTATAGTTATATAGTTTTAGTATATACACCTATCCTATACACGTATATGATGGTGATGATGGTGGTGAGTAAAAAGAAATGAATATATTTTATAAATAAATAAACTTCTTGAATTAAAATTTAAATAATTAAAATATATATAAATAACTATAATAATATCAATTTAATTGTATATATATATTGTTGGTTGTCGGTCTATTTTAAAATATATCTATTATTTAAATTTTAATAGTTTATTTTATATTTTTATGAATTTATCAACACAACATTTAAAATTTTTAAATAATGTTAATTTAAATTTTCTTTTTATTGATGTTTGTTATTTTAATGTTTGGTTTTTTTTTTTTGTATAATTCAATAAATTTAAAGTAGGATAAAAGATAAAAAAAGAGAAGATATATTTGAGAAACGTATATCTAAATCTAAATATATAAATATAATACCATATACTAAAGAGTCAAAGACATATGTAAAATCTTAAATATACAATATATATAGAATTTAATCATTCAACAATATATATTTACTATAAATTTTACGTTTAGAGTAATTTATTTATAGTAGTACAATATACCCATCAAATAATATATACATTTTTTATTAAGCCATTTTATCGTGCGTTGCGTCGCGTTATATTAATTTATATACATTTCTTAATTGTCTATTTTATTTAATAAATATTTATTTAAATTCATTTTATAAATTAATTGGCAAATATAAGTTTTTATTAAACATTTTCACAGTTTCAGTAAATTTAAATTTTTTTACTAAACTATTACCGAAAATGATATGTTAATGGCGATATAAATGTTATATAGTTACGAAAATTGATGACATTGTTGTACTATTAACTTTTGTTGGTTATTTTTTGTTGATAATATCACTGTTAACATTTTCACATTCTTATCTTACTATTATGAAACTCGTTTCGGTCGTTAACATTCTGTTGTTATACTTGTACCAAAACATGTTACAATTAAAAGTTAATCTTGTAAAATATTATAAATTCTCGTATTGTCCTTGCTGTCGTAAAATTCTTCCAAACACATTTTGAATACATTTAATAAATAAACCTAATTTTTAATATATAACTAATATTAAATAGTTTTTCAAAAAGTATGGACAAAATGTAATTTTTAGCGTATTTTGTTTGTCATTTATTAACATTAGCTGCCGAACAATAATGTCATTATATTACCTTATTTATATATATAAGAATAAATTTTCATCACCGGAATTTATGTAATTTCAACATTATGTTTTGTAAAGATTTGTGTTTGAATAGACATCAGTCAGTCGCCGGACGCAAAAAAAAAAAAAATCACATTCGATTTACAATTTCATTTTTTGGTTAATACAAAATTTTAAATTCAAAACATTTATATTTAATAAACAACTACGAATTTGATTATGTACTTAACAATTTGTCAAATTTAATAAAAAAGAAAAATATGATTTTATCAAATTACCGAAATTCTATAATTTTATAAATTCATTTAGAATATTTAATTCTTAATATAATCTCACCACATAATATATTGTACATAAACACAAAACATTCATAATTTCATCAAAATTAAGCAAGTTTTAAGTTTCTTCAATTATACATAACCATAATGTGGAAAACTTTCCTGTTGGTATCTATATATTATGCATGAATATTATGTTCAACCAATGTACCAACTAAACTTAAAATTAAATTTTGAGTTGTTAGATTTTAAAACAACTAATTTTTACCCATATTCATGTTAATCAATTGGTTTAAATTTTACAATAACTCAAATTTTATTTAAGCCATTATTATAATTACGGATGATTTTGATTTTGAAGATGATAGTTGACTGAAATATTATTGTATTATAAATAATGACATGACTTAAATTTATTTATTATATGATAAAATAATATATAAAATATTAATAATTATCGTATGCATTTCTATTTATTTATAATATTATTCAGACAATTATTAAACACATCCATTATAATATAATAATTATTATATGATATAAAAATCTTTGTTCAAAATTTTGACATTAATAAATTGATGAGAAATGTTATGACAATTTTTTTAATTTTTTTAATATATGTACAATATTTTTCACCAATTAAATACATATTAAAAAAGAATATTTTATGCATGTAATTTAAATAAGCTGTAATATACAATTATATACGATACGATAAATATGCATGTATAAATTTAAATATAAATATGCATATACCATACAATAGTTATATAAAACATGCATTATTATATTTAAACAAAATATATAAATGGTATATGATAATATATTAAATTACTTTGGAATTTACATAAATTAACAGTTTATATCAATTTATCTGTACAGAGTTACACCTACAATAACATATAAAAATACTATATGAATATATATATTGTATATAGGTATAGAAATATATAAATTGTAACATGATAATCTTATATAGGTGTAAAATATATATTATCTACATTAATTTTCTTATACAATATATATGTACATAACAAATATCTCTCTATATATACGGATACTTTATAGTTATATCTATATCTACTTATATATACACATATGTATTTCATATATAGAGAGAGGTAATTGTGTATTGAAATTTATTTATATGCAAAAGAAGCATTTACAAATAAAGTAATAATAACACAACAACAGAAGCACAATTGTGCAACCGTGATATTGTGCATAAAAACAAAAAAATGGTGTAAATTTTATATCCTCTATATATATATATATGTTATATACAATACAATACATAAATGTCTAGTGTTATAATAATAATAATAATAATAATATAAGTACATATATAGGCATTTGGTGCATATAATATATACAATATATAATAGTAATCATTTTAATATAAATATTCTGGTACGATATAACAAATATATAAAATCATGTGGTTTATATATTTTTACTCGTATATTATAATATAGTAGTTATTTTTTTGCCACGCATTGTTGCAAATAACTTTATAAGTTTGCGATAAAAATCTTAATTCTCAACACCTTCAACTCTACTCTATATGAACAAAATAAAAACGAAAACCATAACAGTGGTGTGTAACATCTCACAGCATCTTTTTTTTTTCTCCACATATATTATATTATTATTATTAGAAACATTTTATGTATAACATTTATAAACATTCATATGTATTTATGTAATACGATATATATACTCGTATATGTTAAAGTCTGATTTGTATATATTGTACATTGTCTTAGTTATGTATATCTATATATATATTTTATATATATATTTACAATTATTGTTATATATTAGGTTTATGCAAATTTTCCATTACCTTTGTTTTTACAATTTTATTTTTAGTTTAATTTGTTATCATCAGATATAAATATAAATTGTTTGTTATTAGTATCTTGTAACATTTATATATATTTTATTATTTTATATCTTTTATATGTATTTATTGTATAGTTATATATTTATATATTTATGTTATATGTATCGAAATCGACTATACATAAGACATAGATATACATTATGTAACTACATAGGTGTATATATACTATGTAAAGAAATTGTATATAGAAATTTATAAATAAATGCGGTTAAATTGATAATTTATCGATTATATTTTTGTATAGTTTTTCGATTTAGATTTAAAATTAATTAGAAATTGAGTATCTAGTACTGTTTATAATTATATATATGTATACGGTTATATATATATATCAAAGTATGTATATATTTTGTATGTAAAATACATTTACCGAGTATATATAATCACAATTTAAAGTATATATATATATATCAGATATAATATTGTATGGAGAATTGTATATATATATCTATATGTAATAAAAGTTCATATATATAAATATAAAATATAATCTTGATGATATGGTCTTTTAAACATATCTATTGATGACAAAATCATCAGGTGAAGTCACGATTTGTACCTTGAGTTTTTTTATTTCTCCGATTTTCTTTCGTTTTTTTCTTTTTTTTTTCTTAAACATTTTTCATTATATAAATATTATTATGTTTTTGTGTTTTATTTTAATAAAAACATTAATGATTTTAATTACTTACTTAAAAACACGTACCATATATATATATATTACGTTAGAGTCATAAGTGCATATACATATATAGTTACTTCGCTTACTTATATACATATATTTATATATCAATATATAATTATGTGTATAGCTTAATTAAAAATTATTTATAATCAACACAATAAAATTCTATATTATATAAAATTATAAATATAATAAAATACATCTTTTGAAATTAAATTGTGTGTTGGGTAAAGTATCGTTTTTTTATATATATGGTACATAATATTTGTGTGTATATGGGATGGTTGAGTATTATATAAAACTATCTAAAATGTACGGCTATTGATTGTTGTTATCATCATCGTACCTTTGAACTGTTTTTCTATTACTGTTTTTAAATTTTTAAGTATACTAAATTAATTAATTTGATGTGAAAATGTAACTAAAAATTGTCGTTAATTTTTCTTTAAGAAATGTTACTCAAAATTATACCATAAATAAAATATTTTCCAAAATAATATTAAAATTTTGAAATAGTATATCTTACCATTCTTTTTTTTACACCCGCAGACAAATTCAATTTTAATATTTTCAATTTAGTCCCCATATATATTGTATATATATAGGTGCCACCACATATTAAAATAAAATATGGTTTATTGAGAAAAAAATACAATCCTCTGCATATAATAACCTTGCCCTCACCTACCTCTCTATATGCATAAAAAAATACAACAAATAATTTAACAACAAAAATTAATGTAAAACTAAAGGAAAATTTTGTAATTATATTAACATATGGAAGATAAAAAACCATACGAATAAATCAGTATTTATAAAAGATTTTTGTGCCATCGAAGTTAACTACTGCGTTAAATTCCATAAAATTGGATGAGAGATTTATGAATATTTATTTTAATATTGCATCATTTGTTCGGTTATGAAAAAAAATTAAGCAAGCACAAGATATAAAATGGATAGAATTGAATTAAGAAAACATCTATCGTTCGATATAATTACAAAAATCATTTGTGAATTGTTATAAATATACTCTTTTGTTATGCAATTTATCATAAATTGCACTAGGAGTAACATAACTTGATGATGCTGACCTTTAAATGTGCCAAATAATAAATTGATTATATCGATTAAAACTTTTGATTTCTTCACTTGTATAATAGCATAAAAAAATATTTATTGTATGTGTATTGAAATAACAAAAGATTTAGGCGACGAACTTTTTTTTTATGTATTAATTATAAAAAAAAAAAAGTTCGTCGCTTAAATCTTTTGTTTTTACTATGGAAAAAAATTATTTTTATTTATCAATAACAAATGGAATTTATTTGAATACTGACATTGTTTTATTTGAAATTAAATTTATTTGTTTATGGAATAAATATGGAAGTTATCTTTCGATAATTACAGATTAATTATTCAATTGTTATATACTCCCATGCGCAGTAATTTACCAAATTTTCTGTAATGAATTTTTATATGAATTGATATGTTATATTTAACAAGAATCCACCCACAATGAAAAAAATTTAATTAATTAATTAGATAATAATTGTTACTATTTATCATTTGTGAAAGCCTATGATGTGGAATTGTCTTTCGTTAGATGTAACTCAAAATCGATCAATTGAAACCAATGGTTGTACAAATTCAGAAAAAATAAAGTTTGTGTGTTTCTACCCATACGTTATAATGCATGCAGTTGCGTACGCATATATTTATTAATATAATTTATAATATTTTTTTTTTCTAAGTCATATATTGCTCCAAGTGAATCTAATAAATCTTTCATTACAGCCAAGTTGGTAAATTATCCTGCCACCTGGGAGTATATGACAATTTACCAATTGTGTACTGTAATTAACGATGTTGATAAATGTTTTCAAAATACTATTATTTTTATATGGTTGATTAGTGATGTGTGTGTGTGTGTGTGTGTGTGTGCAGACATTGTTAATCTTTGAACAGCGTCCAACACCATATTTTCAAAGATATCCGTTTTTCTTTTAATTCCATAAACGAACAAATGGTTACCCAGCAGAAAAATTTCAGTATTAAAATAAAATTTCCTATAAAAAATAGCAGGGATTGAACCCGCTATATTTCAAGATTAATAATATATATTTCGCTGTTATGCAACTGCGCTACTGAGTGTTTTTAATTATAATAATAATTTATAATATACATTATGTATAAGAGGTAGGTAATATATATATATATTGTGCTAAAACTGTAAGATTAAAAGATGAATGAAACTAAAAAAATCAATTGCCATTTTATACAATATTTTGCCGACTATATAATATTAAGTTGAGTTATAAAATTATGTTGTAATCAATAAAATTTATTATTTTCATATTTACATATACCATATATAATGTTAATAAAAATATCATATTATATATATATATTAATTGTAATTGTTTATTATACAATATGAATATGTACGTATGAATTATAGAATTATTACATAATATTTATTTTTTTTTGTTGTTATTAAAATATGCGATTTTATCAATTTTACATATAGAAATTTAATTAGTTAAAAATAATTAAAATGTTATTATTTAAAATAATAAATCGTAAATGGGTATATAAAATGTCAGTGAACAACAATAACATTGCAAATGCTTATAATAAATATCGATAGGCAATCAACAATACAGAGTAGATATAATGTTTATTTTAAAATAATTCGCACTCTCACTAATTTTTCAGAATAATATATTTGCATATTATTAAAAACAATTAAATTTTTCATTAATATATTTTACTCACCTTTTATAATTTTAAAATATCTGCACATATTAAAAAGTATCCAACTCAAACTTGAAATGGAATTAGTTTGTTATACAAAAATTATTATGTTGAATTAACTGTTATACCAAAAAAAAAATGATTTATAATTGATTTTTATAATTGTTCTTATTTTCCTATGTGTATTATTCAATATTTTATATTAGTATCATAAGAATCAAATGTGTTGCACACGCGTTCCATTCATCTATAGATTCAAAAAAAGATCTACAAATATAGATAATTTTAAAAATCATTTTATCTATTATGGTTTTACTGTTTTTTAATACAATAGATAATTTTCAAATTTTTCTTTTTAATTATTTGACATGATATAATAAAACAACATAATAATCAATAGTCAAATATAAATGTTTAGTCAAAATGAAATGAAACCACATTGCTGATTTAGAATAGAGTGTAAACGATACATTTTTAGGAATATTGTAATATTTCAGTCTCTACTTTATCATCATCAGAATAACAATTAATATTACAGAATTGTAATGAAATTAATTGGAGTTTTTTTCTAGTCGAATACACTAACCCAGTCTTCTAAATTTTTATTAATTCTATTTCAATAAGTTCTCAGAATATATGTTGTTCCCTCAAGTTTATATGTATATGTAAAATATAAAATAAAAATAGTGTTTTCATTGTTCATATAAAATAACAAATATTGTATATATTATAATTTACATATATATGTTTGATATTCTTATTCAAATATTATATTATATATATCGTAATAATAAATAAAATATATGAATTTAATTTGAATTGCAATTAGTTAACCATATAAAAATATTATTTTATGTATAATGGTATATGTAATATATTGATACAATAAAATATAACCGATTATTTATTAATTGCAAAAATTATAATATTTATTTATACAATGTTCTGTGTATAGTGAAATATACAATATATATTGTATTATAAATATAAACGGGAGGACGATAATTTTATTTTTATGAATAATATAAAATAATATAACATATAATAACCTATTACTATATTTGGTTGATTTAATTCATACTTTATACTTGTATCATGTATAATGATATAATATTGTAACTAACATTTTTATATGGTTAAGAAGACGGTGGTTCAATGAATATCATATTTATACCATATATTATTACATACTATTTTCTCTTTATTATATTATTTTTATTATTATGTATAAAATTGACAAATTTAAATAAAAATTAAATTATGACGCCATTAAATCACGAAACATATAAAATTTTAGCGCATATATTTTATATATATTGTAATAATATATCTTTGCATATACCATATATACTTTATTTTTCAATTTTGAATTTCAATTGAATTAACAAAAGAATTTAGATTTGAAAATCTCTGTGTATATATATATTTTTTTTTGTTATATGATGTACACAATTTTATTTTTTTATAATAGTATTGTCGCTATTATAATATACAATAATATATATTAACATAAATAATTTATATGAATTGACTACTGTTTTGAATAAACAAGTTCATATTTCTCACGATCATATATAATATAAAATTATGTATTCAATATTATTTCTTTTATATATATATATATATACAATACTATATACCTATATACCTATATACCTTTAATATATACATGTTTTTTTGTTGTTTGTATATATACATATATTATAAAATACATAATACTTAAGAGACTGGTATAATTTTCATTGCAATATTGTAATATTATAAATTTTTAAAATATAAAAAGAGATAATTTTTGCATAAAACATAATCCATGCAAAACCAAAACTAAACAACAAATATATAAAACTATGTTTTTTTTCTACAATATACCAATATATGTGTCTTTTGACATTAGTAGTATCTCGTATATATCGTTTTGGATGTTAATACATTTTGTGCATATATTTATAAAATTCTAAGTATGCAATACGGTACTCAATCGCGTACCCACATAATATATAGGTATATATTATGTGCTATATTTATATACAATATTTATAAATAAATAAATAATAATATTCACATATATGTATATTGAATATATATAAATATATATAAAAGAGATGAAGAACAGGTACATCGATGGTTAAAAGAAATATTATATAACTATAGATATATATATACTTTTTTGTATATACTCATATATTTAAGATAATTCAGTTTATTATTATTCTATATGTATTAATAATAAGAAGTTTGTATATACAAATATATGAGCTCGTAGTTCTTTCAAATATAATTTTTCTATTTTTCTATTTTAACATAGGTTAGGTGTATATATACAATAAATGACTATTATTATTATTATTATTATTGTATTATTATCATTTTTATATTATTTCATTTTCATTTAATATATATATCTATTTTACAAAATAAATATAATACCTTCTACATATTTACCTTCTATATAAAACAAATACAATATTATATTATATCTCTATATAAAATATAAAATATAGTTAGCCCCGCCGACATATCACAACTATTTTTTAATATAATATAATATAATATACAATATAATAAAAATATATATATATTTATATATATTTGTAAGACCATCTTCTTAACTTTGATCAGTAGCATCGCAGAGAGGTCACATAGGATCTGTCATTTTAGACTGAATATGATCACAAATAGAGATCCGCTTCCTGCATAGATATGTCGTACAATTTTATATTTATTGAGCATTATATATAATAAATATTTATAAAATTGTTTAAATATTGTATGTATATTATAGGTATTCAATATAATAATATAAAGTGAATGGTGAAACAAAAGGAGATATGATATTTTATTATAAACAAACTATCTCTAGCCGAAAAATAACTGAAATGAATTAAGAAAAACGTAAACCATTAATTTTTATTTTGTACAATAATAATAAAACGATTATTCTGTTAATTTTTCGAAACTGATTTATTCAACTGAATCAACAATGAATCTTGCCGAAAATTGTGTGTGTGTGTGTGGATAAAAAAACCATTTCAAACGTTCCGTTTATTTATTAGAAAGTCATTATTATTATTAGTTATTTTTCGGACAGAGTGTTAGTGTATATTTTACTATTATTATATATTATATTTTTAAAAAGCAGAGAAAAACCTCACATACAGTTAAATAAATAAATAAATAAATAAATAAATATAATATAAACATATATTTTATGTGTATTATTTTAACTTAATTTCTATTCCATATTTAACTTTGAGACACTGTATTTCTATTACCTATATATTGAATAAATATAAAAAGAGCATTTTATTATCATTTAAATTATAATAGTCTTTTATTGAATGTTACAAAATTCTTTGTTATATACACTATTATGGAGTTAACACTGTATATATATATATATAAAATAATAACTATATAACTAATTAATGAAATACTCTCGTTTATCAGCAATTTTAATTAATATAAATACCAATAATATAAATACAATTAAATAAAATTGTTAATTAAAAAATATATAAAATTTATTTAGCCGAAAACTACTATTTTATACAATTTATTTATAACTTATTTATGGAGTGAAATTATATTTAAAATAAAATACAATACAATAATTTTTAATTGCAAATATAACAATTTTATAAAACAAAAGATTTAGGCGACGAACTTTTTTTTCTTCTGTATTTAATAGTAATAAAATTATTCTAAAAATTACATACATATTTCAAAAATGGTGAATATAGTTACATACGCTCGTATGCACTGTAACTAAATAATTTGACTGACAAAGTATGTCTGCGGAGGTTTAATGCCATGTGTACCACGGACGATTTAATGATGATGATAACGCAATTACACCACATATAATTTATGGTTGTTAAGAATTAGATTGTTAAAAAAAAGTTGTTTGAAATTCATGTATGAGAAAATAGGATGGCCTTCAAAAAACATTGATATGTTAACAGATTTTAACTGTGGCCGTAAAAGCGTTGAAGTCGTAGTGGACCTCAAAAAAAAAAGTGCTGCAATACAGTGAAATTAATAGTGCATGATATTGCTGATGGTATATATACACTGAAAATAAATTTGTACATAATTTCAATGAATAGCGTTTATAAGCCCATTTTTCATTATGTTTCAATGAATAATTCATTAATATTTTTCATTTTTAAAAATTATCTTAATGTACTTGTTCATGTTGAATGAATGAATTCGCGATCATTAATTAACTAATGCACAGAATAATAAGTTATTAAACAGAACACACGTTAAAAAAATAAATAATATTCATCAATACAATTTTATACAATTCTTTAAACCAACGCAGTGATTCATTGAAAAACATTCATTTCGTCGATATTATGTTTTAATGAATTATTCGTTGATTTAATAAATGTTATTTCATTTTAACAATGAACCATGTTCCTTGGAGCAAAAATTAATTAATATTTCATTGTTTTGACGTTAGCTTTTAATTGGATCCGTGTACCTTTTTTTTTCAAGGTAGCCATCTCAAATGGCATATGAAACTTTAACTGAACATTTTGGGCAGGAAAAAATATTGTTCAAGATGGGTAACACAAAATTTAAAGTACAACATTTTAGAACGTCCATCCGGATTTTACTCCTTACCACTTACTCGTACATCATTTTTCCAAATCTTAAACTATTTCTTATTGCAAATCATAAAATGGAAATGGAATTGGCAGTTGTAAATAAATATTTTGCTATCGATAAATCATTGCAAAAATGGTATAATTTGAACAATATATTCGTATATATAATTGACATTGAATTTAGTCTACAAATTTGAACGCAATTTTACACTCAATTAAAATCATTTTATAAAACAGGTCAATATATTCGTGTACACCAAATTTACGAAAGTCCTATTAAATTTATAATATATTTATGTAACAATTGTTATCTATGGCGTATAGTATAGCTTTTTTTTCGTTTTTGACTTTATTAAATTCAGTTTCTAACTATTTATATAAAATTAATATATTTTAATTTTTTTTGCATATAATTAGCAAATTGTACAGTAAGAGTTTGTATCTAATAATATAACATTTATATATTTATGCAATATACTTTATATATATATAATATTTGAAAAATTAGCTCAAAATATATATGATGTGCATATATTTATACATATTTATAAATAATAATTAATATTAATAATTTATGATATTTTAATGACCATATCGAAACATGTTTTCATAACAAATCATTTCATAGTTTAATATCATTTTATTTATACTATATGGAAAAAATTTCTAATATTATAAAATGCATTAATATCGCATATTATTAGTTAGTCTTCTATAATACTGCACACAAACATATTTTTATTTTAGCATATATAAATGGCTATATATAATAGAAAATATATATATATATATATTGTATTATAATCTGCCTTTAAACATTACCTACTTATTAATAATAAAATATTATTGTACAACACATAATAATAATAATAATAGTATTGTATATTAATACTAAATACTAATAGTATATATTAAAGCTGATAATAATACATGTATAATAAAATAGATTTCAATAATATTCAATAATAATAATAATAATAATACTAATAATATATTTTCTATATATTCATACGAATACATATATATATATATTGTATTTTTTGAATGACGATTTTTCATTGTGTAATCAACAAGACAATTTTACTACATATATTGCCTTTAAAAATATGATAAAAAGAAAAATACTATGTAATTTTATCGTTATATTGAAAAATAAAATAAAAATTTGAAAAACGACTATATTATCATTTCTGCAAAATATAAATAAAGCTTTTTTTTTACGACATTTACACTTATTTATTAATAATATATTGTAATATATAGCGCAATATAGGTGTATATACCAATATATACCAATATATAAAATAATAGAAAATTATTATTATTATTATTATTATTATTATTATTTAGTAAATTTAGTATAAATGTATATGCAAAATTCGATATAATGATTGAGATAAGAAAAGATATAACAAGAAATACATATTTTATATATAGTTGATCTGTGCAGCACATCATCATCTTCATCACATTCATATTGTACCGATACACACAATATATTGTATATATATATATATTGAAACATTTATTATTATTATTATTATTATTATTATTATTATTATTATTATTATTATTATTATTATTAATATATGCACAACATCATTGAATAAATTTATGTTATGACCAATAAGGTTAACAAATGAATAATTGAGGTGTTACCAATAATATAATCTGTTCCCACAAAACATATTTCCAATAAAATTATGAGGTTTTTCTATTATTATTTTTTATTTTTTTTTGTATAACATATACCATTGTGTATAAATATATATAGCGTTGCATTTTAATTTACTATGGCTGGTTGATCATGAATGAACGGACGACTTGTTACTAGTACAAATTCGTTATGGTGTTATGGCTAAAACGAATTGCATATTTATACCTATATAAATATATAGAAAGATATAATTTATAATGATAAAATTTATAATAAGTATTATATTTATATATATAATATGATGATATAAAGATATTACTATACCTTTATAATACATAGGTGTTTATATAAATATATATATATATATAAACTTTTAGTATATATGAATATTAATAATAATAATAATAATAATAATAATAATATAAAAGATACATAAGATAAATTATATTATTTTTTATTTTTTTTTAGTGGTTTATTCTAATCGAATTTTTTGATTTATGCGTTATATATATAATAATAAAATACGTACAAACACACTCATATATTATTTGTAACGACATATAATTATATCTATATATTTGATATTACTTTTATAAACACATATAATATGAAATAACTTATATACATTTTATAATAACATTTATATGCGATGCATTATTATATCATATATGATATAATATAATATATATAAAATTTACGACTGTTTTACTGTTAACATTTTTTATTCCAATACATCTCTGGTGAAAAAAAATTATAATATACTTTTCGATATAGAAAAGAATTTTTTTTCGAAAACTTTTAAAATATTAATTCGTTTTATATTATAATAAAAAAAAAAATATAAAATATATATATATTTAAAAGCACCTATAAATTCCATAATATTATTTATTTGATATTATATTATAAAATATATTTATTCTAAATAGAAACAAAGCTATACATATAAAAGAGAATAACACCCAAATAATTTGTACAGAATACAATGAATATATATATATAAATAAATAAATAATTTATTCCTATAAGGAGAACCGCAATAAACATTTGTTGAATAAAATATGAAGTAAAATAAAAAAAAATATTTTTTTTATTTATAGAGATGATCGATTGATAAAATCAAAATGTTTAATAAAAATCTTTCTTATACAATATATATATTTTTTTATGTTAAAAATTCGCACTGCGTTGATAAAATGTAAAACATAAATATATACATATATATAACACAAGGATAACATAATTTTAACATAATTTATATACAGGGTATAAAACGGTGCATGCAAGCAACAACTGCCATACAGTATTCTGGTTAATGATTTTTTGTCTTTTTATACTATACTACTGTTTTTATATATATTTTATATTTTATATTTATCATAAAATCAATATATATAAATATATATATTTTTACAATATAATAATACCCTGTATATATAAAAATTTTTAAAACACCAATACGTATTCGATTAATGTACAAAACTTGGCAGGAATCGATAAAAAAATTTTATTAGAACAATTATTTATACAATACAAAATACCTATAATTTATTTTTATTAAACAATAGGTGTCTTTTTCACATTTGTTATCATCATTCATTCATTTCTATATATATATATTTGTTACATGCCAATGAATGTATATGTTCATGTATTGTATATATATAAAAACATATGATGAATTCAATATTCATATATGCACACAGCACGATGATGATAAAATAATTGTATAAAGATCAAATATTGGCAAATACATGACTTTGGAATCCTCTCATTTAAAGTGATTTTAATTCATAAAAAAAAAAAAAACAATACATTTTACAAGATATTTTACAAATTGGTTTATAGACTAACTGTGTGAAAGATAGGCCGCTTTTACAGAAACATTCCACATTTTTTTTACCATCTCTCTGCAATTCAAATCAAATAATTATTTGATATTTATACGAAAATTTGTGATTATCGAAGTTATGGTACCCATAAGGATTGTATATTATAATTTTATATAATATGTATGAGATGATTCGCCGCATATAGATGGAAATCCTTTTAATTTCATTTTATATTTCGTTGTTGTTATAATATTATTGTTCAATTTTGGTGCCAGTGATCCATGTCGACCACAATTACTCTATACACAATATTATATTATGGTGCAGTTGAAATTTATATTGTCCAACAAATTTTGTGTAAAAACAACGATGTTTTGTCACTGTTTCAAAAAAGTCTCTATTTTGTTGATTTGAATTATGTGTTTATAAATAAAATAATAAAAATACGCACGCACGCACAATCGATAATAAATTAAAATTTGAATTTATATTCCTCGGGGGTTAATATTATCCACAAATAAATATGTTATATAGTTAATAATTATGATAATATTACGTGATTGAAATTTTAGTATATAGACGAAGTCTAGTCGCTATATAACCTACTAATATAAATTATTATATAAAATTTAAAATAATAATTGATAATTTTTGGAAAATATTATAGTTAAAAATTATACAGCGCAGTAATAAATTAAAATCATCAATTATTTATTTATTGTTGACAACGATGATGATGATAATAATAAAAATAATACATTTGTTATTAGTAAAATTTTCTTAATGGTGACATTAATAACATTTTTTCAATTGAATTCTATTATGTCAATTGCAATTTACATAATTATATGCACGTTACACACGTTAAATGTTACAATTATATAAGAAAAAATGTATATTATTTTAAAAAAAATATATGCAAATTATCTTATTATGTATTGTATAAATGAATTTGCATCAAACAGTAACTCAACAAATTTATTATAACTGGAAGCCCTCGATTCATGGTGTTCGTCAATTGGATTTGGATTTTTCTATAATACCAAATTTAATTGCCATGTGGTATATATAAATGTTAATTTTTACCTGTGAATTTTATGCTGAGACAGCAGTTAATAATAATATGTTAAAACTATTTTATATATGATTTAGTTATTAAACGTTTTGTTGGCATTTTGATACGTTATTCTAAAATGGGATTTGATAGTTTTGTTTGTGTGATTGTGGAGTGGATTTCTTAATGATGTATACATTTTTAGTTCAATTATTGATAGGAGATTAAATTTTAAGTGTTACATTTGACATTGTTAATAGCCGTGCCCAAATGATGGTTGCGGTTTATTATTTGTGATGGTTGTGATTCTCGGATACTTTTTAATGTATTAGATTCTTTTCACTTTATTTTTTTTTTCACTGGTAAGGTCTATTATTCAATATATGTTAAGGTCTATATATATGTTAATGTGATTACGTTTTTACGTGGTATTGAAATTTCTAGCATTTAATATATATTCAAGGTATTGATTTCTTATATAGGTTTCAAACTATTAGAATTTTAACCATAAATACATTAGAAATATATTATTAAGATACTATACCTTAAGATAGTTTTCATATATATAAATTATTAAATGGTAATTTTGGTTGACTGCGGTTTAGAAATTTGTGTGTATAATTACATTTTATTTAAAAATAGTACAATAATTATAGTCGATTATTTATTTCCGTTAAATCCAATATTAATTTTATGTATAACGATTATATTTTAATAAATAATGTTTTAAAATTACAATTATAGCAATAATGTATTATATACAAATTTTTATGAGATACTGTGCGCTCGTATATAATCCGATAAGCATGGAGCAGTTTAGGACAAAGTATTTAATGATAAAACTTTATATGTATATATTGAATTTATAATTTATAAAAATTATTATATGGTACATAGTAATTATTATTAAGGATAATTTTGTATAATAATATATGTTTTATACTATGTATATTGTGGAAAGAATGAATAATATTTCTTTGATGAATTTTTATTCCGTTTTTTTTTTCATTTTTGAGAACCAAACGAATGAATATAAAAATTATATATATATATTTATATTATAAAGAACATATAAAATTTAATGTTGAACTAACAATAATAATTTAATTTTGTTTTTCTATCTTTGCGTTTGTCTTTAAATTAAATGTATTTCTATATAACTATTTATTTATTCATTCTTGGTACACATATATATATATATTATTTATTTTTATTCTATATTATTCATTATTAAATATAACAGTGCCATTATTAATTATATCAAAGGTGCCGCACAATTCTCTTGTCGATTTACCGGCGTATATATTCTTTATAGAGTCGCGAACCACACATATATAATATATTATATATAATAAAAATAATAATAAAATCTATTACTTTAACATTTATAATATTATATTTATATACAACATATGTATTAAGTTTAATATTATATATTATATGGATTATGTGAAAGAGAAATGAATGTATAGTTTACATACTTTAATATAATATCCGTACACCACTCAATGGAAGTGTATAAATGTGTATTATAAAGTGAAAATGCCAGTGTCAAGTCATAATATTATTTTCTATATAAATTTTGTGTCTATAATGTATTGCAATGAATATAATATTATTATTACATATATATACCATACAATAGATTATATTATTAATATTCAAATATATATATCTAAATCTACTATTATAAATGTACATGTGGTGATAAAATTATTTGCACATCTGTAATACAATAGCAACGTTCTATATACAAATGTATAAATTAAAATGGAAATTAATTAATTACTACTTTTAAAAATTCATAGTTGATCTTATGTTAAATTGTGATTCGTTTTCTGTGCTGAGAACATTTCAGTGATACATATAATAAGTTCCATAATAAAAACCATTAAAATTATTCAAAAAACCGAGTAAATTGTGTGGGTGGATGTTTTACCCAGACACACCATGTCAAACTCCCACAATAGTGCCACTCATTTGTAAGCCATCTAGCAAACATTGTAATTATATGTTGCTAAAATACTTCGTATATATGTGAGTATTTTATAATTCACTAATTTATCGGCAATTTTAATCTGTCACATATATGCTAATCACATAGCGTCACATTAATCATGTAACATGTAACATAAAATAAGCTAAAAAAATTTTTGTTGATCATTTCATTTTTTTACCGCATTCAATTCGTTATGAAGACAATCGAAAATTGGTAGTTGCGTACAAATATTTTTGTATAAAAATGTGTTTTTATATAAATAATAATTTGTCTCTTTATTTATACAAGAAAACAAAAAAAAATTTCAAAGAATATACAAAGTTTTGCACAAAATTAGATAAAATATATATTTGAATATTATATTATATACACTTTGCTCATAAATTTACGATATGCATTTTATATTTGTATCCCGTACAATAATATAAAGGGTGTTTCGTATTTTTGAAAACACCACCGCCATCCACCATAATTATTTGGACAGAAAATTTCCCGGCTAACTCATGTGTAACATCGGCGCCTAATTCCACATTGGTGGTTTCCAATTTATTTTATTCAGTTTTTGATTAAAGTTATTTAGAGAAAATGAAGTGTTAGCATGAGTTGAATAAATTTAAATTCTTCTAATCAAATTATATTTTGAAATTATTTAATAAATTATTATTGATAGTATAATTCTATTTCCTTGAAACAGCACTTTGTACGGAACATCACAATATTACATTCTTGAGTTCTGGCTCTAAATTCCCAAAAAAAAAAAACACATATATAAACTGAATACATTTTAATTTTATGAGATCATGAATTTTTCAATAAATAATAGTGAAGGAATGAGGATGTGGCGGTAACCTAAAATTTATTTATCATAATAATTCCCAATACAAATTTTCTCGAGTGAAATGATTCTTTGTTTACACCTTGTCCGTATTTCTTTTCCACTTATATATATATATATTTACAAAATATATGTATAAATTCGCTTTCAATTTCGGAGAATTTAAAAGAAAACTAAATAAAATAAATTATTATATATATAAAAAATAGTGTTGCTTATGTAAAGTGCGTTGTTTAATGAATGAATGAATGAATGAATGAATGAATGAATAAATAAATAAATAAATGGATGGATAAATGTGTTGTAAAATAAAAAAAAAATTAATATTATATAATTTACACATAATAATATAAATATAGTGTAATATATAGATGTTATGAATAGCCGCGTGTGTCATTAACACTATTAGTAATTAACATAATTTACATTATTTACTAATATAAACTATATATTATATTTATATACATTTACTATATTATTAAGTATATGCATAAGACGACGACAATAAAAAGATTTGTACATACTCATATACTCAGCAGACAAAATGATACAGACTTGTCAATTTGCACTGATTAGTAATGAACTTAATATATATTTATCTAAGAACATCAACTCTTTTTATATTATATTTACACTTTATATATGCAATACAAAAATGTTATATATTGTATTATAATAAGTGCATGTACACACACACACACACACCACGCAGAATGCAAATTTTATAATTTATTTTTTATGCAAATATATTTATAAAATCGGTTTTTTTTTTGTTTCCTTTGTCGCCGCATTTAAATCTTTTACGGATTTATTATATATACAGTATTTTTTCTGTTGCGGAAGATATTTGTTATAACAAAAGAAAAATATTTTCTCTATTTATGTATAATTTATTTGAAGTAAATGTAAATTTTAATTTTATGTTTATCTACATTTTTCTTATCACAATGATTAAGTAAAGGCCGGTGTGTTCTAATGTATGTTATATATACTAAAAAATATATATTATATTAATACATTTGATTGAATAAATAATTGAATTATATGAAATATATTAATTTTATTAATAATTGGCTCCACAAATTAACAATAATAATTAATAAATGCTTATTTTTCTGTATGAAAAGAAATCGTCGGTTCACCATAATATTTATCAATTTTTCATATCCAATTTAATAATTTTAATATCATGAATTTTTGTCACAATATTCAGACACTATATTCATCACAATTGGTATATATGTATTTAATTATATTTTAAATATGATGATACATTTGAGAAAGCCTATTGGTATTACTTATTTTTATATAATAAAACACAAAAATTCTATATTTTTTTTTAATATTTTATAGATTTAAAATACCACATATATATTTTATGAACATTTAATTTATATTAACTAATAAATCTATATATATGATAATAAATGTACATGTATTTATATTTAGTATATAATATATTTTATATAATACATAATATTGTAACCTGTATGATATATAATAAATTTAAATTCTGTATTATATGAAAAATGCATAAATAAACGGTATTGCGATAATACGGCACTATATATGCAAAGTTTAAAAATTTGAGCAGTTAAAATCATTTCATCATCACACGAACTATTAAATTTATGATCTCTTAATAAATATATACATATACTTTTATATGCATAGTATATTATATTTATTATTACATTTGTCCGCATCGATTTTTCTTACACTATAAAATATATATTCAAATATAATAGTTTATAATATATAGAAAATATCTGTATGGTATAACACGTTCATATGTTCATATGTATTATATATTAATATAAATATATAGTATATGAAATATATACAATATATATGTTAAAAAAAGGCGACTTATTTATTGACATTGACTTTGTGATTTGATGGTAAATTTAAAATAGAGAATTTATCATTTTGTAAATTATTATACCATATATATATATATATTGTACAATACATTATAAAACATTTCTTAATACCATTTGTATATTTTCCTTATGTATTTAATATATTTGCATAGATAAGTTAAGGAAATTTATTATATATAAATAAAGTATATAAGCATATACCGAATACAGTGTATATTAATAGTTTTTATATGCGGATGCGATATGTGATATTCTAAAAATTTTAGGCTATTTATAATGTTATATAAATTTGTTTTCATGTTCCAAATGAATAGACGAAATAATATTAATTGATTAAATTTTCCATATTTTCCATTCATATGAGTCCTTTAAAATAGCTGTGTTAAATTAAACACCCTGTACATATGTAATTTATATAAATATATAAAACAACTAAATGGTACAATTTGTGCTGTGGTGGACGACAAAACAATTGTATAATGTGAATTTATTCAATTATACCTATGCATCGTTTTTGCTATTTTATAGAAATATTCTATATAAAATACGTACAAAACATCAGATAGACGTAAAAATACTTATACTGAATGATCGCATATATAAATTTAAATATAACAATTCGTTTTTCTTGATGGATATATGTAAATTGTTTTCGACACTTTTAAGAAGAATTGTTTTTGCTAATATATGTATTTGTGTATTTGTATTATCTGGGTTTTAATATGGTATGGTATAATTTTTTTTTGCTATTCATTCTTTTTAAAATTAAATGCAAATGTATTACCATTTAAATAAATATTTACTATTTTCTGATGCATATACACATTACTATATATTATAAAACATATACATCTGCTGTTGATTGATAACTGAGTGCGAGTATTTTTTTGTTCTATTATTTTATATTGTATCGCCGATTTTTATTCTATTGTATATATTAAATACATTATGTAGAAATTGACATTTTTTCAAATATTTCTATATTACATTGGAATATTATATTGAATATTTTGCAAAAATTAAATAGAAAACAACAATAAATTATTGTATAAGTGGGGTTGTGTTTGATGGTGCATTATTAATATATATATGTAAATAAGAGTGAAACCATGTTGTATATGAGAAAAACTGATATAGGTTAGGTTTTTAACAATATTTTTACACTTAAACGTTAATCAATATATTTAATGTATAAACTGTATAGGAAAAGATATAGTCTCATCTTAACTTAATGGGTATATACCATTTATTGAAAAACAATTCATTTTTAAAAATATGCACAGCATCATTTTATTCATCTTATTTTTAGTAATTTTTTTATATCTATAAATATACGAGTTCTTGAGTGTGTGTGTGGTTTTTTTTTCTTCGTTTACACTATAAAATTATCAAGATTTTTCAGCAAAAACATGTTTATTCATTATTTTGCTTATATTTTTATTTTATAAAATATATATAAAACTAGATCATAGTTTTGTAATTAATATTTAATAAAATTTATATGGCTATATTTTTAAGATTAAAATTTTTTTATTAGCATGATATAGCTTTTTTTTTTTTGTGGTTCATTTGATATATAATTTGGTTTATACATATGGAAAAAAAAACCCTAATTCATTTATAAAAATGAGTTAATCCTATTATTTTTTTTATATAGTATATATTGTTATAAATATTTTTAATGTGAATTTAATATATAAAAATGGAAATAAATTTATGGTAATATAACACAATTGATGAGAATTTAATCAAATATTAATGATTATAAATAACTTATGATACATAAAAAAAATTTGTATTTTCATTCAGTCTATTGTATAATTAGAATATAACCAATAAAAAACACAACCATATTGATCTAATTTATTTATATTATATAACTATATAAAACATATGCGCACAGCACACCATATCATAAACAGAAGTATAAACATGGACAAATTTTGCTTTGATAGGAAATGAAAAGATATAATTCACGCCACGAATAATGAAATAATTTATAGCTAAATCGTAAATTAAAAAATAAAGTCTATGTGAAGAGAGATTATTCAGAATAATATCCTATTTATATATGGCACGAAATTGGTATTAGGCGAAGTACGTTACATCCATATAATCCGATATTAGTTGCGTTAATGAAAAAATACTCATCGAATTACAGTATTGTATCTTTTGTTTCGCCCATGTAAATATAAAAATGCTGTCCGGTTGATAGTACGATAACCTAAACAAAAATTTATAGTCTATAATCAGTTCATTATATTTTCTTCTATGCTTCTACTATTATTTCATAGAGTTTTAACCTAACGCGTCCAACCAATTTTCTATCGCTTTGAACAAAGTAGCAAAGTATATAAGATCGTTGCAAAGCTGCCACTTTTTGTGCGAAATAAATATGGAGGATACTGTTGAGAATAATTGCTGCTACATGGTATAAGAAAATATTCGTCTATTATGTGAATATACTTTGATTATGACCATACATTGTAATTTTAATATGTTTTCATAATATATTTTTATCTTCTATATTATATAAAAAAAACTATTATTATTTGTATAAGAATAAACAAATAAATATTAAAGTATTTTTTTCATTATATTAATAAATTCATTTATTCATTTCGCATATCCATAAAAGTTATTGAATTATAAATCAATTTTAATTAATGATAATTTTATTCAACAATTTTTAATATGTATCAATATATTTTAATATGCAAATAAGTTTTATAAGTCAAAAAAAAAAAAAATTCTATTTTAAATTCTTAATGTTCTCAAATGTAAATTATTAAAATTTATCAAATATCTTTAATTTTTAAAGGAATATTTAAAAAAAAATGTGTGTGTGTGTTTGTGTGTTTGAAGTATTTTAAAAGGTTGTATTATTTGAGATTGTGTGAAGAATCATTATATTTTGAACACAACTAACAGCAACATTAAGCTATTGTAAAAAGATACAAGTAATTCTATACAATTATTATAAAATAAGTGCTCGAGATCCTTTACACCAATTCATAATTTTGGATTGCTGATCAATTAAATTAACAATAATATTCCTAATATATAATAAACTTAAAAATAAATGCTTTAAATTAGAGTATACGTCGGGAGTTTTATATAGTTACGAAATTGTTTGGTGGGATTTAGGTATTTATGAAAATAGATAACATGTTTTATAATTACTTTTTATCCATAATATGTATATTCAATTATTAGTTAAAATATAATGTATATTTTTTTTATTAAAGTAATGCGGAAGAAGGGTATTGTAATAAATATTATAAAATAATTCACACACAAGTTGTAAAGCAAGAAATAAAAAAAAAAAAATCATTTTGTCTTTGTTCCATTTTATTTTACACATATTATATTATTATTGAGTATCATTTTTGAAAAAACATAAAAAAATACCATTAAATATATCGTAGTATAAGTCTTAAGTCTTTTTTTCTTTTTTTCTTAAGTTATATACGGGAAAAGATTAAAATAAATGTTGTATGTATTTATGTAAAGGTGTGTGTGTGTGTGTGTTTATGGTATATATATAATAAAAATAAAACTTTGATAATATATAAAACAATTACTTTTTAAACATTTTATCAAGATTATTTTTCAACACCTTCCCGGCGTTGTTTTGTTGTATGTTTTTATTTTTTACCTTTATCTGTTTTTTTTTTTATTTTTTTTTCTGTTGTTATTTTGTGTCGTTATTTGCTCTGTTTAAATCGATGTTTAAGGTTGCACTTGAATTATTTACCAAATACCTAATGGGGGGTTTTTGATTTTCGTGACTAGATTTGCACGAGATTTACGTTTTTATTTTTTTTTTTTACCTCTCTCTGGTTTTTCAATCTCATATATATTTTTACTATATAAAATTGAAAAATATATTATGTATAACGTTTTTTTTTTTCTTTTTACTTAACTTAAACACATACACTTATATATGGTACATTAAAAATTATATATAAGATGGTGTAACGCAGAAGATCAATATTAGATATTTTTTCTAATGGTAAATAAAAAAATGAAAACATTAAAAGAAATAAATACCAAATAAAATTTTTATTTGATCATTTATTTTTCGTTTTTTTCTTGTGGATAAATTTATTTTCTGTTTAAGATATACCTACAATGAATATATTAATCAATATCTTTTCGATATATATATATAAATTACATATTGGTTTTTATATTTTAAGAAGAAATTTTGTTATTATTTGGTATTTGATAAATGAAAATGTTTTAATTTCAATTAAAGATTTTCAGAATTGATATTATTCTTTATTTTATATATATATATATAAATTTGAATTCCGCCCAATGGATGTATTTTTGTTTAATGTTATTTATACATATATTTTTATATATAGATCGTTTCTTTTCGAATAAAATAATAAAATCACAACATGTATATCTATCTATATCTATATGTACAAAATACCAAAAACATAAAATAATATAATATAAAAAGCAAAACGAAAAAAATAAAATAACTTATTATTCTTTAGGTGTCGTGGTATACGATCACGATTTAGATCAGGGTCATATGAAGAACTTTTATATATACATAATGTTTTTATTATAATATTGAATGTATAGTGTAAGGAGAAGAATCTTTTTGATCAGAATGTATAATATATGCCTAAAGCATATGTGTATTTGCAAGGCCGGATCTATATAAATTTTTTGCGCCCTATACACAAGGCCATATTTAAATGTGCCCTTATGTTTGTAGTTTTTTTTTTCTCATATGCCTCAAAATTAATAGCTGTTTTACGGGAATGCAAATACTTATACTGATATTCCATATATTCATTAAATGTTGTTTATGTGGTACTTTTTATTAAATTGGTTTTTGTGGTGTCGGCGTTACCTTAGCCATATAATATCATCGTAATTGACATTGAATTATTATATGGATGTGAATATACAATATATATATATATGTATATCGTTTACGCCGGCCACATATTCAAATGGATCATTTGCTTCTATGGAAGCACCGGTCCTGTTTATATACAATATATATCTTCTATACATAAATATATTTCAATGCATATTTTCTTACTAATATACTTTATTTTTTAGAATTTTATTAGATAAGTGTATAAAAATTTTGAAATAAATATAAAAAAAATATTTATACATACACATACTTAAATAGTTATATATATAAAAATATTTGAAAAAGGTGTTAGTTAGTTTATATTATATAGAGTTCATTTTCTAACCATACGTAAGTAAGTTATTATATGTGCAATGTAAAATATTTATTATCGGAATTACAAAAATTTATAACATAGTTTAAGTAAATTGAAAATATTTTGTCCTATATATCCTATATATATATGTTATAGCTTTATTATATATAGATATAGACACACAAATGTTATCAAGACAAATTTCTATACAATGTTGTATATAAATACAAATATAAGAATAATATACTATATTTGGTACATATGTAAACACAATCCTATCAACATTTATACGAAATCTATATTGTATATATTAAAATAGATATTGTTAGACATTTACGATCACAATTCATTAAAATAATAACCACTCATTTATATACACTGTCTATATTTATAAGAAATCGATAAGATTAACACTATATACGACACATTCCTGATAAATCATTTGCGATGTTTCTAACGGATTTCCTTATAGAAAAATCAATTTTTTTAGTTTCCAATATAACTTGTCGAAACAATTATACGATGCAAATAGAGTATATATAGAAATTCATTGGACACACACAGTATATATAATATAGAAAATCATATATGTATATTTTAAATGTGAAGGTTTTGACAAAAATTCAATTGATGTAATTGTTTGTTTGTGTATTATTATTATTATTATTATTATTATATTTATATATATTAATGTATAATTATGTTTTCTAAATATGTAGCTATACAGGATATATTAAAAAAAACCAGTCAATTATATACGGAATTTTAAATTAAAATTATCATCCTTAACCACCGTATGATACGTCGTATATGACATTCTGTTTAAATTTTTTTTCCTCATACTATGCATATAGAAAAATTTTTCCAATTGTAGAATCAAATGTTTAATTAATCAGTCGTAGTGGTCGCTAAAAAATTATTATATTGACTCTGGCTGCATAGAACATATATATATATCTATATACCTTTTAATACATCGTGTATTATATACAGATTTTCTCTATATTAATATATGTACATATTATAATAATATTTCTTCATCTTAAATCAAAATTGCACATATTTATATTAATTTATTGATTATATTAGTATAATATTTATTTTTTAATGTTCTCAAATGTATAATATATAAATTTTTAATAGCTATATATTATAATATATGCTGTCATGATATTAAATGAATAATATAAATTTTATATTACTTATCCAATATACATTTATTACATTCATTTATGCGCATATATATATATGAATATTGAATTAATGGTATACATAATAATAATAATAATAATAATAATGTGGGTAAGTAAATAATATAATTTTACATTCTAAATCAAAATTACAAAAATAATAATGTATATTTCGATAAACCTGCATTAAAATTTATATAAATACAAATAAGTAATACATATGGCCATATGGAATACACTTTATATATATATTAACATATATATGAATAATATTAAATTTAGTGGTGCTAAATTATAATGAATTGACATGATGAGGTGAAAGATTTTTATCATTTATGGTATATATAAAATATATAAATTGTTTATAATATAAAATCATGTATACGTAAATGTATGTGCAATATTTATTTTGTAATTTAAGATATTGATAGAATGTGAATTGTGTGTATGTATACAATAAATTAAATATACTATTATATAACTATTGATATTTTACACACCATTTAATTAATTATGTTGTTGTTTTCCGAATTTTCTTAATATTATAATTAATAGTTAATAGTGTGTGGATTTACTAACAACAATTATGTAATTATGTTTTTCTTTTTTTATGCATATTTTAATTTTTAATATAATATGTAATTTTGTAGAAATCTTTATTCCAGCAAATTATATGGGCAGTTAAATAATATTTATATATTTAAAAAAAATTTCAAAATTTACGATTCTAGCTACTTTGAAGTCATTGATAACTATGACATTCACCATATTGATAAAAAAAAGTCAATTAAATTAAAATACAAAGAATTATATCCGCTCCCCATTATCATCACATCACATAGGTCAGATGGAAATTCATCAATTCATAAATTCATTATAAAAATCGATAATCTACTATTTATATTTAATTCTATATGTGCAAATACATTTGTATAGCAATATATATTTTATCGCGAAATTTATCAATGAAGTTCATGGCCCATAAATTTGAATGGATAATAAATTTATAAAAATTATTTAGAAATTAACATTTAACATTTGAAAATTTCTTCTGGCGTTCACTCGCATATTATAATTAAAGAAATGAGAAAAAACAATAACAGACTTTTTGTTGTACTATAATTAAACTACCAACAATGTTTATACTTTACTTCAAAATCATTTATTTTATAATCTTCACAATCCTGTGTATCGCGGGTTGTGTCCAGAAAGATTATTTGAGTTGCTATATTTAAAAAATAAATAATTCTAGATAATGTTATTATTATATTTTTTCTCTAAAATTATTTCCATTCAATTTTTTTTTGGCATTTTTCAAATGAAGCCACCTATTAAGAACATATGACATTTTTACAAAAATTGATCTACTCTATATATTAAAAAAAATGTTACCGATTCAAGGATTTTTTTTTTAATAAATAATGATTTAAAAATATACCAGTTTATAATTATAATTTGTATATATAGAAGAATATCTTAATATGATAAAATTAATTAAATTTTAATAGTTGTTACATAAATATACGAAGTTATAAATACTACAGGGTGATTTACGGAAATAAACGTGCTCTTATGGCAAAACAAATTTAATATACATTTTTTCAATTATAATTGTTGTTTGTAATTATGGTATGAAATTCTTCTATTTGTATAGGAATTAAACGGTTTTTCATGTGTGCGCCTAGCTCATACAATTATTCGTATATGTAATCAAGCTGAATTATATATAGTTTTATAATTGTAGGCAAATTTAAACGATAATCATATTTTGAAAATTTAACCATAAATATATATTAGGTTACATATTTAGGAGAAGGAATAAAATGTGAAAAATTTCTTGTTGCCTATATCAAACAACTTAACTTTTCACCTTATAAATAAATAATAATCTATATATTATTATTAATTTACAGATTATAAATTTTTGGTTTTTTTTCGTTTTTTATCACATGAGAACTTTTGTCATTAATATTTATTTTATTTCTTTTTTATTTTACTAAATCTAGTTTGAATTTTCGTATTTCAATTTCAATTTTTTTCTTAAAAACCCAAAACAAATATCTTATATATAATAAATATTTTTCATTAATAATAATTATTAGCATCATCACAACGTGTTTTTATGTTATATCTTGTCGTATATTTGTATATATAAATATATCAAATATATAAACAAATTAGGCCAATAAATAAATTTTAAAAGAAGCTGTAAACATCAGATTAACGAACTGATTTGCATTTATCAATATTTAATATATATTGTATATATATTGTCTATATCGATATTAATAGTGTGTATATATATAAATTAGATAGAAAATGTAGTAATAGTATATTTACTAGAAGACAACTCTATTATAATATTAACAATATTTTAAATTTAATATTCCGTTTTTTTTTTGTTTTTTTTGTCACGCAGGTTATTTTTAATATAATTAATTTATTAAAAAAAAAACTCCTACGTACTGTCATTTAATATGATAATTTGGTTTTTTTTTTCGTTTTCCTCTATTTATTATATAATTGAGCATTAGACCAAATTTTAATTTTTATTTATTTCGATTCTTTTTAAATATTTACAATATGTTATGTTAAAATTTCTATTATTTCACATATAATTTATATATGTCGCCGTCGTACGTTATATAAGAGACAAAATTTTTAAGATTCATATATAATTCCTTTTTGCGTTGTTTTTATCATCCAAAAGATCGATCAATCAAACATAAAATCAAAAATAAAATCAACTTCTATATATTGTACAATATATATTTTATTATAAATACATATAATTTATATACATAAGAGATCATCATATAAAAATATATGCATTTGTTTCTTTATTTTGACTTTGACGAATGTATATGTGTATTTATATATATCTTATATATTTATATTATAGACAGAGATACGCTGTTCAATAAAGTTGAATTAAGGCAAGACTGGTCCCATTGATATATATATAAATATATATTGTATTTTTTGTTCCTTAACATTTATGCGTTTTGTTTCTTGTTATATATACAATTTAATAATAATAATAATAGTAATAGTATATTGGATAAAATAGATAGTTCATGTATATACCGATATAGTTAGAAAATGATTATCAACAAACAATCAATAAAGTTTACAGACAATCAATGTTTAAATTATGTTTAAAATTCAATTGTAGTTCACTTGAGTTTTGATTATTTATATATTGTTATATATTGTATACACGCGCGGCTACACTTTGAAATTACATTTTCTGTACAATATTTACATTATTTTCTTATAAAAAAAAATATACATATTATATTAAGGTACATAAGATGTGCTGCACATATTTATAAAATGTTTAAACATAAACACATAAGACACATAAAAAAAAAACAAATATGAATGCGGAGACAAACAACAACAACAATACATATCTATCTATACAATAGATAGATATTATATTAAATAGAATATATATATTCTGCATATATAGATAATTTCTTTATAAATTTGCGTATCAAAATATAATAATATAGAATTGTATTACGAAAACTCTAAAATTTATTACCATTCACAAATGGATTGACACAAGTGTTTCTTATTGATTGAAATTGAAAATATTTATAATAATATAATGAGGATTTATTTCTGGGTTATATTGTATTGTGTATGTACACAATAATTGAAATAAAAAATATGTAAATTATTTTATTGTATTGTATATTTATGTTATTATTGTGAATTTATTTAATCGATATTTAATATATAGCCATTTCAATTAACTAACCGTTTTGAGATAAGATTTTAAATATTTCATTAATTTTCTAATATGTATATTTTTCCCTAACAATATTTCATGAAATTAAATTAAATTAAATTGATACGATTTAATTTTTTCTATTATTATTATTATTTAAAAATTTTTCTAATAAAACATCGATTGAAAAATCTACTATATTCACCTAATTAGACATATATAAAAGATATTTCCAATCCATTGTAATTCCATTATTTTTATTAGTGAATAGCTTCGTGTTTTATTATTAATCTTTTGAATAGCGTCAAAATATTGTATTTTTTTCAAAGATATTCGTTTTTTTATCTATCAACTGAACAGTTTTAAATATGAAATACGAACAAATTTCTTATGTAAATTATTGACACTTCTCAATCGTTTAGCATCACCATTGCAATATATACTCTATAATTCCAATATTTTTATGTAAATGATTAATTAATCCATAATAATAATAATAATAACTCAAAAATTTCAATATTAAAATAAATAAATTATTTCTCATATAAATTAAACAAAATATTTGAGCGACGAACTTAATTTATTGTAAATGATTTCGTATAAAAGTATATCAATTAAATTTGGGTTGTTATTTTTCCATAATAATTTTTAATTTTATTCAATAGTAAAAACAAAAGATTTAAGCGACGAACCTAATTTTTATTATATACATTTTAAGATAAATTTGCGTTGTTATTTTTCAATAATAATTTTTAAGTTTATTCAATAGTAAAAACAAAAGATTTAGGCGACGAACCTAATTTTAATTGTATATATTTTTAGGTAAAAGTACGCAAATTAAATTTGGGTTGTTATTTTTAAATAATAATTTTTAATTTTATTCAATAGTAAAGACAAAAGATTTAAGCGACGAACCCAATTTTTATTACAATATATGCATTTTAAGATATAATTGCGTCAATTAAATTTTCGTAGTTATTTTTAAGTAATAATTTTCAATTTTATTCAATAGTAAAAACAAAAGATTTAGGCGACGAACCTAATTTTTATTATTTGCATTTTAAGATAAATTTGTGTTGTTATTTTTCCATAATAATTTTTAATTTTATTCAATAGTAAAAACAAAAGATTTAGGCGACGAACCTAATTTTTATTATATGTATTTTGCGGTAAAAGTACGCCAATTAAGTTTGGGTTGATATTTTTAAATAATAATTTTTAATTTTATTAAATAGTAAAAACAAAAGGTTTAGGCAACGAACCTAATTTTTATTATATGCATTTTAAGATAAATTTGCGTTGTTATTTTCCCATAATAATTTTAAATTTTATTCAATAGTAAAAACAAAAGATTTAGGCGACGAACCTAATTTTTATTATATTCATTTTACGGTAAAATTGCATCAATTAAATTTGAGTTGTTATTTTTAAATAATAATTCTTAATTATATTTAATAGCAAAAACAAAAGATTTAAGCGACGAACTTAAATTTTATTTTACACATTTAGGATAAAAGTATATCAATTAAATCTGTTGTTATACTGAAAAATTTCACATGCGAGGCAGTTGAACTTATAGTATATTTCATGATTAATTAGCATGAACGCTATACCACAACCATTTTCTTTATTCCTATATTTGTTTTCCACATTTTCGATATGAAAATAATCAAATTAATCTATGTGAGTGTGGACCACCACCACCACATTTAATTTATATTGTACAATTGTAAAATTTAAAATACACATTAACATATTTATACGAACGATGATAAATTTGTATCTATATGGACAAGTAATATTTATTTTTGTGTAATATATATAAAATGTTATTATAATATTGAGTTATTTTATTGTAAAAATAAATATATAAAATGTAATTATAGAAAATAATATTGTTATATGTATATTTAAAATAATATATTTTAAAATAATAACTGCAACCTATAACATAAAATCTTATAATAACTTTATTAATGTATTATATTATCGCAACATTATTCATATATATTTGCACATTACATATAATACATATTGCATATAACATATATATGTTTTCTAAATTATTATATGTTCGCTATGGTAAATGCAATAAATTTATATAATAAATATTAATGGTTTTTTTTTTGTTTTTTGTCTATTCAAACTATTGACATTTTTTCTCTCCTTAATGATAACTCTATATATAATTATATATATATTTTATGTACGTTCATGTAACATTTACACTCTATCTCTATTATACCGCAGCAAATATACATATTTTTTACTTCTTCTGGTTTTTTTTTTTTTTTATTTTTATTGCAATTGTTCAAGTATTATAATGAAATATTTCTTAATTAAATAATTTTAAAATAAAAGATTCAATTAAGATAGAGAATAATAATAATAATAATAATAATAATAATAATATTCTTCTTTTTTTACTTGTCAATCGTATTTAATGTTTTCCATTCAATCCAATGCGATGTTATATATGTTTTATATGTTTATTTTCTTAAAAGAAAAACTATATACGAGATGTATTATAAATATATTTAAAAGATAGTATAAATGGTGTATGTAAGTTTATTTACTAAAACTATATTTACTTTTAACCATATAACATAAATTCACCATTTATATATTTATATTATATATATATATAATGTACTATATCATCAACGACATTCTTATTAATAAAGAATGGGATAACGTTGTTCAGATAAAATCTAATTACTCTTAAATGAAATGCACACATCATAAATTGTATATATTGGAAAAATTATAAAAAATATATATGATATGTGGTGGTGGTGGTGGTGGTGCTGTGGTGTGGTGTTTATACGAAACATGTCTAGTATTACATTTATTTTATAGGATATGTAGATGTTATGGTATACCATATAATGTTACAATTACAACATTATTAATGGAACATTTATACACAAATATAATGAAATGTAGAGAGTGTTTCATTTCTATATCTATTTGTTATTTTTATATAATTTAGTTGTTGGAAAAATAAGGGTACACATTTTACATATAATTTCATAAATAATAACTATGTACCACGAATTACATTTTTAATATTTATAATATTTTATACACTGAAAATAAATTTGTACATAATTTCAATGAATACCGTTTAGAAGCCCATTTTTCATTATGTTTCAATGAATAATTCATTAATATTTTTCATTTTTAAAAATTAACTTAATTTACTTGTTCATGTTGAATGAATAAATTCGCGATCATTAATTAACTAATGCACAGAATAATAAGTTATTAAACAGAACACATTGAAAAAATGAATAATATTCATCAAAACAATTTTATACAATTCTTTAAACCAACGTAGTGATTCATTGAAAAACAATCATTTCCGGTATTATGTTTTAATGAATTATTCGTTGATTTAATAAATATTATTGCATTTTAACAATGAACCATGTTCCTTGGAGCAAAATTAATTAATATTTCTTTGTTTTGACGTTACTTTTTAATTGGTTCCATGTACTGTTTTTTTTTTCAGAGTACGCTCATCGCACTTAAATTAAATGTGACATATACCCGACTTTCATTACTTTCAAGTTGACAAAAGCGTATATCAAAAGAATTTTAATATACATAAAATGTGTAAATGTGTGTTTATATTATATATTATTACATTATAAGTTAATTTCTTTCATTACGCTACTATTATTATATATTTAATATGTTGTAAAAACATTTCCATTATATATTAAAATATTAATTGCTTTAATTATTTTTTCTATTTTTATATATAATGTAGAATATTTATGTGTACACACAAGGTATAATTATTCATATATGACTCTATAAAAAAACAAAAAAAAAGGATTAAAATATTCACTCATAAAATTGATCAGAAATGTGTTGTATCATGCCGCTATTAAATTTATTAAATTATTATTTAATGAAAAAATACCTAATATTTGTACATTTTCATAAATATATGGTATAATACAAAAGAGAAAAATATTAATAAATGTATAATATACGATAGGTACCTATAACTCTATACCATAACAAATAATTACAAATTAGCACTTGAGTGATTCACAATTAAGCTCCTGTTCGTGGAAACTGAAATAATATTACATTTTATATATTTATTTAAAAGAAATATTATATTGTATAAAATGCATCAAAACAGAAAATGCAATTGATATTATTGAATATATTTTATATAAGTAATAATATAATGATGAGAAATTTGCAGACAGAAACTATATCGCAAAAGTGCTCTATAATTACCTACAATATATATATATATATATGCGATCACATAACTATACAAATGGTATGTATATGATTTATGATTTTTTAATTGAATAACAATTATTAGAAGTGGATAATTATTACATCAAATGTCTAATATATGTTATATTATGAACATGTCTTTTTGTTGAAAATGCAATATCATTATATGTATGGTAAAATATAATCGTATATACAATATAATATAATGTAAAAGAACTAAATCATCTGTACTGATGCAACTATACGCATATACAATATATATATACCATGATATAATGGATAATAATAATACAAATATAAAATTGCATTTCACAATAGATTATCATATACAGATTGTCAATTTCATTTTAATTTTTACGCAATCAATTTTAATGGATATTATATTTACGTACATCTCGCGGTGCACATATAATATATATATCTTATTTTATCGATACTTATATCTATCTATCTATATGTGTATGTATCTATATATATATATATTGTATATTAAAGATTATTTTGTTATATGTAAAGATGCAAGAATATTTACAATATGTAATTTAATAGATCTATATGTCTCTATACTACTGTGTGTATAAATAATAAATATTTTCACACAGAATATATACAAAAAAAAACAAAAAAGTGTAGCTATATAAGAAGCAATTTAATGTATAATTAAATATATATTTTTCGTATAATTGATTTTATCAATACGAGCTACAGTTATAAGAGTTTTAAGAAAAGTTTTTTAAACATATTATGTTATTTTGGAAATCTTCATCTTCTTTTATATATTATAATTAACATTTATACTAATAATCATTTATCATATTGTATTTAAGAGTACGTACAGAGTATAATAAATATTTCTATCTATTTTTTTTTGTATATTATCTATTTTGCGATAATAAATCTTTTTTTTTTTCGGATAGTATATATAATCACAGAAGAGACAATGAAGACATATTTATTTATAAGATGACATTAAAAAATAATATATTATTAATTTATGCGCGTTTATATGATGCATAAAAAGAAATTCCCATAAATGGTAAAATAATTTTTAAATAATATTACAATGTCGCATTTAAACACCATATACATTAATTGTTTTGTAATATGTGCGCTGTGTATATTGTTATAGAGCTGTTCGTTAAGCTCTCTCTCTCTCTATCTCTGTTGGTCTCGTTTGGGTGTCACCAAACAATCCTATAGACACATATAAGAATTTAAATTGATTACGATACGATTATATTATTATACAATTGAATATTTACTATATATATTGTATAATGTGGTAAGTAATATGTAAAACGGAAAAAATCAAAAAAGTTCACATCTTTAAATATATATATTGCTATATCTTAAATATATATTGTATATATATAAGTATTAAATAAATAGTATAGGTACAGATATATGCTATTTATTATATATAATGTGTAAATTCTTCTGCATCTTAAATATTATATGTTTATATAATAGACGATTTAAGAGAAAAATATACGCGTGACCTATTCAAATGTCAATTATAAATCTAAATCAAATATTAGATGTTTCTATATATTACATATAAATATATATATAGTTAATTGCATATGATGTCATTATATTTTATAATACATGAAAATTATTCTTATTTATTTATTTACCAATTATTTTATATCATATTGAAATTTTACATACCCATATAATATTAACAATGTGGTATCAATATATATATATATGCAGACAACATTATGTCACTGTATTTCGCATATTATTTCACATGAATATGTAAAGATAAAATTATTATATAACATACCGCACTAATTTAACACTAACCGTACCATCATGTCAGATATACTTAACTATAAATACCATAAATAAATAGTATATATTCAGTCATTTAACCATTTGTATTGGAAATGGTGATGTACTCAACAATATGCAATTATATCCAGATAATAAAATATATGAAATTAGATGAAACAAATAAAATGACAACGAAAATGTTAAATAATAATTAATCAAACTTTTGTTTGGGTCAATTGACCGACTATGCGGTACGGTTAGTGTTTAAAATATACATATATAATAATATATTATTAAAAATATATTTATTATATTGTATAATATGATGTTTTATTTTTAGTGTATTATATAGTTATTGCAAAAAATTTATACGTTGTGGTGTATAATATAATTGAATTTTTATATTTGTATGTAAATTCTTGCTTCAACCTATATGGACATTTATATTATTAATTTTCAAAAAATTTTGTGCATTGTATAATTTTTTTTGTACAATGGTTTTTGTATGATAATTAACATATTTAAATACACCTATTATTATATAATTGTAAAATTGATAACGATACAATATTTAAATTACATGTCATTATAACTCAGGTGTTGGTTTAGCCTTCTACAACCGAACCTATCTGCAGCTAACGTCTATCAATGCTGAATTTTGAGGATCTTAAAGTTTTATTATTATGGTTTTATCATACCGCATGCAAATCGTATAAGACAATTTTTCAAAAGATTTGTTAAAATCAATGAAAATACAATCCACATTTTACACCGATAGAAAAAATGTACAAAAAGCGATTGCAACACGTTTATAGTAGTCGTTGAGTCGTATTGCTAACTTATAAAATGATGGATTTAAGGAAATCATATATCTTTCGTTAATTGCAGACCATTTGCTCCTATATGCAGAGCAATTTACCATCTTACCTATATATGAAAACATAATATTAATATAAAATCAATGACTATAGGTACATATAGTACATAGTACATATACTAATACATAAATATAATATATATAGATATATCTTATAATATTATAATAAAATTTGATAAATTACAATATATTTAATTGTTGTTCGTTCGAGTATATACAATAAAATAATATTGTGCCTATATATGTAAAATAAATACTCGATAAAAATAAGTAGATTTCAAAGTACACATTTATACAAATTACTTTGTATGTTTTTCTTTATTTTTGTCATTTTACATTTCATGCGTGTGTAAAGTATTCTTTGTCTTTCATTGTGCGTAAATTTATATTGTGATTAATCCCATTTTTATTATATAAACAATTCTTCGAAACAACTACAATATATAAACAGAATAACTAAAGTCTCCTAATTATATACAATATATACGCACTATATATACAATCAGAAAATTATATAACAGTGTGTATCAAATAAATTGTCCACTATTTTAATTCTATGAAAGGATGTGAAAGTATATATATTGTAAAAAAAATTAAATTGTTAAAAACCATTATTGCCGGCAATGTAAAATTAGTTTGGAAATTATGTACTATATGTGAATACAAAAAACAAATCAAGGTACATCGAAAGGCAAAAAATAAACATGTGAAATTTTGATTCATAACGCTTCAAACAGTGATGGAATAATAAATTGTACGATATAATAATTTTAATTGACGAGAAATACAAGTGTTGTTATATTGTACAAATATATTAAATTATCGACGTGTATATGTTGAACAAACAATTTTAAGTTCAGACATTATTTTGTTGTTACACAGTGTTTTAACTTTTTTTGTAAAAATAAAAATAAAAATGTCATGCTGTATAAAGACGATTTCAATTAAAAGTAAAGCACATATTTATATATTGTATATTCAGTATTGTATGTATAAATAAATTTATAATATATTGTTCAATGAGTCAACATCATGAACATGAACATTACGTATAATTTGCAACAGAAACTGTCTCTCTGTTGAAAAAACAAAAAAAAAATAAAAATACACTCCATTTAAAGTTTATTTTTACACAATATCCACTTTAAATTTGTATAAAATTTTATATTATAAAACTAAAGAATACATAGAATTGATTGAATAAATTTATTTTAAATTCAAATATGTATTATTATTATTGCATATTTAAGAATCTTCTTTAGCTATATATTTAAAATTAATTCTATGTGTAAATAAATAGGAAAATTTGTAAAGTAGTTAGTATTTCTAGCCAAAAAAAAAAAAACCACAAATACTTCTTGAAATTGTTTTTATAAAATACACATTGCAGCACAATATAAAAAGGTCAAACGGTTGAATAGTTAATGTTTAGTTTCACATTAAAAAAATAATGTGAAAATTGTTAAGTAAATTTTTTGCTTAAAATAACTTGTTATAATTAAGATTTATACCAATATATTATAATTATATGCAAATATATACGAGTGTGTTACAATAGAAAATATTATTATATGTTAATAGAACTTTTCTTATCAATGGTAAATCTATCATATATGATATTGAAAATATTTATATAATCAAACCATATATGTCTTCACTTACACATATCATTATAATATACTAAAATACTAATTTATAGCTATCTATCTATTACTTATTTATATATACATTTAATACCACTACACAAATGAACGATCTATAATAGTTTCCTAGGCTCTCGTATATATTATATGATATATAGAAAATATGAACATTAAAAATTGTATAACATTAGTGTTGTCAGCAATCATATCGCATTAATAAAATACAATAGAAAAAGCAATTGACTACCAAATCGATTTCATATTATAGAACAATTTTCTATATTAATATAGGCGACCAAGTATATATTTATTTACAATATAATATTATAACTATCTATCTATCTGTATATAGAGGTACCTGGGTACCATACTCGTATATAATAAATAATAACGCAAATTTATTCTTCAAATAATTTTCCCATAATTGTACTTGTAAATAGTAAGTACGTCTACTATATAAGTCGTATATATTGTATTATGTACGTACATCGTACGTACGTACGTTTTATATCTATTATATGGATATTGTGTGTATATACTATACGGTACAATTTCAGTTTATAATGTCGTTTATATTATATGTATATACCCTTTTATATTGCCCGTCTTGTGTTCATAATAGTAAAATTATATTAAATAATATGTTCTTCATATATATTGTTTTAATATTATTTGTATATTTGTACGTACATTTCAATGAATATTATATGAGTTTATATGTTGTGTATTATTGTTATAGATTTAAAAATTAACTTCGCTGATAGCTGATACATTTTCACAAAACTAAACTTATGTTTGTGTATGTATGTATGCAGAAGAAAAAGTGTTTAAGGTTAAAGGTTAATCGATATTTCTATATTATATATTCAATTTTAATGTAAAAAATAGTTATACTCATCAATGACTATTTTTTATTTGATCAACATATTTCCTTACAATAATAATTTCTTATGATAAAAAAATGTCAACACTGCGCATTTAATATTACTCTTTACTTTTTATATTATATATATTTACAATATTTTGCGATTGTGTATAGTTATTGAAATTAAAAATAAAATACGGTGAAATTGTTATTCACAACAAAATAGAACAACAACACAATGGAGTTAGAAGAACCTATTAAAAGTTACAACAACAGTTCAATATGAATAACAATAACAATATTTTAAAATTGAAATTCAAACAACAATAATTTATATTAAAATTGACCAGGCGCAATAATTATAGAAAACTGAAAAAATCAAATTGAATTTAAAATATAAAAATAAATATGTGCAATGGATCTACAATAAAAGAACGAACAAAAATATAAATCAAAAAGGCGTTGACAAAAGATATAATATCGATGACCTAAATAATATAATAAATAATATTATAAAATAAATTGAAAAAATTCAAGTATTTAGTAAAATGCTGATTGCCTGGTATTCAATGACAGTTGTATATAGGTAAAATAACAACAATTCAATGTCAAACGATTGTTTTTGTTGTATTTGTTTAAATTTTATTTTTACTATACACAATTCGGTTTTCAATTTATGTGAATTTTAACGGGCCTTTAATTAAATTGTTAGTATTTGTTATCATATCAAATTAATATCTTTCTCTTCTTTTTTGTGATAGTGTTGTTTTGTTGTTAGTATTTTCAAACGTAATTTCTCAATACCAACATAATTAGTAATTACAGTTTTTATTCAAAATATTTTGTTTGTTTCTTTCTAACAATCAGTCACAATTTGTAGATTGTTTGTTTTTAATTTTATATTATATTTTTGACATTTCTGATATTGTAACCACGAAAATAAGTAAATTTAATTATTAATAATAAAAATGTAGTTCAAAATTCCATAAATTTAGTGATAAATGTTTTCTTTTCTTTATTTACTTTATTATTTTTATTAGAAAAATGTAGTTTAATGAAATAAATTTAATATTAGTGATAAATGTGTTATTTTTTTTTATATATTACAGATAAATTCAAGGGACAACAACGAGAATATTATGATATTATTAAAAAAATTAATAATATTTAAATACAGATCAATAAACAAACGGAATTGATAAATAGTGACCGAACAGCGGTGATCAGTAACAGTAGCAATGATATAAAAATGGTAAGTTTTAAAAAAGTTTAATAAACAATTGTTATTAAAAATAAAATATTTTGCATTTTAATTGAAGTTGAAGTACATTTTAAATTAATTAACAAAACTCAATAAATCTTGTCTTTTATAAAAACTTTTTGCCATTGGTAACAACATGCAATTGAATTTTCTTCAATTTAATATTACTTTTTATTATTTAAATATTTACAATATTTTGCGATTGTGTATAGTTATTGAAATTAAAAATAAAATACGGTGAAACTGTTATTCGCAACAAAATAGAACAACAACACAATGGAGTTAGAAGAACCTATTAAAAGTTACAACAACAGTTCAATATCAATAACAATAACAATATTTTAAATTTGAAATTCAAACAACAATAATTTATATTAAAATTGACCAGGCGCAATAATTATAGAAAACTGAAAAAATCAAATTGTATTTAAAATATAAAAAAAAATATGTGCAATGGATCTACAATAAAAGAACGAACAAAAATATAAATCAAAAAGGCGTTGACAAAAGTTATAATGTCGATGACCTCTCTACGCAAAAATAGCAATAAATAATAAAATAAATAATATTATAAAATAAATTGAAAAAATTCAAGTATTTAGTAAAATTCTGATTGCCTGGTATTCAATGACAGTTGTATAACAGTTGTATATAGGTAAAATAACAACAATTCGATGTCAAACGATTGTTTTTGTTGTATTTGTTTAAATTTTATTTTTACTATACACAATTTGGTTTTCAATTTATGTCAATTTTTAACGGGCCTTTATTTATATTGTTAGTATTTGTTATCATATCAAATTAATATCTTTCTCTTCTTTTTTATGTTAGTGTTTGGTTTGTTGTTAGTTTTTTCAAACGTAATTTCTCAATAACAAAATAATTAGTAATTACAGTTTTTATTCAAAATATTTTGTTTGTTTCTTTCTAACAATCAGTCACAATTTGTAGATTGTTTGTTTTTAATTTTATATTATATTTTTGACATTTCTGATATTGTAACCACGAAAATAAGTAAATTTAATTATTAATAATGAAAATGTAATTCAAAATTCCATAAATTTAGTTATAAATGTTTTCTTTTCTTTATTTACTTTATTATTTTTATTAGAAAAATGTAGTTTAATGAAATAAATTTAATATTAGTGATTAATGTGTTATTTTTTTTTATATATTACAGATAAATTCAAGGGACAACAACGAGAATATTATGATATTATTAAAAAAATTAATAATATTTAAATACAGATCAATATACAAAACAAACGGAATTGATAAATAGTGACCTAACAGCGGTGATCATTAACAATTGCAATGATATAAAAATGGTAAGTTTTAAAAAAGTTTAATAAACAATTGTTATTAAAAATAAAATATTTTACATTTTAATTGAAGTTGAAGTACATTGTAAATTAATTAACAAAACTCAATAAATCTTGTCTTCTATAAAAACTTTTTGCCATTGGTATCAACTTGCAATTGAATTTTCTTCAATTTAATATTACTTCTTATTATTTATATATTTACAATATTTTGCGATTTTGTATAGTTATTTAAATTAAAAATTAAATACGTTGAAATTATTATTTTCAACGAAAAAGATCAATATACGTAATGGAGATAGAAGAACCAAATAAAAGTTACAACAACAGTTCAATATCAATAACAATTTCAATATATTAAAATTGAAATTCAAACAACAATAATTTATATTAAAATTGACCAGGCGCAATAATTATAGAAAACTGAAAAAATCAAATTGAATTTAAAATATAAAAATAAATATGTGCAATGGATCTACAATAAAAAAACGAACAATAATATCAATCAAAAAGGCGTTGACAAAAGTTAAAATGTCTATGACCTCTCTTCGCAACAATAACAATAAATAATATTATAAATTAAATAATATTATAAATTAAATAATATTATAAAATAAATTGAAAAAATTCAAGTATTTAGTAAAATTCTGATTGCCTGGTACTGAAATAAGTTGTATATAGTTAAAATAACAACAATTCAATGTCAAACGATTGTTTTTGTTGTATTTGTTTAAATTTTATTTTTACTATACACAATTTGGTTTTCAATTTATGTCAATTTTTAACGGGCCTTTAATTAAATTGTTAGTATTTGTTATCATATCAAATTAATATCTTTCTCTTCTTTTTTGTGATAGTGTTGTTTTGTTGTTAGTATTTTCAAACGTAATTTCTCAATACCAAAATAATTAGTAATTACAGTTTTTATTCAAAATATTTTGTTTGTTTCTTTCTAACAATCAGTCACAATTTGAGTTGGTTTGTTTTTAATTTTATATTATATTTTTGACATTTCTGATATTGTAACCACGAAAATAAGTAAATTTAATTATTAATAATGAAAATGTAATTCAAAATTCCATAAATTTAGTTATAAATGTTTTCTTTTCTTTATTTACTTTATTATTTTTATTAGAAAAATGTAGTTTAATGAAATAAATTTAATATTAGTGATTAATGTGTTTTTTTTTTATATATTACAGATAAATTCAAGGGATAACAACGAAAATATTATGATATTATTAAAAAAATTAATAATATTTAAATACAGATCAATAAACAAACGGAATTGATAAATAGTGACCGAACAGCGGTGATTATTAACTGTAGCAATGATATAAAAATGGTAAGTTTTAAAAAAGTTTAATAAACAATTGTTATTAAAAATAAAATATTTTGCATTTTAATTGAAGTTGAAGTACATTGTAAATTAATTAACAAAACTCAATAAATCTTGTCTTCTATAAAAACTTTTTGCCATTGGTATCAACTTGCAATTGAATTTTCTTCAATTTAATATTACTTGTTATTATTTCTATATTTACAATATTTTGCGATTGTGTAGTTATTTAAATTAAAAATAAAATTTGGTGAAACTGTTATTCACAACAAAAAAAAGAACAATAACACGCAATGGAGATAGAAGAACCAATTAAAAGTTACAACAACAGTTCAATATCAATAACAATAACAATATTTTAAAATTGAAATTCAAACAACAATAATTTATATTAAAATTGACCAGGCGCAATAATTATAGAAAACTGAAAAAATCAAATTGAATTTAAAATATAAAAATAAATATGTGCAATGGATCTACAATAAAAGAACGAACGAATATATAAATCAAAAAGGCGTTGACAAAAGATATAATGTCGATGACCTAAATAATATAATAAATAATATTATAAAATAAATTGAAAAAATTCAAGTATTTAGTAAAATTCTGATTGCCTGGTACTCACAACAACAATTCAATGTCAAACGATTGTTTTTGTTGTATTATTTTTACCATACACAATTTGATTGTCTCTGAGTATAATTGCCTCTCATTGCAAAAATAGAAGTAAACAATAAATTAAATAATATTATAAAATAAATTGAAAAAAATTCAAGTATTTAGTAAAATTCTGATTGCCTGGTACTCACAACAACAATTCAATGTCAAACGATTGTTTTTGTTGTATTTTTATTTCATTTTAAGTTTTACTATCAAACAATTTGGTTTTCAACTTATGTGAATTTGTAACAGGCTTTTATTTATATTATTGGTTTTTGTTATCATATCAAATTAGTACTTTTTCTTCGTTTTTATGTTTCTGTTGTTTTTTGATGTTGATATTTTCAAAAGTAATTTTTATTAATTTATAAAACAATAAATATTTTCTAATTAGATATTTATTTTTTTCCATTATGCGTAAACAATACCAAAATAAATTGCCAGAGTCCATAACAAACAATTTATAAACTTAAAAAGAACCTATTTTCCATATTTTCAAATATATTATTTGACGACCTATAACACGGCACGGTATATGCGTAGAGTAGTTATCTTTCATTGGTTATGTATATCTCTGCAAATTATTTTATGTTAATCGAATAGATAGATATACAAGAATGCTTCTGTATAATTTGGTATATATTGTTCAATATGTACAATATATTAAATGGTATATTTTTATTTATACATTCTTTATTATAGATCAGTGAACAATAATAAATATGTAGACGACAGATAGACCAATTGAAAAATATTAATATTTATAAATTTAAATCTCATTGTACCTCTATCATCTATACCATGACAAATGACAATAATAAAACAATTTCTTTGAATTTGTTGTGATTGAGTACTGTATAAATTTTCGTATTTAATACATTGTAACATTATTCTCGTATATATATAGCAAAAAATCATTATAAAAAATTTGATCAAAAAAGAAAATCTGTTTATGAAATATTATAATCGAGATATGAGATATTCCAGGGATATCTAATATACCACATGGTCATCGCAGGAATTTTGTCTAAATAATATCACCTTTTTTTTCCAATGTGAAAATAAAAGCTACTCTTTTTAAATCTGATTGTAAATGCTTTGCAGATAAGGCACGACGTGACAGTCATCAAAAAACTGTTATAACACCATCAATCATTCAACAAGTCCATATGCTATATGCGGTGTTATAGATGATGGACAAATGAATATACGTGAAATAACTGCGGTCAGTATTTGCATCTAAAAAAAACGAGTTGAAAATATTTTCCATATGAAGAATTTCACAAGAAAATTATTTGTGAAATGGTAACATTTTATTGAATTTACAAAGGGTTTTCTTGTTGATCGATTATCTTCAGAAGTGTAAAACAATTAATACGAAATATTACTGTAATCTTTTTGGATTGATTGATCAGTTGCGAATGTGGAATTTCGTGGGATTTGCTTTTTCATTAATAACAACACAAGTGTTTTGACGCTGTTAAAATTTAACGAATTTCTTGAAAATTCCAGCTTATTCGCGTCGCATTTATTCCGTCTGACTATATTATCTGTCCACAATTACGGTGATGCGATATTAAATTATTGGAAAAGCGGCGTTGAAATAAATTTATTCACATACGTCAACTAAAATTATCTTTTATTTTTAGTCCGAGAATTTTTCAAACACTCCTGCTTACCACAGCTATACCTATACCATCTATAATATATATTGATGTTGTTTAACCTAATTTAATTAATTAATATTATATAATATTCTATATTTATATACAATATTTATTATATTCTCGTCGTCGTTTATACATATATTAAAAACCAAAAGTTAGTGTATAACGAAAAAAAAAAAAAATTCTTATTGTGATGAAAGAAATTCCTATATCTGCTATAAAGAAGATAATAATATTATTAATAAAATAAGATCTCATTTGTTTTTTATTATATATTATGTATTTATTATATTATTATTATATTATCTAAACTAATGGATCTTTTTGTATCTGGTATATAATAACATGGTTAACTTTCATGCGAAGTAATCAATTAAAGCATTTAATTACTAAATAAAAACTTATTTAGTTATATATCTTCTATAGTTTTTATCATATATATAAAGCTATAGTAAATATTGACGTGTGTGTGGTATAAAAATTTGTATGTGATGTATTTATTTCAAATAATAAAATAACAATAACAGGCATCAATATTTTACTCTTTACAACGCAGCCAAAGATTTATGAAAACAAAACAAAAAATTCACGAAACGTCTCTATCTAAATCTGCAATATAGATAATAATTAAAATGTACAAGTATTAAATCACTATTTTTGTATAAAAGTATAAGAAAACAACAAAAAAAATGGTAATCGTTGTCCGCGCTTTCAATATAATAAAACGATTAAAAATTTCTTATTATTATTTTATCTAGTTTCTTATCAAGATTAGCCTTAATAATAATAAAAATAATAATATATAATTATTATATTAATAAAAATTACATTATAACAATAGAATAATTTTTGTAAAAAAATTTTTATGCTGAATTTAGAAAAAAAAATAAAATTTCTATACATAAAATAAAATCATTTAATAAATTAAATGTCAAATTATTTATTTACAGATATATGGGAATTGTAATTTGATTGAATTATTTTATTATTTTCTTTATGTTCGTAAAATTTTGTGTAATATGTAATCTGAAATATATTTAATAAATTCAAATACATAATACCATTATCTTAAACTATGTAATGAAATTTTTCTTCGATTCTAATTGTCGGGATAGTAGTTGTATTATTGATTGTTTGTCCCACATTACTGCAGTCAATTTTGTAAATTGTACTCTGCACATATATGTGAATATTCAACAAATTCATCAATTGATGTGTAGTTATGTTTTTCTAGAAGATTTATTTATTCAATTATTCAAAAATATAATTAGAATATTGTCCATTAGTTTTATGAGTTATGAGTTAGATTCATTGTTATATTATTTCCATTTCATCTTACACTATATTTTCAAAGTTATTATATTTCTAATTTCAAAAATGAACTGAATATTAATTTAGTTAAGTAATTTTTTTTTTAACACTATATTACTTAATACTGAACGAACATTATTTACCTTATGTCAATTCGACGAACGCACAATTTATTTCAATATAAATTATAAAACTTATAATTATATAAGATCTTATTAATATGGATGCGTTTTTGAAGTCAATTTTCTTTTAAATTCCAAAAAAAAAAAATGTATTTTTTCTGTGTGACTTTTTATATTATTTAAATTTATGTTTCCAGTTGTTCTTGCCGATCTCGATTTTCTATTTTCTATATACAATAGGAATTGTCCGTATTTAAGTTTTTGTTTAAAATTTGAGCAAATTTATAAATGAGTAATATTCTGATATTATCAATTTTGTAGTAACAGATTGATTGAAGAATATTAATTGTATAACATTTATATTTTATTAATTTAATAATTTACATAAATTACATATATACTTTTACTTTAATATGATTTTAATTTTATTAAATTGGTATAGCAAATAAAACTTTGTTGTTTTATTAAAATAAAAAACTATAACATTAAAACTTTCATTTTATAATATAAAATTTTTACAAACTATTCAAACAAGTATATTTTTCACGCAATCATAAAAATGGTTAATTACAAAAATTTACGGTCAACATTCTCCATCGAATACAATATGAAGAGAATGGTTCCAACGTTTCAAAAAAAAAGAAAACTAACGATCGGAAAATCACCAAAAACATTTTGACAATTCGCAATTAGAAGCTGAAATTTATCTGAAACAATGATTGCGTGAAGTTCTACTGTGGAACAACTTATACGTCTGCAATAAGCCATATATATATATATATAGTGGATAAACGACCGCAGAATGGAATAACATATATCGGCATAATTAAATTATTTTTCAACACAACGCCGTAATCACCAAACATTGCTCCTTCAGATTAACATTTATTGCCAACGATGCAATTATCCCTTACTACATTTTAGCAGTTTCAAACAAAAAGAAATCAAATGGCTAATTGGATGCGGCCTCGATAACGAAAAAAACTTTAACGGAGACAGGTCGCCATATAAACTATGTGAAACTGAAAGATATAGACGAATGTCTTTTATTTATAAAACCAGATTCATATTAGCTGTCCCAATAGCATCACATATATTTCTGTGTGGATATAGGGTAATAGCCATAGGGAATATAATAATTATGTATGTGCAGAAAATAAATTTAAATTTGTGTTTCTGAATTAAGTACAATATATAAAGAAAATGTAATTTAATTAAGAAATTTTCTATTGCGTGTGTGTGTTCAAATTAAATAACTTTATAAACTTCGATAGGTTTGTGAATATATACCGATGGATTACATACGTAATACGTAAATTTGTAAAATAAACTATTATTATTTTATTAATATATAATAATTGTTTCTGTTGTTGTTGTTACTGTTTATCTTCAACAAATGCATACATGAACATAATGCATATATTCGTTGCGTATATATAAATTGATTATTTGTTGATTAAGAAAATGGTAAAGGTTAAATAAATAAATAGTTTTCTATAATTTTTATTTTTTTTTTCATATTTGTGTTTAATTTCAATCGGTTATATATAATTTAAAATGCATTATAATGCAATATCCATATGTAATGTATTATACAAATATTGTAAAATATATAATGTGCTGCATTTCATTTGCAACAAAATAATAATAAATATACAATATGTTATTTTATCAATTAAACATCTTTCGTATAGAATGATTTTTTTTTTGTAAAAAATCTGTTGCATTTTATTTTATTTATTTTATTTCAATTAATTTAAGTTTTAAGCAAATATTTTTATTATATATTGTACAATATATAACTTATGTTAGGATACTACAATGTATTTATAAAAGTGATTATTATAATATCTTTACTTACGACAAGTCCTCACAAAATGCAACACACACACACAGCCACACATAACTAGCTAATATCATACAAATATATACAATTTCTGAATATATATATTATTAATATTTTATATCTATATGAAAATATAATAACTTGGTTATTTTTTATCATTATAATTTAAAATTTATATTAATTCTCATATTGCACTTGATGGCACGGTGTGTACACATCATACAGGTCATATATATATACAATAATATTATATGCGATATATAGAGTCTTTATACAAATGGAATCTGCAATAATATAATATGTTATATGTACTAACAAGTTTCTATATATATACAATATATTGAGGTTTTTATATTTTGTAATTGACCTTTCACATATTGTATATATATATATAAAGTAAGAAAGATTATATATATGTATTTACTCATCGTATGGTCATATAAAATATATATTTTCACCATGTAATATTATATGAAGATGAATAAATGAATTTATATATATTTCAAAGAGAGAAAAACCAATTGAAAGTAATTTTTTATTTATATTGCAATTTCCTCATATAAAATTCTACTGTGCCTATTTCAGTTTATATTAGGTGTTCCAATTAATTTCCGACGTTGGTAATGCGGTCACATTTTTCCACAATCTTTCTGACGATAAATGGTCTTCGGTATTTAGAGCCTATTCACCACCATTGATCGAATCATTTTTTTTTTCATCGATGTTTGACAGGGCTCATCCACTTCCATAATATGCCATGTTGTATCGATCGATACAAGTGATAATTATAAGAAGAAATGTCTGGTGAATACACGGACGGTGATAAGTGTTCACCAACAAGTGAAAATAATATATATTTAACAGCTTTCGCTGTACATATGCGTTCGATCGTTGACGTGTTTGAAAATAATTTTCTTTCATCATTTATATGCAAATTTATTGGCACGATTTATATATTGATTACTTGTTGTATAGATAACGACGTTTACTGATGTCAACAGTTTCAACAAGTAAATCTTGATTTCACTAAATACTGCACAGCATATGATCTTGATGTTTGACCACGGTCTATCTACATACGATTTTTTGCGTTTCGGATTATCGAAATAAGTTCACTTTTCATCACCGCGAGAAAGTTATGAAACACACGTGTGTTCAATCTATTTTCGATTTTGTCTAATTCCAAATAAAACATATACTTTTCGATCTTTCCCCCTTTGAATGTAAACATTCAGAAATATAGTTTGTTGGCTTACATTTAATGAACCAACCAGTTGTTGTTGGGTTTGTGTCAGTCTGTTTTCGAAAACGTCGTTTTCAAATTCTTTGACATTTACGTTCTTTCTCTTAAACATGAAAATCGTCACTTTTGAATCCTTTGAAATCATACCCTGTACAAGTGTAAACAAATGGAGCAAAAACACGATAGATTTCTGTACAAGCATTTTTGTAATCGTCAGGTGTTGATTTGCTCCAATTATACAACATATTAATAACAAGTTTATATAGGAACAAGTTTTAATATTTCATCCTAATATTTGCATACAGTCATCAAATAGACCAATGCCGGAAATTAATTCGTACACCTAATACATACGAGCTCATATATAAAAATAATATATAATCTATGAAATAAATTAGATAAAAATTTATTTCTATTCATCCATAATGTTATTCGCGCGATATGCACCATTTGAAAGATTCGCATGTATGTAAGATATTCATATATGAATAATGTACGCGAAATATGTTGGTTGAATAAATGGAATTAATAATTTTTATATGTACAAAAAATAAACACAAAATAATTTAATTAATTTAACAAATATATGTTTGGATTAAAATTATAAATTCATTTGCACAAAAAATCCAATTGAATTTATATTGCACATTCTATGCGTACATAGAGAAATAAATTAAATTTGAAATGTTATACAAATTATAAGTTATTGATTTACATAGGGGGACTCGGTAATGCCATAGATGAAAATGTAGTAACGGTAATTAACTAGAAAATATTTGTATTATTCACTGTATTGAACAATTATTCATATTATTTATTGGTTATTAACTACCTTAAGGAACTTGAAATTCATAATTTATTATATAATATTTCAATTAAAATGTATTTTACTTGCTTACTTTTGATTTATGTTCTTTATTAATGCGTCCTCTTAAAAAAACAAAGTTTGGTCATCCATTCGGCACCGTAACTTATTTAAAATCAACACCAGAAGCAAAAAATGCTTTGGTCGGTCTCAACAATGGTTGCGGGCAAACTTTTAAAAGAAAATTAAAAATTGGAGATAATCACCTTCATCTTCAAATAGTTTCATTTCCTTTTTTAAAACATTTTGAAAGATCTAATTACGTATTCTGGTTTTTTCCCGTGACGACTTTATCATTTATTTATCTTAAAATTGCTTCTTCATTAAATTTTTAGACTCGCCTATTATTTCTAGGAAACCTTTCTGATGCCAAAAGCAGAAATTATCGAATGCAAAAATATTTTACTATTTATAAGATTTAAAATATTAAAATTATTAATTATTAATTGTTTTTTATTTTATTTTTACAGGTGTTGAAGAATTGTCAACATAAGAACCATTGAATAATAATTGATGAACGGATTTGAACAGGTTGATCCATTAACCCGATGGGCATATAATCTTTAGAAGAACTATTATTATAAATTATCAGATGAGTTAACCAAAATGATATGAATGATATTAGTTTTTATATAATAATTATTTGTGTAAACTTTTTTTATTTATATACTTTTAGACCTCGGCAATAGTGCTCATCGGCTATCCATCTAACATTTGCAGTTAAGTTGGTGTAAATTACTCTGCATAGAAATATTTATGATATTCGCCAGTTGATCTGCAAATATCACGAAAGATGATGGGCACCTATTCAGCTATACATACTAATAATTGTATAGTTAAATTAATGGAAACAAAGTATGGCAGACGATTATATAAAGTCATCCAAAACAGGTCAACAGTCATCCGAAATTGGAATGCTATCTTGTTTCAGGTAAATTTTGTTATATAATATAATTTTTATTGATAGATAGATTGCACTAATTTTTTTGATTTTCTTTTATCATTACAGATAAACTATTAGAGTATAAAATATATAAATTCAATAATAATAATAATATTAGCAACACTTTATATCATATGCTGGGTCACAATAATTTCCAATAAATATATGATTATAGATTTACATTTTTATAAATACACTAATTTATGGCATATACAATATAATATTTAGGTGAAAAATAAAAATACAAATACAAATTGTATGAAAACCGTAAAGCATCTAACCAAAAACATAAAAAATTTACTAGATATATTGCTATCTATACCTTGAAGGCATCAATTGCACACATTAGTTAATCCATAAATAATAATTCAACAAATTACATATATTATTTCACACGCAACAACTTCAACATAAAATTACTATTAACATTAAATCACATATATATGTATAAATAAGTGTATGATAGAAAAAAATTAACATCAACAACAACAACAGCAACAGCAACAGCAACAGCAGCAGCAACACCACCAACAACATAACTCTATATATAGAGAGATAACAAAAACTTACTAATTAATGTTATTCATTAAGTTATATATAAGTGTATGTAGAATCATTATGCATTAAATAATTTTATGTTATGCAGCAGTACAAATGGATGCTAAGTTAGCATTTCTAACTATATAATAAAATACATTCTATACATGTATTTCTTTATATATGTTTCGCTGCAGAGAAAATTGTTATTGTACATTGTATAAGAACTAAATTATACAATTATACAAAATATGGATATGAGGTCTAAATATTTATATTTATACTGATTTTTCACATTGGCAGGCATCTCTATATATTTTTTTTTTCATAATTTACATATATTATACATTTCGTCTATTCCATATAATTTTATACACTAAAAATTCTTTTTAAGCACACACGCGATTCAAGCAAAATTTGTTAAATGCACTCATCTCACCACGTAGACACATTATTTCTATATAAAATTTAGAGATATTGTACATATAATAACATTCTTAATGTGTGTACAAATTAATTTAATAAAATATGTATATGGAATGCTATCAAATTGTCCTGTCTATTTATAATAGAATCTTGAATACTCGTCATTTTCTTGGAGCCACTTAAAAAATGTCCATTGCTCAATTGTATTTTAACAATTTTTAAGGAATATATTCATTTATATAATCTCATTCACACACATTTACTATTTCATTTCTATAGGAACTTCACAATAAAACAGTTCACTTAATTCTACTATTAATCTATTCGATGATCCATTATATAGTCGCCATCATTTTCGTGATTACATTGGGTTTTAAAACCATGTCATAATAAGTAAGTAAGCAATCTCTTCAGTTGTTTTGCTTATGAATTATTTTCTATCAAATCACACACAGTATCATCATTAATAGCTGAATGTTTTGACAGAGTTATGGTTGACATTAAAGTAACCACCGAAATATACCAAACCAAATTTATTGTTTATACAGCATGAGCACCATTCAAAGAAACAGTCTGTATATAGCAGTTTCGATACAGTATTTTGCAATTTACTCAATAATTACCATATTATATATATAACAAATTTCATCCGTTAAAGAATAACGAAATTCTGGATAATCGATCATCCTATCTGCATATCTGTTTGTTCCAGAAAATCTATGCAATGTGGTTTTCTTTTCTATTCAAAATTAATATTCTGTGCTTGAATTGAATGTTTAGTGTATTTTATATTAGCTATCCGAACTTACATATATGAAATAGTTTTGCGTATTATAAAGTAATGTTAAATTATAAAAATATTAGAAAAAATCCGAAAATAATATAATACATAAATATCAATAGTACACATATAAGTAATATATAGACAACACACTAAAAGAAAAAAGTTGCATTGCACCTAATAATATAATATTAAATATAAAGTTATGCTTTGCTATGTTATGTTATCTGTATCCATAAAAAGTAATGACTCCGCAACAAGGAACTTATATACCTTTCACTGACTCTGTACACTGTATCACATATATATAATGGAATAATGTTTGCTTCAAGCTCACACACGTTGATGGTACATGCAATCATTTCAATATATATAGTCGTACATAATATACATGCAACTCAACTATACAATAATATATATATAGATACCTCTAATAATACTAAGAGTATATATATAAAAATAATGAACAATAATGATCATTTGAATTAAAATGCAATAGTTCTTGTTGTTGTGTCATTGTCGTTCATTATTATTATTATTATACGATAGTATTATTATTACTATTATTGTTATTGTTTTGGTTTTGTTATACATTAGTTGTTTTTAAATGCTTCCATTTCCATTTTCCTATTCTATATATAATATATATTGATATAAATATACATACTTTACTTTGGCCATGTAATATAGCAAACATCTTTCCAATAAAATGTATATCAAAAACATTTCAAAAAGACATATTTATTTTATGCTTTTATAAAATTTATATGATGCGGTAGGCCGATTGCATTAATTTTTATATAATTTATATATATATATATATATAATGTTAAATGTTCTTATATGGATGTAGTCTATAGTGGTTGTGTTGTGATATATGTACAACGTACGTACTACGTATGTAACATAACGAGGATACACAGAATATCAGTATACAGTGCAAAAAGTTGAATATAGTTCGGAACATAAAAACAATAATTGCGAATAAAATTCACTGAATATATTATTTTATTTTATTTAAGAAATATACGAATATTTTAGCAATATATGGAAAACAGAAGTATTTAAGAAAATATGTCAATATTAATAACATAAATAATAATATCGATAAATATTAATATTGATTGATTGATTAATTGAAATTTCCTTGACAATGAATAATATACAGTGTGTCGTATTCGCCTTATCTATTTGCATCTTCCGACAGGATTCTATCATCATCTGTAGATGATAGTAGAAAGAAATCCACTATGTCCCCCATATCAATTGGCATTCATTTCATAAGAATTCTTCATGCTCAGCCATGGTATATTGGGACTGTAGCTAATTTAGACTGTACTCTCTTGATTTCATCTTTTGTCATATCCAGTTTCTTAATCTATTTTATCACTAATATAAAAATAATGGAATTAAAGAGTCATTCATGTTTCGATACCAATCATTAATATTTACCGCCATGTGTGATCTTTGCAACTAGATTGTAATGAATGTATTATATTCTTATGGCTTTTTATTAATTTTTTTCAGCATTTTTCTTATGGTTTGAGATTTGATAAGAATTGTTTTCCATTGTGCCAGTTTCACTGTGTTTGAGCAGAATCTTATCATATGGTCTTGCTAAGAGGAACATAATCCATCTTAGTAGATCATATATATGCACTCCATGTCAACAGTGTCATATCTCAGTTGACACATATCAGTCAATATATTTTGTTCATCGAACAATTACATATATCCTGCTTTGTATAGTTGGATACACTTACAATTAGACACTTAGATTTTACATCGCTATCGTTCTGCGTTCAATTACTTCGATATTAGGTGTTGTAATTTTATCTTTTTGGCTTTCTGTTTATTTATTTTGACAATTCCGTCGGTAGTCTAATTATTAATTTTATTATCTTTACGATAGTGTTAATTAATTTTATAATTTAATATTATTTTATTTTAAATTTTGAGGTACACATCAAAACAGATAATAAGTGTTATACATTTTTAATTATAATATTAATATTAGTATTAAGAAATATAATCTATCAAAACTATATTGAATTAAAAACAAAACATTTATAATGTTATTGAAAAAAAAAGCAGAAGAAATAATAATAAATTACAAAACATAATAAAAATCAAACAAAACGAAAACAATAATGTTTATAATTTAATTACAAATAATAATTATATTATTTTTATTTATAAATTCTATAATATTTGTAAAAGAATGTGTATATTTGTGTATCTGTATTGTCGTAAATACTGAATAAATACATAAATTGTAAATGGGATAATTTTAAGAATCAAAATTTGTGAAACGAAATATTGAAAAAACCACAAACGAAAAATAAAAACCAACAAAAATAATAATAAAGGAAATTTATACAAATTATATAAAAAGTCTTTCTTTTTATCACACACAAAAAATATGTGTACAACAAAAACACAAAAGAAACAACAATTTCAACTTAACAAAACACTGTTTCGTTTATTTATTATTATTTTGTTCCTTTTTAATGTTTACCACCTCGAAAACAGTAAAAGAAAAGAGAATTCGACGATAAATGGGATGTGTCTTATTATAAAATTGTGTTTCTCACAATAAATAAATAAAAATTAAAAATAAACATTATCACTAGCATATGATTATGATTGCCTAATACTTCATCTCAAAAAATCGTATTTTTTGTTTATTTTTCGTATGATTTTGGCAAATTGTATTTTAGTCGAATTTATTTTGGACAATTAGACCCACTTAGAGGCGGAATTTTCAAAATTTTCCAACGGATTCTTGTCGGCACGATGTGTCTGATAATATTGGCATTAAAAAATATTAAAAAACAATTGAATTAGATACTTTAATTTACAAAAAACTAATTAGTTTTATCATTTTGATTTTATAATTCGCTAATGCAATACATCAAATATTTTATATAAGTAGGGTAAAATTAACGAAAATTTCGGTGTAAATGTATAGTTTACACCCACTGAATCAAGCACGGGGTGGCTCGTATTCAGTTGTTCTGACGTAATAGGAGTTATTATGGTCGAACCAAAATTGGCGGGAAAAAAAGTTACGAGCTGGGATTTATGATCTCCTGGTACAAATTCCGATAATTAGGAGGAAAAAATATGGAAAAAAAAAAAATTATTTCAGAAAAATATACCTCCTGGTATTTCTGCGCTCCTGTTACAAATTCCAAAAATTGGCGGGAAAAAAAAAAAATTTTTCGGAAAAATATACTTCCTGGTATTTATGATCTCCTGTTATTTTGCCCGAAATTTTTAATTTTTTTTTTCGGGCAAAATAACAGGAGAGCATAATTCCCAGGAGGCAAATTTTTCCGATTTTTTTTGGCGGGAAAAATTTGGCGGGAAAATTTGGCGGGAAAAAAAAAATTTTTTCGAAAAAATTTGCCTCCTGGGAATTATGCTCTCCTGTTATTTTGCCCGAAAAAAAAATTAAAAATTTCGGGCAAAATAACAGGAGATCATAAATACCAGGAGGTATATTTTTCCGAAAAAATTTTTTTTTTTCCCGCCAAATTTTTCCCGCCAATTTTCGGAATTTGTAACAGGAGCGCAGAAATACCAGGAGGTATATTTTTCTGAAATAATTTTTTTTTTTTCCATATTTTTTCCTCCTAATTATCGGAATTTGTACCAGGAGTTCATAAATCCCAGCTCATAACTTTTTTTCCCGCCAATTTTGGTTCGACCATAATAACTACTATTACGTCAGAACAACTGAATACGAGCCACCCCGTGCTTGATTCAGTGGGTGTAAACTATACATTTACACCGAAATTTTCGTTAATTTTACCCTACTTATATAAAATATTTGATGTATTGCATTAGCGAATTATAAAATCAAAATGATAAAAATAATTAGTTTTTTGTAAATTAAAGTATCTAATTCAATTGTTTTTTAATATTTTTTAATGCCAATATTATCAGACACATCGTGCCGACAAGAATCCGTTGGAAAATTTTGAAAATTCCGCCTCTAAGTGGGTCTAATTGTCCAAAATAAATTTAATTGAAACGTATTTTTTTGTAAGCATTACAAATGCAAATATTAAATATTAAATTCATAGAATAAAAGACTAACAATTGCTATTTTCGTATAAGGTGTATGTGTCTTATTAAAAAAAGTTTTCTATGAAAAGTCTTTGCTATATATATTTGTTATTGTTTGTATCGTGCGGTGAATGTACGGAAATGCAGAAAAAAATACAACTGACTGATTATGGTCGCCTAATACATCATAGTATTTAGAAGTTTCTTGCAAACCTCGTCGAAAAAACATCCTTCGTTGTCATTCAGAGGTCTTCTACTAGGTTCGAATCATTCCCATCTGGTTGTTATTTTGAGATATTCTAATAGATCATAATTATCTGAAAAACATAATAGGTATATATACTTACTTTGTCTTACTGAATTGATTAATCTCTATAACATAATTTACCTGTTGGAAGAAAAAAGTAAAAACCTTTACATGATTTATTTATTAACCCACAACAAACGCAACACATGATCATTCATTATTATCTTTTATTATTATATATACGACGATCATTATCTATCAATTTAGATACTCTGCATACACATTTTTGTATACAATGCGATATAACATATAACATACATATATATATATATATTTACCTTTCTTAATAAATAAATCTAAATTGATGAAAACTTCTATAATATACACGGTATATAGACGGACGAGTAATGACAATTATATGATTTAAAACTATTAATACAAATATTAATATATAAAATATAAAACAATAATGAAAATAGAAAAAATGTGAATGTATGAAATTACATTATATAGTAAAATTTAAAAACGAAATCAAACAAATCAACAACCGTAGTAAAACCATAATATTGTAAATTTATTGACATCTCAATTAACATATTTGTAATTTAAAAAAGAAAAAATGGAAATTAAAGAGGTATAAATATTATAAATAAATAAGAAAATTATATATAAATTATATAGTACATGGCTATACAGATAGACAGATAGATGATACCATAATGAAATATAATATAAATTATATAGAAAATTTACAGGATGTATATATAGTTCAGCATTTCAATGATTTATCTGCAAAAACAATGATCATAAAAATCATACATTTATAATTTATAATATAGATTCGAAAGTGGTAGCACGTGGAAGGGGGATCTGCCTGTACAAGTGCTTGCTGTACTGAAACATTTTATACCATCATCGAAAGCTTTTATTTTACATAAAAGTATATGTATTAATTTTAATATAAATAGTAATTTACACCCTATGTAAAAATATAAATATATAGTATATAATTTTAAAATGAATACATGGTGTATCTTATAAATAATTTTTAATATTAACAATAATGAACATAAAGCAATAAATTGAAAGTGAACTATTTATAAATTATATATTATATACAATATATAATATTGCTGCAATCATATATGTCAATCACATTGTCAATATACTCGTATATCATATAAATTTATAATATATTTATTTATTTATACTTTTATAATATAATATCATAGAAAAAGTATATATAGAATACTCATTTAGAACTACAGAAATTAATCACTTACTTTTTCTTTTTTTTTTTTTTTTTCAAATGCGCTAGATCCATTTGAGAGTCTATGATATATTTTCGCGGTTTTGCGCTAGGTACAACACAAAGTTTATTTTTACTTGCGTCTTGGCTAAATTCAACTTTTTTTTTAGTAGTTACTTTAAATTGATTTTGAAATGAACTATTTTAGTAATTTTAAAAGCTAGCGTGCCCGGTTGTCAAATTAAATATATTTTTTATTTGTTTTATATGTACATGCAATATAAATACAATCATCAATTAAAAAAAACACATATAAAGAAATTTGTAGGTACTTTTTCTATTTATAAATATATTGTTTAATATATGAAGTTTTTTTTGTAAATTATGTTATTTTCTTTATTAGTGGAATTATGATAAATTCATTTCGAGTATTGCCGTTCACAAATTAAGTCACTTTTTTCGATAATAATTTATAATATAATTTTTATTGCAATAGTTATTATTATATAAATAAATAAATAAATAAATAAAAAATATTTAAGTAACATTAAAAAATTATAAATAAAAATTTTGAAAAATGAGTTTTGGTCATAAGCGTTGCATAATTTCTTCCTGTAGAATTACAAGAATTATTGATCCTACAAGAAAGATATTTCAATTTCCTAAAGAAAATAATAAAAAATTAATTTGGAAAATGTTATGCAATATTTCTGATTATGAAAATGATAATTCTTTGTATATTTGTGATAAACACTTTTTGAAAGAAGATATAAACAATAAATATTTAAAGAAAAATGTATTTCCGTCTATAAATCTTAATCAAGATCATGAAACTGAGGAAACAGATATTGAAGTATTTAAAATTGTAGATGACAATGATAATGAAATAAATGCAAACAATAGTTTCCGTCGAAGTCCCAGTCCAAAATTTAATTACAAGGATACAATAAAAACATATAGTAAAAACTATAGACAGAAAATGTCTGAAAATTCAGATTTAAACTTAGAAGAATTAATCAAATTAAATCCTATTATGCCGTTTGATTCTTTGAATGTTGAAAAATTTGAAAATTTTAATGAAACATTGAGCTGTACTAATTGTATTAGTGAAACAAAAAAATGTGAATTTTATAAAAAAGAAAGAGATGATATTTTAAAAAAATATACATTATTAAAAGCAAAAACTGTTAATCTGAAAAACCAAAAATTAACTATCAAACGATTACAAAAAAAAGTTAAAAAACTAGAGAATATAAATAGGGAGCCAATATCATCGAAAATAAATAAACTTTATGGGATATCTGATAATGGGAAAACTATGTGCAAAATGTTAATAAAAAATAAATCTGTTCATTGGACTGAAAAGGAGCGATTATTGGCTCAAATAATAAATTTTAAATCACCATCTACCTACAAGTTACTAAGACAAAAACTAAATTTAAATTTGCCTTCAATACAGTCAATATCTAGGTGGACACCTATTAAACACTTTCATTTCGGTTTTAATACATCGGTTATTTCTAATTTAAACATTGCAGTAAGTAAAATGAATAAAACAGATAAAGAAATTGTTTTAATGTTTGATGAAATGTCCATACGCAAAGATCTTCAGTACAATAGATATCTAGATGAAATCATTGGGTTTAGTGACTTAGGATTTAAAAAAGAACAACTTTTAGGTAAACAAATATGCGTATTTATGGTAAGAGGCATATTTAAAAACTGGAAGTTTGTTATAAGTCATTTTGTTTCCAATACAAGCATTAATGCAAATGAATTAGCAAATCTGGTTATTCAAAATATTCATATGTGCTACAAATTAAATTTAAATGTAAAAATTTTATCATGCGACCAGGGACCTAATAACAGGGGTTGTTATAACATTTTTGGCATTACCAAGGATATGCCTTTCTTCTATTATAACGAATATAAAATATTTGGTTTATATGATGTGCCACATTTAATTAAATCTGTTAGAAATGTATTAATTAAAAATGATATAAATACATCGGATGGAAAAATTGCATGGGATGTTATTAAAGAATTTTACCAACTTGACCAAGATAACATAACAAGATTATGTCCAAAAATAACTAATAAGCATATATATCCATCAACATGGGACAAAATGAAAGTAAAATTTGCAACTCAAATATTCAGTAGAACGGTTGCGGCTGGCATTGAGACATGTTATTTAGCTAATAAATTTTCAAATAAAAATTCATCTTATGTAATTAGTACCATACGCTTCATAAAAAAAATAAATCAACTGTTTGATTGTCTTAATAGTAAAGTGCTATATGATTCAAATAAGTTTAAATGCGCGATACAAAAGAACAGTCATACTTATAATTATATAAGTGAAATGAAAAACTATTTTAATACATTTAATCTAGATGTGAATAAAAAAATTTATTGCTTTGATGGAATTATCCAAACTATAAATGGAATTACAAAATTCATTGATAATAATAATAATAATAATAATATGTATTATTTATTAACATCCCGATTAAATACTGACCCAATAGAAAATTTATTCTCTATTATTCGAAGCAAGGGAGGAAATAACCCTAATCCATCAGCCAATGAATTTAATCAAACCTTAGCAAAAATATTATCAACGAAAATAGTTAAAACAGAGATTGAAAATGATAATTCAAACTGTGAATTAGATAACGATGAATTTTTGAATTGGCAATTTAACTTAAATAATAATACAAACTATGTGCAAAATAATAATATGGTTTCTTCTATAAATAACATTAGTAAATCATTTTCTATAATAAATAATAACAAAGAAAAAGATAGAAGAAACATTGTAATAAAAAGAAAAATTGTTAATGAACGTCAAAACTTGCTAGAATTAAATTCGATGCGATATGTATGTGGATTTACGCTACACAAATTATTTAAAAAAATTAATTGTGAAAATTGTTATCAATTCATGGTAAAATCGGGACAAAACAATCAATTAAATTTAACTTCTGAAATTTTTATAAATATTAAAAATTATGGTATTAACGATATTTTTTTAAAGGCTCCAACAAATGAATTTTTCAATATATGTCGAATTCAAATTCAACTATTTTCGGTATTATTTAAAAAATTGTCAATAAAAAAAGGATTAAAGCGAAAATTAATGAATGAATGTATAAATAAAATTAATAAAACAAAAAAATTTAAAAATTTTTATGAAAAAAATGACATTTGCTACTTTCACAAAAAACTAATTTTGGAATATTTAATTTTAACACTAATTAAAAATCATTCAAAATGGTTAAGAAATGATTTAATGAAAATTAGTTTAAAAATTAATAAAAAAAAATTTCAATTAAGCAAATGTAATAAATATGCGAAAGGCGTGAAAAAAGTTAATATACTAAAAAGCTAGATAGAATTACTTAATATTCCAAATAAATTCATGAATAAATAGTTTGTATACGTAAATAATTCTATTAGATATTTCGCTTAATTCCAAACATTTTATAAAAAATAATTATTTCTGCCGTCATGACAATTCATTCATGGTACATGGGAAAATAAAAAACATTTTATTCAAAATATTGGCCATTGCTTTCTACACCTTTTGTCCACCTTTCCGGCAATTTATGGATATCACGCCAATAGAATTGTTCGTCTTTTGAAGCAAACCAATCAGACACCAAATTTTCGACTTCTTCGTAGGAATCGAAGTGCTGCTCAGCCAATGGGTGTACCATCGATGAAAACAAATGGTAGTCGGAAGAAGCCAAGTCTGGTGAATACAGCGGGTGGGGTAGCAGCTCCCAGACAAGTGCTTTAATTGTATCCTGAATCGGTTTTGCTTTGTGTGCAGGTGCATTGTCATGGAGCGATTACCGTGCGGTGTCTTCTGGCCCATTCTGATCGTTTTTCGACAATGCATGGTTCAAATTGATCATTTGTTGTCGGTAGCGATCAGCATTAACAGTTTCACCAGGTTTTAGGAGCTAGAATACACCACACCTTTCTGGTCCCAGACACACACTTCTTGCCGCCGAAACGATCGATGTTGATGGTTGTCCTGGATTAACCCATAATTTTTTCCGTTTAGGATTCTTAAAATAAATCCATTTTTCATCGCCAGTAACAATTCGATGCAAAACTGATTTTCTTTCGTGTCTGGCAAGCAAAATTTCACAAGTGTTTTTTCGGTTTTCCATCTGTCTTTCATTCAATTCATGTAGCACCCATAGCTTTTAAAGGGTCAGAAATTGTTTGTTGTGCAACATTTAACTTTTCTGCCATTTGCATTTAGTGGTCTTCCACGTTCTTTATTTCTCTCATCAAAATCATTATCTCTGAACCATTGAAACCATCTTTTGCCGGTTGCTTCTGATAGAGCCACCATATGCCTCGACAAGCATTCGATGCTACTCTTCAGCACTTTTCTTGAATGAAAACAAAAATTTTATGCTTTCCGAAAATCATCATTTACTGGTACAAAATTCGACATTTTTAACACGATGAAAAAATGTGATGTTGTTTGTACAATGGCTTGATGTATCCTAAATTTGTTTGACAGATGTCATAGCAACCAAAAAAAAAATATATTAAGGATCGTTCACAGCAAATGTTCCCTATCGACACACTTGTATCTTGACGCTCACTTCATATCGGTACACCTGGTATAACAATTTACCAATTGTACTGCAATTAATGAAAGATAGATGTTTTCATAATTCTATTATTTTTAAATGGGTGATTAGCCCATAGTGATGTGTGAGCAGACATTGTTAATCTTTGTGTAACGTCCAATACCATATTTTCAAATATATTTGTATTGTATTTAAATAAATACCGAAAATCCTATGAAAAATAGCGGGATTTGAACAGGCTATATATCATGATTAATAAACATCGGCGCTTAACCACTGCGCTACTGACTACCATGATTTGCCATGAAGACAGAAATAATTATTTTTTATAAAATGTTTGGAAATTAAACTTTTTAATTAAATTAGCTTTTTAATATATTAACTTTTTTCACGCCTTTCGCATATTTATTACATTTGCTTAATTGAAATTTTTTTTTATTAATTTTTAAACTAATTTTCATTAAATCATTTCTTAACCATTTTGAATGATTTTTAATTAGTGTTAAAATTAAATATTCCAAAATTAGTTTTTTGTGAAAGTAGCAAATGTCATTTTTTTCATAAAATTTTTTAAATTTTTTTGTTTTATTAATTTTATTTATACATTCATTCATTAATTTTCGCTTTAATCCTTTTTTTATTGACAATTTTTTAAATAATACCGAAAATAGTTGAATTTGAATTCGACATATATTGAAAAATTCATTTGTTGGAGCCTTTAAAAAAATATCGTTAATACCATAATTTTTAATATTTATAAAAATTTCAGAAGTTAAATTTAATTGATTGTTTTGTCCCGATTTTACCATGAATTGATAACAATTTTCACAATTAATTTTTTTAAATAATTTGTGTAGCGTAAATCCACATACATATCGCATCGAATTTAATTCTAGCAAGTTTTGACGTTCATTAACAATTTTTCTTTTTATTACAATGTTTCTTCTATCTTTTTCTTTGTTATTATTTATTATAGAAAATGATTTACTAATGTTATTTATAGAAGAAACCATATTATTATTTTGCACATAGTTTGTATTATTATTTAAGTTAAATTGCCAATTCAAAAATTCATCGTTATCTAATTCACAGTTTGAATTATCATTTTCAATCTCTGTTTTAACTATTTTCGTTGATAATATTTTTGCTAAGGTTTGATTAAATTCATTGGCTGATGGATTAGGGTTATTTCCTCCCTTGCTTCGAATAATAGAGAATAAATTTTCTATTGGGTCAGTATTTAATCGGGATGTTAATAAATAATACATATTATTATTATTATTATTATTATCAATGAATTTTGTAATTCCATTTATAGTTTGGATAATTCCATCAAAGCAATAAATTTTTTTATTCACATCTAGATTAAATGTATTAAAATAGTTTTTCATTTCACTTATATAATTATAAGTATGACTGTTCTTTTGTATCGCGCATTTAAACTTATTTGAATCATATAGCACTTTACTATTAAGACAATCAAACAGTTGATTTATTTTTTTTATGAAGCGTATGGTACTAATTACATAAGATGAATTTTTATTTGAAAATTTATTAGCTAAATAACATGTCTCAATGCCAGCCGCAACCGTTCTACTGAATATTTGAGTTGCAAATTTTACTTTCATTTTGTCCCATGTTGATGGATATATATGCTTATTAGTTATTTTTGGACATAATCTTGTTATGTTATCTTGGTCAAGTTGGTAAAATTCTTTAATAACATCCCATGCAATTTTTCCATCCGATGTATTTATATCATTTTTAATTAATACATTTCTAACAGATTTAATTAAATGTGGCACATCATATAAACCAAATATTTTATATTCGTTATAATAGAAGAAAGGCATATCCTTGGTAATGCCAAAAATGTTATAACAACCCCTGTTATTAGGTCCCTGGTCGCATGATAAAATTTTTACATTTAAATTTAATTTGTAGCACATATGAATATTTTGAATAACCAGATTTGCTAATTCATTTGCATTAATGCTTGTATTGGAAACAAAATGACTTATAACAAACTTCCAGTTTTTAAATATGCCTCTTACCATAAATACGCATATTTGTTTACCTAAAAGTTGTTCTTTTTTAAATCCTAAGTCACTAAACCCAATGATTTCATCTAGATATCTATTGTACTGAAGATCTTTGCGTATGGACATTTCATCAAACATTAAAACAATTTCTTTATCTGTTTTATTCATTTTACTTACTGCAATGTTTAAATTAGAAATAACCGATGTATTAAAACCGAAATGAAAGTGTTTAATAGGTGTCCACCTAGATATTGACTGTATTGAAGGCAAATTTAAATTTAGTTTTTGTCTTAGTAACTTGTAGGTAGATGGTGATTTAAAATTTATTATTTGAGCCAATAATCGCTCCTTTTCAGTCCAATGAACAGATTTATTTTTTATTAACATTTTGCACATAGTTTTCCCATTATCAGATATCCCATAAAGTTTATTTATTTTCGATGATATTGGCTCCCTATTTATATTCTCTAGTTTTTTAACTTTTTTTTGTAATCGTTTGATAGTTAATTTTTGGTTTTTCAGATTAACAGTTTTTGCTTTTAATAATGTATATTTTTTTAAAATATCATCTCTTTCTTTTTTATAAAATTCACATTTTTTTGTTTCACTAATACAATTAGTACAGCTCAATGTTTCATTAAAATTTTCAAATTTTTCAACATTCAAAGAATCAAACGGCATAATAGGATTTAATTTGATTAATTCTTCTAAGTTTAAATCTGAATTTTCAGACATTTTCTGTCTATAGTTTTTACTATATGTTTTTATTGTATCCTTGTAATTAAATTTTGGACTGGGACTTCGACGGAAACTATTGTTTGCATTTATTTCATTATCATTGTCATCTACAATTTTAAATACTTCAATATCTGTTTCCTCAGTTTCATGATCTTGATTAAGATTTATAGACGGAAATACATTTTTCTTTAAATATTTATTGTTTATATCTTCTTTCAAAAAGTGTTTATCACAAATATACAAAGAATTATCATTTTCATAATCAGAAATATTGCATAACATTTTCCAAATTAATTTTTTATTATTTTCTTTAGGAAATTGAAATATCTTTCTTGTAGGATCAATAATTCTTGTAATTCTACAGGAAGAAATTATGCAACGCTTATGACCAAAACTCATTTTTCAAAATTTTTATTTATAATTTTTTAATGTTACTTAAATATTTTTTATTTATTTATTTATTTATTTATATAATAATAACTATTGCAATAAAAATTATATTATAAATTATTATCGAAAAAAGTGACTTAATTTGTGAACGGCAATACTCGAAATGAATTTATCATAATTCCACTAATAAAGAAAATAACATAATTTACAAAAAAAACTTCATATATTAAACAATATATTTATAAATAGAAAAAGTACCTACAAATTTCTTTATATGTGTTTTTTTTAATTGATGATTGTATTTATATTGCATGTACATATAAAACAAATAAAAAATATATTTAATTTGACAACCGGGCACGCTAGCTTTTAAAATTACTAAAATAGTTCATTTCAAAATCAATTTAAAGTAACTACTAAAAAAAAAGTTGAATTTAGCCAAGACGCAAGTAAAAATAAACTTTGTGTTGTACCTAGCGCAAAACCGCGAAAATATATCATAGACTCTCAAATGGATCTAGCGCATTTGAAAAAAAAAAAAAAAAAGAAAAAGTAAGTGATTAATTTCTGTAGTTCTAAATGAGTATTCTATATATACTTTTTCTATGATAATATCGATTTATTTATTATGACATGTAACTCGTTCGTTCGGTGAAGTTTACAAATATCAAAAGAATTTTATATGTACAATATTATATTTTATACATTTTTTCCATATATTATAAAATTATAATAATAATTTTTTATTTGGTTCATCATTTGTATATAAATTTATATCTACATTTTCATTTTCAATCCTTTTTTCGATAGAATATATCTGGATTTTATTACAACATTATAATGTATAATATAATATAAAATTTCTATTTTAAAAGTTAATGTCTAATAATATGAATTATTATTATAAAATTAAAATTGTTCAAATCAAATTCGCATATACAAATATTGATGAGTAGATTATCCCTGATATGGCAAAAAAAAGATATAAAATCGAAAACGATACAAACATAATAATAAAATATGTACATATAAAATTAATTGTCTGTCAATATATTTAATTTATAGATAGATAAAAAAAAAAATAGATATAACATCAATATAAAAGATGAATTACGTATTATTAATATTATTATAACTACTATATCAATTATGTGCGTATCGATCGAGTCACCGTCACACCGATATACTAAAGCAACCAATCACATAAACAGATATATGTACAAATAAGAGTTTACTAAAAGCTAACAATTATTGTATTTAATCTGATAATACATCGATATATCGATTACAAATGTACAAAATATATAAAAAAAAAAAATTTCCAATATTATATGAATGTTCTGGAATAATAAATGCTAATTAGGTAACAGATAAAATTTTATTTTTACAAAAATTATATACTCCCAACAATATCGAAATGATTGTCCCATTATGATACAAATAAAATGTGCGATCATATCGATACAGTATGATTTATATAACATTACATAAAACGAAAATTCAATCATAATGTAATATTGTTAGACGCTTTTAACGTCGAAAAATGCAACCCAAACAAGTAGAGGGTTCGTGGAATATGGTTCATCTGTAAAATTAACTTTTTAACACAATATTTGTACAGGAATAGAAAAATTACATATTAGTTTAAGTAATTATTTCTTTATAATTTTCTTATATTGTCAATATTTAAAACAAAAAAAAAAAAAAACTTAATTAGACGATATTCCCATTTACTTTAAATCCTCTACTGATGATGCATTTTTATAATATTAATAATAATTATTATTAATACATAAAAAACTTTCTTACTTATTTTTCGCCTATATTTACAAAAACACAGTTTCAATTAATTTCATGTACAAAATTTAAATACTATAAATTAATAAAAATATTTAACAAAAATATTTAACAATTCAATTATTTTATTATTTTATAATATTTATTATACTAAAAATATATATATTTTATATTTATCTTTATATTATTAAATATTATTATTAATTAATTTAAAAACAAAATATATTAATTGAAATTCATTCATTTCTCTATTTTAAATTATTTATAATAACGCATATTTGAATGAATTTTTTATTTATTTAAACTAAAAAAAAAAAAATATCTCTATAAAATATATTTAAAAAAAAAAAAAAAAAAGAAAAACACTGGCAAAAAAAATTATTAATTAATTTACTAATTAATTAACAAATATTTACATAATTATTAAACACAAAAGGATGTGTGAAAGAATAACAAATTAATTGTATAAATAATATAAAAATAAATAATTCAAAACCATATTTTATTTATTTTTTTTATTTTTTTTTTTTTGTATAAGGAAATATAAACATTAAAAAAATTAATAATGCAAAATCTGTTTTTAATATTTATAAGTTCTATTAAAAATAAATAATTTTAATTATTTTATGTGTGTGTATGTGTGTGTGTGTGTAAAAAAATATAATAAATTACTAATTATTTTGTATTTAATTTTAATAATATACTACATTTTAGTATTTATTTATTTATTTATTTATTTATTTATTTATAGAGATTGTCATCATTTTAATTAATTAAATAAAAAATAATAAATAAAAGAAAACAAAAAAAAAATTTGTACAATTTCACACGCGCTGGCACCGATTGAATTTCGATAATTTGTTTTTTATTTTATATATATTTACAAAATTACAATATAATTATATTTTTTAATTTATGTATATATAAAATTATTTTTATTTAATTTTAATTTAATTAACAACTAGAACAATCACTGGCATTTTTGTCCCAAAAAAAAAAAATATATATATAATAAGAAAAAATATTATTATTTAATTTATAAATAACTTTTGAGCATTGTACACAAATAAATACATTTTCGTCTGATCATAATTAATATAATCACCGATTAAGAATCTCACGGGATCATGAAATAATCAGCATCAATTACACACCACCCAGCACACATGATTTCATTCACAGTGATTTCTGCCGCCGTGGTTTAGTAGCATTAATTAACCATTTTAAAATATTATTAAATAAAATGTGTGAACACCTGACTCTTAATTTAATATTACAGATTAATTAATTTTCAAATAATAATTACAATGATGTGTGTGTGTGTGTGTGGCTGTCAATGACCCCTTTCCATTCCATACCGACATTTTGTCTAGACTGTCTATTTTTTTTCTCTTATTTTAAATTATTATTAATGCATTTCGTTAATATCATTTAAAAAAAATATTATATAACAACATATTTTTGGTGTAAAAATAGAAAATAGAAAATAAATATAAATTTTGTTAAAATATACACAATAATAATAATAATAATAATAATAATAATAATAATAATAATAATAATAATAATAATATTATATATATGAAAAATTCGATAAAAAGATGTTTCTTTAAATCGAGCTCCTGCTCAACCCACACAAAAGAAAAAAAAACGTTTTGGTAGATTGATGGCAGACCTTTTAGATATTGATGCAATAATATTTTAAGTGTGCTGGTGAAATATACGCATAGCAACTGATGATAAGATTGGTGCTAAACATTGATAATCTAAAGCATTTCACAATACAAAGAAGTGTCGATTTACGTTACCAACATTTACCACATGGTAACAGATAAGTGTAGGCTTGACAATGTGTCCACACACTATTATGTACTAATCACTCATACAAAAAATCATTGGAATTATGCAAAAATCAACCTTTAGATAATTCCACACCCATTGGTGAATTGTTATATACATTTATGCATTTATTATATCAACTTGACTGCAATGAATGCTTAAGTTCCACTTGCAATAACATTACTTACGAATGGAAGAATTTCTACTGAAGTGTAAGCCATACATAAGCATAGAGGTAAAATGTACATAATCATAAAGACAAATAGCAAATCGATTAAATGTTGCACAAAGCGGTCAAGTTTATAAATTACTACGTACAAGAGTATACAATGTTTTATCAATTAATTTACAATTATGTTTGTAGTAAAATTTTGTGAGATTTTGCCATTCTTGTAAATTTTATCAAAATCAAATTGTAATGGAAATAAAACTATAATTTGTATTTAGTACGGGATAAACTCAACAATTTAAACAATGCATTAATCGAAAAATAAGCTACAATGAGATGGAATATTTATTTTACTTCAAGATACATCATATTTATTAGAGTTGGTTCAATCAATTTACCATTTGTTACTATTAATGGATCACTACAAAAATTATGAACAAATCGAAAACTGTTTCGATGAATTGAACAGTTTCTCTAGGTTTGTATATTAGGTGATATCCTATAAAGAAGGAATAAACAAATATATAATTTTCTATGATATTACCAATTAAAGATTAATTTCTACACCTGGTAAATTAATTATCAATTATTAAAATGAAAGCAAATTAACTAACGTTAAATCCAATGGTGTTGGTTTTGGTAATTCTATAAAATTCGTTGTTGCAGGTGTTCCCGAACCAGCATCTGCTGTTTCTTCGATTGACGCTGACATTAATGGTGATGATGACGATGATGATGATAGAGATCTTTTACGTTTTTTTGATTTTACAGATAAATCTATTGGTTCATCTTGTTGTTGCTGTTGATCATCCATCGATGATATTGTATGATGACGATTATTATTATTATTTTTATTATTATTTATATTATTATTATTTAAATTCATATTATTATTATTATTATTATTATTATTATTATAAAAAACATCAGTTAATAATTTTTTATTATGAAATGATGAAGAACGATGTACGGGTAAAAATGCAGACACATGATGATGACCATTTGTTGTTGGTGGTGGTGGTGGTGGTAGTGGCGGCGGTGGTGATGATGAAATTTGTTGTGATATTTTTATGGCAGTTCCAGTCGATGTAATTTGTATCGGCATATAAGGTGATATTGTTGTTTTACGAAAATTATCTAATACTGTCGACGGTGGCTGCAGCGGCGGTGGCGGCGGTGACGATGAGCTTAATGATTTTTCTATTTTAATGTCATCGACACTAATGTGTTCTTCGTGTGAACCATCTCGTATACTATTTTCTTCTGGATCAGCTGAGGATGCACCTGAGTCACTGGGTGTATTTCGATCATGTTTTAAATTTTGACATAAATTCGTTAGAAAATGTGATGGAATAAATGTGTTCGGTATTAATGTGACAGGACTAGTTATTGAATTGTTATTATTATTGTTGTTGTTATTGTTATTAATACGATTATTATTATTATTATTTATAGATTTTTGATGCTGTCGTGATTGAGGATGATGATGTTGCTGTTGTTGTTGTTGTTGTTGTTCATGTTGTTGTTGATGCTGCTGTTGATGATGAGGTTGCTGCTGATGATGTTGCTGTTGCTGTTGCTGTTGTTGCTGTTGTTCTTGTAACAAACAATGTATTTTAAACCAATTTGATCGACGTCCATATCTGGAACCACTTTTTGACATACCAACCAACAGGCATTTACGCAAACGACATGCTTTACAGGCTGTACGATTTTTTTTATTGATAATACATTCGCCGTTGTTTTTACATTCCGAAATTGAGGATAGGTTATTGTAGGTGCGGCCAAAGAATGACTAAAATTAAATGAGAAAAAAAAAAAAATGTTATAATAATAAAAAATTGATATTTGTCATAAAATAATATAAAAATAATAATAAAATTATTTTAAGATCTGTTTTCTTAAGTTTATTTCTTTTTACAATGTATAATATTACAAAAAAAAAATAAAAATAAAAATAAAGTATTATGTTTTAGGTAGAATTTGATTAACTGAACTGTGCGAGCGAGCGTTGAATTGATGTACAACATACACATAAAGTAGTTTATTCATTTTATGGTAATTTATCTCATTAAAATGGTTTTAACATTAATTTTTATGTAGATTGTTCTGTACCATATGTGAATGTAAGAAAATATATATCCACTGTGTGTGTGTGTATGTGTGTGTATAGAATAGATCAAGAAAGATATATTTTATATTCTTAGTATCCACACAAATATAGGTACATTACATATATATTTTTTATTGTCAACTGTGCGATTAATAACATCTAATAAATATAAAATTAAAAATACAGAAATACCTGTTCTTAACATTTCTTAATTTTTTTGTAATAATCATACAATTTGAATAAAAGTTTTTATTTTAGATTTATTATAAAATTGTAAACAATAAACAAAGACAGTTTTCCTAAGCCGCTTCGATTTAAATGTGTGATTTTTCCTATACCGTTTTAAAAAAAAAATCATGTAAATTTTCAATTAAAACTCTAAAAATCTTTCCTCTTAACATAAATATATTTTTGAAATCGAAATTTCTCCAAAAGTGCAGATAATTCTATAATACAATAATACTATTTATCTTGCAATATACTTTTTAAACATATACAAAAAAACGTTCTAATATAAGATAGTATTCTTGGAGGTGTTTGTTACAGAGTGTTGAAGTCATAGACATGATTGTCGGCACTTATGTCGCACTGCACACTAAACTACCACCATCACACAATGAATTTGGTCATAAATTCCCCTTTTTGCGTTAAATGTTCGTTGGCAAAAGTATTTGCATTGCACTATTTATGTGAATGTCCGGTATATGAATGGCTAATTTATTAGAAATATCTCTGGTTTTATATCTGAAACTGTAGATACTTTGACGATTAACACTCTTGCGATAATTCTGTTAATTTTAAATGTCTATATCCATAAATAAGAAAGCAATATATGTTCATAGAATTTTTAAGTATTTTTATGACGATCCACATTTTTATAGTACTATATTATTTATTATTACACACATTTGAATTTTACATATAAATATAGTGACACGACATCAATCAATTTGAATTTTATTTATTATAAAAGCGTTGGAACCAAAAAAAAAATTATTATTCTATTTAACAATTAATGTCAAAATAATATTTGATTATTGATAAATTAATAATTTTATTTCGTGGGTTTTACAATATGTTATTTTGATTGTGGTGTGTGTGTGTGTGTGTGTGCGGTGGTAACGAATAAAAAATATAATAAAACCATCATATATTTTATATTATAATTGCATTATATATATTTACTACAATCAATTCAATCGATATTATTCTGCACGATCATCTTCACATCCATTAACGTGTATATTGCTTTTATTTATATTATTTATGCATATTTTTCCATACAATAAAAGTAGTATATGGACATCACATCATCGTTTTATATAAATATTTGTACATTGTATATGCATTAAATATTACTGTGAGCAAAGTATATTTAAAAATAGAGAAAAAAAAAAACGAAAATTAATATTAAGAATAATATGGAATTTGATAATTGTTTCACAATTAATGAAAGTGAACAAAATTTCTAATTACAATTTTTTTTCTATACATGACTATATTTGTAAATACTATTTTATTACTTTTCTATAAAATTTCTCACATTTTTCATATATATTTAATAAGTAGGTATGAGTATTTTATATGTGGGTTGAGCCCATATAATATAATTGCACATATAACATTTGTGCTATATATATAGAAAGAAATCATACTATATTATATGATAAGTCATATATTGGATACGTCTTTACACAAATAATAACAATTGTAAATGTTAAATATATAATTAAATTAATTAATTAATTATATTATGATTAACATTACATTGATTTTAAAAATGTCTTTTAATTACAAATACAAACATATATATAAAAATAGTTATAATAATAAAATCTAATTACTATCATTATTATTATTATTATTATTAAAATAATCAATTTACGCATATTTATAAACAAACAATTATAAAGGGTGTTCCAATTTTCGACGGCAATACGAAAACCCTAAGTTCTCTGGGTCATTTTGCGTCGAAAAGATAATATCACACTTTGGCCGATTCGACATCGGTACGAAGTTACACGCAAATAACCAAATTTTCAATCAGACCTTGTTTTCCACTCTACTGGGATCAATATCTCAATAACTAATTAACCGATTTTAAATTTTTGATACACTATTAGCCATAGCATACCGAGATCTTTAATTTAACGTTAAGATAAGGCAATTCGGACATGTGGTTATTGAGATACTTACAGGAATGTTGACAATTTGATGAACGTCATTTTTCTTTTTGAAAGTTTGTTCAAGCATAAGTCGAAAAATCATGATGAAACATTTTTTTCGGTATAAGTTTAAAAACTTGCCACATTCATAAGCAGCTTTCATTTAAGCTATAACATTACGATATGTCTCAACTGGTTCCAAAGATATACACAAATAACTACAACGATGTAGGCAAAAAATTCATTTTCGCTATGGAAAAATTTCATCTTTTTTTGGTTTTATCCAGAACCAACAATACGGACGTGACAGATAATTGATTCCATACACTCCTATGCATTCACACAAACCTTCACACACACACACACACACACACGATCTTACACACAAAGGCCCACACACATAAACCCACAAAAGCACACCCACGCATATCACCACAGTTTAAACAAACAAAGCCTAAAGTAATTGCTGAAAATGTGCTCCTTCAGCTCGAATACATAGACAACAATGCTTTTCAATAGACCGAACCAATCTAAGTGTTTGCTGTTGCTTGTGGCGAAGGTCTTGAATACAGTCTTCAATCAGCTGAATTAACTCTTCAAGTGAATTAATCACAGTTGCATCGACTTTTTCTTTAAGGCAACTCCATAAATAGAAATCCAACGGATTTAAGTCTGGAGAACTTGGCGACCATCTTATGGGCCCAACACCTTGTATATTTGATTATATTATTGTAATAATATAAATGTATCGATAATTAATTGTTTTGACTGTTGGCGTTTGATTTTTATGTGCACATCAGCAGCATCAGTCAGAGATTAATAATTATTTATTATTATTATTATTATCATATTTTTATTTTATCTTATACAAATCATATATACAGGGCAACGGCATAAGACCATCATCGTTTTTCCATATTAAATTTCTGTATATTACAATATAAAAAATGTGAACGGTGTGTGATGCGTATATAGTGCGTATATGCGTAATTATTTATATATTTGGATATGCATATGCGTGCGTGCGTATACCATTACACGAGTGTATATGCGATAAAGAGAAAATAACAGTATATTGTATTTAAATTTTAATTAATTTTATATTTTTGTGACCATTTTTTCAAAGATTTTTTTTTTTGGTGCCAATATATATTTATTTAAATAAATCCATTGTCGGTGGTTTCTTTATAAAAAAAAAAATGCTTGTAAATAAAAGTGTAAATTATAATATGTTCCAGTAAAAATACCAAATTTAATTAAAATTTAATTGGTTCAATTAAATCTAAAAAAAAAAAAAAGAGTACAATGATATTGTTTCGTACAAGGCGGACGGCCACATTATAATATATATTATATAATATAGAATACTCGCAAACACAAAGTACTGGATGTTTATGTCTCCTTATCTTTAAGACTGCACATAAGTTATAGATTGTTTGGTTAATTTTTCAAATGATACACATCAAATAGATATTTCTTTTGTACTACTTTTGCACAAAATTTTAAACATGCAGTATTTTCAAAAATGTTTCGCTGATCGCAAACATATTAGTCAAGGGGTTAAATATAAATTTATTTCCTATTTTAAAATTACTTTCATCCATAACAAAGATGCTTAGCATACTGGTAATACAACCTGCCATAGTTATAGCTTGTTGAAAATAATAATACAAAATAACGATTTTATTAATTTCACGTCATAAATAAGTTATATAATTGTGTTTATATGTTTGCTATAGTACAATGAATGTGATTACCACATCATACATGGGACATCATCATAATCATCGTTGAAAGAAATAAGGTCGTATATGTAAATATAAAAGAAATGTACGATGAGTAAATATTAGTAATAATAAATTATAATAATTTTAATACACCGTAGATTCAGTATGATTAAATTTTCCAAACATATATTGACGACTTAAACAAAATTCGAAAAAATAAATACAAAAAAAGAATAGTATAGCCGAAGAAGAAAGAAAATTATTCTAGCAACCTCTCTTTTGGATAACCATAACCTAAAAAAAAAGATCAAACATTTTTATAACATAAAGTATCTTTTTAAATGCATATATTAAATTAATTTTTAAGTTACTAATGCGCCATATATAGAGAATTTTTTCAATTATTATCGTTGAACAGTTGCACTGTAGCTAATAAAAATCTTGGCATAATAATATAACAATTCAATAAATGACACATTCATTATATATATGAGAATAATGTATAACAAATGTAGCAAATCTTTTAACCCTTACTTTACATCATCTTCAAATGATGACACACATTCAAAATGTTTAGTCTGTCAGCAATAATTGAAAAGTAATTACAATTACTTTACATTGTATTGATATTATTTAGATATGTATATAACGAATACATCACTTACATACTTACAACGAGATCTTAAGTGCAAGCTATATACAACATTAATACGTCCAATATTAATGTATGGGTCGGCGGCTTGGTGCATGACACAGAACCAGCAACAATTACTTCGGATTTTCGAACGATGGGTACTCCGTGGCATATTTGGTCCCGTCAAAGAACAGAATGGTTGGAGGCGAAGATACAATTTTGAATAAGACTAGTTGTACGATCAACCAAATCAAAATCAATAGGTTAAGATGGCTTGGACACGTATGGACACGCATGGAGGAGAAGTGTGTGCCAAAAAAACTGTTAAATGGTAATCCAGAAGGGTAGAAGGAGAGCCGGAAGATCTAAGGCGAGATGGCTAGATGCAGTAAACTGTGATATAAAGATCCTTAAAATTCGGGATTGGAAGACATTAACTGGGGATAGGTCAGGTTGGAAAAGCGTGTTGGAGAAGGCTAAAACCGTACCCGGGTTGTAACGCCATGGAGTAAGTAAGTAAGATACGTATATATATGTATATACGATATTATATGCATATCGAAAGGTGGTACTAATCGATAGAAGAATTTACTTTTAAAATATATAAATTCACCATATAGAAAATGGAGACACAATCATAAGATCTTAAATATAAGTTGAGTATTGAAAATTTACATATAATATTATATGTAATCATAAATTTTAGAATATAAAGCTTTAGTGATAAAAGGACTATTTCTAAATACTACATTGTTTTTAGCCTATAACTTTCGATAATATTGCATTTATAATATTTTGTATTCCGATTTTAAAAAATATAAGCAAAATCCATAAAGTAAGTAATAATTATATTTACTATTTATATATTGTATGATTTAACATTTATTTGTGGCTTTTGTAATTATTAAATTTTAACGAATGGTTCGATGGAGTAAAAAAATTAATTTCCTTTTTAATTATTTATTTAATTAACTTTTTGTACCCACCACAAATACTGAGCTAAATAAATGTTATTGCGTTCGATATAATTTTGTCAGACCAATTTCTTATATACTATACCATTTCGAAGTAATGTTTACCAACAATTGACTCTATATATGAATGAATGAATGAATGAATGAATGTGTCTCTGATATATATTTTAGATATAATATGCTCTTCATCACAGTGTACACGATTTAATGAAATAATTAATTATATAATGACGATGCATTAAATTGAATTAACTCTATATATATATATAAATAAATACAAATTATAACTTATAAATTTATATATAATTGTTTTAATTTTATAAATCACGACACGAGATAGGTAAGTGTATTACTGTGTGTGTGTGTACTTATTATAAAATTAAAAATTAAATTTCTGTCCCGTCGCATATAATATAACATGTATAAGCAAAACAATTAATTAATTAATAAAAGTTAATTATAAATAAATAATAGAAAATGAGTATTGTAAATAAAAAATAAACATAAATTGAACTAATATCCACAATTTCTTGCTTATTATATTATTATTAAATATAATTATAATATAAAAATTTTAATTTTATAATTTTCTAAAGACTTTTCTATGTAATTTTCAAATCTAAACAAATCATAGATACATTTCTATGTTATTATTAATAAAATAAGAAAAAAAAAAAGGAAAAATACCATATACAAATAATTGTCATCACATATTTCTATAATTTAGTAATTATTGTTGTTATATATATATATATATGAATCAGATGCTGTGTACGTACACAGAAGAAACAAGTACAATTTATTTTTCTATATTAAATTTATACTTTGAAATTTTGTTGTTGTTGTTGTGTATTTTTTTAACAACAAGAATTATTCGATAGTTGTACATACAATATTCACAAGAGATTTGTTTCGATTTTTATTTATTTTTTCCATCCATATTATATGGTATGCGCGATATGTTTTACTCCTGCTGCAGCAGTTATATTATTATAGGCAACTGTTGCAAAATTGCATAAAGAAAAAGTCCATATATATTTATATAAAACACTATGCAAAGAGAAGAAATAATAATAATAAAAAAAATAAAATCGTCGCATTAATGTCATCATGACTTGAAATTTTAAACGTTTAAGAATTTCACAATTTGATTTTTATTTATTTTTTTCGATATCATTGGATTAAATCTTTTCTTGAATATATATAATATGATACTCTCGCGTACATACATAGATATTTAGATCGAAACTATTTTTACTGACTGCATGTTATACAATATATATATAAGATATATGGTATAGTGAATATAGTATATAGATAGAATATATACTAAATACTAAATACTTTAATATGGTATATATATATATATAGTAATGTCACACAAGTATAGGTTATAAAAGTGATGTCGTTTTTGCTGTAAAATAATAAAAAAAGTTAATATGCACAATATTATCTCGTTAATAAATATAGATACTATTTTGAATGTGTGGTTTTTGCCTTTTATTTTTTTTTAGACTTTTATACATATAGAAACTTAGCGTATAATTGATAGGAATGAAGTGATAATGGGTATGTTTATTTTATTAAAAATTCTTTTTTTTTTTGTGTTTTATTTAGCTTGTATTAGAGTATAAATAAATATATATATATAGATTGAAATGAATTGATTATAATATTATAAATGAAGATAAATTGAAATTTATATAGATTTAGAAAATTGTTATATGCGGTTATGGTAGCTACCGTAGTGTTATTATATCGTGTGAAAAATATTTGTATGGTATGTGTTTGTGTATTATATTAATGTAAATTATTATAATTATAATATTATACTATTTTTTGTATATTGTATTGTTGCGCTTTTACTGAATTTACATTGGCTAATATTAAATAAATATACAATTTATATACATTCCGGCAATACTCACAATATAAACATTTACTGATGTAACACATTATTATCGTTTAGTATAACAGAATCTATTTGGGAATGTTTGGTTTGGACAATTAAGTAAAAAACAATGTTGTTGCGAGAGTCGCTATATAAATTATAGTAATAGTTCATATTGCAATATATATAAAAGAGTTATGAGTAACAGTTTATATGGATACGCATATACAACTAATTTATGAAGTTTAATATTGCTTTGAGCACTTTTGCATGTACAAATTGATTCAATCGATAATCTATATCAAAAGACAATATTTCATTTAATAATAATAAAAATAATTTAAATTCATTTGATTTGAATTTTTTTCAATTCAATCATGAATACCACTAATTTTCACTACCATTTCATACATCAATTGATTTTGATGTAATCGTTGTTTATGCTTTTTTCTGCAAAATTGTCATGCTCATCGACTACCATATATTGTATATATATATATAGGTGGTACCTTACATTAGATCACACGATGGAAATTGATAGGCAAAAATGTACCCCGTAGATCCATATTAATATCTATATTTATATATTATGTGTTCGATATAAAGTTTGGAGTGTACCCTTCCAACAACAATATTTGACAGCCAGTTTTATATATACTCATCGAAGATACTTTACTATTTATTACTATTTTATGTATTGATTGAATGAGGCATTACCATTTAAATTATAATCGGAATTGGCTTCATTCATTTCTATGGTAATGTGCAATTAGTTTTTTATACCATTTCTTCGTTTTTTGGTATTACAAAACGTGACAATTTTGATGTGTTGTTAACAGCAAATCCAAATAATTACATCAGTTAATCACTGGAATATCTCGAATAGTATCTCCAATATGCAGAATGAATCAAAATACACTTCCGTTTTTGTGATTCTATTTCTTTATAGGCTTCGAGTATTTATCTAGACATTTTATTTGTAAAATTTCTATCATATGTATGCAAATATATGATGATATTTTAACAGATGACTTTCTAATTATAAATGCGGCAATGCCTGCTGACATGCAACATCTATTATAAAAACAATATGAGCAACATCCACGGAATATCGTTAAGCATATACTTTCTTTTCCTCCAATGAAATTTCAATTAAATTTCTTAATAATGTATATGAACCTGTTACAATATATTTTTCTATATGATTCTCACGAAATCCATATTGATCAATTTGATAATATATTTCTTTTTTTGTGGAACATATACTAATCTTATTGCTTTATTGTTTAGATACATGCTAATAGCTTATAAATTGCTTACTCTATAAAATACAATTACTTTAACATTGTCATTTTCACGTTGATATTATAGTTTTCTCATTATTATTCGGTGCTGCCAATTTAATATTACAATTATCAATTAATTGGTCCCGTCAAAGAACAGAATGGTTGGAGGCGAAGATACAATTTTGAATTTGACAAGTTGTACGGTCAACCAAATATTGTCAAAACAATCAAAATCAATAGATTGAGATGGGTTGGATACGTAGTACGCATGGAGGAGGAGCGTGTGCCGAAAAAACTGTTAAATAGTAAACCAAAAGGTAGAAGGAGAGCCGGAAGACCTAAGGCGAGATGGCTAGATGCAGTAAACTGTGATATCAAGATCCTTAAAATTCGGGATTGGAAGACATTAACTGGGGATAAGTCAGGTTGGAAAAGCGTGTTGGAGATGGCTAAAACCGCACCCGGGTTGTAACGCCATGGAGTAAGTAAGTAAGTAAGTATTATCAATTAACATATTATTGCGGCACAATTTTTGGCTTTTGGTTAAATGTATATTAGATCCATATGTTTATGTATAGCAAACGTTTTAGCCGTCTTTATAAAACTATAAGATTTTCATTGAAATGTGTTAAAACACAACCACCGTATAATTCTATCGCATATTTGCCAAATGAAATTCAACAAAAAATTTTTGATTATTAATTTTATGCAAAGCAAAAAAAAATCGCATATATAAAAATTGTGTCCGCACTAAAAAATAACTTACTCATCTTAAAAAGTTCTCAGTATTCGATTATTGAATATATTACTCACTCAATCTATAATTTAAACAGATATATATATATAATAATTTATAATTTATTTATGATTGTCTTTAAAATTCTAGAAGTAAACGGTATGATCTCAAAATATGTATAGCGGCTAAACATTATAAAAAATATATAACATTGAAATTAATTAATCGTATATAAAAATACGACAATATATATATTAAAGTAAAATTATATGTATTTTTTTGTATATAATTTTAAACAATTTTGTTATATTAAATATATATAAATATATATTGTATTTATGTATATAGAGAAATTTAATGACATATGGCATTGAAAATAATTTTAAATGTTCTCGTTCACACAGTTAATTCAATATTCATCGATAATTTTTTTTTTTAATCTATTCATTTTTAAATATATCGTATAATATGCAATAATATACAAGAACAACAGTACAACATCGGACAGCAGCGTACAGTACAAGCACACATTTACTATATAAATTTTATAACACAAGATATTCTTCTTTTTCAATTTTTCAAAATAAATAATATTAAAACAGTCAAATTGTGATCGTATATTTCTCGGCTATCTCTTGGTATATGCACAGAAGAAAGAAAATATTATAGTAAAAATAAAATACTAATATAATGGTAATGATATACGAGAGACGCAAGTGTATAAATAGAGTTAACTAAATACAATAATATACAATATTCATTTTAATATATAAAAATAATAAAATTTCTATTTGATTATAAGAAATAAATTTATATATTATAATAATAATAATAATAATAGTAATAATATAGGTTAAATGATACTTAAAGAAAAAATAATATTGTATAAATAAAATATGTATTTATAATTCTTTTAATAGATATTAATACACATTGTAAAACATCAAAATATTCATGCATAAATTATTATTTATATATACATAAATAATATATGCAAGTTCATGAGAAAATTTATTTAATTTTATATATTTAACTAACTATACACAGTCTTTTTTTATTTTTTTGCTGATGTTCGTTTGTTTGTTGTTGATCTTCTTCTTCTTCTTCTTATAATATATAACATATTATATCCAATAAAGTATAAATTTTATTTTAATTTATGTATAAGTTCAGTATATATTGTAATATATAATATAAAAGTTCACATTCATATTTTAGTTAGTTAGTTATTATATAGACAAAAAAATATTTTTTCAAATAAAAATCAACAATATTAGAGTTGATGGGCGTAATTGTCTGTCGTTAGAGTATATTGTTAATATATTTTTATGTTTTTTTTTTTGTCATGAAGTATATTTTTTTCAGTGATCACCATCATCATCATCATCATCATCATCATCTAATCTTAATAATATAATAAATAATAATCATATTTATTTATATTTATAATAGTCATAATAATAATAATATTAATAATAATACATTTTCATATTGCCAAACATCATCATATGTTTTATATAGACTATAAATATATATTATAATTTTTGACAAGTTCAAGTTCAGAAACCGAATCAAATGTAATATATAAATAATAATGATTTCGGAGGAGGAGGAGGAGGAGGAGGTTGGCGTACATAATAATATGTATATACATAACACATGTAAATTTTCAAATATTATATATATTAATGCAATTTACATACAATATACAATATAAAATAAATATAGAGTACCTCACATTATTTACAAAAGTAAAATGTATTTTTTAACACTTTAAAATGTCAATAGTTGTTTTATTTCATATACAATATATACTTTAGTTTTGTATCGTAAAATGATTATATGGCATAAAAATGTAATTAATCATTATTACTAAAAAAAAACACACATATTTTTCACGAATTATTTTGTTATATATGAAAGCGTAAACAAAATTCTATTTGTATTGCAAAATGTGGAACTTAAACTATCTTGTTATGTATATAAATAAACAGAAACTTCTTTGTGGAATTTAAAAATAGTGCCCTCATATTGCCCTTCTATCCGATTTTGTATATAAGGAAAGTAATTATAATTTTGTTATTTACTAAACAAAATTATTTGTGGTATTAAAAATTCTAAAACAAAAATAAATAAAATGAGAATCGAGAAAAAAGTCATCCCAACTTCCTGCACATACAATATTCCTCGCTGTAACCATATGACCACCATAACGCGACTATTAGCAAACGTACATTCGAATTCAATCTTAGTTTTACCCTAAATGTATAAATAATAAATGATTTCGTCGCGTAAATCATTTCTTTTTTCGTTTGAATAAAAATTAAAAAAAATTATTGTACAAAGAAAAAACAAAAGATTTAAGCGACGAAAAAATTACAATTGAGTTGTACCCCCCGATTCCAATGAAATTTTGTCAAGTTGTAGTACTCGATAATGTATAGAACAAATTTTTTTTTTTTTGGTTTAATTTCACTTAGACAACGGTATCGAGCAATCCGAAAGACTAAAAAAACAGTATATTTTATGAAAATCTATAACTTTTGAACCCCAGGTGCCAAAATAATTTTTAAAGTTAGAAACACTAGCTATCTAAATTGTCTTTCATTACAGAAAAATAAATTTTTAAAAATTAATTGATTTTGATCACAGCGTGTAGCAGAAGTGAAGGGTTTTGAGAAAATGTGTAAAACAATTGTATATTTATGCAAATAACTTTGTATAAGGAAGAGGTATTTTAAATTTTTTTTTTGCTAAATAAAATCAATAGAGAACGTATTCGTATATAATTTGAATAAACACTCAGTAGTGCAGTGATATAGCACCGAAATATTTATTATTAATCTTGAAATATAGCGGGTTTAATATCCGCTATTTTTCATTGCAATTTTTTTTAGGTATATATTTTAATATTGAAATTTTTCTGATGGATGACCATTTGTTCGTTTATGGAATAATGGGAAAAACGAATGTCTTTGAAAATATGGTGTTGGACGCTATTCAAAGATTAACAATGTCTGCACACACACACATCACTATGAGCTAAGCATCCATATAAAAATAATAGAATTATATGAAAACATCTATCTTTCGTTAATTGCAGTGTACAATTGGTAAATTGTTATATACTTCGATTCGCGAAGTAATTTGCCAACTTGGCTGTAATGTAATGTAATTTATTAAATGACATAAACCTTTTATATATATTTTTAGTATAGGTCAGATGGTCCTCATGTCAATAAAATATAATAAAATAAATTAAGTTCGTCGCTTAAATCTTTTGTTTTTTATTTACATCGCATGTATTTATTGTAATATAGAAAATTTACAAGAGCTGTGCTTGTAAACACATTTATTTATTTATGGAATTAAAAAAATGGAAATCTTCCAAGATATGCGGTGTTGGATAAGTTACTCAAACATTGACAATTTCTGCACACACAATTATGGACTAATAACTAATATAAAAATATTGCAATCAAAGAAATCTTCTATTTTTCGATAATTGCAATGCAATTGTTGAATTTTTATATACTCCTACGCGGGAAATATTATATATTTTTCAGCAAACATAAATAATATTACAGCTTGATTATAATAAATGATTGGTAGATGTTACTCTATTTCAAGTAACATGACTATATTGTATATACAAAATATCACTCTTTGTGAGCTTCGGCGGATCTGTGTTGAGTCTGTGGAAATAAAAATAGGCAAAATATGGAGAAAATGCTCGATTTTACAAGCCGCATGTTAAAATTGACATTGCACAATAAGTTGTAAACAAAATTACGCACAACCTTGTTTTATAAAGTACAAATTACAATGAAAAACAAAAAGTATGATTATTGAATATTAAAAATATGTTTAAATTAATAAATAATTACACATACTGACTATATAATTATATGATACAATGTTAATATGAACCATTTATTTGTACAGCAAGCAATATCTTATTATATTGTATATACCTATCTATCTGTTACGATGCTCAATTAAGTTAAAAAACCAACAATAAGAATATTAATATGTATTTAGCTATCGCACTTAACAAATCAATAATCCATTATATACACAGTATTTTTATATATATCGCAGATCATCAATACTATATACTATATAATCATCAATATTTATGTCTATCGATTATATACAATTACATAAATTTATTATATCCTATATATTATGTCAAATTTATATACCATATCACGTATATAATACGATAGTAAGTATTTAATACATATATTATCAATCTTTAAGTTATTACATTATATAAAAAAAAAATATTATCATCTTCTAATATGATGTTAGCCGTCGTCGTCGTCGTCGTCGTCGTCGTGGCCGCAGCAACAAAAGATAAAATAAAAATAAATTTGCATAATTTTTTTTTTTTCTTACTTTTATCATCATCAATTCAATTATAAATTCTCACATCATCAATATATAATGATTAATAAATTATTGTATATATGAATTTTTACGATACGGTTATACTTTATCTATATAGATATATAAAGTTAATATATACGACAACACAACACACATTCATTCATATTCAGACTCATTCATTGTGTGTTTATATGTCAAAATGTTATCGAATCATTAAATCAAAGAATTTTATTTATTTTTTTTTTTGTTTTATTGTACCCTCAGGTGACAATATTCTTTCAATCAATCTGTTGAAAAGAAAATTATTACGATGATCATCATTCTATATCCAACAATATATATATATATATATATGCAGCACTTGTAGTATTATATACATAAATCCATATATAATTATACAATGCATAGACTGTATATATTGGTGTGGTGGTGTTTATGTGTATGTTGGATTGAAAGTTTTATTTACTATGTGCGCGCCGCGGTGATATGGTATAACAATAATAATAATAATAATAGTAATAATAGTAATAATAATAATAATAATAACATAAGAATGTTTCATGATTGATTCAGCTACTAGTCTTTATATTATTATTATTATTATTATTATTATTAATACTTGTTTCTTTCATTTTTTTATTATTATTATTATTCTTGATCGCAAAAAAAAATGAAGATGATAATAACAATAATGATAGTAATATTAATATAGATAGGTATAGGATAAATATTGAATATGTTTATAAATATATATATATATATATATTAATATTACAATATATAGTTAGTGAGTGCGTGTAGTAATATATAAAAACAGTATATACACACAATTTTATTTCAAATATGTGCTGTTTTTTTATTATATATTGTATATTTTTTGAAGCGATATAAAAAAAATTGTGTTATTAAATTCCAAAATCAATTTTCTACATATTAAATATAAGTAAAATATGCATTATTTTATACGATATGTTGTTATTTTAATATATTATAAATTAATAATTGCGTGAGATAAAAAGTTGTAAAAATATGTGGTACAATATTTGTTACAATATGGAATTTTTTATATAATATATATATATAGTACGAGTTAGTAAAAATAATACTATTCTTTATATACACATAAGTTATATATACTATATCTAATATACATAAACTTATATATATAGAAATATATATAGAAATATAGATTACATTGTATATAATTGCTAAATAGTATATAATATTGTATTTATATGTTTTATAATAATGACGAAGAGTGATAAAAAAAAAAAAAGTTTTTAAAATGAGGAACGATTTCCGGCACTTGAACTATACAGCGAGTTAGTTACTATAAGAGTTAATTACTTTTTTTTTATTTTTAAAAACATCCATTTATATAATATTGCAACACCACAAGTTGGTAACTGGTACTCCGCCGTATGTAATAATTTACCAATTATGGGTGTGTCATTATGTCTGGCAAATTTTTACGAGTCTAATTTCCGGAAAATTTTGTTCGTATATAATATAGTCTAATTTTAAATAGATTATAAAATAAATATTAAAATTTTAATGAAAACTAAATGCTAAATGCTCACTTTTCATCACTGAATTTATATATATCACTCACATATAGTATAAATAAAGGATTGATGACTTATTTTATAAAATGTCACATCGTTATATCATGCGCACATTTTACCACAACAAGAAAATTATTTATTAACTAAATTTTGTAATAATAATGAATATTGTATAAACGTACAATTTACAATATCTTATTGTATATACAATATAAGAGAGCAAGTAAAAAAAGTATAATATATAAAATTTATATAGGAATTTCAATTTAGAGTTTATTATGTTGTCGGAAATAAATTATATAGAATAAAAAATAAGATATGCGTATATATTTATACAATTATATATAAATACCCAATATAATAATAGTATGTTAATAGTAAACAAGTGTATATAAAATTACATGTATTTTTGTGACATACTTAGTTTATATTTTTTGTATATAAACAATACAACTTCTTTATTATTTTTAATATTCTATATCAAAATATGCTATCTATCTGTACGAGTATATATATAAAATATGTACATTTGAGAGTTATTAATTTTAAAAAAAATGCTCATGTTTACTTTATTTTATTGATCGACATTATGCGTTTATCGCCAATCATAATAATAATTATATACATTTAGTCTTGTTAATAAAGTACTTATTACATATTATATAAGAATATGATTCGTATATAATCTGAATATATATATATATATATCAATGACATATATAATTATTGTAACACTAAACAGTACAGTGGGTATAGCGTTAATGTTAATAAATTGTAAAATATAAATAGCAGGTTCAATTCGCGCTATTAATATGGAAAATTTTTCGAAATATTACTACTGAAATATTATTAATAAAATTATAATATTAAAATGGATTTTCGGATTTTCGAACGAAAGGTACTCCGTGGCATATTTGGTCCCGTCAAAGAACATGGTTGGAGGCGAAGATACAATTTTGAATAGACAAGTTGTACGGTCAACCAAATATTGTCAAAACAATCAAAATCATAATAGATTGAGATGACTTGGACACGTAGTATGCATGAATCCAGGTTATCCAGAAAGTAGAAGGAGAGCCGGAAGACCTAAGGCGAGATGGCTAGATGCAGTAAACTGTGATATAAAGATCCTAAAAATTCGGGATTGGAAAACATTAACTACGGATAGGTCAGGTTGGAAAAGCGTGTTGGAGAAGGCTAAAACCGCACTCGGGTTGTAACGCCATGGAGTAAGTAAGTAAGTAAGTATATTGTGTGGTGGTATGTATTACAATTCATATTACCACAAGATGAAGCTTATATGGTATCTACCACAACATACGACTCCGCATCGAAATATATTTAACAATTTACCAAATTTACTGTAATCATTATTTAAATATTATTTATCTATTGGGTGCGTGTATAAATTATTGTTTCAGCGTTAGTCCATTCTTCTGCGTTAGTTACAGCGGGGGTGTATTTATTAACTCGTTTTCATTTTTTATTTATAAATTATTATTTTAGTATATATTTTTATTGTTGATTTCTGGATTAACTATATTTATGGTATATCTGGGTTAGTAGCTAATTTTGAATTTGATTTAAAAAAAAATATTGCATTATCTACTTTAACACAATTAGGGTTAATAATGAGAATTCTTTCAATAAGGTATTAAATATTAGCATTTTTTCATTTATTAATTAATGTTAATAAATCGTAAATATAATATTCAATTCATGTATATAAGCGTTGACGCTATAAAAAAAAAATACAAGACTTCAACGGTGCCATCAAGTTCAAGTTATTGTTATATATGTTAATCTAATGCTATTTTCAATAAAAATGTGTTATAGATTATTAAAGTTTTATATATATGCGCAGAATAAACATAATTCATAAAGGATAGAATAACTTACATATATCCATGAGTTGAATTAATTATTGAATATAGAAAACAGAAATCTTCAATAAAATAAATTGTTGTATATCTGTACAAATAATATAATAATTATACAAAACAATATTATTAAAATCGATTTAATGAAATCTACGTAATTTCATCATCTCCTATATAATATATATAAAACACATATAATTAATATTTGGTCATATAGACACAAATTATATGCATATTTGTTTAATGTTATGTTATTTTCAAAAATATTTGTATAGATATAATAATTGGTTATTGCAGCAAAAAATGTTACTTGACCAATATAACAATAATATATAAGAGAAATTCCGCATATATTACAATTTTGTATACTGTATACAATATATCGATATAGGCAGTAATCTATAATAATATGAAATACGAGTAGAGTATTTTATTTAAAAATTAATTCGTTTATGGATATAATTATATATTGATCTCTCGCGGTCGCACCACATACCAAAATAAAATATAAATTAAAATTCATAAATTAACAAAGAATTTATAAAATATAATTTATAGCAATTTTAAATGAAAGTGATATATATGTACAATAAAATGACAACATAATAATTTGACATTCTTCAATTTAATCTAGAAAAAATTAAATAAAATAAAATTTCCTTATTTTTTATAATTATACAACATCGACGGTTGTATTTTATCTATATATATATAAATATAGTAAAAATATGCATTGTATAAATATGTTGTAAGTATATACAGAGCAGCATAAAAAAAATGCATATAATATTATTTAGAGAAAACTGGATTAGTATATATATAATACTCGTATATAATGGATACGTGATGATAACAAATACATAATATATATATATTAATCTGCTAATATTTTATTATTTATTTTTTTATATATGGTTAGATAGACTAAATCATACCAAATTATCTTATAAACATTTGATTTATTATATGTTTACATAATTTTAAAACATAATTATGGACTAGTTACCATTTATATATATATATATAAAGACATATACACACACCGGCAATGCAATATAGATACAAATACGTTTGTTTTATCTATCTATCAGTATAAAATATTTGCAAAAAAATAAATTAAATATTTATTATAGTAAAAAAAAACCATGTACATACAGTGAAACGTTGTGATAAGAATTTAATTATATATTTACAATTTATATAAAATTAGTAAAAGCAATGGATCCATTATTATCCTGTATTGCATATACATTAAATAAAAATTTATTATTATACAAAAAGTGTGACTTTATATCGTTTTTTTTTTTGTAAATCTAAACAACTAAACTCATATTTTTATTTTAAAATGAATCAATATAAACAGAAAATATGGTTAATTAGTTGTAATTGTTCATATAGTATAAAAGAAGTTGAAAACGAATGTTTATATAATTTAAATAACCTAAATAAAATATCAACACAATGTAAATGAAGTTATGGAAAACCTAAATTCAACACAAATTTGTTAATTGATAACGCACCGAAATGACGAAATTTTCCGCATCAACAAAATACAATGCAATCTCAATGCATATGTGGAATATGTGTCGGAAATTTTAAATATTCTTTTTCCATCATTTTCTTTCTGGTGTATTCAAGAAGTGCAGAAAAAACAAAATATTTGATGGCAACGCGAATACATCACGAATTCGAGATCAAACTGTTAATATTGGAGAACACAATTTTGAAATAGTCAATAGTTTTGTATACTTCGCGGATCGTTGATAAATGTAGAAATTGATATTGAAGAGGAAATTCACCGCAGTGTAGCAAGTGGAAACAGATTTTATTACGGGTTAAAAAAAAAACAATTCCAATCGAAAACATTACAACGAGATCTTCGGTATAAGGTATATACAACATTAATACGTTCAATAGTAACACGTATGGATCGGAGGCTTGGTGCCTGACACAGAACCAGGAACAATTACTTCGGATTTTTGAACGAAATGTACTCCGTGGCATATTTGGTCCCGTCAAATCAAACAGAATGGCAGGAGGCGAAGATACAATTTTGAATTAAACAACGGTCAACCAAATATTGTCAAAACAATCAAAATCAATAGATTGAGATGGCTTGGACACGTAGTACGCATGGAGAATGAGTGTGTGCCGAAAAAACTGTTAAATGGTAAACCAGAAGGTAGAAGGAGAGCCGGAAGACCTAAGACGAGATGGCTAGATGCAGTAAACTGTGATGTAAAGATACTTAAAATTCGGGATTGGAAGACATTGACTGAGGATAGGTCAGGTTGGAAAAGCGTGTTGGAGAAGGCTAAAACCGCACCTGGTTTATAACGCCATGGAGTAAGTAATTCAAGAAGTTAAAATTCAGTGTGTTTGAAACATATTATCATAGAGTTTGTACAAGATGTGTGTTTAATCTCCAGGCAGTAAAATAGTAGTTCTAGAATTTCCTTCTGGTGTATTCAAAAAGTTAAAATTCAGTGTGTTTGAGACATATTATCATAGAGTTTGTACAAGATGTGTGTTTAATCTCCAGACAGTATAGTAGTAGTTCTAGAATTTCCTCCTGGTATATTCAAAAAGTTAAAATTCAGTGTGTTTGAAACATATTATCATAGAGTTTGTACAAGATATGTGTTTAATCTCCAGGCAGTATAGTAGTAGTTCTAGAATTTCCTCATGGTGTATTGAAAAAGTTAAAATTCAGTGTGTTTGAGACAAATTATCATAGAGTTTGTACAAGATGTGTGTTTAATCTCTAGGCAGTATAGTAGTAGTTCTAGAATTTCCTCCTGGTATATTCAAAAAGTTAAAATTCAGTGTGTTTGAGACATATTATCATAGAGTTTGTACAAGATATGTGTTTAATCTCCAGGCAGTATAGTAGTAGTTCTAGAATTTCCTTCTGATGTATTCAAAAAGTTGAAATTCAGTTTGTTTGAACACATCAAATACATCATTAGACTACATATATGATAGATTAATAACAATAATATATTAATAGTATGATAAATACAATTTTAATACGTTAATCGCCATGTCAGTCATATGTGTGTGACGCAAAGAAATTCTACATGAGCCATGTCAAACATATATGCCTGACGTACGCGATTTGGTAGAATACCACGTCAGTCACAGATGTCCGACGCAAACGATACATTTGCATTATGTTTCGAAAGCTGGCCTATCAGGAACAAAACCTGAAAATTTCTTGGCTTACTAAAAAACAATAAAATGAAATATGGCAAAAAAAAATTTTTTCTGTGATACATTAAGTTTCCTTGATACATTTTTAGCTAAATTATCTAATAAAGTTACCATGGCCCATGTGAAAATTTTTCTGATTTTAATCGTGGCGATTAACGTGTTAATGTGAGATCCAATATATAGAGAGTGAAAAATACAATAATTATTTTATTATAATATTTAAACACACACACACACACAATATTCGTTCGTTCTCAAAACTCAAGTTCACTGTTTTTTTCTGTTTTTTTCTTTTATGAATTTGTTAATCGATTTATTCCATCTGCGTGAAATAATAACAAAATAAAAAATAAATACAAAATCAAATAAAAACTATATACAATTTAAAAAAAAAATATACAATATATAAATATATAATATACAAAACGTATAGTATTTATACAAACACAGTAACGATAATATACTTAACAAAACTCTATAAACAACTATTACAAAACATATACATGAATTTAACCATAAAAAGCATAAAAATTTGTTACATATTTCCATATATGCAATATATAAAATAAAATGTGCACATGTCACAGGACAAATCACAATCACAAATCGTTACAAATACGGTGTGTGTGTGTGTGTGTGTGCGTTGTATAATATAGTTTATTTATACATATTATATTTAGTAGAAATATTTTTAAATTATTTGTTATTCTTTTATCTGTTCATTTTTATCTTATTTATATAGAAAGATTTTTATATTTTTTATATATATTTTCTGTTAATGTAATTTTTTTTTATTATAACACACATATATAATATAATATAGAAAAAAAAGTACATGTTATGTACTATACGTGTTTCAAATTGACAATTGATGATTTCTTGTACAAACTATATATATATTGTATTATTTTGTATATGAATAAATATTATATATTTACAATAAATGTATTATATAATAATTGATTTCTTTATGAAAAATATTGGTAAATGTTGTTATCATGTGCGCCATGACCTTATTAAATTATACAATATATATGGTATAAAGATTTGTTTATATAAATATTATATTTGGTATATATGTGAATATCGAGCAAAATTAATATTTAATGTTGTGTGTTGTATTTTTTTTTGTTTTTTTGTTTTTGAAAGGACGAACATATATAACTATAAATTTAACATTATATAAATTCTTAAAATATATTATATAATAAGATGGCAATTCTTCAGTATATTTACGATTATCGTGACACAATAGTATTCTTATATACAAAAAATTATAACACATAAATGTAACATTGTTATTATATTATTATGATTATATACTTTTATTATTATTATTATTATTATTATTATTATTATTATTATTATATTATTATTATAATAATATGTATAATCATAATAACATAAGTTAACATATATAATAAAAGAATAACTATATATATATATATTGTATATATTCAGGTGTATTTATAGAAGCCACACCTCAAGAAGTCAAGGGGTTATTTGTACTTAGCCGCAAATTATATTAATACTCTACATCTTTATATACATATAGTATATTTAAATATATGTATTTAAAGTAATTTAACATGTTTTATTTATGTATACATACAATATATAGTCAACTTCACCTCTATATAGTATATGCAGAATAATAATAATAATAATAATAATAATAATAATAATAATAATAATAATAATAATAATAATAGATGCACAATGTATCCCCATATACATATAAGATATAATATATAAATAAATAAACAAATATACATCAAAATTAATAATGTGTATACCTGAGCAAATGTATAAATTTTATAATAATGTATATTATTTTTATTTAAATGGTTATAAATAAATATAAACTATATGGAAAAAAGAAAAAAATAAAAATAAAAATAAACTGGATAGACATAAAACAATCTTGTAGATTTTCTTTTAAAATTACATTATATTTGTTTTATGAAATAACATAAAATAAAATAATATACATTTAAAGCTGCATTTATATGGATCTATAGAATTAGTACATAAACGTATGTGTGTATATATAATAGTACAATATATACTAATATTATATATAGATAAAAAATTACCAAGCTAAAGGATCGATTCATTATAAGATGATGATGACATCATCAAATATAAAATATAAAATATTTAGGGCGCACAATAGTTTGTAGTTTGAAAAGTTCGGTAGCGCAGTTGCATAAGCGCTGATATATATATACAGGGTGTCCCAATTATCGACGGCAAAACGAACACACTAGGTTCTCTGGGTCATTTTGCGTCGAAAATATCATATAACATTTTGGCCGATTCGACTTCGGTACGAAGTTACACGCAAATAACCAAATTTTCAATCAGACCGTGTTTTCCACTCTACTGGGATCAATATTTCAATAACTAATTAACCGATTTTAAATTTTTGATACACTATTAGCATTAGCATACCGAGATCTTTAATTTGACGTTAAGATAAGGCAATTCGGACCTGTGGTTATCCACATACTTACAGAAATGTTGACAGTTAGCTGAACGCCATTTTTCTTTTTGAAAGTTTGTTCAAACATAAGTCGAATAATCATGATGAAAAAATTTTTTCGGTATAAGTTTAAAAACTTGCCACATTCATAAGCTTTCGTTTAAGCTATAACATTACGATAGGTCTCAACTGGTTCCAAAGTTATACACAAATAACTACAACGATGTAGGCATAAAATTGATTTTCGCTATATGGAAAAATTTTATGAAATATAGAGGGTTCAAATCCGCTATTTTTCATAGGCTCGTTTTCGGTATTTATTTTAATACTAAAAATTTTTCTGCTGGGTTGATGGAATAAAAAAAAAAAAAACGGATATCTTTGAAAATATGGTGTTGGACACTTTTCAAAGATTAACAATGTCTGCACACACACACATCGCTATGGGCTAATCACTCATATAAAAATAATAGTATTTTGAAAACCGCTATCTTTCGTTAATTACCGTACAGTACAGTACACAATTGGTAAATTGTTATATACTCCCATGCGGCGGAATTTACCAACTTGTTTTGTGATGAAAGGTTTATTAGATAACATAAAAGCTCCACTAGGAGCAAAAATATGACTTAAAAAAAAAAAAAAAAACAATAGTTTGTTTAATTTAAATGTTCAAAAAAATTACATTTAATAAAAGTTCAATGAATTCCGTGCATTTGGGTTTATATTATTTAATCAAACTTTATAATATCTAACTTATTTCTGTTTGATATCGTACAAAATTCAATATCAATATGTAACATGATAATGTGTCACACTATCTATATATTGACAATTAATTTGATAGTCAAATTACAAATTTTATTGAGCACAAATTGCTTATATTAACGTTTTATATCATTCTATTTTAGTTTTAAATATAGTTCTCTATTGCATTAACAAATTTGTTTAATCATAGTTAACTGTTTTGATCTCTTTGGAAAATGCGTATCTAAATTGCGTCTTCCAATTGGTCAATACTTATTATTCATGGCCAATATACTGTTGTTTCGACCTCTTTGGAAAATGCGTATCTAAATTGCGTCTAAAAAAAAAATTGTCAATACTTATTACTCATGACGAATATACTATTCGACATAACACAAAATTTTGCACTTTTTTCATAACGAATATACTCGTCAAAAACAGTTAACTGATTAAAGTTCATTGTTTATTGAGATGAGGTTTGTACGAAAAAAAATCTTTAAGAATACAAATGTTATATTTATTATAATAATTAAATTAAATAAAAAAATATAAAGAGTGGAAGAAGCTTATTACTTTTATAAAAATAAAAAATAGTTGTTCTTATAAATCATGAATATAATAAGGTTGATTATATTTAAAAAAAAATAAAACGTAATGGTAAACAAATTAGCAGCTACAAAATTTTTTAATTTCATTTATCACGCTCACAGTTAGCCAGGCAAATATAACAAACAAATAATTTAAAAAAACCACACCAAATCTGTTCCAAAACAATAAATGTGTTTAGAAGTATAGAACGGACAAAAAAAAAAGGCTTTAAGAATGTGTCTACAAAATAGTATTGGTTTGCGTAAAGACAGTGACACATAGACATCGATGGAAATTAATAGAAGGATAACCTTGCCGTAAAAGAGTTCAGTCATGATCACATTCTGACATTGTTGAGAGTATATGTTATGGTATCGAATCGAGAAATGGATCATGGAAGAAAATGTTGCACCAACATATGAGTAGATGTATATAGGCAATCTAAATTAACTCTCATCTCAATTGATGGTAAGTGGTACGGGAAAATAGTGATTTGAATTTTGAATTGTATACATCAATGCAAAATATAGATAATACATCGGCGCCGAAAATTATAGAAAATTCAATTTCATAATAATAGTTCACTATATAAAACCAATTTCCTTCTATATTAATATTAATACAGATAAATAAATTATTGCTAATATATTAGAAAATTAAATACTTATTTATATAAACAACAAACAAACATAAAATCATATATACATTTATAATTTAAAATCATTTATATATTAGCCATATTACAAATTTAATATTTGTTAAATTTATTGGTTTATAAATCGATAATAACATGTTTTTAAATGTTTTGATAAATAAGATCAATTTAAAATACTTTTATATATATTGTACAATAAAACAAACAAACTCCTACACAACAAATAATAATAATACTGGCTGCTACACATGAGTGTATACATTTATTTATTTATAGATATACACAAATATATTTTTAATCTAAATATTATACATTTAAATATACAGATACGTTACGAGTACCAGTACCAATATATATATTGATATTATAGAAATGTACAATATATACGAAAAAAAAAAACTAACTATATGTTATAATAAAGTTAAGTCTTTAATATTAATATTATGTTATTTATTTTTATTTTTCAATCTAAATTCTAAATTATTATATTGAATATATATACCATATACGATATTGTGTACAAGCGAGTAGTATATATATATATATTCAATATTTATAAACAATGTAAATATCAAAAGATCAAAGCGCAATGATTATTCAATCTAATAGACTTCAATTTCTCACTTCAACAAGAATATATATCATCTCGCAAATATCGATGATGATGGTTTATATATATATATAAATAAATAAAAAGGAGTATAAAAATATATAAATATATTCAATACAACATACAGGTAACTATGCACCATTATTATATATATTCATATTGTGCATATGATTACTATTATATCGATTTTGTATATACCATAAATATATATATAATAATAATATATACATAAATTTCGTGTGATTTAAAAAGAAGAAGATTTATAATATTTAACCATAAAGTTATTATAATAAATTTAAATTGAATAGCAGTGATGAGGATAAAAATATTATCAAATGGAGGAGTTATATTCAAAATAAATTATTATTTTTTACACATTATTTATACAACACATTCGAATATTAAATTATAAATCAAACAATTTTAGTATTTGTTTTAATGAAATAAATAATTTATATAATTAACATAAAAAAAGAGGAATTTTATATATAGAAATAAAAATAATAAAAAAAGACCATCATTTGCATTGGAAAAAAAAAATAAAATATATTCACGCTTCATTTCTTCTTCGATATACACTCCAAACATATTTATAACAATAAATTTTATTTATTGAGAAACTTTTTTGTATATTGTATAAGAAAATTGGATCTATAATAAGTAATTTAGTGCAAAAATTTTTCAATATAGTAAAAATTTTCGTGAGAATTTTATAAACATATTTTTTAAAGTGAAAAATATAAAATACTATAAATATATCTAGCGATTAACACAACATATATGTGTGTGTTAGTGCGAGGTTGCGAATATAATATATATATATTACATAGGTCGTGTTATAATATATATATTTAATATATGAATTGTGGGAGAAGCGAGAGGATTGATTATTTTATAATCACGAACCAAAATACCTTTATATAAAAATATATCTGGAACTGCGATGTATATTAATATTCAATATATAAATATTACATTCATGTAAAAACATAAATATGTTAATAATATATTGAATTGATTGAAATAAATAGTACAAAATACAAGTGTGTTTAATTTGAGGAAAAAAAAAAACAAAAAATCACGATCACATCATTAATATGATCCAACAATTTTTCCTTAGATTTTGATTCTAAAATTTCAATACTTAAAATAATTATGCATTTTTTTTCTTTTCATTATATATATATTATGGAGGCGAAGATAAAAATGTAATTTGTGTTATTAATTACTATATCAATATATATTTATTCTATTATTAATTTGTACTATATTATTCATCAATGTGGGTTGTGAATACGGAGATCCGGTAATACAATACATTTCGTGTTGGTATTAGCTGCGGCGACTCCAAATCGACTTGAATATTTCGATTTTATCGATGATATTTGTTTGTTGACTGCACACAGATGATAGGTGATATGCAAAATAAATTACACCTTTTGCAACAGCTTTCGAAACACGCACAGATCTTAAGATTAATGTCTCGAAACGGAAATTGCTATACAGTTAAGGGAAACTGATTGTGTGCTTATCCATTCAAAATAGCATAATTGAGAAGGTAAATAAATTCTGTTATTTCGATAGTATTAAGTGGTAACAATTAATGGTGTATGGTGTGAATTATGCAAAACCACTGGTTGGAATTTTACATGCTAAATAAAATCAGAGGATCGACCCAAATTAACTGTTAATACCAAATTGCAGAGTTTTAAATTCAAACATCAGCAGGTGTCTTATTTTTCATACACCAAAATATTATGGTTTGTGATTACATCGCGCCCATAAGTTTTCTGTAAATAAATGAACAATTTTTATATAGTGTTCGATAGTCTGAAGAAATACATAATATTATGAGAAGCTTTGGACCAACTGTTATTTTAATCAAAAGATAAAAAGCGGGACAGGTACATGTTGCAGAACTAAAATTGCTAAGGGTAAAACATGACTAGAGTTGAAAAATTTGTATAGCTCAACACAAAACAAGATCAAGTTTATTTATTGCTCCTATTCAATCGCGGAGAAACATAAATTAATGATGATAACATTTACAAAATATATATACATTAAAAATTAAGCATTTACATAAATATTGTCCACTTTTGAGAATTATTATGATATAGAGAGTGTGTTTAACTACATCGAATATATTATTTTCTGCGATCGTATTACTAAATGTAATATACATTTTTTCGAATAAATTATTATTATGCAAATGAAACAAATTTATAATAAACATTATCAAAAAAACATAAGTCACTTACTTTTTGTTTACCATTTAATTTAGGTTAATTATTTATTGAACGCATGTCGTCCAATGTACATATATTTATTATATTTCTTAAGGCATAATAATTATACGATATAATTTATTATTGAAAATTATTCATTTATTCATTAAATATTTTAATTTATATACAACAATTTTGGTGCTTATAATTTTTTTTGTACTGATATAATATTTTAATAAATTCTCATGTAATATAAAAGAAATTATTACGAGCAATTACATACCATATGAGTATTGTAATTTATTTATAAATACAATAATAAAAATATTGATAATATAAAGATATTATCTTTTTAATGTAATGCGGTTTGCAATGATATAAATTATTTAAGATGTGTCGATTTATATAAGGTATATATGTGTAGAAAGAAGGTGGTAGGTCTGTTTTACACATAATTTGAACGAAAATGCATTCCAAAATTATATACAAAATGACGAAAGCAATCACCGCAAACAATAATGATCATATCTATACGTAGAATTTCTTTTGTAGAAATATTTTATATGTATGATTTGGCATCTACAAAATATTCATAATCGAGAGTTAAATCGGTAAATTAGTCCGTATATAAATATTTATAACAATTCTTCAATTCTATATGCAATTATCGAAAGGTAAATGTTTCCTGAATTCTATTGTTTTTATATATGAACGCAAATAATTATAAAACTATAATATAAATAAATATTAAAATATTTAACAATTGAAGTGTATATGTATAACAAAATATCTACTACAAAACACATGTAATTATTTGTTGATTTATATATAAAACATTTAAAAAAAAAAGACAACAATTTCACTTTCAAGTTATACCAAAAATAAAATAATAATAATAATAATAATATTTAACTATTAAATAAATAATTGTTTTTCGTATTCCATTTGAATTGCATATTTGGTAAATAAATACTTATGCGAATGAGTGATGAACACACACACACACATTAACCAAAATTATACTTAATTTCGATTTTTTATATACTATAAATTGCAAATTGTCATTGACAACATACTACAACTCTTTAACATAGCATGAGAAAGATTAAAAATTTAAAAGAAATTAAATTACTTTCCCATAAAGTTCATTAGAGTTTTATGTGGTTTTTTTTTATATAATTCAAGTATACAAATCCATAAATATTTTTATAATTTAATAATCACAAATAAATACTTGTACAAAAAAAGAAACAGATTTTTTTTTTATTTTTAAATAAGCAATTATTTGTATTTCATTCATTCATTCATTTTTTTTTTAATTCTCATTTCCTAGATATTTTGTCTCTTATTAGTAATAATAATAATAATAATAATATTGTAATAATAAAAATAAATGCACAGTGTGTTATTTAAATTTCCGAACTTGCCATATATAGAATACCGTCTCCTCGATTGCAATGAAAATATATAGACATGATTTGGAAAATACTCATTTTAAAAATGCGTCTTAGTTCGTGTAAATCGGATAACATGTGCCAATGTCAAATGGCTTTGAATGATAGTAGTATATGTTTTGTTTTTAATATAGCGTTGAAATGCAAGAGCAATGACTGATCCAATCGTCCAGAATTAATTCGAATAAAAATCAATAATATAAATGGAAATATGACTGCGTTGAAGATTGATGGCCAAAGAATTAATAAGTAAATACATTTATTATTTGGACAATTTTTAACAAAAGTTTGTGTACATTTAATTTAGTTATAAATGCAGATCAAAACAGTTTGTAAATTTTAGATGCAAAAAACAACAACGTTTCCGTTTCGTTTGATCTAATTCGCGTTGATTTGATGGAATCTTTGGGACTATCGAAAAACTGAAAATGGCAATGTATGGTGTCCAATTAACGTACTAACAAACAAAAAAATCAATGCAAATGCATTAGTTGAATGTGGTGACCAATTAAATCAATGGCATTTATATTTTGAATAAATAAAAAAAACTTTCAAACATATAATTAGACAAACAATCTCGTGTGTCAATTCGGTTACATACTGTTTTTGTTTATATATTTAGAAATAATATTTTATAACTAATAAAAACATAAAAATGAAAATGAAAACAAATTATTTTATTTGTTGTTATTATAAATTTGTTAATATGTTAATTTTGTAAAGTGTACAGTGTGTATATTTATATAAATAACTACAGATATATATAATAGCACTTTTATTATTATATGCATAGGATGCATGCACATTGGTAAACTGAATCCAAAAAAAAAGAAATGAAAATAAAATTTCACAACACGGGGAAAATCCAAAATTTGAACACAAACTCTTTTTTATTTCGATTCCATTCAATAAAATACACATACGTTATTTATTCACAATTAAATTATTATCTAATTATATTAGTATTATTATTATTATTATTATTACAAGTAAATTATTATAGATTTAATAATATTGTTAGATATATATAAATATATAGAAATGTTAAATACATATAATAAGGAATTTATTGATATAACAGCAATAAAAGCAATATTTTAATAATATAAAAAAAAAAAGTAAAAGTAAAGATTAAATTATTTTGATTGACGATGTTTATATTATTATGAGAACAAATTGTGTTTTAAGAGCTTTTATATTTTAATTTAAATTACACATTTAAATATTATGAAATGTTATTTAACAATTAATTATATCTATTTGTATATATAAAATATCGATCGCAATATTTCAACCACCAATACACAATAACCGAAGAAGTTGGAGAAATATTAGAGGTTGTTCACAATATACACAAAATGAAGATAACGGGTTTGAAGCAGCTACACATAGCTTTAGATTAAAATATGTATACCAAAAGTTTAGAAAGTGGCTAATGTAATTATTTGTTATTTATATGCTTAACTTGTCCAAACTATTTTGAAAAACTATTATTTCTAAACAAACGAAAATCAATCAATGAAAGGAAGGAAACGATTATTACTTGATCGCATCAATTTGTCAACAAGTATCCATAGAATAGGAAAAAAAAAGAAGATTTACGCCACAATTTTTCTAGATGTATTACAGGCCTTCGACAAAGTCTCAGCGATTAATTCACATGTTAAGAAAATTTCTACCGAGTAAGTTGGTAGGCATAATAAAATCTTACATCTCAGAAAGATACATTAGAATATAAAATAGGTTGGAGATTATTTTGAGTTGAAAAGTGACAGTGAAATGCACTCCATATATAGTGTTTTTTTTTATTAATACTTTATGTTGTATCGAAACTATCTTCACAACTGATAGAAATAGCAACATTATAGCATTACTTACTAATGATACGATGATACTGTGTGTTGGACACTTTAACAAACAAAACAACAACAAAATTGCGAATATAGGCAGCTATTACACAAATACACACCGGGACGAAAAAATGGAGAATTAAATTAAATCCATCAAATGTCAGTTCATATAAGTAAATTCCATTAATGAAAAAATAGTATATATTTGAATATATGTAACAAGGCGACTTAAAAGGTTGTATTCTTCTCTATGGAATCGGTCATGCTCATTCCCTATAATAACAATTTGTCCGTACTTTGAAAAACGAGGATAGTCTCCGTGGAAAAAATTCACTTATTTTCAATGGAAAAGATATATTGGAATTTGTCCAAAGAATGTCCATAGATTTTTCACTTGCTATAATATTTTATTTATGTCAATTGAAATCTTTCGATTGTCAGGGTAATATTTGCAACATATATCCGTGCGATATTGTATTCATAATTTATTTCACCAATTATCCAAGAAACAGTGGTTCAAATTTTATATAATTCGCTGATCTAGATATAATTCTCACTCTTTTTAAATTATTTTCATAATTTTTAAAACAACCAGCAAAACTCAAATCTTTATATTTATGAGGAATTTTGTTAGAATTTTAATAGATTTTATCCGCGTAGTTTTTTTTTCTTGTTTATTACAAAAAAAAATGAACAATCGATAAATTTTTGCCATCGTTCGGGCAGCATTTTCATTTTGTTCTCATAGAACTTCTGGCCGTTCGGTAAAAAACTGAATCAAACCACGATTTGTAATCATCGTCATAAGAAAATTTATTCTTCTAATACGGAAAATTCACTGGTATTACTTGCTAAAATACATGTAAAATCCAAAGATATTTTTGTCAAAATCCGTTTTTGTGAACAGATACAAAAAATATGAATACAAATTCTTTGGATATTCTGTGGAATAATAGTAACTACAAATCTAAGGAAAATCCGTAGAAATTATCCTCGGAAATATACGCGGATATCCCAAGGACATTTTTTATAAAAATCTATGGTCAGGATTGCACTCATATTCATAGATATTTTCTCGGATTGAAACTATATGGGCTACTACATATAATGCAGAAATTTTGCGGCAGACAAACTACCGACAGTGTTACTAGGGTTGTATTGTAGGTATTTTTATAGGGTGTATTTAGAATTGTAATCCGATTATTTTATTATATACATATATAAAAGTGTATACAAAATGTTATGTCGCGCCTCATGCGAGAACAATACAAAAAAAAAACAGTATTAAATATTATTTTAGTAGAGTAAATCACATATTAATATCCGATAATGTTTTAAAATACATATAAAAATATAGAAAAATTATTTCCCACCGATTTAAATAACAATTTTATTATTTTATATTTATAATATAGCTCTAATATATGTTACATTAAAAAAAATATAAAAAAAAAATTAAATACGGGTATATGTTACACTTATGTACCACGATACACGTATATATCAACATAAATATATACAATATATTACATTTTCTATATCGTTTGTGTAGACATTTAATAAAACAAAACACATATAGATATATGTACTGGAACAGAACAAAAATAGAAAATGCTCAATTATCAGTATACAAACATAATTTTTCATTTTGTGGTTTGAAAAAGTCATGACTTTTGTTCTGCTTTCAACACTATAAATCACTGATCTTGACAAGATCATCACTAAAAATATATATATATATTGTATATATGTTATTATATTATTATTATTATTATTATTATTATTAATATTGTATATATTATAAATCATTTATATATATAAAATTCAGTATAGTACAAAAATTATGCATGTGAATAAGCGACTATGGAAAAAAAAAAACTAGCAGATAAGGCGGTACGTTTTTACATTCATAAGAAATTTTTATTAGTTCATTTGAAATGTAATTCATAATTATAGTACATATTTGTACTGTGTGTGTGTATAAATATATATTTTATTATTTTTATATTATTATATGAAGGTATGCATTTAAAGATGAGAAACTATAATATATGCCTTTATATATTATATACAAAATATATTAAAATAAGACTAAATAATAATATATATAAATTATTTAAATTTATAAAAGGAATCGCATATTAAAATACTTCAACCTTTCACTATCTCCTCGTATAATGCATGTATTATTGTATTTATAAGTGACTAGTTATTTCTATATCTACTAAAGTTTAGTTTAGAGAGTCACACATTATTGTACGGTCAAGAAATTAAAAACGAATTTAATTTAATATTATCAACTCAATAAATAAAACTAGTTTAGTACTAGTACTACTACTATTTATACTAAAATAAATATATATATATATAAAAAATTAAAATAAAAGATAACGTTTTTATTAAAAAATATATTTTTATATATAGCAAGTTTTCCTTTTATGCGATCAATCGGTCATCGCAAAGTAATTTATATTTATATACATTTTAAATATATGCAGCGCAAATATCAACCATATAGGGTGATCTATATGATGGCATTGCCAGAATATCTATACTGGAACTGAAATGATTATATTTGGATTATATATATACTATGCATATATAAAGTAAAATAATTATAACAATGTCTTAAAATGATATGATATTAATATCCGTAGTAAGTACACTTAAACATTTTATTTACTCTATTGTTATAGAATCAAGCATATTCCAAATGTTAGCAATAATACGTTACAATTCTATTATCGACAATTTACTAAATTCATTCTTTCGTTATTCCAATATATTAACAAATAACATTTAAATAATTTAAATTTATCATTTTGCAAATCAATGATATATAGAAATCACTATTTTTTTTAAAATTTGAGAAATTTATTACAGAATCTATATTAGCAATAGCAGAATAAATAATTCGAGTATGATGGCACAACACTGTGTTCGCAAAAAATTGATGAGTATGTTGTGTAGATTGTGACAAAAATATAATATATACAAATGAATGGCTTCTATAATTTACTAACTATATTATTCCCAATATTCTGTTATTGAGCAAATTAACGACTGTGTTTCAGTAGCTAAAATAACTCCTAATATAAAATCACACAACACACTAGCGTACACATTTTACACTAAAACTTCTCATGTTATTAGGTGTATGGTAAAAGTGTCCCAATGATGTTTCAATAAGGATGAGTTGATACTGCGCGGGTATCTAAATTTATATACCAATTGTCACACTGTATACATATTTTATTTATATTAGATAAATTAGTTTCATAATTCAAATTAAATTTACATGACACATTAACCAGATGAAAACGGTATGTAGGTAAAGCAGCACACAATTTGAAATATTGTACAGAAACAATATGATAATAATTAAGTGTATATGGAAAATAGTATATAGTTAATAAAATAAATACTAATATAATACATTTTATTAATAATATGAGAAATTATATTATACTTTTATCATATAATTTATATAATTTTAAAATGAATTATTTAACTATACAGTTTTCATTTAAATATAGATTAATTATATTTAATAGGATATTTTATGTTATTTAAACAAAATTTTTATGTTAATAGATTCTGCGATTTAATATAAAACTAATTGAATAAAATTGTTAGATAAATATTATTAGTTCTCGCTCAGATTGTGTGAAAGCAAAGATCACCGCAAAGCAATAGCGTGACGTTCCAAGAAAATATAATCACAATAATAATTTAACGTAATAAAGTTTTGTCTTATTTTAAACACTTTAATTTAATTCCAACAATATTATGGAAATTTTTAAAATTTGTTAAGAAAAATACAAACTATTTAAATACAAGTACTGAATTAATTAAATAATAGATAATATTTCACATTATTCGTAACAATCTGTGAAAAATGGTTATATTTATAAACAAAGTAATTTTTGACCATGCGTCGTATTTCTGCAGATTATGAATTAATAATTACTAACAAAATTTATTTAATATCTGCAACATTATTCCATACAAATATAACATTTGAAAGGTTTTTATTCTTTCCAAATATTCTGCACGTCAAACAGATATTTATTTATAGCAAAAAATATACTGTGATTTATTTTTCTTATATATTATTACAATTAATAAAATTAATGTAATAATATATAAGATGGTTAAATCAGTAAAGCAAATCAATAACTGATTACTACCATCAACGGTCATGGTATGGCAAGGTGTATGTCATGGTATAGCAACGTATGTTATGGTATGGCAAGGTATGTCATGGTATGGCAAAGTGTATGTTATGGTATGACAAGGTATGTCATGGTATGGCAAGGTATGTCATGGTATGGCAACGGTCATGGTATGGAAGTGAAGTGATAATTTGATTTCAATAGTTGTAAATTTTGTCAATTCCAACAAATCATGATCATTATTAATATAAATAGGCACATCATTTATTTAATTATATTGTCAAACAATTAAATGCTTATTTATGTAATAGATTTATATTTTTCTTTGCATTCTTGAAACACAACAACAACAATAATATTCTATTTCATTACCGTAATCAGTTTTTTTTTTTTTTATATGGAATACCGACGTGCGCACACAAATTGTAATATAGTTTTTTCTTCTAAGAATATTTTTGGTTATAATATATTTGGATAAATAAAATATGAAAAATATATATAAAATTTATTAAAAAAACTCACCGAAATTATATCTATTTAATTCATTTGATCAATTTTCAATAAAGTGCAATCTTCTTTTTAACATTAATACAGCAACAACAAATTTAAAAGAAAATCGAGAAAGAATTATCAATAAAATCACACAATAGAAATGTTATTACTAAATTGTATTACGATTGAATTGTATATTATCAATTTAAATTTAACATTATTCATCATTATAAAATAATAATAAATAAACTTATGTTATTTAATTTATTAATACAAATTCACTTGGTTACAATATTAAAATTAAAAACCGAGTACAAAACTACAACAAAAAAAAAAATAGATAACAAAACATAACACGCCAATGAAAATTTGACAATGCAATAAAATATCAAAAATAAAGTTAAAAATAGATTCTTTTGTTTCAGTAATAACGTAACACTTTTATACTTTCAATCGCTTTTTTAAATTTTAGACCAATAGGAATTATTTAAAATATAACGCATGTTTTCGACACCATAATGAAATTGTTGTATTTGTAATTGTTTTTGTACATAATAGTTTATTTTTATATACGTATTTTTAATTTCAATGACGTATTTTGTAAATTAAAAATAAAATATATATTGTGAAGTAAAAAATTAGTGTAATTTTCGAAATAAAATCTTTTGTTGTTGTTGTTATTTATAAAAAAAAAATAAATATGTTTTTCTATTTATATAAATATTTTGTTAAAATAAATTACATTTCAATTATTATTAAATTTAGTTATAATAAAATTTGTTAAATCTTTTAAGATTTATATTATTTACTTTTTAATTCAGTAAAAATAGAAATCACAATAAGGACATAGTTACCAATATTTATTTATTAATCCTCACATAGAACCGGTATTGTTAAGACATCGTAAAAAAAAAAGGATCAATTGACCTCCGGAATAGCGCAATATCTAAAATGATATCTCACGTATATTTCAGATTATACTTATATTTTTTTGATCTCCACGAAATGATATCTTAGTGATATTCTTTTAACATCCATAAGATAATTACAAGGACATATCACAGAGATGCAGTAAAATGTATCGAAGGATGTAGAAATATTTAATTATGGAAACTAGTATGTAGTGGGGTATTATTTGGCTGTCTCATGGATATCACATACCTTGCACGTCCATCGAATCGTTTTTATGAGCTGTGTGTTTAATGAGTGTTTCCGTCTCTGCGACTAATTACTTCACATTTCCTATTATAGGTAATGAATTAATTAAATTTATATGTTCAGTTTTGGAAATAGCTGACCAAACTTGTATAACTTTATAAATCAACTCATTTATCATGTTAAACTGATGAACATATCGGCATACACACGTCGGACAATAACACCCAAAGAATTTCTGTAAAGTTTATATCCGAACTACAAAGAGATTAAGCCAATTCAAAAGATGTATACATCTCTGTCAGCCGTTCACTACTCTTTTTGGTGACACGTGAACTAAATATTGCTGCGTAATCATGTTGGAATATCCACTTTATGACTACATTCTTCAACAAATTTAATTAAGCTCTCTTCAGCAACAATCCTAGATATATACATGCTCGAATTTATTGTATATATATTTTATATCCACCATATAGAATATATAGCCGTCTTTTTTGTTGAAGACGAATCCCCCGTATTCAATACCATCAAACTGTAACCACATAAATTGTGATTTAACATTGTTTGTACCGCATTTTTTTGGGCAAATCGTGCCAATAAAATTGGTGACAACTCGTCACGAGCGGTTGAACCACTTTACTTCGCTGAACATCATCATTCTGCCATGTATTTTCTTGTGAATTTTAAACGACAAATTTTTGATGGTGTGGTGTGGCTTCAATGGAAAAATGGCTATAGGCGGCTAGATATCGACTATAGAATGATTTGCAATGTCACAAACCATAAAATAATATACGAGTATAATTATTTAGTAAATTTCGTAGATTAATCATTGTAAAAATTTGATAAAAGATTTTATAAAGATAAAATTTATTATTTTTAAAGTAAATTCTTATATATCCATTAATTTAAAAATACTCAACCAATAAATAATTGACAACATTTTATATCAAAATATTAATATTATATATACAAATAAAAATATATATTTTATATAATATGCGAATTAGTCTGCAATTTATGGAATGCCTGTAAGCACACAAAAATGTTTTATTATCAAATTAATAAATATAATTTATATTTATATTTATTTCATATATGCAAATTAAATATTTAATGAACATCGCATTCCTTTATACAATAATTTAAACATTATCTGATAATGATATGTTTTCAAGAGAATGGTCACAAAATGGATATATGCATATATTTGGTACACATGTATTATATATTCAGTGACAGTTTGTCTGTTGAGAGTGATTAAATGATTAGAGATTAGAAACATCATTAATATTTTAAATCTCATCATATATAGAACAGTTGATATTAATATATATTCGTGTAGATATTATTCTCCAGTTGCGGTCAGTGCGAATTCAAGGAAAATTTGTGATGCGAATAAAAAATGAGAATTTAATGAAGGAGGGCACAGAATTTTTATAATCTGTAGTCTAATTTAATAATAATTATATATAATAATAAGAGACTATGTACACATTAAAACCTTTTATATGCGGTTGTACAAACTTTATGACCGTTTTTCAATAGAAGAATCTTATGTAAATCATAAGAGACAATGCGGCGAATGTTGTATATATTTAATTATGAATAAAGATAAAATACAAATACCTAACATAAATAAGTTTGTATAAAGAAAAAATAAAACAAATTCAAAAACACAAAAATTATATGTTTTATAATAATAATAATAAGTATAGTTAAAGTTAAACGTGGTATATATAAATGGCAAAAACATGAATAATAATAAATTCAAATAATAATGGTAGCGAGAAGATGTCACCGTGAACATTATTTATTATTAAATCTTGTTATGATTAGATGTAATTTTCATTTTTAGAATGGAATATGAAAGGTTATTATTTATTTATGGTATATTTTTTTCCTTTCATATGTGTGTGCGATGTACTCTTGCCGTCCGTCCAACGTAATATATTATTTTGTGTGCGTATTTTGTAAAAAAAAATAAACATTTAATTTATCATCATATCAACATTTGACACGTATGAATGAGCGAATATTTATTTTACAGAAAGGCAAAAGTGTAATAGAAAAAACAAAAAAAAAACCTTGGGATTCATTTAATTTCCTATATATAAAGTTATATATTTTATTATATAAATATCTATAGTTATATACAATAAATGTATTTATAATAGAGCAACTTTACAAAATATTTGTAAAATATGTATATAAAGCAAATAAAATTAATTGTATATTCAATGTACGGTTAAATGCATAAATACAGTGCAGACTATGTTATAAACTCTGTATGTTTAGTAAATTCTATCTGTATTAAAAGACCCATGAAAATGTTATATAAAAAATGCTGTATATGCGTGTTAAATAGTTAAAGCTCATGCATATGCACCACATTGTATCCAAATTGAGCAGAAGATCAGTAGAAGTTTGCATGTAACTTTATAAGAACTGCATGCATAATACCATTCATTCAAATTTTCAAATTGAACACAGTACACATTAGTGAGTTGTGGAATTGAATCAATAAAAATGTCATAAATATATATAATTCAATTAAGAGGAATAACTATAGTATTTTACGAAACAATTGCTGACATACTAAGCCATGATTGTTATACGAGGTGTGTATTAAAGTAAAATAATTAGAAAAATACTCAAAATACAATGGTAATGTATTAAATTTTATCAATTTTTTCTTATTAAATAGTTGCCTGGATTTTTCCAATATTAAAATATCATTTATTTATATATAGAAGATTTGAACTCTCAAATCGAATTAATTATTTCAATATAAAACAAATAACTTAAAATAGACTAAAACATTCTGACTCTGAATAAACTCTTTACATGTTTTAAAAAAATTTATTTATTTTAAGAAAAAACCTTGTTCTAGAAATTGATAATAATGTGGCAATCAACTTATTTACGGTAACTTCCCCAGTAACAATGTGTCCGTACATTGAAAAATGAGGAAAATTTTCGTGGAAACAAATTCATATATTTTCCATGGAAAAGATTTATTGAAATTTGTCCAAAGAATGTCCATCATAGATTTTCTTCGTAATATAATAGTATTTTATTTAGAACAATTTAAATATTTGGATTGTCAGGGTAATTATGTTCAACATAATGTATTCATAATTTATTTCACCAATTATCCAAGACAGTGGTTCAAATTTTGTGTATTTCGCTTATCTATAGATATAATTCTATTTAATTTATTTTCATAATTTTTAAAACAACCAGAAACCCAAATCTATATATTCCCTAGTAATTTTGTTTGACTTTTCATGGATTTTATCCGAGCAGTTTTTTTTTCTCGTTAATTACAAAAAAACAATAAACAATCGATTAATCGTTCCATCGTTCGGGCAGCATATTCATTCCGTGCTCATAGAGCTTCTGACCGTTCGGTAAAAAAAACTGAATCAAACCTCAATTTGACATCATCGTCATAAGAAAATTTATTTATTATATAAAATATTCTCCAAAATACGAAAAATTCAAGGGTATTACTTGCCAAAATACATGTACAATCCAAAGATATTTTTGTCGAAATGCGTAGATCTGATCATAAAATATGTGAATATAAATTCTATGGATATTCTGTGGAATAATAGCAACGAGAAATACTTCAAAGGAGAATGAATCCGTAGAAATTATCATCAGAAATATACGGATATCCAAGGACATTTTTTTATAAAAATCAATGGGCAAGGTTGCATTCATAATAAAAAAAATTCCAGCGGACATCCGTAAGAAATCCATAGATATTTCCTCGGATTGAAACTACGGACTACAATTATACATATAATGCGGAAATTTTGCAGACAAATTACGGACAGTGTTACTAGGGCAATAAATAATGTTTAATAAAATAATTGAAATAAGTGTATCTGTTTGCGTGAATATGTCGGATAACATTAGAAAAATTAGGATTATATACAAATGTAAATGATATAGTGTCAATAATTAATTTTAATATTTATCTACGCCAGAAAATTTCAACGATTATGTTAGTTTAAATAATTTCTGACGCAACTGTATGTTTATAAAATAATATTTAATTAAATGTAATTTAACTTTCACAGACACACACACACACAGTAGATCTATTTGTTACATTTATATTATATTATTGTGTGAATTTTATTAAATTATTTATGATTATTGTATAAATAAATAAATATATATTATTTATATCTATTTTTGTATATGAATATATTTTGAAATGAATAATTTAATGTTTATGGTTTCAATATAAATAAAATCTCTGTGTTACAATTTAGTTATATTTTGATATGATCATTGGATATTGTATATATACGATATAGTATATGTAATAATGATTAATATTATATGTTTATAATATATAAAATTAATTAAATTAAAACTATTTATAAATCAATAAATCTATCGGTATATACTGTGTGTAATAATATATATGTGAATGAATATAAAATCATTAAATTATGTTAAAATAAAACCCATATATGATTATTTTATTATATTGATTGGATATTATAAATTCTATATTTTATTATTTATAACATCATATATGATCGGCATATATAAAATTACAATTAATTTTATATTAAAGGTATAATTTAAAAATAAAATATTTAATATTAAGGAAAAAAATATAATTTTGCATATACGACGAAACCTTGATAATCTCGTATAAAGTGTATAAAGTGGATAAAAATATTCGAATATATTTATAAAATATATAAAACATTTATATATATGTGTAACAATATTTTTTATGATATACATTAGACAGTTTAATTTAAAAAATTTATAATAATAATGTATTAATTTATATTTTACATTTATAAAATAATAATGATCTTGTTATAAATTTATATATATATTATTTTTACTTTTTACATTATATATTGTACAAATATATACGCAAACAACAATTATAATTGTAATTTTATGATGAGAATAAGATTTAAATAAAATATTATAAAATAATTTTTGTATTATAAATTATGAAATATAATATAACTTTATGATGAAATAATGTTGGAATTATTTAAGTATATATTAAAAAATAAGAAGACCCATCTTCTGTCTTCTGTCACCCATAATATTTAAAAGCAAATGTCATGTAAATTATTAATAACATTTTATTTTTAATAATTAACATATTTTAATATAAAGCATAGTTTATATAATTTATATTATTATAATTATAATTACTAACAATTTATATTAAAATTTATATATTAATAATTTAAATCATTTTTATGAATATATTGCACTCGTATATATACTAACTAAAGTATATATATTTTATTAGGTAGTGGAATATACATTTGTTATATTGAAAAATTATTTAATTGATTTAAATATGTTAACTATTATAATTTTATACAATATACGAGTAAGTAAATTGAAAGTTTTTTTGCGATGATGCGATAATTTAAATTTTGAAACTATGATAATAAATCTATTAATAATATACGGTATTTATAAATTTAATATATTACTAAGTATATTATAATTATAGAGTGTAACATCAGATCTACAAATGTCCATGGATCGTTTTTATTCTGTGTGGATATATTTGCAATATGTTATCAAAATTAATTCTCAAAAAACCGATTTAGAAGGGTGACACTTATATCGAATTTGTATGCTTTATCGCATTAATTTAACCAATTTTGTACCACCACAAACATGTATTGGTTGTATATTGATCTTGTTGTTAACACAATTTCATCATAAATTCTTATGGTTGGTTTGTTACAAATGTGATCAATAGCATATATTGTAAAATGGTTTATATTTTTTTGCGCATCACCGGACAAAAAAAAAAAACGTACGTGGAGTCACACAAAAAGTAACGTTAAAACAATGAAATATTAACACGTTAATCGCCACGATAATATCAGAAAAATTTTCACATGGGCCATGGTAACTTTATTAGATCGCGTACGTCAGACATATATGTCTGACATGGCTCATGTAGAACTTCTCAGCGTCAGACACATATGACAGACATGGCGATTAACGTGTTAATTAATTTTGCTACAAGGAACATGGTTCATTGTTAAAATGAAATAATATTTATGAAAAAATAAACGAATAATTAAAAGAATAATAATGATAATGAATGTTTTTTTTCAATGAATCACTGAATTCTTCCGTTGGTTTAAAGAATTGTATATAATTGTTTTAATGAATATAATACATTTTTTCAATGTGTTTTCTGTTTATTAACTTATTAGTTTGAACATAAATTATGTAATGATGGTGAATTCATTCATTCAACATGAACATGAACAAATTAAGATAATTTTTAAAAAATAAAATGATATTAATGAATTATTCATTGAAACAATAAAAAATGGGATTATAAAAATGCTATTCATTGAAATTTATTTTCAATGCAAATAATTAACAAATGCATTGGCTATACTTTTCGATATTTATTATAAATATATTGTAATGATCTGAAATTATTAAAGAACCCATGGCAAAATCGGATTATATTTATATTTTAAATTACATATATATTTTTATTCTATACATTAACATGACATAACATAAGTTAATTAATAAATAATAAAAATTGCCTAACTTAAAAGATTTTCGATTTTATTATTGTATCAGAAAAAATAAGTGGATTTTTGAAAAATTTTCGATTCAAAGTATCTATAAATATATGTAAAATTCCTTCAAGTGAACAATAATAATAATAATAATAATAATATTGTAATAAAGTTTATATATATAATTTGTCATAAAAATGTACGAGAAAGTTTTGCATTTATATATATATAGCAGTAACGTTCATACAACCACTAACAATTATTATAAAAAAAAATATTTAATTTATAAAATGTCACTGAATGCTGCTTATAATTAAATTATCAACTGATGATATATATACCTACAACTACATACTATAATAAATAAACAATTTATAGAGAAATAAAGAAAATTATTTTTTCCAAATAAATACTATAATTTCAATCGATAATAATATTGTAAAATGTAAATATAATTATTTTCAAATTAACTTGTTAACCAATTCAATGATATAGAGAGATATATGCAACATCCATAATTTTGTCTTGGCTCTAAATGGCAAATGTACATAATATTGAAATTTATATACACTCTTGATATAGTTATTGAAATGGAAAAAATAAGAAAAATTCATGGGAAATATGAATAATTGAAAGTATAATAAATTTTAATATAACACTTAAAATATTCTATACATATATAAAATGTATTTCAATTACACAACACCATTTATAATATGTAAACTGAATATTGAAATTGAAAAAAAATAGAAATAGAAATAAATTAATTATTATAATAATATTCGCGCACATAAAAATTTCAAATTTTATATATATGGAAATTATCGATTTTAATGTATATAATAATATATAATAAATACAATAAATAGTCTCTATTTCAAAATATTTAATATTATTCATTAACACTAGAACTACCAATCCGTCATTTTGACGGAATTGTATATATTTCAAACATGAATTTTATTATTATTGTAAAAATTGTATTTTTCAAATTTATGATGACTTTTAATTTGGCACGCAGGTACTCACACATTAACTTTCTCCTTTTGTTTGTCAACGCTTTAATTCTATAGAGAAAAATCTAACATATACCTAAATATACCCAATCCGTCAAAATGACGGAAGTAGTAATTTTGATCTTAGGCCTAAACACATGAGCTAAATTTTCATTCATTTGAATGAAAAAACAAAACATTACATTTACGTAGAATTTTTTAGTATTCTATTTACACATTTTAGGCTTTTCGGGGAATACCTTGCCTTACCATAGACGAACAACATTTTCCAACGAAGGCAAGATGTAGGTTAGGTTTACGCAATACATGCCAAATAAACCTTGTGAATTTGGAATAAAGTTTTGGTTACTAGCCGATGTTCAAAGTAGGTATGTACTAAATGGTTTTCCATATTTAGGAAAAGATAATTTACGATCACCATCAACACCTTTACATAAATTTGTGGTTCTAAATCTTGTTGAACTTTATTTAGGTTGCGGCAGAAGTATAACAACTGATAACTTTTTTACTAGTATTCTCTTGGCAAAAACGCTATTAGCAACAACATTAGTTGGAACTCTTCGAAACAATAAAAAAAAATTACCAAATATATAGCAACAGTAAAAAAAGATAACATTGCTCTATACGATAGCATAATATTAAAATGTGATAATACACTATTTCTCATTATTTACAAATCGAAACCTAAAAAAAAAAAGTATTACTTCTAAGCTCCAAGCATACGACTGTGAAGATTGCCAATAATTATAAAAAGTTTTTGGCCAGAAACTGTCGAATTCTACAACAAAACTAAGTTCGGAGTAGACGTTACGCACCAAATGGCTCGCAAATATAGTGTAAAGGCAAGTTCTCGTAGATGGCCATTGCAGATATTTTACAATATTTTAGATTTGGCAGGAATCAACGCATGGAGATTATATATAAAGATATTACACCAATGAAAATATAACTAGAAAGCAATTTTTATATCAATTATCTGAATAACTTGCTAATGAATTTATTCAAGCAACAAAACATCGAAATCTACTCAGTCAGAAAATTGGAATATAGAGACCATTGATTCGATTTCGAAAAATTCTAAAGAGAATACTGATCGAAAATTATGTGTAATTGAATTATGCAATAAAAACAGAACAAATTCTATTTGCTTCAAATGCACGAAATATATGTTATGTGTGGGAAGTGCACAGCTAAAAATACATATCAATTTGTAAGAAATGTACTGCATAAATTCTACTTTTTTTACATTATATATTTTAAAGATTTGTTATTTTATTGATTTAAACTGAACGTTTGCCTTTTTTTTTTTTATTTTGAATTGCAATAAAAATTGAAGTTTTTATATATTTATAATTTTTTTTTATTCCATTTTTCACACATCCGTCAAATTGACGGATTGGTACAACTAGGTATACATTAAATGTTGGTAGTTCTAGTGTTAATATAATATACCATTTATATATTGTATGTATATAATAATAGTATTAGTAATAGTAATAAATTTTATAAATAAATTATATTATATGAAAATATTTTTTACAAGTAGTTATCTCCTTTTAATGTACGAAATCGATAATATATTGATTATTTTTTTTTTCTTTTTTGTCTTTAAATTTTATTACTTTCTTTAAACTGTAATTTAAATTCTCGTATATATACATTATTTATACACCAATATATAATAATATAATAATATATGTCGTATACTGTAGGTTGTTGCAACAACAACAACAATAATAATATAACAACTCTAATATTTAATTTCTATATATGAAAGAAACGCATGTGTATGTTATTTTTTATGTTACCTTAAATTGATTATAATTTTTTGTGTGATTACAAATTATTTTCTATATATAACATAAATATATATATAATTTATAAATTATATATTTTATACATATATTTATTACATATATATATTGTTTAAATTGCTAAATATGCGTATATAAATGTTTAACACACAATATATAGAAATAATAATAAAATAAAATATAAATTGTAGGATAATATATGAAATAAATAAATACACCAAACATTATTGTTTTAACTTCTATACAAATTGTTGTCATATGAATGGGGAAATTAATTACAATCTATAAGATTGATGTTGACGACATTTCAATGGGATGCCGATTATATTTTATTATATATTTATATATATATATACGATATAAGCTTTTCAGTAGGGAATATTATAACATTATATTTCTATATAGTATTTTTCAAAAATATCTTAAATCAATCTATATAAATATAATCTATTTTATTGATATATAATTTATAGTTTAAAACTATTAAGAGTCTATCTATATATATAAAGTATACTGCAGTATATATATATATCTATATATATCTATAGAATATACGATTGTGTTATGTAATTAATTTAATATATTGTTGAACAAGTGAAGAATTGTAGCGTTTTGTTATTCTATTTTTTTATTGTCTACAAATATAAAAAAAAATATATAATTCAATTCACTTAAATTATTTATTTACTTTATAATAATCTATCATTTCCTTTTTATTTTTATAGACATATATTTTTTTAGTCTCTGAAAGTAACTATATAATACTAAACGATTTTATTATATATATACTGATGCTATTATTATTATTATTTCACATATGTATTGTAAATATATAGAGTTTATATGACAATTGAAATATTTATTAACTTTAAAATCAAACGGTTTTTCAATAAATTGCATATATTTATTTATGATTAACAAATATTATGCATATTATTTTATCATATTCAAATTATATAATATTATATTTATCAATAAATATATTAGAATAAGATGAATTTAGATCAGAAGGTATGTATGGGTGGGTATATAGTGTGAAATAATTTTAGTTAAAAGTATATTAAAAAGCGAAAAATTTCTTAATATAGAGAAAAACATTATTCCGATAATAAATATATTATAAAATTTTATAGTAATAAGATCAAAATAAAAACATTAATTTATGTAAAATATAGAAATTATATTTATTATTGTTAAATCACAAATGCATCTGTATGCATCGTATGCAGATTTATAATTTAAATAATAAAAATGGGAAAAAAATGTTTCATAATAAAAATATACAAAAACGAAAGACATAAAGCGACGAACCTATTTTTCTCATGTCACATATAATTCTAATATATATTCTTACAGGGGCGACACCTTGAGAAATATTTTCATGAGCTTGTTCGAAAATATATTATTCCTAAAGTCACTACTAATACTAACTACATCATACAATGTAAACTATTAGCCCGGACGAGGCCAATGGAAAATTTTCGGGAAAATCGTATTTCATGAATTATCAAATATTTTTAACGGATTTCCAATTTTTATTACATAAACAAAAAATCTAATCAATTTCCAATCTTTCATAGAAGATATTTTTAAAATTTCATCATGCATTCAAAAAATACAGCCGATTTTCCCAATTGATGTCATTGAAATTTTGTATGAAATACAGCATACTGTATAAATTTTTTGTACCATTTTTTTATTTGGAATATAGTACTATTATTTTTATTTTTATTTCTCTTATATCGGATGGAAAATCGACTATATTTTCTGGATGAGTGAGACAATTTTAAAAATTTCTTCTATGAAAGATTGAAAATTGTTTAAATTTTGAAATCCCTTAAAACTATAGCTCGTAATTATAAAATTTGTTAATTCATGAAAAGCGATTTTCCCGGAAATTTTCCATTTGCCTCTGAGCTAATATTTTACAATTTATGTAGTATTAGTAGAGTGACTTTAAGAATAATATATTTTCGAACAAGCTCATGTATACATTTCTTCGGAGCCGCCACTGTATTCTTGTGCATTAAACCGCCACCCAATAATTATTTAACCATCAGTTTCCAAATACTGAATCAAGTAATGGAATTATAGGTTTTATTTTTTCTTTAAAAAAAATTGATTAATAGTTATTTATAAGGTATTTTTTAATCTACTGAAAGCGATGACAATAGAAATTGTAACACAAAAATATTAATTTTTCAATTTGTCTGTATGTAAATACTCGTATTAATTTTAAATATTTTAAAGTTAATTCAAAAAGTTTATGTATTAATTATCCAAAAATATAAAAAGCAATATATAACTCACTAAGTGCTAAGTAACTCACTGGATGTTTGTTTATGTTTACTGTTTGCACATATTTTCAATCAAATATCATATTTTCTTTGTCGAATCATGCGATTGTCATCAGAATCGCTGGCACATTAAATTTTACAACCCATTAGAAAATATTAATCTTTTTAAATTGTATAGCAAAATTGAATGGTCTTTTCTTTTTGTGGTTGTTGCACGAATATATATATATATATATATATATATATATCATTGAGCGATTTTATACTGTACCAAATCTCATCTTTACCCTCTTATACGTTTCTATTATCTATTATTTTTTTCAGTAAACACACCACACTTCAGTAATTTATTTTTATCAACATTATTACTATGTAAAATTAAACTAATTAGATAATCTATTAGAAATTAGTAATATATCGAAACGGGCGAGCGTCAAAGGACCGTTTATTAAAAATACTAACAATAATATTTTGTTGCAATTTATTTGTTTGTTTTATTTTTTATTTTTTTTACAGAATATAAATGGTTTTTAAAATTTAACTATATAATATGAAAACGAAATGATGAGAACAGATTTTACAATCATTTTCAATGTTTCAATATCTGTTATGTAGCGGGATGTCATATATATTTTAAGAATTTTATTTTGAAAATAAAAAATGATCTATTCGGTTGCACTATAATATAACAGCAACAATCAATCGAACACATTTTTTATTCTACTTCATATTATTGTAATAATAAAAATAAACAAAAGATATAAGCGACGAACCCGTTTTTTTTTTCTTATAGTAGGAGTAATTTAATTTTTTATTTCTTTAAATTTATAATTATTTTATATGTTATTCTGTAAATTATGAAAATATAAATAGAAAAAACCACAAAAAAAAAAACAAAAGAGTTTTAAACGACGAAATTATTTTCTCACATATATATTTTATATAGAGAAATAATCAATTTTGTATATATAAAATTTTATGTTTTGCAAACCAACAACATTTCCCGTTTATAATAATACATATTTCAGATAATAATTAAAAGCAATATAAACTAGAAATTATTGTTGAGCACTGTTGCTGCGATATACGAAATAAAATTTTTTTATTGTATTGTTGACATGGTGTAGATATATAATATAATTTAAATAAATAAATAAATAAAATAATAAACAATACAATATATATATTTACATTGAATAGACAGACTATATATAAATAAATAAATTATATGACATAAAGATATTCATCTTTTTTGTATATGGAGGAGAAAAGATACAGACGAATTAATGAAAACAAATACGAGTATACATACATTAACTAAATTACATCGTAAATAAAAACAATAACAAACTATACCATTATTCACATTTATATAAAATAATAAAACAATAAAATAAATAAATAAATAAATAAATAAATAAATATGTACATAAATACAGAATCATTTATATATTGCTCCAATTGATGTTATTTCAAAAACAATTACTTTCAAGGTTATGTGCATAATAATTTGTATTTATTTTTTTTTTCTTATTTCCTTCTGAGCTTTATTGTTTAACTCTATATTATTATTCTTTTTTTTACAGTTTTTCTTTTAGATTGTTTTAACAAGATTAGAATCTTTAAATATATAGGTATAACTTAAATATATAGGTATAACATATAACATATACAGTCATTTGTATATAATTAAATATTATTAATTATTAACATTTATTAATAATCATTGATTCAATCGTTTTTATTTATTTATTTATTTATTTATTTATTTATTTTATACGTAAATTAAGTGTTATTGTCCGTGATATGTATATTTTGATGGGATGATGATACATTCAAATATGTGATTTCTGCTTAACAATTAATTATAATATTATTAAATAATTATATTTAAAATAATAAATATATATATACAATAGAACTGAATTCCATATTTTTTTTAAAAAAATATTTTGGAATACAGGGTATCGCAGCTGTGAAATTGTACAATAAAAAGAAGCCGCAGAAGAGTTTACACATAATTTATAAACAAAAATTGTACAAGATTTTTTTGAAATAGTTAAAAAATAAATAAACAAATTCAATTATTTTGCAGAACTATATAATTGTCCCCGCCTAGTTTTATTGAATCCCAAAAATCATACAATTCATTTAAGCAAAAACACACATCAATCTGCAAACTGAGCTGCTTCAAAATGCGTATATATATAAAAATTCATAGAATGAACAAAATTTTAAACAATTTTTTAATGATTTTTAAATGCAAATCGGTTTGTGTCAATAAGTTGAAAACGAAAAATGAAATATATAAATTTTAAATTGGAAATGTAATTGCATAGAATCTATTCGGTTTTTATTATTGCACACCACACTTTTGTCGATAAACCTTGTATATATTTATTATATATCGATTTTCATCATCATATAATTCTGATATAACGATATGGTTGAAAAAAAAAAAAAATGCATTATATGATGACCATGAGATTATGCATTTATTATATAATTTCAATTTATTATAAAAGTGTGTGATTAATTAAAAAATAAATAAATATATATTTACAGAGAAATACTAAATATAGATTATTATAAATTTTTAATTAAATTATGTGGGCATAAAATTTTTCCGAATCTTTCACATAATTAAGACAATTTTAACCATGAAAAATTTATATCCGCAATGAAATTTTTATGTGTGGTATGGATTATTATATTTAATATTTAACAGAAGTTAATATCAATATATCTTCTTTCTAAATTAAAAAAAAAATGTATATGATAATTTATCGAGAATGACTGAGTTTTTTTTTCTGTATATACAAACAAATACTAACTCCGCATTCAAATACCACATTCTATACTAAACTATTTTAAATAACTTATTAATTAATTCTATTATATTTATTGTACAATATATGGAAATTTTATTAATTATATCTTTTATAATATAAGTTAATTTATATAAAACATAACAATTTTATTTTATTCAAATGGAAATTAATTAACACCTTTTATTTTATAAAATAATATATAATAATATATATTAAAAAAAAACGAAAACCAAAAAATAAAAAAACCAGATAAAATCAATATAATATTAAATGTCACGAGAACATAGTCACACTACACTACTTAGATCTACTATATAAAATATATATAAACGATATAATAACAATATTAATATTTATAATAGAGATATGACACAAATTTCATAATTTTTATAAATTCCTTCCATATATTGAATTTAAAAAAAAAAAATAATATATATTCGGAGTTACAATCATTTTTGAATTTATTTATATTTCAATCGCTCTATCCGAATAATAACCACAATCAGAAATGATTAGGAAAGAATGATTTAGAAAATTATAGAAAAATTATTTCGGACAGAAAAATAACCGGAATATATATTATTATGGATTGTGGAAAAATGAAAGAAAATAAAACTGAAATATATTGTTGTTTGTTGATGTCACTCAAAAAGAATTATTGCCATTTAGATTTTTAAATTTAAAAATTTTAAATTTTATGTTGGTGCCAGTTGTTCTTTATACAGTTTTCGAACAACACAAGAAAAAAACTATACTGTCACTTATTGCGCGACGGGAGGTAACAATTTGTTAACGTCGGTTCAATAAATCAATTAGCTCCCCAATTAGATCCATATATTAGAAAGTCATTCCGATTATTTTTCGAATACAGGGTATGTTTAAATATTTAATTTTTTTTAGCAATCTTTCGCTAACTACTATCGCTTAAATTGTGCGTTAGTTTTTTTGTTCAATATTATTATTTTTAGTTGAAAACATATATATATATTTATTTATATATTTATAAAGTAATCATATAATAATAAATATAATCATTTATGAATATATAAACATGACAATCAAATTAATCCATTCTCTTCTCCATTAATTTAATATGTTATACAGTTAGTCATAAAAGTGAAGAGTCACATTGAAAATTAGAAGTTTTATTTACCACATATACGTATTTCTAATTAGTATATGTAATTAGACATAGTATAGCAATTATTGTCGATGCTTTATTTACATTTACCATGGCGATCTTTCTCAATATTCGTTTATGTACACAAATATATATGGTTTTTTGGTTGGTTTTATACCGTGCAGAAATAGTCAATTTCATTATTTGTTAATTACTTACTATTTACATACTCAATGGAATTATAACCCAAGACCTATGCGCAGTCAATGTCTTACAATCGAGAATTTTAAGGATCTTAATATCACAGTTTACTGCATCTAGTCATCTCGCCTTAGATCTTCCGGTTCTCCTTCTACCTTCTGGATTACCATTTAACAGTTTCACCTTCTACCACAACTAACAGCTAACAACTAACAGCTCTCCTTCTACCTTCTGGATTACCGTTTCTTCTCCATCCGTACTACGTGTCCAAGCCATCTCAATCTATTGATTTCGATTGTTTTGACAATATTTGGTTGACCGTACAACTTGTTTAATTCAAAATTGTATCTTCGCCTCCAGCCATTCGGTTTTTTTTGAGGGGATCAAATATGCCACGGTGTACCTTTCGTTCAAAAATCCGAAGTAATTGTTCGTGGTTCTGTGTCATGAACCAAGCCATACATTAATATTGGACATATTAATGTTGTATATACCTTGCACTAAAAATCTCATTGTAATGTTTTCGATTGGAATTCTTTTTTTTTTAGCCCGTAATAACATCTGTTTTGCTGTTGCTACCCTGCCGCGAATTTCCTCTTCAATATCATTTTCTACATTTATCAACGATCCTAAGTAAAATACAAAACTATTGACTATTTCAAAATTGTGTTCTTCAATATATAAATAGTTTGATTTCGAATTCCTGATGAATACGTTACCACCATATATACCATATATATTATGTTTTGTCTGCATTCACTTTGAGACCTATACCCGATGCCTTCTTTTGTAACGATTCGAAAGCATCCTTGACAATTATCATATTCCGACCCATACGCTAATAATTAACCCGATTTTATGAAAATCGTGTTGCCTTTATTTATCAATATTTATTTATCACTGCCTTTTTGCAGCGTAATATTAAATAAATTATTTTGTTATAGGGATGGCAATTCCAAGGGATTTATTGTATAACAATTAAATGTCAATAAGGATGGAATATAAGTGAGAGTTATAATATGTATATTCTTTCTACACTCTTCTATTAATTAACGTATGTTATATATAAAGTATTAATTATAAATAATTTTACAAATAAGTTTCGCATCATATATATGTAATTGAAGCTGTTCTATTATATGTTAGATATATTTTTTTCTTGTTGTTCCCAATTTGACTTACTGTAGAAATATAGATTGTATATAAGAATATAAATATATATATATCTTGTTCCACATATATATATATTTATATAATATAAATATTAAATATATATATTTTATAACCCGTTTTTTATAATATTTTTAAACTATATTCGTGCACGAACAATTATCTACAATTAAAATGATATCAAATAATAGTTTATGAACAAAATATATAATGAGATGTTTTTATCTGTTTTTTTGCTATATTATAATATAATAATAATAATAATAATAATAATAATAATAATAATAATAATATAAATAGAATATATAGTACATAGAGCGCGCAAAACATTTTTGATTCTCACGTTTAAGACAATCATGAATCATATATTTTTAATTAGGTGGATTACAATCATTTTGTGATATTATTATTATTATTATTATTATTATTATTATTATTGTTATATTATCATCATTTTATTTATAGTTATTATTGTTATATTTATAAATATATGTGATTGTTATAATGAACATTATTTCTATATATACACAGAGTTTGGGTGAGCGTATTTTATTTTATTTTTTGTAGTTATCCTAACTTTAATATACTGTCTTTTTTTTCTTATTAATATATATATATCGTATATAAGTCACTCACCACTTAATAAAAAAAAAAACAATATTGTTATATATATTAATAGAAAAAAAAATTACATAAGCAATGATGATGACGACGCGACGTCAAATAAACATTAGTGATCTAAATTGTGTAATGATGAAGCAAAAAAAAAAATGTATATTATAATAATAAATGGTAAGTAAAACAACGAAAAACAACATTATAGAAATAAAAGAGGCAAAATATAAAAATCGTGATATTAAATGTATGGGAGTGCTTTGAGGGCTTGCATGAAAACTTTTGTTACAGTTTATGTTACATTTAGATATAGATTTTATTTTCATTATTTTTTGCTGTTGATGTTTACTATTATTATTACTATTATTATTATTATTATTATTATTATTATTATAGATTTATACCATATATATATGTGTATTCTCTCTCTCTATAAATATCACTTTTATATTTTTATATATTGTATATTATGACAGGTAATTTTCTTCACATAAGAAACAAAAAAATACGATTTTTTTGAAGATCATTCGCATGTGATTTTGGCTATTTAAAACTTAATTTCATATTTATATATATATATTTTTTTTTGATTTTAATTTTCATTTATCTTTCGATACACTAAATCATAAATGGTTATGTTGAATAAATGTTTTGTGTGTAATTATCTAATTGGATTTTTTTTTCTATCTCTTTTATTTTTATACTATTTTGTTTTATTATTATTATTATTATATTATTAAATTTTTTTATTTTCATCTATATATTTTTCGTTGAGGTTCTTTAATTTTAAATTTATATATATATTATAAATAAGTATAAATTATAATATTGTTGTTGCCGAATTAAATATATGAAAATATAAATAGTACAATATATATGTTAAATTATAAAAAAAAAAAAGCAGTATTATATTTTAAAAGATTTTTTCTCATGAATTTCATAAAAAAAAATATTGTTTTATTGTATTTAGAGATGGTATTATTATTATTATTATTATTTTATTGTTATTTAATTGAGACTATTGTCAGTTATACCCATATAATTGATTGTATTAATTTTATAAAAATAAAATAGCGCTATATAAACGAATGAATGCAAAAAATTTATGATATGTATTTTTATGTGAGAAAAATATATATGATTTTTGTCTTTTAAGTTTTTTTTTTGTCTATATCTATTTCATATAGAAATATGAAATTTGTATTCATAAAATAATTTCAATCAAAACCAAACAATTTATTTTGTGTGTTGCGGAAAATATGCGGAAAATTTATTTGCTAAATAATTAAAATGAAACTTTCTCTAAATAAATGCAGAAATTATCTCAAAATATTAGATTATTTAATAGAATTTTATATATTACTATAAAACAAATCCACTTCGATAGTCATCATTAGATTTTGCCATTGTATTAAAACTTTAAATGATGATTGGTATATTTTTGCGATAATTGTTTTATTGCTACAAATCCATTAGTTTCTTCTTATGTATTTTATTATATTTGTATTTATCCACACAGAAAAAAAATTGTCCAGTACATAATAGGAAATAGCCAATAAATGGTATTTAAACTTCAATGTAATCTCAGCCGATTTCACTAACATTTATGAATGTTTATTACTATTTATAAACTGATTTAAATTGAAATATAAAAAAAATCATTATTATTATTATTTATGGAACACTTCTTACGATTTCTTTTATTATTTGCAGAAAAGCTTTGAAAGCTTTATGCGATAGTTATGCGATTTTTTTTTTTTGATATTTAAGAATAGTTATTAACGATATTACAATATTTCTTTATATTGTAGGAAAATATTTCTAATAGATAGAAATACTTTCTTAAAATAATCGTTACATTAAATTATTTTTTGTGCTCTATATGAATTATTTCATAACGATACCAATTTATTTTTGAATAATATGAATATTTTTATAATAGTTAGGAAAACGTCGTAACATTTAAATATATTTTTACTAATTATGATTAATTTCATATAAAGAGTATAAATACTTGCTATAATAAATAAGAAAAGTTTTTTTTATTAACAATGAAGTCCACCTTTATAAAGTTGCTTCTGGCTCATTAATTCACATTTGTATTATTTCAAACGTTTCCCATTTTTATATTATTAAAACAACATTTGGGCTTCAGAATAGCAAATCAGAAATAAGCTTTTTTAGATTTAAAAAAATGTTCTTAAATAATAATTAACTATTCATATTTATTCATTGATTATTTAAAGTTTTTAAGTTTTAAGATACAAACATTAAGAATTCTTTCAATAATAATTACTAAATGTTTCTATATAGTATAGTAACTTCCATATTCCTAGTATTTATGAAAATATTTAATAAAAGTTCATAAATAGTAAGGAAGTTCAATGCATAGTAAAAAAAAAATTGTCCCTAAGCGGTATAAAGAAATGGTTTTTAATAATTACGATCAAAATTTTTTCTGTGCATCAAAAACGCTCCATAATTATACTACCTATGAACTGTTATTGTTTTACCATTATTACACGAATATTGCACCACACAAATGCCCAAGATACAATTGCCTAATCAATAGATCTAGATATTAGAATTTCATAGCACATTTTAATCACTATCGTTTTGCTTCCGGTATAAATAAATTCATATTTTTTAAACAAATGTAGACATTCGTATGGATTAAGCTTATAAATATGGGTTGCTTTTGAAGTTGTCACATCGATTGCATTTTCGATAGATTGTTATTTTTTAAACTGTTATTACTTTTAAGTTCTTTTAAATAACAGTTACGAAGTCAGTCAGCATTCTCATTTTAATTTTACATTTCGATCAATCAAGGTTTTATTTTAAAAATTTTTCAATCATTTTTTATGTTATATAATCATAAATTGTAAGCGATATGTTTTAATATTTTGTTTATAGCACCACATTAAAAATTTATTATATACAACAAATGATAAACTCTGTTGTTCTCGATGTGGGCAAATATTTCTAAAATTTTATAGATCATTTATCTTTTATATATGGGCCTTTTAATTCACTTAAAACTGACTATATCTTATAAACCGTATATAATCAATGAAAATATATGAAATTTTCACAGCACATCTTCGTTCGTTATTTCTCTGTAACTTTTCAATCAATTTAATATAATATATTTTATATTGATCTAATAATCCCCTGGTCATACAAAATCAATTTTGTTTAAAGTAAAAAGTACATATTGAAATTTACTAAACTTCGTGTTAAATAAAATGACTATGAAGAATTAAGACCATTATATTGTAATTTAATATTGTACACATGCAACAAGTTTTTCAATGTGGAAAATTAAATTCATATAATATATGTAAAATGATTAATTAATATTCCATATTGTTATACTAATCGTTCCGATAATTATATACACATGTAAAATGTATATATATATATATGCTGTATAAACTGTACTGTGTGTTACATGTCACTGAACTATTTTAAAATTTAACATTTATTTATTTATATCCATATGTAATTAGAAAATAATTTAATAATAATAATAATAATTAAAAATTAATTATACATATATACTTTTCTTATGTTATTCTATACTCTTGTGCATATTATACGCTTAAAGTAATAATATAAATTTACAATACAATATATATAGAAAGATACATTAGTAATTACAAATTGTAATTTTATATTCATGATCATTCAACAAATTTATACAATAATGTACTGTACACATAAAAACATATGCACAAAATTGATATTTAAACAATTATTGAAAATGGTAACATATGTTACATTTTTAAATATCATATACAATAAATTTTAACTAACATAAAATGTGAAGTAAATCATAACATTATAAAAAAATTGAAAAATAAATATATCTGCAATTTAATTAGATATAATAATTTGAAAAATTAATAAGAGTATACCAAATGTCGAGTACGAGACCAAATCTTTATTCAAACATAGATGTGATAATAAGTTCATATATACAAAAAATGTATTATACATGGCTTCCAAAGATGAAACATATTTTTGTATTATATTCTTCAGCAGTAAAATATTAACACAAATAAAAAGACAGATAACGTTTAATAAAAAGTGTGACGAAAGTATTTAATTTGGTATTTAACAAAATATTATATGTTTTGATCACATTTAAATCAGCGCAGAGGTAAATTGGGCAAGAAGAAATACTGACTTTTTGATTTAATATATATATGTGTGTGTGTGTGTGTGTGTGGTCCTTATTTAACAGCAAAGCATATAACATATAATAATAATAATATATAACGTAGTATTTATAATAATAAGATATATAAAAATATATACGAATGAAAAGTGGTAAATTTTTATTATATTACCATCATTAAAATCATCACATATTCATTATAATTTATTTTAAATTATAAGACTATAAAACTTGGTTTTTTCTCTTATAGAGAGAAATTTAATTTGTATTTTTTTTTTCCATTGCATACACATATATATAATTATATTTTATATATATATGAACATTTTATTAAATTAATAAATATTTTAATAAATAATACAAGCAGCAAAGTGTTGAATGGAAATTTTCTTTTTTTTTTTTTTGTTTAACTTTTAAGAAATTTATATATATAAAAAAAAAAAAATATAAATAAATATGTAAATAATAAAAATATAATATAGAAATGAAATTTGCTAAAATGCTACACACCACGAGAAAATACCCTAGTAACAATTTGTCTGTACTTTGAAAAATGAGGAAAATTTCTGTGGAAAAAATTCTCACATATTTTCAATGGAAAAAATATATTTGAATTTGTCCAAAGAATGTCCATAGAATTTCCCCGCTATATAATAGTAGTTTATTTAGGTCAATTGAAATCTTTGGTTTGTCAGGTTAATATTTACAACATATATCCACGGTATTGAATTCAAAATTTATTTCACCAATTATCCCAGACATTGGGTTCAAATTTTGTATATTTCGCTTATCTAATAGATATAATCCTCACTCTTCGTAATTTATTTTCATAATTTTTAAAACAACTCAGCAACTCAAATCGATATATTTACGAGGGATTTTGTAAGAATTTTCATGGATTTTATCCGCACGGTTTTTTTTCTTGTTCTTACTTATCTGTCAAATTTCTACAAAATTATACTATAAATTTATTACTTTAATGATACAATTAAATTATTTTTTACATAAGAAATATCAAAATTTATATTTATTTATTACGTATTTATTACATTAAATTTTGTTTCGGCAAGTTTCAACCTGTTATAACTAAATGTTTGTACAAATCGCATGACGTATTTTTGTCAAAATCCTTGGAACTACTAACAATAAATATGAATATAAATTCTATGGATATTCTGTTGAATAATGGCAACGAGAATAATTCTAAGAAGAAATGGTAGAAATTATCATCAGAAATATACGGATAATTCAAGGACATTTTTTATAAAAATCAATGGACAAGGTTGCACTGATCATATAAAATTCCAGCAGACATCCGTAAGAAATCCATAGATAATATCCTCGGATTGAAACTATACGGACTACTACATATAATGCGGAAATTTTGCGGCGCAGAAACTACGGACAGTGTTACTAGGGTACATATAATTTGATAATTTTCAATCAACTAAATAATTGTGTATACTAACAATAAGTGGTTATTTAGTATCCTTCGGGCTTAATATTTATACAACATATACACGATTTAATTCTCAATTTTAATTTACTTTATAACTTTATATTAAATTCAATGCAATTATATTGTATATATTTTTGTAATTTACGAAAATCAAGTGTTAAATGATAATAAAAATTATGGCATTTAATTTATTGTATTGCAGGTGAAATTATATATTTATATGGACAATTTATTTTCGCCTATACAATAACAATAACAGTTTTAAACATTGATTTTCAAGGACATCAATTTTTAAATCCAAATGTTTTGTATATGTATATTTTTATAGTTTAGAGTAATTTTTTGAATTTTTTTTCAACGTTTATAATTGTACATTTTTTTATTATATACAATATTATTAAGCATTATGTGCATAATTCAGTTGAGATAATTCACATCGATAAACATATGATATACAATGGGGTCTCTTTGAACAGGAAGTAATTTTGTGTTTTTACATCGTATATGCGGTAATTATATAATATTTTAATAAAGTGCATGAAAAATTTAAATATTAAAATATTTTTGAAAATTACAAAAAAATGATGCAGATAATTTTAATAAAATAAATTACATTATTATTATTATATATTTTTTTTTTAAAATTTACACTCAAAATTAGACTATAAGAGTAAAAAAAAAATTTTTTTATATATACGCGAATATATAATTTATTATTATGAAGGAACCGCGATATATAATAAATCATATCTATATGTCAATGTATATATAATGATATAATACAACCGTGCATTTCATATATGGCAGGAAAATACTTTATGTATATATACAATATATTATTTATAAGCAAAGCATAACTATACCATATATATAAAAAAAAAAAATATTTAATTGAAAATAATTTTGATGATGTGGAAAAATAATTTTTATATTATATCCATTAAATATAAATTTGCCTTCAAACCATTATGTGATGATAATAATAATAATAATAATATATTCATAATATATATAATAACAATATAATAATAATAATAATTATTATTAACACACATAAAATTATTAACTTTATAATATTTTACAGTTATGTACGATGTATTTTAATATACAAATAAGGATTGTATACGATCGCACATATTTCTAAATCATTCAATTCACATATATGGAAACAGAAAAATATATGGTATATTTTGTAATGCTATTTTATATATATAAAAACCATTAAATATATAAGAGTTTTGAAATTAATTTAATAAATATACGATAATAATAATAATACCATGACGCAAATAATTCTAATGTGTCTCTTATCCTTAAACCTAGTTCAATTCCTTGATAAACTCTATACAATATACGTTTGTATGAAATTTTCCAATAATCCTATATTTATTTAATAAATTATATAATCGGATTATTTAATATTTCTACCTGATGGAAATTATTCAGTTTACTGGATACTGGATATGATCTTTATTAAAGCTATTTGGGTGCGGGGAGGTTTCTCGCCAGATTGGATTGTTGTGGATATCTGCAAGGTTTCTTCTAATACTAATTAAATTATATTTGAGGAGAAAACTTCATAGGAAATACCTTGAAATTAAAATTTTTCTTATTCATAAAATTATCAAGTAAATAAAAATAAATAGTATTAAAATTGAACTTTCAAATTATATGGTAATTAATTTAGTTAATATAAAATTAATTAAACTAATAATAATACTCAACTGAATTAAGCGAATAAATTTGTTCGTTTATGAAATCTGCGGCAATGATAATCTTCGAAAATATTCAAAGATTATAATATAATGTCGACACGATGCAACACATTTTAATGTGCGGGCTATTTTATCAATTTAAGATTATAATTGCTGCAAATTTTTATTTATACTCACATACAGGAGTAATTTATAGATACTTTTGAAACTACAATGTTAATTAAAGTTAGATAACCACAAAGTCTGATTGGTTATTCTCAGTTAAAAAAAAATATTTAAAATTTAGTTTAACTTTTTTTCAATTTTAAAGAGAACAAAAGCAATGCCAAATATATTTTAAAAAATTAATTATTTGCAAGTGTAACTATTGAAAAAAAAAAATTTCATACTTATTATTATTAAATACACAATATGGAACAAAACAAAATGTTGTACTGTATATTCCACCGAATAAAATTGAATTAACAATAAGTTAAAATTCATAAATTTTTCATTTTTAATTAAAAATTTTATATAAAAGATGAAAAAAAAAAAAACATCAAAAAATAATAACAATTAAATAAAGATCTACATAATAAGAAACAATAAAAAGTAGAGCTACAAAAATTTCACATGTAGTGGCTTGTTTATTTTCGTGATTATCATTAAGATTATATTATATATACTAAAAATTATTATAATTATAATCATCTCTAATATACAATATCTATATATTCATTTGTGTTACTATATGCGTGTGCTTCATCATTTCATCTTCTTAAAGATATATTACTTTCAATTTGTTAATGTAAACATATAAATACTGTTATAATAAACAACATGATTTTGTGATCATATATGATCGTATATATAATAATAATGAGCTTTACTTACACACACACACACACACACACACACTGTCCACATATAAAGATATTAATATATTTATTATATGAAAATATACTTCTTCTAATCTATTTCAAATTATACAAAATATAATTAAATTGGAATTAGATTAACAAAGAAAATATACAGTTTTAAAAATTAACAAACTGTCTTATTTATTTATATTTATTTATAGCTAATTTACGTGTAATATTTTTTTACGTTAAAGATAAAACGTATATTATGTAACTTTCTTTAGGTGTTATTTTTTAAAAATAATAATAATAATAATAATAATATAGTTAATAAAATAATTTTCTAACTTTATTATAATAATTCATATGTATCACTCATAACCTCTATCTATTTATTATATAAATATAAAATTAAGCTATATACCGAATAATTGATCAATAATAGTAATAAATAATAATAATAATAATAAATAATAATAATAATAATAATAATAATAATAATAATAATTTCGTGATCATCTTTAAGAAATAATAATAATAATAATAATATATAATAAATTCTTCTTTTTAATAATAATAATAATAATAATAGTTTAACAATATTTATAAAGTCAAAATACACGATTGGCGTGATAAGAAATATTCGATAATTGAAAATAGTCATAAATTTAAAATTTTTCATATCAGATTTATTCGATGAGAATATGGTCAAATGTATATACAAACTTATGTGTACGGTATCTATATATATATATATATATACTGAGGAAGGCGGACGACTCAGAATAAATGGGTGTACTTTACTGTACAATTGATTTGATTATAAATGGTTTGTATGTCTTTTATAAAATATAGATTTATTATACAGATTATACGCAATAAGAATATGTTGTATGGTATATATGAATGTTCACTTATAAATAATATTATATATAAAATTTATATATATATTTTGCTATATATATATATATTGTATAGTTAAGTTATATTAGGATGATTCTATCTACACGCAATGTACAATTGTATTATATATGTAATATAATGAAGGAGGATAAACAATTTAACATTGTATTATAATACATATAATGATCATTTAAAAATGATATCAATTTAGTTGTTTCCACTCGTGAGTAAAAAAAATATGTATTATATAAAAATATTATTTAGATACGATTTATGTCTTATATTATGTATAGCGTATATTCCTACATATATATATATATATTTATTAGAAGCTGTATATATATTAGTCTATATATTACATGATTGATAATCTAATGATATAATGTAATATATTACATTGTGATATATGAAATAAATTATTAGTTATTGAAAACGCATGTGTATTTTTTTTTTTTTTACCAAACGTGACTGTATATATAAAGTTTAAATGATAAATTTTTAATTATATGAAATTAATTACTAGATCTTAATATTAACCCCTTCCCACATCCTCTTTTACAAATCTAAAACAATTTTAATCTTCAAATTATTCATATTGAAATAATAATTTAGGGTGGGTAGTTTACAATTTGAAAATTTGAAGAAAAAAAATGTATTCCTATCTAGATTATGAACACAACAAAATTCTTCTTTTTGATCTAAGATGATAAACCCACCCCCCAACGCTACATTCACATAATAAAAAAATTAAGCTTGTCAATGTTATCTTTGTTTTAATAAAAAAATTAAAAAATTAAAAAAATTACTTATAATTAAATTATAATATTATTGTATCGAAATAACAAAAGAGTTGAGCGACGAACCCATTTACTCTAATTTCAATATAATAATAAATTGAGTTCGTCGCTTAAATCTTTTGTTTTTACTATTGAATAAAATCAAAAATTATTATTTAAAAATTATAACCAATTTAATTGCCATACTTTTACCCTAAAATTCGTACAATAAATTAGGTTCGTCGCTTAAATCTTTTGTTTTTACTATTGAATAAAATTAAAAATTATAACCAATTTAATTTCGATACGTTTACCCTAAAATTCGTACAATAAATTAGGTTCGTCGCTTAAATCTTTTGTTTAATTTACATCAGAAATAATGTTTTTATTTTAATACTAAAATTTTGAGTTATCACTTTTTTGTTTATGGTTAATAATTGATATCTTTAAAAAAAAAAAAAAAAGTGTTGCAGATGTTACACATGAACATTAACAACATCTGTACACACACCATTATGTCACCTAAATAAATATAATGAAATTAAGGAAACTATTATATTTTTCATAAATTGCAAACCAATGTTGGTGAAATGTTATATACTCCCATGTCACACAATGAATATTTGGTAGATGACATAAACTAAAGTTGAAGTAACATGACCGCATGATAATGATAATAATTATGAGATATACACACATAAACTTAAACCGATATACAATAAATAGAAAAGGAAAAGCAAAAATACATAATGTGTTCGACACATATTGATTTAAAATTAATTTTTTTGCCATTAAATAATAAATCCGTTTCGTTATATATGAAAAAAAAACACAAAAATTATAATAAAATAAAAGCGTCTCCGCCAAAGTCTTAATATTATAATTTAAAATTTATTAACATTTAAAAGCTATCATATATTTTTAATGGATTAATAAATTATCAAATTAATTTAAATAGATTTTTTTTTTTTTTTTTTCAAATTTTGCTATATACATTCTTAAAATAAAAAAATAATAAACATATTGAAATCAATCAAATGGCGCCAATGTTATAAAATTATTTTAATTAAATTTATTTGTTAAAATGTTCAAAAATTCATTTGAAAATTAAATCAAAAATTTGAAGAAAAAAAAAAAATAAAAAACTATAACAACTTTCGTATAAAAATTATGAAAAAAATAATAATAATAATAATAATAATAAATTAAATAAACATAACATCTGTGCCTTTTCATTTCTTTATATATAATATACTCGCATATGTGTAAAAGTAATATTATATATATATACACGTAGTTTTATACATCCAATTCAATTCACATATAATTAAAAATCAATAAGCATCTATCAACAATTTGTATATTTTTATGTATACACATTACATTTTCATATAATACATAATAAAAATATACGTATACGAGCGAACGACCTGCGTGTATATGGTATATATGTTAGGTAACGAGTAGATCGCATTAAAGTACAGGTATAATTAATGGGATCACTATGTAACACAGAAATAATAATAATAATAATATCAAAAAGAACAACAACAAATCACGTTCATATGCCGCTAAAGAATAATTTGATGTCATTTAAATATAGTCTCGTATGTATTTAGAAATAATATTTGAAAAAAAAATAAATATGTATATAAAGAAATATTAATGGGTTGGAAATAAAAACCGGCAGCAGTTTATTTTATTTACATATATATGGTTTTTTTTTCTATTTATATTTATATCCATAATGTAATTTCCAATTTCCGAAGATAATTAGTTATCATAAAATACAGAAAAAGAAAATAATATAAATAAAATTATGGCTAATAGCCCTCGCTAATATAGCCGCCGCAGTGATTTGAAAAGTATGCGACATTCTAATATGTTATAATAAAAAAAAAACGAATATATAATTTTCTGTTGATTTCATTTTTTTTTGATAAATATTTTCATTAGTACAGATGTGTTATTCATACAATTCTGTGAAATAATACCAACTATCGTCATATCCTTTCCTCGAAATATATAGGATAAATTTCCTTTTATTATTTTGACATTAATTATGGTAACAATTATTGGTATAGCAAAAATTGTTATAACGATCGTGGCGTTCTTTATGTCGTTTATACAATTTGAAAATTGATAAAAAAAACTTCCTGAAATCTATACACGACGTAATGTTCTTATCAATTAATACGTAATAATTGTAGAATTTAAGAAAGTGTAGTTTTTATTATATTTAGTAAATATTATATAGCGCTAATATATAAAATTAATCACGTTACCATTTATTAATTTTTCACTCTATATAGTAATGCCAATACGATGGTTTGCATGTAAAATAGATAAAAAAAAACAGAGAGTAATCAAAAAAATAAAGAAAGTCAAATAATCCGGAATTGTCTATACATAAAATATACATATATAAAATCGTTGTCAATTTCAGGTGATATCATCGTTTTTGCTTTATTAGATCCTATAAATTTCGTCTAAAACTTAACAAAACTTAATTTAAAAAAATAACAAATTTTATACAAACAAGGCATAAATTATCCATATATAATATTTTAGTTAAATTTTTCGTAGATAAACTCGCAATGTTCCATAAAAACATTTTGTATTTTACAGATGTAAAATTATTATTTGTAACAATTTGTTACAAACGATGTCAATATATATTTTTTAAAAATTATTTATTAAAAGACAGGCGATTTGATAATATTCCACAATGGCAACGCTTACAATGTATCTTTTTTTAATATATTATTTCAATTAATCAGCTAGTAACAATTTGTCCGTACTTTGAAAAATGAGGAAAATTTCGGTGGAAAAAGTCTAGATATTTTTCATGGAAAAGATATATTTTAATTTGTCCAAAGAATGTCCATAGATTTTCCGCTCAACATAATAATTAATAATTTTATTTAGATAAATTGAAATCTTTGGATTGCCAGGGTAATATTTCCAACATATATCCGCGCCGTATTGTATTCATTATTTATTTCACCAATTATCCAAGACAGTGGTTCAAATTTTATATATTTCGTTTATCTAGACACTCTTTTTAATTTATTTTCATAATTTTTAAAACAACCAGCAACTCAAATCTATATATATTTCCACGGAATTTTGTAAGACTTTTCATGGATTTTATTCGCGCGGTTTTTGTTATTTTTGTTATTACAAAAAAAAAATGCACAATCGATGAATTTTTGCCAACGTTCGGGCAACATATTCATTCCGCGCTCATAGAACTTCTGGTCTATCGGTAAAAAACTACAATTTGGCATCATCGTCATAAGAAAATTTATTCTTCTAAAACGGACAATTCACGGGTATTACTTGCCAAAATACATGGACGATCCAAAGATATTTTTGTCTAAATCCGTAGTGATCTGCTCACAAAAAATATGAATATAAATTCTATGGATATTCTGTGGAATAATAGCAACGAGAAATACTTCTAAGGAAAATCCGTACAAATTATCATCAGAAATATACGGATAATCCAAGGACATTTTTTATAAAAATCCATGGACAGGGTTGCATCCATCAATTTTCCAGCAGACATCCTTAAGAAATCCATAGATATTTCCTCGGATTGAAACTACAGACTACTACATCTGATGCTGAAATTTCGCGGACAAACTACGAACAGTGTTACTAGGGTTATACACATGTCTTATTAACTATAATTAATATTAATAAAGTACAAAATATAGCACAAAAAAATAACTAATTATTATTGGTAGCTATATCTATGAAAAAGCATATACTACAAAATTTTTGCATATATTATAGGGATTGTTGACGAAATTTGCATAAGAATATTTCAAAATTTTCATACCGCATATTTTTATCAGAAAATAAAATAATAAATTTGATGAACGTTATTCAAAGATTAAAAAAATTTCCGTATGCACTAATACACAACAATTACACAGCTAATCACGCACACACATATAACAATAAGGTGTAATTTACCAACTTGAATGTACAGATAGAACGTTTGGTATCGACTAGTTTTGATTATAAAATTTAGTATTAATAATTTTGATATAATCATATGGAATACATTTCTTTTCCAATTATTTAATATTATCTCAATAATAAATAAAATTTGTTAACATTCATTTAGTGATTATTATTGCCATTATTGCACAAATTATATAATAATAATAAAACAGAAAATAAACTATATAATTTAAGTGTATCGATAAATTTAATTTAAAAGATGGGAACACACACACACACGCATATATTAATTTGTTTTTTAACATTATGTTTAAAATGAATTTGGTAGATTTTGTTCAAAAAAAAACCTTAAATAACATGTTTTTTTTTCTTTATTGTAATTTATATTATTCCTCTGTTTATTCCATCGCAATAATAATAATAATAATAATAATAATAATACAAAGATTATGATAATTTAATTATGTTTTTTTAATTTTTTTTTTTTTTGCCTAAAGAAGACCCGTGAGAATTCCGATTACAATCTTATATATGGTATATATACCGATATAAGTATATATGAATTTGAATAAATTAATAATATACATATAAAAATACACATATATGCGTTATTATAACATTTCAATTAATCAATATAACCATGAGAACACGATCGCTTTACTTTTAAATAATTTTTATAGATCAAATATAAAAGATATCGCGATGTATACAATAAAAAAATATATATATATTGTAATTAAAAATTAGTAAATTAATAGTGGATAGATATTATACTTAAAAAAAAAAGTGTTGTTTTTTCGCATAGCAATATAGTTTATAGTTATAGCGGCGGTGAAATTATTAATTCATAAATTATTTAATTAATAATTAAAATGATTTTCTATATATATATATATAGACAATATACAGATCGATCGATCGATGTGAAAATATTATATATAAGTCGAACAAAACAGATAAATAGTATAATAAATTATATAATCGATTTTATAATATCCATATATTTATTTATATATAGATTTTGGATATTCTTTATTTAAAAAATAGTGTGAGACTTAAAAAATTATTAAGAATGTTTTTTGTGCAAAATGTCTCTCGTTTTCTTTCATTTTAAACTATTAAAAAACAGATATATAAATATAAATTTTTTAATGGATCGAATAATTAAAATTAAAATGTATATATTTAAGAAAAAAAAATAAAAAATAAAAATAGATTTTATAATTAATAAAATATAATATATTCAAGTGTAATGTTTTTCAAACAATTTAACTTAATGCAGATAATATATGGAATATATATGGAAAAAACGATAAAGTAGTAAAAATTAAATTTTATAATTGAAAAATTAAATTACCGCTTTTTTTCAGTTTCTTTTACGACAAATTAAAAACTATATAAAATACATTAAATTACAATATATAGTTACAATAGGAATGAAAAAAAGTTAAATACATTATTGATGATGCCTAATGTAATGTACACGCACATAACAATAATTATATATGTAACACTTAAACTAAACATTTTATTCATTAAACAATATAAGTATATATAAATATAAAACGCAGATGTCTCTTTGTATATCGTTATAAATGCTTAATGCAAAATGATTGTCGACGCAATGAATTTTTTAATATCCACTATTATTTTATACCAATACATTTTTATTTTAGTTACATTTTTATATATAATGTTAAACAATTGATGTCCGCTACCGCACAGAGATTGTTCATATACCATTGTAATATATATATACCGTGTGGTTATTTGTTAAAAGATTTACATATATATATATATAATGGTATATAATTAAACCGATATCCATTTGAATGAGGTGTTTGTAAGTTGTATTATATTGTTATTTTTTTGTAATTTAAAAATTACCACAACAATATCAATAAACATTATATTATTTACATGTTATACTTAGATAAATATATGTAAAAGTATTGCATATATATATAATTAGAGTTAATTTTATAATATTATAAAATGGAAATCGTAATAATAATAGAATCACAATAATGTAATATATATAAGCAAGAAATGTCTATAAAAAATAAAAAATAAATAAATATAATATTGTTCTATTTGAGTGCATTTTCCATTAGCTATATATGAAAGAATATAATATCATGTCGTTTAAAGATGAGGACACGAATCACCTTTTAAAATAATTATGTTAATATATACCCACAATTGTATTGTATATACCAAACATATATAATAATACACTTATATGAATATTACATTATATGTTCCGGTTTATGGTCGGTTGATTTGTGATGCATTTTAGGTTGATTATAAGGTGGTAAAAATCATGACCTATGATTAATTTTATATCAAATACCATACCATACAATAAATTTATATAAAATGCAGATGCACCAAACATATGTTATATGTTATTTGGTATTTATTTTCTCATTTCTTTTATATAATTATATTACAAAATTATAAATTATATTAACCCCAAAATAAAATATGTGTAAAAAAAAATGAACTAAATCAAAATTAATATTTTAATAATTTTGTTAATGCAAAAAAAAAAAAATTCGAATATAGCAATAAATTAAGATTAAAAAAGATAACAATTAACAATATATATGCCGCTACGAGTATATATTGTATATCAGAAGGTGGCAAATTAATTATCACGAAAAAAAAAACTTTAAGATCAAAAACATAATCCGTAAGAATCCGTTAAAATATGAGAATTTTAATTAAGTTCATGTATTTTTAAAAAATTGTATAATATATACAATTTATAGTAAAGATTTGTTATTGTATATAAAGTACAAGCGGTGCGGCAATAACTTAAAAAGAATGGTTGATGATTTGTAGTTCCAGTGAATTTTTATTCAATTTTTTATTTTTATATCTATAGAGAACTCCATTATTTATATTTAAAATAATTTAAATATTGCAGATTTTTTATTTTTTTTTTAGACTTATTAAGAAATGAATCAAACTTAATTTTAAAATGTCAAATGTTTTTATTATAATATTGCACAATCAATAAATTTGCGTTAATTTTTCCATTATATGTAACATATACGTTTAACCTGCTAGGTGTTTGTGTGTACTGTGTTCTGTATGATTTCAATATAATTTAAAGTTTTAATTAAAAAATTAATTTGATCTTATAAAATAAATATCAACGAAACGATTCTTTTGTAACACCTAATCCATCACCGCCATCGCCATATAACCTGAACACATTCGCATTAGAATAATTAAAATACAATTTATTCGATTAGTCTTAAATTATAAAGTGTAAATTTCTCTGCATACTGGAGTATTTAAAAAAAAAATTGATCAATTTGTCTGCAATTATCGAAAGAATTGGAATGGAATATGGAATTATAATATTTATGATATGAATGACTAGAGGTCTATATGATGTGTGTGTGTGCAGACATTGTTAATCTATGAGTAGCGCCTCCAACAACATATTTTCAAAAATATCCTTCTTCTTAATTTCTAAAAAAAGTCAGTATTAAAATAAATACATTATTTTTCATGTAAATAAAACAAAAGATTTAAGCGACGAATCTAATTTATTGTACGAATTTTTAGGATAAAAGTATAGAAATTAAATCTGTTATTATTTTTAAATAATAATTTTTAATTTTATTCAATAGTTAAAAACAAAAGATTTAAGCGACGAACCTAATTTTTATTATATTCAATTTAAGATAAAATTACGTCAATTACATTTGCGTTGTAATTTGTAAATACAAATTTTTAATTTTATTCAATAGTAAAAACAAAAGATTTAAGCGACGAACCTAATTTTTATTATATGCAAGTTAAGATAAAAGAGCGTCAGTTAATGCTGCGTTGTTATTTGTAAATACAAATTTTTAATTTTATTCAATAGTAAAAACAAAAGATTTAAGCGACGAACCTAATTTTTATTATATACATTTTAAGATAAAATTGCGTCAATTACATTTGCGTAGTTATTTGTAAATACAAATTTTTAATTTTAATACAATATTAAAAACAAAAGATTTAAGCGACGAACCTAATTTTTATAATATGTATTTTTAGGTAAAAGTACGCCAATTAGAATTTGGGTTGTTATTTATAAATACAAATTTTTAATTTTAATTCATATATTAAAAACAAAAGATTTAAGCGACAAACCAAATTTTTATTATATACATTTTAAGGTAAAAGTGCATCAAAAAGATTTAAGTGACGAACTAAATTTATTTATATACATTTTGCGTATGGGTTATCAAGTCAAGTAAACTTAAATTACATTTTTGATCTTGATTATTTTGTTTGAAATGGTAACGTTATATACGTTAAGGTAATGTTACGATAAAAAAGATAAACTTTAAGCACTACACTTTAATTCAATTAATTTTACATTGTCAATGAATGAACATTATTTTATACAACGATAATATTATAATTGGTCATAAATAAGAAATACTAATGACGTTAAATGGGTGCACGAGTAAATCAAATTTATATAATTAGTTTTAAAAGTGCACGCAAATTTTTTTTAGTTATATCTTTTTAAAAAATTTTACAATTATTTATTTATTAAATGGAATAGAGGAGGATAATATTTTTTTTACGAATACACGAATAATATAATAATAATTTTTTTTTCAAAATACATAAATCATTCGAAATTTTACATGTAATACATTATATATATTATAATAAAATGTTATAAATTTAACCCTTTTATAGAATTCTATTTTTATTTATATATAAATTTTAAACCATAAACATTCACCAAAATTTTATTATATATAATCAAATTTCATTCGCACACAACTGATAATTGCTGTACTACTATAATCGAATTACAGTAACATTGCAGTGTATATTTAGTAATTATGTATAATAATCCAAAAAATACATAATAAATGATTGATGATCGTTTGTTCGACTGTCAATATGAGTCTATATATATATATATTTATATATACCGAATTAGGGTTAATAATAAAGCGTGTTCTTTGACCGTACCTATACATACAATACAATACAATATATATATATATATATTTATAGAAAATAAAAAATTATAATAATAATACTAATAAAAAATAATACACAATCATTTGTATACAAACTCATGCAAAATACTATTTAACGATAGTTAAATGAATATTATATAAATTTATATATATATATTTTTTTAAATTGTATATCTTTATATTTAACTATATATACTCTACAATTTAATTATTAATTTTCCATTTATATCACGTTACATATATGTTTCTATATAAAAATGTATATAAATAAATTATAATAACATATAATTTACTTTAATATAACATCGATTTTAAATGAATATTATCTTTACAAATTTATGTACAATAAATATATATAAGAGTACATACATATATAGAGTGGTATTATTCATATATACATAACTACAATATATATATAAGCAAATGCAATGTATATAACTATAAAAGGTAAATGGTTATATACCAATATATAGTTTTTTTGTTATAAGAACATAGATTTACAAAATGATAGTGTTAAAAGATATTAATTTATTATTCAATTATTGAATAAACTCTATATATATATATATTATATATTAAATATATAGGTATGTGTGTGTGTGTATATAGAAGATATTTTTTAGTATATATATAGAGTTATTGCATATTTATATAGATGTATTATTTCAATAATATGCATTAATGGATGTGAATTGCACATTGGTTTATTAACTATATATATATATATATAAAATTGTAACTAAACCAAAAGATGTTTTATTATTATTACTATTATTATTATTATTATTATTATTATTATTACTATTATTACTATTATTATTATTATTAGAAATAGCAAATAATCATCAAGGTAGACGTATATATTATACTATTCATTTCATACATAAATATTTAGTCGTCGTTTTTGTAAATACATGTTAAATAAAAAAAAATTAAAGTTATTGAAAGACGACGAACTGTCACATATGAAATATAAAGAAAATGACTAAAGTTATACAATGTAATAAAAATATAATAATAAAATTTAGATTTTATAAAGTGTGAGAAATAATATATGAAAAAGTGTAACATGTTTTTTTTATATATTCCATATATTTAAATTTACAATGTACATAACATTAAAAATGTTATATTTTATATATGTATTAATATATGTTTATTCAGAACATTTTTTTATTATAATAATTTATTTATGTATAACACAAGTGATGACCATCGCGTACCAATTATATTGTATATATTCTATTTATATAATCATCATCATTATCATTAAAATTATACAAATGCTATATGTAATTATAATAGACATTTCATGTTTATCGACTTTTAACAATTTTAATACATTTCCTTTTTCCTATATGCTCATATTTGTACAGAATACACTAATATATAATATATATATATTGTACAATATAAAACTTGCATTAAATATACGACGTACATTAATTTCATTTCATTTTACAATTATTTAAATTATATTATTTGATTTTAATTTAATAATAATAATAATAATAATAATAATAATAATAATTTGTTCATATATGCGATGATAGAGAAATCAATATATAGTATTATTTTCAGGATATATAATGAAGAAGAATAATTTTTGTAAATTATTAACAATGTAACATTTTCTTTTATTTTTATATATTATTAATTTTTTAATGTCAAGGATTTTTACTGTACATATTTATTGGTATTATTATTATTAAAATTATAAATATTATTAGAATTATTATAAGAGAATGTATACTGATTATTTGAGATTGTACACATTTGTATTGTATATATATATAATATAATCACGCATACATATATTATTACAATAAATCACATTAAATATTTTATTATATATATTTATATATTATATACATTGTATTGTGGATGATGTAAGTCACGTGTTCTGTACATATATGGAGAAATGAGGTAATTATATTCAATATTATAGTTATTATAAATTAAAATTAAATCAATTGCAATAAAATAAAATTATTGTTCATATATATATAAAAATAATTTATATGATATTAATTTTGTAAGTGTTGAGAATAAAAAAAATTTATGTATACAATAAAATACAGGAAAAAATTCACTCAATTATATATATTTATTACAAAGTTTATATAATTGTATAAAAATAGGTTTTGTTTAATAATAACATAATTAAATTACAAAATTAAAAGAAGGTCAATTTTATTATTTTATAAATGATTTATTATATACAGTACAAATATTGTATATAATATAATAAAAGTGATACACGATATAAGCGAATATTTCATTCAATTCAATATTATCAAAAGAGCCACAATTAATACAATGTAAAAATAAATACTATCAATTTATAGGGAATATTTTTTAATTAAATTTTCATATCAAAAATAATGTATTCAAACGGATTTGTTAAAAATATTGTGGGATATTTTTATTGTCAACGGTATAGTTTGGACGATATACAAATTTCACTGTATAATAATAAATTACTTTGGAATGGCGCAGAAAAAAGTATTTATTTACGTTGCGATATTTTTCTTTAAATCAAATATTTATTATTTGGTAAAAATCTGACGATGCCTATTGTGTGTACGTGTACGCATATACTGTACGATAGTGATATAATCTGTATACCTTGAAACATCCTAGTAACAATTTGTCCGTACATTGAAAAATGAGAAAAAATCCACATATTTTCCATGGAACTAATATATTGGAAAATGTTCATAGATTTTCCACTCAATATAATAGCATTTTATTTAGGTCAATTGAAATCTTTGGATTGTCAGGGTAATATGTCCAACATAAATGCTCGCGATATTGTATTCATAATTTATTTCACCAATTATTCAAGACACTTTTCATGGATTTTTGTTTCTTGTTTTTACAATATGTTAGCATTTTATCGGCCAAATTTCTACAAAATTATACTATGAATTTATTAATTTAATATTCCAATTAAATTATGTGTTACATAAGAAATATCATACTTTTTATTTATTTATTACATTTTTATTACATTAAATTTTGTTTCGACATGTTACAACCTGTTATAAGTAAAGAAGAAGTTGTCGCATGACGTCGTACTTGTTTTCAAAATCCGTGGATCTGCTGACGAAAAATGAGAATATAAATTCTATGGATATTCTGTGGAATAATACCAAATCAGCGAAAATATACGGATAATTCAAGGACATTTTTTATGAAAATCCAAGGACAGGGTTGCACTTATCATATAAATTTCCAGCGGACATCCGTAACAAATCCATGGATATTCCCACGAATTGAAATAACTGACTAGTACATATAATGCGGAAATTTTACTTATAAACTACGGACAGTGTTACTAGGGCATTATCAATTATTCAAGTCGTAGCATATTTATTTTATTCAGTTGATATGAAAATACACATATATTGGTACATTTGATGTGCTTGTTATACAATGATATATGTGTAATTAATTTAATTTCATTAGAATTGAGACTGTAAATATGGAAATTATTAAAATTTGTTTCTCTATTATGAACAACAGAACTACTATAAAAAAAAAAAAAGTGAAATAAAACGAGACAAATGTTAAAATTTTGACCCAATTGAAAACAATAACACTTATCGAATTTCAGTTTCACATAAATTTGTATGGATTGTTTACAATTATTTAATCAATATTATTGATGGTGGATTTGCAAAAGCAATAAATTTAATGTAACGATTTTAACAATTCGCGGAGGTGATACAAATTATTATATTTTACTTTAAGCAAAAAAATTCTAAGTTAAATTAATATTGGTTTGGAAAATTTCAAACGGAACATCTTCCATGAAAATATATCTACAAATTCTATACTAAAATTGTTTAAATCTCTCATTTAATATACAAAAAAAAAAAACCAAAAGTGAATATACTCATTTATGTTTCTATATTATAAATTTCTGAATTAATTATTTAGACACAAAATAAATTGAAATCTAAATTAAATTTTTTTCGTAAAAAATTATATGTTAAAATCGAAGTAGAAAAAAAAAAAAAAACCCATTGAAATTATAATATTTTATACAATCAAAATCGGAAAGCAAAAAAAAAACCATTTTATAATAACATATGAACAAAAAATTATAATCGCCAATTTCTTCTTATCCTGAAAACATTTAAATCTTTCTAAATAATAATAAAAAAACACTTTTTTTTTTCGTTATTATACAATTCTTTTTTTTTTTCTCTTTTTACCAATTAATTTGAAATTAAAATTAAAATATTTCCCATTATACTAAAGTATTTAATAATCAATTTTCGAAAACGATTACATATAATTTTTTTTGCTGTTGTCGTTCTTATACACAGAGTATCTGCTGAGCTGTGCGCGGCCCGGCGAACATATACATTGTGTCGTGTATTATTAAAATAATTTTATATTAAATATAAAACAACTGAAAAATAAGGCTAATTATAGTGTATTTAAAGAAATAATCAGAAAAAAAAAAAAAAGAAAAGAAAATTGGCAAACGAAAAAATAAAAATTATATTAAATTTTGTAGTACAAAAAAAAAAACCAAAAATGTCAAAATAATAATACAAAAACAATTATTTGTTTTCATAAATAATATTATGTATTTTTAAGTAACCGCCGGTTCGAACAAAATCCGTAAAAAAAAAAAAAAAAATACATACAGTATTTGAAATTGATTTTAAATTAAAGGTTACATTTTTTTGAACAAGCGCAATTACGCACACAGAACCGAAAACCGAACATGGGGTCTGAGGTAAATAAATTTCATTTAAAAAATTTTGATTACAGGTGTTAAATATCCAACAATTTAATAATAAGAAAAAATATAAATATATATAGTAATATTGGTATGGGTATTCACATCTTAAAAGTAAGATTATTTATATATATTTTTTACTTTTCACATAAATAATGTATGTGTGTGTGTGTGTGTGTGTATATACTGTAAGAATATTTTATACTGTGTTTAATATTTTGTATTTTTTTTAAATTGTCCTCTATAATATATGATATTATGTAATTTTAATGTTAAAAAATAATACTAAAAAAGCAATAATAATAATTATAATAATAATAATAATAATAATAATAATAATAATAATAATAATAATAATAACAATAACAAAAATGATATGCGAAATAAGCTTGCGGCTAAAATCATTTATGATATTTTATTGTACATACGTACTCGTACGTTAATATATATATAGAAGAATATAAATAATAAATGAGGGTATATTATAATATACAGTGATATGCATAAAAATATAGCACCTTCTGCAAATTAAAAAAATTTCACAAGTGAACCAGTGCACTTAACAATTAATCCAAAATCGCTGATATTTTATTTATATTGTATAAATAATAAAAATAATTAACTTGTAATACTATATACACCCATGATCATGGCCTGGCTTACAAAATAATCAGACCTTAACTCCGTTGATTTATATGGATAAGCGTCAAAACAGCTATATATATGAGATCTCGAACTTCATAAAAAGAGAGACGCCGCTTTGTGAAGTAACGAAATCAGCATTGCAATAAATTCCCATTTATGAATAAATGTATTATGATCTGGTTTACAAAATCATCAGACCTTAACCCACGTTGATTTATTTGGATAAGCGTTAAAACAGCTATATATATATGAGATCTCGAACTTCATAAAAAGAGAGACACCGCTTTGTGAAGTAACGAAATCAGCATTGAAATAAATTCATATTTATGAATAAATGTATTATGATCTGGTTTACAAAATAATCAGACCTTAACCCACGTTGATTTATATGGATAAGCGTCAAAACAGCTATATATATGAGATCTCGAACTTCATAAAAAGAGAGACGCCGCTTTGTGAAGTAACGAAATCAGCATTGCAATAAATTCCTATTTATGATTAGATGTATTATGATCTGGCTTACAAAATAATCAGACCTTAACTCCGTTGATTTTTATGGATAAGCGTTAAAACAGCTGTATATACAAGATCTCGAACTTCCAAAAAAAAGAGAGACATCACTTTGTAAAGTAACGAAATCAGCATTGCAATAAATTTCTAATTATGAATAAATGTATTATGATCTGGTTTACAAAATCATCAGACCTTAACCCACGTTGATTTATTTGGATAAGCGTTAAAACAGCTGTATATACAAGATCTCGAACTTCCTAAAAAGAGAGACGCCGCTTTGTGAATTAAAGAAATAAGCATTGCAATAAATTCCTATTTATGAATAAATGTATTATGATCTGGTTTACAAAATAATCAGACCTTAACTCCGTTGATTTATATAGATAAGCGTTAAAACAGCTGTATATACAAGATCTCGAACTTCAAAAAAAAAAAGAGAGACATCACTTTGTAAAGTAACGAAATCAGCATTGCAATAAATTCCTATTTATTCATATATAAATGTTTGGATCCTCTATAGACGAAGCATAGATGCCCAACCGTTTATAAACGTAATGATCTGGGAACAATATATTAAAATATTTTATCAATATATTGATTTGTGTTTTATGTGTAAAACATTAATGTTTTAATATGTTTTCGTTTAACGCACACATGACTGTATGCAAATTTATATAAACATAAAACCTATATAGTTATATTAATTTCTATAAATATACTAAATGTAGAATGTGTGAAATATATGTACAATATGCAGATAAAAAAAATATATTTATGTACTTAAAGTAGCAATGTAAATAAAATTTCTATATATATAAAAGACATTTGAAAATTTTACGAGATCATTATTGACATTTTAAAGTGTCTTTATTTTTTTATATTTTATATTGTATATGGTATATGTTTCTCCAACGAACACCTCATTTACAGATATTTTATATATGTGTATAGACATACTTATTTATTTTATACATAAACTTAAAGTTTTTAATATCATCATCAAGTGGATGTTATAGTTACTCCAGAAGTGGCGCATATATGACATCTATACAGTTTGCTGTAAATGTTTGCCACAAAAACAATGGTGCTGTATAACAAAATTAAATAGAAATATGGTTCGATGAAATTGAAAAGATAAAAAGATAATTCTTATAAAAGTGGATTTGCCACACAGAATCTACTGTTTTTGTTCGGCTTTAAACATATACTCCTTCTTCTTCTGTAAAAAATTATTATTTAGCTTCTTTATATATCGAATTGAAAAATGAAATCAGTTACCGCTACCGCTACATTGAACAAAATATATATTAGTATATACTATTTAAATACGACTATATTTGAAATGGATCATCCTGTATTTATAATAATATAATAAAAAGAATGAATTCTGTTTATTTTCGCAATAAATATTTCTATATTATTATTACATATATTGGTTTGGTATATATATATTGTAGTTTAATAAATTATCGGTCGGTCCATTAGTGGTGACTTTTTATTCGAATTTTATAATAATATACAACAAAATAAAAATGTATATATTATATGAACTGTGATGTGTTTTACACAAATATTACAAGTTATAAAATAATATAATGAATTTTTTCCTTTTTTTACTTTAGAAAGATACATTAAATCTTTTGTGTCTCTTGTTGGAATTGCTTTTAAATATAAGTGAGAATATAATTTTATTGACATAATATACCATTTATATATATATTATTATACAAACACATGCGTGATATAATATAAAATTTAAGATTAAAATTTTAAACTAAAATACACATAAAATTTTATGTAATGGTCAATAAATGTTATTTCTTGAAAATATAATAACTATAATAATAATAATAATAATAATAATAATAATAATAATATTAATAATATGTTAAAGTTAATATTTATTGTTGGCGAACAAAAAAAATGTTTTAGTTTAATTTTTATATTTGTGATAACTATATTTAAATTAAACGTTTGTGTGTGTGTGTGTGTGTGTGTGCTTTATTTTCATGACAGTTGCGATTAAATGAGCAACATAAAAATGTGCACATCATTTTACATTAAATAAATAAATAACTTCTTTAAGAATTCTTACTTTTATATATATTACAATTTTATATAAGTTCTTCATGGATTATATAGTGCGTAATTTTTTTTTAAAATCATAGTATACACCGCATTTATTAAGTGGTTTAGTGACTCAACGGTTAACTCGTACAATATCGTTTAATCAAACGGTTGAGGGTACAACAGTATGAATATAAAAATATGGTGTTTGATACAAATCTATGTGTGATTCACACAAAACAATAATTGAATTAATAAAACTCACACTGAAAATAAATTTGTACATAATTACCAATGAATAGCGTTTATAAGCCCAATTTTCATTGTTGTAATGTATAATTCATTAATATTTTACATTTTTAAAAATTATCTTAATGTACTTGTTCATGTTGAATTCGCAATCATTAATTAACTAATGCGCAGAATAATAAGTTATTAAACAGAACATGTTGAAAAAATGAATAATATTTATCAAAACAATTTTATACAATTCTTTAAACCAACGTAGTGATTCATTGAAAAACATTCATTTCGTCGATATTATGTTTTAATGAATTATTCGTTGATTTAATAAATGTTATTTCATTTTATCAATGAACCATGGTCCTTGGAGCAAAATTAATTAATATTTCATTGTTTCGACGTTAGCTTTTAATTGAATCCATGTACTTTTTTTTTATTCAGGGCACATACGTAATAATTTGTACCAACTTAACTGCAATGTTATAGATAGATAGAGGCATAATTACGATGACTTAGCTTAGGTTTGAGTAATCAACTCAGTTGCGCAACGTAAAGGATATATGATTCGAAATATTTATAAATGCTATTTATTGATGGGTGCAAGTATTTTACAAAAGAAAATTTATGAAAATTGCAGACTTCTAAATTAATCAATGAAAAATATTGTAATTAAAACAGAACTCATTAAATATACAGAAAAAAATTATTAACCACAATTTTTTATTTTAAAACATTGTTCCAATTAATATTTCCTATATTTTTTTTTTTCCCGTTCAAAAACTATAATACCAGTTAAGGATTATTTAAAAACAAAATAAATAAATAAATAAATGTTTCTATAAATTGTATTAATTTTATATATTTTCTACTTAAATATGCAATTATTATTATAAGTTCATGTAAAATTTTATAATAATAATAATAATAATAATAATAATAGTATTTATAATGTGGCGTGAACGAAAGGAATGAAAAAAAAATGTAATATAAAATACAAAATGTTTACTCAATTTAATATGTGAATATATATGCATATTTAGTTTTACATATATTATATGTTACACGAAAGAGTTTGTATATATTAGTTAAAATCACCAAGCAATTTTCAAAATAATGACTTAATTAGGTAAACATGACTTTGACTAATGATTATATGATTGTGATGTGATTTAATTTTAGTAATACACATACCTATACTAATATATATACGATATATATGCAAAATAAATTTATATATTCAATACACATATTAATACGTACATAAAAAATAGTTATAATGAATCTAAGTGTACTTTTATTACATAAATTTTATAATGGTTTTGTTGGATTAATTAGATTGTGTGATATTAAAATACTTTACATAATTTTTTTTTCTATTTTGCTATTTTGAAAGGCTTTGTATATCGAGCATGTGTGTGTGTGTGTGTGTGTATGTCTTTTATATGTTACCAATTTGAAAATTAGCATTATCTTTTTCTAAAATAATATATATAAATATAAATCGCATTTATAGTATGTTAAGTAATATGGTATAATAAAAGTACATATATAATATATTAATTAGTGGTATTAATTAATTATATGTAACTACAATTTTTATATATATATTTTAATTTAATTTTATTATTGTTGCAATTTATATTGTCTATTTGTCGATGATGTAAATTGAATATAACTTTCATAAAAAAAAAAAAGTGTAAAATAGTTTTATAATTTTTTTCATTGCACATTTAATAATTAAAACTTTTATATAGAGTTATTTTTATTATATAATATAAAAATTAAAAAATTTAGATCACGTTTATTATTCGCGTACGTGTCGTATATATGTGTGTGTGTGTGTATATATATATTAATTTTATAAAATTCCTCTTGTACTTCTTTAAATCACATAATATTCAAATAATATTTAACAGAAGTAAATTAATTAATCATAACCTTATTTAACCTTTTTGTTTTATTGTGGTTCAATCAATTTGACATATACGCGTCTCAATAATTTAATATCTCGTCGATCATTGTATGAATGTTTCTGCGGTCAAAAACGTCAAAAATGAATTATTATAATCAATGAAAATATGAATTATATATGAGAAAAATAATTAATTTTTATTGAAGAAAAAAAATTAAAATTAATAAAATAAAATGACACACCGTCAGCCCATTTAAAATTTAAAGATGATCATTGTATACGCATAATTTTTATTATTAAATCACATTTATAAACACATTTTTATTAACAAAAATGCTAGCTATGCAGCGGAAACGTTTTTTTTTTTGTCATCGGTTATAATTTTGTAGATAGTGTTTATGCAGATAATTTCAATAAATTTAATGTTAAAATGTTAATGGTTCATTAAATAAAAATTATATTTCAATAAAAATTTATTTTGAACATTTATATTGATTATTTTCATCGAATAAATATATTCCATTCTAAACGGTATATCGACGACGACAAAGAGATTATTCAAATTATAGAATTTATAAATTTCGATACAATTTTTAACTTTTATATCAAAATAATTAAAAATATATTATTATATACAAAAGAAAGTAAAAAGTTAAAAATCATATCAATTTGATATAAAAAAAATACGAAGGACACGGATGTGGAAGTAACTTTATTTAAGTGTTTCACCGCATAAAATATAACAGGAAATAATTGCTTATTAATATTTATGGTATATTTAAAAATATTTTGTATTTACATCAACATAGATTAATAAAAGAAATACTAAATATAAATATTAAATAAATAATAAATATAAATCATATTAATAAATAACATATAAGAAACAAAAATTTACATATACCTTCTGTTCGAAAAATAACCTGAATGGATTAGGAAAAAAAAATAGAAAACAATTATTAAATTAATAATAAAAATAATTTTATTTATTCGAAATATTCTCCTATGCACGTATAAATGAAATACATTGATCAGTGCACATTGATCAACAAGTGCATCAAATGAATATTTTATACGTTGATGGTTCGAATGGTGTTGGGGATAGCGATCGTTGACTGTTCAATGTCTTCAATTGATGCAAAAAGTGGTTTCCTTTTTTAATGAAGTTTTTAGCAATATTTTTTCAATTAAAATTTCACGAAAAGTTATTATCCAAAATCGGATTTCCATTTATGAATCTAATTTAAAATTTTTGGCAAAATATCAGGCAATCAATAACATCTTCTCTGCCATATTTCAATCGTTGATGCCACTCTGAAACCTTTCTTTTGACACTATTATAAACGATTTTAAGTATTATTTTAAAGCGTACACATTTTTATGAATCTTAAAACAAAATTTAATTAATTAGATCTCTATTCTTTTTATACGATCATTATATACGACTGCGTTGCACAAAAACTACATATCACTTAATGTGTTCTATTATTATTGAGTTACACCGAAGAAAATGTGACAATATAGCAAAACATTCACAAATAAAATAAATCAATTATAGGGCAGTACAGATTATACGTTACCGCAGATTCATATATTAGAAATTCATTTTTGTTCGGACAAAGTATACAAATACAAATTAGTATAAGATAATATATATGATATACAATACAATACATATATGTATATTAATAAATATGTCATTTTTAAATCATTTCCTTATTTATTCATGTATTCATTTATATAAGAAAAAAAAAATAAAAAATAAATAAATAATATTTAAACAATTGCATCAATAAAAAGAAATTAAATTAAGTATAAATTTACAATAAACATGACAAAAACTACATATCTTTTGTTTAATATGTATATTAATATATTATTAATATAATTTATACATACAATACACGCACCATATAAATATAATACATAATACATATGTGATTCATTGCTCCAATTCAATTTTCCACTTGATATTCCCGATATAAACCATAAAATAATAATATAAAAAAATTCATAAATCAAATAATTTATATAAAATGAATTATTTTGCATAAATGAATTTTCAATTTTATAAGTTTTCATTATTATTTTTATTATTATTATTATTATTGTATATTTTTATTGTTGTCTATAAATATGCGCGGGGTAACTCGTATATGGTACATATTTTTATAAATGGTAAATAAATGTTTATTTGTTGTAAATTTTTTAAATAATATAAGATACGCGTGATCTTTATGATGATCGTATATGTGAATAATGTAAACATTAATATATATGTGAAATTAAATTACAGAGGTTGTCAACACAACTTAACCATTTCCATATGAATAATTAATTAAAACATTTATAATATACATTTTGTTATTATATGGTTCCTAATATTACTTCAACAAAATATAATTTAAATATCATCTATATATAATATATATACAAAAAAATTGATCATAACTATACTACAGGGTTAACTTGTCCTTCAGTTCAACTATAATGAATGGTCTATAATATGTAAGTTTGATTATGTACAAAAATATCCAAATAAAAATATGAATGATCTGAATTCTATGACCACTATTGTATTATACATTTATAATTATTAATAAAGTGTGTCTCACTATAAACCTTGCAGTAAATTTTGAAACTAGTTCCGTATAAAAATTAATTCTTCAACTAGTGTAAAACGAACTAGTTACCGAACTATTATACTAAAGTAATGCAGATAGTAACTATTTTAAATACGCAATAATACAAAAATATGACGATATGAAAATAAAAACAAAAACGTTTTTCAACTGTTATATTATTATAAAGAAATATTATATGTGCTCTGTTTAGACACTGTTTTGATTTTATTTTTAATAGTGTAATGAATTTTGTATTAAAAACACGTATTGTGATTGTGAAGTGAAAAAGAAGTAAATTACCATCCAAAATATTCAACAATTTTAGTGCAGTGGAAGAAGATATGCACATTGTATGTAACGAGAACTTTGTGGCGGAATATTGTTCCAACAATATGGATATATTGGAAAACGAAGAGCTACCAAAAATATCTTTTGAAGAGAAATTAATGGATTGGTATATTAGGAATAATCCATATTCCGTAAATGTTTCGAAGAAATGCGTTTTATCTTATGCGAGAAAAACTTAGATGTAGCACGTAAAATAAAAAATTAAGCTGATGTAATTTAAGAAAACGGTGATAAACTATAAAGCACTAGTTGCAATAATTTAATAAATATTTTTTAAATATCAAGTAAATTATTATTTTATATTAAAAACATAATAAATATTAAATTATATATTAAAATATATTGTCTACGATTTTATTAAAATTAAATACAACCTTTTTTTTTTTAAAGAACTAGTTAAAGTTCTGGTGAAAGAATTATACATAATCTAATTCAAATTAAAATTAACCCAGTCCAGTAACTTGTTGCAGAAGAACTATAGTACTAGTGCTTAAGTGTTTACATTTGAACTAGTTCAATAATTGGTTACAAATTAACTAGTTCTTCAACTTCGTTGAAAAGTATGTGCAGAAGAGGACAATTGTCTTTTCGTATAGGACATCTCAATGTTAAAAGAAACAGTTCGAAACATGTAAAAGGGGTTAGAGCGTGGAACCAGTACTATTTACTTTGTAATTAGTTGTACTACTAGCGGTAGAGTTAGTTCTCTTTCCTGCAGGGATACATTGTTATAACACAAATGTATATATAAACTTACTGTTTACTTTTATATATAAAATATATATATTAGATACATAAAATCAAATACAATATATACCATATATTAATATAAAAAGAATAAATAATAAAATAGTAACACAAACACATATTCAACCAAATTGGAAAACAAACAAATATTAATTATACAAAATTTGTATTTGTAATTATTTGCATATATTTTATGTAAAAAATTAATGTGTATAATATATTGATAGATAGATAGATAGATAGATAGACATGGGGGAAGGGATTTCTTATATAAAAATAAAATTATATGTGTTATATGATCTCTGTATATACAATAAATACATATAACTATTATTAATATAGTCAACCATTCAATTTATTTTTATATGAGTATATCCCCATTTCATATCGTTATGGTTGGGTATTCAAATGCATACACTTTAGAATATATAAACACTAACATTTAATATATGCTAAAGTTTTATATACAAATAACTACATATATATTGTAATACATGATATAAATAACGACATAAATATTAATACCATGTACATCTAAATGTTGTGAGTGTATACAGAAAATTTAATAGTTTTAAATAATTTTTTGTGATATTTTATTTCTATATAATATACAATATATATGTATTTATATAACATTATAGTTGTTGGCTCTTCGCGGTTTCTATATATACCCAATAATAATAATAATAATAATAATAATAATAATAATATATTATATTATACCTATATAAAATTGTATTTCCCATGTGAACTTGATCTAATATATATTTAAAATTTATTATATTCATATATACGTATATGTATAAGTGAGAGTTTTCGACATCATTTTATATACCATATATATGTTATATATATATATATATATATACGGTGTAAAATTGTTGAAATATTGGCTGGGAAAGGTTAAATGAATGTACACTTATAATAAATGTACGTACATATATAACACATATAAATATTAATATAATATGATAATATTATTAATATTTATTATATATATATACGAGTGAATTTACACATGTAATTTGCGTAGATCTCATATATACCATATATATACAATATATGTGTAATCATGTCGATATTGAACTAAAATTTAAATGATCTATAATAATATACTATTAATGATGATGTTGATATATATTTTAATGGTAATGATTTTTTTATTATTAATTTTTATAATTATTATAGTACATTATACAAAATAATACCACGACTTAAGGTGATATATTTTCTGCAGTATTAAATTTTACTATAATATTTTAAAAACCTTTTTTGTTTGTTTATGTTTTTCATTGGTTGGTACATATTTGACGGTCAACCTCTAATGGCACTCGTTTTTTTTTTTAATTTTTTTTGTTAAGGCATCATATAACATTTGATGTTTGAAGTGACAAAAAAATACTCACTAATTTATCTATAATTATATGTACAATTAAATATATACAGATGAATAGACAGTGCAACAAAATGTCCAAAACAAATCGTATTCTAAATTCATTAATTATAATTCAATGTTGGATAATTTTTGTATATGTCAATACTGGCAATGGAGCTCACCACCTCTTAATCATATATATATATATATAGTATATTCTTACAAATCGAGGTATTAGTGTATTATTATTATATTTTAATTTACTTGTACATAGTTAGTACATAGAGAGTATATTTATATTATAATAATCTTGCAAATATAATTAATTTTATATTAATATTAAATCACATATAATAAAGTTTATATTTTATTTTCTACATTTGTTGCACAATTAAAGTTATTAATTAAATTATAACAGTTCCATATATTTTATATTATATTGTATTTTATATTTATATATGAATAGAATGTGTATGTATATAATATAATTATAAATATTTCAATGATCAATTAAATTAAATATTTATAATTTAATTATAAATGTTCTATATATATATATATATATGGACTTAGATAAATACATAAAAATGTATATATGCGGTATTGGAATATAAAGTGTATATAATAACACAGACAGTAAATAAGAATGCTGTTGTAAATGATTTTATTAAATAAATACCAACAATTACGTTTTCTACACAATTGTTTATATACTCTTAAATAATTACGGGAATAAAAAAAAAATGATATATATATTTTTCATTTACAATAATTTAAATCCGCAGTAATGGATGCGAGCTAAATGAAAGTTAAGGATGTGGCACATTGCAGTCGAGCGAAGGAATGATCAAAATAAGCGCTATATATAACCCTAATAAAATATTGTAGTATATTTTATAGTTTCACATAATAAATTATATTGTATATAAAAGTATTTGATTAATAGTATATCAAATACGCTATATAAAGACATATATTCGTATTATTTGTATATTTCTATATATCGAGCACTATCCCAGTAACAATTTGTCTGTACATTGTAAAAATGAGGAAAATTTTCGGTGGAAAAATTAACACATTTTCCATGGAAAAGATATATTGATAAATGTTCAATGAATGTCCATAGATTTTCCTCTTAATATAATAGTATTTTATTTATAGGTCAATTGAAATCTTTGGATTGTTAGGATAATATATGTCCAACATATATGCGCGCGATATTGTATTCATAATTTATTTTACCAATTATTCAAGACAGTTGGTTCAAATTTTGTACATTTCCCTTATCTATTAGATATAATCCTCACTCTTCGTAATTTATTTTCATAATTTTTAAAACAACCAGCAACTCAAATCGATATATTTCCTAGGTAGTTTTGTAAGACTTTTCATGGATTTTATCCGCGCAGTTTTTGTTCTTGTTTATTACAAAAAAAATTTGCACAATCTATGAATTTTTGCCATCATTCGGGCAGCATATTCATTCCGCGCTCATAGAACTTCTGGTCTATCGGTAAAAAAACTGAACCAAATCGCGATTTGACATCATCGTCATAAGAAAATTTATTCCGCTAATACGAACAATTCACAAGTATTATACTTGCCAAAATACATGGACGATCCAAAGATATTTTTGTCAAAATACGTGCACACAAAACATGTGAATATTAATTTAATGGATATTCTGTGGAATAATAGCACCAAAAAGAATCCGTAGAAATTATCCTCGGAAATATGTATCCAAGGACATTTTTACAAAAAAATCCATGGACAGGGTTGTACTCATCATATAAAATTCCAGCAGATATCCGTAAAAAATCCATATTTAATTTCCTCGGATTGAAACTAATGGACTACTACATATAATGCGAAAATTTTGCGGCCGACAAACTACGGACAGTGTTACTAGTGGGGGGGGTGGTAAAGAAGAAACATCGTTATACAAAATATGCCAACACATATATATTAAATAATATAATTTTAACAATATTACTGTTAACGTTAGTAAAAATGGAAATATTTTTTTTATCATTAAACATATATAAAAATTTTAAATAAAAACCAATTTTTTATCTCGTATCTATAATACAAATATACAATACGGCAACAAAAAAAAAATATTAATATATATAAATCATCATCAATAAAACACTCAAGTTATCCACGAAAAAAAATAAAATAGATAAATATAATTACACAGTACATAAAAATGGAAAATAGTTCAATAATAATATTCATTAGGTATCTAATCATTAATATATAATTACATAGTATTATAATCCACACAATTACAGAACTCTGTATACATATAGTTTAGAGTCTAGAGTCTAGATATGCAATATATATATATAGAAAAGAAATCAAATATATGCGCTCAACTCAAATATAACATTAACTATATAATAATTTATATGTTTTTTTTATATATTTTCAACTATCTGTATTATTAATATAGTTAGGTAGCAATTGTAAATAGCGTTATATATAAAAATATATATGTTTCGAAAAAAAATCTAGATCGAATCAACAATGAACAATATATATATAAATGGATAATATAAGTGGATTTTTGAGAAAAACATCAAAATCTATAAAAAACAAAAAAAATTATTTCCATTAAATTGTACTTCTTCTTATAGGTGTAAGACATATAAAATTCTATGCTATATATTATATAAAAATATAATTATATATAATATATATACTGAATGTATGGTATGAAAAAAAACTTGTAATAGAAATATACGAGCAAGATGAAATATCCATAAATCATCAATGTAGTTAATTAAAATTGCATAGAACCAAAAAATTAAAATTATATATTATACTTTCGTTTTATTATTATATATTATTAACTTTTATTATTATTATAATTATTATTATATTGTAATTATTATTATTATTATTATTATTATGTACCTTGATGTACTTTATTTTCTGTTTATTATATATTCTATATATATATATATAGGTATTGCTGTGCGCTGCATGTTTGTAATATGATAAACCATTTTTGGTATAATAGTTGTTCAATAAAAAAATGTGAATTTAACGAACTCGCAAACACACCGCATGTATACAAGTATATTATTTATTTGTGCGCGCATAGCCAAAGCTGTTGTATGCAAAATTATAATAATTTTAAAAGCTATTTTCAACACTCCATAAATATAATTACCTATTATTATATTTATATATTAAAGTATATATTATGTATAGCATATATATATTGTGTATGGATATAGTGAATGTAAATTATGGTGAATTATTGTAAATGGTACCTTTTAATTTTTATTGGAAAGATGACTTTTATTTATAAATATATAAATTTGAGAAAAAAAAAACAATTTTACTCGCACGGTAATTGTTTGCCAAATGGTTGAATTGAATTATACAAATTTTTGACTTACCACCACTAAACGAATATACGAATAAATAATATATACAATATAGATAGATATAGTAAATATTGATTGTTTTATGGTATCAAACACATCCAGCTAGCCCCGCTTCCTTTCTCAACTCTATTCCATATACTGAACGAACACATTTATTTATTTATTTATTTATTTAATTATTTATTTATGAATGTAAATCTTATACAAAATTTGTCTACACCGCAGCATATATATCCTCTTTTTATTTTTTCTATACAAATATATTTATTATAATTAATTGGTGTTGTGTGGATTTTAATACTACTATATATGCACGATGGCATTGGCATCAATCGTATATTTTATATTTTGTATATATACAATATATATGCTGCTTGTGGATACGCAAAATAAATAGTTTATTATTATTGTATTCAATGGAAGTATATATTCGCGTACAAAATATAGAGACAATTTAACAAACTTAACTCTATATATACCTCAATGGATGTATTATTGTGTGCATATCGAAAAACAAACGCGCGTATACATAAACATACGTCCCCACATATACCATATATATATATATACCCTGCAGTAAATTTTGAAACTAGTTCCGTATAAAAAAAGTAATTCTTCAACTAGTGTAAAACGAACTAGTTACCGAACTATTATACTAAAGTAATGCAGATAGTAACTATTTTAAATACACAATAATACAAAATATATGACGAAATGAAGATAAAAACAAAAACGTTTTTGCAACTGTTATATTAATATAAAGAAATATTATATGTGCTCTGTTTAGACACTGTTTTGATTTTATTTTTAATAGTGTAATGTAAATTTCATATTAAAAACACGTATTGTGATTGTGAAGTGAAAAAGAAGTAAATTACCATCCAAAATATCTAACAATTTTAGTGCAGTAGAAGAAGATATGCACATTGTATGTAACGAGAACTTTGTGGCGGAAGATTGTACCAACAATATGGATATATTGGAAAACTAATCGATACCAAAAATATCTTTTGAAGAGAAATTAATCGATTCGTATATTAGGAATAAACCATATTCCGTAAATGTTTCGAAGAATTGTGTTTTATCTTATGCGAGAAAAACTTAGATGTAGCACGTAAAATTAAAATGAAGCTGATGTAATTTAAGAAAACGGTGATAAACTATGAAGCAACAGTTGCAATAATTTAATAAATATTTTTTAAATATGAAGTAAATTATTATTTTGTATTTTAAAACATAATAAATATTAAATTATATATTAAAATGTATTGTCTACGTTTATTTTTTAAATTAAATACAACCTTTTATTTTAAAGGACTATTCAAAGTACTGGTGAAAAAATACATAATGTAATTCAAATTAAAATTAACGCAGTTCAGTAACTAGTTGCATAAGAACTAGTACTAGTACTTAAATGTTTACATTTAAACTAGTTCAGTAAGTGGTTACAAATTAACTAGTTCTTCAACTTCGTTGAAAAGTAATGCAAAAGAGGAAAATTGCCTTTTCGTAGGACATCTCAATGTTAAAAGAAACAGTTCGCAACATGTAAAAGGGATTAGAGCGTGGAACCAGTACTATTTACTTTTTAACTAGTTCTACTACAAGTAGTGCAGAAGAGGAAAATTGTCTTTTCGTATAGGACATCTCAATGTTAAAAGAAACAGTTCGCAACATGTAAAAGGGATTAGAGCGTGGAACCAGTACTATTTACTTTGTAATTAGTTGTACTACTAGCGGTAGAACTAGTTCTCTTTCCTGCCGGGTATATATAATTTAAATTTATATTATAAATGTGTATATACGTTTATTAATACACTATATGTGCTAAAATGAATAAAATTTATAAGTTGGCTTGTGCGCTATAATATACAATATATATGGTAAATATAGAAATGAAATTAATCGATGTGTTAACATAATTAGTAGATGCAATTTTAGCAATTGAATCATGAAATATATGTATATAATAAGTATATATATATATATTGTATATATATCTATGTATAAATTAAACACGTATATACATTTAGTATATATATTATAAATTTCAAGTTTGTATATAATATGCATTATTAAAAAGTTGTTGTTAAATAGGTAAATGCATATATTTGTAAATCGCAGCATGCGTGTTCAGTTAACATTTAAAAGTATAATTATTGATATATTATTGAGTTTTTTATATATATATATGTAAGTATATATAGCATACATGTAATTGTATATATATAGAAAGTAATTATTAACTATATTTATAAGAAAATTAATATTGTTCAGAAAATTATCGAATTATTATTCTATTATATGAATAACATATATATATTTATATTTTTAAAAAGACAGTTGACATATATCTAATATAAAAAAAAAAAATTAGAATTAAATTGATGCGAATAAATGTGAATGGTTGCAGTGTTGCAACACACAATATATAATAATTAATATATATATATAAAAAAGAAAGTATTATAAATTACTCATAATTTTTAACAAATTGAGGTAATTTTTTTTTTTTTTGGGAATTTCTATATAAATATAATGATTTCTTCTTGATTCTGGTCATTACATATTTCTGGGCGAGTATTTTTATTTAATTATATTATAAAAACCGACTTAATATAATACTCGTCTGTATTAATTTTGTACTATATTATATCGGTTGGGAAAAAAAATTAAATTATATATTATTTACAAATAAAGAAAACCCAATATGCCAAGCAATTTTCCGGCAAACAACAATATACACAGATATATTACATCATTTTGATAACATTTATATTTTCCAATAAAATTTAAACAATCGAATTTTATATGAGAAATAAAAATTAAAAAAGGAAACAGTTAAAATTATCTTATAATAAATAGAAAGAATATTTTATAATAAAAGTTGCAATTCACATTGATTTTAATTTCATTTTAAGAAGCAATATAATTTTTGAAATTCTTAAATCGAATAATATTTTATTTTTAATTTAAATTAAAACCATTTTAACAAATCATTTCAAAAACGAACATTTATTTAACTGAATTCAGTTTAATTTTAAATTGAATAGTAATTATTTTTAACATAAAACTTGTGTCTAGACGAACATATAAAAAATAAATAATATTGTTCCAATAGTTTTTTATGATACAACAAATAAAATTTTTATTTAGAATAAATAGAAATACTATTTAATGCACCTAAAAATACGTACAAAAATTTTCATACGTAGCAGCTATTTAATATAAATAAGTTTTGATTTTATACAATATTTATCTAATAACATTTCAATAAATATCGTATATCATTGGTCGCCGAAGTCAAAACAGCTTCTTTCAAAAGTATAAGTTATGTAGTTATTTTTAAATTATAAGAAAATTAGAATCAACAGCTATGGCCAATGATTTATGTAATTATAAAGATATGAATATCAGATTACAACATATTTGTTTGCAGGAAATAATCCATAATAAAATATTCTGAACATTATGCGTTGCTTATATTGTAGTAGGTGAGCCATTAAATTTCTATGAAATATTAAAATTTAGTAAATTTGATATTATTTACCGAATGGACAGAAAGTTGCCCGGGTAAAGTTTGATCCATAATTAATTAATCATTAATTTGATTAATGAAATTTTTATTATTTGATTTTAATTTAATGAATAAATTAAATTGGTTGTGTGAAATGAAAAAAGAAATATCTTTTATTTATTAACATTATTCAGGTATATTTTTCGTAAACATAATTGGAATGCAAAATGTTGAAATTATATATTTTCCTTATTATCACAGAAATTTATTTATCTTAAATTCAAATTCAATTGGAAATTATAAGAAGGCATTCTATTTAAAATAATAATAATAGTTCTTGATATTTAAAATGTATCCATATTTGATGTTAAAAGTTAATCTACTAATTGAATTAAATAATAAACATTTCAATTTTTGAAAAGATAAAATATTCAATATACAAATAATTAAACTCTATTTAGATTAAAAAGAATAATGTAATCTTTGAAATAGAAAACGCGTATTTATATTAAGACAATTTATGCTTAAAATTTTGATTTAAGAAGAAATTCAATCTTGATTTAAAACCAAACATAATTTGGCTAAAATCTATGAGGGGTTTTTCTATTTAAAATACATTTGATTTAAATAGTTTTTATTTTGTTTTAAAATTTTATTTTTCTGGATGTATATTTTTTTTTCCACCAAAAACTATTTTATTTTCGGTTTATAAATTGTTATATATTTTTAAACCAACGTATAATTACAAATGAAAAGAACAAGAATACCCAATATCGATAATTCTTAAGACGAATAATTTTAAATTCAGATTAGTGTAACATATCGTTATGGTAAAAAATATTTTTAAACTTATATGCAAAATAAAGTTCCGCAGACAAATTTAAATTATTAAATTAATTTAATTTGTTTTGCATAAATGAATTAGTGATAAAAAAAAATTTGTTGATTTTTATAAATTATTAAATTTTGATCTTCTATATATTATTTAGAATCAGAATTTTGCAATAAATGAAGTTAAATATATGATTATATTTTATTACATATAAATTTCAATAGTTTTTGTAGCAGCTTAAATTCTTCAAATAGTATAATTATATATATTGTACAATATATTAAAATCGAAGGCTATACTCCATTTCATGTTTTTATTACCATTTCGAGTCATTCTAAGAACGAGTAAGTACTGCTCTATATTAAATAATGGTTTTTACTTTTATATTTGTAACCGAAATATATACAGAATTAAGTTTTCTGCAGACACAACATCAACACATAATTTTTTCTATCAGTTATGCTGTAAATCAAACTATATCAATATAAAAGGTTTGACTTGCGACGTTCTAAACTTTAGTTTTATCGTAGTGCTCCCCAAATATGCATTATATAATCATTTCGCACTCATTCATTCCATCTATAATAATATTGTACATATATTTAATATAAATATGATACAAATTAGCACATTTATATTAATAAAATGAATGAATAAATAAACGGAAAACAAATAATTAATTCAAAAAAGAAACATTTTCACCTTATCTTGTTTGCATTGATATGTATATAAATAAATCGACACAGTTTTGATAACAATAATTAATAATCAATATATTTTTACTTTATAATTAAATGTACGAATATTTACGGTAATTTAAAAATTCATAACATTTTTTTAAACAATATATAAATAAATAAAAATTTTAACCGCCTTCTTTGTACCCGACCCCGTATTATTTATTATTTATACATAAGAAATATACATAAAATTTACAATTAAATATTATATAAAATATATGTATCGATTGAACCGCTCACATCACATGCACGCATAAATTTTGTAATTAATCCTTTTTATACCATATATAAAATATATACATTTAAAAAGATTCGCCCATCTCGTTGTTCAATTTTAATAATAAAATATATATTTAATAAATATATTCAATTCTCTGTTCAAATTTAACGAATAAATCATTAATAATTTTATAACAGAAAAAAAAAGTAAGAAGAAAATTCAATTTCGACAATGTTTTTTTTTTTATATTTATACACAACTTAAAAATTTACACAGGTTGTGTAAAATTTATACATATACAAAGTTAAAGAAATATATTTTGCATGTTTTCTTATTTCTTTTTATATATCAATGTATATTTTATATTATAAATCATATAATATGCAATATATTATTTAAAAATGGTAAAAATGAAATAAAAATTAATATTAAAAAAACACATATTCGTTTTTTTTTTTTTTCGGTACAGTTTTAATGATCTTAATTTATATCATAAAGATTAAATAAACAGTTGAACTATACACACCACCACTTATGTCAGGTGTACCGGTATCAAATGAGCGTTTTTTTTTGTGAAAATAAAACACTAATGTTGAAGGAGAAAGTAAAAAACATTTTATTCAAAATATTGGCCATTGCTTTCTACACATTTTGACCACCTTTCTGGGAAATTTGTGGATACCACACGCCAATAGAAATGTTCGTTTTTAGAGGCATACCAATCAGACACGCAACACTTCTTCGTAGAAATCGAAGTGCTGCTCAGCCAATGCGTGTTCCATCGATGAAAAGAAATGGTAGTCGGAAGGAGCCAAGTCTGATGAATACGACGAGTGGGGTAGAAGCTCCCAGCCAAGTACTTTGATTGCATCCTGAACCGCTGTTTTGCTCTGTGTGCAGGTGCATTGTCATGGAGCAAAATTACCTTGCCGTTTCGTCTGGCGCATTCTGGTCATTTTTCGATCAATGCATGGTTCAAAGTGATCATTTGTTGTCGGTAGCGATCAGCATTAACAGTTTCACCAGGTTTAAGAAGCTCGTGGTACACCACACCTTTCTGGTCCCACCATGACATACAGCATTTTATTCTTGCCGAAACGATTTGGTTGTGCAGTCGATGTTGATGGTTGTCCTTGATTAACACATGATTTTTTCCGTTTAGGATTTTTAAAATAAATTCATTTTTCATCGGCACTAATTCCATGCAAAACTGATTTTCTTTCGTGTCTGCGGCAAGCAAAATTTCACAAGTGTTTTTTCGGTTTTCAATCTGTCTTTTATTCAATTTATGTGACACCCATTTTTCACACTTTCGCATCTTTCCCGTAGCTTTTAAACGGCCGGAAATTGTTTGCCATTTGATTTTTTAATTCAAAGTGTCATCTTCATCCAATATTGCTAACAATTCGGCGTCTTCAAACTTTTTTGGTGGTCATCCACGTTCATTATTTTTCACATCAAAATCATTATCTCTCAGCCCGTTGAAACCATCTTTTACATGTTGCTTCTGATTGTCCATGATCACCATATGCCTCGACAAACAAAACTTTAATGCTTTCCGTAAATCATCATTTTGTGGTACAAAATTCGACATCTTAAAACACGATGAAAAAATACGATGTTGTTTGTACAATAACTTGATGTATACTAAATGTGTTTGACATATGTCATAGCAACCAAACAAAAGAAAAAATTAAGACTCATTCACTACAAATATTCCCTATCGAGACATTTGTATCTTGACACTCACTTCTTACCAGTACACCTGGAATATATTATGTCGTATCGTATTGTATTGTATATATCGATGGATATGTGTATACATAAATAGTACGATATAATTCAGAGTATAGTACACCTAACAAATGTATAAATGATAAACGACGAAATATAATCTTTTAACACATAACAATATACAAAATGTATAAATGGATATTTCAAGTGCACATAAAAAATACGTATAATATACAGAAATATGTAAATATATAAAATAATGAAAATCAGCTTGTCAAATTCATTTTCTTCTTCGCATATTCATGATTCAGATTTCGTACAAATATCATATATTGGTATATATTGTGTAATTTATATATTTGTTATATAATTGGCCGCAAGAGTTAAGTGTGTTATTAATAAAACAAAAAAAAACACAAAAATAACTTGTAATAAATATAATATAATAAATGGTATTTTTTTTAAAATATATAAATATTTTTAAAATAAACTTACTTTGCAACCTTCGCACGTAAATGCTCCAAAATGAAATCCCGCTGCTGGTTCTCCACAAACTTTGCATTGCTGGTTCATCTATATGGATAAATAAAAAAAATAATGTATATTGTTAATAAATGTTACGGAATAAATGGGTAATTATAACAGAAATTTAATTTTTTAACTAACTCGATTTAACGACTATGCGCATAGATTGAGATTTTAAAGATATAATTTTGACCAAAAATTTATATATATAAATATTATATATTTATTATTGCAAATAAATTAATTTAATATTTAACAAATGTAAATACACAATAACCACACACCAATAAAAATATATAATTACTATTATTATTATTAATATTATTATTATTATATATATAAAAATTAATAAATAATTTGTTATTTACATTAGGTATAACGTTTTACTATATAGAACACATTACGTTAATATATAATAATAATTTCATAATAATATATTTATATATATAACACTAAAAATATAATACAGTTTTATGATTGAGGTCGTGTCATAATAACATTTTATAATATATGTAACAAAAAGTTATATATTTAACATTATAATAGATTTCTATATATATTATAAATCCGTGCACAATCAATATTTTATTCCTCACAATTTCTTCTTATTTTTTTGCTCTCAAATAACAATATATTTTCTATATACTTTTTAGTATATTTATGTTTTATTTATATATTATTTTATTTTATTTTATATTATTATTTCACTATAATATTTTTATTTTTTTGTCAATACATATTTTCTGCAATATAATAAAGTGTAATGATTTATTAGATGACAAGTATATTAGTGTTCCATTAAGAAGGTATAAATCGATATTATAAAATATTATATATATATATATATATATATGGAGATCGATAGAATAGGTGTATATGTACACGAGTAAAGTATAATATAGTTTAAGTTATAAATAAAAACTATTATAAAAGAGATATCGGTTCTATATTATTTTTTTTTATTTTTATTGTCTATGTACATTTATATATTTTATATATTAAATACTATCATCGTATCGTATCAATCCAGCACATACAATCTAATTTTATGCATAACTAACTATACACATATAATATAACAACTGTATTATAATAATAATAATAATAACTATATATATATGGTGTAGTACCAACGTATAATGAATACGAATAATAATATAAAATCCTGATCTATCAATTATTTATTATTTTTTATCTATATGTATTTATTATACTATAGTGTATAGTGAAGAGTTTGTATAAATGTTTTGCATTTAAAGTTTATTATATTATATGAACATTATAATAACATGTAGCAATAATAATAATAATAATAATAATAATAATAATAATAACGATATTAAATGTGTAAAATAAAACATTATAAATATACAAAATGTAATATCATCAAATTATGGTATATTTTCATCTCATTTTCAATTATCTTATACTATACTTTTTTTAATGCAAACAGTAATTAAACGGATAAAAAGTATTCACATTATATAATTTCGTATTTTTTTTTATTGATCAAAATGTTATAATTATAACGATATTAATAATAAAAATAATGTGTGGAAAAATTAACTAATATTATTATATATTATTTTATAAATATATTGATATGATTTTCAATAAATGTTATTATTTATTATAAAATTTTAATGTATTTATATATAAATTTATACTTAAACAGAGTACTATGTAGAGGGTGTCCACGAGCTGTACGCATTCCTTCAACGGGGTGATGCGGAACATAATTCTGAGTCGAATTTACTAAATAAAATTTTTCGATTTGGTGCTTTGTTTTCGAGATACGGCCCTAAGAATTTTTCTCGACAGTCCATCATTAAAGTATCAATAACTTCGAAAGTAAGGGAAATACAGAAAATTACAAGTACACCGAATTTGTAGAGAATTAAATTCTGAATTAAAATTTTGTTATAAATTTTTTTTATAACTTGCTTCATTTTCAAGTTATTGAACAATATAATTGAAAAATAAATATCAATTCTCAAAAATTTCGTACAAAAATGATTTTTTTTTCTAAAAATCTAATGGAGCAACATATTATATTTTTTTTGAAAAAAATAAAACTAAATTAATATTTGGCTACAATTTTGTAAAATATTTCATTTAGCTATGGCGGACAGTTTAAAAGTTATAAATGATTGAAAAAGTTGTTTAATTGTGCAATGTAATAATAAAAAAATATCAAACTAAAATTATAGAAATGTGGAACTGTCGGAAAAAAATTCTTACGGCCGTATCTCGAAAACAGAGGTCCAAATCGAAAAATGTTATTTAGTAATTCGGACTTAGAATTATGTCCGCCACCTTGAAGGAATGCGCACCGCTTGTGGACACCCTTTATATTTCCTACAACTAAGTATTTTGTATACAATATTAAGGTAACGCACCTATAAATCCAAATTGATTAAACAATCGAATAGAAAACTATACATTAATTTTAAATTTAATATTTCGTGGGATATCGAATATTAGAATATTTTATGTATAACACCTCCGACGCTATAGTGCTACTCGTATTTTACAGCATAACTATATCTATTTAAACATTTCCATCAAAATTACTTTATATATGAGTATAAATTCAGCAATTGGTATGCAATTCTGTTTAGATCTTTATATTAATTAATTTACTTATAGTGTTTGTTTGTATAAACATTGCTTAACTTTGATTAGTGTTCAATAGCAAATTTTAAAAGGTGAATGACAAAATGTTTAAAGCGTGCATGTCACATAGCGATTATAAGTTCAATTTGAACTATGAGATAAGAATATTTTTTTTGAAAATTACTCCATTAAATTACCACATTAGTTAAGATGCAATACTAATAAAAACGAACTAAACAAAAATATTTCAATTGGACCAAATTTAAATGTATAGAAAATATTTTTCTCCTATCTATGTACATGCAGTAATTGGCAGTAATAGGATTTAGGAACGTGCTATACATTTATTGTTATTAATCTTATTGTACACATTCTTTTTAATTATCTATTTAACTTGACTTGAACTATTTACTTTATTACTTTAAATTATATACAAAATAAAATATATTATTAAATGTATCAAGTTTTATATGTCTCATAAAAGCTTACGTGTATTTTTTGTTATATTATGATAATAAATGATGTTCTGTGTCTCGTTGTTATACATTACAATTATTGTGCTACATATACCTCAAATGCAACTGCATAAAATTATATATGTTTTTAAATATATACACATTTTAATGAAAATCAATAAATAAATAATTATCAAATAAAATAATATTCAATTTTTTTAAAAAAATCCATAACTCATTTTTGTTGTATAGCAAATTATTCACCTGTTTGTTAATAATTTAACTTAATGAAAAAAATGAGTTTAGGTCGGCAATAGGTACATTCACATCATATAATAGTTATTTATATAAATTAATATTAATTTTAATAGAATATGGTTTTAATTAATTTTTAGTTAATTATTATTTATACCTATTATTATTACATACGTTATATATCTTATAATGTTATGCAATAAAAATATATAGTATAGATCTTTTATATACGCAGAGAATTATATAGTGTAGTAATAAAAGCTTTTTATTTTTTTGAACAATTACATGATATAAATAATTATTATTTTATATTATGAAATACTATTAAAAAATGAGATATTAAAATATAAATAAAATAATATGGTCAATTTATAATAGCCTCATGTAGATCACACATAACATTATGGAGCATTTGTCGAAGACCATATGACAAATAAAAAAATATACTCTGATTACTTTTACCATCTGGCTGTCGGGTAATATTCGAAAAATTTACTTTTTATAATATATGATTTTAAGAAAATAATATTTAGATTGAATTTTTCATGAGTACAGCTACTGCGATGTGATCGATGTCATCACGCTGCATCATTTGTAATTATTGTTATTTATATTAATACAACATTTTATATATAGTTGGAAATTTTTGGATAAAACAAAATAGAAATTGAAAAGATTATGAGACATTCAGTTATTTTCTCCCGTAATCACAAACAATTTAAACAGATAACAGTGACATTTATTTATAGTAAACAATAAATTATAATTTAGCTCACGAAAAATTATCAGAACACCCGATGCAGAACCATAGTTTGCGAGACGTATGATAACACTGCATCAAGTTAATAAATTACTACGTCTGGGGTTGGTACGCATATAATAATTTACCAAATGGTCAATGCAATATTTATTATGAATACATGAAATTACATTTACCGTATAGAAAAATGATTGGTATATGGTGCAAATGTAAAAAACACACGTGTACGTATATATTAATCTGAATATATTACCAATTTTCTTCGTTATTACTTTATTTTCTTAATTTTATTTATTATAATATAGAAATTTCATTTATGGAACAATATATAAATATAAATTTATGATGCCCGCGATTTTAATCAAAATCGAATTATATTAATTTTATAAAAAAAAAAATAAAAATAATTTAGTAAAAACAATCTGTCATTTCGAAAAAATTTATAACGCCTTATAAAATTTAATTTCTTATTTTATCTCACCGTTTCCATATATTATTATTATTATTATTATTATTATTATTATTATTATTATTATGTGTTTATTACAACAAAAAACACATACAAAATAAAAAACGTAAAGAAGACACAAATTGTATAATTATAAGGTCAATGTTACAATAAATGACAACAAATTTTACCAAAACATAAATAAATGTAATGTAAATAAAAAAATTATTACCAATAAAGCAATTGTTTAATTAAATTCGTTGTGGTCGTATTTTGTTTACACTTATACAGTAAAACAATGAAAAATAATTTAATTTAAACATTTTTAAATTTCGTGCATAAATCGATAAAATGATAATAAAAATAAATTATTTTAATTTTGTTATTTTTTACGTCTCTGTTACATTACTTTTAAATATATATATATTTCAATTACTATCCTTTGATTTAATTTTATTTATTTTTATATATATTTTATCGTACAAAAGAGTTATAAGAATTTTAAATATAAAACATTTTCATTGTATGGAAACATTTTAAATGTTATATATAATAATTTTAAAAGAAATTTTGATATGAAACATATAAAATAATATTATTTTAAACGCATAAATTTATTGTTTGGTTTTTATTTTTTTTTTCTCAATTGTTCAATTGTGTGTAAACATAAAAATGGTGTATTAAAAAGTACCAGCCAAATGCTTTTTGTAATTGCAATTTATCGATATGAAATTTAATTTGGAATATATGCTGTTATTCTTTAACACGTTAATCGCCATGTCAGTCATATGTGTCTGACACTAAGAAGGTCTACATGAGCCATGTCAGACATATATGTCTGACGTACGCGATCTAATAAACTTACCATGGCTCAAGTGAAAATTTTTCTGATATTATCGTGGCGATTAACATGTTAATAATCAACCATATAATTTTTATTTCAATTATAAAACTTTGTTTTGATAAAAGAAACATTAACATTATCATTTAATTAAGTTATTAACATTTGCCAGACAAAATTAACCGATAATAGGTTCAAGCGCAATGATATATATTTCGAAAACAATTACAAACTAAATCAGCCATGGCTGAGATGCACACGATGTCGGATACATTTAATACATTCTGTTTGTGTAGAGAATAATTTGTTGTAACATAAAAACGAATTTTAACATTTTTTAAAATATATATTGATATGTTTTTTAAAGAAAGAAAGTTTTTCGTATCCATTTTTGCTCTGTTAAATAATTTTTTATTTATATATTTTTTTATTTTACTTAAACAGAAATTTAAAGATGCGGAAAAAAAAATGAATTATTAATATATTGCATTGAAAGTTAATATATGTATATAGGTACGCATTTATTCCTTTTATGAATGCATTGTATATAATATTATAAAAAATCAAATAAATTTTTGAATTTCAATTTTACATATATATATTATTTCAAAACATATGCGATTTGTTTACATTTTTTGAAATATTGTATATTCAAAAAACTTTTTTATAGTATACGAGACATAAGTAACAATTCACGAACATAACTTTAATTTAATTTATCTATATATACGCAATTATATATAATAAAAATATTTTTAATATAATTTAAACTTTTATCTCTTTATAAAATATAAAAAAAATTTTTTTTAAGTTTCTCCAAATTTATATAAATGCATTAATAAATAAATGTATATTAATAAAATATTAAAAAAACAATTAATTTTTATTTAAAAATATATTATATTAATGGCAATAATAATTGCAAACCAAATGATTTTATTTTAATACATAATTATTCATTAATCACTTAATTTCTTCTTTTATGTTCACATACACAACAAAAACATATTGCTTTATATATATATCAAGAAAAATAAATATACGATAAATTAATTCAAAGTTTGTGCCGGTGTTCGTTCAAAATAAAGAAAAAACAAACAAACAAACAAACAATCATATAAGCTTTTAGTTCGGTGGATGTGCATCTATACCTGACGGTATACATATGTAACACAAACAATGTATTCGAGTATATATATATAATAAAAATAAAAAATTAAAATAAATGATTATTTAAAATATATCAACAAAAACCGATATAAATGTCATTATGTTTATTGAAATTAAAATTTATTACTATACAAATATAAGAAATAAAAATAAAAAAAAAAACGCAATTAATTGTTTATGTTTAAAAATATATATCTTGTAAAATAATAATAATAAAAATAAATAATAATAATAAAAAATAAAAAACAAAATCCTTATATTTCTTAATGCCGCGCGCGATGTTTATTAATTTATTGTATTTTATTAATCGTTTGTATATACTCTAATTTTATCTGCATTATTATTATTATTATTGTTATTATTATTATTATTATTATTATTATTATTATTATTAGTATGTAACGGTCATTAAATGGTCAATAAAATACGGAAAGTGAAAAAAATAAAATAATAAATAAAAATATATATATTTATTATAATATAGATTTTATATAAAAGAGTAGATAGCGGACTTCAAATAAAACAATTAATTCCATGTAAAAATATTCACACACAAAAAATATATATTCCTTTTAAATTATACCATAATTTTCAATTCAACCAGTTAATATAAAAAATTATCAGAAAATTTTGGTATTAAAGATTTTAATAATATTTTACCATATTAAGGTAAGATAACATTAAAAATTAAACATATATATTTGCATCTTCCAATTTATTCATAACAGTCAACTAGATATAAATTATACTCTGCACCAGCGCATGCAGGAGTATTTAACAATTCACTGCAAATAGTCTGCTATTATCGAAAAATAACAATTTCATAAATTTCATTATTTTATATATTGTATAGTGATTAGCCTATAACAGAATGCATGCAGATATTATTCCATATGGGGTAAACCAAAAATGGTAAATCAACTGAAAAATTTCAGTAATAAATTAAATATTGATTAAATTAATTATGTGGTAATTGAACGCAGTACTTTGCCATCGATTATAACAAAAAAAACCTGCAAAGTGACGGCTGTTGAAAAAAATTACAAATTATAAAATATTGTGGAAGGACCCTAGTAACACTGTTCGTAGTTTGTCTGCAATATGTACGCATTATATGTAGTAGTCCTCCGTATAGTTTCAATCCGAGGAAATATTTATTTATATTATTTGGATTTCTTACGGATGTCCGCTGGAATTTTATATGATGAGTGCAATCCTGTCCATGGATTTTTGTAAAAAATGTCCTTGGATTATCCGTATATTTCCGAGGATAATTTCAACGGATTTTCCTTAGAAGTATTTCTTGTTGCTATTATTCCATAGAATATCCATAGAATTTATATTCATATTTTTTGTGTGCAGTTCCACGGATTTTGACAAAAATATCTTTAGATTGTACATGTATTTTGACTTAATATCCGTATTAGCAGAATAAATTTTCTTATCACGATGATGCCAAATCGCGGTTTTATACAGTTTTTTTATCGATAGACCAGAAGTCCAGATGACAAAATTTTTTTTTAATTAATTATTTATTTAACCGATTTTTTTTTATTTACAAATTTAAAAATATAATCAATTTTCAATTTTAATCTTTCATATTGAAAAAAAAGCATTAAAAAATATAGCCAATTTTCTAATTTTTCCAATTCATTGAAATTATGATATACTGAATAATTTTTTTATATTTTGAATATATTTCTATTGGTTTTATTTATCTCTTCTTACATTAAATTCGAAAAATAGGAGTTAAACAATTACCAAAATTTCTTCTATGGCAGATTGAATATTAAAATTCTAATAAAATAGAAAATTCACCATTAAATTAAATAAAAAACTTTTAGCATAGTAAAAATTATTAACTGCATATGTGAAGACGATATAATTAATAGTAAATTATTTTTGAAAGTGTATAAAATCTGTCTGTATCGTATATTTGTGATCGAGCTATATAAATTTGGTATACCGTTTCGTATATCCTTTGAATTCGTAATTCTTAATCAATTTTATATATATCAAATATATTGTAGTAATAAATAAATGGATTAAAAAACTTATAAAATTTTAAAAGTAATGCAAAATTATTATACAAAAATATGTATTTGTGTATATAGAAGATGCCGAGAGAAAAACATTTAATTCTTTATTATTATACTTTGCACCCACAAACATTCAAATAAATTGTAATAATGTATTTTGAAATTTATTTATTTATTTTGTATTTTCGCCGTGTGGAACAAAAACACGTAACAAAAAAAAATATTAAATGTATAATATTGAATTTATTTTTATTGACGTCATTGATTTGACAAATCACATGATACAAATCGGCTGCATATTCTGAATATGTAAATATTAACAAACACATAATTTACATTCCCGTAATAATATTAATATTAATTATTGTTATTATTATTATTATTATTATTATTATTATTATTATTGTTATTATGGTGCCGTTCCATTTAATGGAAAATTTATTTATTAAATCATTTTTTATTTCATTTGTCTTGTTATCCATACATCGTCGTCGTTTTTTTGATATAATTTATACATATTCAATTCTCGCAGTAGGATATATTTACAAAATATTAAATATAAAAAAATAAATAATTTATAAAAGGCACAAAAAAAAAAATTAAATAATAAATATAATAAATAAAACGAAAAAAAAAAATAAATAAATAAAAAATAAAATAAAATGCCAAATAAATATTATTTATTTTTATTTTTTAACTTATTTATAAAAAACTCAATAAATTCGATTATTATTTTTTTGTTGGAAAAAAAAAAAACACACATACAATTTTTAAAGAGGTCATAAATATTTATTATGGATATTTTTGTGACCTTTATATTAATCGTATAATATAATATTAAATATTAAATATTAAAAACGCACATAATTTTATGATCGATGTAAAAATAAAACATGCTATGGATATACCTAATTACAATATGATGCGTAAGTTTTTATAGTAAAATAATAAATTATTTATAAAATAATTAATTGATTTGAGATTGAATAAGATCAAAATAATATAATGATAACGGAACGAAACGAAAATGGGAAAAGAAATCCTGAAAAAAAAGAAACATTTGAGATACTGGAACATCATTTCTTGACCGCATTTGGGCACAGGAAAATTAATATAAACGCCCAACAAGCAAGCAATAACCCAACAGACAACACAAAATAAATATATTAACAAGTTGTAATAGAAACCGAAATACTAAGAACCTTAAGACATATATTTGGATCGATGGATATACGTTAAGCGATAAAAAAAAACGCATGAATGTGGATTATTGACAGGACATTGTGCGCTGTACCCCCTGTGTTATCCGACGTTGAGTTTGGTGCAAAATCATGCGTGCATAAAGGATGGACAACAACCGGGTAGTAAAAATAGTATTATTTTGCAAAATATTCAAGCAGAATTTCTTCTTTTTTTTTTTTTTTGATTGAACATAATATGTAATTACATAATTATCATATAATATTAATATAATACACATGATAAAATAAATATATGTACAACAAAAAAAAAAAACAAACAAAGTTATTGACTACTTTTTTAATGGACATCACAACAACCACACAAAAAAAGCTAATCTATAACTCGTTCCATTTGATACACACAGCAATATTATAATAATTAATAAGAAATATATGTAACAAACATTCATATATTAATCATTAAAAATGTTGTTTTGAAATTTATAATCGCAATATACAATTATGTCAAGTTGTGATTTTTAATGTTGATTATTTTATGTTGTAATGAATGTATATGTGTATAAAGTAATATATATATAGCATTATGCGAATAGTTGAAAAATATAAAAGAAAACAAATAGGTTTGTATACAACAAAAAAAATAACTATAACTAATATCAAATAGAAATTAATCGAAAAACTCTGTGTCTGTCTGTATATATTATAAGTGTATTTATTAAAAGAAATTAAAAATCAACAAATTGACAATAAGAAAAAAAAATATATGCGTTATCAACGTCATATCATAAATAATTAATATTTTTCTACATAGAAAATGATTATGTATATAGCAGTAGCAACAGTATTAGCAGTGGCTAAACGCGTAATATAATATTTTATTATTATTATTATTATTATTATTATTGGAACAAAAAGAGGTACTACAATATAATAATATTTTATTGATTCAAGTTTACGCGTGTCACATCAATCAATTTTTACTTTATTGATGATTGAGCGACTAATAGACATTAAAAATTTTTTTTAAATATTATTTATATATATATTTTTTGTACAGCATCTTCTCCTTAACGTGTATAATTATTATCATTTTATAATTTAGTCTGCAATGACTTTATATATTAATATACATGTATACTATAAAGAGTTCTTCTTTTACTTTTAAATGTGTATAATTACTTCATTATCATAACTATTAACATCGCACAGATAATCTAGTTTTTAATACATAATTATATATCATTAATATATTAATAATAATAATAATAATAATAATAATACCTATACACATTTTCTTTTTATAAATTAAGTGGTTTTTATTTTTATTTTAAATAAAATGTATTTGATATTTAATGCAGTTTTTTTTTTTTCCATAGTATAAATATATTTTATTTCTATGCCATGCCATTTGATTGATATAATTTAGATTTCCCGTGTTATTATACAAACGGAATGGATATATAAAATTACATATATTTTTCAATGGTAAAATGTAACAAATTATTACTGCTGTGGATGCGGTAAAAATTGTAAAAACTTTGTAGCAAAAAGAAAAGCGTATAAACTTAAATTAATGAAAGTTGATGGCCTAAAATATTTAATATATTGTAATATAATAAATTGCATAGGTATAGTGTCAAAAAAAAAATCGAAAATTTATCATCTTTATGGTGTAGACGGTGTTCAGCGTTAACCCCGTCATCGTTTATATACATATTTTATAATTAATTTAATTTATATTTACATATAGTATTAAATTTCGTTTCAGCTTATACCAACCGAAGATATATGGTATATTAATATATTATATAGAATAAAATCCATCATCATATATATTGTAGATGGATAATTTATATATAATAATATGATAATTTCAATTTAACATTTAATTGTGTACGCATATTTAAAGTTTGTATTGTAAAAAGTAAAAATTATAATTTAAAATTTTTTAAGTTATCATTTTTAAAAATAACAAATGTTATGTGTATGTCCACAGAAATTTATTAATTTCACTGTATAAATTATTATATTATTATATTTATATACGTATCTTTATATATGGTACAATTGATGTCATTTCATTATTATTAATATTATAAAATTAAATAATTTATCAGCACTTCCTTTATTACAACACTTTCATCTAATTAGAAAATATAATTAACTGCCTTAATAACATTAACAATCAAGTGATATTTTATAAATTAATTATTGAACACATATAAATTGAATACAATGGGAACATGAATATAAAATGTAAGTCTCATAATTTAGTTAGTTAATCAAAAAAGTATATAAAGTCTTCGCAGACTATATTAAATTACAAAGACTTATTAGACGTTAAAGATATGGCTTCCTCTACTCTTATTTCATTCTCAACTGAATGAGGTTGTGGCACATTTATAGATAAAGAATTTATCTATAATCTATTAAGCAACTGCCGATTTACTTGAATAAAATTAGTTATGGTACTGCATTACAATCGTTTTATTTCACAAAATTCTATATTTTAATTATTATTATTAATATAAAATTAATTTTAATTTTTTTATCAATTTTATTTTTAACACATACATTAAATTTGGTAATATTTATATATTATCAAGTGCATACAAAGAATTCAGTGACAAAATAGTGTTGAAATATTATAAATTAACCCTCGCGACATTGCAAATATTCTAAAAAAATCGAATGCTGCCATGGCGTAATATATGTATAAGACAGGTTGGACGAAAAATTTCATGTTATTCGTATAGGTATAAAAAAAAAAGATTGTATTGTTTGTTCGGATAGAAAAATGCCGAAAGGATGGCGGGAAATACGTAATTATTGCGATACTAGTACTAAAAAACCTGATAGTCACATAGGTGACTGTTGGGAGAAGTACCATACATTAAAAAAAATTATAAATAATTTTGTATAAATACATTGTTAATCTATAAAAAAATAAATTTATAAATGTGTACAAATAAATACATTACATACACGCATCTATTCGTTTACTTTAACTCCCATTATTTTTCTGAAATTTTCACGTCAGTATCCTTTTGTATGGACATATCTGTCTGTTCATATACTACCTATTTTATTACTGAAACTTTTACATAAAATCCAATAAAGCGATATTAATTATGCACCTTTTCTCGCTCTGGAAATTAAGCATTTAATTTCTTAAAAATCCGTCGACCTACTGGTCATCGTTCGAGAAAAATGCGCTCGTTCGTTAAGGGTTTGAATAATAATAAATTTGTGATTAATTCACATGTGTGATAATAATATTTATACGACGAATTTTTATTTATTTATTTATTTATTTATTGCGTAATATGCCTATAAATTTCCAATAAATATATATTAAAAAAAAATTGGCACAAAAGGTGCAATCACGCATAAATAAGATGAGCATGTTTTTTTTTGGTTCACAATACTTATAATTGTATGTGTAAAAGATAAAAAAAATAAAAAAAATATTTAATTGATTGTGTATATTACAATATATTTTTATTTATCATCGCGTATAAATTAAAATTATTGTGAAATTCTTTATTATATACCATATTTATGCAAATTTTTATATATTGTGTGTGCATTTAATTTTTGTTGAAAAGAATTTTCTTCTCAAAATGAACTACTTTTTATACAAATGTTTACTTATTTTTTTTTTGGGTATGTTGTGCATTATTTATATATTTATAAATCGGTTTTTGTTTGTTGTTATTAGTACAAAAGAGTGGGTGGGTGCGTTCGCGTATACATTACGCAGGACATAATAAATTAAATTAAAAGAAAATTATTATAAATAATATAAATATAATATTTTGTAAAATAATAACCCACTTTGATTAATTAATATCATTATAATACAGTATAATTTCTTATATATTATAAAAATAATCACGGAGAGATATTATAGTTTTTTTCGTGAATGTTAATATTTACAATATTTTTGAAAAAAAAGGAATCAACTCTGTCATAATTTTTATACATAATCGCATAAATTTAGCAATTGATAAAATAAATAAAATTTTCTCGCGTAATTTGCAGTCTTATTTTTTTCTTAATACTTTGGAATATATACAATACAATATAATTTACAAATAGTATATAAAACATTAAATATTATGGTATACAGTATAAGAATTAACATCAATAAATAATAATTATATTTATAAACAATTTTATTGTTGTTAAATCGTGATCAATTTAAAATCATTTTAGAGAAATTTTAATAATATAATAATTATTTTTAATATATAATTATATATTTTTAAGATTGTAAACTATAATACAAATAATATATATAAATATATAGAGATCGCGTTGTAATATTTTTTTTCTCTTATATTTTATTATACATACACACGTAAATATCTATACCATATAATAGTTTAGACATATATAAATCTACCATATATGCGATGATCTGCCCATATAATAATAAAATGTTTATTGGAAAATTATTGTCTGAATATAATAAAATAATTAAAATTGGCATTAAAAATAGATATAAAAATTTATTTTTATTTATTTTTTATATAATAGCTGTTATTATTTATTATAAATATAATATAATATAATATATAATATATTAATAATAAAACCATTAATTTTGTTTAATGAATTTGTGTGTTGGAAGAAGATTCAATGTATTCATTAAATGCAATACCATACATATTTTTTTGTAATGTTCAGAGAAAAAGATAATAATGAAAATTTTCAATAGTGATTATTATAAAAACATAACATTTATATCCTACTTTTGGTTTTTTTTTCAAAATATATTATATATATTCAATGTCATCGCATATATATTATTTTTATTTTTTTTTTTCAATTAGATATTCATTACATCAAGTCATGTTAAACAAACAAGCAAATAATATAATATTATAACCAATAATCAATCAATCGGCATAGTACAATATATATATATTATTGTATAAAAAATAATCATAAATTACATACAAAAACCATTTCATATAACATTTATCTGCAATACACTTGGGATCTAGTTAAAAACAATATAAAACATTGATAATTTGTGTGACATATAGAATTATTGTGTTACGCAGCACACACTCGCACACACATTTATTTTTAATATAATATAAAATGTTTTAAGTGAAAAAGAAATAAAGTGTTGCGGTATTAAATCTTTGAACATATTTTCTCTATATAACAATTGATAATGGCTATTTTTTATTTTATAAATTTTTTTTTTAACAATATATATTAACGCATTGTTCGGAAAAAATTGTAATTTTCTAATATTATATTATCTATTAAATAAATTTTATATATATATAATGTCGCGCCACACACATATTGATATGATATTTTGCTTGTACGAATACCGTAAAGATTGTTATATATATACGTATAATATTAGAAATAAAACTACGCGTAATTACTGATTTATTATAATTATATAGAAAATTTTTTCAATATAAAGATAATATATAACCAAAGTTTTATCTTAACCATATCGATAACTTTTAAGTATATATATCCTTTTTAATATATATAATACACGCGTAAAAACTTAAGTGTCAAATAAATATCAAATTACATGCAGCAACACAAATACTATATATAATCGAATTTTTTAAATAAAAGAAATAAATGATAATTTATGTTGTTAAATATTAACATTGACGTTTGTATTAATGTATACATGCACAAGTGTCTATATATAAATATATATAAATTATGGACAATCAACTGATAAAATTAATCTTGTATATTTATAGTAATATTGCAAAAATTTTAAATATTATATGTACAAAAGGAGTTCTCAATATATTGTATATATATTTCAAACATATTATACTGCAACAATATCATTAACAAGAAAAATTAACTCAATTCATATTCATATCTGAATATTTAACTACTATATATATATATTGTATATATATGTAAATGTATATATATACACACAAAAATATTTTTATTAAATGATGATGAATTACTTCGTTAAATTGACGAGAAATCTGCATATATTAATATTATTGTATATATAGATGTACTCGAATGTATATATATGCAAAGGTTTAATAACGTGCACTTTATATATTTATTTATTTATTTATTTACATATAATAATTAAGTTGTATTGTATATAGAGATATGAAATATAAACTAACTAACAAAATTCAGATATATATAAGAGTAGAAAATAAATGTATTAACAATCAAGAGAAGAAGACTTATTACATATATATTTTATATTACACAAGTAAAATATATTCTGTATAATATTGCATATTTGAAAGATGAATAAAGATTTGTAAATGTTTAAAATGTTAACAAATATTATTGTGTTATGTTTTAATACTTATATTTACACTTGTGATACAAATTTAGTTAACATTATTATATCCCTATTTTCCAATTTAAACCTTGTATTTGGACAAATTCATCGATAATAAAGTATTTTAACATTGTGTGCGTTGGTGGGTGGGTTTTTTTTTTATAGAGAAATATATATACAAATCGATGTGTCAATTATATAAACAAAAAACCCATAAACAAAATTTAAAATAGAAAATGTTAACAAATTATTATTCCAATACTACAGATACTATAGACAAAAATTTTACATTAAAAACTGATAATACCCTAGTAACAATTTATCCATACTTTGAAAAATGAGGAAAATTTCCGTGGAATAAATATAGATATATTGGAATTTGTCCACAGAATGTCCATAGATTTTCCACTTAATATAATAGTATTTTATTTATTTAGGTCAATTGGAATCTTTGGATTGTCAGGAGGCTAATATGTCCAACATATATTCACGGTATTGTATTCATAATTTATTTCGCCAATTATCCAAGACAGTGGTTCAAATTTTATATAATTCCCCTATCTAGATATAATCTTCACTCCTTTTAATTTATTCTCATAATTTTCAAAACAACCGGAAACTCAAATCGATATATTTCCTAAGAATTTTGTAAGACTTTTCATGGATTTTATCCGCAGTTATTGTTTCTTGTTTATTACAAAAAAAAATTAAGAATCGATGAATTTTAGCCATCGTTCAGCATCTGCATTCCGTGCACATAGAACTTCTGGTCTAACGACGGTAAAAAAATGAATCAAACCGTGATTTGGCATCATCGTCATAAGAAAATTTTATTCTGTAAATACGAACAATAATAAATACGGATATTACTTGCCAAAATACATGGACAATCCAAAGATATTTTTTGGTCAAAATGCGTGGATCCGCTCACAAAAAATATAAATATATATTCTATAGATATCCTGTGGAATAATAGCAACGAGAAATACTTCTAAGGCAAATCCGTAGAAATTATCATCGGAAATATACAGATAATCCAAGGACATTTTTTATAAAAATCCATGGACAGGATTGCACTCATCAGATAAAATTCCAGGGGACATCCGTAAGAATTCCATAGATATTTATTCGGCTTGAAACTATACGGACTACTACATATAATGCGGACATTTTGCAAACAAACTACAGACAGTATTACTATAGGCTATCACACATATAATTTTTTCCAAGTGTTCACCTAATTTTGATCACGTCCGTATGTATATAAATAAAATATATCATGTTATATGTCTTTTATAATCACAGCACACCACACAACCGAAAGAGTACATATATTGATATGATTGAACTTTGAACAATAATATTGTAATAATAATAATAATAATAATAATATTACGTTTATATGCGTATTGAAAATGTGTGTCTTCGTTATTATAAATATTATTAATTTATTTATTTATTTTTTTAAATAAATTGATAAGCTATATTTTTGATTAACACAACATCGGTACATTATGATTTTTAAAATATATTTGTTATGTATGTGTGAACATATAAATACAAATATGTACAATATTATAATAAAAAGTTTAAATAACTAATAATTCATTTGAAGAAGACGAAAAAAAACAACAAACATTGACAAGTCACTGATTGAATAGCAGAAATTTCATTTTAATATTTATTGAACTTTTTTGAACCTGTGTACATGTAAAATATATTGTATACAATAAATTTTGAAATTGTACATAAATTTATATTTCATAGAAAATAAATATTTTATTATACACACACAATCAAAATACACGTAATCTTGAAATACAATTCATGAAGCCGCCCAAATATATAGATTTTAGATAGAGCAATTTAAAATAACAAATTTGAATAAGAAAAATGATCAATAATATTCTGAATTTGCCGGACAAACATTAATTGTATTAGTTACTTGAAAGTGTAATTAATTATATATAATTTCCAAATAGAGGATGGGGAGAGAGGGTTACATAAACACTACTGAATATCACCACCACAACTATATTGTTTAAAAGGATGAATAATAAAAAAAATTGCGTATAACAATATAGGAACTTTTTTTGCGAAAGAAAAAAAAAGTACTATGAGAAAGATTTTAATAACAAAACAATTAATCAAAATAAACGAAACACCTTTATTCATCACGCATCATTAACGATATCATTATCATCCCATCATTGTTCAATTTATCATTTTTAAATTGCAACATAAATTTTTTTTTGATTTTTATTTACATTGCCAATGCTGTCGGTATTTTTACCGAAACACATGATGTATCAAAAAACCATTACCGCAGCAAAAGGATGTACTCATGTACAGTGTATAGATGATTCTTTTCTACAGAATGGTTAACGAAATACTATATCACCATCAAGTCTTATGTACTTGATTTTAGGTTCTAATAGGAAAATCTGGAATGGGAATTAAGTGTGAATAAATTGTTAATTATAAATAAAGTTTAACAATAAACAATAATCCATAAATTATTTTCAATTTAATATGTAGATGTAGAATTCAAAACAAAAAAATATTATATTATAATTTATCGGTAGACTTTTCATTTATTGTACAATATATAGAATTTCGGCATATATATAGTTTGCGGTTGACACCATTCAAGACACTCTGTATATGTAAAATATTAAACAATTTAAATAAATTATTGATTATTTATAAAATAAGATATGCGATTTTTACATTTATTTTTTTTTCCTTTTGTTCTCAATTTAGATTTGTCAATATTTTGATTTTGATATAAATAAACCCAAATGCAGAGAGAAAATACGCAAGGGAATTAATTTTTTTTTTTTATTCATAAACTTTGTCGTTGCATTTATTTATGCATTTATGTCACGCTGAGTTGCAGTTTTTTTTTTATTTTTAACTTTTAATATAAATGAATTTATTTATTCAATGTGTTTTTTGTTTGTAGCACACATAAAATGGATATACATATAGAGAGAGGAAAGGGCGAATCATAAAAAATGAAACTCGCTAGGTTAGAAAAGGTGTAAATAAGAATAAAGGTGATATATAAATGATAAAAATATAATTTCATTTTATTCTCAAGATAGAAAATACAAAACATTTTGTCAATTTTTACAAATTTTTTTTTTTTTCTTCTAACTACAGTATTATTTTTGTATTCTGAACAACACATTAAGAATACCAATAAAAAAAAATAATCAATGGAGAATAATGATTTGTTTGGATAAATGTCATATTTTGTAAACATATACCGTAAGGACAGAGAAGAACATGGTATACATATGAAATATTAGAATGATGTATCATTAACAATGTTGTTTTTCTTACTTATATTATATATTTATTTATAAATGTGATTAATTGAATATGATTAATGATAAGAAATTTAAGTTTACAAATATTTTTTATTGTATAATATTAATATATATACGAATAAAATAGTACATAAGGAATAAGTGTTTTAGAAATAAAGTTTAAGTTATTTCATTCTCTTAAATATTCTCACGCAATTCATATATAGGATACGGTTGACAGGTGATATTTCGTAGATCATTTTTAAATTGTGACTTTACATTAGTCAGTTAACAGTTATAATGTGTTGAAAATGAGTGAAATTTTTGGAAAAAAATTGATACATTTCAGCGCAATTAACGAGATTGCGGCAAGCAAATAAAAATAAAAGTAGCATTGATCAAGGAAAATGAAGTTGTGTTTAATCATGACAATGCACCAAAATTTACATTTTGTTTTAAAATATTTGTAATTTTAATTTTAAATTAAATAGGAAAATGCTCGAAATAAAATCGAATCTGCTTAAAATATGTCAAAATTATCTTATAATAACTAGGAAGAAAATTTATAATATAAGTTGCAATTCACATTGATTTTAATTTTATTTTAAGAAGAAAAATAATTTTGAAATTCTTAAATTGAATATTATTTTATTTTAAATAAATATTGTTTTTAAATTTTTAATTTGAAACCATATTTTAATAAATCATTTCAAAACCGAACATTTATTTAACTGAATTGATCTTAATTTTAAATTGAATAGAAATCATTTTTAACATAAAATTTGACTTGACACAAAAATACTCATCCGTAGTGTAGCTGTTTTCGCATTCCATTGTCAAATATCTTATTTGAATAAAGCATTTTGATAGTGACAATTTTATTTAAAATTTGTCTTGTGGCAGATGTAAGCTGTTCTTGTAAATGCAGACAATTTGAAGCTACTAAAATTATATGAAATTTTTAAATTAAGTGAATTTAATGGTCCACCTATTTATATTTATATTATTTACCGAATGGACAGAAAGTTGAGATGTGTTAACGTTGAATTTTAATGTAATTATGCATTATTAATTATTTAATGTATTTTTTCTTTGAATTTTTTATTATTTAATTTTAATTTAATGAATAAATTAAATTGTTTTAACATTATTTAGGTATTTTTCGTAAACATAATTGGAATGCAAAATGTTAAAATTATATATTTTCCTTGTTACAGAAATCTATTTATCTTAAATCAAAATTCTTTTTAAAAATATAAGAAGACATTCTATTTCAAATAATAATATTATTTTAATATAATTAAAATGTATATTTATTTGATGTTAAATGTTAAACTATATTTGGATTAAATAATAAACATTTCAATTTAAAATAAGATAAAATAATTAAACAATTTAGATTAAAAAGAATAATGAAATAATGGAAAATATTTGGTTTAATAAACTTTGTATATAATAAAAATTGTATAAATTTTAACTGAAAAACTCTCAATATTTGTTCGATTATACCCAATATATTTATTTATTTATTTATATATTGAATTTTTATTCGATTTATATAAATAATAATTAAAGTTATTTCTTTTCAATTTTTTGAAGAGATATTAATTTTTTTTTATTAATTTAAGCAAATTGTAACAGTTTTAACAAAAATTATATTAATAAATTGTATAATAAAAATACCACTTTGATTTTTAATTAAATGCGCTCACAAACAAATATATGTTATATATATAACAACAAAATTTAACGATTTTAAAGTGATACAGTTGTTGGTGTTGTTGGTGCACGTGTATGTAAATATATTTTAAATAAAAAGTAAAGCATAACTATAAAGAAAAATAAAAAAAAAATTCCACAAAATAAAAACGCAACAACACAAAATATAATATATTTAAAATAATATGAATGAAGAATATTTTTCAAAAAAATTTAATTCTTATGACATTTATAAATTGTTAACATAATCTTGCATTTGGTTTTAATATAATTATTTAAGAAAGGAAATAACAGAACAAAAAAAAACAGACTACAAAAATCATAACGATAAACTTTATAAATGATAATCTTTCTTTTACAATACCATAATTCTATGCATATATAAAAGAAATGTTATATATACAGATCAAGTATATATGGGGATATGTATTTGTAATATGCACTCGCTTATATATGCATTTTTATATTAAAATATTTCACATTTTATTATTGTAATAGTATAAATATTAAAATATACATCTGATTTTACTCTCAGGGGGTTCTTTATTTATACACGTATAGATTATTATAAAAAAAAATTCAAAAATTTTTGACTTTGACTAATGATCAAAATGACACATCAGAAAATGAAAAAAAAATCCTTATGCGTGATACAATAAAATAAAGAAACCAACTGCACTTACATATAACTCGCACACATTACAATACCATAATATTAGAATAGCCTAAATTTTTTGGATTAATTTGTATTTGTTATTTGTACACAATAATTTAAATGAATGAAATTATTGTATATTTTTATTATTTATTCAATTCAAAATTCTCTATAACAGACATTATTCAACATAACATTTTTACTCTAATGAAATGTTGTTGAATATTTCAAATTTAAATTTTTTTTTAAACATATATACACTCTTCAGTACGCACAACGACATGTTACCTAAAAACACTCTGTCTCATCTAATTATTTCTTTATTTCGTTTATTGATATAGTACATATGTATAATACACACACACCACAAGTACACACATATACAAATTATATATATTGAATATTAATTTTATTAAATTAAAAAAAAAACACCTACTACTGTATTTTTACTAATTAAATGATAAGTTAATTTTTAAAGTATGTAATATTATATATAAGAAACAAATAAGTTTTAAGAAAAATTTTAAGAAAAAAAAGTAAAAGAAATATATTGATACTTAACAGTTTTTTTTTTTTTTGGGTATATTTTTGCCCAATGAATGCAAAAATTTTGTATATAAGAATATGTGTTTTTTTTTTCTCTGATAATTATAATTAATGATTTTTCAAAGTGTCACTGTGTGTAGAATGAAAATATTAATAATGATTAATGTCAGATTAATTTTTTTTTGGATTTTTATTTTATTTTGTATATGGTACATTGTGTGTTATTTTTCGCTCATCATAACGTACACAAAACGTACAAAACGAAAAACGACAGTCAAATAATTATTTTGATTTACATTTTTATATTTTTACACTTCGAAAAACGTATATATATATATATATAATTACATATACACATACTTATTATAATATAAAAATAAATATTAATATACAGAGATTACACAAAACAAATACGGAGAGTTAAAATTTGTGTACGCAGAATGTACATCGTAAATATACATTTAGTGACTATACGAAGGTTATAAAAATAAAAATATATATTTATAATTTGTTTAATTTTTATGTTGTTGAATTGAATGGGAAGGTTAAAATGTTAGATACAATAAGTAAAATTTAACACCAAATTTATTTTAGGTATATGTTTAGATAATTATTCTATAAAAAATAAAAATAAAATAAATAAATAAATATCTAATTGACACATTTGTTTAAATTTGTTATTATTATTTTTTTTCGATATAATAAAATTTCGATTTTATATGTACATTCGTATATGGCACCAAATATAAATACTTAATAATATAATATAATATATATAGAAAGGTTAATTATTTTTTAATGAAGTTCATGGAATGATCGATAATTAATATATATATATATAATTAAATTAAAATTACTGCATAGTAAAAAGATAAAGAAACTATTCATCATCATATCAATATACAAAAAGTTTTCAATCACTTTGTTGAAGGAGATAATGAATGATATAAGTGAAAGTGTATATATATATATATAAAAAAATATTGTCACATTGTAAATTTAAAATTTAAATTTAAATTATTATAAACAACCTTTCCTTTGCATATGACAAATATTCATTTCTACATAATATATATAATATAATTTTCAGCAATAATGATTTATAAACAAGTATTTTATTTTTGTTACAAACTGAAGTATATAGTTACGTTTGTACATTTACACTTGATAAGCTATTGATCGGCACACGGGTTCCATTTTAACCAACGTTCAACTGATGATTGTGTGACTATATGTGCATTGACACGGGTCAGGTCTATCCACATGTCTACACAATATAAGTATATACCACTTGATTTTCAAAAGTATCTACCAAATACTCTTGATGTTATAATAATGTTTTTGTAGACAAAGTTTATTCATTCAATTTGTCTTATATATTGAGGAATATCAGTCCATAAACACATCGAACAAATGTCGTAAATTAATGGAATGAAAATAGTGTAATAGTCCTAATAATACATGTTTATACAAACAAAAAAGAACAGAGGTATAACGCTTTAAATTAATTACACCCAGAAAAAACCAATACATTTTAAATTAAATATAATTTTACATTTTGTTTTTTGGAATATTTGTAATTTATTTTTTAAATTAAATAGAAAATGCTCGAAATAAGATCGAATCTGCTTAAAATAAGTCAAAATTATCTTGTCTATCTAACTAGAAAGAATATTTATAATAAAAGTTACAATTCATTGATTTAAATTTTATTTTACGAAGAAAAATAATTTTTGGAATTCTTAAATCCGAATAATATATTATTTTAAATAAATATTGTTTTTAATATAAAAACCATTTTTTAACAAATCATTTCAAAAACGAACATTTATTTAAATGAATTGAGTTTAATTTTTAATTGAATAGAAATCAGTTTTAATATAAAACTTGTCTCTAGACGAATATACAAATAAACAAATAATATTCTTTCAATAGTTTTATGAAACAACAAATAAAATTTTTATTTAGAATAAATAGAAATACTATTTAATGCATCTAAAAACACGTACAAAAATGTTCATACGTAGCAGCTATTAAATTTTAAATTTAACACAATAATGATTTTATACAATATTTATCTAATAACATTTCAATAAATATGGTATATCATCGGTCCCCGAAGTCAAAACAGCCCCTTTGTCGAAAGTATAAACTACAAATGATTTATGAAATTATAATGATATTAATATCAGATGACAAAATATGTAGCGTTGTTTGCAGAAAATATTCCATAATAAAGTATTCTGAACATTAGGCGTTGCTTATATTGTAGTAGGTGAGCCAATTAAATTTCTATGAAATATTTAAATTTAGCTAATTTGATGGTCCATCCATTCATTTATATTATTTACCGAATGGACAGAAAGTTGCAACGCTAAAGTTTGATACATAATTAATTAATCGTTTATGAAATTTTTATTATTTGATTTTAATTTAATGAATAAATTAAATTGTTTTTGTGAAATGAAAAAAATATCATTTATTTATTAACATTATTAAGGTATTTTTCGCAAACATAATTGAAATGCAAAGTGTTGAAATCATAAATTTTCCTTATTACAGAAATCTATTTATCTTTATTCAAATTTTAAGAAAATATTCTATTTAAAAGAATAATAATATTTCTTGATATTTAAAATTTATCTTTATTTGATGTTAAATTAAACTATATTTGAATTAAATAATTAACATTTTCAATTTTTGAAAAGATAAAATAGTAACTATACAAATAATTAAACTTTATTTAGATTAAAAATGATAATGTAATCTTTGAAATAGAAAACGTGTATTTATATTAAGACAATTTATGCTTAAAAGTTTAATTTTCAATAATTTTAATTTAAGAAGAAATTCAATTTTGATTTAAAACCAAACATGATTTGGCTAAAATATATGAGTTTTTCTATTTAAATTATATTTTATTTAAATAGTTTTTATTTTATTTTAAAATTTAATTTTTCTGGGTGTATTTAATTATACCATATAATATATAAATCTAATCAGATCACTATTTGAGTCTTTTTTCCGTACAACTACCAATTGAACTATATATATGGATTGATTACTCAAACATACAGTAATGTCATCAACATGAAAATACATTCGAAATAATTTACATATAACATTTTTCACCACAAAAATAGCTTTCAGTATTCATTTATAAGTTGTTAATTGAATTATTGTGGCTTAAATATATCGTATTTTTAGAATTATTACAATATATTACTGCAGCAATTATTAAATTACATATATATATAAATAGAAAATGCTGATAATTTGATATTATTTCTATTTTGTTAAAATACACACAACGACAAATACAAATATTTAACTAATGATTACAGTACAATTGGTAAATTGTTATATACTTCGATGCGGAGTAGTATGTTGTTATAAGTAAGTATATAACAATTTACCAGTTGTACTGTAATCATTATTTAAATATTTGTATTTGCTAAAAAAAAATACAAGACAATAATCTAATTTTTTTAGAACATTGATTGATCCACACTAATGAAATTATTAGCAGAAAAATATGTATATAAAAATAATATTATATTAAACTCACGATATTTAAAAATTAATAATAATATTATTGTGTATACGCAATATATATAGTGCGACTAGATATATTAATATATTTGTACAATTTTTGTGCATGTATCACACGAATTAATAAATTTAAAATATTTTTATGAATGAAAATTTTATTGTTTTTTTTTATATCTTTTTCTCAAATTTAATAGTTAATATTATTTCTAGGCACTTTAATTAAACAAAAAAATAATATATAAATATACGTGATTCATTATTGATTGGTTATTGATTATTTGATTAAAAAAAATACTGAAACGTAAACTTTGTATAGACTAATTTTATAAACGTTTATATATACACGTATTATTTATGTACTGATGTTGTGAGATGACTATATATATATATAGCCGTACTCATATATAGATAGATAAACTGTTGGATATGGCGCTAGACAAAACACAAGGCGCACACATCATGTTGATTAAAGAGATTTCATGCGGTTGATGATTAATCACTGTATAATTTATTTTTATAGATATACATTAAAAGCAAAAGAGTTATGAAAAAAAAAAATTTTATAAATAAATAAATATTGGAAAAATGTTCTTATATGATTTATATACAAAATTGATATACTATTAAAATGTATATATATTTACATATATATAAATATACAATATAGTATAGGTACAGTATTTTTAAAAATATCATACACATGTAAAAGTTATAATATGGTACGTACATACATAAAATTAATATTTTAAAAGATGATGAATAAATTTTCAATTAAATTAAATATCTTGATTTTATGTGTTTGTTGTATGCGGATTAATATATACTTTTTATTTATTTACATCTGTTAAATTAAATGGAAAAAAAATGAAAGAATAAAAAAAAAAAAAAACGATGGCAATATTGTACACAGAGAACAAAATGATCTATGGAAAATACATATATACTTTTTTTTTTTTTGTGTTACATACTTTCAAAATATTAAATTATATGAGGAAATAAATAATTTGATATATCAAAAAAAAAACCAAACCAAACCAAACCAAACAACCAACATTTCAGTTTTCATTTATAAATATATATATAATTTATAAACCAATATAATATAAAACTATATATGAATAATACCGTGATCTAATAAAAAAAAAATTAAAAATTATAATTGGTATACCGGTAATTTGGTACTCAATGTGAACTTTAAAAAAAATTTATTATTTTGCTACTAAAGTATTTTATGTTTTTATAAATCAATTAATTATAATATATATTTTTTTTTTCCTACATATAACCATCGTAAGTACCAGCGTATTAAGATAGATTTAGATATATTTTTTCATTGATTAAATACTCACATGATATATATCCATAAAAATATTTGGTTTGAGATTTTATATATAATTATTTGTGAGATTTTTTTTTACTAATAAAAATAAATATTATTATTTTAGATAATTTACGATATATATTTTCGATAATCTTGCAGATAATTTATAGTAAAATCTATTATTATATATCATTTTCATTGTTAAAATTCTGTGACATACAAAATAACAAAATACATATTTATTTATATTATTTATGCAAAACAAAAAATAGTGAAAATAAAAAAATAAAACACTTAAGTGATGTAGAGAAGCTCAATAATTTAATTTAGAGAATTTTCTATAATATATTTGTTTTTTTAAGTGGGATTCATCACTTAAGTCTTTTGTTTATTTGTTTTTAGCCATTAATTCATTTTAGAATCTAAAATAAAAACAGTGAAAATAATTTTCTAGCACACACAAAAACATAGGAAAAAAATTTTTTAATAAACAAAAGACTTAAGCGACGAACTCAATAAACAAAAAAAAATAAATAAATCTCAGGAAATTAAATAATTTTTTTTATAACATTTTTGTATGCGGGTTCGTTGCTTAACTCTTTTGTTTATTTTCATTATTAATTTCGGTTTTTCTTAAATTAAAAACAATTCAAATCTTTCTTTGTAGATATGTGATATTTAAGTTAATATCTTGTGTCCAATAATAGTGCAACTGACATAAATGTATTTAAGTTAATGTATCTGTCTTACAGTAATTTGAGTAATTTTTCTTCAATTTAAACTTAAGATTACTAAAGTATATTGATTAGATTACCGAATTAAATGATAATTACAATATATTATTTTGGATAATTTTGCATATTCACACAAAACATCTAACTGATGCAAAAAAAAAGCTCAATAAAAAATTTAATAAACAAAAGACTTAAGCGACGAACTGAATAAAAAAGAAAAATAAATCTCAGGAAATTAAATAATTTTTTTTATAACATTTTTGTATGCGGGTTCGTTGCTTAACTCTTTTGTTTATTTTCATTATTAATTTCGGTTTTTCTTGAATTAAAAACAATTTCTTTGCAGATATTAGATTTTTAAGTTAATATCTTGTGTCCAATAATAGTGCAACTAATATAAATGTATTTAAGTTAATGTATCTCTCTTACAGTAATTTGAGTAATTTTCCTTCAATTTAAACTTAAGATTAGTAAAGTATATTGATTAGATTATCGAATTATATGATAATTACAATATATTATTTTGGATAATTTTGCACTTTCACACAAAACATCTAACTGATGCAAAAACTAAACTCAATAATTTAATTTAGAGAATTTTCTATATTATATATTTTTTGAATGCGGGTTTCGTCGCTTAAGTCTTTTGTTTATTTGTTTTTTTTTTTTCATTAATTCATTTTAGAATCTAAAACAAAAACAGTGAAGATAATTTTCAAGCACACATAAAAACATAGGAAAAAAAATTTAATAAACAAAAGGCTTAAGCGACGAACTCAATAAAAAAGAAAAATAAATCTCAGGAAATTATATTTTTTTACAACATTTTTGTATGCGGGTTCGTTGCTTAACTCTTTTGTTTATTTTCATTATTAATTTCGGTTTTTTCTTGAATTAAAAACAATTTCATTGCAGATATTAGATTTTTAAGTTAATATCTTGTGTCCAATAATAGTGCAACTAATTTAAATGTATTTAAGTTAATGTATCTGTCTTACAGTAATTTGAGTAATTTTTCTTCAATTTAAACTTAAGATTACTATGGTAATATATTGATTATGTTACCGAATTAAATGATAATTATATTATTTTGGATATTCACACAAAACAACACAACTGTTGCAAAAAATCTCAATAATTTAATTTAGAGAATTTTCTATAATATATATTTTTTGAATGCGGGGTTGGTCGCTTAAGTCTTTTGTTTTTTTATTAATAATTTATAATCACAAAACAAAAACAATGAAAATAATTAATAAACAAAAGCCATAGGCGACGAAATCAATAAAAATCATATAAAAATTTCAGGTTCGTCGCTTAAGTCTTTTGTTTATTTATTAATAATTTATAATCTAAAATTAAAAACATTGAAAATAATTTTTTAGCATATACTAAAAAATTTAATAAACAAAAGACTTAGGCGACGAACTCAATATGAAAAAAAAAAAACCACACGAAATTTCAGTTTCGTCGCTTAAGTCTTTTGTTTATTTATTAATAATTTATAATCTAAAACTAAAAACAATGAAAATAATTTATTAGCATATACTAAAAAATTTAATAAACAAAAGACTTAGGCGACGAACTCAATATGAAAAAAAAAAAAACCACTGGAAATTTCAGGTTCGTTGCTTAACTCTTTTGTTTATTTTCAAAATTAATTTAGTTTTTCCTTTGCATTAATAACAATTTGAATTACAATTAATTAAAAATGTATAATTTATATATTTTACAAATAATTATGTACAACCACTACTTGAATTTCAACTTATTTCCATCCAAATAAATATACCGTATACGATTCATTTATTTCCAATAATGGAATTACCCAATTTATATTTAGTTATTATTCTAGCCAGAGAGAGAGAGGTTTAATTGTATAATTTTTAAGATTTACATTAAAAATTCTGCAAATTATATAACACATATTTAAAACCACAAAATAAATACAATTATATAGAACATTCAAAAAATTTATGCGTCTTCTGCTCAAACTATAAAAAAAAAATTAAATAAATTGGTGTTGCTAATGTGATGATAATCTGAATATTTATATACAAATTATTGAAAATTATTGCAACATTAAATTTTTAAATAAAATAATTACGCGTCAATATAATTAAATTAATTATATACAATTGTATGTATATAATACAACAAAATTTATGGGCATCAGATGTTTATTTTATTTATTACTTTTAACTTTCATAACTTTTATAAGTAAATTGGAAAGAGTACTCTATACACTCCATCTACATATATCAATACATTACAAATATGGTATATGATATACAATATATATATATATAATTTATATGTAAATTTGTTGATCTTATATAGTTTAAAAATTTGTATAAATAAATATTAGATTATTATAATAATAAATACGCATACCAATCAATATAGGTAAAATACACACACATATATGAATATATGAATGATAAAATCAAACAGTGAAAATAACATCAATTAATTTAATAGTTCAATCAATTTAAAAAAAAAAAAAAATGTATTGTACATAGTTTATAGAGTGTGTTTGAGAGAGTGGCTTCAATGCCATAATAAAAATCATAAAAATATGCAATATAACATTATTATTATATGAGTGTAGAGTAAATTATATCGATTATATTAAATATATTATAATGTGTGTCTATATATATATATAAAATGACTTTTCCATATAATAACATTCATATATTATTATTATTATTATTATTATTATATGTTTTTAACTGTTACATATATAGAAATCAAATAATAATTTTACTATATATTCTTTTATTATATACATAAATATGATTATTATGATTATTATTGGTATAACATTATTATAAATTTTACTCTTTATATATATATATTTGTATATATTATTATAACAAATATAAAATATATAATATTAATAATAATGCATAACGTAAATAATTTCATTTAAAAACCCACAACAAACCATAGAATTGGATGGAAAAAAAAAATAATCATAATAAAAATAATAATAGCAACAACCAATTTACTATAATTTATAAATATGATTGAAGGTAACTCCAAATTTGATCTATTTTTTTTTTCCTGCACAACAAATCCAATATATTTATAATCAACTGTTTTATTTGATTGTGTCGAGTGAATGTAAATAATTGTTGATGAAAATAAAATAAAATAATTTTTTTTTATTTTTATTAACTCATGATTTTGCTGCTGGTTAGTATATATTTAAATTATATGTATACGCCGTCCGTATGTTAACCATCAGCATATCATACATGTTAAAAAAAAAACGATCTTTGATTAGTCTTTAAATTGACAACAACAACAGAAAAAATTAAAAAATTAACATACAGCAGCTAATCAAAAAATTATAACGTTATTTTAGTACAACATATGTGAATTATAATTATGCGGGTATAAATTATCACATAAAATTCAATTAAAATATACATATTCTATACAAACAAATGGATAAGAATTTTTCATGTATAACAATTCAAATGTTAAATGAAAATTTTTAAAAATTATACATCAAAATTATAAGGAGAAAAATAAAAAAAAGGAAATAATATCGATCAATATTTTAATAATTAAAATTATAATCGTATGAGTAAATATATAATTTAAATAACAAAATACAACAATCCATAAATTTCAAAACAATGTCATTTTATTCAACAACATTATTAATCTTGTGTTGTGTTATCCGCATAAAAAGAGACAAGAGAAAATGACATGCGAATTTAATTACAATTTTTTTTATTTTATATATTATTTTAAGTTTTTCGTTTTTTCGTTTTTTTTAACATGTGTTATAATTTAAAATGTTATTTATTGCGTGGCGTTATACGTCGTATATATATTGTATAATACAAATGCTGTATGCATATTCGTCCAGTAGTCAACATGTAAATTTTATCTTAATACATATAATAATAATAATGTTATATAGTTTTATTAATGAATATCTCAGCAGCAGTTAAAGAAATAAATATGGTTATAAAAATGTAATCTTATTAACATACGAAGAAAATCAATCACACACATATTGCGAATTAATAAATATATAACAGATATTTTTGTTTTTTAATGAAAATATGCGGTTAATGATAGAACAACGCATAATTTTTATACTTAATTTAATATTATATTATTTTTAATATATATTTTGAATTGTGAGAAAATGTGACATTGAGACAATTAATTATTAACAATATAAAATTGAATAACTAGAATTTTTTAATTTTAAAATTTTTTTATATAATTTTAATTAAATTCAAAGGATAAGAGGTATTAAAATTAATAATAAAATTAGTTTAACAGTTTTATATTTTCCTTTAATTACACAAAACATTAGAGAATTTAAAAATGAATTATTGATACGATTTGCTTTTATTTAAAATGCAATAAATTTTTATTATACAAATTTATACAGTTGACGAGTGATATATTTTTATTTGAAATTGAATGATGTATAGATATTTTTTTGTGCAGAAAGTTATAAATTTTTGCTGTAACCCTAGTAACAATTTGTCCGTACATTGAAAAATGAGAAAAATTTCGGTGGAAAAAATCCACATATTTTCCATGGAAAAGATATATTGGAAAATGTTCTAAGAATGTCCATAGATTTTCCACTTAATATAATAGTATTTTATTTAGATCAATTGAAATATTTCGATTGTCAGGGTAATATGTCCAACATATATACGCGCGATATTGTATTCATAATTTATTTCATCACTTAACCAAGACAGTTGTTCAAATTTTGTATATTTCGCTTATCTAGATATAATTCTTACTCTTCGTAATTTATTTTCATAATTTTTAAAACAACCAACAACTCAAATCGATATACTGCCGAGGAATTTTATAAGACTTTTCATGGATTATATCCGCACGGTTTTTGGTTCTTGTTTATTACAAAGAAAAATGAACAATCGATAAATTTTTACCATCGTTCGGGCAGCATATTCATTCCGTGCTCATAGAACTTCTGGTCTATCGATAAAAAACTGAATCAATCCGCGATTTGACATCATCGTTATAAGATTTATTCTGCTAATACGGACAATTCACGGATATTACTTACCAAAATACATTCATACAATCCAAAGATATTTTTATCGAAATCCGAGGATCTGCTCACAAAAAATGTGAAAATAAATTCTATGGATATTCTGTGGAATAATAGCAACGAGAAAAATACTTCCAAGGTGAACCCATAGAAATTATCATCGGAAATATACGAATAATCCAAGGACATTTTTTATAAAAATCCATGGACAGGGTTACACTCATCAGATAAAATTCCAGCGGACATCCATTAGAAATCCATAGTTAATTTACTCGGATTGAAACTACGGACTACAACATATAATGCGCAAATATTGCGGACAATATACCGACAGTGTTACTAGGGAATGATATTATTGACTTTTAAACTAATATTACACACAGATTAAGAGTGAGAAATTAGTATTCTTTAATTATATTTTTAATTTTAAGCATATATACAATATAAATATTGATTAATTTTTAAAATATTAACCATTATTATCTATATATGACAAGATTTTTTTCCATTTATTCCTATAGATTCCATTGTGATTGAAAATTCAAGGAGCTGTGAAGCAATTAGCGATGCTCATCAAACCGCATTTTCGAACATCTTCCATTAAACGTCAGCCAAACAAGGCTGCATCGGTCTGAATTACTGAGAGTCAAGCACATTAACTGGTATAACTTTGTCTTATGATAACCATAAAAAAAAACGCGTTTGTGAGAGCGGTTGCGTCTTACAAAATAATCCAACAAAATATTATTTAATTCCATGATAATATTTTTGTTTCATATAATAACATCTATAGAAAAAAACCGATTTTGCAATAGTATATTTCTATATTCTCAATTAATAATTATGTGACTATAAAATTCATTAATATCATTTTTATATAAATATACACTATATATTTTGCTGTTCTTTTGTTATATATTTGACAGAATATAAAAAAAAATTAATGTTTGTGTGTTTTTTTTTGTTTTATTAATATTTATATTATTAAAATATTATAAAAAAAAATTCATTCATTCAATTTATTCAATTATCATATCAAATAGCCGTATATAATTAATTTCATTGGATGCTCAAACAACGCTATATATATATATATATATATATTGTATTGTATTGTATATATGCATGAATATAAATGTATCGATATCAATAGTAATATAACGATAAAATTTAAATGGGATATGGTTAAGTAGGTAGTTTCTTTAGTTTTTATTATAAATATATTGATACAAATTGGTATATAATTAAAAGAATTAATAAATTCAAATTTTCTTTTAATACATTATACACAATATAAAGATTTTATATATGCGTATGTGGATGGTATATAATAATCAAAAACAAATCTAAATGATATCAACACAAGTTGCACGTTGGGTGGTCTTTTGCGTCCACCAATATGGGACAAGAAAAAAAAACACACAGTATACAAAATTATATATATATTCGATATGTTTATATACATTTAATAATTAGAAAAATTATTTTAATAAATTAAAAGATTTTAATTTTTATTATAAATATATTTATTTAAAATAAATGTGTATTTTGTTGTCAATATTTTGATATAATTATAAAAACAATTTTTTTTCTGCAAAATAATATATAAAATTTTGGGTGGTCTACTCTATTCGTTTATATATAGCGATTATGTGATTTGTTATATTGTGTTAATAATATATATTAGATAAATATATAGTTTTTAAGTAAACAAAATTTGTTATTCTTTTATTAATTTATTAATTTGATAAAATAGCATTTTATTTTTTCTGCAGTTAACAAAAAGACCACCGCCAATGGTTTAAAAAAAAGTAGTATAGGCATATTTTATTATATATATATATGAATGTAAAATACACACACACACACACACACACACAATCGAAAAATATATTAAAAAATAATTAGAATATTTCTATAATAAAGTTATTGTAATATTATATGAAAGTAATTATAAAATTTTCTAATAGTAATATAAATATGAAGACAAATAAAATAAAATATGAAGAATTCTTAAATTATACTTCATTAAATATATTTTAATAGCTCAGTTTTCTTAATTTAAATTTTTTTGGTTTTTTTTGTTTTCATCCACATTTTGACTGTGGCGTCGGTAAATTATTTACCTTTAATAGTTATATCTGTGATGTTTGTCTATATAAAATATAATTTACGTACGCTATTATGTCTAATATAATAAATTTAAATATATAGATGATGTGGTACGTACGCGCCGCACAGTTTGTACACAAATTCAGGTCAAAAAAAAATGAAGTTATAATAATAATAATAATAATAATAATAATAATATGCAATTATATGTTGATCGATACAATAACCCAACAGAAGAAAATATAAGAAAAAAAATACCAAAAAACATTAACATGAAAATAAAGAAGTAGTCATTTTGTTAATTATTTTTTTTTTCTCTCTTTGATTCTATTGTATATTTAATATACAATATATTATAATAGATAGATAGACAATTTCAGAAATATAAATTTAAATTGGCAACCAACATATACGAAATATAATAATAAATAAACAAAACTACTAATACTCTATATAAAATCACTTGGGTACATCAATTATTTGTTTTTTCTTATACAATATATTTTAGTTTTATAATTATGTTCTCCCTGCTATTATTATTAGGTGTTTTTTTTCTTTCTATCTTTTTGTGTTTTGTGCTGTGTTAATTATTTCAGCAAAAAAAAAAATTGAAAAGAAATGTATAGAATTAAAAAAATAAGCAATTTAATTTTATATATATATACAGATATGAGTATATAGCGGTTTTACTATTATATCTCTATATATATATAAATAAGAGATAGCGAAAAATACCAGAAAATGCATTGTATAAATATATTTTAGGTAAAAAAAAACTATATTATTACATAATTAAATCCATCAAATATTTTTTTTTCTATAAGAAAACATTTCATATATGTTTCCGAACATCTTATGGAAATAATTACAATGTGTTATTATTATCACTTTTAAAAATTTAAACAGCACAAGTTTATAAAATAATAATTTTGTGTAGCCAAAGGAGTGTATTAAAAGTATAAACAATGTTCGAATATATAGCTGATAATAGAAATGGAAGTAAGTTATTAAAAAAAACAAACACATTTCTATATGAGAATTATTTCATGTGTATATTTCAGAAAAAAATTTATTCGCATTAATTTAAATTGTTTAGAATTCTCATCCTATATATATATATATATATATATAAAATCAGCATTGTAATCAACATTTTAATACACCCTGTACAAATAAAATATTTCCAAAAAATAAACAAATAATTTTAACCTAATTCAGGGCCATTTCAAATTCATCTTTTTAAATTTGTTTATAACAGATACGTATAAATAATAAAATAAAAAATCTATAATAATAATTTAGTTTCATATCTGTGTGTGTGTGTGTGTGTGTGCGTGGGTTTTCTTATTTAAAATAAAAAAAAAAATGTTAAAATCATATACTCACACACATGTGTGTGGGTACACACTATACACATCGGCACCACACACAACAAATATAATATTCAAATAAATTGGCGGCACATTTATTTTGAAGTAAAAATAAAAAAATTAATATATGGAGCAAATAAAAACGCACACATACAAATAAATTAGGTTGTTTTTTATTTTTTACTTCCATATAAGTATAACAAATTTATATTTTTAACAATAAAATTTATTGTTAAGAGTTAAGACTTTTAATTGTATTACATATATGCGATTTGAAATAACAAACATTTATTGTATATCTAATAATAATAATAATAATAATATAATAACCATTTTAACAAATACTATTTAGAGTATAAATTTAAATATATATTTAAGTTGATTATTAAAAATTGAATGCATAATATAAAAGTTATTCTGTATTTTATATATACAGTGCAGTGGCGACGCGTCAAAAATTGTTTTTATGGTAGACGGAGTTGAAAGTGGATTACATTATGGCAAAAAAATTGTAATGTCCACTTGAAAAATTTTCCGAAAAATCGACGGCTAAGAATTATTATCTTTTTTTTACACAGAATTTCAAATTATAATCAAATGTCCAATCTTTCATAGAAGAGATTTTTATAATCGATTCACACGTTCATCAAAGATATGCGACCGATTTTCCATTTGATTTCATTGAAATTTTGTATAAAATAATGGTATTGTATAAATTTTTTATACCATTTTGGTGTGTGTCAACTTTATGCAGTACCACAAATTTCTTTAAATTTTTTCTGCCATCGAGATTGGAAAATCGGTTGTATATTTGTTGAACGCGTAAATCGATTTTAAAAATAACTTTCACGAAATATTGGAAATTGATTATAATTTGCTGAATGATGTAAGCAAAAATGGAAATCCGTTAAAACTATATGGCACGTAATTAAAATATATGATAATTCATAAAAGTCGATTTTCCAGAAAAAATTTAATTCGGAGAACACCCATAATTTAGGTTAATTTCACCCGGGTTATAAGCAAAATATAGCGATATTTAAAAATTAAATGCTATTTAATAGCCGTCGCCACTGATATACAGGATGGCAAACAAATTTTTTGTAACCAATATATATGTACTTTAAAATTTGTAGCTGTATACAAGTATAACTATTTGGCTCAACGATAAATTGACTGTCATACCACAATTTATTTCCTATATATATAAGTATATATACAAACTGATGGAAACGGAAATACAATTGAACTGTATTCCAATTCAATTAAAGATTCAAGATTTTAGAATGCAAAAAAAAAGTTCCGACAACTATATGAAAATTATTTATTAAATACAAAATTAAAATCAGATCAAAATCTTATGGAATAATTTTTGCAAAGACGTAAGAATTTTCCGCTAATTAAAATAAACATCAGATTCATTTAATGCAAAAACAAGTCATTTCTCAAATCAACAAATATATATTAAAGGTATTTTGTCTGTATAAATTACTATATAGTTAATTAATTTTACTGGATTGAAATATTTCACTAAAGTTATTAACATATTACTTTCTATTTAATATATAATTCTATGAAATATACGTGATAACAAAAAAAATTTGCTCACATTTTACACTTGATCGTGTGGAAAAAAAATGTAATATACTTTGTGTGCTCTTAAAATTAATATCAACAATATACAATTGTAACACAAAATATTACTTATCATATAAATAACTAATTTTCTAATTATATTTCCCGGTTAGCATACGATGAAAGAAATTGTTGCGACACCCTGTGTCTAAGAAGTGTGTCTGTATATATTTACAATAACTACATAAATATATATAGAAATAAATATTTTTCTTTTGATTTCATTGGATTCTATATATATTTAAATTGTAATAAGATATTGTTATACTATAAAAAATAGAGATATATATAATAATATATTCATTCACCTTATAAGTTAAACTATATACCAAATCTTTTAAAAATTTGGACTATTATAGGTTGTGTTTTGGAACGGTAAATACATATATATATATAAAACACATATAAATTATATAATAATAATAATAAATTGGTTAAGTTTATTTAAAAATTTTGAATGTTATATTTGAAGATATGTGGCGATGACGACAAAGACGACGACGACGGTGACGACGATAATGATGCTCTGATGATGATGAATCAACGAAATTTGAATAAGATTATATTATTTTTTTATATATATTTTTAATGTTAAATATTAAATGAAAAAATCCCAAAAAAAAAAAATATACATAGCGGAGGAAGTTTATAAAAAGATTATTATTCTAATTTTTTGGTCGTTATTCTATTGCGATGTTATATATATATATACTGCAATAATATTTTTTAAATTAATCATTTGAATATTATATAATATTAAGTTTAAGTTTAAGTTCTGTAAGTATGGTCTAAATAAAAAAAAAAAAAATGTCATCGTCATTATTATATATTTGAATTGTATTATAAAAAATAATAACGTACTACCTCTAACTAAAGCTAAACCGCATATATACAAATATATATATTTAAATGTCTTAAAATAGATATTATATAATATATTAAATGAGAATGAATTTATTTCCGTATATGTATATCATTTTTATATATATTTGCAATTCATTAATTATAAACAATATTTAAATATCTATATAGATTTTTTCTTATAATATTCTTTATATATAATTAAATTGAAAAATGATATAAATATGAAAAATGAAAAATTACATATTATAATGAACAATATGGAAAAATATATTTTTTTGTTTTAAATAAATAAGAAAAATAAAAAAAAAAAAATTGCTTGACACGCAACCATATACTCTATTTATAATAAATATATATATATATAAATATTAACATAGTGAACGCATTCAATATAATATAAATAAATATATAGGTGTAGAGATGATGTACATATATATATCTCCTATATAATAAAGGAATTATAAGTTTTATATAACAAATATATATATATAAGATAAATCGGAACGTTGTTATAATATTCTAAGATAAATTAAATGTAATAAGCGCAATTTATGAAGGTGCGGCTCTGCTATACAGCGAGAAATTATAATAAATATTTCATAAATCATTAAATAAATAAGAGATGAATAAAAATTCTTATACTTCACTATATGTAATGTATTTATGGTATATATATATGTTCGTTCATATACCTATATTATATACAAAATTGTGCAATTGTACAATATATAAATATAGTATTTATATTATATAGTAATTTTTCTTATTAAATTTAAAGCGCTTATTATACAATATTACATGTATTATAATATTAAATATTTATATTATTATTTAAAAATAATATAATAATAATGTTTTGAGTGAACAATTTACTAAATAATTATATTCTTGTCACATTTTATTTTAAATTAATATTATTATTATTATTATTATTATTATTATTATTATTATTATTATTATTATATTGTATATATACAATTACATTATATTTTATTGCTCTCATTATATACATCTATTTATAGTGTGGTTCATTAATAATCTAAAAAAAAAATTCTATTTTTGAAAATCTGTATAATATAAACAAGATGCAAAGGTTAGCAATTAAGAATATTAAAAAAAAAACATATCGGAGAAATTATATCGATAACATAACACACTCAACTAAATACCGCAATGTCCGAAATATTTCATATATTATTTAATATTTATATTTTAACTTAATGTTGTATGTAATTTGTATATCTAACTAGAGATAATGTTGTTTTAAAAATATATATCATATATATATAATTGACAATATAAAGAGTAAACAGACCTTAATATATTGGCATTTGTACCCACATGTTGAAAGTTAAAAATATAAGAATATATAAGAAAAAAAAAAGACTGAGGGTATTAAAAGAAAAAAACGTTAAAAAAAAGTGGCCAGTAGGAAACAGACCTTCAAATAAGAAAGATTTAATTTTAAAAAATGGAATTAAAAGTAATATACGTTAAAAGAACAATTAATAAAAAAAAAGTAGTATTCTTTATTACAATTTATTGTAGGAAAAATTAAATAGTATATATATTAATATTATCTAAATCAGATGATAGATGTTTCCAAATTAAAATTATTTACTATAGATCCGAACATCATAAAGGATATGTTCTAATAGAAAATTACTAAAAAACATATTATTATTAACATATTATATAACCAAATAAAAAAAATTTATAAAGCTTCAAAAAATATATTACAACTTTTATGAGTATATGAAAGTTGCTGTGAAATGCTAATAATAATAATAATAATAATAATAATAATAATAATAATAATAATAATAATCTGATAAAAAAATTAAAAAAAGGAGCAAAATAATTCATGAAAAATTATTAAATATAATATATAACGCACAAATATCAATCAATTTTTATTTTATTTATAATATATACAAAACTTTCAGATAATTTATTTTTATATATTTATTGGTGGGTTATATATAAACAGATAAAAGATAATTAATATTTTTATTTATATTGTAATATGCGTTTACATATAAAAATAAAAAACCAATCATAACATAATTAACATATATTGGAGCATTTTAATAATAATATCATATATAATAAATAATATTAACATAATAATTGGTATAAATATAAAAGATATTATTTTAAAAAATTAACAAATTTAAAATAATAATAATAATAATAATAATAATAAAGGAAAAAAACGCACATTTCATCAGATAAAAAATTGATTCTGATTTCGTTTGTTTGTGGTATGTGATAACATGTAGAAACAGAAAAAAAAAATGTGGATTGTCACCGCTGTTTTTATACATAAAATTCAGGTTTCACGATACAATGTTAAACAGGTATAATTTAACGAAAGCAAAAATTACACAAAATTAAACTATATAAATATATATTTATATATCAAAATTAATTGCTTTTTACGCCTTCCGCATTTATAGTACTTAAATTAAGTATATGCATTTACATATTGAGACATCATCATATAAATATATATTCATATAATAAATATATATGTACATACAATTTTGATGTTAATCATACATCAGAAAAATATATCAGAATTCAAATTTTCATCATTAAATTATATATTACTTTTTGTGAACACACATAAGATAAGAATATCAACAAATTATTATTTATATATATAATTATACAGGGTGTTTATAGTACTATGTATATTTAATACACAGTTTTCAGATTGCAATGTCACTATATATTTTTCTGATAGACGAGTTGAAAGTGGATTACATTATGGAAAAAAATTCTAATGTCCATTTGTTAAATTTTCCGGGAAAATCGACTTTTAAGAATTATCATCTAGTTAAATTACGAGCCATAGTTTTAACGGATTTTCAGTTTTGAACGCAGCAATGCAAATTATAATCAATGGTCCAATCTTTCATAGAAGAGATTTTTAAAATCGATTCACACGTTCAAAAGCGAAGACCGACCTTTTTGATTTGATGTCATTGAAATTTTGTATGAAATAATAATACTGTATAAATTTTTTGTACCATTTGGGTGTACCTTAAATTGTTTCTGCCATCGAGATTGGAAAATCGATCGCATATCTTTTGAATGCGTAAATCGATTTTAAAAATGTCTTCTATCAGAGATTAGAAGTTGATTATAATTTGCAATGCTGTAAGCAAAAATTGGAAATCCGTTAAAACTATATGTGGCCCGCAGAATTAAAAAATATTATAATTCATAAAAGTCGATTTTCCGGCAAAAATTTAATTCGGTGAACACCCAGATTTTTTTTTATGATTTAATATAATTTCACCCAGGTTATAAGAAAAATATAGCAATAATGAAAACTGAATGCTGTTTGTTAGCCTTCGTCACTGATAATACATCATATGATAAAACAAAATTTGTAAATAAAAAATTGTGTTTTGTAAATTTCTTGTAAAAATACTTATTACCTATCTAAATGGGTCAGTTTATGCAAATTAATCGTTTTCAGTTGGAACACATCATAACATAAGCTATAATCTCTCGTTTACATAAAATTAATGGAATTAAGGAAGGATCTATTTTTCGATAATTGATTAAGTGTTATTTATATATAGTTGCAAGTGTGGAGCAACTTGACTGTTAATTCATATATATATGTTATATGTATAGATGCCACATAAGAGCAAATGTATTATTGTGGATGCGGTACACCCTTTAATAAATATACTGTATATATTTAAAAAAATAATATATATAAATATAAATGTAAGTTATATATCGATATAAAATATTTACATTTAAATCACTGTCTCATAAATATATATATATATATATGCATGGACCATGCAACTGATCTTCACATAATCATATACGTATCAAAAATTAAAGTCTATAACTATAACGAAATAAATTTTCTTATAACAATTAACGGGATTATATGAAAATAAATGCATATAAATGTATACGATATAATTAATATATGGTTTGATTGTATATTCAAATCTAAATGCAAATTTAATTTTTAAATAAATTTTTATAGCATATATTTTTTTCTACTTCAAAATTATGTATATGTTACATATTTGTTTATCGTTAATATGAATATACATATATGAATTAACTGTGTGCGATTATGAGTGTATACAATATTATGTTATAATGATATCTAGGTATAAATATATACAGATATATATATATAGTCACATATGAAATACATTTGAGTTGTGAACTAATAAAGAGCAATTTTATACGTTTTTATGTTAATAAAACATTTATTAACATTTAAAAATTCCAGACTAGAGACCTCACAATAATATTGTATTTATTTTATATAATTAACATATGCATATAAATTTAAAATTATATATATATTAATAAAGTTTAATCTAAATACATATTATGTAAATTAATTAATATTCATCTACAATATATATGAACTATATATAACAAATTTATATGTTATAAATGTAGGTACCTATATACAATCAATATTAATATATATATGATAACAGAACAGTGCAATGAACCTGATATAATATGTTCAATAAATTTAATTGCGTATATATAAAAACAAAAATAATATAACCTATAATAAATAAACAGATGCGGTAAATTATAGTAATTAATTATGCACATTTGTAAACAATTTTACAGAAGCACGACTTTTGAGATGAATGAATTTTTTTTTGTTTTTTCCATATATACAAATATACAAATATATATTCTCCAAAAACATTTTAATTATATAAAAATATTATAAAGTCAAGGTTAACTGGAAAGGAACGTATCACAATATATTTAGCAAAAGTGAATAATTATGGAAAAAATCTATATAATTTATTAAATTCAAATAATTATATATACTAACGGAAGATCCAACATATATTACATAAGAGATAGATTAATTAATAAATATATGTTTAAAATGAACTTTTTATTATTATTATTACGCTACTATATATCGCGCATATATAATAATCTGTAAAATCAACAACGATGATTATTATACAATATATTTAAAATAATAAAAAAAGTGATAAATACCATTCAAAAAAAGATGATGTGATTTCAATGTTGAAAATTTAATTTATCAATTAATCATTTCATAATGATGTGATATTATTTAATATAGTATATGTGCGAATGATGTGGTGCTATGCGCGATGCGTATTATTAATTACGTTCAATGAAGAGTGCTGTATATATATATTAGTACAACGATATATTTTTAAAGTTAATAGTTTTATATATATATGTTAAGGTGTACTCGTGTATATGAGAATATTTAAAACTTTTTTGCATTTATCTTAAAAAAAACAGGGTGTATTAAATGAATACAACTTAACTGCGTATATAATATATTATTAATATTTTAATGTGCGCGTAACTATATAAAAATTCATCAGCATTCATAATATCAATATATATATAGTCATTGGTGTGGCATCGTATAACCCGGTGTAAAGTGTTGTGCGTCATCACTTTACCTGTATCCATAAATAATTTTTTATGTATGAACGTAAATCAATAGAATTATAAATACTAATAATTTGATTCATGTCGTCATTAAAATTATTTTATTCACTGTAAAAATATATTGTATGTGCGAATGTACAATATATATATTTAAAATATTTGAATTCAATCATGTCAATCAAATGTTTGACTAATGATTAAAAACACAACCGAAAATTATCTTAAATTATGATCATTATAATAATCAATCAATTTAATACTTTTATTGTATATTATTATAGATACATCACAATATTTATAGTTAATATCTTTATCATAAACATATTATCTATTATGGGAAAATTATAAAATGTATAGGTAAAGCAAAAATATCATCGTAAAGTATTTTGTATTAATTTTTTTTTATTTCCTTTGAATTTTACATATGTAAATAATTATTATAGAAATGAAAAAATGGATAATTGGTTTTTTTATATATGTATATTTTTTTTTCCCTACAAACAAACGTATTAATCAATTTTTATATTAAGAAATTAAATTTAAATTTAAAAAATTGTAAATATTATAATTATAATATTAAGCAATTATATATATTTTAAATTAATTTATAGTTGTTATTTAAGTGATTTAAATTAATTTAAAATTAAGGATTTTATTTTTCCAAAGCTACTGAGTGTTGTGAAAATAAATATAAAATTAAATTTTGTGAATAATTGCTATTATTCTACTTTCTAACAATAATCACGTTAAAACTTAATGGCTCGAATTAGTTTTTAGTATAATTTTATATGTAAAATATATTTAAATATTCGTCTATATGCATGCAAAGTTTTTTCTTTAAGCTTAAGTTCAATTTGAAAGGAGAATAAATTCACTTTTTCAAATTAACACTAAACTGAAAAAAAAAACCGTACATGGATCCAATTAAAAAGTAACGTCGAAACAATGAAATATTAATTAATTTTGCTCCAAGGAACATGGTTCATTGTTAAAATGAAATAACATTTATTAAATTCCACGAATAATTCATTAAAACATAATATCGACGAAATGAATGTTTTTCAATGAATCACGTCGTTGGTTTATTTGAATTGTATAAAATTGTTTTGATGAATATTATTAATTTTTACAACGTGTTCTGTTTAATAACTTATTATTCTGCGCATTAGTTAATTATTGATCGCGAATTCATTCATTCAACATGAACAAGTACATTAAGATAATTTTTAAAAATGTAAAATATTAATGAATTATACATTAAAACAATGAAAATTGGGCTTATAAACGCTATTCATTGGTAATTATGTACAAATTTATTTTCAGTGTATATAATGGAAACAATGTTATTACAAAATAATGACTAAAAAGTATAAAGTAGTATTTAATATAAGTATAAATATCTAAATAAAATTCTCTTCAATTGTAAAACACATTACATTCTGATATATACGTACAAAGATAAACAGAATTAATTAAAAAAGGTAAATTTATTTTGATCTGTTACTCGTTTTTGATGAGCCACATACTTTATACGGCGTATCTTAAAATCAAAAAATATCATAATAACAAAAATACTATTTTATAATTAATTTCTTACATATAACTAATCGTGTAAATACAATTACAATAATTTAACTTGGAAATGAACCATCTATGACGGTGTTCACAATTACATGATACAACTGATAATTTTACATCTCAAATAATTTCAGTAAATCTGAATTTAGAACATGATTTATATTATGTTATCAGATATACCTGCTGCATTATCGACGTTTAATAAAATCGATAATTTTCCATCAATAAGACGTTAATTCCGATTATATATATGAAAAAAAAAACTAAATCCATTTAAAAAATACTTAACTATACGAATATTTAAATATACTTATATTATTTATATATATATAAAATATTTACTGTCACATACGTTTTGCTATACAGCAAATAAAATACGATTTAAATAAATCTACCATTAAAAAAATATTCAAATAGGTGTTGATTTTATTTTTCTGGTTTGTGCTATATAATATATTATTATAATAATTTAAATTAAAATAAAAAATTATTTATAACATTTAAAACTGCCATTTATTACTAAAATCAGTTTTATGGGAACAATTTGAAAAACATATTTCATATATTATACCTACAGACGCACAACGCACACAAATAGAAAATAAATCAGAGAAATTCTTGTTAATGTTTACAAATATATATATATATGGTATTGTAATTTGAGACATTTAAAAGATAATCTATCTTTATAATTATGTATACAAAACATTTTAATTTAATATAACGTAATAAATTTGGTTTTTCGACAACAAAAAATTTAAATAAACGTTATAATGTATATAATTTATAAATTTTCTAATATGCATAACTATATTCTTATCAATTTGAACAAGTTATCTATACGCGTCTCTATATATATATATATATATATTGTATATATATTGAATATGAATATTATATATTAAAGAAGATACTTTATCATTAAAGAAAAACACAAAAAAAATTAAATTGTTCTTTTATTGAGATTATATCTTTTTATATTAATATATACAAAACAACTTTATGACGGTTTTTGGACGGACTTTTTATTTAAAATTTATAACACATTATAATTAATTTAAATTACAATACGGGTCGGAAATGAACTCGATAATTATATTAAATATATAAATGTTGGTGGTATATATTTATATTATTTTTTTCAATTCTTGTGTATACGATAAATTATTTTTTTTTATATATTGTAGAATAAAAAATTTCAAAAAAATCATTTGCATATTATAAATAAATAATTTCACAACTTAAATGTAATTTTATAGAAAATACCTATATATATATAGAAATAATTTACATATAAAAACAGATTCATATATGAATGATATAATTTCACCCACAGCGTGAGCACGTGATTTTTAAGATAAATACTATATATATATCAATTACTCTACATTTTTCATTTTTATGTATATATGTTTAAATTTTTTTTCTTGGGTTTGTGCACTAAACAATAATGTGGAAGTTTATTTTCAATATGAATGGAATGGAATTTTTTTAAGAGTACCGGGAAAAAAAATAGAGCTGTATTATCATTTAAAAAGCTCACGCACCATCATATACGAATTATTTATAAATTTTATAAGATCGCATATAACAAACTATATAATAAAACTATATACAACAATTTGCTTTTAAATATGTTGGTAAACAGAATAATAATAAAATTAAAATAAAATTCTATTCTATCTATAGAACTCGAAATATATGCGCATATATTTTTTTGTACATATACAAATACATAATATATATATATATATTGTATTATATTGTAAAACATATAACAAAACAACAAAAAAATACAATAATAATAATAATAATAATAATAAAGGTGATCTATTTTATTAAATAATAATTTTCAAAAACCGCACATAGAAAATAAAAACTCATAAATAAACAATGGATGAATTTTTAATGAAAGATCATAAAATAACTAATTGTACAATATATGTTTTGTTATAATTATATTTTTAATATATATATATTTTATGTATATTACTTCTTCGCATTTATATAGGTATATGTTGTATAAATGGTGTATACCTGCGCTAAAGTGTGTACAGAGAAAATGTAAATTAATTTCAATTTAATTACTATTGTTAATAATAGGGTTTTGTGGTTTTTCTATTATTATTTTACGTCTATCTATTGTATATATAAATATATAATATTATACGTAACAGAGTGTATTAAAAGATATCGACCAATTGTGTCCCAGTGTTTTGCAGTGTTGATGACATACAGTTTCTACGTGACTGAAATTATCATATACTGATGTCTTATAAAATAGAAACTCATTCATATACAATATATATATTAAATTATTCTGTGGGTCCATAAATTATATTTAAACAAGAAATTATTGTATTATAGAAAGGTCAAATTATGGTCGATATCTTTTGGTACACCATATACCATATATATATATATATATATATGAATAAAGTTTTCATCTAGTAAATATGCGCGTCGTCGTTGTTCACACAAAAATATATATAAACATATTTTTTTTAAGCACTATACATAAAAAAAAATATAAATACAATTTAAATATATAAAGTTTATTTTTTATGTATTTTTAGTTTCTTCCGCATTTTATCTTATGTGTAATAATATATATATATATTTTTTTTTATTTCTTAAATATACTACATCAACATATTATAAAATGATGTATCTATTTTTCAAATAGTGTTGATGGTAAAAATGATGAATGATTTTTATATATATTTTTTCAATTATTATAATACTACTCACTTTTCGTCGTATTTCATATATACACCATTAACATACAAAAACATATATATTTAACAGTTTTTAAGTTAATATATATATATATATATACTAAATACCACAAGCATACATACAGCACAACACAGTGTATTTATATAATATAGGTATACATAAACTGTATTTTGATTAAATTTAAATATTTAAAAATTATTTATCATTTTGATAGAAAAATTAATAAAAAATATATTTAATAATATTTACACAAAAAAAGCATAAACACTTTTTATAAAAACTAAATAATATCACTTCACAATACATATTATGTATGAGTGTGTGTGTGTGTAGGTATATACTACATACAATAGATATAAAATAAATAGTTGTTGGTTTTTTAATAAAAAAAAAAAAAAATGTTTAAAGGTCAATATACCCTCCTCCTTCAAGTGTATACACCGCAACAAAAATTTAATTTATTAAAAAAACACGACCGAAAAATTTAATGATTTAAAAAAAAAACGAAAACTCCACTCAATAACTATATATTATTTTGTATAAAAGTTAATTAATAATCAATAACTAAATTCTATAATTAAGAAAATATATAGTATATATTTGTATACTCGTCGTTCGTCTTATAAACGGAGCATCACAATATTTATTTTAATATATACATTAATGAAGAAAAAAAAACTAAAAACAAAAATTAAATGGATTTTTAGTGAATCTGAATCATTATTAATATATGGCTTGATTATAATGTGCGGTATATATATAGTTTAGCAATTTAAGAAAATAAATAATTAAACTATTGAATTTCATTATAAAATAATAATATATTGGATTTTGTTAAATTAATTAATAAATTAAATAAATAACATATATATATTTGGTCCCCCGTCAAAGAACCGAATGGTTGGAGCTGAAGATACAGCTTTGAATTAGACAAGTTGTACGGTTAACTAAATATTGTCAAAACAATCAAAATCAATAGGTTAATGGATGCTTTGGATACGTATTACGCATAGAAAAGAAACGTGTGCCGAAAAAAAACTGTTAAATGGTAATCCAGAAGGTAGAAGGAGAGCCGGAAGACCTAAGGCGAGATGGCTTGATGCAATAAACTGGGATATAAAGATCCTTAAAATTCGGGATTGGAAGACATTGACTGCGGATAGGTCAGGTTGGAGAAACGTGTTGGAGAAGGCTAAAGCCACACCTGTGTTATAATGCCATGGAGTAAGTACATATGCGACCACATATAGTAAATAAAAATTGATATTAACACACAGACACACCCGTGCAAAATATTAAACATTTAGTTATAGAAATTAATGTCATCTCATTTATTTAAACTAACCACACTTCACCAGAAACGCGCGAAATTAAAATAGACGTACATATTGTTCATTTGAAAGGATTTATTTTAAGTTGCAATTTTCTTGAAGACATAACTATTCGCATCAATATTTGGAATTTTTAATTTAGAAGGTGATAAAAGTTTTTGAAAAAATTTAGATATTTGAAAATAATTGTTAAAATAGTCATTTCATCCAATCCACACAATTTCGAATAAAAAAAATTTGTTTGTAACATCTAATAAGTTTTTTTCCATAATTACCAAGTTGAAAATGTCTTCATTAAGACAAAAAATGGTTATTACTTTTTTTTCAAAAACTGTGACTAAATTAGAAAAGATTATATACACAAAAAATAAGTCCTCTTAACAGCTACTTTACAATTTAATATGACAGCGTGAAAGATGACGTTTTGAGAGAAAACAGTTTTATTTTAATTCAAATTAATATACGAAAAACAATAGTTTGAATATAAAATCGAAAGGGAAGAATTAATTATAGTCTTAGACGATTAGATTTAAGAATTTAAATTATAAACGAATAATATATTATATGCATTTGTAAAACGAAATCACGCAAAAGAATATATAACTTTGTTCGAAGCGATGACGAAAAAATTTGTGAAATCAGAAATTTGGTATATATATATAAATATCAAAACTTAGATAGATGTGCGTGTAAATGTATAGAATGATTAGAACTGGGCCTAATCATATATTTTGTTTCTATCGCCAGGTATTGAATTCTATCTATGATAAATCGCTTCATTGATTTTGTAACAATTATTATAAAGTACGTGTTTCTACTGTAACATTTCTTGAACATTTTTTTTAATAATTTCACATCTTATGTCTTAACGTAAGAAAGTAAGAGGGTACATTACCGCACACGGTTATTCAAATTTAACATCATAAAATGATTTGTTTAATATTACAATAGATATTCGCAATAAAAAAAAAACTGAAAATTTAAAAAAAATTAAATCATGGAAATTTTATCTTACCATATCTTTTTTGGACAATGAATAACATTCTTATACCTTTAATTTTCAGTTGCACTTACAAATTAATTGCCTGAGAATATGGATATAGCACAGGTATAATCATTTCTAATATGTTATTTGTATAATTTATGAAATTAATATTAATAAAATAATTAGCTTTGGAACAAGGAACAAGTTTATTGACAATAACTGTTTCAATAATCTATATTTCGATCGCACATATAAAATGTATTAATAATAAAGTCCTATATAATCAAATTAAAAAAATTAATTTTTATAGATTATAAAAAAAAGAAACATATTATTATAAAAGTCATTATTTTGTAAAAATGATCATTATTTTATTAACGAAAAGATGAGAAAATATTCTAAAATGAATATCATAAATACAAATTTTTTTAGTGATCACACCAATTTACTACTTACTAATTTCTAAAATATTTTATATATTTTATATATTGCAAGGTAATAAAAATTTCTTTAATTTAAATAGTTTCACTGTTTTAAATAAAATTAGTAACACATAGAGAGAGAAAAAAAAATGCACTCGTCTGATGAAAATAAATGATAAATTATAATAAAATAAAAAGCACACAGCAGAAAACAGTATAATATTTTATCAATGTAATCTTTTGAAATTTTTTTTTTTTAAAGCAAATATATGGTATGGCTGATAGCTGTCTATATCGGTGTATTTCAAGCAATACCCACTATATACCTATTACATTAAAGACGGTAATTTTAATAATGTCAACACATATTTATATGCAATATAATGCATATTAAATTTTTATATATATATTTATATTGTTATATACCAAATGATAGATCATTATAATTCAAAATAAAAAAATAACCATTCCTAAAAATTTAAATGTGTTATTTTTTGTATTATCTTTAATGAAAAATGTAATAAATTTTTATCATATATTAAAATGTTTCGGTAAAAAATTAATTTTTAATGAGTTTTATTGCTTTTATACTTATATCCAAAATATATAGACAATCTCAATTTGGTATTTGTTAATTAATATATATATATATGTTATAACCACAAATCGAATGAATATCAATATGGTATTGGTAAAATATTAAAATTTTATAAAATAATAAACTATATCTATTAATTTTAATTAACTTAAATATACAAATATAAATATATATATAGTTTGCATGAAAAATTTTATTATAGTTATAAATGTATAATAATAATTAATTTCACGTTTTTTATTTCGATTAAAATAAAATTCTATATTGAAAAAATGGAAAACCGAAAATGAAAAAAAAAACCTACACCTCATATCCATTATAATTTCATCAAAATGTGATCTAATTTGCATATATATATATATATATTGTAATATGGATACAATTTTAAAAATATTTAAATTTATAAAATGATGAATGTAAATCAAATCCGAAAAAAAAAACCATATAGATAAGAAAAACAAAGACTTTGTGCGGTCACATTTAAAATAATAATATAATCTACTATAAAAGCGTACACGAAATGTATATATTAAAAAAAAAATACAAAGCAAATAATTTAATTTTTCGAATAATAAATACTTGGAGCGGTTATATTTGTAAATAGTTATAATAAATAGAAGAAAGCTTTTTTCCTATATATTGTACCTTCCACCGATAAATGTATTTATTATATACATAAAATACCATTGAAAAAAGAACATATGTCACCGTCATTAATTAATTGTGTTAAGTTATTGTATATTTTGTGTGTGCTTCATATATAATGTTGTATAAATTGTACGTACACAATAACTATGTTTATAGTAAAATTTTTGAATAACATTTTCCATTAACGCATATACATAAAAATAATAATAATAATAATAATAATAATAATAATACATAAAAATGATGTACAATTTTTTGTGCGGTATTACATTATTATGTACACGCCGTGTTTTTTTATTATAACGTATAACTGCGTATATATATATTTTTATAATAACACTGCTGAAGACATATACCGTCAGATGGGAAGAGTAGATAATATTTGAAATATTTCCTACTAAACCACATTTGCAATGAAAACTAAAATATTTTATGTAGATTCTACAAAATAGCAATATTCACTTTGTAAAAATATTAAAATTCATAAATTTGTAATTAATTTAGTATTTTCCTTTATAAAATTAAAAATGAAATTATTGTATCATGAACATTCTTTCACATTTCGTTCACATCTGTCTCAAATAAACCCTATCGGACGGTATATATATATATATATCTCGTCGTTGTTGTCGTTGTTGTGCACATATAACATACAATATATATATATGTACGATGTTACAAAAGAAATAATTTAGATTTTTGGTGTTGTTAAGTTATACAAACATTAAAAGAAAAAAAATTATATTTATATATGATTAAACATTTTTTTAAACATTTATGAATATTAATTTATACACGACTAACAACAAACAAAAAAAAAAAAAAATTATGGTTAAGTGATTCGATAAGTGTGTTTCAAATGATTTATGTGAAATATGAGATTTCTTTTAAGAAAAACAAAAAAAAAAAAAAAAATTTGAAGTTGCTTTTGTCTTTGATTTTGGTCACTTTTTTTTCTTAACAATAAATATGTACTTATTTTGATTTAGAGTGAATTATAGTGGATTATACGTTACGAAATGAATTAAGAGTTTTTAGTTTTTATTCTGTTTATATATAATTATATAATTACATGTAAATTTTACATATACAATAAATAAATTATAAATATTAAAACACTAAATTTGATTTTTTATTTTTTTTTTTCTGAAAATAATGATCAAATTCATTTTTTTTGTTCCTACACAAACATAAAGTGATCTTGCTTCTTCTCATTAGCAAAATTAGAATATTAATAATATATAAATGGGGTAATACTTTGGAAATTTTCATCAATTACAATATGAACAATATGAACAATATGTTTTTTTTTTAATTTTATTTAATGATTTTAATAAATAGTGGTATAAAAAATTGCCTGTGCGATGTCTATTCAAGGACGTAGTAGTTTTTTCAATTTTAATAATTATTTGTAATATTAACCCAATTATTTTATAAATTTATTTAAGTGTTTTAGGTTTTTTTTTTCTAGTAATTTTAATCAACGTATTTCAATTAGATTGTGTTTACTGTTAATTATATAAATTTTTTAGACATAAATCAATTTAACACATTTATATAATAATGTTGTTCATCGGTTCATCATCATACAATAGTTAAATTTTTGGTGAAAAATTTAATTTCGATACACATTTAATACTGAATATTTTCTGTTGATTTATGGAGGAAAATTTGTAAATGAACTTGACACCAGCAATAAAGTAAAGTGTTGCTCATATACGACATACGAACGAATTATTTTCGTACCGACTGGCACTTGTGTATGTCATATACGAATGAATTTTTTCTGATAGCTTATAAAATAAAACAACAAAAACCGTATTTGAGGCTAAATACCCTACTGTCCGTAGTTTATCCGTAAAATTTTTGCATTATATGAAGTAATCCGTAGTTTCAAATCCTACGAAATATCTAGAAATTTCTTACGGATGTCGGCTGGAATTTAATATAATAAGTGCAACAAAGTCCATGGATTTTTATAAAAAAAATGTCCTTGAATTATCCGCATATTTTCGCTGATTTTGTATTATTCCACAGAATATCCATAAAAAATTAAATTTGTAAAATTAAAATAATAAATTCAAATAGTAAAATTTTGTAGAAATTTGGCAGATAAAACGCTTACATAAACAAGAAACAAACCGCGAGGATAAAATCGAGTGAAGTCTTAAAAAATTCCTCGGAAATATATCCATTTTTACTTACAGGTTATTTTATAAATTATAAAAATAAATTAAAAATAGTGAGAATTATATCGGTAGATAAACGAAATATACAAAATTTGAACCACTTGGTCTTGGTTAAGCGATAAAATAAATTATGAATATACAATATCGAGCAGGATATATGTTGGAAACATTACCCTGACCAGCCAAAGATTTTAATTGATCTAAATAAAATACTATTATATTAAGTGGAAAATCTATAGACATTCTTTGAACAAATTCAAATATATATTTTTTCCATGGAAAATATATGGATTTTTTCCACATTTTTCAAAGTATACAGACAAATTGTTACTGGGCCATACATTAATTTTTTATTCTTTTGGCCACAGAAACGATGCGATGTTGTTTATTGACGGGCCGCACAAAATCATACAGTCGTACGATAATTATTTTAAATTAATTTTTTTTAACTAAAATTTTCAATAATTTATTTGTGTTTTATTTTTTTATTGATTCTCTTATTAATAACTTTAATTTAATGTCATATATTCGGTTATCCATAAAGTTATTACAAATAATAATCGTTTTCAAATATCATTGTTTTATGTGTCGTATAAACAGAACATAACATTGTACTGGGTGCCATGATCACAATTGGTATATAGTGGGAAAATTGAAAAATGTGAAACAAGAAAGAGAACAACAACATTAAATCGTTTAACATAGCCAATACCAATTCTGTACAATCAATGATTTACATTTACATTTTAAAAAAAAAATGACAGAAACTGATGAACTCTAACTTACTCTTAAATATTATAAATAAATAAATAAATAAATAAATAAATAAATATATAAATATATAGGTAATACGAGAACTATATGGAATTTATAAATTAATTATATAAAGAATATATATAAAGTGTATATGTAACTACTACTAACTATATATACAATATATAAACTTACACGATAATAAGTACAAGACAAAATCAAAATAAGAAAAGATAAAACCCAAACACCTAAACTATATAATAGTGTGTGTATAACTATACAATCTATATATAATATACAAAGTTATAAGCCATAAGGAATATTATTGAAAAACTTAACCAAAAACCACTGAAATAAAATGTATATACCAAATCCATATAGAAAAAAAATAAAAATCATAAAACAACAAAATCCATAAACATGAGAACATTTTAAGTGATATTTAATTGGTACATTTAATGGGTATATAACTTAACAATACATATTACAAATATATATAATATTTATATAATATGAAATAAAATACTTTTGTAGAAGAGAATATTTATTTTTATTATATTACTTATTATATATTATATATTATTATTATTATATATATGTTTTGTTTTTTTTATTGCAGTATATATACGTTTAGAGTGTGTGTGTGTGTGTAAATAAATATATAAAAAGCTATATTTACGGGCTACTATATAAATAATATATAAATACAACACAGTGGTGTGTTTAACGTGAGTTATTGCAATTAAAAGGATTTATTTTTGTTATACTGTGGTACGTTGTGTGTCGTACACTATATATATATATATATGCTTGTTATGGTCATCTGAATCATATCAAGTTACCTTTTCTCTCTAAAACTAAACCAGAAAGAATAAATATTTATTTGTATATTATTATTATTATTATTATTATTATTATATATATTTATACATCAATATATAGAGTTATATACGAAGTTTTTAATATATATATATATACATATTGTAGTAACGACAAACTACTATATAGGTATAAATATCGCGTAAATACAATATATAATGTGTACCATGTGTGTACCATAATGTATAAATTACAAATATATGTATATTAATAAAAGCACAAAAAAATAAAAATAATAGATAAAAAATAAATAAAAATAAAAATAAATGGCGATAAAAATTAACCAGTTTGTTTGTTTGTTTGATCGTAAAAGTTTACACTTAACTATATATATATAAATATATGGATAATAATAGTTATAATATTGTATTCTGTTTCTGTATAAATATCGCGTATATTATTTTATATATGTTTTTTCTGTTTTATATTTTAAAGAAGGAACAAAAATAAATACACACAACTATGTATTGTATTGTATTACAAGAAAAATAAAACAATTTAATGATCCCTTGTGGGCGCCTAGACAACTTGTAAAATTAACAGCTCCCTGAAGACTTGTTTGTAAAATATAGGATTTTAGATTTCACACGAGCCAATTTCTTGTATTCATTATTATTTATTATTTATTATTATTTATTATTATTTATTATTTATTATTATTATTATTATTATTATTATTATTATTATTATTATTATTTCACTTTTCATTCTATCCATTTTCATGATAAAAAACATAGATTTAGATTTGAGCAGGTACAAATGTGTACGCATATAAGTTGTTTTTAAAATAATAATAATAATAATAATAATAATAATAAAAAATTATCAATTTATTTATATTAACTTAATGATATCATAAATGGATTTTCAATTAAATTTTTAATAATACAATATTTAATTTATATATTTATATGGGAGATAAAAATATGATATGTTCGTTTGCTATTCATATTTTTTCTTGTACCAATTATTATGTACACCATTAAATGTTAAGCATAATATAGCTTTATTTATATGGTAGTTATATATTGATAAAGATAAGTTGTAATTGCATTTATTCAATAGTAATAATTTTGTAAAGAATTTATTTATATCGTTTTTACAAAGGATTCTACGAATATAATTTTTAAAGGGTTTTTTTTCTTAGGGTACCAAGAATATTTTATTAATTATTATTTAGTCACTTTGTACATCTTTCCTTTCGTTTGTCCGTTGGTTCAGCAATATATTTTCGTAATGATTTAATAGAGTTTGTTAAAATTTCGGATAAATATGGCAAGGTGTTCAATATATTTTTTTTTTTTTTAAACACAGGTTATTTAAATCGCTCGAGTATATTATTTAAAAGCTTGAAAAATTTAAACTTAAATCATAATATAATAAATAAATCAAAATGTAATTAAAAAACAAATGATAATTTCTATGTCGAATAAAAAATAAATATTAGCTAATAAATCGTTAATAACAATTAACAATACCAACACAAAAAATAAATCACCATACTATTACAGTGTACAGTGAGCTTTTTGTGATTAATTGCTGGTATATTTATTTTTAAAAAATTTTGTAAAAATTCTCGTCTCTCGATGAACTATCTTCCATATTTTATTGTCCATGTACGAATGTTTCTTAAAAAATATTTATCTACGTTCGCTTCATTTATGCGACAGTTTTTTTTTCAGAACATTTCAATTAGAATAACTAAAGAATTATTTGTCCTATTTTCTTGAAATTTTGATTATATAAGTAAATATTTGCGCAAACAAAAATCACCGCTGTGGGCTTCGCATACACACTGAATAAATATATATATATAAATACGTTTAATTATATAGTAATGGATACAGTTTAGTGAGGAGAGGCGGCGTCGTTTAAGGCGCTTTAAAAACTTTAGAGAGTTATACAATTGTGTGAATCAATTGATTGATTCTAATATTCTATTTTGTTTCGTCAAATTTATTGCATTACTACCTACATTATATTTAAAACTTGTATATGCATTTTATTTGATTTTCATTTTCATACAATATTATAAAGTGTAATTGGAAATACACATAAAAAAAAAAAAATGAAAACGCACCGCGAACTGTTACACTTTATCGAGAACAAAAAATTATAATTCTTTATTTTCGTTTCATATTTGTAGTTTAATAATTTTGTGCGAGTTTTTATTTTGAAGCAATCAACTTTTATATTTGAAATAAATGTGAAATTTTTTATATTATTAAAATAAAAATATGAGAATATATTATATACCTTTATTATAAAATCTATACATGCAAATATTAAATTTTTAGATTATTATTCCAATTGAGACTTACCTGAAAAGAAATAAAGAAAAAAATTAATATATTGATAAAATAATTTAAAATAAAATGAAATAATTAAAAATTTTGTCTGACAACAGATATAGTTATTGAACAGAGAATGCGAAATATTCATTTTTACACGTGCCAAATATGCTATGTTGTTGTTACCTTGAATTTACCCCCGGATATAATGATTCAGCTATATATAATTATTTTAGATATATATTTTAATATTACTTATTGAAAATATTGTAATAATTATTGGAAACAAAAAAAAACAATTTCATATAAGTATGATTTTTAAAGTAGCATTTATATTTGGGTGACGTATGTGTGTGAGTGTAAGTAACATCATCTTCAAGTCATAAATGAACGTGAAGTGAAATGTAAAATGAGAAAAAAAAAAATTAAAATTTATGATCTTATAAATAACCGAAGAGTTTTGTATAAATGGTAGTAGAGAACAATAAAATAATGTATTATCCACAAAAACATTTATACTGTGTAAGTTTGTACAAAATATAACAAATACAATGTATTATTTTTTATTGAAAATCAAATAGTAAATAAAGTCACGTTTTTTTTTTTGGTTTTTTTTATTTTATTTTAACTTGAAAATTATTTATTCTTCTTATATTATTATATATATTGTGTTTAAATAACAAAAATACTGTCAAATTTACATCAAAAAAATACTAAAATCTAAATGTTTATATACATCACTCACTATACCATATATATATATATATATATTGTATTACATTAATACATTGTACAAAGCAAGTGTAATAATCGTTTTAACAAAAGAAATTAACTAAATTTTTTGATTATTCAATTAGATGAAATTTAAGATACTTGTTTTTTTTTTTTGTATGGTATGCAGCACATGATTGATTTTAGTACTACATATTATAAAACCAGAAGAAGAGAAAGAAGAAATAAAATGTGACATAATGTGATATTCAAAAGATTTTATATTTTAATATTTTATGTATTTCACTGCACATATGATAGTTGTATAGAGAGTATTTAAATTGTAAAATCAAACAAATAAATCCGCACACGAAATTTGACATAAATCCCATATTTAAAAACGATCTGATATATAATTTAATGATACATAACATTAATAATATTTTCTATATTAATTTGTATTATTTTTTTCTCCATCCTATTTCAAATATATGTATTTATATGCAGAAGAAATTTTTGCTAAATTTACAGTCTTATTTTAAAATAAAGTATACCTAAATATACTTATAAAATATTATCTATATCTTCTATATGTACTCGATACAATACATAAAATTGGCTACTGAATTGAATTTGATCATATATTGTATTTATGCGCTATGATGATCGTGCAATCAACATATAATATTATTCATGTACAATTTTACACACATATATACCATATTTATATATATTTTACATTACATGTACGTTTAGATGAAATATTTGTTAGCTATAGTAAAAATATACATCAGATATATATTCATAAATAAATAAATACAATAAAATATTATACATATTTCATTTATTTATATATGAAATATGTATTATTGTATGGTATAGTTTTGTGCGGTAAATTTAATATTCTTCTTTTATTTATTTAAATATACGAGTATAGAGTAGTATACACATGTTTCATCAAAATTATAATATTCACATATATATACAATATGTAGAAATTGAAGACAGGGTGAAATTGAAAATTAATCGTATCGGATATCGGTCATCTTTATGATGGAAAATATTCATATGGTTAACAGCAAAGTAATGACCCAATGTCAGTAACACAGCTTACTTAATTGGTTTGGGTAGACATATTTTATTAATAAATAAATTATATATATTAGAAAGTAAAATAATTTATGCATTTTCCAACTACCAGCAAACAGCTTCATAATAAGAATTTGGAATAGAATGGTTTACGTTTAACTTATCTTCAATGGAATTCTATTTTTTCTATATCTGCTTTTACTATATACGCAACACAATCCAAAACTATATTCAAAATAAAAAATGAAAATGCAGTTCGGGAAAATAAAATCAAAAACCAAACAAGAAAAGAGTCAAAATTCATTAATAATAGAATATTAAAATCCAATCAGAATGAAAAATCGTTATCAATAATAAATGGCCAAATTCAAATTCATATATTTTGAATACACATAATTTCTAATTAAAAGATAATATGAACAGATATTCACTGAAAATAAATTTGTACATAATTACCATTGAATAGCGTTTATAAGCCCATTTTTCATTGTTTCAATGTATAATTTCATTAATATTTTTCATTTTTAAAAATTATCTTAATGTAATACTTGTTTATTGAATGAATGAATTCGCGATCAATAATTAACTAATGAGCAGAATAATAAGTTATTAAACAGAACACATTGAAAAATTGAATAATATTCATCAAAACAATTATACAGTTCTTTAAACCAACGTAGTTATTCATTGAAAAACATTAATTTTCGGTATTATGTTTTAATGAATTATTCCTTGATTTAATAAATGTTATTTCATTTTAACAATGAATCATGTTCCTCTTGGAGCAAAATTAATTAATATTTCATTGTTTTGACGTTACTTTTTAATTATGGATTCACGTACTTTTTTTTCAGGGTTCATTTAAAATTTTTATGCTACAAAAACATATATTAAAAGCCATTCTTCATATTTATAATCAACTTAAATGCGTATTGAAATAAATGATTGTGTTTGTGATTGACTTTTGGATATATTATAGTATGATAAAATATTCAATAATACGCAGTATAGAAAACAGTATTGAGTTTGTATTAAATCGCGAGACTCAATATAAAAATAAACAAAATATATATCAAAAACAAAAGATAAAGCCATATTTAAAAAAATGACTTGAACAGATAAATATTTGACTACGAAAAGTAGATAAAGATAAATTTAAAAGATGATTTTTATGCATGTTAAATTCACATCTACTTAAGTCATAGATATATTGTATTATGACTTCGTAACATTTCCTTCATATTTATTTCAAAGTGATTGGTTTTTTGTATCGTATTTTGTTTAAATTTAGTGGTTTATATAAGTAAAGATCAATTTATGATATTGTTTATTTTATATATAACCCGTAAAAATATTTTGCACAAACATTCTTCTGAGGTATACAACGGAGTTTTCTGGGGGGTAGTCACTGTCTTTTTTGTCTATATATGACCCTTCGTGGATGCCCAATATCACAATATCTCATAATTCTAAGTCCAAACATATTGAAATTTATTTGATATGTTGAAATACAAAAATCATAAATTCAATTGTAATATATCAATACATACGATATGCGATCTTACTTCTTATATACGAAACAACAACTATCCTTTCAAAAATCTTTATAACTCTATACATTTATATACCCCATCATATATACGAAAAATTTTAAATTGAATCACCCTATAATACAAATTCCATACAATTTACATTCACAAAGTAATATAATATTCAAAAGATTTAAATATAAATTATCTTAAAAACGATATTAAGAATTAATCGTATATACATATATATTATAGAATTAAGAATGTAATATATAAATATCAAAGTAGTACAAATATAAATATATATTAAATTAAATTAAATTTAAAAAAATAAATAAATGTATATAAGGATAGCGCCGACATATTTTGATTTTAGTTTTAGATAGTAACTTGTCACCCGTGTCAAAACATGTCAATTATACATGATCAAGATAACCATTTTATAATAGACTATATTTATATATACCATATATCTTTAACTATATATATAACATAATGTGAACAATATATATATATTTGTATATTATATATAAGGTATTAAAATATATATAAGTAAATATATATAACATATAATAAATTTTAAAGTAGCAATAATGCGATCAACTTAAAATCAATATATTGTATTATATGAAGTTTTCATCAAATTATAAATAAAATACTATTTAATATATATGTAAATACTTATGTAATATTTATTAGAGATTATATATATTTTATATTGTATATTAAATAAATTATTTATATTTATTTAATAATAATAATAATAATAATAACATGTATATAATATATGCAGTAAAATAAGATTAAATGGTGTGTGTATATATAATATTCGTTGAACATGTCAAATTAAATTATTATATATTTGTACACATATATTTTATGCTATTATATTTATATGTAATACAAAACAGATATAATAGGAAGGAAGGTAAGTAAAGTATTTTATATATAATATATAGAAGAATAACTTAAGAGGTATATAAAACTTATATATTCTTCTATATGGTATACATAGGTATATATAGGTAGGTAGATAGGTAGAGGTTGGTCGATGATACAGACAGATATAGTTTTTGTATATTAATTTCATTTATAACATAAACAGCCGTACATAATATGTTGTTAATGACATTCTGTAATATACTATAAATACGATATGCAGAAGAATTATTCTTGATCAATTAATATTATATTATTTTTGACATGATTATATCAAATTATATCGTTTATACATAATTGAATTTTGATTTTATCAGATTATGTGTACATATTAAACACATTATAAGTGTTTATGTTGATTATAGTTGTTATTAATATTAATTCTATATATATTTTAAATCATCTATCTTCTCTAACGAGTATATATATCAATATATATATATATATTTGTATATGATTAAATATAATTTCATATAATATAGTTGACATATAGCGGCCACATTGAACAATAACAATATATGACATATTATTTATTTAATTAGTTTTAATTTTGAATTGAATATTATCTTTTATTTTCTCCCATATACGAGCTATATATATACAAACTTGACAGTAATACGATTACAATAAAGAATTGTGACATGACAATTAATATGTTAAAATATTATTTGTTTTCTATTAAAATTCGTAAACTTACATAGAACTTACTTAATTGTATAGAACATTTTTTTTTCTGCAATAAATTAAGTTAAATAAATAATGGTACAGAGATAAAATTTAAAATTTTATAAGAATTTGTACTTCCTTTTTGTTTTTTTTTTTGTTATATTTTTAACAATAAAATTATGTAGTTTTTCAATATAAGAATTTATTATTTTAAAAATAATTGTTGTCAAAGATTTATATCAGTTCAGTTGGGCAAAAATTAATCATTGCATGTTTAACATTTAAAAAGAATTAAATAATATTTTGTTTTAATATTTATATTAAAAATCGGGGTTGTTAAGTAGTTTTCAGACGTGTAAACTACGCCTTTTTTTTTTTGCGTAGTTTATGTAGTTTTGGCGTAGTTTTCAAAATTGTTTTAAATTACGTGAAAACTACGCGAAAACTACGTAAATGTTGCATTTAAATGTGTTTGTGTTTTATTGTTTTTAATTTTATATACTGGTAATAGTGGTAATGGAAATATATCCAACTTTTTGTAATTCTTTGATTTTATTTTGAATACAACTTGTTGAACTAACAATAAAATTTCATAACAATCATGATATTTTAATTTTTTTAATCTAAGAACTCCGCAGATTGTACAATAAATAAATTATATTTTTGAAAATCAACAATTAAAAAAAAAGAAATTATTTTATATGAAACTATACAAAATTGTAACATATCATTCTATACTTTATCTTAATCTTAAGATTTGGTGTTGAGAAACAGACGGAAAAGCAAAGATAATGTATAAGTCATATGTGAACTATAAGATACAAAAACACTGCATAAACATAAATCTATAATTTATTTTAACTATATTTTATAAAATATAATTAATAATAAAAATTAATACAGTTGTTGCTTTGTCTGTGTGATTGTTCTTGTTCATTTACTCAATATCTTGATTGAGCACAATAAATTAAATTTTTAACAATTCTAATATACATAAACTAAGCGTAGTTTTCAAAACTACACAAAAACTACGTGTCGTGTAGTTTATGTACAATAGTTTTCGCAAAATTACGCGTATATTAACAACCCTATTAAAAATACTTCAATACTGCTTTCTAGTCAATGTTTTGTAACAAATATAATTCAATTAATATAAATTTCAACTACTTAATTTATTCTGTTCAGTTTGTCGGTGTTAAAATGTGGCTGTGTCTGAAAATATATTTTCACCAAACTATTATATATAGATATTTTTACACATTATTTTAATAGAAAAATATAATATGAAAACATCATTTTTCTTGTTGTGAAATAATTTAATGTTAAATATAGAATTTCATGGAATTGAAAAACATGTCAAAATGGAACTCTGTTCATATAAATCTGTTCAAATGATATCTCAAATTCTATCTCACATAGAAAAAAAGGTAAAATCACAAATGTTTTTTTTTTATAAATAAATAATATAGGACGAAATTAAATTAGGTCATTTATTAAGAAAAATATATATTATGAAAATAAACTTTCAAAATATTTCCATTAAAATAAATTGACGTTTAATAAATATAATTCACAATCAATTGAACCACATAATAATAAATGAATAACAAAAATATACATATATTATTATTTACATTTACTTAAATTTTTTGGGTTAATAAACACCTAAACTTTTTTCAACTACACACATACGGGAGTATTTACTTCATATGATATCAAGTTATATACAATATATAATTATTGGTACAACAAAATTGAATATTAAATTATGTGTTTTGTTTTACTTGAACTATACATAAATCATATAAACTAAACGCGTATATATATTTTATTATTGAAATATTTTTGAGATGATTATAATGAAAATATTCGTAGAAATAAAAACTTTAAAGAAAAAAATAAATATAAATTAAAACCAATATTTATTTAGAGTAGAAGTAGACAAACAAAATTTTTAATGAAATTACAAATTGTTAAACTATATATACTCGTACGTTTAGTACTCGTACTCGTCTAAAAATTATATGTATATTTTTATTGTAGATAATTTTCAAACATGTCAAATGCCACTACATTATACTACTGTATTTTAAAAACGAACATATATTTATTATATGGTTGGTTTTTTTTTTTTGCTGTATTTTATTTTAATAGCACATAAAACAAAAAAAAAAAATAATCGGCAAAAAAAAAAAAAATGTAAGTAATGGTTATAAGCAAAATAAAAAAAAAATCGATTTAGTGCTCTTCGTGAAATCTTTTCGAGAAAAAACAAAATATATATCCCACGTTATTTAATTTTTATTAATAAATTTACAAGTACACCCATTACACACATGATGTGATATTTAGTATAAAACATATACTCGCTCATCAAAAACTATATGTACACGACGAAATGTTTAGATATAAATAAAAAAATATATTGTTCAGCAATTGACCATAAACATTTTTTTTTTTTTTTAAGTTTGTTATTCTTTATTTTTTTTTTTTTTTTACCTTTTCTTATTTAACAACATTATTCTCAATCTATATTATAAACATTCAGAAATTATAAAATTATTAACAGTGCCCATTAAGTGCCTCTCTATTTTTATATACTATTTATTTATCACCAATACATTTATTGTAAGTTAAATAAATCAAATTTTTAGCAAATTGTTTTGATATATTTTTATTGTGACGACGAACATTTATTTTTTCTCAATTGCTATCAAATAATCGTTTCCTTTTTTTATTTTTATTTTAAATATTTATTTACAATTACTTATAATAAGAATATATTATTAAATTAAAATAATTAAAATAATTAAAATAATAAAATTGTTTCAATATGTTTAAGAGTATAAATACAAATACCCGATACATTTATATGGCACACATAAATAATAATAAATGAATAATATACTTTTAAATTAAAATATTAAAATATATAATAAGAAAATTGGTTAAAACAAAAAAAGATGCTCGATGCTCGCAACAAGTGACCAATCCCATATTTTATTATATTAATTTAAAAATATCAATGAATAATACAATATATAGTAAAATTTTATAACTTTTTAAGATGGATTATCCAAACAAAATATAAAATTCCAAAAATATATATGTAAATGTGATGAGAAATAATGTTTGGTGATGTGTGTGTGTGTGTGTATCTAAATAAATAAAAATATAACAATAAAAATTTTGATAGACGAATTGGTGCCATAAAAAATACTCCACACATATATTATATGAACAATATTTGTATAATATTTAATTCTTGGGATTCTAAATATTTTTACCATACGTTGAGTATGGTAAAAATAATAATCAAATACGGAGTCTGTATACGAAAAAGAAAGAGAATCGATTAAAATTTTATTTTATTATATGGTAGGTGACTTGGCTATATATATATATATATATATAGGAATCAAATAGAAAAAGAACTGGAATTTATTTATATATAATTCCATATCTGATTTGAAAGTGATGGTTTAAAGTTAATTTCTATCTATATAGTTTTTCTTAAAGTGCTTACTTTTTTGTGGAGAGTTTCAATTCACAAAACATAAAATTTTTGTGTCGCTTAAGTATTGGACACTTTCGATCTGTCAATACAAAACAAAGTGATTTTATATACACATGGATTTTAAAATCTTATCAAATTAAAATGCTGACCATATGAAGTGACGCACCAAGAAAATTATAATAAAAATAATTCAGATTTCAAAAACAAGAAACTACATTGTATTGTTAATGCTCAATGGTATATGGCAACAATGAAAATATCAATTATTATTTGAATTAAATACAAACGAAAGCGGATGAGAGATACATCGGTTTGCAGACAAGCAATCACAATACGATGTGAAATTCATTAAAATCAGTAAATTCTAGAAAACTATACTGTTGAACACTAAATATTGTAAGAAGACGTAATAAGGGACCTAGTATAAATATACTAAAAAGAATTAAAAATTAAATTAAAACATCTGTATAACATTAATAAGGATCGCCTTTTCAATGTAAAATCTCTCAGCACAAATGGTTAATATTTACAGTTACAATATAAGTTAATAGATATTTTGTAATTACATATTTCATATTTAAAACATAAATCATAAAAGTCTATATATCCATATATACAAAACAAATAAAGCCCAACGTACAATGTGCACATATATTTTTTGTGTAAATATAATAAATGATTTTTTTATCATCAATCTTTATAAATATGTAACACAATTCAGTTAAAAACATATTCCTTACATTAATAATAAAGTACTTATTTATGAACAAAAGAAATTCTATATAAACTCTTAAATATACAATATATATATACAGATAGATAGAGTGTTACTAATGATATTAAAAATTCTTTTAATACCTATCCAAAATTAATAGACATAAAAAAAAAATGTAGTAAGGACATTATAAATATAAAAATACAAGAAAAAATTGTCCACCTCATTTAAATTCATTGAGAAATTCTTATAATATACGTTTGTAAATTTATAACCGCACCGGTTTATACAATAACATATTTATGTAAAACCCTTTTCCACACAGATTCTTTCTCTCTGTATATATATATATATATAGAGTTTTACTTAACAAATTTTACATTATGGATAACCAACAATATATTTTATAATATTAAATGTTTTAAATGGTTTGCTCTTAACCATATTATAATGTTATTTTTTTTTTTTTTTATATTGTGTTGCGAAAATATTTAAATATTTCTATTTCCTTTTCCATTTTTAATTTTCTCTTTAAGAAGAACAATATCAATGGTTAAATTTTTCAACATTCAAATTTATTTACCTATCTACTATTTTTCTACATATACACTCGTACGTTACATATAATAAAATATTTATGAATATATATATGGCAGAGGTACAAAATATTTAAAATAATAACAAAAACACTTAGTCACACAATAATATAATAAATTAATAAATTGTAACATATATGTGTGTGTGTGTGTGTGTGTGTGTGTGTGTGAGCGACCTTTAATACGCTTCGTTAATTTTTAAGTATACTTTTTTTTTTGTATTTAGAACACAAGCAAGCAAAAAAAAAAATCAAAAACAAGGGTAGTTTGAGAAAAATGACTTCAAAGACAAAACAAAACAAAACAAAACAAAATAATAATAATAATATGATTTTATTAAGTATCCTCACACTCTCCTCAATAGTTCATAATATATATGTATAACCCTTTTCAAGTACTTACTCATCGTGTCAAGCGGTTAATGAAAACAATATAATAAATCACTCAAACCAATTCGATATACTTCAGCTGCTTTAATATGGTATTCGTACACATATGTAAATGTACTCCTTAAATATAACTATATATTTATATAGGACTATATGGTAGTATAAATAAAAAAATAATATATATATGCTATGAATATATAACGTGCATTATATATATACGATGATGACGAAGAAAAGGTAATATATGATGATGTAAAGTTAAATGTATAATAATAATATAAAGAAGATACCTCTCTAACATGAATGATATAATAAAAACAGGAAAATAAAAAGGTTAAATCAGGTTTTTTTTTTCTTCTTCTTCTTCGTCGTCGTCGTCGTCGTCTTATATAATACATATCATTATAATATATATATGTAAGTTAAACATATGTATACGTACGTCTATGTACATATAATATGTGAACCTTTATGCATATATTATTTATTGATATATATACAATATATTTTAATTTTTTAATACATGATGCGGAAAAAACCGAAAATGTATTGCTCTATTTTTTTATATTATTTAATTTAGTCATATAATATACTCTATATATATATAGATTGTATTTAATAATTATAAATATTTAAATTGTGTTGACTGAAAAAAAAAATTATATAAATTATAAAAGAGAAAAAAAAAAACTATTATACTAAAGCTTATTATTATATTATAATACTATTTTGTGTATATAGATAAATTAGTAACAACAAACAAAAATTTAACACTATAACTACATAATAGTAGTTACAATCTAATTGTGTTTGTCTATTAATTGTATATTTGTGTGCTTGTATATAATAGTAACTATATATATACTCGTTTATATAATATATATTATATTTATGGTATATAACGTATTATAATAACCATTATTAAACACTGATGAGGTGTATAAAATATTTATATATGAGAGCGCGGTCCATCGATTGATCAATATATATATATATATATATATAAAAACTATATATACCTAATTGATTGTATTTATATATATATGATCGGTTTTTCCCATAATAATACGATCAAAACGATCCCCGCGCGCGCATATTTTATGTTATTTTTAATTCCACTACTAATACATGTATATATGGTATGTTTTTATTTTTATTATTATTATTATTATTATTATTACAATATATACAACAAAAAATTTATAAACGATATTCTATTCACTTATACCATTATAATATTAATAATATATATTATTTCTATTTATGTGTATATAATTGTATATAAAAATAGATAGTATAACATATATATTAATATATAAAATAAATAAATAATACTATGTTATATAGAGCTTATAAATGAAAATAAATTGTATAAATTTTCTCTATCTATCTATAACTTGTATAGAAAAAAAAAAAAACCACGCCTTCAAATATTAACGTTAGCCAATCATAAAACATGCAACTTTCCAACCGTAAAATGTAATTGTTGCAATTAATTTTATAAGTTGAAGAGAAATTATATTAACGTTTTTTTTCCTAGATTTTCTTAAGTAAATAATATAGATTATTTGTATTATTTTAATATTTGTATACGATCAAATGCGATCAAATCAACAATCATTATATACATATGTTATATACATTTGTTATATACATATGTTATATATATAAATGCGATGATCACTTCTATTTTTTTTATATCTATTGAAACATTTTTTACATATAATATTGTGGGAGTTTTATTAATTTAGTATTTTTATTTGTATAATCAACAATTATTTATAATAAAATAATTATGAACATATCAATTTTTATGATAATTAATTTATATAAGAAAATGTATATTATTATTATTATTATTTACAATAAAATATTTAAATAGAAAGGAGCAAAAATATGCAGCCACGAAGCGTCATATAGAAAAAAAAAAAAAGTCAGTGATTACCCCCCAGAAAATTCCTTTCCTTTTACCTCACAAGAATTTTTGTTAAAAAGATTTTTACGGGTTATATCAAAAATATACTTCAAAACTTAGGTTCATACAAAATATTCATAAATTTTTCGTATATATAATAAATAATATCATAAATTGGTCTTTACTTATATAAACCACTAAATTTAAACAAAATACGATACAAAAAACCAATCGCTTTGAAATAAATATGAAGGAAATGTTACGAAGTCATAATACAATATATCTATGACTTAAGTAGATGTGAATTTAACATGCATAAAAATCATCTTTTAAATTTATCTTTATCTACTTTTCGTAGTCAAATATTTATCTGTTCAAGTCATTTTTTTAAATATGGCTTTATCTTTTGTTTTTGATATATATTTTGTTTATCTTTATATTGAGTCTCGCGATTTAATACAAACTCAATACTGTTTTCTATACTGCGTATTATTGAATATTTTATCATACTATAATTTATCCAAAAGTCAATCACAAACACAATCATTTATTTCAATATGCATTTAAGTTGAGCCCAAATATGAAGAATGGCTTTTAATTTATGTTTTTATAGCATAAAAATTTTAAATGAACCCTGAAAAAAAAAGTACGTGAATCCATAATTAAAAAGTAACGTCAAAACAATGAAATATTAATTAATTTTGCTCCAAGAGGAACATGGTTCATTGTTAAAATTAAATAACATTTATTAAATCAAGGAATAATTCATTAAAACTTAATACCGAAAATGAATGTTTTGCAATGTATCACTACGTTGGTTTAAAGAACTGTAAAATTGTTTTGATGAATATTATTCATTTTTTCAATGTGTTCTGTTTAATAACTTATTATTCTACGCATTAGTTAATTATTGATCGCGAATTCATTCATTCAATAAACAAGTATTACATTAACGTAATTTTTAAAAATGAAAAATATTAATGAAATTATACATTGAAACAATGAAAAATGGGCTTATAAACGCTATTCATTGAAATTATGTACAAATTTATTTTCTGTGAATATCTGTTTATATTGTCTTTTAATTAGAAATTGTGTGTATTCAAAATTTATGAATTTCAATTTGGCATTGATTATTGATAACGATATTTCATTCTGATTGTATTCTATTATTAGTGAATTTTGACTCTTTTCTTGTTTGGTTTTTGATTTTATTTGTCCGAACTGTAATACATTTGGTGTTTTGCAAGAACTGCATTTTCATTTTTTATTTTGAATATAGTTCTGGATTGTGTTGCCTTTATAGTAAAAGCAGATATAGAAAAAATAGAATTCCATTGAAGATAAGTTAAAGGTAAAAATTGTATTCCAAAACCAGATCTAGATATTTCGCAAATAGATGGGGAAAAGCACATTTAAACAAAAATTGAACTTTACTTATGAAGCTGTTAGGATGATAGTTAAAGAATGAATAAATTATTTTACTTTCTACTTTCTAGTATACAATATATTCTATATAATAATTAATAAAATATGTTTACCCAAACCAATCAAGTACGCTTCGTTACTGCATATATATGGCAAATATAAAAATTATATTAAAAACTATGGAATTTTTATGTAAATAATTAATAAAATTTTAAAATCAAATATATATGAATAGAGAATGGCATAGATTTATCCGAAAAATTGCCATAAATTATAGTTATTCTATTTTTATTGGAAAAAAAAAATTCCGCACCATCAGGTCTTGTTGTACAAAACAATAAAATAAATATATTAATTTAAATAATTTTTTATAATAATATTTACAGTTTTATGATATTCAGAGTTGAGGTCTATATCCTATAAACTTATTATATTTATTTATAACATAATTTGTGTGTGTTATGGTCATCGCTTCAATCTGTTAAAATATGGTATATATAAAAAAAATATATATTTATATTTATATTTCATATGCAATTGATGCACACACACACACACAGTCAAATAACAACGTCTATATACTAGTAACATAATTAAAATATATGGGATATATAATACCATTCGGTATTTTCTATGTGTTATTGCATTTTATATAAGGAATTTATTGAATGAATTTACTATTTTATTGAAATTCTTTTGATATTTATTTTATACTCGTCTGTGATGAGGCAAAGTAGAGAAAATGGGTACCCATATATACTCTAAAAAAAATTTATTTTATTGTTTAATTTTATTTTACCTTAATTATATAAAATCTTTAATGCATGTTAAGTACATTTTTATTTTAATGCTAGTAGACGTATACTTATATATTGTATATATGTATAGATTAGATGTATATTGAATATTATAATACAAAAATAATATAGTTATATATATATACGAGCAGCACACAGAATGTTTATTGATTAACATTATATTTTAGTTTTAATAATAAAAAATGCGTATATTGTGAGATTATTATATCAAACAATAAGACAATTTAGTATATTAATTATATACCAAAGAGTTATTTTATACTATTAAATATAGTTTTGGAATTTATTAACGATAAATTTTAATAAAATAAATACAGATATAAGAAAATGTGTATGGAATATAGAAATAAAGTGTATATAGTTCAAAAATGATATGGTTTTCAAAGTGTAATAAAACATTTACAATTCAACAGAAGATATATTCGTAGTCAATACATAATAATAATGTGTTCAATATGATGGAAGTTACATTTGGTGGTATATTAATATTAATACCTTCCCAAAAAAATTGTATTGTTCTTCAACAACAATAATATATTATTGATAAATACTTATATATTTTTAATGATCATTGTCAATTGTCGATTGTAAATATAAATTTGAATATTTTATTTAGATTATACCTTACAATACATATAATTTCTATATTTATAAATTAATTAATTCATCAATAATTAATGAAATCTATAAAATAATAATATATAACAATACCACACAATCTATAAATTATATATATATACAATATTTGTAATATGCGTATATATTATATAAATAAATATATATAATCTAAATTATATAATTAATAGACCCGCCACAATAATAATAATAATAATAATAATAAGGCTAATTTGAATATATAATATTAAAAAAATTATGTAAATTTTATCAATTAATAAATTTTATTCTTAATAAATGTAATACGAACACGCATTGTTATGAATAGGTATTTATCATACGTAAATTATATATTATTAAACTATCAATTTTACCACCATTTCTTAATATATAATGGATCAGCTTATTAACGATACGCATTTTAAACACAATAAAGTTTATTAGGTTTTGGAATGAATCACAACACTCTGGTCAAATCAAATATATAAATTATGTACAACAACATGAATGAAAATACGAACTGAGACGAAAAGTAATGAACCAGTATATACCACGCATCGAAAACTTCTTTTGAATCAAAAACCAATGCAATCAATTTGATATTACAAAGGCGTTGTGTCAACAACAAATAAAACCATATGGAAGAAAAAGCAATCAAAGACTAGAATTTTGAAAATCGTAAAGTGCAAGGTGCAAATATATTTATTTATGGTTACTATACACCTAAATATTATTGGAGCTTCGCATATACAGTAGAGGGTGCGGTCGCATATATTCCTTAAACTCCTTACCATGGTGCACCATCCAGATTATCTATTTATTTCAAAGTTTGAAAAGCTTTTTGGAATGGAAAAATTTTCATTAATGATGATAAACTAAAATACAGAAATTTATTTAGTTATTTGCTGAAAATAAGAACTTTTATATGAGAGCGGTGGAAATCATGACATTAGAAGAAAAATGGAAATAAGTAATCGAAATGAATTGAAAATATATACCAAGGATTAAGTTCTTCTAAAAAACCGAAATTTTTTTAATCATGAAATATAGCGAGTTCAATTCAGCTATTTTTCATAGGGAATTTTTCGGTATTTATTTTAATACTAACATTTTTCTGCTTGGTGGCCATTTGTTCGTTTATGGAATAATGGGAAAAAACGAATATCTTTGAAAATATGGTGTTGGACGCTATTCAAAGATTAACAATGTCTGAACACACACATAACTATGGGCTAATCACTCATATAAAAATAATAGTATTTTGAAAACATCTATCTTTCGTTAATTGCAGTACAATTGGTAAATTGTTATATACCGCCATGCGGAGTAATTTACCATACTTGGTTGTAATGAAAGGTTTATTAGATGACATAAAGCTCTGCTGGAAGCAAAATATGATTTAAAAAAGAAAGAAAAAAAATATTTAGTATAACCATCGATATTAAATTTCCAAGATAATAATTTTATCTTATATATATTTTATGATTTCTATTTTTAAAGATATCAAACACAATTTCGTGTGATTATGTTATACACGTAATATTTTTCATTTTCAAAATAACCTAATATAATTTAAGGTTAACTATAATATAATTGGGCAATAAAAATATTTAAATATTTAATATATTAAAATTTCATTTATGGTTGAAATTACCATATAATATATAAGTTATATATACCAGGTGTACGGCTATGAAGTGAGGGTACAAAGATACAAATGTCTCGATAGGGAACATTTGTAGGTGAACGAGCCTTAATTAGTTTTTTTTTGTTTGGTTGCTATGACATCTGTCAAACATATTTTTTTTATATTGTACATCAAGTCATTGTACAAACAACATCATATTTTTTCATCGTATTTTAAGATGTCGAATTTTGCACCAGAAAATGCGGATTTGCGGAAAGCATTAAATTTCTGTTTTCATTTGAAGAAAAGTGCTGCAGCGTCACATCGAATGCTTGTCGTGGCAAATCGTGATTATGTTCTATCAGAACCAACATTTGTCACAAAAAAATGCTCATTTGATACCGGTACACCTGATATGTTACTTATATATATACATAATATAATGTACATAACCATACGTATCCGAATGAAATATAAGAAAAAAGTCGTAAACTCATAAAATTGATATTGTAGGCGTTCTATAATTGATCTCTTTTTTTTTGTATATAAAATGTATATTTATAATGCATCAGTTTTTCAATAAATATGTGCGCTATAATTACATTGCGGGAAATTCTATGTATATTATTGAATAATATACATAAATATAGATAAATATTAATTTAAATTTAGAAAAATGTATATATCTATATCAATTTATTCATATGTAATACACGTTTATATATGTGTGTGTGTAATATACCATATAAAAATAAATAAATACAAAAAAAATAACAATTTTCACAAATTCATTTAAATATATTTATATATTTACTATGTATATGTTACATATGTTGTGTACATAAGTACAACAATGTAAAAAAAATCATATATGAGAAGAAATATAGAAAAAAAAACATCGAAATATAAAATAAAACAGAAATTCGTGAGCATATGTGAATAAATAATATAACATAAATGTACATTTTTAACCAAATTATCATATAAAACACAGAAGTCATGTAATATATATTGTTATATACTAAATCAACAATAATACAATACATATATATATTGTAATGGATATTCCAATAGAATTTACATTTTACAAGTGTCACGAGAATAACGAATATCCTTTTAGATAGAAAATAAAAATTTTTTAAAATAATAATAATAATAATTGAATTTATCATAATATAATTTATTATTATTATTATTATTATTACATTTCTATTATTTATAAGTTAACTATAAATTTATGTTGCATACATCACCACCACCACCACCACACAACATATAAATTCGACTATTATTTATAATTTTACTATCTCTAAAATATTATTATAATGTTATTTTTTTTTTGATTTATAGAATCAATTTTTTCAACGAATAAATAATTTATCACAAAGACAATACGACAATATATTAAAAATATTTTATTACAATACAAAAACCAACATAAAATTTTTTCTTAAGATAGATCATAAAAATATTGTCCAGTTATAAAAACATATAAATTTTTATTTTTAAATTTATATTACTCGTATATTTTTTAAGAGTTTATACTATTCACAATAGATATTAAAATAGTTTTTGATCTAGATTCTATTTGTAGTCACTTTACAATATATCTTTCGTTTTTAGTTTTACTACTTACATTACACCACGTATGCGTAAATATATGTATGACATAGAATATAGAGATGATATGGATGTTGTGGAATAAAATAAAAACGATGAAATTTATAATTAAAAATGTCAGCATATCAAATTGTGAGAAATGGATTACTACATACATCAGATATATAATTATACATGTAAACACACACGTTATATAAAACAAAAACACTGTGAGTTATTTAAAATTTTGAAAACTAAATTGATGTTCATTGTATTTTATATATAAAAAATTAATCTTATTAAGATAATAAAAACATATATTTTATTTATATTTATATTTAATTTTTTGTTTTATGTCAATTTGTCACATTGTTTAAAATTCATTTCCAAACACACACATCAAAAAAAACATAAAATATATATGTGTATCAACAATCAACAATATCATCATATATATAATTGAGTTAATTTTATTATATAATTACAAATATTTACCTAATAATAATAATAATATTGTACATCGATAAATAAATCATGGAACGTTATAATAAGCATAGAATTATTATTATTATTAACATATAAAAGTTGATGTTAAATTTTTAATATAGTAATTATTTAATAATTCTTTGTTTTTTTGCCTCCAATCCTCCGCACATATAATTAAATTGTAAATATACAAAAATTATTATTCTCATGACATCTCGGATAATAATTTTGAAAATTTTAAATAGATTTGCGTGTCGTGTCGTAACATATATAACTTCTTCTGTATTTTTTTTTTTATTTATTTTATTATAATTCTTTTATGAAAAATAAATATAAATATCATGAAATAATAAATAATATCAGAAAAAAAACATTTCATTTTTGGTTGTTTCTAAGATAATTTTTCAACAATAATTAATTTACAATAACGACTATAATATTATTATAAATATACAATTTAATTATAAAAATTTTTAATTATATATATTGATGAATAAATGAAGTTAATTTCAGAAATATTAATTATTAACAGACATATTTCATAATAAATAAATTTTAAAATATTGACAATTTTACAAATTATCAATTTTTATTATATAATATTTATTACAAAAAATGTGTGTATCAATTTTTCAGAAAGAAACTACAAGTGTTTACCTTACTCCAACGGCATGGTAAATTAGTTGTTTTTCTATTTTTCCATATATATAAAAAAAATTACAAAATTTCTATGAAATATCAAATGGAAATGGGATTAAAAGTTGTAATTGTGTAAAACTTTGCGGAAAATGTTCTACAGCATCATTTAGTTTTACAATTTAATAACAAATACGTACATAAGTACGTTAACCAGTTAACTGTTTTCGAAGAGTATATTCGTCATGAAAAAGGCCGCAAAATATTGTGTAATGACGAGTATATTCGCCATGAGTAATAAGTATTGACAATTTGCAAAACGCAATTTAGATACGCATTTTCTAAAGAAATCGAAACAGTATATTGGCCATGAGTAATAAGTATTAACAATTTGCAAAACGCAATTTAGATACACATTTTCCAAAGATATCGAAACAGTTAACTGGTTAAATAGAATATAATTTTACACATAATAATAATAAATGGTAGAGTTGTTTAAAATTTATATTTTTCAGTACAACCTGTGCAAAACAATTATATATTGTACATATATTTTTAAACTGTTTGCAATGACAAAGAAAGTATTCATATAACACTTTTATCGCTACATTGCCATATTATATTATTAAAATTATATAAAAATTAATTATTTATACTGCCAAAAGCTAGAATATTATTTTATTAAATTAATAGAAACCAAAAAAAAAACCGGCTAACGTCAATAATAATTTATTCTCTAGTTAAATTCAATTTAAAATATCATACTAACGCAATTCCATACGTGTTACATGAAGTATAGTAATACAATTTATATGCTTTATCATATCCATACTCATACATGACATAAACAACATTACACATTACTGCAGATTAATTCTATATAATTAATGACCCTAATTCACGACTAAATCCATAGGAATTTAACAAAATGGATTTACAACTTTGGCCATCAAAATTTAAATGAATCTTTCCAACTTATTTTTGATCAACAACATATAATAATCAAAATAGATAAAATAAATAAATGAAAACATTATTGCCTGCCTATATAGCTAATAGAAAAAATAGAAAAACAATTGCTTATATAACAATTACTGACAACTCTAATAACTCTAATAATAATCAATAAAATTATATAGATTCACAATAATACATTACATTTATGTTAATATAATTTAATAATTTTATTAAGATATAATAATATATAAATACAATATATTCGTATCATATAATATACAAAACATAATATTTAATATAAAGAGGTATGTATATATGTAGAAAACATTGAAAAAATTGTTGTTTACAAACAAATAAAACTATTTATTTTGCAACCTTTGGCACTATATTCAAAAGCAAAAATGAAAAAAAAAACTACTAGGTCAAAGAAACTATCTTCTTATAAATATATTATAAATAAATATATACAAACACACACACAAGGTATATAAGAAAGAGTATGTAATCTTCATATATATATAGTATTTATTTATAATAATGCACCTAAAATGTAATTTGAAATTTTTGCCGCGTGGCTTAATATAATAATACATAAAATATATAAAAGGTACATGTAATGTAACATATATCGGAAGATGGTATACAGGAAAAAAAAAATACAGAAAAAAAAAGCTCACGTACATCAAATGTATATAAACTTGTATATACATCTTAAGCTGTACCTATATAGTTGTTATAGGAAAAAAAAAATAAGATCTCCCACGAATTTCTTCTTGTATTTTTTTTTTATCTCTCTATATGTATACGGTATACAATATACATATGTACGAACATTTAATAGTTTTATGGATCTATCTATACATAAATATAGAAAGAAAATTATGTGGTGAAAAATGAATTTATGACGTGAAACATGTATACATTTTTTTCTTATTTTTATTCTATACATACGTTAACAATTCAAGGGAAATAATTAAATTGTAATTATAAATTTAAACACACACATAATTGCATATATATATATATATATATATATATGGGTGTATTTCAAGTGCGAATCATTATACAATATATATTTGCATGATGATGTCGTTAACATATTATAAATAATATACAATAATTTATATTAATTAAAATTAAATTTATATTATAACAAAATATTATTGTTTAACTTTGCGACAACGAATATAACTCTTATAATTAAAAATCTAATTATAATAATATTTAAATTAACAAATAAGTACCACATGCTGTGTGTGTGTGTGTGTGTAAAGTATATAAATTTAATAATTTTATATATTTTAATATAAATTTTAATTTATAATTATTATATGATTATACAAAGGTAATATATATACGATTTAACGATATATGGTATATAATCCGCACAATACTATTTATACCATAGATATTCTCCCACATATACTATACTAAGATATATTTAATTTAAAAGATACCATAGTTGAATAAAGTAAAATAAGTTAAAATTAAATGTATTTATAATTTTTACATGTGTTTTTATGTAAATAAATATAGACGCAAAAAAACGTAAAAAAATTTCAAAATTTACATAAATAATTTTATTTGCGATAGATATATAGAGTTAAAATTTTATATGAATATATGGAAAATTTTTCAATCACAGATTAAAAATCTTAAATTAACTGCGGAAAAAAAAACTATAAAATATATAAATAATATTTTCACACGCTATAAATAAATATATGGCCGGCACGGCAGCGTACAGAGCACCATCTTCAATTATGGATCGTATATAAATTGAACATTTTTTTTATAAATTATAGAATTTAATCAATTATACAATATATTTAAATTAATATATATATATATATATTTTTATACACTTTTGATATTGATCTTATACTACAATGTATCCAAATATCAAGTTACAGCATCCATCCATATATTAGTTACTATATATCATTTTCTCATCTTTTTTATTTAATTAAATTATTATACTCTATAATTTTGGTAAAATTTATGAAATCTATGTATTTGTTTTTAAATTTAAATTAATTTGACTATACGTATTTTTTTTTCTTTTGGTTTTTTATTTTTAAGTATGATAAATTAATTAAATTAAATATTAATCTATAAAAATTATTCTATAACGTATGAGAATATATTTATAAAGTTTATAAAGAGTAAGTATACGCCAATTAATTAGAACAAAAAATAAAAAAATAAAAACCTATTTAAAGTTATGCGCGCATTAAAAAATATTTTATGAATAATTCTATTTGTCTAATTATTAATTATATTAATATAGTATAGAGAGTCGTTGTGGTTGTGTCTAATGTGTAATGTTTAAGTTAAAGATTTCTCTATGAATCGAATTTTACAATTATAGAGTACGTTATAATACCGTATATAGCAAATATTAACGTAATACATGACATCGTCGAAAAACAAAAAAAATTCTATATAATCAATTAATTTCATTGTAATTAAATTGAATTACATTTTTTTGATTTGCTGATCCCCATCCATAATTAAAAGGATATTTAATTTATTTATAATTATTTATTTTATAAATAGATTCGATATTTTTTGTTCAATAGTAATATTATTTTCAACAAATTTGCACATTTATAAAAATAAACTGGTACTACTACGTTAAGCTTAAGCTCTTTTGCTTAATAACTCCATCAAATTGTTTGCAATTATATAGAAAGATAGATGTATTCTTAATTCCATTATTTTATATTTTAGACCAGTACGTTGATAATCTTTAAGTATAGTGTAAAACACTATATATATATAAATAATTTTAAAGAGGAATCCCTTGTTTTTATTACCCTAAATGAACAAATGGTAACCCAACTGGAAAATTTTAACATATTAATTTTGGTATTTAACAATTTAATAGCATGACACATATTATTTTAATATCTATAGTATAATATATTAATTATATTAAATTGATTAGTTAATCGGATTCAATTATTTCATTCTTCTTTTTATATTAAAATTATATATCAACCGTATAGAGATTGTATTGAAATAATTACCGAGTACAATCATATTCTAAGTCCAATGATTTACTAAATTGTGGCTGATTTTAGTACGCACATCTACTACAATACATTCTATGTATATATATATATTCGAAACATAAAATTGTAATTTCATTGCAATTTATTTAAAATTTTGTGTATATACAAAATAGTTAAAAAGTTATGTTTACAAATAAAATATTTTTAGACGATGATGCACGTTTTTGTATGCAAAATATTAACAAATAATGTATAAATCACATTTAAAATGAATAAATAAATATAACAAGAATTAATTTGTGGAACAATCTATATTTTATTACTTTTTTTTTATTTTTCCCAATAAATGAATATATTTAAAATCTTTTAACCTAAATTTGTACCAATATTAATATTAAATTATTATTTTTATTTGATGATTTCATATATTATTGATATACAAAAATTTTTATAAAATAATAGGATTTTTTTCCAATAAATCGATTAAATTGAATTAATTTAATATTGGTTTACAATATATTATATATATTATAAGAATAAAAGATATATACAAAATATAATTTTATGTTAATTCATATCTACTTCAGGCGATATAGTAAAATAAAATGTATTGCTGTGAAATTATACAAAATTTTAAAAATGGTTAAATTATTCATATACGAAATGTTGATGTGCACGCGCTGCGCGCCACACAATGCCGAGACAAATGTTCGAACAACAAATTAAAACACAAAATAATCCTATAATATTTAATTAAAAAATTCTAATATTGTAATAAGAAAATAAACTATAATTATATTATAAATTAAATATAGCGACGGGTGAATGATATGATTTCTCAATTAATTTGATAATATTAAATACTAAATTGAAGTTATTATTTCTCACTAAAAAATATTAAAAAAAAAAGAAACCCTTTTAATTAAAATTAATTAATTCATACTGAAAATAAGAAACTTGTTGTATTATATGAATGCGTATAATTACATATATTTTACATATTATCACGTAAAGAAGGAGGTAATAATAAATAATCAAAATATGATTCATAATTTCTATATACAAAAATATATATATGGAATAATTCATTAAAATTTCAAGTTGTACGTAGCATAAATTTTATTTAGGTCATATTTAACTCTACATGTATTTTCTTGTAGTTACTACACACAAACTGTACGGAAATCGACTGGTTTATTTTTAATAATAACTCATGTTATATTCTGATCTGATGATGGATATTTAATTTTAATTTGAAACTTATTATATGTCGTGATTATAATTGGATTCAAAGAAAATTGAGTATACTAAAGGATTTCGTCCTTTTTTGAGTAAAATAATATATCATACAATTGAAATAATCATTGTTTTGAAAATATTATCTGTATCGTTTGTTTTGTTCATTTTTCGTACAATAACCGATTATTGTTATTGTTATTGATTTTACAAAGAAAATGTTTGTTTTGCTTTGAAGCGCTCCATTCTATTGTCATTTTTCTTTGTAATATTCATTACAATTGAAGTGTTGTTCTGAAAATGGTTAAATGCATCGAAATTAATCTGTTATCTGATGGATCGGAATGTTTGGTGAATACCATAAAGTAACACTTTCCATCCAAATAAGTCGTAATCAGATTTTGCAACAAGTTGGTTAGAATTTTCGAATCTTACAATTTTCAAACCTTCTTGTTACACACGTTTTTGTTTTTTCCGTATTTGGATCAATTAAATTAATTGTTGTTGTTGATATTACACCTTGCTGCAATGAATATTTTGTTTTTGGCGTTAATAGATTAGGTTCACGGAATGCTATTGTATATATTTGAATGAATAATGACATTTTATAAAAAAAAATCGGCACTTCCTATATTGGCAAATCTAACATTCCAAAATCACAATCACTTTTATATTATTATTCATTTTTTCATTATATAGAAGAATTATAATATTTAGAAAAGCTATACATTAATATATTCTTATAAACAAAATTTATGTTCTTTTTGTTCTTATATAAATTATTTACTCAATGACATTTAGAGGTACGTTGCGTGTGCGTGAGCGGTTAGCCATTTAGCAAAGAATATTTATTTTATAATTATCATTATAAAATATTTGTTTTATATTATATTTTAAAAAAATTAATATATGTAACAAATTTTTTAATTTTTGTTATACTTTTGAAAAACAAATACATTAATAAATTAATATTATATATGAAAAATATATCTACGCATAATTTTTAATAAATTTATATAAAATTATACAAAACTTTATTGTGTATAATAAGCGAACTCTTCTTTTTGCATTTATATGAATATGAATATATGTGTATAATAATTGAACGACATTTTTGTTGAATGAGACTTTTACTAAACCACAAATATAAATTTAGTTTTATTCGTTATTTATACACATATGTGTTATGTCCATTTGAAAAAAATAATAATAATAATAATAATAATAATAACGACGCAATGTGGAAACGTGTTCTAAAGATTTATGACAAAGATTATAATTGCGTAAAAATAAAAGGTACACATGAGTGTTATAATTTATTTTTTTCTTTTTAATTTACATATGAAATTGTATACGCGAATTTATTTTTATATAGAATATTTTGTCTTTTCAAATTCACGTAAACTTAACTTTTTATAGACTTCATCACTTAAAATTAAAAAAACATAAACAATTTTAAAATCAAAAGCATATATATGCTGGTCATCCTGTCGATGTATATTAAGGATATTTAGAGTGAAAAATGAATGTGAAACATTATTAAAAAAAGAAAGACGTCACACTACAAATTATGTTTTAAATTAATATAATTATAATTAATAAATAAACAAATCTAGAAATAAAAAATGTTTTACTTAAACTTATCACTTTCTACGCAAATATTAAATTATATTGTATATACGATGTAATTTTATCATGTATATTAATATTGTTTTATTTTCATTTCAACATATAATCCATTAATTGAATAAATAAATAATTATAGTTGTGTATATAATAATTACAAATCATATGAACAATTATTTGTGTATAATGAACGTACATATTATACATATTATTATAAAGTTATAGTGTCTACACTTGTAATCACCGAATACTTATTATATACCATTAAAATTATATGAAAACATAATTATAGTTATATATAGATTTACATATGCAGAGAGTGTGGCAGTTAATTGTAAGACGATGATTAAATGAAATGTATAGTATAATTCGATTATACAATGTAAATATATAGTAATTCAAACAAAGAGTTAAACAAACACACATAAAAGTGCATATAGTATGCATAGCATGCACATGTTACAAATGCATATTATTTATTTATTTGTTATTATATTTACCTGTTACACTAAATTCATAATTTATTGAAAATCAAAATTGTGTGTTTTCAATTATAATAGTATGTATAGTTGAGATTCAATATATTATTATATATTATTACATATAAAATAGGTAAACAAATTTAGCAATTATAAATAGTCTGAAAGTTATAGGTGATATGACTGACATATAAGTATATAAATTGTGGTAAAGTAAATATTTACAATATAAAACCATAAAAATTATTATAAATTGATTTCAATGGATTAACGCTAGCGGATAAATTAATCACACATTTTATATTCCCATATTGATAATTTCTAATAAATAATGCAGTATAATTAAACGATAAATATTAAAATAATTGAAACTATTACTTCCAAAAAAAATGTTTCTATTATTCTATTATTTTTAAATCATTATATATTGTACAATAGATGCATAGAAATTTACGTGTGGCTGTTCGTTACTGTGTAAACAATCTAAAGATCTAAAAATCCAAAAGTCCAACGGTGTATCGAGATTGTGTGTGATAAAATTTACGGTAAGAAATTTTAGGCGTTGAGAAATGCAAATAGCAAATAATATTTTTTTGGAGGATTGAATTAGTGGTTATTTTCTATATAAGGTTTGACCTATATAAATATTTTCAGATGCTAAAATTGAATGAAACGATAATATAGTTATAGTATTGTTATATATAGACGAAGAATTTAATTGAAAAGTATTTTAAAATTGGTTAGATCAATGGGACACACAATAAAGTGAAGAAGACTACACCATTCTTATAGTTTTATCTATAAGAATTGTAAATTTAAAATTTTAAGTTAGTTAACGAATTAATTATTTTATATTATTTACACAATCTTCATACACTTTGTTACATATACATTTTTATTATCTATATATATAAATGTACCAATACTATATTTGATCCTGTGCAAAATATTTCATTATACGAACGAAGAAAGAAAGAAATAAGTTAAAACAAAAAAAGGAATAAAAATGTATACGCATTTTATTTTCGATTTATAATTTAAAATTATAATTAATTAATTAACAATTCAGGTCTCGAAAGATTTACTAATATTATAATAACTATATTTGTAATGTTTTTGGGGAATTCTTTATTTATTTTTTTTACGATATAGACATAAATCACATATATTTTTTTTTTATTGTTTTATTTGTGATTTATTTTTGATATGTACTTAAATAAAACAATAATGAAATTAGTCATTTTAGGTGAATTTTTATATTGTATATTAAAAAGTTATTAATATAATAATGTAATAGAGCGGTCGGTGTATATACGTAAGAGAAATGATATTTTCACAATTTATACATATTTATAGTAGTTAAAAGTATATGAATTAAAAATTAAAATATAATATACAAGTGCGAAAAATGCAAAAGAAATAAATGTTATGAATGTGATTCACAATAAATTAAGTAATAAATCAAAATAATAAAAATAATGAAAAGAAATATTTCATATATATTATTATAAAATATAAAGTGATACACCTTATATTTATTTTAGACAACAATGGAATTACATTTATTTATTATTATTATTATTATTATTATTATTATTATTTATTTATTTACGAGTTTTTTCTTACTTATTTTTTCTTAAAACATTTTTTAACCCAAATTTTAAATGATTATGTGCGGTTTGTTTATTATTTGTGTGGTACCGATATTTATAATATTTTATATATGTTTTGTACGTGAGATATGTTCTTTATAGTTTCTCATTTGTATTAAGACAATAATGTTTTTTCTTATTGTATATATCGTTATTTTAATATTTATATACAAATAATTTAGATTTTTTTTATAATTAAATCATCTCAATTTTGTGTGTGTATATATATGTATACCGGATGGTAAAAACAAAATATATGTAAATTGTATACGATTTTTAATAAATTAAATGGATCGCGCGCGGTTAAAGAAGAATAATAGTATATATGAATGATCGAAAAAATATATAAATAAATATTACTATTTTGTTATTAATAATTGTAATTAATCTTATTTATTTGATTTTATTAATTTTTTGATGTTGAAAAATTATAATCAGTTGGAGGTAAATAATATTGTAAATCTATATTGGATGCGAATGGGTATTATAGTTATAAAGATATATATGGATTATATGATTATTTTTATTTTTAATTTATTTCAAATGCCCTAATTTATCAATCCTCAATATCTATATTGATGTGTGTTTTATTTGATTTTATAATTTTATTTATAATATCTTTATTTTTTTTTTTTTTTTTGGTAATAATCTCGATCAGAAAATAGAATAACGATCATCCATTGACAGCGGCTCTTTCGTGCTCCCCCATAAAATAGTTGAAAAACTGTGTTTCAACCATCCCAAAATTGGATAAAATGGCTTGTTTGGAGCTGGTCAAAAAGAATTATCTATGTAACAATACCCTAACCAGAGTGAGATTTTTTTTCATTCTAAAAAAAATTTTTTTTTTTCATCTAGATAAATTAATTTAAAATTATCTATAGATAAAAAAAAAATTATCTTTATCTGAATGTAAGAAAAAATTTTGTTATTAATATTAACAGAAGAATTATTTGAAAATTTACATAAATTTTATCGTTTTATTTAATCTCTCATAAAACAATAGAGAGAAATGGTTTAAATTTTTCAAACAATATTCATTATTTTTTATAACAAATTTATACTGAAATTCAAAACTAATTAACAGATTTAATTAAATTCGATATAGTGTCAGCTAATTTTTGAAACACAACAGAAACGTTTATTTTTAATTTTCAAATACGTTTGAATAAAATGAATAAATTGAATCAATTAATAATCTGTTTTGTAAAATATACATAAATATCTAGAATATAGAATACCTTTTATTAGTATTGTTTTTGTTTTTGTTGTCGTTAGTGTGGCTGTTGTTATTTTAGTTGTTGTTGTTGTTGTTGTTGTTGTTGTTGTTGTTGTTGTTATTAAACTAAACAAACCAATGAAAAACTGTATACAATTAACATTAGTTTGATAAATTTTTTTTAATTTATAATTCATGACACCTTAACACCAACAACCTTTTAAAATAAATGTTAATGTTTTTTTTTCAATCTATACGCGACGACGTTATTAATATTATTGTACAGATTTTTTTTTTTTACTTTATATTCAATCCTTTTCGATTATTTATCATTTGATTTTATTTTAGTTTTATTTTTTGTGTTATACATATGATAATAATAAATTGAATACAAAATATATAACAAAAACACTTTTATACCAATAGTCATATATGAAAGAATACACACACACAAACAAACACACACACACACACACACACATACACACAATTTAAGTCAAATTCTACGTATTATATGTATTATATAATTAATGATTTGAAAAGAAATAATATTCTATAAATAAATTTGATAAAACTTTTATTTAACAAAATTCTTCTTATACATATATTTTGTTATTCGTTAGTTACGTATATGCACTTAGTTATTATTTAATATTTTATATATATATTTTTACGCATACACAATAAATATATTGTATCAGTTTATGACACCACAATAAAAATTTATAATTTTCATCTTATAAGGTTCACGTTAAAATGATTTTCATGTTCATCCACATTTTTTTTTGTTTTTTTTTTTTTTAATATATAGAAAATATTCTGCGTATATGTATTTGTGTGTTTATCATTTTATAAATATATATATATATAAATTAATTTAAATGTGTTCTGACGCGGAGGACGTTAGTAAAGAAATAAAAGTAAATCCAAAAACTGAATTATATTTATTAATGGATGGCGAAATTCCGTATAATAACAAAAATTAGTTTTATAGACAAATATTTATCCAAAGAAATATTTTTAATTATTTTTATCATAACATTTTTTTTTTTTTTTATCACTAAACACAGATTTTTTAATATTTTGTTGGACTTTTATTATTTATTTTTTTTTTATATATTATTATTAAATAATAATCAAAAAAGTAAACAATAAAATTATTAATTTTAATTAATTGGTTTTTATCTAACCACCAGAAATTATAAAAAAAATAGCACGTGTTTCACTATTTAACAACCACTAACATATTTTATTAACTTATAAAACATTAGCATTATTATTATTATAGTGCACATTCAGTCAAAACTACATACTAAAAAATATTGTGTTTTTAAATTACACATTTTTAAAACAATATTTATTATTATATATTTAAAAATAATTACAATATACCGTCGTCGTTGATTTTAAACTGTCTTTTTATTAACAAAACCTATTATCCGATTGAGATGCGCACAATTTCAAACAGTTATAAATTTTTACAATAAAACAAACAATAACAAAACTTATTATAATTTGATTTTATATTAAATTAAATTAAAATCTCACTTCGTTTTATAATATTATTAATTTGGTTATAGTAAAAACATAACAATATTTTTATACATATACAAAATGTATATGTCTCACATATAGAATAATAATTTTATTTAATATATCAAACGACGTGTTTATTCGAACTCTAAACAACAATAAACAAATACAATGTTGAGTAGAAGAAAAAAAAAATAAATAAATAAATATATAAAACAAGACAAAAAAAAAAAAGTGGTTTTGTGATGTTTTACAGAGAAGAGTCAATTCACGACTGAAAACCAATTGCAAGGTAAACCATCATTGAGTAGTTTTACTGGTTGATCAGAGATCAGTAGTGTTTACACACATTTATTAAATCGAAGTGATCAAGAAATGGTATATTATAATAATATAATATATATACTAATAATAATAATAATAATAATAGTAATAATAATAATAATAATTTAATTATAATAATAATAACATTAAATATATGTAGTACGTATTACCTACATATATATATTTATTATATCCAAATACAATCTATTTGAGATGAGATTTTATTAAATGTATTGGGAAAAATAAAAAAAAAATAAATAATAAATAAATTATTCAATAATTATAAAATTAAAGTATAATTATATATTATTGATCAAAATGCAAATTAAATAATTTTTTATTACATACAATCACAGCTGCTAATAATTGAATTAATCGTTTAAAAGTTTTGTGTATTTTATTGAAAATTATAATAAATAATAAAATTAATTTTATACGATGTTTTTTTTTTTTGTAATAAAATTCTAACATATATTAGAAAATTTTCCCATCGTCCAGACTCCAGTAGTAGTGTGTTCGATGTGATACGTAAATTTAAATTTCAATTAAAAAAATCAATTATTTTGTATAACATTAAATTAAATTTAAAAATTGTACAATAAAAATAAATTATAACATAAAAATTTTAATGTATTGAATTTTATAAAAAGTGAATAAAAATTATTAGTAATTAATACAATAAACTGGTGATAATATAAAAAAAATTATATTTCTTTAATCACACACAGTTAGGAGAATACGCAACAGATCCTGTTTGTTTTGTGTAAACAGTATATTGTACTGATAATAATTGTGTTAATATTTTGAAAACCGCGACTCTTAAATCTTCCACATAAAAAATATTATATCTTTTTTAATATTATGAGAATATCGAAATAGATCATGATTCGATGCCTTATCGTAATTCGTCCATCGTTCGCCAACACAAAGTAGTCCATACGGTAGAAAGTGCTTGACATTGACATTTTGTAGATGTAGTTTGACTATTTTTATTTGTATCTATTTATTGATGAGGAAGAGAGTAACCCTTTATTTATATATTATATTAGTATATATGACTTCCAATCATAAGGATTAAATAATTTTAATATAAATAATTATTTGACTATTTATTATATCCTCAATTATTTTAATTGTCACATTATTAATTATAACACTTTCTTCACTTTCTATGTTTTTTTACTCAGGCATACATTAAGCACGCAACAGTGTCATTCGAGTATATCATATATTTACCATTGCAATTAAATTGGTAAATTACTGCAGTAAGTGAATATATTATTGAATTTAACAAATTGGTCTGATTCTATAGATTCTATAATAAATTCTATAATAAATTCTATAATAATGAGCGAATCGATTATTGTGTTGTGAGTGCATGGATACATATTTATTTTCAAAATTTATTCGCTTTTTGTGGTAAAAAGTAATTTTAAATAGATAAAAAATAGTGAGAAATTTCTTTTACGCTATTGTCCTGGAAATTGAACTATCGCAAACTTTGGATTGTGTGACATATACGATTAACTGAATCGCACTCGTAATATATGTTACAGTCGTATTATTATATTAAAAACAGTATTGTCCCTTATAATCTTTCCGTTCAGTGGTCTTTATTTAAAATTTTACACCTCCTAAAATTATAGTTTTGGCTATAAATATTTTTATGATTAAAGACGTAGACAATCGCTTGCAATCACTCCAATTCAAATTTTTCTAAATTTAGTACAAATATGGTTTAAATACATTATAGTAGCGATTTCGAATATCTTGATGTGTATTTCTTATATAGGGGTTTTTTTTAAATACATTTGTAATACTTTTCGGTCGTATTCTATAATTTTTGTAAAATCACCTACAATAGAACCACGAATTAATTTATTTGTCACCGTAAAGGGCGATATACGTAAAAGGTGTATGATATATTTTTTACTGTCGATCCGACCCGAGACATTTAATTCAACGCATCGAACGAAGCAACAAAAGTGTGAAAAATAATTGTAGTTTCTAAATGTATACATTAATATTTTTTTCTGTCAACCCTACACGCCACCATTATAACGCGTAAATCTGCAAATGCCAGTATACATTTTGTAATAATTTAATTAATTATTTAATGAAATAATATTTGTATGTGCCACTTCAAAAAAAAAAGTACCGACATTTACAATACGTAAAAGTTTTACCATTTAAAATTAAGAAAATAATAACAATATTATAATAATTTGCCCAGTTCTCACAACACCATATTTAATTAAAAATACAATCGATTAATAATACCATAGTAATAAATTTGTTATATAAATTAAAATCACATTATTTATTTCTTATTTTCTTCATTATAATAATAATTACGCATTTATTGTTGACGAAAGCATCGTTTTTTTTTTTTTTTTCTCTTTTAACAATCCCAATTTAACTCTTATCTTTTCATACATTTAATTTTTTTACTGTTTATTAATTTATTTATATATTGTTTAAATTGCAAAAATTATTTAAAAATTTAATTTATAATTTTTTATATTCATACATATGCTTGTGTAGATAAAGATGTTCATCTATGTATTAACTATTATTATAATTTAGTCATATATTAATTAATGTCTATATTTAATTTTAATAATATATATATATATAGTTAAGGAAATTAATATCAAATCATAAAAATCTTCTGTACTTAAAATGTTTGATGTTCGTATGTTGTTGCGTAAAGAAGGAACAAAAAAATATTAATGATTTGAGAACCGTTAAATTTTTTATTGATATTATAATAAAAATTAATATTTTAGATATTATATTAATGTGTAAGTAATTAATTAAATTATATTAATTTTTTGACTAACATAATATCAATTAACAACTTCGTTAAACAAATGCATCATAATAATGCGTTATTAAATTAAAAACATGTAAATTTATACAATACTATTTATTTTTTTAATGTATTAACATTTTAAAAAATATATATTTTGATCGTTTCCACCACATACGAGTATACGAAAAGCGATATGGATAAATTTTCGATAAATGTGCATAGGTAAATCACACTAAAAAAGGACGTACAATTTTATTATTTAAAAAAAGTTATATATTATAACACTTATTGTGATTATGTATATCTGTGGAACTGTTAATTTGTGTGAGAATTTTATTATAATAAATATAACATGGTTAATTTAAACATATTCATGCTTGACTATATGATCGTTAGTATTATAGGTATGCGGCGATATAATAATAATATTATTTTTCTAAGAAAAAAAAAAATTAATCAAAATAAAGTGTTTCTTTTAATATCTGTAATTTGGATTATTATTATATATATAAACTTTCATATACATCTGTAATTTGATGATGGAAAAAAAGAAGTTGAATATTTATTATTATCATTATTATTATATATTGGCATTTATTCCACTATAATATTATTTATTCCGCACATAGACTAACATTTTTAAATTTATTAATATTTATTCTCAAAATTACAATATAGTGATACATAAAGTCGTGTGCACAATCGTTTGCAACGTTTTCTCATATAAAAGAATTAACATTATGTTTTATATAAAATACTGAATAAAAAATGACAAATTTTTTTCCATAAGGCAGATAATATCATTTTTTTTTTATATCTCTAAGTGTTTATACCAAAAAAAAAAAAATTAGTAGAATAAATGCCATAATGTTTTTGCCTTCCAATATATTGTACAATACAATTGTAAATGTATAGGATGATACAAAAATTTTATTATGTAAAAGTATTTTTTTAAACAATATGCGTCGCCTCTCCTAAACATTGACAGTCCAATTAATAAATTATTTTGCATTGGAGTATTGTTATATAACAATTGATCCACTGTTGCCTACAATTAACGACAGATATATAATGTTAATGAGTAATTATTAGCCCATATATAAAGAATTTTCATAACAGAATTATTTATTGTTGAATATAAAGTAAATAACAACTATGTTATATATACTATTTTAGACACTTATTAAAATTTAAATTTAAATAAAATTTGATGTTTGTAATACCCTGTTGCATCTAAGTACTACATAATTATCACATGTTATAGATTTATATCCACATGAAATATGATATATATTAAGTGTTCATTTTTTTCATTCTCTCATAGATTTGATTTTAATTTAATTACCTGATTTTCTTTCAACAAAATGTGAATTGAAATTATTTGTCTGTGTGTGTGTGTGTGTGTTGTGTGATATTCCCCTGCAGGACAGAGACATAGTTCTACTACTAGTAGAACAACTAATTACAAAGTAAATAGTACTGGTTCCACACTCTAACCCATTTTACATGTTGCGAACTGTTTCTTTTAACATTGAGATGTCCTACGAAAAGACAATTGTTCACTTCTGCATTACTTTTAAACGAAATTAAAGAACTAGTTAATTTGTAATCAATTACTGAACTAGTTCAAATGTAAACACTTAAGCACTAGTACTATAGTTCTTCTGCAACTAGTTACTGAACTGCGTTAATTTTAATTTGTATTACATGAATGGATTCTTTCACCAGTACTTTAACTATAGTTCTTTAAAAAAAAAATTTTATATTTAATTTTAAAAATAAACGTAGACAATATATATTTTAATATAATTTAATTTTTATTATGTTTTAAAATACAAAATAATAATTTACTTCATATTTAAAAAATATTTATTAAATTATTGCAACTGGTGCTTCATAGTTTATCACCGTTTTCTTAATGTACATCAGCTTCATTTTAATTTTACGTGCTACATCTAAGTTTTCCTCGCGGCAGATAAAACGCAATTCTTCGAAACATCTACGGAATGGTTTATTTCTAATATACCACCAATCGATTAATTGCTCTGCAAAAGATATTTTTGGTAGAGATTCGTTTTGCCAATATATCCAATATATTGTTGGAACAATCTTTCGCCACAAAGTTCTCGTTAGATACAATGAAGAACTAGTTTTTATATGTAACTAGTTTAAAAATTTACTACAGGGTCTATTTCACATATTGTAATATACAAAAATATATATAAATATTTCATATAATTTTTATTTTATTTTTATAAATATTTCTCTGGCAAATTTATATCATTGCAATTAAATATAATATAAACTTTATATATTTATATTTATATACAAACACAAATATTTATATTTACAATAATATATTTAATTCATTCACAAAGTCAATTTGTAATTATAACAACATTAGGTTATTATTATTTTAATGTTGTTTAATAGCACCATCATTTATTTATTTATGCACGTTGATCTACCGCAGATCATAGTTTATGTGTTTATGTGTGTTTGTGTGTGTGTATTAATATATTATTGCTCTACTCTGTATCATATTTTATTAATTTAATTTTTTCGATTAATAAATATCAAGTTTTTTTTATATAATTAAATACGGAAAAAAAAAAGAAATATTAATATAATGTTTTGTTAAAAAAGCATAACTAAATGGTTTTTTTTTTTAAAAATGTGTATAAGAGAGTGAGAGAAATAAAAAATCACGAAAACAATAATAAATTTTTTAAAAAAAAGGCTACACATTAAATTTACAAAATAAAAAACAAATAAACATTATAAAAAGGTCATAATATAAATAGAATTATTTTTATTATAATTTTTTTTCCATCAAATACACTATTTAAATGACAGCCTATTTAACAAAATTGAATATTTTTTTTTGTTTTATTTAGTTGATTTAATATATCATTATTATTTTTGTTGATTCCCATGAGAAAATATCCGTTATTATAATAATTAATAATAAAAATAATTGTTATTTTTGCTATTAGTAGTAAAATACGATAGTAAAAATGTGCGGAAGAAAAACAAAAATGAAACGACAATAATTATTGATATTAATGCAATTTGCAAATGTTTGTAATAATAATAATAATAATAATAATAATAATAAATTTTGTTTAGTTAATTGTTAATTGTTAATTGTTAATATGCGTACCAAGAAATACTAAAATAAATTATAAATAAAATTTACTCCCATTTACATCCGTCTTCTATTCGAATTCATTCATTCCAATTTTGTTCGTTTTTTTTTTCATATATTCACATTTACCATCAATTTTTTTTGTTTATATATATAAAAATACAAAAGATTTAGGCGACGAAACTTTATTATTATTTGAAATCATATTTTTTATCTTTTAATTTTTTTTTCTTTGTAAAATTAATTTGTTAAATTTATTCTTATGACTTTTAAATTATATTGTATATGTAATTGGTGTACTATAGAATATTAAAGTAAAATCAACAATAAAAAAATAAAAATAATTAATAATTAAATGTTATCCGTTTATATCTATTTATTTATTTAATAATTTAATTTGATTTTGATTGGATTAAAATAATAAAATGTATGTAAAAAATTTAATGCGTTTATATTTTAATTACAGAAGAAATTAATTTTTATTATATTTTCTATAATAATAATTATATTGAGTATATATTGAGTATTTACAGATTTAATTATTATTATTGTTAATTGAATTAACACAACCACAATTTATTGTATTTTTTAATAATCACATTATATTATTAATAAAAGGTATAACATCATATTTAAATATAATTAATTTTTAAATTTATCCGATAGATACAAACAATAAAATATATGCGTTTATTATTATAAATAATAATAATAATAATAATAATAATTAAGTTGGTGTGCGTCTGTATATTTATTTTAGCTAACGAAAATTTTCAATACATAAATTTGTGACATTTTTTTAATTGAAATTGAATGTATATGAAAATTATTTTTTGGACATAAAAGTTATCTTAAAATTTATGCAAAAATATGCTAATACATTGGATTGGATTTAATCAAAATTAGTTTTTAAATTCATTAAATCTGTAATAAAATATATCACACACCCCCAGAAACAAAAATCAAATAAATTTATATTTTCTTTTAAAATATTTATACATTTTTTTTTTTAAATAGAAATAGAAAATGCTCGAAATAAGATCGAATCTGTTTAAAATAAGTTAAAATTATCTTGGAAATAACTATAGAAAGAATATTTATAAAAAAAAAAAAGTTGCAATTCACATTGATTTTAATTTTATTTTAAAAAGAAAAATAATTTTGGAATTAATCTTAAATCGAATAATATTTTATTTTAAATAAATATTGCTTTTATTTAATTTTTAATTGAAACCATTTTAACAACAAATCGTTTCAAAAGCAACAATTATTAAACTGAATTGATTTTAAATTTTAAATTGAATGGAAATCATTTTTAACAAAAAAAAAACTCATGCAAAGTGTTTAGTTGTTTTCGCATGCCATTGTTAAATATCGAAAGAGTATAGCAGAAACTTGTAACAGTTTTATTTTAATGCATATAATTAATTGATCACTCATTTTTAATGTAATTTTATTTGGAATTTTTTGCTTTAATAAATAAATTAAATTGTTTTTGTGAAATGAAAAAAAAAATATATCTTTTATTTATTAACATTATTTAGGTAACACTTTGTAAACATAATTGGAATGCAAAGTGTTGAAATCATCAATTTTCCTTATTACATACAATTATTTATCTTAAATTCAAATTCATTTTAAAATTATAAGAAGACATTCTATTTAATATAATAATAATAATATTTCTTGATATTTAAAATAAATATTTAGTTAATAATATTTGAATTAAATAATAAACATTTAAATTTTTTTTGGGAAAAGATAAAATGGTCACTATAAAAATAATTAAACAATAATTTAGATTAAAAAGAATAATGTAATCGTTTAAATAGAAAATGCGTATTTATATTAAGACAATTTATAGGTTTAACAATTTAATTTTCAATCATTTTGATTTAAAATGAAATTCAATGTTGATTTAAAACTAAACATGATTTGGCCTAAAATCTATGAGTTTTTCTATTTAAAATATACATTTGATTTAAATAGTTTTTATTTTGGTTATAAAAATTTTATTTTTCTGGGTGCAATGCAATATACAATATCTTTAAGATTAGAATTTGTAAAATTATCATAACAAGAAAATAGTACAACATAAGCGAAATATAATAATTGTCACAACAGATTGTCGATTTCTTTAAATAATTATTTATATTTGCAGCGGTTTTAAGTGATTTAATAAAGAATTTCATTTTTTAATTAAATTTATTAAAATTAACAAAATTATCTTCGATAGATACATTTACGATTGCAATCAAATCAATGTAATTTTACAATTTAATTTTTTAAATATACAGTATTAATAACTGCACGCATATTTTTCGTAAATTTTTGATACATTCGTTTAACACTTTAATTGTTATATATTCACATACGGAGTAATTTAACGACTTTACCGAAATTCGCGATATACCTCGAAATATTTAAATACGTAGTGCCACACATAAATATGATATTTATATCGGCGCAAACAACATGAGGTTATTAAATTTTAAATTTCACCAAAAATTGCAATAAATTAATTAATATATTTTTAATATGAAAAATAATGCATTCTTAAATTTGTGTTTTATATATAAATTTATAGGATATTACAATATATGAAAAAAAAAAAGGATCTAAACAAGTAATAAATTTTTTTTTTCTTTAAACAAAATGTGGGTTCACCGAATAACATATAAAATTATTTTTAAACTAATTTGTTAAATATAAGAATATTTCTTAATAAAAAAAAAAAACATATTGGATATATTTTATTATTGTTAAAATTAATAATATACAAAGAAAAAAATAAATATAATATTGTATGTCTTCAATAAATTTTAAATTTAATCCAAAATATGTTAAGAAATAGAGATTTTCAATATAAAAATATATCAATAAATTACAAATATAAAATATTAAAAAAAATTAACAAAGACTCAATATTTTATCGCCCTATATTTTCGTTTAATTTATAATATAATAGTAGTTTTTGTATGTCAGTACAAAATTGTATATATATTTATATTTTGTCACAGAAGAGCAAAAAAACACATCCAAACATTATGTTTCCTTTCCAGTTTATTATTTATATTATATATTTTATATTAAAGTCATAATATGCAGGTATATAAAATAAACTTTATGTATCACATGTGACAACAACCCTCTAAAAATTTTTTTTTTTGGATTTAATGATTACGTACTATTATTATTATTATTATTACACAATATTTATCTGGTATGGATGTAATGTAAAAAGAACTGTTTATATAGTTTTTATAGTAAAAGTATCATAATTCATTTATGACTTCTTAAGTCTATTATTTTCTATAGTATAGTTGTTTTTTTTTTCCATATCTTCATACTCACATATATTATATATCTATATATATAAAATGTATATAACATTGTATTATATATCTGCTATATATAATATATAAACTTATATATTTTAGTAAGACGTAGTTTATATATATAGATATATAAACAATATATAGCTAAAACAAAATATATAAATTTTGGCCATGGAATTGAAATTTTTAAAAATATATATCTACACAACCAAATATAATATTAATACTGTATTAAGTATAGATGGTTAAATTCTTTTAATATATTATGTAAATGTTATTTTATATATATATATATATATTTATATACTATATTATTTGTTAAGTCATTACTATTAACAAATACGGTTTGGCTATAATATTGGCACCCACTATTAATTTTACGTATATAATTTATACAATATATATATAATTTTCGGTTGTGTATAGCGTACCGTTAACATTTAATATATTCAATCAATAATGATTATATACAACACGTTTTTAATATAATATATAAATTTTTAAATATTTTTAAAAAATATACCATATATATCTTTTAATTTTAAATTAATACTTTAGTTATGTATATAAGTAAAGTAAAAAAAAAACGCGTTTCCAGTTTTTAATTAAATTTTAATATTATTTTGTGTTTTTTTTCTTTCTGGATTTTCTAATTCCATGAATAATTTTTAAATATATTATTATTATAAATTATTATTATTATTATAAAAATATTATACAAATATATTATTCTATTTATTTCTATTATTATATTATAAATAACAAATACATAAACATATACCATGTGTAATTCGCGCGCATACATAAAACATGATGTGATACTCTTAAATGGATATTTTGATCGGGAGCAAAAAAAAAAAAATATATAGTTAGGGATATATGAAAAAAAAAAAAAAAAAAAATAAAAGGGGGCTGCTTAAAGGGTCGTTTCGGGTTGTTAAAAATGAATAAAAGCCAATATGTTTGTTGGTCAACATTGATTGTTCGCGTTGTAAAGTTATATTTTGTATATATGGTATATATATTTATATACACGACACGACACACACAAGAGTTCATACAATAAATAATAAATAAAAATTGAATTGAAAGAATTTAAGATGACAATAAACTCTATATCACAACAATATATATATATATATAAATATTTTGAAAAATAATATAGTAAATATAAAAGGTATCACCCATGTACCATAACACAATATATCTCTTGAGATCAACAAGTTTTTATATAATAATATATAGAACATATGATGAATATTGAAATATAAGTTAAAAATTGTTGATGCTCGTATATATGTGTTTTTTTTATATATTATTGAAAGAATATCGATAGTATTTGGTGTTAAAAAATAAGTAATATACCATTAAAATACATAAGCAAATATATTTGTTTTGCTTTTACAATAGTACGTCGTTTATATTAATTAAATGAAAAAAATTTGGATAAAATTTTAAATTGTATAAGAAAAATATCGTCTATAAATAATGTATAAAATAAATTAAATGCAAATAAATATGATTATTAGATGCGTATAAATAAATAAAAACAACTATACAACAAGTAGCAATATATAGTTCTTAAATTCTCATATATAAATCCAATTTTTGAAATGCACGATTGCACACAAAAAAAAACCCGCACAACATTATCATATCATACAGTCGCTGTTTCGACTCTGTAACAATATCTGTTTGGTGCATATGCAAACATATTACAATTTACAAAAAAGAAAAATTCTCATATCCATATAAAATTTTTGAGTTATATATGTTTAACCCTAGTATGCTAGACACATTGAAGAGGTAACCAACTAAAATTGTAGTTATAACCAATTTGAGAAAAAATTCGAGTAGTTTGTAGTGTATTGATTTAGTTAGCCTAACTACAATAAAATGTCTGTAGTTGGTGTGAAACTAATTAGTTTCTCTCAAATATAGGAAATTCAAACTGGAATTTCGTGTCGAATGTCAAAATTAATTGCCAAAATAAATAAACAAATAAAAAAAATAGGTTATATTTATCAAATAATAACAATAACAAAGAATTGAAACTCTATATTGACAAGTATAAAATAATAAATAATAATAATAATAATAATAATATAAATAAAGTTGATTTAAATTGAATGACAAAAGTTTGTGAGTATTTAATTTAATTTACAATAATTAAAAATGAAAATTTGAACCATCGTAATCGATTTATTTTTTGGAATTTGTAAACTGTGAAATTAAACCATAATTTAATATTATTATTATTAAAAATATTTAACTAAATATTTAATTGTAAATAAAATAAACCATCGGATTTATAAATTACAATAAATATATTAAATATTAAAAAAAATCATATGTAAACAAACTAAAGATTTTTGTAATTTTCTCACTCTCGTACAACAATAAATATCAAAACAATAGTAAACTAATGGTTTGCCAGTGTGTCACCAGTTTAGTTACTGAATTAGTTTGTGAGCAAACTAATTAGTTAAATCTTCTGTGCGTCTAGCATATTAGCGAACGAATGCCGCCATATTCGCGACATTGCAAATATTCTAAAAAAATCGAATGCCGCCATACATGCGGCATGACGTAATGCATCATATGTTAGACGGAAAATTTCATGTTATTCGTACAGGTATAAAAAAAAAGATTGTGTTGTTTGCTCGAATAGAAAAATGCCGGGAGGAAGGCGGGAAACACGTAATTATTTCGATACTTGTACAAAAAAAACCTGGTATTCACATATAAAGGGACTATTGGGAGAAGTACCATAATATAAAAAAATATAAATAATTTTGTATAAATACATTGTTAATCTATAACAAATAAATTTATAAATGTGTACAAATAAAGCATCCATTCGTTTATTTCAACTTCCATTATTTTTCTGCAATTTTCACTTCAGCATCCTTTTGTATGGACATCTGTCTGTTCATATACTACCTTCTATTATTACTGAAAGTTTACATAAAATCCAATAAAGAGATATTAATTATGCACCTTTTCTCGGTCTGGAAATAAAAAAAATTTAACATTTCTTAAAAATCCATCGACCTACTGGTCATCGTTCTAATAGAAACATACGCTCGTTCGTTACGGGTTAATATCTATCATATATATTTAAAATATTTATAAATATATCGGCAAACATTTACTAGCGCATACCAGCATATTATGAAATATATGTATTTTTTTTTTCTTAAATATTATTTATGTGCCGTGCGCGCTAACGATAAAATCAATAGAATTTTTAATCAATTTAAAATCATTGTTAATTAACAAAAATATTTTAACGTTTTTGGATTCAGTGTGTCCATCCATATGCAGTATATCGACAATGTATGCAAAATTTATTAATTAAATTATTCTGTATAAGTGAAACGTCCGTATAGATTTGTGTAGTGTGATATTGTTAATATCTGAATATATATATATATATTAGGTTGTCAAATATCTCCCTTCCGCCTTTTTGTCTTTTTAATTTCGCGGCTATGTACAAAGCGCTACAGAGCTCGTATCTGGCAACACTGTACATAATTTGAAAGCTCTTGACATAACAAACAAAACGACGCTATGTATGATTAGTTTGGATATTGCGTTCAACAGTTATAGACGTGTAAACATGGAGTTCACTAACGCCGAAATTCGCGCTATTTTAAAGTTTTCCTTCGTTAAAGGCAAATCCGCTAGAGAAACGTTCCGTGAGATTAATGGTGTTTTGGGGGATGGTACTCTATCACTTCGAACCGCGGAGGAATGGTTTCGACGATTCAGAGCCGGTGAAAACGACACCATGGATAAGCCAGCCGGCGGAAGACCTGTGACAACAAATACCGATCAAATCATGGAATACATCGAGTTAGACCGGCATGTGGCATCTCGTGACATCGCCCAGGAGATGGGAGTTAGTCACCAAACCATTTTAAACCATCTGCAGAAGGCTGGATACAAAAAAAAGCTTGATGTTTGGGTGCCACATGAATTAACAGTGAAAAATCTAATGGACCGAATTTCCATTTGCGAAATGCTGCTGAAACGGAACGAACTCGACCCATTCTTGAAGCGGATGGTGACTGGCGACGAAAAATGGATCACATACGACAATATCAAGCGAAAACGGTCGTGGTCGCAGGCCGGTGAATCGTCCCAAACAGTGGCCAAGCCGGGATTGACGGCCAGGAAGGTTTTGCTGTGTGTTTGGTGGGATTGGAAGGGAATCATCCACTATGAGCTGCTCCCATATGGCCAGACGCTTAATTCTACCATCTACTGCGAACAACTGGACCGCTTGAAGCAGGCGATCGACCAGAAGCGTCCAGAATTGGCCAAAAGGAAGGGTGTAGTGTTCCACCAGGACAACGCCAGACCACACACTTCGTTGATGACTCGTCAGAAGCTACGGGAGCTCGGATGGGAGGTTTTATCGCATCCACCATATAGCCCGGACATAGCGCCAAGTGATTACCACCTGTTCCTGTCCATGGCGAACGCCCTTGGTGGTGTAAAGTTGATCTCAAAAGAGGCTTGTGAAAAGTGGCTGTCCGAGTTCTTCGCAAATAAGGAGGGGGGCTTCTACGAGGGAGGTATTATGAAGTTGCAGTCTAGATGGAAACAGATTATCGAACAAAACGGCGCATATTTGAACTAAATCCGATTACTGTAACACTTTTTATAAAGCATTGAATAAAGAGCAAAAAGGCGGAAGGGAGATAGTTGACAACCTTATATATATAGCGTCGTCGTGCACCATAATTTTCATACATATACATTCGATTTTTGATTTGATAAACGAACAAATGATAATTGATTAATTTTTAGTATATATAAAAAATTCTGAAAAAAAATTTTTCATGGCAATACTGTAGTAACTTGTAATCTTCGGATTGGATTTTAAGCAATAATTAAGTTAATGTAATTGTAATACAGTGGATGATAATAATAAACTTTATCGGATTGAATAGTAACGACAAAACTTCAAATTCAAAGAAATTATTTTGTTTTTGATATTTTTACTTCATAACAATTTTTTAAATTTAAATAAGTTCGCTCATAATAATATGATAGGAGTTAGTTAAACGTTTCTCCATATATATATATCATAAATGTATGTTTGTCTTTATTATATAATAATAACAATAATAATAATAACACAAAAACTAGTATAAACATATCGAATGTGATTCTACTTGTATATGAATACAATTGTTATAATAATGCATTTTATTTCCCAAACGATTTTATTTATATTTATTTATTTTTAATATTGATTAACAAGAAATTTTGTTACACTCGATTGAATAACAATATTTTATTAACTATATAAAACGTATGTTATTTTATTTTTCTTTCATAATGGTATACGTGTGTGTGTGTGTGTGTGTATACCGAGGACGAAAACGAATGATAGTTTTTCATTTTTTGGTTTCATTATCATTATTGTTATATTATTACAATATATTTATTGTGTATAATGTGAAAATTTATTGATTAATAATCAATGGGGTGTTTTAAATAAATTATAGATTTTTATTTATATTTATTTATTGATGATGAATAATTTATATAATGTTTATTATATGTTTATCGCATATATAACATAGAAAAAAAATACATATTGAATATAATAAAATTTGATATTATTTAATGGGAGGGTATATTTATATATATATTTTTAAAAATCAGTTCATTATTTACCGAATGATATAGTATTTATTTATATGGAATACTATTATATTATATACTTTATTATATATAAGTCATAAATAATTATTGTTGTCATCATACATTAATTATATATACGCGAACATACCAAAACATATATTTATAGAGAATTGTATGAAAATAATACAATATATAATGTTAAATAAATTATGTGGTTTAAAACATATGCGGCATTAATGCACTCGCAATATAATACTTTGAAAATTTGTAATATTAAATATATATATAGTGTTAAAATAAAGTTAAGTTAAAATAATCACAATACTAAATAAAGTTCTGGGATATTTAAAATTTGTATTCTGTAATGATTATAAAAGTAGCAAAAATAGATTTATTAAAAAAAATACAACATTTCTAAATATATTCAAAGCAAATTCTCAAAATATTATATAGATTTTGGTGTAACGGCGAAATTGTTTATCAGTGTACGAAATTCGATCTATAAATTTTAAATGATGTCACCATAAAATTTATTTAATAATTTTTTTATATATTAATAAAATATTTTCTATATAATTATATACATATTTCATTCTATATATTATTTTAAATAACAATGCAGTTAACACGCATATACCAAAAATTTAGTTCAATCAATAAATTTTAATTATATACTTTTAATATGAAAATTATATTTATAATATGAGTATATTATTTCGTGTATAAATTCCATTAATATTTCTTTTATACGCATATTTCATAAAATAAACATAACATTTAACCAATAACGATAATTATTGTTTTATAATGTATGCGTATCTCATTTATATGGTATATATTCGCGTCAATTGATTTCTGGAAACTTCCTTATTATGGATTACTTCAGTTAAACAATATTTATATAAATATCAATTAACTACTTCAAACAAACTTTTCTCAATTTCATTTCATCATATATGGTATACGTAAATATATGTGTCTTATATATTATATTTTCATTTTTTTTTCGTAATTTCTGTTACTGATACACATAAATTTATACGATGGTTTTGACATGCTGTTTATATTTTATCTGCGTATACATATACTAAATGTAATACGATCATATTATATTTATTTTATTGGATCATACTATATACAATATATATATTTATATAAAGAAATTGCAATATGTAATGTACACTATATAATTTCGGGGAATATAACTTAAATGTATACAAAAATATTATTACAAAAAAAATAAAAAAAAATAAAAACATTATTTAAAATAAATAAATTCAGAAAAAAATTGCATGTTGTATTAATATACAAAACATTGTGTGCTGTAAATAATATCGTAATTTTTACAATTATATACACTCGAAGAAGTATATTACATTTCATATGTACATTTTATACATTCCATATATACACAAACATATAACATTAACAATTATAATATATATTTGCAATATACAGATTGTATTAAAAGTTATAAGCCAACAGAGAGGAGACTCTCGCCATATATATAACATATGATGGATATTAAGTTAATAAAATATAAAGGAAAATTTTTCTGTATATAAATTTCAGAAAAGAATTTCATAAATGATAAAATTTAATAATTTCCGGTGGCGAAGGCTGAAAAAGAAATAGCATTCAGTTTTCAATATCGCTATATTTTTCTTATAACTTGAGTGAAATTATAGTTAATTATGAAAAGAAGTTTGGGTGTTCACCGAATTAAATTTTCCGGAAAATCGACTTTTATGAATTATTATCTTTTTTTTTAATTCCGCGGGCCATATAGTTTTAACGGGTTTCCATTTTTCCTTACAGCATTGTAAATTATAATCAAATTCCAATCTTTCATGGAAAAGATTTTTAAAATTGATTTACGCTTTCAAAATTTCCCAGTTTTTATAATTTTTAAATTCTTACGTTATTGCTGATCCATCTCCTAATTATATTATTCTTGTTTGAATTTGAATTTTTTGTTTTGTTTCTTTTTTGGAATATTATATAATGGAAGTGAATAATTATATTTAAATTTATAATAAAATGAAATATATAGATCGGTATTTTAATTAAAATAAAGGATTAACAATTTTGTGCAACATTTAATATTCCACAATTGGCAGAGAAAATATAAAGAAATTTGTGGTACTGTATAAAGTCTGAACAGCCAAATCCAAATGCAACAAAAAAATTTATACAGTACCATAATTTCATACAAAATTTCAATGACATCAATTGACAAATCGGTCGCATATCTTTGATGAACGTGTGAATCGATTTTAAAAATCTCATCCATGAAAGATTAGAAATTGATTATAATTTGAAATTCTGTATACAAAACTGCAAAATCCGTTAAAAATATAGCCATGGTAATTCAAAAAGATGATAATTCTTAGAATTCGATTTTCCCGGAAAATTTACCAAGTGGATATTTCAATTTTTTTTGCATAATATAGTCTACTTTCAACTCGTCTACCAGAAAAATATAGTGATATTGCAATATGAAAACATTTTTTCAAGCGTCGCAACTGAAAATTTCAACTAATAATTCTCCAAATCCAATGTACATCGCCTGGGAAAATGGGCGAATACTATATATCGGCAGAGGAGGTAAAGTAAAACGTAAAACATACAATAATGTTAAATTGATTTAGCGCACTACATAACTTAAATATTATTTAATTGTTGGCCAAACACTATATAGTATTGAAATTTCACAAACACACACACACAAAAAATGATATTTTATCACTTCAAAATATGTACGAAACAAAAATTTTGTAAAATTCCAAGTAGAACATCTACCTTCATTTACCATCTCTTTCGCGGGAAGCTTTAATATAAGAAAATTTCTGAAACTTAAAAATTAATCAATTCGTATTTTATATGCGGACACGATTATCCAAAAAATTAAATTATAAATTAATTTGGTTTTGTCATCATTTCATTTGGAAATTTATTTCAAGATAATGATGCGATTGAACGTTAATACGTTGATAAAATTACAATATGAATCATTGGTAAAAGATAAAATTAACCAAAAAGTTGATAAAAGTAAGGTGAACCCCAGAAATAAAGTCAGGCGATATAAATGTTTTAAAATTATTATTATAAATGATTTATTTGGTCGAATTTTAAACTAATATGGTCAAATAGGAATTTGTAAATGGGAAGGTTGTATTTTTTTTTCCCCCATTGGGATCATTTCCATATCTCTGGTATATTTGAATACACTCTGTATATAAATAAAATTAAATTTGAATATCTTCTTCTCTGCAATATTTATTTGGTTTGTATATAATAATAATTTTTAATATTTTTAAAAAATAATTTATTATTATTATTATTATTATTTTATTAATATGGTACTTTGTTGAATTTTGTGTATTATTTAATTTTTAATTCTTTTTTTATATTTAGTTTAGAGAAATTAACAATTTTAATTTATTATTTGATTGGCAAATATAGTTTTTGTTAATAATAATAATAATAATAATAATAATATTTTTATTATTATTATATACATTGTTATACAAAAGGACACACACTAAAAACAAGATACCAATGCTTATGCGTGTTGTGAGGATGACAATTTTAATGTAAATATGTGTGATATTTATGTGGTTTTTTTGTTGAAATTAAAAAGAAAGTCTATATATATTTTATTTATTTAATATTTTTATATATTATGTTAATAAATATTATTAAATAAATAAATATATTAAAGAGAAATTATAATAATACTGATTTATAATAAATAAAAATAAAAAATTTATATATTTTATGATGTCACCATATAATGTGTTATAAAAGAAGAAAACTGATAACTTTTCCGTAATCTTTTATAATAAATAAATGTATATATATTTAAATTTGGATCCTCTCTGATTCATTTAAACATTAAACATTAAACATTAACCATTAAATAAAGTTATATATTATATACACACAACAAATTCTATATAAATTTATTGATATAATTTTTAACATTTTAAATAAGAGTTTTAATTTATATATTTTTATTCGTATTGTAAAGAATTATAATTTAACAGAACAAAGTCTCATTGTGTATACGCATATACGAGCTATGGTATACAATAAAATTCAAATATATATTATATATACGCAACTCTCTATCCATATAATCCTGTCATCTTCTAAATCAAAAGTATATAGTTTATTTATCTAAATATATGTTTGTATAGATTTTAGTATATGACTATAAATTTTATATTTAATAATAGTATATTAGATATACCGCGTGCATCGTGTTGATTTCTTCTTTTATGTACATATTATACCATTACATATATTATATATTGTATATGGCATATGTAGAGATAATACATATAATTTATACATATAATACATATTTTATAATAGTTATATAGTAAAATCATTGATTATGATTCAATTCAAAAACATTTTGATACGCATCTTTAGCAAAAATTAGTGCTCTATTCATAAGAAAATTTATTTTCATTATTATTATTATTATTATTATTATTATTATTAGTATTGAGTTTTTTTTCTATTTAATCGAATTAATAATTTTTCTATACAATTTTAAGCGCATATATGGATGGAAAAGAGAGAGAGATTGGTATTTTAAAATATATATCTTCGATCAACATATTTATATAGAAATATATTAAACATATTATAATCAAGAATTATGCGATATAATATGTTATTTTGTATATGTTGTACATAATATTGTATAAAATATCAACGATGAACAAGAACAAAAACATCCTTTTTAGTTTAATCAAAATACAAAATAAAAATGTATTGTATAATTGTGTACATAATGTTTATAGAGACAACTCTGTTTTATGTACACACATATTATAAATAAAGTGTCTATATATAGTATATTTTATGTATTATATTACATATACCTTGTTGTTTACATATATATATATATATATATATATTTGGCTTAAAAGGTTATGCAAGAAATCAATAAAAATAGATCATTGATTTGATATGGTTGATTTATATACAATATCATTTTTTTATTATTATTATTATTATATGAAAAATATGTTTACAATATGTTTGGTTATATATGCAATGATATTTATATATAGTATAAATGTAACAAGAATATATTGATATAACATTTATATTATTTTATATATATATTAAAGGTGTCATCGATCGTTTTGAAGAAATTGAAAACAGAAAAAAAATTATTTTAAATAAAAAGTTGCGATCGTTCGACATAATGACAACAATTGAAATCTGATGATTTAAGTTTTTAAAGATGTGCGGTCAATATGTTAATCAAATTGTATTGTAAATTATATATTTAAATAATACAATTCTTTTCAATTCGTTTACAATCCATTTGAAATAAATTTGTTCAATAATAATATTAATTATATATTTAATTTTATGTTATTTATACAGATTTTTAAAATATATCTTAATAAGAACAAAATAAAGACTATATACAATATAAATAAATAATTCATCAATATATATTCTATAGTTTAATTAAAATAAATTAGCAGTAGCGATTATGGTTAAGAAATAGGACTATATTTTTCTTATAATCTCCCCTAGTAACATTGTCCGTAGTTTTTCCGTAAAATTTCCGTATTAAATAAATGTAGTAGTCCGTAGTTTCGATTCCGAGGAAATGTCTATGGATTTTTAAGGATATCCACTGGAATTTTATATGATGAGTGCAACCCTGTCTATGGATTTTTATAAAAAATATCCTTGGATTACCCGAATATTTGCGATGATAATTTCTACAGATTCTCCTTGGAAGTATTTCTCGTTCCTATTATTCCACAGAATATCTATATAGAATTTATATTCATATTTTTTGTGTGCAGATACACGCATTTTGACAAAAATATCTTGGATTGTATGAATGTATTTTGGCAAGTAATACCCATGAATTGTCCCTATTAGCAGAATAAATTTTCTTATGACGATGATGTCAAATCGCGGTTTGATTCAGTTTTTTTATCGATAGAGCTGAAGTTCTATGAGCACGCAGAATGAAGATGCTGAACGATGGCAAAAAATTCATTGATTGTGCATTATTTTTTTTGTAATAAACAAGAACCAAAAACCGTGCGGATAAAATCCATGAAATGTCTTACAAAATTCCAAGGAAACATATAGATTGTGGTTGCTAGTTGTTTTAAAAGTTATGAAAATAAATTAAAATGAATGAGGATTATAGCTATAGATAAACGAAATATATAAAATGTGAACCACTGTGTCTTGGATAATTGATGAAATAAATTATGAATACAATACCGTGGATAAATGTTGGACAAATTACCCTGACAATCCAAAGATTTCAATTGATCTAAATAAAATACTATTATATTAAGTGGAAAACCTATGGATATTCTTTAGACAAATTCCTATATATATTTTTTCCATAGAAAATATGCGGATTTTTTCCCACAGAAATATTCCTCTTTTTCTAAAGTACGGACAAATTGTTACTTGGGCTGGGTAAAATTTAGTTAAATTATGAAAAAAAAATTTAGGTATTCAACGAACTCAATTTTCCATAGAAAATCGACTTTTAAAAATTATCATCTTTTTGAATTTCGGGCCATATTTATAATGGATTTTCATTTTTTACAAACAAAATTGCAAATTATAATTAATTTCCAATCGATTTATAGAAGGGATTTTTAAAATCGATTCATACGCTCAAAAAATATTACCTATTTTCCAATCTAAAGCATTCAACTCAGCTACCAGAAAAATATTGATATGATATTGGAATGTGAAAACAATTTTGCAAGCTTAGCCACTGTAAGTTAGCTATTTTGTTTAGACGTTTTACGTTTTACACGAAGGATTCTTCGTAGGTATTGTTGGTGAAAGAATACAATATTTGGTGTTACTAAAGTACATACGCGAAATTGTCTTATAAGTTTGTGGTGATACATTTTACCCTATAACAGCAGTATTATTAAGTTTTTTAATCCATTATATAATTATAAACTTCTAAAGAAAATTGATTAAAAAAAAAATCTTTCAATTGTCAATTATTCGTATACGCATTCAATTCTATTGAGGAGCTTTTTCTTCTTTAAAAAAACCAAACTATATGATGAATGAGAAAATATTTGAAAATGGTTGATAAATTAAAAACACAAAAATACGCACCACAATATAATTGCAGATATAAGATAATAACAATAATTATATAGAAAAGATGCTGTAAAGAAATGACCACACAACACACAAATTGTTTACAAAAATTGTTATAAAAATTAACGATGGTTTTTTTTCTTCAATAAATTCAATAAATTAATATATTTAATTTATTAAAAATCTGTTTCAATTCAATTTTTTTTGGTTGTCTCACTCACTTATAGTTTATTTAAATATATAAATTTCACAATGAGTTTACGAACAAATAACTAAGCATTTTATAGCAATATTGCGGCGTATGTTAAATTGGCCACAATAAAATGTTTGATGGCGATAGGCGATGGTTACAAATTATATATATATTTTTAGAAAAACATACACCAATAATTTTTCAATTTGTATTGTAATATATATTACCATAATTAAATAATATATATGGACGACTGTGTTGTGTGGTGTCGGCATACATATATATATATATATATATACAAATAACATTATATAGATTTAGTACTTATATTTATAATAAAATATATCACATATTGCATTCTAAATTAAATTATATATATAAGCAATATTTATAAGAAAATACAAGAATATATATATATATAAATACAATAATATTTTTAATCTTTAATAATAAATCAATTTTTACGATGAAGAAAATTTCAATGCTCATCTAATTATAAAATTTATGATATATAATATTATTTTGTTATACTTATAATAACACGCAGTCTTGTTCACACAAAGTACATTCTTTATATGTATATGTGTTATATTATATATAATATATATAGATAAAGGTAAATATGGTGTGTAAAATTATGAAAAGAGTAATCAGTAAATTTATTATTGCACAGTAGCAGCTACACCACAAATTCTTGTACAATATATATATTTATATTACAAGAAAAACTATACATTATTATAATATATTAAATGAATATAATAAATAAGTATTTCTAGAGCGATTTAATATTTTAATTTTATTATAATATATATGTAAAATTATATACTAATATATAGATTTGTTATATAAAGGCATTATATATATATATTTATGTATATAGAAAATAACCATATATAGGTACATATAAAAAAAAACATAACATCAACATTCATAAATCATTTTTTTTCTGATATACATAATATGGATATTATATATACAGAGTGAGTGAGTGCTGTTTGTGTCGGTATATTATTAGTTATTATATATATACAATATATAGTTACATTATTAGCTATATATTTTTCATTTTATGCCTATATAAAATAAGTGAAAATATTTAGACACTACAAAATATATAACGAAGAATATTCATTATATCCATATAATTTTAAAATGGAATTTTCAATTAATATGAACAATGAACTCTATACTACCTATAATTTGTAATAATATAATGTATATACATTTTTACATTTCAACAGTGTTTATTTTTTGTGTTTTTTTTTTTTTGTAATATTTGTAAGATACACATCACCTTTAGTAATATAACAGGTTCAAAATCATATTCATAAAACATATATATACCAAAAACCATATGTGTTGTGTATTCTTACATTACAACTCATTTTCCCTCAATATATATTATTTATCTGTTTTCATTTTATGCATATAATAATGCATAGCTATATTATTTATTACTAAATAAAATGTAGTGTATGCTTACCGAAAACAACATTATGTTTATATGCAACACAAGAAAAGACAATTTGTGGTGTTCGGAATATACATAAATATATATATATATATATATATATATAAAGATACACCTCTATATATACATATATTGTATATACTTAAAGTGGGTCATAAATGCAAATTATTTACTATAAATTTACACACAAACACACACACAAACAACAGGTATTTCTAAATATAAAATATGCATTATGGTATATCTAAAAAAATAATAATTATATAAATAGGTAATATACCAATATAATATAAAATACATATATCGCAGTAGGAAAATTAAAATATATATATATATAACTATAAATTTGCAAGTGCCGCTGTATGACGGCGGCGGTATACATATATATATTGTACAATATGATAATAATATTAAATTCTGTGAGAGAATATTGTACGTGACGACAACTGATGAAATATGTAACAATAGAAATTATTTTTGAGGTATATTAAACATATGATGAAAATTTAAATATATATTTATATATAAAATAAGTCAATTTCTTCCTGGTAATTATTTTTTCAAATTCTCCTTAAATTTATTATTAATAATTTACATATAAATATTTAAGTGAAACTATAGTAAAATTTGTAGTATTATATATATTTTGTGTAAAAAAAAAATTATATATTCATCCGCATCCATTTTGATTTATTAAGTAAAATTGTAGGTGTTAATAATCGTTGTTAAATGATTACCATTAATTTTTTGTATTATTTGTACAATAAAAAATATATTTTGTATTTTTAAATTATATTGTATTTATTTTTTTGTTTAAATGAAAAATTTTTTTCAATATATTTATTTTTCAATATATTACAAAAAAAGTTAAATTTTTACATACAATACAAACACGGATGTATAATAATTATAAACAATGCACAAAACTATAAATACAATAATAATAATAATATAAATTCTTTGGCAAAATAAAAATATATATTTTATTTTATTGGTAAATTTGTATCTTTGCAATTTATCTATACAATAAAAATTAATGTGCGTAAATATTTTACAAAATATAAATCGATTAAGATATGTGAAAAAAAAACAAAAGTAGTAAATTCACAGTATTAAATTCACCTCATTTTCTTATTTTATCTATATATGTGTATAGATTATATACTGCAAGGTATTAGTTACAAGTTAAAAGAGGTGGAAATATGTGGGTGGTGGGAATTTTTTTTCGTATTAACCACTTAAGCATCTCGAACGAGACCCTTTCGCGCATCAAATGTGTTTCGATTTGCGCTATCCCAATGTACCTCTCACCACTTATAAATATTATGTTTATATTTTTATCTAGTGCGCGATACCTTCTCGCCCGTTTTTTATTTCATAGAGTTTAGTGTATATTTATTGTATGCTCGTTCGAAATTTTATAAAATTAACGTTTTCTCAATTTTTTATGGTTTTTTTTAGTTTATATTAATGATTTCTACTTTATCAATATTATAAATAAAAACAAAAAAAAAACCGGCTTTTTTTTTTTGACCTTATTTCAAAGAAAAATCCTCGCCATTAAGTGGTTAATCGTTATTATTAACTTTTCGTGTTCGCAAAAGGATTCTCTGAAGAACTAATTTTTTGATAGTATCTTCGTATATGTATATATATAAAAAGTAAAGTGCTCGTCTCAGAAAGGGTTGACTACAACGACTGGAACAATATTGTAATCTATATTGAAATAATGTCTGCGTTAAATACAGCGGGTGGAATTAGACTTCCCTATCAAATGCTTCTAACATATGTTTGAGAATAATCATATATTGTAGAAAAATCTGATTGCTTAAAATTGTATAGTTGTAAATATAATTCCTTTCTGATCCAACAATATAATCTTCTGAGGATGAATATCATACGTGTTGGGTGTTGGCGTTAAAGAACCTGATACTAAAATTTAAACATTCGCACCGCGTAATTTCTAGAAGCAAACGAAATAAAGTAAATCTTTTTACAAACACTGTCGTTTTGGTACATTTAAAATTTGGAATCCATCATTGAAATGATTTTAATTATTTATTAAATATATTATTTAAATTTATGTATTTATTTCGTTAAGTTTATGTGTGCGCAATATATACATAAAGTGTAGAAAAACGGAACCAATTTATATATTTTTCTATTACATATTATAATATTGTGTACATCAAAGTGTAATAATAATAATAATAATAATAATAATATATAAAAGTTTTAAATAAATAGTTGATTTTAAACGTTATATAGTTTACCATTTCATTCAAAAACAATTATTATATGGGCATTGTATGAGTTTAATAATGTAATACGTACCGTACTACGTATAGGTAGGTATATATTAAATAAACTATTGTAATATATATAATTCCAGAGGAAAGTTGTTAAAATAATCTTTCTTCTTGTCTTTTATTTTTTTTACTTTTATGATTCTATGATGCGTGTGTAAATTATTAGATATTATATAGAAAATAAATATATCTATACACATATTCAGAAATAAACAATTTTCTCTAAAATATATAATATATAGCAGCATATTTATTTATCTATATCCAATTGGAAATTTAATGTTGCAGTTAAAGATTAATGGGTTTTATATTTTATTTATAATAAGTATTTTTGTATTTTTATTTTATGTGCGATTTATATATGTTTTATGAATAAATTTATGTGCGTTAAAGACTAGCATATATATAGAATATAAATATAATCTATATGAGAAAATAACGATAATTTTATTATATTACATAATTGATTAAATTAAAATACAATTATTTTATATGCGTATACGTAATACGATGACGACTATTTGAATTGAAAAATTTTTTATCACTTATCACTGGAAATGTTTAATTTAATTTTTGAATTTCCGGCATTCATTAAATCAATTAAATATGAATTGTGCGGAACAGAAAAATATAAAGCATGGCTTGCCATTAAGATGATAAATTATATTTAGAGGTATATTTCAAAAAGAAACTCTTAATGATACTAAGTTGCTAAGTTGTACGCTTGCTAAACGTAGAAGGTCACGCGTATAAATTTGGCTGTGATATATAAAAAAAAAAATCAGGTTCACACATAAGGTTTTGTTGTATTTTGTACAAGAAAAACAATTAATTTTATTTAAAAATAAAAAAAAAAAAAAAAACAGGTACCAAAATAATGCCCTTAATCTTACAATTAATGATATGTGACATTAAATGTGACATTTGTATTGTTTTTTTTTTTGTTGTTCTTTTGTAAATATACAAGGAGAAAAAAAAAACGATTTATTATTAGCATATTCATTTCTTTTGATTATATTTATTATCTTACAATAATATAAATTACATATGTAGTACTTCATCATCAAAAGTCATAATATAAATATGCAATTAATGATTAAACAACAAGATTGTAATATATATTCAAAATTCAATGCATACAGAAAAAAGAAAATGTATATACTGTTTGAAATTGGTAGCCAACCATATAACGTAATTCTGTTATATTTAGGGTCACTCTATGGTATGTGTAAAAAGATTTATAAATATATTATATTGTAATTGTATATATATATGATTTTTAAAGAAAACCGAAGTATGACCACCCAAACAAAAAAAAAAAACCAAGTAATAAATAATTATTTATTAAAAATATTGGTACAATAACTTTAACTCATCTTTTGTATTTTATATTTTATACAATAGAGATTAAATATAACTTTATTTTATTATTTTATATAAACACAATGTAAATATAACATCAATTTCTTTAACTTAAAATATAATGTATATTTCCTTTACATATATAACTTACAACACCTACTGTTAAAAATACGTGTATACCATTATTTTGGTTAAATAATTTTTGAAACCATTCGTCACACAATCTTTGATTTTTAGGATTTGTGAAATTTATTAAAAAAAATCTATTAGCAAATATGTGTATTGAAATAAAATCATCATATAATGTTCCTATCCTTAGGAGTTATATTATGAGTCCCGTAGAGACAGACACAAGCGTTGTTGAATCTATATAAATCTTATATTTTAAAGAAATTAAGTAAACTAAGCGTACACACCTTTATTTACAATTAAATTTATTAAATACACTATTTTTATTGCATATGATATTTATAAATCAAATATTATAAAATATAAATGTTAATATACGCGTGATATTGGCGATATTATATAGTTAAAAATATTATATGTGGTCTGTCTACACATAATAAATACAAAAGGTATGAAATGTAACAATAGTATGTTTTTAAAGCAATTAATAAATTCATAAATAAAATAATGTATTGTATTTAATTTAAATAAAAATTGGTTGGGCATTAAATGAATTCTAAACCACGCATCGCATTTCCATTATTTATTAAAAGTGTAATAAGTCGTCCAAAAACCTTCTGTTGGGATGTGTATCATGCAATTTTCCGAATTCGTATAAAATCGAATGAGACATGTACCGAAAATATGCCTCGTTGAAATTTACACTCTATTGACTGAGACTGAATTTATATGAAAATATATACTTTTTTTTTTAAATTATATAAACCAAATGAAGTCCATTGGCGACTTTGTTTTTTTGTTATTCTTATTTTTATAGGTACCTGCGTTAATTTCTGTTCGCGCAATATTATACACGCAAGCTCAAATAAAATGTTATGAATAATTTGCTCCCGAAAAATAAACAAATATACTTCTGTTTGTTTTTTTATTTAGAAAAAATATCTCAACGAAAATATATCAATGTTTTATTTCGTTTTTTTTTCTGTAAGAACATATTTATATTTGGAATTCACGTTATAGTCTATAAATATACATATATAGAGTCATATGAAAGTCAGTAGATATGTATAAAACTATATTATACCATAAAAAAATGTATTTAATTTTAAATAAATATATGAGAGATAATTTACATATAGAAAGATATATAAAAATGATTATTATTTTATTATAAATTTTGCAATATGCATATTTTTAAATAGAATATGGGAATGGTTTTTTTTAACATTTGATGTGAAATATTTTTCTTTTATATATATATTAGTATTAGTTTTATTTATTTTTTAAAATTTATTATCAACATAATAATGCGCAGATGGTTTGGTTATGTATCACGTGTATGGAGGATGAACGTGTGCCGAAAAAAAAAAATGTTGAATCATCATCCATGAAGAGAGAAGAGGTTCCGGCAGATCTACGGCTAGATGGTTAGGTACGGGTAAACTGTAATATTAATAAACTTAAAATTTGGCATTGGAAGACGTTAGCTGCATAAAATGAATTAAGTAAAAGTGAAGTACAAATTATGCTTTTAAATATATTTGGGAGGTATTTAACCTATACCTCTGATTTACATAAATAAATTATTCAACACAAGATCATCCGGTCTAAAATCTATTCACATGACAATTTAGAATGCACAAATTGATTTGCATATGTAAATAATAAACGAAATTAAAAATTTTATCCGTTATTTTAATTTAAATAATATATGATATAGTAAAAAACCATAGATTAAAAAATAAACAAATTATATAAGATTTACTCTCAGAAAAAAAATATTTATTGCTTAATATAATATAAGTAACAAATCACTAAACTATATTCTTTATTAAAACCCATATATATATTTATAGAAGTGAACTCAGAATGGATTTTTTTTTATTTCAAATAGAAAAAGAAATGTTTATATATTGACCAAATTGTTTACATATTGTTTATTATCTTTTAAGTATATTGAAATTCTTGTTGTGTAAAAATCATCCAGTATAAAACCATACAAAGCTACAATTACACCGAATAAAACCATATTAAACTGGATTATACACTTTTTCATACATACAAAATTATTTTTTGTAGTTTTCATGTAATTGATGCTTTTTTTTCAAATATTACACCCTGGACGACAAACGACAGACGATAATAATTTAAATATTTACAATATCATACGTAATTATAACATTAACATTAACTAACAATATTCCAAAATCATATAAATAAATTTTAATTCCATAATATCAATTTTTCCGATGGAACTAATAAAGTTGGGAAAAGAAAAAAAACCAAGAACTTATTACTGGAGAATTTTATTATTTTGATACAACACCTAAATCGATTTTTTTTCCGGTTTGAATATTCATGTATTTATTTTATAGTAAATGGTATAAAAGTAAACCGATTAAGATTTTTACTAAAGACTTAAACCTCTTTATTTATTATAATTACAAAACATTCACAGCTGCAACTTTTATTGAATATATTATATTCGTAATAAAGAAAAGGAAATTATTTTCCATAACGAATAATAGTATAAAAAAATTCATTTATTTGCAGGTGAAGATTTTTTTTCTGCACACCAAAAGCTTTGCTAAACATAAATATTTTTATGTAGTGAAGATATTCATTTTCGTTTTTAGTATTTATAGTTTCTTTTCGTATTTATTTGCTGTGAAATTATTCATTGGATTTAAAAAAATAAATTTATATTAATTTACTAATTTTATTATTTAATTTTTAATCTTATTTGTTTGATCTATTAGCTAGAGGCGGAATAGCAATTCGACAACCACATTAATGGGATAATCTTTCAGGAAACTATTGAGAATATAACATATAATACATTTATAGAATCAATAACGTACGTAGAACTAATTATTTTCAAAATTAAGCTTCCCCAAAAACATATTACGTTGTTAATTGGATTACGGTCAAAACTAAAATATTTAAGGTTTTTTTTTTGGGCCCAAAATATCTACACAGATGACAATTTCACATGTTCGTATTTTATATAATTTAACTCTATATATAGAGAATGTATTTTTATTAATTATTTCTATTATAAACATAAAAATACACCAACGTCAAAAAATACCAAACCAAACATTGTATCTTACAACTACTTAAATAAAAAAACAAAAACAAAAACTTGGGATTAATAAAAACAAAACAGAGAAAAAAGGTAAAATTTTATAAATATCATTTCTTTATGTCAATGTACCCACCGCAGTATCGTCGACATTAAATTATATTTTCCATATCATTTTATATACTATAGAGTACTGTCTTCAGTCTTCGGTCACTTATTATTTTTATTCTTTTGAAATTATAATATTTGATGCCTTGATGGTAAATAATTTAAAAACGGTCAATTATTATAATTTCAATTAGACTTCAATGGAAATAACACACAACCAACGTATGATTCGAGCGCAAATTTTATGTTACTATGATGTAGTTATTTAACAAATTATATAAAAACTATTATATAAAATCGTGTTTTCAATCAAAATAAATCAGTGAAAAATTCATTAAATTATATGTCTGTACTGACTGTAAGTAAAAGTAAAACAAAATTCCTTGAATACACATATAATCTTGCACACAAGACCTTTCTCTTTAAATAATCAAACAAATAAATAAATAATAAATTTAATTAAAATATGTTTAAAAAATGAATTTCCAGTACATTTCAAGTGTGGTCGAAAATTTTGCGGCGGCGGATGACCGGCAATAGAAGGTAATACTCTATCCACATATAATATACACAAATGAAAAATAATCCTACACACAAAACTAAATGTAAATACATATGAATGTAAATATAGGATGAATCAATAAATAAATAACAAATATAAAAATGTAAGTTTTATGACCTTCTTAAAGTAAATATTAAAGAAAAAAAAAAAAAAACCAATATATTCTCATTCATCTCTCTTTCTTCAATTTTTGTTATTCCGTATACATATGAAAGTTATAAAATTATTATATATATATAGATTAAAATACAGGTTACTTTATAAATGCATCTATATTTAAAGATCTATATACCAATAGCAACGTTTAACACATTATGCATGATGATTCCCTTAATGATATTAAAAAAACCGCAGCTTCATTTAGATGCATTTAATCTATGTATAATTATCGACAATATATTATAATAGAAAAAACGAATTGCAAAAAATTTTCATACCGACAATATATAATACACTTGTTGTACACATCATATATATATACAGATAATTTTATAGAATTTTCCTGATCTATTAAATTATTCAAGTATTGTTGTAAATAATCTCAGTAATAAATTAAATTTTTATAATATATTATTATATTATATACTTTTTATAAATGGTATATAGAGACATTAGAATGATGGTTTCAACTCTCCTGCATTCTGAAACTATATATATATATATACAGTATTTAATATGTAACTACTAACTTACATTATAAATTATAATATATACATAGATTTGTTATCATTGTTAATATATTTATATATATATAAATAAAATCTCCTAAACGATTATTATGTGAGATAAAAATTGAAAATAACTGGTATATATATATATAATGAATGAATGCTGTTTATGTGATATGAACTCACAAAATAATATATTTTCTATATGAACATCCACACAAATATACAAATTTTAAAAATACAATGAGAAATAACAATTCATACTCAATTCTGCGTATTGTGTGAGTGAGTGTATCGTACCGTATACTCGTATCACCACACCACACTACCAACAACACATCATATATATATATATAGCGTCGACTTACATGTACAATTCTATAAATTCAAATTTTAATTTTAGTTTGCGTCGCGACGTCCAACAGAATGGATGTTTATTTTGATGTTGTTTAGAAATTTTTAAAATACTACCAATTCCAAAAAGAAAAAAAATTTTAAATGATAAATAAATATAAATTTTGTGTGTTAAGGATGTGTTGTATGTGAAGAAAAAACAAAATTTTAAATTAATACAACACAACATTTAAAAGTAGAGTGTATTATAAAATATAAATTACAAAATAAAAATTGCAACAAGTTATAAATATATAATATAGTTTAATTTTATGAGTGATATTATTAAATTTTATTATTTGCAGTAATTATTTTTTTCCAGTTCATAAGTATAAATATTACAATTTATAAAATATATATAATGTCATTCAGGTTGAATTAATAATTAGCATATAAATAAATATGATTTGCGGGGTTAATAAAAGTCAAAATAACGAGAAAAAAAAAATGAAATGAAATAAATTTACGTATTTTAGTGTAAAAATATCTTATTTTGTGTGTGTTGTGTATGTTGATGTGCCATAGTGTGATATAAATATACTTCTATCATTTATATGCGATCGTATGACTAGATACGAGTGCGAGTATACGCATATATTTTATGACACTATATATTAATATATATTTGCAACAGCTTACAAAGAGATGAAATTCTGTGTGTCTGTCTGTCTGTTGAATACACGCATATTTAATTTAAACAAGTTATTTTTGGATTATTAAAGAAATTGGTATTCTTTCGTTTTTGCTTTGTGGTGGTGGTGGTGGTCTTTTTTTTTTTTTTTTTCTTTAATGTTAAAATTAAAATAAAGTGTAGGATAAATAAAATTATAATATTATGATGTTTCCTTCGTCTTCTTTTTTTAAATTATTATAACATAATTTTTAATGGACAATATTAAAAGATATATATTGCATAAAAAAACCCGATGTATTTAATAATTGTGGATTTGTTTAAAAAAATACAGTTTAAAAATCCACTAAATTAAATGATTAATTCATTAATGGGTCACAACAATATATAATTAATATATTGTATATAAATAAAATATTTTATTAATAATATTCACACATAAATATATATTCTTTTAACATATTATCGATATATGTATAAATATTAAAAATAATTAATATCAATCATTTAATTTTAATTTATATTTTATCACATTATTATTATTATTGTTATTATTATAAAATCTAAAATATTATATAAATATCTATTTTATTTACAATACATTAAAAAATAATAAATTAAAGAATCTATAAAAAATATCATTAATCCTACTATGGATAAAATATAATAATAGTAAATCAACGTGTCTATTTATAATTACTAGTTTTTATCTATTTTATATTAAAATTAAATTATATTTAGCGGGTCATAACGTTTTTTTTTTTTAAACTCATATTGACGTAAAATATTCCATTTATAAAATTATATCAATAATAATAATTGTTTAGATAACAAAAATATTGTTGTAATGTAATCGGCAACAACAATAACAAAAAATTGTGTCTCTCTAATTAACACTAAAATTTTATTATTTTTTTTACATAATTCTACTTAACCCTTTATCATACACAAATTATATATTGACACTTTGTTATGTTTAAATTTTTATTTCTTATCATTTATTTATTCAAATATTTAATTTTTATAATTCTGTGGAATACTAAATATTGTGTATAATTGGTTAGAAATTATTTACCGATGGTTATACAGAATTAATATATATAAACAATTTGGTAAAATTTAACTGCCACATAAACGTCACTGAAGCGAATATATCTCTTTGAAATACCAATTTGTTTAGAAAATTTTTATGATAAATGTATAACAACATTGTTTTCACATTAGATGATGTATTGTATATCGCAGAGCTAAATATAGTTTAATGAAATATCGTTAAATATTTTAAATTAAAAAATGTATGATATAAATTTATTCAAAATATAATACGCTTGTTTGTTAAATGTCTCAATTGAAGAAAATTAAAAATAACCCCATTAAGAAAAGCAATCAATTTTTTTTAACCCGATTCCGAATAATTTAACATTTAACAAAACTATTGTTATTTTTTTAAAAATCTATTGAAATGTATATAATTTATATAAATACATATAATAATTATATATATTATTGCGGTTGTTAAATTGATAAATTTGAAAGTTAAAATGTTAAAATGTTCATTTAAAAGATATATTTTCATATATATTATATTGAAATATATTACTTGTATTGGAAAGTTTTTGAAAATATAATTTTTTATTTTAAAATAATAATCCATTTAATTTTATACAATTTGTTGTCAATTTACATGCGTAACTTATTAATTCGAAAGAAAGAAATGTGACTTCGTTTTGATGCGATATTTTTTAACATATGAAGTCAACTTCTTTATGGGATTTGAATTGTTTTTCAATATACGAATAAAACATTGATAATGTGAATGGGTAAAACACTTAAAATTGGATATAGTTCCATCATGTAACAGAACATATACTTGTGTTGTCAACAAGAAAAGCATTTGTTCATGTCTTTTCGTTTGCATATTTTAAAGTAGTGAATTCATTCATCAACAACATTCGCGATTCGATACAAAAAAACGAAAAAAAAAAAGATAAAGATTTTTTAAAACAATATACATTTTTCAAATCAGTATTAAAAAAACCTATACTTATATTTCAATAGAACCACATATTTTTGATACTGATATTTAAGTATGCTGATTTTACATACACTTATTACGAAATTTATATGAAAATAGAGATCCCAAACTGAACCGGAAACAAAAGACAATATAATATTATTACGTTTATTTGATACAACGGTTTTTGAAAGTCGGACAAAAAAAAAAGGTCAGATATTGAAACTGTCAGTCAATAACAATTGAAAATACCACCCACCCACCATCGTCTGTCTATTTATTATTTATGCTACATATATACAATATACAATATATAATAGATGGAAAGAAATTTAAATGATATTGTAGAATGTTTTTTTAAATGTATACTTATATGAAAATCGACTTATAAATATTATATGTGTGTGTGTTGTTGAATCATATAGTATTAATATATAAAATAAAACTAAAAATTCAATTTGTTAAATTACCCCAAAATAATCTATATTGACATATGTTAATCCCCCATCAAATTTTAATATACTTACTTACAAAGAAAGGTTCAAAATAAATTATGTTAATAAAAGGAAAAACAAAAAATTTAATCAGAAGTTTATTTTTTATTTTATTTTATTTTTTCTTCTTGTCCATGATGATGATATGACACGGAACTAAATATATATAAATGTCATTATCATATAAAAACTATAAAAAGTAAATTATATTTTATTTATTGAAATATTGATTATTATAAATATATATTGTCGGTACGTTCTCATGAAAATAAATTCATAACGAGATTGAAATAATTATAAAAAAAAATCATTATTTAGCTGGGAGTGTTGAAAAAATTGTATAGTGTAAATAAAACTTTAATGTAACATTGGTATTTATATTAATGGCATTTATTTAACGATAAGTATTAGAGCATAAAATTAGTGGTTGCAAGTAGATCAAACACATATATGAATATATTTCAAAAACTCAATTAGCTTATTGTATTTCTTTATTCTTAATTATAGTTATAAAAAAAAAAATATAAATATGTATTTGTGGCTGTGAATATGTATATATTTTGTTTGAAAACAAATTGAAATGTAATCACATATGATTTATGAGGGTTTGTTGGTTAAGAAACTTATATATCAATATATAAACGAAAGTATTTTAAAAATAAATGTGTTCTATTATATGGCATAATACAAATAATAAACTAAATTAAATCAACTCTGACATACAATTAATTATATGATAACTTAACACATATATATATTATATATATTATAATGATGAAAGCTATGTACTATCTATATACATAAAATATATGTACCATTGAAAGAGATGAACAAAATCTGTATAGTATAAAAAATGAATGAAAAAAAAAAAACACAGAATAAAACTAATTAAAATATGGCTATGGTCGAGTGAAATTAATTTTTAATTAAAAATGATTTATTATACCATTAAAGTGTTGCTATATCACATACATATAAATAAAGTAATTTTAATATAGTATATTAATTGATATAAATGTTATAAATATATATATATATATATATATATATAATCACAGTACAAACACATACAGTCAAATAAATTTTATTTAGTTGTTATGATCTTTTGGATACAACCTGTACCGGCTTTAAAAAAAAAACAACAATTAAATACATATAATCATACTTTATTTTTATATCAAGTGTTATAAAATATAGTTATAAATGTGTTATATTATTAATATTATAATCTTATTGTATGGATAACATTCTATATTACTTCTGGTATATGCGTATTTATTTATTTATTTTTATCAATTAACATATATGTGTATATGTGTTTGTCATATGTAATGACGTACACATAAATAAATAAAATCTTATTATAAATGATTTCAGTATAAAGCCATCTACAAATATATATATATCAACTATTATGCCATATATAGAAAGAAGTAGATAAGTAAATTGCTATACCATCCATCAAATTGTGTAAATTTACACGGAAACTATTTTAGTTAGTTTTTTTAAAATGCCGCATTACCTCACATATTCATCACAAACATGACATACGCGAATATACATATATAGGATTAAATTTTAAAAGTAATATTAGATAAAAACAATAATAATCTTTTTATGTGTAACGCCGCAATGACGCACGCAAACACAAAGATTATAATATTATTTAATTTATTGGTATTATATTGTAGATCATAATGCCATTAATTCAATATAGCTGTTAAATTTAAAAAAAAGCATATATTATTATGTATATTTCTTTTGGTGTATTTCTTTATGGTGAACGTTATATTTTATTCATGTATTATTAATTCGGTATAATAATAACAGATGCGATAAAAAATCAGTCAACTAACATTTAAAGCCATCGCTGAAATCCCTAAATTTTATCGACACCAATTAATAACCATTATAGGATAATAAAGGATTACATAATTAAATAAATACAGTATGATGTTATTGTATAATTAACCAGTTAACTATTTTTGACCAGTATATTCGTTATGAAAAAAGTGCAAAATTGTGTGTTATGACGAGTATATTTGCCATGAGTAATAAGTATTGACAATTTGTAGGACGCAATTTAGATACGAATTTTCCAACGAAATCGAATCAGTTAACTGGTTAATTTTATAAATATTCAACAACCAAGGAAAGGACGTCCTAATATATATACATAAAATATACATTATATACATAAGACGAAAAATACTGTAAAATCATATAGAGTATTAACCATTGCCAAGTTTTTAAATATCAAAAACGAAATTGTAACTATCTGTATAATAAAAATTTAATATGATACAGGATGTCTGCAGGAGTATGCATATTGTGACTCTTCATAAAGTGATTGTGCTGATGATGGATAAAAAAATTCAAAATAGAAAATACTAATTGAAAAGCTTTTTGATTTAGTGCTTGTAATTTAAGATACAACCCTATTAACAATTTGTCCGTACTTTGAAAAATATGGAAAATTTCCATGGAAAAAATCCACATATTTTCCAAAGAATGTCCATAGATTTTCCACTTAATATAATAGTATTTTATTTAGATTAATTGTAAAATTTGGGTTGTCAGGGGTAATTTGTTCAACATATATCCGCGCGGTATTGTATTCATAATTTATTTCACCAATTATCCAAGACAGTGGGTTCAAATTTTGTATATTTCGCTTATCTATAGATATAATCCTCACTCTTTTTAATTTATTTTTATTATTTTTATAACAACCAGCAACTCAAATCGATATATTTGCGAGAAATTTTATAAGACTTTTCATGGAATTTATCCGAGGTTTTTTTTTCTTGTTTATTACAAAAAAAAATATGAACAATCGATGAATTTTTGCCATCGTTCAGCATTTTAATTCCGTGCTCATAGAACTTCTGATCTATCGGTAAAAAAAACTGAATCAAACCGCGATTTGGCATCATCGTAATTACTTGCTAAAATACATGTACAATGCAAAGATATTTTTGTCAGTGGAATAATAGCAACGAGAAATACTTCTAAGGAGAATCCGTAGAAGTTATCAGCGGAAATATACGGATAATACAAGGACATATTTTTTTTTAAAATCCATCGACAGGGTTGCACTCATCATACAAAATTCCAGCAGACATCCTTAAAAAATCCATAGATATTTCCTCGGATTGCAACTGTACGGACTACTACATATAATGAGGAAATTTTGCGGCCGATAAACTACGGGACAGTGTTACTAGGGAACGCTAAGAATTTATTTCTATAGTCTTATCTTAAAAAGTAAATATATAACTTTGATTAATTTTAGATTCTCATCGCCGTCCATTCAAATATTGTACACTGCACTTGAGGACAGTCTGTATAGAAAATCATATATATGTATTTAGTGAAATAATAAATAATCTGTCATATTTCTCGTTGTTGCCAAACAATTTTGCATAAATATTAATTGCTTTTTTTTTAATAATAATATTAACTATTATTATATAGATGCAACAGGTGTCGACAAACTATAAAATATATTTTCTGTAATCGGTCTATATTCTGAGGTGTGTTTAATTATTTTCTATTCGGACCATTTTATTATATTTATTATTTCATTAAATTGATATAATTATCTATTTTTCGATTATATTGATTTAATCCGAAATATGATATAAATGGTATGTAAATGATGAACATAATTTCGAGATAAACAAAAATTTCAATTTCATTATGTACTGGGTAGAAGAAACGAAAAAAAGGTTTCTCAACCCCTGAAGCTAAACATACCATATAATTTAGTATTAAAAATAATATATAAATGTAAATATTTAAATTTAAAAAAAAAATAAGATAATACATACACTTAATTATAATAAGAAAAACATAGAAATTTCTCATATGGAACTGATTGTAAATTAATCATATTCTCGTAACTTCGTAGTACATTAATTTTGTAAATATTAGTATATATATACGATTGCAATACATAATAATTTGTTATATATATTTATATTTTATTTACTCTCTATAGTCTATAATACGCTAGTACATATACTACAATTATATTAAATAAATATATATTGTATAAATATATATCAATTACTGTTGTTGTTATTACATTATATTAAAAATAATATTACTCTATTACAATATTTAATTAAGTATAACAAGTAAATTATTTATACGATATGATTATTAGTACATAGTAAGTATATAACATATATATAAACATATGAAATCAGTATTCTCATTATTAGAATATGGAAAAAAAAACACACATCTGAAGCGCTGCTGTATACACAAATCTTCTTCTGTAAAGTATATAATAGAAAAAAAAATGTAAATATTTATATTTTCTCTTCGTACACAAACATACAAATGTTACATCAAAAGGTGATTGACATATACAAAAAAAAAAAAATGTTATCATAATATAATTTTATTATAACGAATATAAATATATCTTTTTTTAACTTATGTATAGGCAGAAACACATTTTTCAATAACATCAGAAAATTGAACTTAATTAGCTATATAATATTTGTTATATATTTAAACTAAAAAATAATTAATATTTATATTATGAAAATCAATACATCAGTACGGTGACTTTAACGATATGAATAATATATTAAACTCATATATTTATTTCGGCATCCTTCTTACAAAACGAATGAAGTCATATGAAATTTTATTTTATTAATCCGTCCGAATACAAATGCGATATTATAATTACATTTCTATATATATTTTCTTCATTCAACCTGCCGCGCCAAATTGTAAATATACTATTTATATTTTTAATATACAAAAAAAGCACATACAAAAATAATAAAAGCTTAAATGATTTAGTAAAATTTAATTGTTCTTTTCAAAAATTTAAATGTTTTCATACGATTATTATTAAAATATATATGTGTAATCTATCTATTTAAATTTAAATATCTATATATATATAGGAGTGTGTGTATTTAGATAAACCTGAACTGTTTTCGTATATATATATATATATATACGTTTGATGAACATCATATTATGTTATTACATGTATTATGTGAAAACTTGTACAATAAAAAACCAAAACATATATGATGTTTTTCCCACTTATATTGCGTACATAAATTTACATTGTTTGTATATCGTACCGTATACCAGTTGTATATAATATGAATTAATCTAGGGTACTGCATATATTTGACGTGATATAACATTTTATAATAATACAAACAAATAGAATATCAAATTATGTTAAATAAAAAGGTATCTAACTAAACACCTTCTGTACGAAAAATAACCGAAATAACTTTCTCGTATATATATATTATATATGTTTTTAGCGATGACGCCATTCGTTTCTGATTTATTTATGTATCGTAAATCGATCGTAACAAACTAGTTGCGATGCATCCCTGAAAAAAAAAAGTACATGGATCCAATTAAAAAGTAACGTCAAAACAATGAAATATTAATTTATTTTGCTCCCCAGGAACATGGTTCATTGTTAAAATGATGATAACATTTATTAAATCAACGAATAATTCATTAAAACATAATACCGGAAATGAATGTTTTTCAATGAATCCACTACGTTGGTTTAAAGAATTGTATAATTGTTTTGATGAATATTATTCATTTTTTCAATGTGTTCTGTTTAATAACTTATTATTCTGCGCATTAGTTAATTATTGATCGCGAATTTATTCATTCAATAAACAAGTACATTAAGATAATTTTTAAAAATGAAAAATAATAATGAATTATTCATTGAAACAATGAAAAATGAGCTTATAAACGCTATTCATTGAAATTATGTACATATTTATTTTCAGTGATGACATTTCCTTCAATGTAACCCACAATTTATTAAGTTTATTTTGTGCGGCGGGCGAAACATATATAAATAGCAAAGTACAATTTTAAAATTGGTAAAAATATTGCTTAAAATTGTGTATTCAAAACACAAGTTTTTTGACTGACATCGACTATACACAATGTATTTCAATTTTGGGAGAATAAATTCATATACGAAAAATAACCAAAATGATGTCCTTTCTATTAATATATAAAAATTAATTAATTGTTTGCGTTTTTCGTAATCCATTTAATCCGGTTATTTTTTCGGACAGCAGTGACTGGTGTGTGTGTGTATTGTAAAAAATATGTAAAACATAAAAGTATAATTAAGTTTAACAGAATTTTAACAATATATTAGTTTATATAGATATATATGGAATAATATGTAAAATAAATACAATATAAGATAATAATACTTAACATTAAATATAAAATGAAATTGATCCCAATGGGGAATATTATGAAAAATAAAGTTTTGAATATGATAAATTAGATTAGTGTTTGTGATAACAAAAAAAAAATAAAAAATTATTTTATTTATTTTATTTCTCTGTGATTTAATTTTATTATACAATTGAGAATTATATAAAATGTTGTTTAACATATTGTTATCATTATATTATTATTATCCATAACATCTATTATTTATGTTAATAGCAAATATATTGTTAACATTTATAATTTAATATTATTAATTTGCACAAGAGTATAATCTTTTGTTTAACTCAATTAATATTTATTAGTACATTATTTAATTATGATTGTTGTTCCTATAATGCGCGTTTGTATTTTTATTTTATTTATTTATTTAAATTAATTTATGGCCACAGCAATCATTTGGAAAACTTATAAGACAATGAATATGAAATTTACATAAGGAAAAAAAAATGTGTATTTTTATAGAATAGACAAAATTATTACGATATAATAAAATAATTGTTAAAGATAATTTTTTGGCGCATCAATTTGTTAACGATATTTTTTTTTCTATTTTCTTATCAACAAAACAGAAAAAAATTGTATTAAATATGTAATAAAATTGTAATTTAGTATATGGTTAGAGGCACATATATGTTATGGAAATTCGGAGTTACAAATTCAATTTCGATATAATAGAAACATTTCACAATAGTTTTTCATACAGAAAATTATTTAACTTATGAATTATCCGTCGTTATCTGTTTTATTTGGAATCGAAAAGCGAATATTCTTAACCACTATGAACAATTCACCGATTTAAAAATAATTTAATTAATAAAGCTTCTTTTTTGAAACAACCAATATTTAATTGTATGATCAAATTGGTCACATCACATACGAAGTATAATTTACTAACTTGATCGCTATTTTACGTATCGATGGGTTATGAAATAATATATGTCAATATAAGCCCCATTTGGAATAACATGACTATTTTAGATTATAGAAATTTGTTAATGAATTTTCATTTTACAATAAATTCTAACTTTCTGTTTTATTATTATATTAATTACTTTTAATTCTCCATTTTTTGAGATATCCGAGTATAGCATATTTTTTATATAAATATTATAAAATTTGAATCAATTGTTGAACATTTTTATACATTAACATTGATAAATCAACAGAATAAATATATAGGATTTAATAAAAAAAAAATAAATAAAAATCAATGCTTTCTGGGTGTAGTATTATGAGCCCTGTTCGTGTTTATTGTTTTATTTATTTACTTGTTTTTATGTATAATAAGGTACAAATAAACAAAAAAAAAAAATAAATGGTGAAAGTTATAGTTTTACTGTGTCCTTATTATTATATACTAACGAATAAGGAATTAACCTTCTAAAAGAAATAGAAAAAAAAAACCCATTTATTATGGATATACCTATCAACAAACAATTTTTCTATATATAAAATATATGAATACAGACAGAGTCGCGTCATGTGAAATAAATATTTTTATTTTTCCTAGAAACAGTGACGCAAAACCGAGTCAATAAATATATTAAGGTGGATTTGCAAAAAAAAATTATTATTATTAAAATTTTTCTCAAAACAAATCTTATTGTGCGAATAATATTAAGGATTATTTTTCTTAAAATAATATTCACTCAGGTATACATCAATTCAGTTTATTGGACGCATCTGTTGTACAGTCTTTAAACTATATTTCGTATATCTAGTTGTATATAACAGACACAATGTTTCTCGACGCATTATACATTCGTCAAAAAGGTGCGGTCTTAAGATATCAATCAGGATAATGTATATTTTACTGTTCTTCTGCACGAACGAAACATACTTTTATTTATTTATTTATTTATTTGTATATGATTTTCTTAATAAAAGTTTGTTCTACGTTTTATAATGTTTATTATTAATTTTTTAACTTACCGTATAGATAAACAAAATTGCATGCGTATAAATTTATATTATGATTTACACCCTCTCTAAAAGATATTTTAATATATCATTTTATTATTATAATATATATTATTTAAAATTTGAAAACATATTTATTAAGCAATACTATTGGCGGGGTTAACATTAACAAAAAAAAAATACCTAAATAATCATTACAATCTATCAGTATTCTTTATTGTTGTTTGAATATAGTTAGAATAACAATTTATGTTCCCTAAATAAAATAACGAAAAAATCAATAATAATAATAGAAAAAAAACACCTGATTTTATTTGATATATATTTGTTGTTTTATTGTGAGATTGGAGGAGTATGGTGGTTGTATGCAAATAAAATAGTAAAACTCACACAATAACCTTCAAGATTGAATATATTATCATTTTTTTTTTTATTTCTTTTGATTTGATAACAACAATATCATTTGAATATGTGTTGTTGGTGGTTATATAAAGTATTTTCGCACACTATACGTGTATGTTACCAAGGAAATACATGTATTATTTAAAGTGTTTACATCGTTTATTGTGTAACAACAATAAATTCATTTTATTTATATTATTTAATCGTTTATGGTTTCAATAACAATAAATCTTTCATATATATAATTTAAAAGATATTTAAATACACACACACACTTACACATTACAAATTATTATAAATAAATAGTTAATCTTTTGCATGTTATATATAAAATATTTTATCGTTGTTTATTTTAATTAAAATTTATATTTACATTAAAGTTTATAGAAAAAAAAAAACGATATGTTATTTATTATTTAATTATATTTATAGAATAAAAGTGTTACTTGCATTTTAAAATGTGTGTGTGTGTGTGTGAATGTGCGGTCTTGTTTCTTGTTGCATGTCAAATTATTTTTAATTAACGTTTTATTTTTTCTCTTCTCAAATAGAAATAATTAATTGTATATTATTTATCGTAATTTTTCATCTTAAAATTTAACATATAATAATAATAATAAAAATAATAATAATAATAATAAAATTATAGAACAAAAATGGGTTTTTAAATAACAAAATAAAATATTATGTGAATTATAAAAATATAAAAAGAATAAAAATGTATTAAAAAAGTAAATAAAGAAACTGAGAAAAAAAAGTGTATTAAATAAAAATTTATTAACATATTTCACCACATACAAATAATAATGGTGTAAAATAGATTTCATCAAAATGTTTCGCAACAAAAAAATGAAAATGTTGCCTGTTCCAATAAAAGAAGATGATGAAGATTCTGATTTTGAACCGGGTAAGTGTGAGCGAAATTTTTATTGTACAATATTATTAAATTTTTCATTTCATAACAAATATTTATGTAATATGCAAATGTTTTGTTAAGAAAACTTTTCTCGCTAAAAATGTGTAATATTTTTTCTTATATTGTGTGTGTGTGTTGCCTTCCGCTCTGCATATGTCTATAATCTATAATTATTAACATATATAGTTTCTTTTCGAGTTACAAGTTACAAGTACTTTATATATATATATAGTTTTCTATTTTGTATATACGGAAATCTATTTTAAGATCATTTTTTATGGTTTACAACAAATTACTGAAATTAAAATATTTTTTTTTTTACAGATCAATGGCGTAGTATTTAGTAGACAGTGTATACTTAATAAATTTTGTTTAAATATAGCATATGTTTTGAAAATCTGTAATAAATATTGAAAATAATAATTGTGTGTTGTGTTGTATGTTCTTTTAAAAAGTAATTTTCATAAATCAACCACATAAATATTTATAATACCTATTTTAAAATTGATTTTAATTTCTATAAAATTAATGAATAATATCATATGTATATAAACAACTTACACACATGAAAAATAATCATAAAAAATTTGTGCAAATTTATCTATAATATATAGATATAATGTGAAAAATATATATCAAATACTAACATCGATATCGAGAACATAAATGCGACCGGCGGGTCAATAAAATCAATTGATTTATATATAGTAGATTTTCTACGTAAAAAGAAAATTATATATTTCATTGTAAATATTATATTAAAACCCTGAAATTAACGTGTGTTATGGTTTCGATTTTTTTTCCTTTGATTCAAAAATTTATTTGTACATAATTTCACTGCAAAAGAGTGATTAAAAAATTATAAAATTTACCAATACCAAATTTGCATATAATTATATTATTATATTTCAAATTTGAGTATACAAAATGAATACAAATCAACTCTTTATCAAATCCCATTGATTAAATACTACGAACATAAGAAAAACGCATATATATAAATTGAAATTCAATTCAAATTATAATAACGATGAGTTGTTTGTTTTTTTAATTCACAAAACTATAATATTAAATTAATATTATGCGCATTAGTTACCAATTTTATTTAACAATACTGCACTGTAAAAAAAGCACACACACCCACACAAATTCTATACATAATATAAATATTTATGTTTTATGTTTACTTTTGATGAAAATTTTTTTTCATGGAATATAATTTAGTTTCTGAATTTGTAATTGGAATAATATTTTCTTTTATTATTTTTTTATGGTTTTGGTTTTTCTATTTTTTTTTTTTTATCAATAATTTTCCATCTAATGTAAAATAATCAAAATATTGATATGAGTTTCATACATACAATACATATATTAAATTTAAATAAAACAACCAAAAAATACACAATATGTTTTATTAATGAAAGGGCAATGAATTTATATACAATATATGAAAAAAAAGGGTTCTTATTTTTTACAAGGAAAAAGGTTATAAGTTCTATTTTTATATTATAAATTTGCCTATACGCGATGTGTAGTACAAAACTACATGAAACTAAAAAAAAAATAAATTACATTGACTGAAATAAAATTTAAACATAGTTACTGAAATGTTTGATTATTATTTAACAATGAAAAATTATGAATAAATATTTATACCAAAATAATTTATTATATAGAAATTGTTATACAATAGGTTTTTTATTATATAAGGGCAAATGTCATCGATGTATATATTTACATATATTTATTTCGATGAATGGCCCACAAATATATATTTGTATATTTTATACATATTTTTTTTAAATTCCATTCAACAAAGATTTTCTTTGGTACATATTTATTATACACAAATACATAAAATATATTATATATTCAATCAAATAAGAAAAAAATATATTTAAATTATATGATGCGGTTCATTGATTTTCTTTTCAATCATAAAATAAACTATAATTTATAAATATATAATCAAATAAAAATATATGTGTATTGTGTGTGTGTGTATTCTCATAATATAAAAACAATTAAATTAGAATTAAATTTATGTAACATATTTGTAAACGATTGTAATCAATATGATTATAAAAGCTTTTAAGAGAAAATATACTGAATACTTTTTGTGTTCATAATTGAAAATTTCACAAAATCAATGTGGCTATAATAAGGACAAATTGCAAATCGTAACCAAATGAATTATGAAACAATTTTTTATTGACAACCTTATACCATTAAATATTTAGACCAGAATACCCAGCAAAATGTTAATAAAATCGATTACATTTTTTGGTTCGAATTGTTATGGTAAAACCAAAATTCTAAAAATTCATTTCACGTATTTTTAAATTTGTTTAACCAAAGATTAAGTACAACAAAGTTTCGTAACTATTGCTTCAAAATATGTACCCGCTGCGTACTTACATTCATTCATTGATTACGCCATACTTTTAATAGGAAATATATGTATATCAATGAAATAAGAGCAAACAAACATATATAAATCGACTGGCAACAAATTCAAATTCAATTTAATTTATCGAATTTTATGTTTTGCATATCGACATTATACAGAGTGTCCACGAGCGGTGCACATTCCTTCAAGGGGGTGATGGGGGACATAATTCTAAGTTGGAATTACTAAATAACATTTTTCGATTTGGGTCTCCGTTTTCGAGATACGGCTCTAAGAATTTTTCTCGCCAGTTCATCATTAAAGTACCAATAACTTCAAAAGTAAGGTAAATACAGAAAATTTATAGTGCACCGAATTTGTAGAGAATTAAATTCTAAATTAAAATGTGTTATAAATTTTTTTATAACTTGCTTCAGTTTCAAGTTATTGAACAATATAATTGAAAAATAATTATGTTTTCTCAAAAAATGAATTGTTTTTAAAAATCTAACGGCGCAACATATTATTTTTTTGTGAAAAAAGTAAAACTATTTTATATCGCTACAATTTTGTAAAATATTTCATTTAGCTATGACTAACAATTTTCAAAGTTATAAATGTTTGAAAAAGTGGTGTCATTGTAGAAATAAAAAAATAACAAACTAAAATTATAGCTATTTGGAACACGGACTGCCGAGAAAAATTCTATATAAAATTCTATCGTATCTCGAAAACAGAGCCCCAAATCGAAAAATGTTATTTATTAATTTCGACTTAGAATTATGTCCCCCTTGAAGGATTGCGCACCGCTCGTGGACAACCTGTATGTATCGTATCTGCATGTATGCAGTATTGAATATATATATATAACGCAGCATTGCCTATACATACATTTAATTATTATTATTATAAATTACATTTAAAAATTCAAAAATATATTGTAATTTATGAAATAATAATTATATATGTCGATTAATTACAGAATTACCCATCCACAGAACATTTACAAAATTATCTTATCCTCTATAATTATTTCATGGACCAACACACAAGTATTATAATAATATTACACTTAATAATATTCTATTTATATAACATCTATTACATCTATTTAATACGTATACATGTATGTGTAACTATAAATATATAATATTGTATATAAAGCTAATAGAATATATAATACGTATATCAGTAATATTAAATGAGAACATATAAAATATATATTATTTATAATATAGAAAATTTTCGAAGTAAATAAATGTCAAATTTATGAATTTATTTATAGACAATAATTTTATGGCAAAATTTATTATGAAAAAAGAAAAAAAGGGTTATGCTCATGTATAAAACGGTTAATATATAATGATCAAAATGAAATTTTTAAATTTAACTATTAACTCATTGATTATATTGATTATTGCTTAAAACTTTTATTAATAATTATACATATTGGAATACATGTGAAACTACAAAAATGTTTTTTTTAATTAATAATTGTCAACTTTTCTTGAACCATATTAAATTTTGTTGGTATATAATTTTTGGGTAAAATTAAAAAAAATACAACTATATTTTTTTATGTCAATCATAAATTATGTTAGTAATTTTCAAAGTGGTTTGATGAATGAAATTTGAAATTTATTTAATTGACATTGATTTTCAATTGTTGGAAAATTACCAATAACAAAGGTACTTTGTACACACAATTTGGAAATGTATAAACTATATATATTTTGGTACATACCTACAATAATTATATGTATACCATATATATAGAACGCATATTGATTATATTATATGATAAAATAAATTCATAAAATATATTGTGTTATTTGTTCGTATAGTGCGAAGGTTTTTGATTGTGTGCTAATCTGTTACTGTATACGGTTATCTGTAAATGCTCCAATGAAAGTATGGACTATGATTAATGCAAAAATAATACTATCAGTAACTAATATAAAAAACATTCAATGCCCATATATATTTCTTTCATATTGCATTACGCACTCCTATAAAATAAACTCTAATACCTTATTTATATTTACGCAAATATATTTATACTATAATAATATAATATTTCGATAGTAGAAAAATAAATATATGGAATTTGTTATTTATAATTCCTTTTATTTTGTATTGTGTGCAATAAATAAATATAGATTAGAAAATAAAAATTCTAAATTGTACCATACATCAGTTCGTACTTATCAGTTGTGATGTTTTTAAGCATAAAATTTTTAAATTTAAAAAAAATAACAAAAAGAATTATATATTTTAAAATTTTCTAATTTTTTAATTAAAGTGTATAATAGAAAAAAATTTACGCAGAAAATAATAATCGTAACAATAATTTTAATCATAATTGTGCGAAAATAAATAGAGTGTGTGTGTGTGTGGATACACAATGAAAAGAAATGTTATTAAATTAATATTTTATAATATTATCTGTTTTTGTTGTTATCTAACAAAAACTACAATTAAATGTGAAAGAATAGAATCTACGGATAACAATAATGTGTATGTAACCATAAATTGTTCATTGAATTACTTAAATTTAGACAAAGAATACGATAAATTTTATAAGGAACATACGAACAATGAGATTTATTTAGCTGGAATAAAAATTAATTGTAATAGTAATAATAATAATAATAAAAATGTGTCAACCGAATTACATTATGATACAATTTTCAATGTCAAATGTATACATTGTCGAAACGATACGAACGTTATGGCTGCAGTACAACAAAAAATATATCAATATTATCAACAACATTTTAACATAATAAATAATGTAATAACAAAATTATTGACCGGTGAATTTTTAATAGAATCCAAAAATTTAATAATACTAAATTTATCAAAAAATAATTTATATAAATTAAAAGATTTTATTTGTTTTTTGGATAATGAAAATAAAATTGATTTTAATTTTAATTTTATGCGATTAATTAAATTTATTTTTAGTGAAAATATTCCAGATTTAGAAAATCCATTATCACATAATAATTTAATGGCAATCCGATCGAAACAAAATAATTTAAATAAACTAAAAATTTTAAATTTAGCAAATAATAAATTCGAAACATTAAGAAATATATTTTCTAGTTATTTTTATAATTTAGAACGATTATATTTAAATAACAATAACATTGAATTAATTTATGATAATGCATTTTATAATTTAAAAAATTTAATTGAATTAAATTTAAGTACAAATCAATTACAAACAATACCGATTGAAATTTATAATTTAAAATCAATAAAATTATTAGATTTAGATAATAATAAAATTTCAAATATAGAATTTAATAAACATTATAATTATAGGGAATTATCGAAATTAATGTGTTTAAATTTAATGAATAATTACATAAAAATAATTCCGAAAAATTCAATACTTTTATTATTTCCAAATTTAACAGAATTGAATTTAGCCAACAATCAATTAAAATCGATTGAATTTGAAACATTTTCACATTTCACAAATTTAAAAACATTAAAATTAAATGATAATTATTTATTGCAATTTGAAATTTGGTTTGAATTAAATTTAAAAACACCGATTCAACAATTAACAATAAAACAACGCATTACTTATCAATGTAATTGCACATTAATCCATAATTTATTTACACATTTTACACAAAATCTAACAATTCTACCACCGATCGATCTGTCAAATATAAATTGTTTTGTTAATATAAGTGAAAATAATATAATTTTTGATAATAGTAAAAATAATAATACTAAATTTTTATTAATTGATTATCAAAAAAATAATTGTAATATGGAAAAGGAATTTCTTACTCATCAACCCTTAATAATTATATTTGCAATTGCTTTGTTAATTATTGTAATTTCAATAATCTTAAAATTTACATTTTATCAATACGAACAAAATGGTACAATTACTATTTGTAAAACAACTAATAATAATAATAATAATAATAATAATAATAATAATAATAATAATAATGACGATAAAAATAATAATTATATTATTAAAAATAACAAAATAATTGACATAAAAGAATATAATGTTATGCTGACAAAACTGGAAACAAAAACAATTGATAATGATAATATAATAGATAACAATTTTTATTTGTCTACAACTCCACAAATAAATGATCGTTCAATATCAACATCTTCCATTAGTTTTTTATATTACAATAATAGTAATAATGATGATAACGGACAAAATACAACTTATGATGAACAATTACAAAACCAACAAGAACATGAACATATCCAGTTACAATAATATATACGTGTGATGACAAATTACCAGCGTGACATTTAAATAGAATATTGGATATTAATAATCGTGATAACATTACTAAAAGGTTAATTATAATAATATATCTGCCCATAATATTAAGAATATAGATTTTAATAATATAGTTTTATAATTTATATAAATAGGATATCGTTTACAATAATTGAAAATATACATACGAAAACTATGATAAAAACCGTATACAAATATTTATTGATGTTAAGAATATTTATAAATTATTTATATAAATAATGAAATAATATTTAGACAATAAATTATAAACATATGTGATTAATTGTATGCATAAAAAATCGATTTTTAATGATTATTAAAATTATTTCAATAACATATTCGTGATATACATGTCTTTATGAATTATGTATTATACTTCTGTGGGAGTAAACCCGAATAATAGATTGTTACTTCTACAGACAAAAGAAACTAATAATAATAAGGAATAGAATACGTTGTATATTGAAGGACATAATCACTAAATATTTATAAATTTAAAATAAAATGTTTTACAGCTTATAGCCACACCTCATACACATACACCATATTATCAAAATGGAACAGCAAAACCCTTACATCATTAAATAAACTTTCATAAGTTTTCTATTATTTACATATTAATATTTATAAAGTCGATACGAATTGTCTATTTTTTATGTTTCTCTTTGTTTTGAATACGCAAATATTTTGGTTTGCATTGTTTTGAACAGTCCTTAAACCACTTCGTATTTGTCAGTTGTAATATAAAAAAGTTATTTTATGCAGACACATTTTTAAAATTTCAAATTAACGTGTAATAAAAATAATACGAAAAGAATTATATTGTAATATAAATAGTAATTTAAATTAACTTTCTGGAAACATAAATATAGTGAATAAAAATTTGAAAAAACAATGAAAAGAAATTATTATTTAAAATTAATATTTTATAATATTATCAATTTTTGGTGTTATTCAACGAGTGCACAATCTTCTAATAATACCAATATGTATATAACTATAAATTGTCCAGTGAATTACTATGAAATGAACGAAAATTACACAATTTGCAAAGTGCATCCGTAGAGCAGAAAATATAGAAATTAATTGTAACAATAATAATAATAAAAATATGTCATTCTCATTACATTCACACAATTATGGAATTGCACATTATATACATTGTTTAAAACGATAATAAAAAAGATAGTACATTACAAGAAATACAGATGATACTTTATCAACAATTTAATTTAAATATAATAAATAATATACTAACAAAAGTATTCGCAAATAAATTTTTAATAGAATCCAAAAGTAAAATAATATTAAATTTATCAAAAAATAATTTATATAAATTAAAAGATTTTAATTGTTACAATGATAACAAAATAAATATCGCCTTTAATGGTTTACAAATATTAAATTTAAGTTTTAATGAATTAGAATTTAGTTTTGATGAAACTATAAAGTTTTTAAATTTAAAAAAGTTGTTATTACACAATAACAATTTGACAGCGATCGCATTAAAAAATAATAATTTATATACATTAAAAATCCTAAATTTAGCATATAATAAATTTAAATTGTTGACCAATATGGTTTTTAGTGATTTATATAATTTGGGACGATTATATTTAAATAACAATAACATTGAATTAATTTATGATAATGCATTTTATAATTTAACAAATTTAATTGAATTAAATTTAAGTGTAAATCAATTGAAAATCATACCACATGAAATATTTAAAATAAAATCAATACAGTTGTTGTATCTAGATGAAAACCAAATTCCAAATTTAAATGTTTATGATCGAAAGTATTATCAAATATTACCAAAATTAATTGGTTTAAGTTTAAAGAACAATTACATACAATTACTAGAGAAAAACTCAATACTTGTATTCTTTCCAAATTTAACAGAATTAAATTTAGCAAATAATCATTTAAAACAGATAGAATTTGAAACATTTAACAATTTCACAAATTTAACAAAATTAAAATTAAATAATAATTATTTATTTCAATTTGAAATGTGGTCGGTTTTGAATTTAAAAACTCCAATTCAATTTTTAACAATAAAACAACGATTTACTTATCAATGTAATTGCACATTAATCCATAATTTATTAACACATTTTACACAAAATCTAAAAATTCTACCAAACGATTTATCAAATATAAATTGTTTTGTTAATATAAGTGAAAATAATATAATTTTTGATAATAGTAAAAATAATAATACTAAAGTTTTATTAATTGATTATCAAAAAAATAATTGTAATATGGAAAAGGAATTTCTTACTCATCAACCCTTAATAATTATATTTGCAATTGTTTTGTTAATTATTGTAATTTCAATAATTTTAAAATTTACATATTATCAAAACGAACAAAATGGTACAATTACTATTTGTAAAACAACTAATAATAATAATAATAATAATAATAATAATAATAATAATAATAATAATAATAATAATAATAATAATAATAATAATAATAATAATAATAATAATAATAATAATAATAATAATAATAATAATTATAATAATATTAATAATAATAATAATAATAATAATGATAACAATTACTGTCACACTACTGCTAATAATAGTATAAAAAAATATGGTATTTTGTTGAAAAAACAGAAAGCAACAACGATTGCTAATGATAATATAGATAACAATTTTTCTTATTCACCAAATCCACAAATAAATGACTCTTCAATATTAACATCTTCAATCATTTCTTTACACTATCATAACAATACAAATAATAATGATAATCTACAATATTCAATATATGATGAACACTTACAACAGCAAAAAGAACATCAACATTTCCACATACAAAATGATCCGTGTGATAACAGATTATCAAATTTATATAGAAAAATTGATATTTATAATGGTTATAATGACAGTAATAATGTTAATTATAATTATTATGAACAAATACAATGCCCCAAAAAACATCAACATTCTGAAATACAACAATATGCGTGTGATTGCAGTTTACCAACGGGAAATTTATATAGAGAAATTGATATTGATAATGGTAAAAATCATATTAATAATGTTAATTATAATAATATTAATAACATAAATTTTAATAATAGTTTTATATAAATAAATATGATATTGTTTACACAATTTAACCACATTATATAAATAAGTAAAGTGTACGCGATAAAAACCATATATACATATATTTATTGCTATTAATATTATATAAGAAAAATTATATTATAATAATAAAATATGTAAGATTCAATATATAATATATTTTTAAATTATATTTATGAAATATATAATAAATATATAATTACGTGAAAATAGATATGTATAGAGTAAAATAATATTAAGACAATAAATTATAATTTATAGGTTAATTATATAAATAAATTCACGTTCTAAATATATATATTTGATCACATTTTTTTAATATAAATTATATGATCTTTGATTAAAAATTTCGAAATTTGCTCTCACTACCCACTGTGTATATTTAAATGTTTTTAATATAAAATTAAATAAGGTTAAACGAAATTACCAGTCATAAATACTTTTAGATATTAAATTAAACGAATTAACTTTAACATTATTACTCTATACTCGTATGTTGTAAAATTAAAAAAAAAACACATATATCATAAAGAAACTTTTATTATAGAATGGCTAAAAAATTTAATGTTGTGCGCGGTTATACACCGATATATTGTAAATTATAGTTTATATATAGAGCACCGAACTTTTAAAACAAGTTAAAATTGTTTTAAATGAATTTTCAATGTAATTTCATCTGTGTATAATAAATATAATAGACGATAGTGGTTGTGTACATTATAGTTTTTTCGAACAGAGTATATAAAAATTGCTTAAACTTTTTTGTACTTTTATTATATTATATCCAATAAGCAGCGTATATTCCTATTTTTTGTGAACATGTATAGTATTTTAATTGTTAAACACGTGGCGTATATACTTAATTTATTTATGTATATATTGTAATATAAGTTATACTACAAAAATTAAATTTACAACGATATATATTTTTCCTGTGATAACAACAAAATTGTTATAATAATTACAAATCAATTTATAAACTTTCAATTATTGATAAACTTTTTAAATTATATTGAATTCTCAAATTGAACATTTCAGTGCGTATAGTGTATTGATCGAAAAAAAATGTGTGTATAATATGGTCACATGTCATAAACATTTGTGTACCGTATTTATGAACAGAGATGATAACAAAGTTTTATGCAGTCATATATATAAATATACTTATACATATAACTACCATAAGTTGAATGCCATAATAGTTAATTGTTGATGGTTTTTCTGTCTGCGAATGTAATTTAGTAAAATGAGAGTAAATAAAAAAAAAAGGATATAAAATTTTAATACAATAAATATTCGTCATATATTATATTATAATACGAATAAATTGTTTTGTAAATTATTTTACATAAATATTAAATCTAAATTTCATTCATTTATTTTGTGTGTACACTCATACCTAGCTTTACGGCCTAGATACGTTCTACGAAACTTGGCGGCAAAGCGAAAATCCGTATAAGGAATCAATTATTCTAATACAAATTTTACAAATTCAATGGGATCGGTTCTAAATTTGTTAAATATGTAAGATGATTTATAATTCAAAATGCATTTTATCTTTTTATTTCATTTAAATAAAAAATACATACATAACAAGTACATACACATTTGTACATAAATTAATAACAGACACCAAAAACCAACAATAATCTATAAACAAAAATGAAATAACTTCATGTTACATAAAATATGTGTATAATTTTTTAATAAAATGGCTTTAATCTGAAGACGATGAAGAAATGGTAACTTGCAGATCACTTTTGTCATCATTTTTCGCTGGTAAGAATGGGCCTGACCTTAAAAAATTGTCCAACATTGTTTGTCTTGCCTTCTTGTCTATTTCGTTCGTCAGTGATTTATAACATCTAATAGCTGAGTTAATTCCTCGAGAAACATTAGCGCTACGTTCGACGTCAGGATCATTTTCAAGGAGGATGTTTATTCCTTGTTCGAAATAGGAAAAAGTGTTCGACAAATTTTTTAATGTTAGCTTCTTCGATACAACAGGCTCTGTCTCTTCATCAAATGCCGGTTTTGATTATAAATAAAAAAAAAAAAATTGCAACTGAATGAGTTCCTCATATGAAAGAGATTTCCCAGCAGATTCAAGTAGATCAAGCACATCACGTTCGTTCAAACCTTTAAAGCCGAGATTATGTGCTAGACCGAAAATGTTTTGCCTAATTTCAGGAAGGAAATTAACTTCTGTATCAGTAATTTTTACACATTCATGTAGATATATCAACAACGAAAAAAGTTTTTTTTGTCGTTATAGCGAAACAGTTTAGGTCGTAAATCGAAAACGGTTCTTAATTGAAGAGGTTCGTTATAGCGAAATGACGTATAAAGATCGGTTGTATAGCGAGGTATGGGTGTATTACATATATATAATTTGTATATATAGGCAGAAGAATAAGCTTAACGAAAATGTAATGTAATATGATGAATGAATAAATAATATGGAAGGAAATTTGATATGAACATTTAATCTTAAATTGTGTGTATTTGTTTTTATCATTTATATTCTTATGTATAAAAGTAATTTTTTTTTTGATAAACATATAAATAATACAACAATATAAAATAACATTTAATATATATGCAAAAAATGTTAATGTGACAATAAGCTGACAGATATTTTCTTATTGTTATTATATATAAGAAATGCACACACGTACCACAACTCATATAATATATAATATATATATATAATATATATATATAGGTACGTGTGTTTTTATGTACGAGTAATACAACAAGGAATGAATAAGTTAGAAAAATTTTATATGAAAATCATACATTTTTTTCGTATTTTTGTAAAATGTGTATATTCACTCGCTTTTTTTTTCATTCATTCCATATATTTATTGTATGTTTACATAGCCTAATTTAATACTATTACTATTAAAAGGTTTAAAATATAATATATACACCTATAAATTTATAAAATAGACTTCCTTTATTTTGTACATACAAGATATATTATGTATTATTGATGGCATCGATTTATAATAGTTCTATTTTAATATTCTTCTCTGAACAAACACATCACCGCTCCCACCCATTCATATCAATATACATTTCAGTTATATAACAACACATATAGGGAATAAATAAAAAATTTTGTGTTAAATCAAATGTGAAAAAAGAACTCATATATTTTTCCGTTTATTGATAAATATATAAAATATATATTGTATAAGTAAGTTTATATGTTATCTGAATTATGTGATTGGAATATTTTATTTGACATTTTATTGACTTTGTAGATATATATAATAATACACTCTGCACTTACATAACTAAGTATATATATATAGGTATATTATATAAAAATTTATGCGATGATATATTCATAATGTTCTACAAGTTTTTATTACAATTATCATATATACAATATATGGCTAAACAATAAGATGTATTATATAGAAGTTACCTAAAAAATTTATTTATAACTAAAAACAAATAAAAATATCAACTTAAAATTTACGATGTCTTCTTGACTTAAAACCCGTTAATACAATCTTCTGGTGGCTGTATATATTGTATATATAATAAATATTATAAAATTTAATATAATATTACAATATAATAAGATTTAAATTTAATCAGTTTATATAATCAAATGATATCACAATAAATTTACAATATACAATCAACAGATAATATTACCTAAATTTACCAAGAAACATAAGTGTGTATGTTTATACCTATGATTCACTGCATTTTTGAGTAAATACAATTTAATTTCTCGGTATAATTATGAATGATTAATTATTGTTGGTAACGATGCTGCAGGCGCTATAATCGTTTACATTGGGTTTGATGAGCTTCAATAGCTTTGCATCAAAATCATAATTTTTTAACAGCCAAAATAAATACTTTGTAAGTTGCATTTCGATGGAGCAGCATATGCTAATCATGTACATAGTTTCTAAAAGCAAACGTTGCATTTCCGTGACAATTTTTATTCCACTGCAAACAAATGTCATATACTAAATATGTAGTTCAATAAAAGGACGGAATCATAGGTACAAACATCCAATATATCTTATCTATTTATATATACGAATTTTTTTATTATGAAATTAATATACTATAGAAGTCATATTTATTACAACATTTTATCAAGATATATATTTACTTTAATAAACATACTATAATGTATGTGTATTATTTATACTTCGTATAATATTTACAACTTATTATTATTATTTCTTATTTCTTCAATTTGTGTGTTGCTGTGTGCGTGTGTGTGCCCTATGACCTTCTTCAAACATTGACATAATAATAAAATGGACCGCATTTATTTATATATACTATACTATAAAATATATTGTATATACGCAGATAAATGGTATACATATATCTTTGGTCTTTATTCACCCCAGTCATTTTCAACTTATAAATTCTAAATTTCAAAATGTAACTTTTGTAAATAAATAAGTTATTTATATATAGCAAAACTTTGTTTTGTTATAACATATAACATCTTATCATCAATATTCAATCGTAAAATTATAATATTTCTATTTGGAAAAGTTTACAATTCAATGATGTAATAACAAATAAAACAAATTTTATGCATAGACAAATAATCGATTATTCACTTCTTGAAATTTAGAATTTTATAAATATATTAAAGGATTTAGAAAAAAACGGCTGTGAATATAGGCTTATGGGTATCAATATTATCATTGTATTGTATTGTATGTATAATAACATTGTGTTCATTTTATATAAACCAAAAAGTAAGTGAATATTAACTGCAAATGTTTCACAAGGCGAGAAAATGGGATATAGGAAATAATATTGTATAAAAAGTCAATTTATATAAATATAACAATATTATAGTTTTCCTCAAAACGGAAAATACTAAAAGCCTTTCTTATATATTTTTATCGTTGACCATATATTCTATAACTATATATATATTATATGTTGTTGATGGTAATATATATTAATAGGTTGTACATGGTTATGCCATATACACAATGTCCAATTTTATTGTGTTAAACTTTCTGAAACTTTTAGCTTTAATAAATGCTTTTTTCTATTATTTATGTATTTTACTTACACATAAGGATTTTAAAATAATGGTCTTAACAATTCTTTTATATATGTAACGCCAAAATATTAACATTATATTCGGCGAAAAAAAACTGATATACAAAAGGTCATCCGCCGCAAGACGTAAATTGTGTCAGTAAACCATGATCGAAAATGATCAATTGATAAATTTAATCTACAAAATAAATATACTATCGAAATTATATCTATCATAAAAGATTTATCAATATCGTAATTAAAATTTAAATTAATAAATTTACGATTGATACAAATAATTTTAATAATATATTTACGAATCACAAAAAACTATGAAATAAGAATTATTAAAAATTTTCATTTACTACTTAATTTTATATTAATCATTTAATCAAACCAAACGATTACCACAACATTCTATAATCATTATTTTTTTTCAATAAAATAGACATTGTGTATATGTTTGTTTAAGTATGTGAAAATATATAAAATATTTAAACTAAAATAAATGCCGCCGCCCGCCATACCAAATATTTATTCCTATATAAACAAATTCTAAATTTATTATATGATCTTAACCAAATAATAAAAATTTTTACTATAATTCAATTAAATATGCGTGTGAATTATGTGGATGTAATAAAAATTTCTATACAGTTTTTTGTTTTTTCTTCAAAATTTAAATGTTTTAAAAATAACTTTATAAAACCTCAGACATTTGTGTGTTTGGAATTAAAAACACCTATACACAAAATGAGTATTTATAAGTTTAATAAAATTTATATTTATAGATATTTTATTAAAAAAAAAAATAAGCCAAACAATATATTTATTTTTATAGTTAAGTGCGTAAATTCACATTTTCTGTCTAAATTAAACTATACTATTATAAGAATATAATATATGTATATTATGAATAACTTGAATTTATTAAGTCTTATCGAACCATTAAGTGCGTTCGCACTGATTAGCGTTCTTGTTCATCAATCGTGAATTACATCTATATGATTCAAATTCAAAAATTTACATTAGAAATTTTTCTGTATTTATTTTAATAATAAAATTTTTCAAATGAGTTACGATTATTGCGTTTATGGAATAACTAAAAAACGGATAATTTTTAAAATATGATGTTGAACAATATTTAAAGATTAACACAATTAAGGGCTATTTACTTTTATAATAAATAATGAAATTCAATAAAACTACTATTTTTTTTGATAATTGCAAATCAATTGTTGAATTGTTATGAAATCTCTCGTAATTTAATTGAGTGTATAAAAAGAAAATTTGGTAGATGTCATAAAGGCTTCTTTTCAAGTAACTCATGACTTGATGATCATTTTTGTACTTATATATATTAATATTTATATATATTAAAATATTTATAGTTTATATAAATAATACAATATATGAAATTGTGTCCATAAAAATAAAGAACATATAAAATTATTAAAATTAATCGATAAATTGAAAATTATTCTATGTGTGTAATGTATTGTAATATTATACATTAAAAACACGCGTGCATGTTTTACGTAAACGAATGAAAAAAAATCAATAGTTTAAATTTTTTATATTATCAATAACGTATTTAAAAAAAAAACTATTTATAAATATGCACGAGTATAGTAGTGTAGAATTGTTATGGTTGGCCGGCCCCACTATATATTATTTATGTTAAATCAAATTCTTGTCCAAATTTCAATGTCATACAATACAAATATAGACGTACGTAATGTATAATGGATGTGAAAATATTTTTTTAAGATTTTTCATGGCTATGAGAGTTAGAAGGGCTGTTTTCAAAAGTTATATATATATTTAAAAAAGAGAAAACACAAAAGTTATGGTGTCAAATATTTTTATATTCAATATTACTGACACTCGATGTGTTTTAAACATCTCCATACATAGTCTACCCTGCACTATATATACAATTAGATTTATTTTTGAATTCTTTAAAACATGTTATTATTATTACCATCTATTATTGTATATATTTATTCGAACGTTAACAATTTATAAAATAAACGTTTAGTTTAGTAAAACAGAAGATAAAACTATATTTATTATAATTCAATTTATGTAATTAATGTTATTTTTAGTGACAACAATTTATACATATACAGTTTAATTTTTCACGAATTGGATAGTTTACCTTAACGTATCATTTTTTCGCAGTTAAATTGTTTAGATAAATAAATTATGAAAAATCAATATTTATATTTACATAAAAATATTTTACAAAATATGAAAAAAAAATTTAAATAATATACAACTCCAATTCCATTGTGTTTTTATACTGTAACAATAATATTATTTTTATAAAATTATTATAAATTATACACGCACGCACAAAGATTAAATTAGACAAGTTTTCTTTATACATTTTTATTTGAATAAAATCGTAATATGTTAACAATTAATTGCATAAAATTTTCAGACAAACTTACAAAACAAATATATAACAATGTGTTCGTATCAACTGATGCTCTATATTCTATACTATTCGTGTTTTATTTCAAAAATAAATAAATTCTATAATTACAGAAATATATTTAAATATAATATATTGAATAGAAGACAATATTATTTATGTACAACATTTTTCCATTACAATAAATACACTGTCGATCAAAAACATTTATTTAGAATAATATCGTAACGATAAACAGACAAAAATCAAATAAAATAGTTACATTTTAGTTTTCAAAATAAAAATACGACATGAATAAATAATTAAAATTGTATGAATTATAAACCCAATTGTTTAAAATTAACCTGTGCATACATAATATTATATAGAAAATATAAAATACGCACGCGTATATATATTAGTAAAAATTTCAATAAAAATAAGTATTTTAACATATTGGTGCTGCTGCTGCTGCTGATGCTGCCTGCAATACAACGACGACGTTGCTTTTGCGATAAAAGAAAATAAACATGAAATTTTTCAAATAATAATTATTATAATAAAAATATAATAATTTAATGTTTTATTTATTTAATACAATGTATTTTTTTTGAAATTATAATTATAATACTGTTTTAAGAAATTTATAAATAAATCATTAAATTTTAATTTATTATTTATGAAAAAAATAATAAAAATTTCATGTTTAATACAAGCACTTAAAAAATTATTTCATGATTTTGGGTAAATACAATATTTGAATAATAAATTTATCACCGAAAACATTTCAATTGATTTATTTGTAGAAAAATAGAAATTTAAAAATAAAAATAAAAAACCAAAACATTACAAACTTATTTTTAAATATTGTTTAGAGAAATATTTGCTCATGAAATCTATAATACATTTTTGACTGATTCATAATTTATTTGTTAAGTATGATTATATTATTATTTATGATGCAGAACAATTATTTATTCGAGTTATTGTATAAGCAACAAAAGGAAAATAAATGTAAGAAATAATTAACCAGTTTTTTAACCAGAGTATAATAATATACAAACAAAAATAATGTATAAATAAACGAATAAAATAATCCGAATATCTAGAGATCTAGAGCTTAAATAGTGCGCTAGTGTTAATAATATAAAATATTTACCACATAATTTGTTACAAAAATAACATTTATGCGTATAAATTATTAATAAATTGTCGTTGCAAGAAAAAATAAAAGTTTATTCATAAAATTTTTAACTGATGAAATAAATATGTGTAATATTTTGTGAATCAACTTATTTTTAGATAAAATCCGGTTAAAATTTATGTCAGAAAAAAATTTTATAAAAAAAAATCCATTTATTATTTGTGCAGAATTTTAATTTTCTCTCAACTCTAGTAACAATTTGTACGTCGTTTGTAAAATGAGGAAAATTTTCGTGGAAGAAATCCACATATATTCCATGGAAAAAATATATTTGAATTTGTCAAAAGAATGTCCATAGATTTTCTACTTAATATTTCCGTGGTTTTGTATTCATAATTTATTTCACCAATTATCCAAGACAGTGGTTTTATAATTTTACAATTAAATTATTTTTAGCATAACAAAATATAAATATCATACTTTTCATTTATTTCTTACGTATTTGTTACATTAAATTTTGTTTCAACAATTTACAACCTGTGATAACTAAACGTTTGTGACAGTGCACTTGTCGCATGTTGTATTTTTGTCAAAATCTGTGAATCTTGTCACAAAAAATATGAATATAAATTCTACGGATATTCTATGGAATAATAGCAACGAGAAATAATTCTAAGGGAAACTACGTAGAAATTATCATCGGAAATATACGGATAATCCAAGGACATTTTTTATAAAGCATCCATGGACAGAGTTACACTTATCATATAAAATTTCAGCGGACATCCGTAAGAAATCCATAGATATTTCCTCGGATTGAAACTATACGGACTACTACATATAATGCGGAAACTTTGCGGACAAACTACGGACAGTGTTACTATAGGGAAATATATTATATTCAACAATTTAATATATTAAATACATCATTATTATTATTATTATTATTATTATTATTATATTATAAAGACATTGCTTTTTCAAACCAATGCAAATAATATATTAATTATAATAGACTACAAAAACGAATAATATAATCTTAATACTATATAATATATTTTTAATGTGAAACTGCATTCATTACAGAAATAAAATATAAATATTAATTTTTTATGAACATTTGAAAATTTGTATTTTAAAATTTATAATTTAAATTTTAAATGATGTTTTATGAAAAACACATTTGTAAAATTTAATTTAATTAAAATAAAAAGAAAAGATATTCTTGAAGTTTTCACATTAAAAAAATATACGATAGCATTAATATTATGTTATTAATTTGTCGTCATATAAGCAAATGATAGAATTTGCAGATTGATGGAACAAAACATTTATAAGACCGACTAAATAATTATTATACCATTATTATTATTATTATTATTATAATTTGAATCATTATAATATTATTACATAAAATATATACAAAAACAAAATGATGAGATAATTTATTATATTTAATTTTATTATCTTATTTTGTGAACACATAAAATAAAAAGATAATAAATATTTTTCTACACAACAAAAAATCTTATGCAATCTGTTTTTTCTACTTTAAAAATAAAATCGGACACTTTATATTGTAAATATTTTTCGTTCATGATACATTCTGATATGTATAACATCAACTATACATATAAATACACACAATATATATTACTAGAATGAATTTTACCATATTATTAGTCAATATTCAATTGACAAAACTCAATTTTTATATTAATAAATAAAAATAATGTTGATATATATCAATAAATGACATTTTCTGTATTAAAGTAAATATACAAATAAATATGTATATATAAAATACTACTATTATATTTGCGGAGAAAAATATAATACCATTAAATTATTAAATGATTGATGACATTTCAGTAATTTCGATTATAATGAAATATATTGGGAAAACGTGTAATAAGATTTACACACATATATGTACAAATAATTTTATATATATGATTACAACTATACTGTATGTGGGTTCATGCAAGGATTTAGTTATAAATTTTATTTTGGTCTGCATTATGTTACGTTAAGTTTCCTCCTCCTATTGATAATGTAACAAAACTAAACTTATTTGTACACATTAATGATTTCGTGTGAAATGTTGTTGTACAGTTTAACACACAATAACAACACACCACCATTGTAGATTGCGGCTAGAGTTTGTTACTTCCATAAATTTCCGCTTTATGCTTCTTTATTCAATTAAATTATATCTATAAAATAGATACTCACAGAACAACTCTGTGTGAAGTAATCTGTAACAGATTGTTATGCATACAAATCTAACTTAACCTTTCCCACAAAGAAATTTAATCTTATCATAAAATATACTTATATTTTAAATTTAAAAATTTACATAAATTGGTGATTAAATTGCTAAGTATTTTAATTTTATATATTATATATAAAAAAAAAATTGTATTATATTATTGTATTGATGAAAAGTGAATAATAGTAGTTACAATTTCTATTTATATAGAAATATAATTTTTATCAGATCTACCACAACAGTATATTTTTATCTGAAAATATATATTCTTAACCCCTTAAGGTTTTTGCACGAGCCAGGCTCGTCCTAACGAATTTTTGAAAAAAGGCATATAACGAGTCAATATAGTTTGATCTCGTCGTTTTTCCACTTTTTAAGACTTTCATCATAAAAGGTCAAGAACCTTAAGGGGTTAAGTAATCAAATATATAAAATTATAAAAAAATAACTTGTCAATATATATATATACAATATATGGCTTTTTGTGTGTGCACAGATATTGAACGATGACATATGTAAGTTGAAAATAAAAAATTCTATTGATTTGGTGATATGAAAACATAAACTAATAAAAATTTATTGTATTATATAAAATACAACAACGTAAAAAAAAAAGTGCAAATGTTACAAGAAATTTATATATACAATAAAATTCAAGTATTTATGTTTACACAACATATCCCGAAAGATACAAAATATACGCTATACATGTCTATTATCAATTTAATATATATAAATTGTATTCCATTATTATGATGGTATCTATAAAATACATACTTAATATGTATATAGTTTTATAAAGAATTAATTTTCCAACATACGTAAACAACATATTTCATATAAATATTATAAAAATGAAATGTATTTTATTTTATAGTATACAGTAGAACTGACAATATAAAATTCCTTTGAGTATTCACATGTAATGTATTGTCTACAAATAAATGGTTAATTAAAATTATTTTTGATTTTATAAGCTTTAATTTATATAAATATATATGTAGTAGTTTTTTCTATGCTATTATTTTAAATGTACCATAGGAAAAAAAAAATGTTTAGTGGTAGTTAATACAACTCTTTTTAATTATGATCTTGTCAAGCTTTTCATTTAAAATTGTTTTATTTTGACATAGTTTCCTGCAAAATGTTATCAAAAAACTCATTTATTAATTAAAAATTTAATAACCTGCTATGCTATTATATTGTTAAATAATATACCGTGTATGATGTTAAGGTTAAATTTACACAGATGCTATATGATTGCTTTAAAAATGTTAAGTCTATAATAAATTTATATTACATACATGAAATATAGGATAATTTTAACAACAAACTTGTATATACGTGTATCGATATAACATTAAACATTCGCAAGTTCATTGGTTTATCTCTGTTTATTTACAATAAATAATATGGTATATAATGAAAATTTTGCAAATTATAAAATTTATATAACAAAAAATATACAAAGATTAAATGTTAATAATTTTAAATCAAATATAATAACTAAATTCGATGTGTATGTCTATCAAAAAAATTACAACAAACATATGGCCATTATATACTTTACATTCGAGTATATTGTATATATATATATATTGTATTTATGACACAATTCTGTCAAAATATATATTTCCGATAATTTATCATCTTTGTGTATGTATACGAATAATAGCTTAGGGTTAAAGCCGTGGTACATCTCTCTATGTCAATATGTCAAAATAAAATTTTCTAAACATAATAAAGTAAATAAATTTCGATGAACCACATCAATTTTATTACGATAATATTAGCATTTATTTTTCTAATGCAAAGCAGAGAGTATCTACATTTTGTTCGGTTTGGAATATATTTTTAAAAATTTATATGTGTACACGATATGATGATATATGAAATATATTGTAATATAAAATAGAAGCAAAATAAAAAAACAATGTGTATTTTAACATATTTTTTTTTTCCTCTATATAATATTGCTTTTCATGAATATTTTGTTATAATATTACATTTCATATATAATATATAATCGTCATAGATAGTATTATAAAAATATATATAAAAAATATAGAGGATGTTTTTGTTGAATGCTATGCGGAAGCAAAAAAAAAAAAAAAAGGGTGGTGTTGATACATTTAACAAATTTTAACAAATTCTATGATCAATCAATTAATCGCGAAGAAAACATTTAATATATGTTTCATATTTTTATTATTCTATTTGCATATGAGAAAAACCGAAAATGTATCATTCTCACAAATACACCCTGTATTTATATTTATAATTTACATTTAGATAACATAAATATTTACGAAATTTAAATGTATATAATATTTTCAAATATAGGTATATTTATATTTTCTCGTTTATACTCATTGTCGGTTGTATAGATTATACAATACATCCGTACACACATCTAAAAAGCAATTTTCTTCATATTCTCAAAGGACATATTTTAAATTACAAAAAGGGTGTATTTATTAGTAATAATATATAGTTTTATATATATTTCTATAAATATTAAATTATTTATTTAAAATGTTCAATGTATTTTATATATATATATATATGTAATTAATGCATATCAATAATATTATAATAAAAAGGAAATGTTTCGGTGGTGGGGAAATGTGAATAATAATAATGTTAATGTTGGAAAAATTTTTGAATAAATATTTTAGTATATATTGAATTAATAAAATAATGTGTGTTTGGACAAATTTTACTGTATGTAAATAAATAATTTATATATTTAAAATGAAATGAAAATAATAATCATTATATGCAGATTTAAATGTCCTTTTTTTTAATAGATCATCAACATTTTTATGTACCATATATAAAAATGAGTATATAAAAAAAATTTTATTTTAATGAAAAACTGACAAAATTAATGTTCAGTCGTAATTCTTATTTTTAAATTTATTTGTTAAACCAAAATTTATTTATTTTATTTATAAATAAAATATTTATTTATATATGTTTTTTTCTTTTTATTATAGTATATATATATATTACAATATATATGATTTATATAAATACACACACTCCCACACACGTACATTTATATACAATAAATGAATAATTGATCGATATGATATATTGTATAATATCAGTATTATTTTAAGAATATTGAATATATGTTATCGCACTTATATATTCAACTAATTTACAATAATAATAATAATAATTATGCAACCGAAAAGAATAACACAGTCAGCATATTTTATATAACATTTTTATAAATTTATTAATTTTTTTGTTTGGCAATATTCCAAGCACCTGTTATTTTTCTTATTATTTTCTTTATCCATTTTTTAAAATTAAAATTTCATTTCATTTCATTTCATTTTTTTTTTCTTTCATTATTTTTATTGGTTAGTAAGAAAATAATTAAAATAAATTAGATATATTTTAGTTGTGTTGTCAAAGTATATATGGTGTATGATAATATGCTATTTAAAAGATTGATGATAAAATATATATATATATGTGTGCATTTTTAAACTTAAGAGATAAATAAATAAATACTCTTTTATATAATTATATTTATTATAGAATGTTGCGATGGTATATAAAAAGTTTTATAGATGAATATTTATAGATAGATAGATAGATAGATATGACTATTTTTGTGTTTTGTTTGGATTTAATCTATTACTATATGTAAATTTAATTATTTTAAATTACTTAAAATATTAAGTATTCTATTATGATTTTTAAATTACGGTCAAACAACAACAACAACAAAAAATTAAATGATGATGATGAGCACATTGTATCATTTGTCAAAACATTGTTAAAGATGCAAAATATAACAACAACAATAGCAACAATAAAAAAACAAAAAAAAACAATAAAGCAAATGTCTTATTAAGTGACCTTAATATATACTAATTTAATACAATAAGACATATATATTTATAAAATATTAAATTGTTAAACCAACATTTTAAAATATTTACATATATATATTTTTTTTTTCTGTTTATACAAATCATGTGTTTTCTCAGTGATAATATATTTGTATATATGAGTGTGTGTTGTGAGAGTATATACAAAATTTACATATGCATTGTAATTTGTAATTCTATATATATATAATAATATAAATAAATGCTAATTTAAAATATAATATTCAACACAACAGATTAAAATTTACATATTGTATATTTGCATGGAATATGCTATACAATTTACATACAGACACAATGCTACCTATTTATATTAAAAAGCTTAATTTAAGCTTTTTGTCTGCATTACACATGAGTATATATTTATTTATTTATTTATTTATTTATTTATTTATTTATTTACATTTAATCATATATCATATAATTGAGTTACTAATATATATAATTGGTAGATTACATGTTATTTGACTTTTACTGCCTTATTGTAACTCATTCAATAGCAACATTTTATCAAAGCAAACGGTCGCTTTTTTTTAAAGGCGATATTCTAAATTCAGAAATTGGACCAATAATTGTTATGAATTACCTTATTATTAATTAATATTCAAAATTAAATAAAAAACGGTTTGCTTGCAAAGCCATTGATATAAAAAAACAATGTAGTTGAGATGAAAAATTTTTGTAACTAGCAAACTGAAGTCTCTTCTTTCAGTCAGCACATTTTTCATGTGTAAACCTAAAGTTAAGTTTATATATATATAGTTTTATCTTTTATTATTGTTCATAACTACCAAATATGCAAAAATATACAACCAAACATCAAATATACAAAATTATTTCTATAAATAAATTGGAAATCAAGTACAAAATCATTATAAAATATAATGGATTCATGGTACGTTGTATATATTGATACAAATAAAATTTAAATAATAATAGTTGTCATTATAATATAATTTAATAATACCATAAATTATATAATTTGTCGCTTTATTAGTACATTATAAATTGAATCATTATTATTTTATATAAATATAAATAGCTATCTATTATATATTATACATTCACAATATAAAGTTTATTTATTTATAGAATATTTTCATCCATAAATTGATGATATCTTTTTTTTAATGTAAAATAAATGGATCAAATAATGTATTAAAAAAAATTATATATATAAAATTAATATATTGAATTTAATATTGGATAATAATGACAAATTTAAATAAAGATCGACAATGTTAATCGTAGTGAATGATAAATATTTTAAATTATCTGGATGTCCAGAGAAGAGTATATCGTAGACAACTTTTATTAAATAATCAAGTTATATTTAATATTATAATTCTTAAGATGGGACATTATATAGCAATGAATTTTTTACATCTTATAACACTCATTAGTCACAACTTTTTCTGATAATTTTTTAAGTCCTATTCTTTTTTAAAGCTATATATGCATAACACATTTATGTTGTGGGTGAGTGAATCAAAGGGTGGTTAAGAATATATTAATTAATTTTAAATGAAATTTTTACTAATAAATACAGTTAACTACTACTACCCTATCCATCCATAAACATACAATAAAATATGATAGCATTTTGAAAATTTAGTTATATATTTTTACCATTAACATTCTTTATTGAAATTAAATAAACTTTTTGCCAGACAACAGATGTGATCACTAACAAAAAATCATAATCTTAAGTATTATGTATATATAAAGTATGATTATATAGAAAATGGTACTTTACATAGACAGAGTTTTTATATTGTTTATGTTCGTTGAACAGCAAAAAGTATTAAAAGTATTACCATTATTATTATCATTATCATCATAATGAAATCTGAAATCACATACACACCGAGTGTTCCATATATATTGTCATGTATGTAACATTTAAATTAAAACGTAAACATTTTTTTGATCTACGTCAAATTTGAGATGTTGTCATTGTTTATCCTGCAGCGGCTGCCATATATGGTGAAACGAAAAATTTATTAATTTTCGGATAAAAAATATGTGCTTAATTATCACAAAATTTATAGTTGTGAACTAAAATTTAATTTTTATAATATTCAGCATTGATTTATAGCTGATTTTTCTATATAAATTCAATTGGAAGCATACAAGTTTATTAATTCTATTGAAATTGTTTAATTGTTAATTTTTACTTTATTTTTTTTACTAAAATGTTTTCATACTTTTATTATAATTTTACGAAATTTGTTAATTGTGATATGCAGATGTAACAGAAAATTTTTCACTAACACAAATTTCCAATAGAACATGTTGCAACAAGATTTTTGTACATGCGATACAAATTAGTGTATGAGAATATATTGAACCACGTTGTATATACCATATATATGTAATTCTATTCATACACATATTCTTTCAACATTATTCTACACATATACCCTAGTAACAATTTGGCTGTACTTTGAAAAATGAGGAAAATTTCCGTGAAAAAATTCGCATATTTTCCATGGAAAATTTATATTGGAATTTGTTCAAAGAATGTTCATAGATTTTCCATTTAATATAATATTATTTTATTAAGATTGAAATTTTTGGATTGTCAATATATATCCGCGGTATTGTATTCATAATTTATATCATCAATTATCCGAGAAAGTGGTTCAAATTTTGTATATTTCGCTTATCTAGATATAATCCTCAGTCTTTTTAATTTATTTTCATAATTCATTATATTATTTAAAAAAAAAACAACCAACAACTCAAATCTATATATTAACCGAGGCATTTTGTAAGATCTGGATTTTATCCGCGGGTTTTTGTCCGTGTTTATTACGAAAAGATAAAACACCATCGATAAATTTTTGTCATCGTTCAGCATCTTCATTCCGTGTTCATTGAAGTTCTGGTCTATCGGTAAAAAACTGAATCAAATCGCGATATGACATCATCGTCATAAAAAAATTTATTATGCTAATACGGATAATTATAAAATCCATGTACAAAGATATTTTTGTCGAAATCCGTGGATCTATTTCCTCGGATTGAAACTACGGACTACTATACATATAATGTGAAAATTTTACGGACAAACTACGGACAGTGTTGCTAGGGTATATAAAATAGAATGATGACAACAAGTATTTATTTATACACAGATATTATATGTATAGCCATATGGAATTTTATATTTGTTTATATTTGTGGTATATTAAATTTATATATATAATCATCATTTCGTCGCACCACACAACCATTAAACTAAATAGCATATACGTAAGTATAGATACTATAAGTTATAGTTATAGTCTATAACATTTTATATATAGAAGTACATAATAATTGTTGTCTATATACACTTATACTGACTGGCATTAAATGTATTTTATATAAATAAAATAAAAATATATAACAATATATTATTTTGGACTATTGCCAAACACCTGTTACATTTATTTCCTCTTTTTACAAACATATATATACCATTATATCATATAGATAGAATACATGTTGTATTTGTTTATATATATTATGTGTGTGTGTGTGTGTATGTTCTAAAATGAATTTTCAAACGAAATTGAAATTTTTGATATTGGTAAAATAAAACATCAAAGAAAATTCGATTAATATAATTTTTTTGTTTTGTTGTTGAAACTTTTTCGATATTATAAATATTATGGACATGTGCCTGCTGCACATGAAAATACAAAATAAAACTAAATTGAAATTAAAAATTAACTCTATATTTTTTATTTTTTGTACAGGAAATATACCTATATTAATATAGAATAACTTTAGAGATGTATTTAAATGATTAATTGATCAAATTATCAATTTTGTGTAAACTACATGAAATCCACACATGTGCCATAAAACAAAAATAATACCACAATAAACAAACAAACAAATAAAAAGATTAAAGTTACATTATATAAGAGAAAATCCATTTGAACATAAATCCGGCTCCGCATTAAAAACATATCAACTTTATTGATTTTTTAAAATTTATACATTTATAGTTTATTTTATTAACCCATTTCAATGCAATCCGATCATCGAAATATAACGATGACACAACTAAACTAACATAATTAAAGGTATACTATACAAAAATATAAAATCTAAAAGGAATTGTTTTGTTGAGCAAGAGCTTGTTTGAATAATAAATTTTAATAAAATGAAATTAAAATTATTATTTTACATAGAATTTAAAAATTGTATTGTATATTGTATCTATCCCGTTCGAGAAATAAGGTGTTGCAACCCTAGTAACAATTTGTCTGTACTTTGAAAAATGAGGAAAATTTTCGTAGAAAACATCCACTTATTTTCTATGGAACACATATATTGGGATTTGTTCAAAGAATGTCCGAAGAATTTCCATTTAATATAATAGCATTTTATTTACATTAATTGAAATCTTTGGATTGTCTGGGTAATATGTCCAACAAATATCCGCGGTATTGTATTCATAATTTATTTCATCAATTATTCAAGACAGTGGTGTCAAATTTTGTATATTTCGCTTATCTATAGATATAATCCTCACTCTTTCTAATTTATTTTCATAATTTTTAAAACAACCACCAACTCAAATATATATTTTTCCTAGGAATTTTGTAAGACTTTTCATGGATTTTATCCGCGGTTTTTTGTTCTTGTTTATTACAAAAAAAAAATGTACATTCGATGAATTTTTGCCGACGTTCAGCATCTTAATTCCGTGCTCATAGAACTTCTGGTCTATCGACGGTAAAAAAAACTGAATCAAACATTCGATCATTGACATCATTGTCATAAGAAAATTTATTCTGCTAATAGGGACAATTCACGGTTATTATTTGCCAAAATACAATGTACAATCCAAAGATATTATTATCAAAATCCGTGGATCTGCTCACAAAAAATTTTAATATAAATTCTATGGATATTCTGTGAAATAATAGCAACGAGAAATACTTTTAAGGAGAATCTATAGAAATTATCATCGGAAATATACTATATATAATCCAAGGATATTTTTTATAAAAATCCATAGATAGCGTTGCACTAATCATATAAAATTCCAGTGGACATCCGTACGAAATCCATAAATATTTCTTTGGATTGAAACTACGGACTACTACATATAATGCGGAATTATTGCGGACAAACTACGGACACTGTTACTAGGGCAGTGTTGTAAAAAGCTTGTGATTTCATACAGTTAATTTTGTATTGAAAAATTTATATTACACACAGTCAATATTTAAAAGAAGAAAAAAGTAATACGTAATGATGACGAGCGTATTTTATATATCCTTAAATATTATATTATATCTGATATTTATATAATGTTTTCTAATGTTATCGATTTTCCTATACACTTATTTATTTATTTATAAATATAAATAAAATATTTTATGATTATAATATAATTTATATAATAATAATTGGATATATTCAACTTTGCTGTTTGTTTGTTTTTTTTTTTCTTGTCTTATTTTATTTTAAATATAAATAAATTTACACTTTTAGTTAAATCATATTTTGTTCTTCTATTTAAAATAAGAGGATTTGTTATTTTTTTGCAAAGTATTTGAAAATTGATTGTTGTTTATGTGTGTAAAACGTAATGTTAATAAATAGATTCAATTTGACATTTTTTGTGTGTACTTAGGCAATATATATATACCATAAAATAAATAAAATTTGTTATTTGAAAGAAAGTATACGAAAAATAAATTGTATTATAAATAATTTACAAAGTAACTGTTCCGTTTTAAAAAATGTCAACGACACATATATGTAACAAAAAAATGGTAAATTTATTCAATTCACATATCTTATTATTATTTATTTATTTTGTTGGAAAATAACATATCAACAAAAACGCAGAGATATAAAAAGCGGGGATAACAATTTTCATTATACATATTTATATTTCAAGCGTAAATTTTTAATGATTACATTGAAACAGATTGAAATGAAAAATAAATATATTTTCATATATGTATGCACACACACGTGGGTGCAAAATCACATATATATACTTTCTTTTTTCTTTTATTGTATAAACAACATAATTTCAAATTTTAATGATATACACTTTTTTTCATTGCATACAATATGAAATATACACAACATTCAAATAGGTGTAAAATGTAAAACGAAAATACAATTATAGATATTTTATACTATATTTTTTGTACATGTATAACATTATTATTCAGACGTAAAGGATATCTTTTATTATGGTGTATTATCAGAGGGTGTTTGTATTTTATTAGCGTAATAGAAATTTGAATAATAAACACAAAATGCGTTTAATGAACTAATTAAATTTTACATTAATATTAATTAGCATGGAACGGTTCAACAACGTTTACAACAAATTAGTGAACTGTTTATTTTATTTCGTTAAATTTATATGTGAAAAATATAGTATCGATCGAATGCCACTATATGTAACATCTACCACTGTTAGTGCACATTTATCAGATAATTTATTTTCTCAACAAATAATTGTAATCATATTTATTTTATTCAAATTAAATGGTTAAAGCAAACACACCCTATAATCGTATGTTTACAAATGTTAACACAATATATAAAGACATATATATATTAATATTACAAAATTTTTTAAATAAATAATATTGTTAAATTATTCAAATACGCATGTGAATTTATATATATATTTATTATAATTTTTTTCCATAATGAACGTATACAGTGTATCAAAAATATTTATATTTTCATTGTGGCAAAGAAATTTTAAATTTACGTGACATTAATTTTAATGAGTATAACGTTCAAATTAACTTAAATAATTGATTTTAAAACTATTAGATTTTATCAGAAGATTTTCAAAAGCTTATACTCGTAATTATCTATATATTTATAAATTGGTTTAATATGATAAATAAATTTTTAAAAATAACTTTTAATATAGTGTGTGTGTGACACAGGACTCTCATGGTTTGTTTTCATGTGAGAAAAATTATAAATAGGTATAATTTAAAAAATTACTTTTTCTTCTAGATGTGTGAGGTATGTGCTTGTTATTGATCCTCAACACGATAAATAATATATAGAAAATAATGTAACGTTTGTGTATTTGCTAATGTAATATTAAACATTTTTCGTTATTATATACTCATTCTTGATTATAGCCTTTTTTATTAATAAAATTCTTGTTTAATGTCTTCGATTTTACAATACAATATTTTTTGTTTCGGAAATTTTCGACTTTATTATTTAATGATAAATTCTACTATAACAATTAAATGTGAACCAATCATGTAATCTTTGATTGACACTAAATATTCAATAGATATATTCAGTATATACTTCAATATAGATAATAAATAATCCATAGAATTATTTCAGAATCATACAATAAATTCGATTTATTTATTTGCCCAAAGATTTAATGAACATATGTGTGACACAATTTGTACCACTGTGCTAGGGTTAACGATTTATTCAATTTTCCGGAAATTTTCATATGACAATGATGCCAATGATCCCGGTTTGATTCAGTTTTTTACCCATAGACCAGAAGTTCTATGAGCACAGAATTAAAATGTTGAACGATGGCAACAATTCATCGATTGTACATATTTTTTTTGTAATAAACAAGAAACAAAAACCGCGGATAAAATCCATGAAAAATCTTACAAAATTCTTCGGAAATATATAGATTTGAGTTGCTGGTTGTTTTAAAAATTATGAAAATTCCAATATATTTTTTGCATGGAAAATATGTGAATTTTTTCCACGGAAATTTTCCTCATTTTTCAACCTACGGACAAATTGTTACTAGGGTCATTTCTTGCGGCATTCAAGAAGTGTCGATTATTTTCTACTATTTTCTTTTGTAGTGTTCAATGTGTCTCTAGTTGTTTGAACTTCATTACAACGTTTTTACATATATTATTAAATTTCTTCAATTCAATCGCATGCCTAATTTTTCTGACCACACAAGACACTAGGCACTGCGTGTTTAATTGTATATTTATATCTATGTTACATATAGATAATATTATTATTTATAAAATATTTAATCACAGCACAAATAATAAAATATATAAAAATTATATAACAAAATGTGATATTTATGTATTTTTAGTAACAACGTAGAAAATTCATTTTATATATTTTTTTTATTTTGACTCTGTTGATATGAAATTTTAATTATATCAAATGTCAAATAGTTTTTATATACATAAAATTTATATTATATTAAATATAATTAAATAAATATTTTATTTTTATTTTTTTATATCTGTACGAATAAATCTGTTACAACATATATTATCTGTATGATGTATATGTGCGTGTGTGCGTATATAAATTAGTTAAAAAAAAAAAATATATCAAAAAGTTATAATTTAAATACGTCAAAGGAAATTGTAATAAATATTATTTACAAAAAATAACAAAATTATTTAATGGATTTATTTTAATGTGTTCTGTAGATCTAGAAGTTTTATTGAAATATAACATTTTTCATTTATTTTTATTTTTTGAATGAAAATTAGTTAAATTTTCTTTTTTTTTTTTTATTTTTATATTATTATTGAAAAAGAAACAGAAAAAAATTAAATTAAATTAAATTAAATTAAATTAAATTAAATGGTAACAACGCAAACACTTCCAACTTTTTATATTTATTTGAAAAGAATACAATTTTCTTATTCCAAAAATAAAATTCAATATAATCTCCCGCTGTCAAATGACTTAAATGAAAATTTTTCAATTTCATTATAATACATTGATAAATATTAGGTGTGTGACGTGCTCTGTGTGTGTGTGTGTGTGCATTCACGTAAAGTTAAATCTAATATTTACACAATTAATTTTTTTACATTAAAATCTTATTTATTTTATGATTTAATATTCAAATCGATTTGGTATTTCACACAAAAAACTCTGTATACGAGGAAATATAAGAAATATCTCTATGTAGTATATAAACAAAAGGATTTTAAATATATTTCAAAAACATTGACACTTTTCTTAATGCTGTTGCTGTTATGTGGTGAAATAAATAAATTTTTATCTTTTGATACATTTCGTTTAAAATTTATTTTCTACACATTTCCTAACGTAATGTCAACAACAATAAATTTTATAATTAATCTATTAGAATATAAATTTGTCATAAATAAAAAAAAAACTAAAAAATAAAGTATAATTTTATCTTATTTTAAATATTTTATCAAAACACATTTTCTTGAAAATAAATACATTCCATAATAATAAAAAATTATTTAAAATATAAATAGGTGGATCTAAAGTACATGTATATTATTATACGCACACAGTCAGTCATAAAATTGAATGAACTCATTTTAATCATAATAATAATAATATTATAATGAAATAATCTCGGAATAATGTTTATGGTAAATTTATTTGGAGAAAATTTTGATTATCATTTCAAATTTTAAGTATAATTATTCATTTTTTAATATATATTTAAGATTATAGCATCTATCATATTATTATGCATTAGAAGTTAAGTATATAAATAAGATCACATAGAACAATACACCCATTTCAACTAATTGAACTATTCGTATCGGTCTTATTATGAGTTATTACCACATTTTTTATATAGAATATATTGTGAAATATAGCCATGCTCATTATTATTAAAAAATCTAATTTATCTGAAGTCTGTCTTCACTTCAGTGACCAACTGTATATATTACTTTTCCTATATATATATCCATACGGGCAGCTGAGGGTGGTTGAATTGTTTATCTACCCCATAAATAAATTGTAACAATATTTTTTTGTATGTAAAACTGTATAAAAGCATATGATCATAATATTTTTTTTTTCTCTTTTGCTATTACATATTATTATTCTGTACATAAGAAATCTTTGAATATTTTATAAAGCAAAAACGCTTAATTTTTTTTTTTTTCTTTTTACGATTGAACGTACATTTTAACAATGGAAAAGATAAATTATATTATTTTCAAGAAATATTATAACAAAGTTATAACACATTGTCGTCGTTATCATCATTATCATAAAATATTTTATATATATATTTTCGGAATACAACACTACACTCTAATAACTAACTACACGTAAATATATGCAATGGAGGTATTATAAATATATTGTAGAAGAAATTATATAAACTCGTATATATAAATTGATAATATAATGTAATGTATAGTAGAATATCGTACGTATGCATATAGTAACAATATCATAATAATAATAATAATAATAAATATAAATACGTATTTTTTATTACTTAATTCAAAATAAATTTTTGTGCTGGTAGGTTTCTTTTTTGCCTATATCATCAGCGTGCGCCCTTTTCCATTGAACAAGTATATATATTAATAAAGAAAATATTACACCGAATAGAAATTATATACGAATAGAAAAGAAAATTCTATTTCATTTTATATCAAATTTATACACACAAAGCACGTACTTAATATTTATTCAACAAATATATATTTTAATTACTTGTGTGTCTCTATTAAATGAATGTAATAATTATATGTTGGGTTGAAAAGAAAGTAATTTCTGTTTATACAATTATTTTTGAATAACTCCGGTCCAAAAATACTATATGAACACGGAGTAAATTGTCATCAAACAAACTGGAAAATATATTATTGATTTAAGTTATTTTATTCATTGTAAACATAATGTTTTAATTCATACTAAAAAAAAACCGTAATTACTTTCTTGTCGCACCAAATTATTATAAATACATACAATAATATAGTATATATTGTTACTATTAAATATTGAATATATTGTAGTATGGTCTAATAATTATTCATGAAAAACTTTTTCTATACAACTAATAATAATCTAAATATAATACAATAATATTAAAATATTTTATTTAAGGATAGACATTGAACCATGAACTTTATAACAAAACCCTATCTTTATTAATTATAAAAGTAAAAATAGAATACATAAAAAAAAATAAACGAATTAATCTGATTTAAAATGTGTGTGAGGTATTTATGTATAAAAACAAAAAAAAAAAGTTATTACATCAAATATTTTATTAAAACCCCCCCCTAGTACCACAAAACCAACTCGAGGCGGGTATTTAAAAAAAAAAAAAATGTTAAAATTAAGTGAGTAAAAGTTTTAAAAAGTTAATGCCCACCTAAATAGACAAATGTATAATTTATGCACACCCCAACGGTGTCGAGTCAAGAAACACATGCTGATGTGTGTGTGTGTAAACAATTAGTTTCGAAGTTCTTTTGCTAACTGTCTGGTATATACGATCATTTATATTGTGTTGATTGATTGATTGATTTTGAAAAAAGATGAAAAAAGAAATAAATAAAATAAATTTTTGCCATCAATCATTTTAAGTCATTGAAAATAAAAATATTACAAAATATTTACAGAGCTACGAATTGAATAAAAAAAAAAACTTCATGGTGCATTTGTACATTTAGCTTATAAATATATGAAAAAAAAAAGAAGTGTCGGTACTAAAAGGTTTAACAAAACATCTGACGTAATTTATTTTAACACAATTTTAAGCGTTTCTGGTGGATTAAAAATTCTCTTTAATAAACAAAAAAAACCAATTCATTTCTGTCAAACGTTAATAATACATTGTAAACGATAATAATTATCATCACATCACCTTCATCAACACATAAAGATTTAATTTTATAGTACTCGTATGTAAAGCAAATTTGTCAGTTGCTTGATTGCACAATATACATTTTAATTTTCATTTTATATTTATATATACGAAAATATTTTTCGCATTTAAATTACATACATATATTTTTTATATTCATTTAATTTTATTGTATTATAATAATTGTAACAATTGCCGTATTTATTTTAGATGCCATAACAAAATGTGAAATTAACTTTAATGTACATTGAAATGAAATAAGAAAAACAAAGAAGTCGTTGTTAAAGTTATATTCAAGAAATAGATGAAAAAATTCCCTATATTTTCTATATATAGTTGTATTTTATACCTATTCGACGGCACATTATTATACGACGACGGACCAACAAGTACAAGACAGATTTGTATTGTATTGTTAAATCTATTTCATTATATATTATATAATCTTAATCTTAATACATAAGAACGAAAGAAAGAAAAAAAAAAAAACAAACATCTAATTAGTAAAACTCTTATTTAATTTCCTTTTTCTTTATATCGTACTTTATTTATTTTATTTATTCCGCATAATAAGTACCCTCCTTTATACGAGTATATATTTATTTATTTTTTTTTTTTGACTTAACATGATGAACATGCAATATATTAATGTTGTTGTTGTTGTTGTTGTTGTTTTTATTATGTTGTACTTATATTAAACCAAACTATATTTGTATAATTGAATATAAATGACAAATTCTATTATTATTAAATTTTCTTTCTTATATTATTTAATTATTTTTTATACATTTTCATTCGTTTGTATATTATAGGTTTAATGTAATCGTTACTTTGAAACAAGGTTATTTATTTATTTTTTAGTTAGGTGTATTTACTATATACCTCCTATTCATAACATACAATACAGATATAAAAATAAAGTAGATGTTTTAATTTATTCAATTTATATTGATTTTTCATTACTTCGATCGAATATACACACAACAATAGTATATAAATAACTACAGGGTAATGCCGTGTCATCGCCCGTGTAAGAAAATTGATAAATCATATCCCAATAAATCGATTATTAAATTGGAATAAAAAAACTATACGACCTAGCACTAATGTTACCCACCCACTGAGAATGTACTTACGAGGAGCGAATCAGTACAAACAAATCTTACAAATAATATATTCACAATGTGTCGAGCGGGCGGGTGCGGATGAAAGTATTACTACTGTAACATATAAATAAATATATGTAATTACAAACCACTTTGTTTTTTAATTTTTTCAAAGTAAATTAATTTTATAACAATAAATAAAATGAATATGATGATAGTTGTATCATTTATAATTTGATATTATAATATAACTAATTAAAATATTATTTTATTGTTAAAACATTGAAATAAATTCAATGGGAAAACCTTTTTTCTATTTTTTTTACATGGGCTAGATAGGGAAAGCATTTTTGTTTTTCTTTTTTTATTGAATTTGAGGTTATGAAATATGCAACATGTTTCCACTTATATCTATAATTTTTCTCATAAACAAATCTATAGCACAAAATGTAATGATGTTATTTTGAATTTTTATTTTCAATACAATTTCAAATAAGTATAAAAAAAAAAAAAAAAACCAAAAAAAAAAATAAGCAATTCCAAAATATTTTTTTTTTTTTTACGTGTGTTATTTAAATGGTAAAAAAAAAAAAAGTATTTTAATATGTTTTTATAAAAATTTGTTAGAAATGAGGAAAAAAAATAAAAATTTTACGCAATATGCGCCGTAGAAAATATAAAATAAAAAATATAGTCAAGCAAAATACAACAACAACAAATAAAATCTTACTCACCAATACAACCACATCTGACACCGAAGAACATATTACAAATGAATTGAATATATTCCTGATAAGGATATCGAATCTAATGCACTTTTTTTTACACTTTTATTTACACACAAATATCCAAAGTTAATTTTATTGAAAAATAAAATATTGTCATTTTTGTATGAAAAAAAAAAAAAAAGAAAAACGGAGTATCTGGAGCCGCACACATACATTCATACAACAACAAAAAATTACTATTTTATATTAAAAAAAAATTGTACGACAATATGAAACAAAGAAAATTCTTTTCTTACATTAATCTATGAATTTTTAGATTAAATAAACTAAAAACCTGTACTTTTTTCTTATAAAATATTTAATTAATACGTAATGTTTTGATAAATTTTATTACAACAACAAATTCATAGGAAAAAATAAAAAAAAAAAAAAAGGATTATCTGGAGCCGTACACATACATTCATACGACAAAAAAAAAATTGATTTTATATTCTAAAAAAATTGTATGATAATATGAAACAAAAAAATTCTTTTCTTACATTAATCTATGAATTTTTTTGATTAAATGCACAAAAAATCTGTACTTTTTTCTTGTAAAATAATTAATTATTACGTAATTATATGAAAAAATTTTATTACAACAACAAATTCATAGGAAAAAAAAAAAAGTACACCAAAATTTTCATTTACTTTTCATTCATACAAACACTCATTATAGATATCGTATATTTAATATATTTTCGTTTATTATTATTAATTATTGATAATTATTGATTAATAAATATTTATTTAATAAAATTTACTTTTATATATATTTTTTTTTTATTATTATTTCAATGTAATACACAAGTGAAGAAAAACTACGACGCACAAAAAGAAAAAACAAAAAATAAAAATTCCAATGAAATGTGACATAAAAAAAAAAAAAACAAAAACAAAAATAAAAACCATAAAAAAAAAACCTATAAAACAACTTTTTTTTTTTCGAATGTCAAAAATTTAAATTTAAATATTTTTCTGAAATTCAAATATTTTTTTTTTTTAAATTTCCAAATATTGTTAAATATTGTTTAATTTATAATATAAATGCGATATTATAATAAAAATTAATAATTGATTTTTATGACATAACCATACTTTTTTATCATTATGCGTTTATGTTTGCAACTACAAAGGGAAAAGAACTTGGTAAAAAAAAAAAAGATGCTGAACCAAAAGTTAAAGTTGAATATTGAAAACAATGAAGGTGTTATTCTGTATGTTTGGTATCAAAGCAGTGGGATAATTGACTATGAGTTATTTTGAAGTGGTGAAGCGATAACAATGTACAATAAATAATATGAACAACAGCATTTAAGAAAAAATAACGCCCAATAAATTTAGTCTTTCTACCATAACCACTGTTGTGGCAGTAAGAACAAATACTGAATGAGGTGAATAGGCATTTCACTACATTGTTGCTGCTTCATACTATAAATTTATTCCGATCCTTGCATCAGAATAGTTTCAATGGAATGAACATCAGATCGGTGGAATATGTTGAAAACCGTGAATGTAGGAAACCAATATTGCCATTCTATCTTTGTGGAATCAGAAAATTAGTACAAATTAATGATGTTATGATGATGATATATATATAATAATACCTAACATAAAATAACAAATTCATAAATTTAGAAATATGATTTGGATATTCATATTAAACGACGAGTACCTTTCTATATCTATTTCTACTTATAAATTATAATGTTCTTATAATATTAATAAATAATGAGATTAATCTAATGAAAATTTTACTCGTACACAGCGACGTTATCGATTTAAAAATAGATACATGGATTCTCAGACGGGTTCAAGGTTATATAATGCTTGACCTTATATTCTCTAACACCAAAATCCATATATTATTTGGAACAACTTAAAATCGTTTAAAAGTTACAAAACAAAAAAAATTAGAATATATAAATTATACAAAATCATTCTTAACAATAAATATAAAAAAAATCTACTCAATTCTTAAAGATAAAAGCAATTAGCTTTTTTGTAATTTTGAATCTGAATTTTATATAAACATGTTGTAATGTACAATATCATAAAAATAAAATATAGTAACGTTGCGTTCTCTCAAGCATGTTTTTATTATTATAATAGAAATTTAAATTAAATTTTATCGTCGAAACTATTTTCATTTTTTTTTTCTTTCAGTCTAATAATACATCGTGTCTAATATATTCCCATTTAATATTTAAATATTATTATTATTAAAGTCAAATGACATGCTATTAAACATTCATTACATGAAAGTTTGGCAAAGGGAGATTATAACAATTCATCAATTACAATTATCTAAACATTGATAATTTCTTGACTCCATTAATTTCATATAAGTGATTGCATTGGTTGCAGGTTTTGTCAACGATTCATTTTCTGATACTTCATATAGGTATCAGTCTTACAGTTGATTACCTTGTTCGCTAAGGATGCGTACTTCGATTGTGTGTATATACAATAATATTGGTCTTCATTGTGGGTGAGATATTCTCCTTTTTGTATCTTCATATTTTTGGCATTGTCTACTATTGTACATTTAAATTATTCGAATTTTCAGTAAATTTGTGATTTATTACTTGAAATTATGTGTTTTATGTAATTTATGCATTTTGTAAACTAGTTTATCTTTGAAAAAGTTATAATAACGTTAATTTCTGTGTCTATTGCTGTAATATCTTTGGGGTGCCCCCTTCCCGTCCCAAATCGATTCTACACAATTTGTAACATTCATTTATCGTTCTGAGTTAAAATCAGTATTTGAAGGAGAAAGCTTCCATCAGGCAACAAAATTAGATTTGCCAGTGCTTTAAGGACATGACCGACTACCACTTCCATTTATAGAGAAAGTAGTTAAAATCACAGCTAAATATTATAAAAATGAAGATATATATTGACGACACGGTGTATATAGTTTAAAATAAACTACATTAAATCTGCATTTTAAAATATATACGATATATGAGAGTATATTACAACATTTTGATTACATTGAACTTTTTATTTTGCTGCGTTACAACAATATCTGTTGTGATGACAAATTACGTACAATGACGTTGTGAAAATAAATACAATATACAATATTAATGTAAAATTATATAACATTATAAACAAGTAGAACTATATAACTATAACAATAATTTAATCAACAGAGACACATACAATTCCCATTCCCAATATGTTGTATGTACACTTTATTATAAAATGTTTGCATATATATTGTAGTATTATAGATAGAAAATAATCAATATATAAGTAATTATAATTTAAACAAAGTTATATTATACAATAATAAATAACACACAGAGTGTATTTAAAGATACTAGGTAACAAAACAGTATTATACAGATAATAATATGATGTAATCTAAATTGAAATTAATTAATGACATAATACTACATAGTAATCTAGATATTGTAGTTTCAACTTAACCATAATTTGAGCTTATTGCACTAATAGAAAAATAATGGAATTAAAAAAAAAACATCTATCTTTCGATAATTGCTGATCAATGATTGAATTGTTATATATATCCCAAATGCGAAGTAATTTACTAATTTTACTGTTAACAATTTCTGTATTGTGGATGGTTCGCTTGGCGAGTAATATGACTTGCTTTTATTAATACAACCTATGTACAATGATACACATTATACATAATAAACTATATTAGAGTATATAAACTATTTATTATTGGTATATAGTAAAATGATAAATGAAATAAGGGATGTATATAGTGTTTACCCATATAATTGTGTATAGTAATATAATTTAAATCTATTTCTGATATAATAATATGCATCATTAGGAAAAGATATAGATTCATATATATATATAAATACACTTGATAGTAAAAACAATGATTATTATTATTATTATACATTATATAATAAATTAAACAATAATTGAATTAACTAATGAATTTCAAACAGATACATATTCATATAAATAAGCAATGTATTATATTCCATTCCATACATATTCAATTTTAATAAATATATATTTCAACGATTCTAAAAAATAAATTATATTTATTTATTGTTCCATAAATAATATGAATGTGGTGGTCATAATCATTTATTTACATGTACTCGTCGTATATTAGAAAATGAACATATACCCGAATGAACATATGCGGTTCAATTTGTTGTTATATTATATTATTATTTATTTTATAATAAATAAAATAAGTTTACATGCAACTCGTTTAAAATAACTTTTCTAATTATTCTACAATAAATATATTTTAAAATATAGTTTATTTTCACACATATAATTAATTTGAACTTCAGACATTTTTCTCATATTAATAATTTCAAGAGATAACATATTTTATTTAATGAATGAATGAATATATAATTTATATATAAAATTATATGAAAATAAATAGAAACAATATATTGACACAGGGTTTGGTCGGATAATTATAATTTCATTCAGTTCAGTATATAACGTATTTAAATCTGTGATGTCTTTTTGACATTTAAATATTTTATATCACGGTTTATAGGGAATTCCAACGTATATCTTCAATAAAATACTATTGAACGATCTTGAAAACCGCTGTCTGTTGTTTAAAAAATTAGAATAGATCCTGGATTATATATAAAAATGAGATTTTGTCAAATGCTTATGACATTTCATTTTAGCAAAATACATGCGAACGACAACAACAGCCTATCCATCCGATTCGATTCTATTCGTTCTATTCATACAATAAATTGACTATAAATATAATCGATTGGATTCGTACTATATCTGTTCATGTTCAACAATTTCAAAATTACTCTGAAAGATGTTTGTTGTATCCATCGTAAATCTCAACAATTTAACTTAAAAAATCTAATCTAATAACCCCTCCCGTTTCCATTCATGTTGTGATAATAATGATAATACAAAATTTCAAAATATATCGTACTTGTACAAAATAAATTAGAATATTTTTCTTTTATCAAAAGGGCAACACACATTATCATATTTTATAATAATATACAATAACAATCTTAAAATAATAATAATAATAATAATAATAAAATAATAAATAACACATAATAACAAAAAATTAATTTTCATTCAATTTCTCTTTGTTTTTCTATATATAGGAGAAAATTCACAACTTGATGATTTATATACAAGATATAGACAAAGACTAAGAAAATCCTTGTTTATCTCTGGATTAACAACAGCTTTTGTTGCTTGTATGATATCAATTATCTTTTGCTGGCAGGTATATTTTCTATATGTTATTTATTATTACTTTCTTATTATTATTATATCAAGAATATCTATTATATTATTTTGTATTTATGTTTAAATTAAATTTTGTCTTTTTGTAGTAAATTTTCCTTATATGAACTATTATTATAAACATATTTATATATTGTTGTTTATTATTATGATGTTTCCATTCTCTTATTATATAAAATTTATTATAATTTTTGTTTTTTCATATGGATGGTTTCATTTATGTTGGTGGTGCGCGTTTACAATATAAACTATTTATATATGCTATTAGTTACATCCATTAGTTGATATTGTATTAATGTCAATTGCATTATTGGTAATATGTAGTATTTTATTAGCAATACAATTTCCAATTGTAATGAGTTCACCAATTGCAGCTCTATTATTTGCTGCTGTTACAACATGTGCATTGGGTACAGCAGCAACTGTTGTTGGTGGTGTTATAGCACCATTACCATTATTTGCATTAATTTTGGTAAGTATTACATGTACGTTTAAATATCGATACTAGTTAATATTTATATAATTTAAGTTAAAATTCGTTCATATGACAACTATTTTTTTTTCGCATTCATTAGTGTAATGCTTTTATGAATTCAGTAAAATGTGAATAAGTAAATAATATACAAAATGAATTACATATTCAATGTGTTTACATTGTTTGACAAGGATTTGTTGAAAGGAGTTATTGAAACCATATTTTGCACATTGGCAAACGATTATTCATAGAATATGTGTGGTTCCAATAAGTTTTTACAACAAATTCCTATCAAAAAATATTAATACGTTGAATATCTTTGCATCTATTAGTTCATTTAGTTATTTTACATAAAACCTAACTTATACAATTCAAATACCAATATTAGATAAAAACTAAAATGCATTTTAAATTTCTGTAAAAGAAATATTACTGTCACAATAAAATACTCGCAGTGACGTAGTGCTGAAATTTCTGAAATTTTCATGTGAAATTTTTCGGGTATTTATTTTACGAATAATACTGAAATTTTTCAATCGCTCATTTATGGAATAACTATAAACGGATATCTTTGAAAATATGGTGTTAGTGTTATTTAAATATCGACACTCAATTATAAGAACACACCTATCATTCGATAATTAAATTCTGGTTTATACAAATGTACCAGTCTGTTTTTCGAGCAAGACATGCGACATGCAATGCGCCTGTTATAATTATGAACAATCTTAATATAATACTAATACTAATATTATTATTATTACTATAAAATATACCTAATCTATATACTAAAATTGTATTTTGGTGCAATAAAATTACACAACTAGTTTTAACATTACATCCCCTTTCATTTTGGGATTTTAGAGATGCAAACAATGCATAGCATAATCAAAATTTTGTACTTAAATCTAATAATTTAGAATTAATAGTATTAACTTATAATATAATGAAGATGAATAGACTCTCTAATAGTCTGATTGCATTTATTTGATGTTTTCATTTCTATTTCAAGTTATATAAATCCATATGATCCTCGCAGCTTTTGTACCTGAAATAAACAGAAGTGTATAGTTAAATATGATATACAATATATATATTATTATAAATTAAATTAGACTTTATAATGAGGCTCTATAATAAAATTAATTTTATGTTGTCATTCCTATTCCAAGTCATATCAAATCCATTAAATTTTGCACTACATTAAATAATGATCTTCTCAGCTTTTGTACCTGAAATAAACAGAAGTATATAGTTAAATATTATATATAAATTAGAGTAGAATTTAATGCGGTTCTATATGATTTGAAATAGTAATGAATATAACAAAATTTTCATTGTTTATTAAATGGACAGAGTTATAAATTGTAATGATAGTCTTTTAAACACTACTGCGTCGTATATAAAATTCCTTATGGACTTAATATAAGCAACAATAATCAGTTAAAATTTTATTTTATATTAATAACAATAATAATAAAATTGTCTGGTAAACACATTTTTATTCGTTTAGGGTGTTCATACAATGTTACCAATATCATGGCCTGTATCAGTTGTATTAGCAGTAATACTTTCAATAATCCATTTAGGTTATCGAATAGCATCAAATATTGATAATTTTCCATCAATTTTTATCGAACAGGTACATATGATTTGAATTAAAATTTATGTTATTATTATTGTTAATATTATTCTACGTAATTTTATTTTATTTTCTATCTGTAACAGCTTATAGCAGAAGTTCTGTTATTAGCAACTGCAAGTATATCCGGTTTATATTATCGTATAATGTCAGATGCAGCACATAATCGTACCGTTGATGGTACTAGAACGGGAATCGAACAAAGAGTAAAATTGGAATGTGAACGTGAACAACAAGAACAATTATTATTAAGTGTTATACCAGCATATATTGCTGCAGAGGTATATATTTATTATTTTTAATTAATATAATTTATATAGTTATATATAGAAGGAAAAAAAATACAAATCAACAAATTCTGTTAGAACACATCCAGCGAATAAATCCATTTAATTTAAAAAAGTTGTTTTTATCTTCGTATTTTAATTGAAAATTATTGTTTAAAATAAATTGAATTTTTATTTCATATATATATATTACTTTTAAAATTGTGAAGAATCCTTCACTTCACCACCCTCTCACCCACCACCCACCCCATCAGACTATTATAAAATTGGAATAGTTTGAGTTTTTTTTATTTTAATTTTAGTTTTCATTTCATAAAGATATATGGACAAAAAATGAGGATTTGTAAATAATGAAAGAATTGATTTTTTTATATGATAAATATAATTAGGGTAAGTTCCGGAGCCATACAATACAATAAAAACAAAACGATGTTGAGTAACTTTCTGTATGTATCAATTGTTTACAACCTCACTTTTTGTGGGATGACTTTACTACCAGTATTGTTGGTTAAAAATATATTGTTACACTTTGGGAACTTCGCGGTTGACTGTTGACTGACAAAAACCGAATAGTTTATTGTATTGAAAGTAAAAAATATTTGTATTAAATTCGATAAATTTACAATTAACAATTTACACGTGCAGGTTAAACGTAGTATAATGTTAAAAATGGCAGATGCATGTCAACGTGATGGTGTTAATCAAACACGATTTCATGAAATGCATGTACAACGACATAATAATGTATCAATATTGTATGCAGATATTGTAAATTTTACACCACTGTCCGAACAATTGACAGCAAGTGATCTTGTTAAAACATTGAATGAATTATTTGGACGATTTGATCAAATTGCACAGGTAAATTAATTAACCATTATTATTTATGGTATACATAAAATACAATAATATATTCATATCCACATTTAATTTATAACACAAAAATTTAAGGAAAATCAATGTTTACGAATTAAAATCCTTGGTGATTGTTATTATTGTGTATCGGGTCTGCCAGTATCACGTCCACAACATGCTGCCAATTGTGTAAATATGGGTTTACAAATGATTGATGCTATACGGTAAATGAATAAATTTAATATGCATTTTATATAAAAAATATATTAATTTAGTTATTATTATTTTATTTTAATTATTCATTGAATTTAATTGATATACTATTGTGTGTGCATGTATTCTATGTATGTTTAAATAAAGCAAACGTTTCCAAGTGAACCATAAATATCCGTCAAACCGAATATTGATGTTTAGACAGTGTGTTACTGTGCGTTAGGTGCGATAATAAATTAATCTAAAACATGTGATGATATTCATTATCGAAACTATATAGTGGAAACACAAACCAAACAGACGTTCAAAGAGGGAATTACATCACGTCGCATGAATAGAAACGTCAATGAAAATTACATATTGATGAAGAAGGAATCAGCTGAAATGGGTTAGGGGAATCGATGTATCTATAAACATTTTACCATTATCTTGATGGAAACTTAAATGCAAACATAAACTGATAAATTATATATATACATAAGCTAAGCATTCGCTACTATTTTGTTTCTTGGACATCCATCTAACATTGCACTCAAATTGGTATATTACTCTGTATGTGAGTATGTAACAAATTTACCAATATTGAGTCTGTGTGTCTTTATGTCTTGACGGAATATTATTAATACAATTATTGTTCTGGATAAATCGCCGATAGGCGGTTGAGTGTGAAGTTTATTAGTTACACACACAATATAGAATTGCTTTCGTTATGATAAATGAACTTTCAAAGTGATTTTACTCCATAACAATACTCGCCCAACATATAGAAAATGCAATCCATAGCAGTCATCTTCAACTGTTTTTTTTGAGTCATCACCAGCAAATTCCGTAAGTGGAAGATGTTAGAAAAAGAATTACGATGAATATTTCGCTTAACATTACCACAAAGTATTGTAAAGAATATACATTTACACACCTAATATTTATACAAATACATAAATTTGTGAAAATAGAATTTATTAAATAATATTTATAAAATTAATTTGTTAGATTAAATTTCAATTAATTCTATATTAGTAATATATATAAATTACATGAATATGAACTGATGTAGAATAAATGAGTTTTCTATTAACCCTTCCATACACTATTGTGAGATCTAAATATTTTTTTTCTGGTTTAATAACGTAAAAATCTAATTAGTACACAAACGTGATATATCCTTTTACTTACGAATCCTAAGAGAAAATATTTTTATCTTATTTTTTACATTATCGTAATATGGATAATATATAAGAGATCGTAAATAGTTTCATACAAATCGAAACATAATTATTTGTTTTTTTATCCAGTCTGAATAGGTTAATTATATACATTTTGTAAACGCATACGGCAATAATAAATTGCATATTATGATATAAATAGATAATAATATGGTCGATATTTTAATTCAATATGAATATAATTATTTATTTTCAATTTAATTAACTTTTAACTTTGATAACGTGTTAATGTATATCGTATATATAAATAATATAGTTTAAAATAATTTTAATGTATATGCATTTAATAAAATATTTATGTATATAATTTCTATATATACAAAAAAAAAACGTTCAATACATAGTATTAAATATAGCAATACTTGAATATTTTGATATAAATGCAACCATATATTTTTATTATTATTAAATAAATATTCAAATTCTTCTTATTTTTGAATTTTAAAAACTTACATATTGCATGAAAATTGAATTTATTTCCTATCTCTAAGTATATACATATATTTTCTAACCATCTTGAGAATATTTATTTCCCTTTTATACATACATTTTATAACATAATAATTTTGTGCGGTATATAAATAAGTGAAGTATGTGGAATATATTCTTATACGAGAGTACACTTACAATATAATATTATACATTAGAAATATTTTTCTTTCCATACGTTTTATAGTAGCGACAAAAAGCATTTATGGTAAATAAATTTTCCAGACTCGTCTAGTTCGAGACTAACCACCATAACCATAATAGGTAATAAAAAATGCTGTTACTGTGTTCCATTTTAATACATATATCCAATTTTCTCTTGCTACTGTAAATTATGGTATACTAAATAGAAGTACATGGAAAAAATATTATACAAGTATATATTGTCTGTACATTCAAGTATAGATGATATCTATGCACTGTGTATAAAAACATACTAATATATCTATGTACAGAATAACGACGTTACTCTATCTATCCAACCTATATTTCGATGCATACATATTTTTTATTTTTTTTTTCATATAAATATACATAACATTTAAATTTATGCAAAATATATATACATTTTTTATATATATATATTTTTATTAAAGTTTTGTACGTGAAGCAACCGGTTTCAATGTAGATATGAGAATTGGAATACATACGGGAAATGTACTTTGTGGTGTACTTGGACTACGTAAGTGGCAATTTGATGTATGGAGTGATGATGTTACACTGGCAAATCATATGGAAAGTGGTGGTGTGGCTGGGTAGGTATTTATATAATATTTATATTTTATTTTACATTTTTGATTATATAAACTATAAATGGGATTTAAATTTTGTATATTTGTGTGTGGTTTTTTTAATATTATATTATAAGCATTTTTTCATTTGATAGATAGTATAAAGTACGAGTACACATAATAATAGTATAACATTTTAAATAAAACATTTTTAAATTAATAAAAAATTATTTACATAAAAAATATATATACCAACAGAAATCTAATTATTTATTTAAATTTGAGATGAATTAAAATTTTCTTTTATTCTATTTTCAATTAAAATCTATACATAGACGCGTACACATTACGAAATCAACACTTGAATATCTAGGTGATAAATTTGAAGTAGAACCAGGCAATGGTGCATCACGTGAAGCATACCTGGCCGATCATAAAGTAGAAACATATCTTATTATACCGCCAAAAGTAAGTATTATTTTATAGTATACATTTTTTTTTTATCTACCCTTTACTAGTCTTAAAGTCTTAACACTCGCCCTTATTATTATTATTTGATTTGTGGTCAGCTGTAATGAATGAAAATTAATAAATAATGTTGGATTTTATATTTGTATCTAGTAAATGTCAAAAAATCAAAGGGTGCAAAACTTATATTAACTACAATATATTGTTTTTTTTCGGTATGTAGAGTCTTTGTTTTGCTGCGATAATGAAATATCAATTTTTATGTTATATTAAATAATATTTTTATTAAAATATCATAATTGATAGTTTATTTTGATTAATAATATTGTAATAAAATTATTATTTTCTAGAAAAATAGAAAATTTCATTTAACTATAGAATTTCCTTTTCTATAACACACAATAACATATTTTAATATTTTATTGGTGGTAGTTAGTATATAGAAAATAATATATTGATATAACTAATAAATTTTCAATTATTATATATTTATTAATTATGAGAATATATAGGGATGGATATTTCGTTTATAATACAGTAGCAAGAGTAATAAAGTAAAATATATAATTGCTTCAATGCTGTCAATAACCGCATATTCGTTAATTTATTCATTTAAGAATTTGATCTCGAAACTATCAATTCTTTTCAAAGTGTGTTGATCCAAATTACACAGAAGGTAGTAATAGCGTAGAATACTCAGGTAGAACTTCCTATTTGAGATCTGTAACCGTTTGGTTGCCGACTATTGTTTTACGTGGAGCCGCCGAACTGTGTAGTGAAGGATTCCTTTTCTGCTACCATTCCATGCTTTTGTTGGTCGTTGTTACGATGCCAACTGTTTTTTGAAGCCAATTTAAAAGTCACGCACGTGAATAAATAATAACATCTATATGATGATTTAATTTTAGTGTATCTACCGACAAAGTACACACCAGTTGCTAAGTTGAAAACATTGGCTTTTTAATGCAATCAAATTAATTAATGGTGTTATTGATTGATCCTATTTTATAATTTTCCATATGCATATCCTTTAAATTAAAAACAAAATCAAGTAATAAAAGTTGTATACTATTAATTTGGATTTATATTATGCAAGAGAAAATATAAAATTGATCAAATGAGGGTCAAAAAGTTTATAAAATACATTGTATGTTATTAAATAGCATAACACAATTGGAAATACATTCGAATAAAAATATTTATGGTGAAAAATAAATACTATAAACATTAATATTTAACAATAGATTTTTTTTGGCTTTCTATGTCCTCAAATAAGAAATTGACGTTGACTCACATGGAGTTTAGAAAGTTCAAAGTGCTTTAAGAAACAAAATTATTAGAACAAATATTCAGTATAAGAATTTGATATGTGTCATTAAATACTTACACGATTCGTGAGTTGAGTGTAAGCTTTTTATATATTTTAAAAAATACATATTAACTACAGCGTAAAAATGTGTCCTCCTTTTTTATACGTAAATAATACTGTGACAGTGAAATATTTTTTATGAGTGCAATTAGGTCAAATTCTTTTTAATTGGAATTGCAAAGGTAACGAACGCCACCTAATAAATTCAAAATGAGTTCTTAAGTCCTTAAAATATCCTTGATAGTTGAAACATTAATTCAACTATAAATTTCTTACATGAATTGTTTCGTAAGTGTAAATTCAACACCTTGTAAAATTGTTTTAAAATGTCTTTTAATTCTTAAAACTTCTGCACGTGAGGTGTTGCATGAAAAAAAAATTATCTTTCATGAATCCTTGTCGAAAAGTTCTAGATACTTTAAACATCATCATTCTACACTCTATTTCATTTTTAATTTATCTTTCATATGTGGTGTTGTAAAACTTATCCTTACGAGATCCTGCAAATTATGATAGATTGACCGCTTAAAATTATATTGTATGTTTATAAACAGATATATAAAATTTAAAGAGTAAAACAATTTTGTGAGTTATTGTGTATAGTAAAAAAAAAAAGCGAGAGTCAAGTGTATTAAGATTTTTTCATTTTAAATAAACATTCATACATATAACAAACAGCTTATTGATACAAGAACATATATATTCGTTTTATATAAGGATTTTGAAAATCCCCATTGTATTTTACACAAAGTTAATTCACTTGATTTAGTTTTATTATTTATTTATTATTTTTTTTTTTTTTTTATTCTAAACTTTACTTATCTTCTCCGACGCTTTGACAACATCAAAAAGAAGGAAAAAAAAAAGTAAAAAGACATGATCCTTTTTTTGTGTATGGTTCAACGAATGTCCAAAATACGAGGATGTGTTAGAATCTATTTATATGAAATGAATATTTCATGTTATATAAATGATATTATATATATTATTTATAGGATATGGGGTTTATTATATAGAATATAAATAAATCTATTATCGTTTTCAAAGTTATCACATCTTCATAATTTGTTTTCGGAAAAATTTATATGACCATTTTTTATATTTTTACAGAGTTTTCAGACAAAAATCTCTTTTTTAAATACCGCCACCCTGTCTGCTGCTGTTAGTAGACATACACAATATTTTTTTTTTTCACTTTTTAACCTTATTTATTTATTTATAAATTTTATCATTATATATTAAATTTTTAAAATATCCTATACTATAATACCTTTGTTTTATTTATCCACCATCGACCATCGACCACCACCATCCGAATATAATATTGTATTTTATATAATATTGTAATAATCAATAATGTTATTAAATTGGATTTATTGTGTGAGAGGTAAATGCAAATCAATTGATAATTTTTTCATTTATCAGATAAAAAAGATAAAAAATGATTTGCCCTCGCCCTAAATTAATATTATATAAAACAGATTTTAGTATCCTAGCTTTTGTGGTAATTGTACGATATATATATATATTTACATCGATAAGTGCAATTATTTTCAAATAATCGTATATTTACGATAACAAAAAAAAAAAACCCATTTATAGAAATTTAATGTGGCGTTAAAAAAAAGCCTAATACTGTTTATTTTCATAAAACCGATATATATTTATATATGATTGATTTGATATACACGCGTACGACGTACACAAGTAAATAAATATAAATTTTTTAATGGTTTTTATACCAATTTAATTTAAGCAATACATATTGTAATATAAATATACGTTTTTGATGTCATTATTGATATATTACCATTTCTGATTGATATGCAAATTTATTAGATAAAAATTTAAAAGCATTAGATTTATACAATAATAATATTAATATTAAATAATTTATTCAATTTATACAGAGAATATAATAAGATATTACTATATAAAATTTATATTATAAATATTATTGAGATGATAACGAATATAATAATAGACAGCAAAATGATTAATATATATATATAAATTGTAAAGGATCAATAATATGAATCGACTCTGCTCACTGCTTGTTTGAATTATTTTAATTAATATCGATCTGTATAATATAATTAATTGTGTCAAATTGTCTACAAAAATTCTGATGATCAATTTTTAAAACAAAAAATGAATATTATAGTCGGGTATAATTTCCTTTATTTTAGCTTAACCAGGCACGAGGTTCGATTTCCTAAACTACACCGATTATTATATTACCCTCTATACTAATTTGTAATATAATATAATAAATCAATATGACACATATGTAACTATAATACAATTTAAACTCTTAATATATATACTAATGTAATATATATATATATATGTAATTATAGGAATGTGTATATATATAATATTTCAATCAAACTATATAATTATTTATATATAGTGATTTTAATAATTTATTTATATATAAAAGCTTTCAATACCCATCATCATTTGTAAATAATATAAAAGTAATAAATCAAATCTTTTTCTATATATTATAAATATAGAGAAAATATGGGTATAGCATTTTTCACCTTTTCATATTATTTTAATATACAGTGGAGTCGTCGTTGTTGTATGTAAAGTCTTATGCCGAGCTATAAATTAGTTTATTCCAATTACAAAGTCATTTATTTATGTTAGAAATAATCATAATGAGATCCTGTTGTTGTACGATGTGAAACTATATCTTCTAATCAATTTAAATTAAATGTTTAAGTTTAAGTTCTTATAATTATTATATATACATGGAGTCATTTAACATCTCGACTATGATGAATGTTGTGGTAAATGCCATATATGTATATATTAATAAATGTTTAACATATTTAATTAATAAAACGTAAACTGTAAAAAGGACATCAGCCTTTTGAAAATAAAACAATTTTTTTTTTTTGCTTTACCAACGTCGTTTCGAGGTTGGTTTGCATTCTATCTTTAATTTATTTGAAATTACCATAAAGTCCTACATTAAGAACTGGCAATATTTCTGTGGTAATTTAATCACATGATTTAATACATAACATTCATTTTACATGGTATTTTTTTTGAAGAATTAATATACAGTTTACTGAATACAGAGCACACTGTTTATATACATATTTATACGATTAATATATATGGTCATATGATATTCAACATATAATATATAAAAGCTTATATAGAAAAAATATATAAATAAAGTATATAATAATGGATTATATGTGACGGAAGTAATATATTATTTTATATTATTTGTGTGTTTTATTTCTGTGTATATTTTATATTTTCATTTTATTTAATGTGATATCTTATATATTGTATAAAAAGAAAATTGACTAATAAATTTAACGAATGATATTTTATGATTTGATTTGTATGTGAGATTCATTTTAAATTTATTGCAATCATAAAAAATTATATACGTGAGCGCAAAATATTATATGCACGCACATAATTGAGTTTAATTTTATTGCACGGTTTTACAAAATGTGTATGTATCCTAAATAACGATTCATTTCCGATTGATAATGATTCTTGAATCTTAAAATTTTAATATCAATTGCGATAAAAAAAAAAAATTCGTAATATAAATACAATTTGATCACGTTATATAGAAACCAATTTTAAGGTTTAAAGTAATATTTTACTACTACTTTAAAAATAAATATATAAATATAATAAAAATGGCAAACTATATTTCTCAATGAAAATTTTGTGTGTATACATAATTTATTGTTGCAATATATTTTGTAAATAATAATATTGAAATTTAAGTATCACACAACCTTTGCCACTTTCTATAAATAACAATAAAAATATCAATGATAATAATCATTAGAATTGATTATTATTATAAATTTTATTGAAAATATCATACACATTTCCATATATTTTTAATATTTTATGAGTAACGCACAGCACATTGTCTTTTTATTGAGAAGATATATTTATATGATATGGCACCCCATGTGATTTTCTGAACATAAAACAATACAATAAATACATATTTTATCATAATTTACATGTTATACTTTCACAAATAAGATATACAAAAATCTTTTATTATATAATATTAAAGCTAAACATAAATTTTATATTAAAATATAAATAATACATTAAATAAATTATACGCTTTTATATAATACAATAGAATAAATTTTGAATAAAATTTTAAAAATAATAATACGATGAAAGTTAAATTATAATATTTATGTGAGGGAGAACATTTTTTCGTTCTTAGTTATTATTATACATTTTCCAATTAAAATTTTTATTTATTATTATTAATTTTTCAATTTCTGTGTTTTGTAGAAATCATCACAAGAATTAATAAAATTAAATGAAAAACAAATAAAACCAGATAATTTGCCGGTAAATAGAATATGTATATCAGAACCAGATGATGAACCATTAAAAACACCATTACGATCACCAGACGATTTGGATAAAACACCAACCGATGATAATAAAAAAGATAAATTAACACCAACGATAAATGAAGAAAATGAAAATAATAATCATAACAATCATAATAATCATAATAATATTAATAATACTAATAATACTGATAATAATAATAATAATACTAATAATGATAATAATAATAATATTAATAACAGTAATAGTAATAATAATATTAATGCTAATTGTAATAACAATATTAATGCTAATAGTAATAATGTTAATAATAATAAATCATCATTGTCATTACCAGTTGAACCACCACCCGGTGGTGGTCCAGTTGATCGTGATCGACGAAAATTATCTGTACAAGGTTATTTATATTTAAATACATTTTTTATGTATGCACAAATTACATTGAAAAAAAATATAATAATAATAAAATAATATGTAATTAAAAATATATAGGTTTAATGGCATTTGCTGAAAGACGTCGGTCATCAAGTACATTTTCGGATATGAGAAAAATGTCTATTTCAAATGGTGATGGAATTAATATGAGATCACCAGGCGGAATGGGTATTTATACAATTTTTATTTCATTTATAAATATTTATTGCATATGCAAATAAGATGTTGATTCAAAAATGTATTCGAATATGAAATTTTTAACAAAATATTATTAACAAAATTACAAAATAATATTTCTAGTATAATTAATTTGTATTACTTCAATCACACACACACACATATACATAATTATAATTAATAATGTATTAAAATGCGATTGTGTTAGAATTAATATTTTAAAATCGGGGATATTGATCATTTACGGTGTATATTGTTATTATTAAAATATCTTCGCGGGGCGATATCGAATTAGTTCGTTTCCCAACATAGTGGACAATATGGATTGATTATTCATACACACGCCAAGTCATCGCCGTAATAGTGACCTTCGTTTTACGGCGTAACTATATGTAACATTGCATTCAAGTTGATAAATTACTTCCGTATGATGTGAGTATATATAACGATTCACCAAATTGATCTACATTTATATTTTGATAGATCCTTTATCAATTCAATTATTCTAATGAGTGAATCGTCCATATACAGTGTTGCGTGTAGAGATACCATATTTTTAATTCGCTTCGCTTTTAAATTTTATAAACGAACAAATGATAAATTAATTTAGTAATTTTTAATATGAAATAGACTGAAAAAAATTTTTCAAGTTAATTCCGGGAATTTGTAGCCCACAGATTACATGCTTCTTAACCATTGTGTAATTTAAGAAGTTATACCATTTATATAAATTCTCATGATTCGTTGCACAGGAAACTCAGACTAAAATTAAATAAAATATTTGTTTTAAAAATTGTACGTAAAATTAATTGTTATGAACTTAAGATGTTACATGAATTTTTGCGATTGTTATTATGAAATGGACTAAATTTTTATTTTCCTATCACCGGGGTTCAAATACATTTTTAATTTAATTGTTTTTTATTAGAAAAATTAAGCAATAATATTTTAATTTAAATCAATTATTATTATTATTATTATTACTATTTAAAATAGCAACACCGGGTGGTTTACCGACAAGATCACGGCCATCATCAAAAATGACAAAATATGTTGAATGTTGGGGTGCCGATAAACCATTTGCTAATATAACCGATTCGAAAATGGCAAAAAATATTGGCCTAGCGGTAAATATACAATTAAAAAAAAAAAAAACACATATATATTTATGTATAAAATCATAAATGTTAATATCATCTCATTATAATATAATTATAATAACTTATTTTATGCTAATATATAGCGTTGTATATATAAAAAAAACAAACAAAATTTAATTTTAATCTTATATTATTATTATTATTACATACACACATTTATATATAGAGTATTGCAATGATTGAATCAAATTTATTACCAACAGAACGTCGTTGTTCAGATTTTAATTGTTTTGGACCACCATCCGAATTACAACCGATAACAATGTGGTATCGTGACAATGCCATTGAAAAAATGTTTCGAGAACAACCCGACAGACATTTTCGTTATGATTTAATATGTTCATTTATTATATTTTTATCATTAGGAATAATTCAATTAATTGTTATTCATAGGTATTGGAACAAAACAAACTAAATAATTAAATAAATATTAATTTATTAACAAAAATTGAAAAAATTAAAATTTATAAAATGTATTTTATATTATTAAAATACATAAAACATTATTAATTATTTTATATCTTCTCTTTTACACACATTTAACATAGTAACGTTGCTGTATTAGGATCTCTTGGTGCTACACTCATATCATTAAGTTTATTTTTATATTTAAGTCATTCACAAATGTCTGAATCATCGGAGTTAGGTAATAATGGACCGGGACAAGTAATATCATCAAGTCGTGCAATACGTTTAGCCATATTTTTATTATCAAATATTTTAATAGCTGCATGTGCAGTATTTAGTGTGGTAATTATATATTTTTTACATATACAATGAGCAGTATCGAAGCGTTAAAAAATGTTTTCAACAATTTTAACACATTTCCATTGTTTTATATATGGGAATTGTAAATTATAATCAATTTCTAATCTTTTCCATTTGCGTTCAGCGAAATTTTTTGGTATGAAATAATGTATTACATTTGATTGCATATTCACAGAGATTTAATGGAAAATTGACCAAATATTTTTTTAAATGCGTAAATCTGTTTCTATAAAAGTTTGAAAATTAATTATAATTTACAATTCAATATATGAATATATATGAAAATCTGTTAAAACTATATGATAATTTGGTTCAGTGAACACATAATTTGGTTTACATTTATCCACTCTATTATGACAATATAATATTTAAAACTAAATTCCTATTTCTTACGCTTCGCCACTGATCCGATGAGATTTTCTTTAAATGGGAAAAACAATAAAAACAAAAAATTAATAAAACAAATATTAATCTTATAAACATTGTATTTAGATAAATTTTGAAGAAGAAGAAATAGCAATAGATAATTCTTTATCCCGTGAATATAACATTAATAATACAATAATAGAAAATTCAACATTTACAACAACAACAACAGCATCGACAACATTTAATTCAATCCATACACGTTTTCAATCCCATCAAACAGCACCAATTTATTTATTTTGTTGTGCCTTAAGTTTAGCATCAATATCAGCATTTTTACGTGCAGGATTTGTTTTAAAATTCTTTACAATGCTATTGTGTATATGTGCACAGGGTGCTGTTCTATGGTCTAGTAATCTTTACAATCGATATGAAATGGATTTAAAGTAAATATGTGTTTTGCTAATACGATAGTATTACCACCCCACCCCCACATACAATATATAATAATATAATAATAAATTTTAATTTATTTTTAAGGGAAAAATTACCCATTGGATTAGCTATTGAAGGTGTTTTATTTTTATTTTTAATAGCCATTGTATTACATGTATTAGATAAACAAGGTGATTTTGTAGCACGAACAGATTTTTTGTGGAAAGCAAAATTAAAAGTTGAACAAGAAGAAGTTGAAACAATGCGTGGCATAAATAAGGTATTAAAATATATTATTATTAAAATATTCATATGTGTGTAGAAAATTAAAAATGTATCGTCGTTGTTGTAATACATTTTTTGATTGGGGAGGGGTTTAAAATATAATAGATTATATAATAAATAACATTATGATACACAATATGTATAAAAAATATATAAATAAATTGTATTATTATTTATTTTTTCTCATCATCACAGATACTTTTAGAAAATATTTTACCAGCTCATGTGGCTCAACATTTTTTACGTAAAGACAGATCAAATGATTTATATCATGAAAGTTATTCTTGTGTGGCAGTTATGTTTGCTTCAATTCCCAATTATAAAGAATTTTATGATGAAACGGATGTTAATAAACAAGGGTTAGAATGCCTGAGGCTTTTGAATGAAATTATTTGTGACTTTGATAAGGTAAACATCATTTTTTGTTACTTTTATTATTGTTATTATTATTATTATTATTATACGAGATAGAGGTGTATCTGTACAGTATTTTATATACTGATAAATAAATAGGTTTTTATATATAAATATATGGTATATGGTATATACATAACATGTGTGTATTTTAAAATATTATATATAACTTATATACCTATTATTTTATAAATATAATACCAATATAATGAATTTATGTATGCATAAAGAATTTTATAATAATATATATGTTTCAAAAACTTTTTATTTAAATATTTTCTAAATATAAATATGTTTTCTTTGCTATGTTCCTGCTCCGCATTGTGCTGGCTGCCGTCGCCGCCACAGCTTTTGTTGAAACCAAAATTTAGTGGTATTGAAAAAATTAAAACCATAGGAAGTACATATATGACAGCATCTGGATTACGACCGGGAAAAGAAGAAGGGGCTACGGTAAGTTATACTTTCATTTCTTTGTTTTTGGTTTTTTTTTTTATCTTTTAATTATATTATAAGATTTTTTATTTGTTTTTTCGTTTTTTTTTTTCTTTTTCGTTTATCGATTTTCCTTTATTTTTCGCAATTTTAATTTGATACATATATACTAACTCTTTTTGGATTGTATATAATTAATTATAATAAATTTAAATGAGCACTTTTGCATGCTTTCGAATTTTTAATCGCGTATATATATTTACATAATTTAAATAAAATATATATACAACTACCTACAATAAATAAGATAACTAATGAAGTGGTGAGTAAATTTTAGATTTTATTTTTATTTTATTCATTTAATAGTGTTTAACTACGACGGCAGTCCGATAAGTTTCCTGTATTGTATATTTAAAAATAAAAAAGAAAAAAAAAAACAAAACCCATCGTCCAACTCAACTGTGCACTTTTTCATTAAACGTTTTTCAAGTTGATATGTGATATGTATTTCTTTTCAGTAATCCCAAAGCAAACAATTACCATAAGTTTTTATGAAGATTTTTCTGTTTTTGCCTTCTGTGATGCACTTTCACCACATGCTGTCTTATTGGATTAAAATTTTATTTTGTGATATGTAATGATGGATCCATTTTTCATCATCTGCATAAAATCTAAATTATACTAACATATCGTCAAAAGCTCCTCACAACGTGCTCTGTGTGTCATGATGGAGCTGCGTTTTTGATCATCATTTACATTTTTATGACAACGTTTAAACGTCACCTAATTAACCACCATCAAACGAATGGTTACATATGATGATGATAAACTATACCTAAAGTATAATTCGTCAATATACTTTCTGAAATCGGCGGTTATTTTTTTTAGAAAAAGATAATTAATTGCATCACAAAGTTTAAAATTCAATAAAAAAAAAACAATAAACTATGTTGTTTCCAACGAGAACCATACAAATTTATAACGTTAACAAATATAGATACAATATAGTTACAGTGAATTTATCGGACTGCCTTCGAATTATATATCAACAATTTCTAATTGAAATTAATTGTTTGAATTATATTTTATTAACTTTTGATAATTGCAAATCATCAACATCAACAACAGTAAACGATATTCATATATTAAAATAAAATTCTAAATCTTTTCCAATGGAATCGCTATACAAAAATTCCAAAAATTGTTTTCCACATATTTCAATTTACACCGAATCCAATATAACTTATAAATCGTATTTATTACGTTTAGCTTTAAAAAACTAAATTTTTTCAAGTTATCATTAATTCCATAATAGATTAAAGACGAAATAAATAACAAGAATCGACAAATTTAAAAATTTCTTCAATCTATATCTTCTTATTATTAAATGTGTAATAAAATACACACAATGCAAAACACATAACAAAAATATATAAAAATGTAATATTAGAAGCTTAAAAAAAAATATGTCTGTACTATACACCACCATAAATACTAACTAATAAATGAAAAAGAATGCTTTCAATATTTCACAATCCGTCTTTTGTCATCATTAATATTTTATTTTTTATTTTTTTTTTTCTAATATTTAATAACTGAAAAGCTTTTGCAATGTAAAAAAATAAATTCCCATAGATTAAGAAGAGAATTCTACAATACAATACAATACACGAGAAAAAAAAACCAAAACCTATATTCTCATAAATCTTCATAGATAAAAAAAAAAATTTTTTTTTTAAGCACTTTTGGCTGATTATTATTGATATATACAATAGAAAAAAAAATCCGACCTTTAAGCATTATTCTTAATATTTTTGTTGCCATTTTTTCTTTTGCTTTTGCTTCTATTACAATAGATTGTGTGTTTGCTATTTTTTAACAGTATTGAACAATAAAAAAAAAAGTGTCTGTACAAAAATGAGAGAAATTTACATTCTTTATTTAACATAATATATTTAATAAGATTATAGAATGACGTTCTTCACAGTCAGTCGATGTTTGTTTAGCGCCAACAACCATAAAGTCTGAAGTCTATGTGAATGTAGAGTATTAAAAGAAAACCAGATGAATATGCACATAAAACTACACAATGATTTTTCAATATGATAAATCTTGGAAATTTATAGCATACATGCTTGTTCGCAGTACAAACGATTCCTTCATTAATACCATATTTAGATCCAAGCATCATGATCTTACGAAACATCAAAAGAATTGAAGAAATTTTAAAAATGACTTGTAGATCACAAAAAAACAGATGTATTGCTTTGAAGAATACTACTAGTACTTCTCTTATCAACTGTTTTTAATAGAAATCAATCAATTTAGTCAATTCTAATTCAATTTTGCTTGAAATCTTATATAATGGCATATAATATCCTGTTCAGAGTTAACACCAGAACAGTTTTCGTGGTGATATAATTTCATGAAGCCAAATGTTGGTTGATTTCCTATGCAATGTTAAAGAAATTAATTACTATACGTATAAAGAAATAGTTAAATACCGTTCTGCATAGCAATTTTCTTAAAACCTGAAATCATGTATTATTAAAAAATGTTGATAAGAAATTTTTGTATACAATTCGATTCGCATACTAAAGTGGCAACGATCAGTTTGCAACAATGACTAAACTTTTGTTCCTTATTTGGATGAAATTCCAATTTAAAATTTTAAATTCCTTCAAAATTTTTACCCACATCACTTCTATACAAAGTAGATTTGTATGTCTGCGAACATTGTATCATTTCAATTAAATTAAGTTATGCATATTTAGAATTGGATTATAAATGGATAAATATTTCCAATAACAATTATATATTCTGTTGACCAAATTCCATAAAATTGAATGTGAATGTGTTATGCAAACAACTGGTCAACAGAAAGGTTTCGATGAGCTGCAGACGAAGGAGTGTATATTTATTTTATTTTTTCTTGTTCAATACTGTATATTTCTGTTTATTCACATCAATTTATCCTCTTTTTCACTTCTATCTCTGTATAAAGAAATTATTGAAACCATTCTATTCTTTTTTATTATTATATGTATATAAATACAAAGGTATTATATGTATATGTGTGTTAAAGTATTATACATTATATGAACTATATATATATATTTGACTTTTCATAATAATCCTGCCCGATATACCATACACATAAGCAAAACATAAGCTTTTTCTGGTTACACTTATACATAGGCTATGTATAGTATATATAATAGATACCAAATAGTAAATACATCTATGGATTAATTTTTTTCCTGATACTATTTTCCATTCTTTTCTCTATTCATATATTATATGTATTAGAATTAAATAGATTAGAGTGGTTAAAGCAGACACATTGTATAAATAAAAAAAAAATAATAATAATAATAATAATATCATACTATAACAAAACAATCAATGAAAAATTCTTTCCATTTTCATATTATTAGAAAATTTTTTATATAATATTCATTTCGTCTCATATGACACACAAAACACTTTTTCTAAATTTATATATTTAATATTTTTTTGTTGTTGCTTGTTTGTTATACATTTATATATACTATTTTAATGTATGATGTATGTGTATGTATACTATATGTGTATATTTAGGATGAAAGACGTACCGAAGAACATAATGTAACCGTTGTTGTTGAATATGCAATTGCTTTAATGTCAATATTAGATCAAATAAATCGTGAAAGTTTTCAAAGATTTCGTTTACGCATTGGTTTAAATCATGGTCCGGTTATAGCCGGTGTTATTGGTGCACAAAAACCACAATATGATATTTGGAGTAATACCGTTAATGTTGCATCAAGAATGGATTCATGTGGTGTTATGGGAAGATTACAGGTATACAAATAAATTGAATTAAATACATATTAATAGTTAAAAGTAGTTAATATTAAATTAAATCACACATATATTTTAATCTGAAAAATATATTATGTTAGGCAACTGAACAAACGGCTAAAATATTAATGGCTGCTGGTTATGCATGTGAATGTCGTGGTCCAATTTATGTTAAAGGAAAAGGTACACTGACTACATATTTTGTGAAAACTCAATTTGATGATAAAATTTAAAAAAATGCAGCTACATAAAGTAATTATAAATATGTATTAAAACACCAAACACCATCTAAAAATACGACCACACAACCCACACTAAAATATATATATATATTAAATTAATTAATTAAAACACCATACCAAAAATTAAACAATCAATATATAATAAATATCGATCGTTTAGACAATGGACTACTATTATATAATAATGTAGAAATAATTTATAAATTATAATAAGTACTATATTTTTGAATATCATAAAAATTGTATAACTTTATATTTTATAAATTACATTTTTGTTGTATTTTTCATTTTAAACGAAAAATTTAATTATAAAACCATATTTTTATTATTTTTTTTTTCATAGTTTATAATTTTTTTTTAAATTATTAAATTATAATATGTATTAATTTGTGCATACGCAGAGGATGTTGCGGTCACCTCTAATTATATATAGTAATTATTAATAACTCTCATATATAGCGTATATTTTTGTAAATATTATCATTCATAATATCCTTTTATTTTTATAAAAAAACGCAAAAAATAAATTAAATTAAGTAAATGAATAAATATTGTGTGTAATAACACCAATTACATTAAAAAGTGTGCGATGTTTAAATATTGATAAACTTTAGACATTTGATAGCGGGACGGAATAGTTAGCTATTTTAAGTATGGAGAAGAACAAAACATTTTTAACTAAAGAAATGTAATGCTTGAACTAAATTAATTAATTAAAAATTAGAAATAATTCCAGTGGTAAATAATATTATATTTGATATATAAAGAGAGTAAAAATTACTATATTACGATAATTTGGTTAATTTTCACACTGACATTGATTGGCAAATTGTTTAATATTTACGAAGCGGTGTGCAGAGAGATATATTAAAATTTTCTTTTATGAAAATTATACTAACTATGAGCTGTTATAAAGCTGATGAAATCAAATGAAACAATTACAACCAATCAATTTATATATCAGAACACAAATTAATTCAATTTCAAAGTTCTGAGAAGTTACAAAAATTTCAAACATATTTCTATATGAGTAAATTTTAATTAACATTTACCAAAACAATTCGTATAAATCTAACAGAATTATTAATAGTATTCGGAAAATTCTTTCATAATTTCTTCACAAACATACACACCATCCACCACCCCAACCCCCATAAATCATTTAAATTATATTTATTTATTTATTTATTTATTTAAAGTAATTTGATCAATAGTTTATATTTATAAAAAGAAAATTGTGTATATAAATAATGAAAATTAATTAATTATAGAATTCATAAACTATAAATAATTAATATTAACTATTAGGAGTATGAAATTTACTGATCAAATAAGTCGGTGCATATCATTAAAATGTATATTTTTAAATTACATTTTAAATATTATAAATATAATAATCAGATAAAAAGAGTAAATATATATAAAATATTAAATTGTGTCAATTTACTTTCATTTTTTTCTTTTTTAATTTATTATTTAATTTAATTGTTCGTTTTTTTTATTTTTTTTCATTTTATTTATTTCATTTAGGAATGTTACAAAAAAAAAAAAAAAAAATTAATAAATTTTTTTATATAAATTGTTATTATAAATTTAAATATACAATAAAATTATATATAGTTGAAAAAATATATTAACAAAATATAAGAGAACATAAAATAAATAAATGATAATTTACAAAATTGATTTGATGGTGGTTTTATTTTATGAATAAAATTCCTTTTTTCACATAATTTTCCGATATTAGTCAATAAATAAAATACGGGTACGGCGGTGTAGTATTATGAGAAATATTATTGTATTCAGATTACAAAATCACTATTTTTTATTTGGATTGCGATTATGAAAGTATTGCGTGTAAATGTATAAATTATCCTTGAGAAATGTCCTTAAAACAATACTTATCAATTCCCTATTAAATTCTATTTTATATAAAGTACAACATGACCGAATGTATATAATAATTTAATCTTATAATAGGATACTTTAAATGACCTTTTGAAATTTGCCATACCTGCTTAATTCTCTTTTTTTTTCAACAGATTCGTTTTGCCAAAGCATTTTATATTGAACGCAAATTTTCAAATTATCACTGTAATGATTTTTATAGCATCAATATATCATATTACCTATTAGTTAGAAATAATATAAATAAAACCTAATTTTAAAATATGCAAAGCACACACAGACAAAAAAAAAAAAACATAATATTCATTCCCTTAAGGTGTTCTTCTAAAGAAAAAAAAAATGCCAATCAATAATATTTAAACATTTTTTTTTGTTTTCTTAAAGTCTATCTTTTTATTTCATCATTTTCTCTTGTCTATACATACACCTACATTCAATATATACTCTGAGGCTACGTTTCCGCCTAGGTTTCCAATGGTTGTAACGCATATTATTCATTAAAAACATGTATTTTATTTCTGAAATATATAACAATGATTGGATGTCATATGACGTATATGACATCGATTAATTATTCGTATGTAAAATTTTTCCATTTAAACTAACTAATTTTCCAGTTAAAATACATATTTTTAACTAATCATATACGCCTATGAATGTGATTGTCATAGCCAGTGAAGACATAGCCTTATTCATATCTAATATATAGTTATATTATAATTTGTATGGGTACGCGTTTAACAAACATTTTAACTTGCCCTCTGCGCTCCTTCATCATACCATTTTTTATATTGTCATTAATTCAACCCCATTCCAATGTACAGTGATGTTCATATTAACTGAGTATTTTGCAAATTTAATATCAAACTTTCCATTTTTCCAAATACATATCTAAACTAACTACATTTTTCAGTCAACAATCAATGTTTAACAAAAGTTCTTATATATTAATTTAAGGGATTATAATAATGTTAAGATGATTATATAAAAACTAAAAGTATAAAATCTAAACTATATAACATAATATCGATAAGTACTATATGGTCACCGGTGGTTTTGTTTGCCAGATTTGCATAACAATTTTTGGGACATTTGATATGAAAACGCCTATTGTTACATATACAATTTCATAATATATTGTAATATATATAATATTTTTGGTGGCGGCGACATGCATCCGACGCGTGCAAATTCGATTATAGAAATAATTTAATATGGTATTCATACGAGTATTATCGCTATTTTCTATTTTATACAATAATGACACATAATTATTTTGAAAATTTATTTAAATCGGTTTTATATGGTTGACATATTTTCTATATATTGTAACATAATACATAATTTATCGTATGATGCTCTATATTGTTATGATGCTACAATACATTTATACAAAACATTTAAATAATAGTATTCATTCGTTTATTTATATAATTGCACATTTTAAAAACATTGAATAATATTGTATATTGGATTATTTTAAATATAAAGTTTTTTTGTTATAGACACACGTACCATTAAAAAAGTTAACTTTTCTTATAACTAAACCGCAAAAATATTTTCTTATTAAAATGTTACTTTATAAAAAAAAAACCCTCTACATATATATACAGTATAATTTCAATGCAATGTAATCGCAAGGGACTGGATTTTGAATTGGATACCTTTCTACTCCATTCAATTGGAACACATACACTGAAATAGGAGAAAGGCTGCTGTAGTATATAAATCAAATTCAATACAATTATTAATTTTACAATACCAATTTTCTATTTTCTTTCTAATTCCACTACAAACAATTGTAATTAATATTGTGTATTTTAGACATTATTTTGAACTGGAAATTTCAACTGAACATATAAGAAATCCACTGATTGGCCATAAATTTAGCAACAACAAATTCAAACGTAACAATCGGAGGACTAAATATCCATTGAATAAGCGGTGTCACCTACATTAGAATTACACTGTATACATATTTATTTATTCAATAGCAATTTGCAATTTAATAATTTAACTTTTTTTTTTCCATTTCAATTAACATTATTGTATTTTGTAATATATAAAGCGAAAAGCTATTTTCATCAATTATTTACATTTATTTAATGGTTATATATATATATATTATAAGCGGTGAAGTGTTCATTTGTATAATAAATAATGAAGATTGATTTGATCCTTATTATCAAAGAATGTTTTTGAAAATTTTATTCAAAAAATTCGAATTATGAAATTTAAAAATTAATTTTGTTAATAATGTGGTTAATTCGGAGGTGGTACAATAAGTTCCAATAATTTGTCATAGTATAAAAATTTGTGAACTGAATTATTATTTCTTTCGTTTATGAAATCGTGGGTAGCGAATATCATTGGAAATATATGGTGTGTTAGACCAGAGCCATTCAAAAACAATATCTGCAGTAAATGGGCTATTAATCTATATAAGAAAAATTCTCTTAATTGGTGAATACTTCAATACTCAGTAATTTACTAACTTAACTGCAATGTTTTATAGATTTATTAAGATTTGAACGACACTATTATGATGCGTTGATGTCTGCTGTCAGCTGTCGGCGCAATCAAATGACATAGAGGGAAGAAGTTCAGGGTAAACACAATGGACATTCTAATACGTAAATATATTCAATTAAATCCATTCAAATCACAATAAAAATTATAATCATTTAGCGAAAACTTTTTCTAGCAGCAGTATGAAATTATTATTATTATTATTATTATTATAAGCGAACATATTAATTTAATATTCGTTTATAAAATTTATTAACTATATAGAAATTCTTTTAAGTGATTTTTAAATAATTTCTTAATTTTAATTTTTCTAATTAAATACCAACGCTAAAGATTTTGCTTCTCTAAATATATTTGGTATATGTTTTTAAAATTATAACATAACATTTTCACTTTTTTTTATTCTATATATTTATAAAAGGGATATTAAATAAGTTAATCTTGTTATTATATGCGAGGGTATAAATACCATTATATTATTACTCTATGTATTATTTTACATTTTTGTTGGTGTTGTAAATAGATATATATATACCATATATATACCTAGACTTATAAATGTGTATATATAATGTATATATATAAATTATAAACAATATTTATATATTATAGAACGGAAATTAAATGAATATTTGAAAAATTCTGTATTATAATATTATGATAATACACAATTTATTAACGTGGTGCTGTAATTATGCAATAAGATTTATATTATAAACATAAATGAAATTAATATTTGATATATTTAATTGTATTGTGAACTAAAGAAATTAGAATATAATAAATTCTTTCAATTCAATTTATAAAAAAAGGGTGGGTAACATTAAGAAAAAAAAAAACTCCTTCCACTATTATAATTTTGGCCGGAATTGTATGCCATAAAATATGTTAAATATTGGATTTTATATATATTATTTGAAAACTCAATTTCCTTTTCATATATTTCTATTACGGATCAATAAATATTTATAAATAATATGAGAGGTGGTTGGGTTTTGCAAAAAAAAAAACGCAGGGCTATGTGTGTGTGTGTGCAGTAACACAGCTATATATTATTTACATTTTGTTATTTATTTATACAAGATCCCCATAAATAAGGACACCATCTATAATGTCCAATATAATATTAATTAAATTTAAACATTAAATGTGATTAATTAAAAAAAAAAATACTATTTAAAATTTTTTTTGCTATATTTTACGTAAGATAAAATTCAATTCATATTGTCACTAAATTCATTACAAATACATAGATTCAATTCCAATGTTTCTGTGATATAAATAATGTATTAGCATAAATTTCACATATGTCACGTTTAAACTAGCTTCGAATTAGCCTTATTTTTATGACAAAATTAATGTGTGCAAACTTAAAAATATATATAGATAAAAACTATTCCAAATTACCCGAACTTCACCTTATCGGATATAAAATAAATATTTGAAAATTGAATTTCTTCGCATATACATATTATATGTAAGTACAAAAGTATCTCTCTCTCTGGATGTGTAATGTAATGTAGTTTCATTTTTGTGCTTATTTTTCTAAACTTTCTTAAATAAACATTTTATTTACAAAATAAAATGCATTAAATATTGTTGTTGTATATATATATATCAAAATAAACATTGAATATAATGCAATACATATAAAATTGAGTATCGTAAAACTTTAACAAAATAAATAAAATACATGTATGTTACTTTCAAAGTATTAATATAAAATGTAAACATTATTATGTTGGTTAAATAAATTTACATAATTTTTAAATGTACCATCATCTGGTAAATGGTAAAAAATATTTATGTATACATATTAGTAAAACTTCTTATTTGCTATTATACTAGTCGTGCGTATTATACAATATAAGGAAAGAAAAATTAAGGATATGTTTATAGGGATTAATTAGTTAAAAAATTAAATCTATATATTATAATAATATATGGCTATGAATACTATTATATAGAAATGATTAATAATCTGTTTCTTACATTATGTAAATATAAATAAATGTAGATTGAGATTTATGTCAACATGAACATACCATATTTTTATAGTAGATACATATATAAAATTACAAGCTTACGAATAAATTAAACACTTTTATAAATTAGATTTTAAGTGATATAAATAATTTTCATATATACAATACTTATATTCATAGAATATATTTAAATATAATTAAATTAATTTTTCCGTAAATATTAATTACAGAGTATAAAATTGTTTACACTCATTCGGTTATGACAATTTTCTCACCATATACGAATAAATACGTTGAATATTTACAACATCCTGTGAGTATATGTTTGTTGTCGTTATTGCTGGTGGTGTTGTTGGCACACATTTCATAGCATAATATTATTTTAATAACGAATTTTCGTATACAATGTCGCATATATAACAACAAAAAAAACCCATATAATATAATTATAATTAATTATTATATTTTAAATATATAATTTGTTAGTCGCACACAAACACATACACACAATCTATGCAAATTTGAAAACTGATACCTATAATACAATATTTGTATATATATAGTAGATACAGCACCATATGAAAATATTTAAGCATTATCGTTGGAGTCCCTGGTATGTGTAAATTTATTTATAAAATTAATACCTGAACGTAATTATATTAAATTATATTCTAATATAATTATTACCAAAAACAATAATACTCGTATATAAAAATGTAATGTTTTTAAGTCGCGTATAATTAAAATCTTTGTATATGTTTTATAATATGACAAATTTTGTCATTTTGTCTCTTAATATATGGTATCTTTTGGTAAATAAGATTATTAAAAATTATGATATGTCAGAAATTACGTGAAATTAAATTAATATATGTTATGTGAACATAAAAAAAAAAAACGATATCTTCAAAGAACAAAATTTAATGTATTTAATTGTGTTTTATAAATATTGGTAGCAAATATAGCTTCAAACGATATTTATGTGTTCGTATCGTATAATATATATATATTATTCAATAATTATATAAATATATTTTGTTTGAATAAATTATTATTTATTATTATTATTATTAAAATAAAAATCAATATTAATATAAGCTTAAAAAAGAAATTTAAGCTTTTAAAAATTGTGTAACAAAGACCTTTGAAATCATTTACGATAAAGGTAAAAAGATATATATAATTTCAGTTTAAGTTGTATGCGGGTAATTTATAAAAATATAGACGCATCTTTAAAAATATTTTTTGGTATAATTTTTCACCAAACATCAAACAGTAATGATCCAATGCTATAAGTGTCACAGCTCAGAATTAATTTTGGAATGAAATTTTGTACATACTTAGATACTGTAATTTTATTTCCAACAACGAGCCAAAAAAATATTGTTGCTTCAAGTATTACGGACATTTCAAGAACCTTAAAAGAATGTTTTATTGAAATTGTCATGCGATACAATATATGAAATAGATTTGATGTTTCAAAAATGAACTTTACAAGAATAATTTTGGAATATTTGTAAATTCATATAGAAATGTTACACAAATAAATTCTAAAAAAAGTTCATAATGTATCATAGAATCTTCACAAATATTAATTCCGTGATTAATTGATTTCCATTTTCTTATTCTTTTTTCTTCGACATGAGTTATAGCATATTAAAATTTCAATAATAACTTTATAAAGTCCTTTAAATGTCCTTGATACGTAAAAGATAAGTTCTACTTAAAATCTATAGTTTAATTCTTATTCACATGAGTTATGGTACAATTTCAAATATATTCTTGTGAATGGGAACCTTCAAATTAATTAATCTTTGAATCATCAATTCCACTCACAAAATCTGGAAATGATATAAAAAATAAAATAAAATTCATATATTAATAATACGCATTTTTTTGGAATATATATACAAGAGTGAAAACTTGTGATACTTATCGAATCGTTACATTTAATGGATGCGGTGACACTTGTCTAATTTTTACTGTACCAGTAAAGTAAAAAATGTTATTTATTGAATCCGCATCCACTTATAAAACCAAAATAAAAACGCAAGAAATATGTAAAGACGCGGAAACCTTTTTATTTAATTAATTCAACAAAAATTCGATTATTTTTATGATGTAATTTTGACTAAGTCACTAAATTTACATTTTAATATTATCATCAACAAAAATTCGCATTAAATGTAAGTTAATGTATGAGAAAAACCGATGAAAAGATAAACATTACTATCGCCAGAACAATTTTGAATCATATAATTATTATTTTTAATTTTGTATTATTACAGTCCATTAATTTTGATATCATCGATATAATATTGGATAAAATTAAAATACTTATATATTTTTGCTATAGTAACTACGACTATACACAAATCTCCCTACGACTCTATATAATACCCTTTTTTTTGTTATATAATACATTAAAAAGTAATAAATTGTTTTTCTTGATTATAGTCTTTTAATTGGTTTTTATTATACTGTATTTTTATTTAAACATAAAGATAACTTCAACTGCGTTATTTCAGATATATAAAAATAAATGTACCTACACACATAAATACAAATATTTATTTTATATATAATTATTATATGTAAAATACAACAGAAAATATATGTTGATGTTTAAACCAAAATATATTTCACATAAAATTTAAGCGTTTTTTTTTTAAACCCTTTAAATTTTGTAAATGTAATAAAATTATACAATGTGAAAATATTTATCATTTGAAGGATATTTTGCTGAGAATAGATGCGGCCGAACGAACGTTAATTTAAGCAATGATTTAAAAATTTTATAGGAAATTATAATAATTATTTATTACAAAGTTTTTAATTTAATTAAATTTATAAATGGTTTTAATTAAAATATTAATTAACAAAACACTACTATACTAACAGAGACTTATAAGTTATGTGATATTATATATTCCAAATCAATATATAGTTGAAAGAGGCGAATTCGATAAGTTTATACCTATCGCATAAGTTTAGTACTTTAACAAAATTGATTTTATAATGAAATTTTATCTCATCTGAAAATGCAATAATGAACTTTAAATAAAGTTTTTTTTTTTTGTTTTTTATAAGTAATTGATTTTAATGTTCAATTAAGAAATTGAAAATTTTTCTTGAAATATATGCGAATAATATATACTTTAAAAAATTGTAAATTTATATTAATTTTATAAAAACGGATTTCAATGTACACAGTATAAACAATGAGAAATAAAATGCGTGTAAGTAAACAAGACATAAAAATTATTATTTATTCCATTTTTTTTTTGTAATAAGGAATGTGCACAACGTAAAATTGTATTTATATTATATTTTCTGAGATGTAAATAATTTTGATTTATTTAAGTTTATTATTTTTGTTTTTTACAGTAAAATTTGTAAAATGATTTATATATTATTTATGGCGGCTGTATGATGTGTATGTAGGAGGACGTATAACCGTATCTTGTAATGTACGTAATAAATATGAATCAATATTTACTTATCTTAACGAAAAAAATAAACCGGAAAAATTTGCTTTTCTTTTCCACTCTCTGTCTCTCAACATCTTTTACTTGTTGTTATTACTTCAATGTGTTTTCCTTTTATACTTTTTATACTATTTAAATATTTTTCATGTCTTGTTTTGTCTTGATTGATAAATGTTTATAATATAATATAATATTGATAGAGAAATAAAATTATAAATAAAAGTTTATCTTTCTTTTTGTTGATAAACAAAGAAAGTAAATATTTTTTTTTAAATAAAAAATACAATATTAATCAATATTATTTTATATTAAGTAACAAGAAAAAAATAACAAGGATTCGTTCACTAGCAAAAAAATAAAATGCTACATCGGCGTACAAAAATATATATATTGGTTGGCAGGCAATCTTAACATACGCAACAGCAACGCGTTATACAACGCAACATTAGTTACCAATGCACGGTAAATACATGGAAATTGCATGAACTCGCTATAGAAAATATAAACACATGCACCAACTATGAGTCAATTATATGTACGAGCCAGTGTCATTCAAGCATTGGTAATTGGTAAGAAGCGCATAGCTCCAGGTGGTCGATCAAGCATCAAAAATTATATTTTACGCACCAATGCGTTACATCATTTCGTTGAAAAACGTGGGTGAAAAATGTGTTACCAAAAATGTATAATATTTATATTCAAAAAATTGTTTCAAAGATCATCACAACAAAGTGCCACGACGTGTTATACAAATTATTATAATAATTTTCTCGTATTTTTGTTATCAATAAGCTATCGATTTTGCTTGAAACTACTTCCCCCACACCTGACGGGTATTTAAATACTCATAAAATTAAAATTGAATCCGGTCAGGTGAGTGATGCAAATGTGATAACTGTTAGTATACCAGATGGTCCATAATATATGTTTTAAAAATGGTTTTCCCAATTTTACAATTTACTGCTAATTTTTAAATTCTTTTAAAATCCATTAAATTTGACATATTTCTATAACAAATCTAGTTTTTGCTTTCCCGATGATTCTTCTGTTATTAGCTATAGCAGTTATCGCCAAGTAGTTTTTCGACAGAATCTTTATTATATCTTTGTTATTACTATAAAATATATAAAATATTATTTCAAAAAATTTATGTAATATTCTTCATCAAAATAAGTTGTATGTATAAATACTCAAAAATTTATTTAACAATATATTACTGGTTCGCTATATTATCTATCCGATGATTAAAAATCAATGGCATAGAAATAGAAAATTATTTTTGATATTATAATAAATAATTGCATAAAAATTCAATAAATGAAATCCATTATAATGGCAGCGCAGTCAGTAATTTTTATTTACTCATATATATTTTATTGCATAACCAATTTTTCTATATATTGAATCCTAATTTTGCTTGCGCAAGTCTTCATCGAACAGAAAATAAATAAAAAAAAAATAAAAGAAAGCAATTGATAGAAATATATCTATATTTATAATAATAATTGCAAATAAAAAAAACAATTTATTTTCGATTAATGAACAAAAAGTTTTTGTGTAATATAGTTTTATTTATACATAAGAAGTTTATCTAATATAATAGCTGCTGTATTTAGCTGTATCTGTACGATAGAGTAAATCGAAAAAAGTAACTATATATATATGGAAGCTATCGTGGCTTGAATAGAGTATATAAAAACATATATTGAAATAAAAACGTAATAAATTACATAAACTTTCAATGAAAAAATATTGGTTTTTATTTTTTTCATAAAACCCGTTTAAATTATTTACTAATATATAATTCATTATTATCTATTGATAGAGCTACTAAAGTTTCACATTAATTTTATTATTTAAAAACCAATTAATTACATAGTACATACATATAATACAAAAAGTATATAAGATGATGCAGATGAACAAAAAGCTTTCAACTGTATATAATATGAGAAGTTCAAAAACGATTGGTGATCTAAATTTGGTATGCAATCGTATATGGTATGGTGGAAGGAATTTTACTTGTGTGTCCTGTATGTACATTTGACGACCACCTCTTATACAAATTGCATGACATGTGCTTTAACCACTGCGACAGTAAAATATTAAATCAAATACTTAAGCTTTAAACGATTTTATTATATTTATTTATTATTTATTTTATTATCATTATTAGAAATTTTTAAAACCGCTGATTAACTCGTCGATTTTACGACGAAACATTTAATTAATTGGATAAATAATTAATATGCGTTCAAGAATATCCGTGTTCATGTTTTATGACATCGACCCGATTTCTCACGAGACGTCACTGATATAACAATTATTTATAGTAAAATATATAGTCATAAATTGTTTCACATTAAGAATATCTACATTTTATTTTTATGCGGGATAAAATTTGGTAATAATTTATTATCGCTTGACAAAGGTTACATAAAGTTTTCGGAACAAAAGGGCGTTAATCTGTTGAATTAGCTAATTTATAGCTTATATACTATATAATCTATTTATATTATATAGATAGATAGAGATAGATAATTAGTTAGTTAGCGGTTATAATTTATTATTATATAATATAATAAAAGTGTGTATAAATAATGATAAGATTTAAAATTTTCCCTATTATTAATATATTATTATTATTATTATTATAATTTTTTTTTGAGTAATAGGGCGTGCAAATATGATTCCAATACTCGAAAGATTTATCGATGTCTACATAATTGAAAAAAACATTGTTCAGAGAGGTAATTTTGCATTTGATTTTAACGTTTCTATGACCGGTTTTGTCACATGAGAACATGCAAATTGTCGTGCAAAAGAATCACATTTGCCTGTATGGCAATTCATCATGATCATTTCATTGTACTATTCAATCCAAGCTGTTGGCGATTACCGACAGTGATAATTCGATCAGTTTTCAACAATTAGAAATACACAGCTAAGTCTTCTGTACATACGGATACAAAAACAACGTCCTTTGATGCTTTTACATAATTAATTTTAGCTCCTAGACATAACCAACCTTCAGCTAACATATATTACTATTGTATTGTTGGAAGAGTCGAAATCATAATTGCATATCTATTAATAATAATAATAATAATAATATATCATAAAATCAATATTTAATCATTTGGTGTGTGTTCTTAATTTTGCAACAGATAAAATGTAAATTGTAATAAATAAGAAATAGCAAAAAAAAAAAATGTATTATGAATTTAGTAAAATCAAATTAAAATTATGATTAAATTTAATCTATTAAATATAATCTCTTTATATACACACTTACACATGATTTAGTTTTATATTATATATAAAACCTTATGTAATTTATTGATTGTTTTTATAAGATAAAATAATAAAAAAAAAAATAGATACTTATGGTACAAGCAGAGGATATAATACATATAATATTATACAATACACCGTCGTATCAACTTCAATATATATTTTTAATACTAACTCGAATATATAAATTCATATCGTATATATATGAATAATATAGCCGTAGACAGATATTTGAAATTCATTTAAATTTAATTAAATAATTTTCAATTTAAATTCATCGGAAGTAATTTAGAATTTTACATAAATTATATTATTAAATTTTTGAATAATATCATAATATACCTATAATATTAATACATATATATAAATGCAATACCTCAAAACTTTTTATCTACAATTCATATATAACTACTAACATAGCGAATTATAAAAACTTTTCTCTAGATAGTGCGACAATTTATTTTATATATAAAATAAAATCATTTACATACAGGGTGTATTAAAATGTATACGCACGCAGTACTCAGTCAACAACTAACCCACTACAGTGTTTGAGAAACATATATAGAAAATGATATACACAGAAGCAAATTTTTGGGAAAGACTGGATAATTCGGTCTAACCTCTGACTATCATCGTTTAAGAACTTTATAAAAACTGTTTATATAATTCCCTTCTAAACACACATTACAAAAATTTAATCAAAATTGGATGAGAAATAGCTAAATTCTCAAATTACACACATATAACAAAAATGAATGACACATATTCAAATAGTTAAGGTTTAAATCAAATATTCATGATAACCGTCCTGTGTATAAATTTCTGAGAAACTGTGTTCATATAACCCCACATGCAACAAAGCTACATAAAAATTTTTATTAAAATTCGATCAGAAATATTAATATTGCAATATTCTTCGTAATTGTACCATATACAGAAAACTGTTCTGGATACTTGATGAAATATTATATTGGAAAATTTGGTAAAAAAAACCTAAAACTGAGCTATTAAAATAACAATTAATTTAATTATTATATGTATTTTTAATATAATACGATACTAATAATATATAACATCGGTACCCCATCACTTAACCAAAACGTTATAAGAAAAAGTTATCTGTACTGTAGGGATAAGAATAAAGTTTGCTTGCATGAATTTATATACAATATTTATATTTACGTTTTTACACATCTATATTTATCTGCATCTGTAGCTACAGCCGATGCTGTGCTATAATTATTGTATTGTATGCGAACGTGCACATAATGAATGTATACAAAACAATTTGAACAAAACTCATTTTTTTAAATTTATTATCCAATCCAACACTATAAAATACATAAATTGTAAATGGTAAAATTATGTATTTGCTATGATATTTAATTATTTCACTTATACAAATATTTTCATTTAATTTATGTTGTGTGTGATTGCTATTTTTTTCACATTCATTCTCAAATATATATTAGACACATTATTATACATAATGACTTATATAAATATGTATTATTATAATATAAAAAAAAAATGGGCTAAACTCAATTAAACTTTGATAAATAATGGAAATGAAATGAAAAAAAAAAAAGGTGTAAAATAAATATATATTCACATTAAAATAATATTGTATTATTTTTATACTACAATATAATACATATGTTGTTTGCATAACCGATGAATGAATATTTCATAAAAATGTGTAAAAAGGGATCATTAAATATGCAAATTTAGAATACAAAACAAAATTATATGAGTACACCACGGTGTAAAAATAAAAGTTATATAAAATCAAAGGTATGAATCATATTTGCTTTATTCACTAGCGTAGCAGCATTTAACATAACATACGAAGTGTGATTTTAACTAAACTGTATTCAATATTTTATTCTCATTAAAAATGAAATAAATTAAAATTAAATACATTATTATTTAACATAGCTATTGTATACAATGAACAATGCTAATTATAAATTTATAAATAAAATACAAATAAATACAAAAAGTTCTTCATATTTTTAATGGATAATATCTGAACAAACGATTGAAAAAAAAAGTATATAAATTTTTAAAAAAAACTGCAGAGATATAGCAAATTTTATAATAGTCATGTGTACACATATAAACTTAAAATAGGTAGTAGGTGCTTTATAATTTTATTGTTTTAAATATATATTCATTCCCAGTTTCCCACCCATATTATGTACACATTTTTCTCATTATATTTATTTATCATTATATACGAATGAATATACTACATAAAAATATAGGATATTTTCATACATTTAAAAAAAAAAGGGTTTTTTTGCATTGCATTGTATATATATTTTATGGAGCTATATAGAAATAAGCAAAAAATAAACACATTTATTAAAGTGATGCAGGATAATATTTACGCATAAATTATATATATATACGAGTATATGGAACGTCACTCACACAATCACCCGAGATAAAAACATATAAAAAGTTTATAAAAATTTTTATATTTGCTTGACGTGTGTCACTACATTGTGTGGTGGGTATGATCATTTTTATAAAGTTTATTATTACATAACAATTTCTATAAATTTTTTAAAGTAGTTCGTATTTTCGTTCTTTCGTATTTTAAATTTACGTTGATTTAAGAGATTCTCATATATAATATTTTCATACATAATTTTTATAAATATCTAGAAGTAAATTTTCTTTCTATATATTGAAATTCCAATTTTTAAGTTATTCAAATAAAAATAGAGTACAGAAAAATAAAGATGAATATCCTTTCTATCAAAATTATTGCAATATAAAATTATCGTCATGTTAAAAAAGCAATTAAAAAAGTTAATAATTAACTATTTAAAAATGTATCTTATGTCACTGTAACTCCTTATAATTGATAGCATCACACACATAAACAATATATATACAATGAACATTACATTTTTATATACCAAATATAATTTACAAATACAAAAATAAAAGTGAATATAATCACTTCTGTTCCTATTTTTATTAGTTTTTGTAAGAGCAAAAAAAAATCCTTTTATATATTCTTATGTGTGATGTGTGTGTGTGGATGGCCTTTATAATATAATCCAATATTATAATATGTTGGATATTTATTTTTATATTGTTTATTGACACATCATAAATACTCTCGCAAAATTATCTCCTTAAATATATAGGATATAAAATGAACCACAAAAGTAGCACACACTCACACCCAAAATACCAAATTGTATAGTATTTGATTTTAGAGTTTTGTTTATACTTTTGGGAAAACAATTTTATTTATTTAATGGAAAATCAAGGAATAACTTCTTTTAAAAAAAAAAAAAATTCACAGTCCGGGGAATAGATTTTATGTATTTTTTTCTTTTAATATATGCATTATATAAATAATAAAATGAACATATATAGAAATTGAAGGATTTTCATCTTATATCAAAATTTTATATATAATATATTATAAATTATCTATTACATAAATATTAAATCTAAATTATATATAGTTTTTTAACCCAATTATAGTAATTCTATATAATTATATAATAGCTATATATGAATGAATCTTAAAAATACATATAGTAGAAATAGAACGATTTGGCTTTTAATAAATTTGTTGTTTCCAATAGGTCGTAGAATAGTAGGGCTGTTAAAATATAATGAATATTTTCTTGTCAAAAATTGATTTTTTTGTTATATTCTAATTCTTAGTGACCCACCCCCCCATTATTATTCATTTTCTAGAGTACCTATCGAAATACTACAATTTAATTAGAAAGTATGGTTGAACTCATATGACGTATATGAGTAATCGTAATAGCAAACCAAAAGACACAAAACTCATAAAAATTTCCTGTACAAAATTGCCATAATTAGTTATGTTACTTTTGTATACACAAATAAAACGTGACTAAATGTAATTTACTGCACGGTGTATATTTCATAGTGTACACTAGTTAGTTTGGTATTTAAATAACAAAAACTTAAATCTTTATATAATACATAAAATTTAATAACTATATATTAAAGCTGGACAACAATTCATTTATTTCTCATGTGACTCAATCAATCTAACCGATATATAAATTTATAAAAAAAAAAATTGATGCAAAATCAATGAACAAAATTGTCGTATTATATAATATGCAGTTGATAAATAATTTATAATGAGAAATTTACTGTATGGTGTAGAATATTCGCTGGTGGTACCGTTTCGGTAATTCGTGATCATTAGCGAACTATGATCAGTTAGTTATAATGACATTATGATACAGACGACATGTGGTTTCAGCAAAATGATGTCTCAACAAGTGATGTTGAAAGTGCTTTTTATTAACATAATTCAACTTGATTGAACAATTTCGAGAAATGGACATATGAATTGGGCTACAATAATCTTACAATATTTTCCAACAATACAAACACTATATATTAAGAAGAACTATTAAGTGATTCGATTATATATAAATTGTATAAAATATTTGTTCAATTTGTTAAAATTTAAATTTTTCCAAATAATATATATATAATAATACAAACATTAGATAATATAAAATGAGAACATTATCTTTTCTATACAACATATATATATATGGTATATTTTCTACCACAATACCAGTACTATAATATTTAATAATACCGAGTATGTGTGTCTATAGTAAAACTTTACAAGTATATTTATATATAGTTACTTTTTACCCTAACAACTATTTCATATATATATATAAGTTTTGTATGTATATTAATTAAACCTATTTACAAACGATGGTAAACTAGAGCACATATACAACATATATTTATATAGTAATATTTAAATTTATATTTTATGAGTTGATTTTTAATCTACTTAGTATTCCTTTAATGTTTACCATATATACCATATATACACCTAAAGGATATATATACCATAGTATAGTATAGGATAGTGTACAAATAAAGGATATTATAATACATTTATGGTGAATTTTATACTACACAATTTTGAGTGGAAGCCTACACTGAATTGTCTAATTTGTGTTAAATTCATTGCTGTATTGTATGCAACGGTGGAAGATCGGATATATGTTTCTTTCCACAACAAAAAATACATTATCACAGTATAAAATTTGAGAAAAAAACAGAATACTATAGAACTCACTCAATTACACCAATTTTATTGTTATTTATGTATACACCGGGTTAATGTGGTTGACATTATTTATATTACACATAATAACGATTTTATTTTACACCGGTGGCGTATAGCTATTATAAAATATTGTGTAGTAAAAAAATAGTCACCATATATAGTTTAAATGTTTTCCTATTTAAATAATTTATAAGTAAATAATGAATTAAAGTATATGTACATATATGTGTGTTTATGTATAAATCTATATAGTTAAAGTATATGGTATTTATATTAAATAGTATATATAAAAATGTTAAAGAGGAAAAGCTAAAAAGTTATAAATAAAACCTTTTTATAATTTGTAAATAAAATAAATGTAAAATATGTAAACAAAATATTTACATATTATATAAAATAGTTTTATCTATATATTTATTTATATACATTAGAGAGCTGGACTTTCAAACAATTAAAACAAAAATACAAGTTAAAGTTTAGAATCTATACGCAAATTAAAATGTTGTATGCACATAATAACTAACATAAAATAATAATAATAATAAATACACCTATGTAAAAAATACATTAAAAAATATTGTAGACATTAACAAAACATAAACAATTAATTATATTGTTTTATATAAATTGTTATACATATAATAAATTAACAATATATATATTTAATTATTATTTATCTACCATATTTATATATATATATATATTAAAATTATTACATATGCACATTAATATTTAGTACAACACCAAACAATAATAATATTATTATTATTTAATAGCATTTTGTTATTCTGTTATTCTAATTTATAGATTATTATTGCCTATATTCGTGAACATAAATTACGCACATTAAATATATATATATAACTCTGATATTATATTATATAATTATAATACTGTCTATACAAATATACTATCTCTATTCATATAAACAAATGTACAACAACAATACAATATACGATATATTAAAATAACACAAGAGACACACATCAAATAGTATTGTAAGGGGAAATTAATGAATGGAAACCACAAATTACAATTAAATAAATTGTAATAAATACAAATATATACAATATTTTAACTTATATGACTTCCTCTTATCCTTAAAGGATATATACAATTTATATACTGTATATGTACAATAGGTATCTCTATATATATAAGTACGTACAACGACTGTGGTATCGGTTGACACATATTTTATGTGAAAGTACAGTCGAAAATATTTACAATTTTGTGTGTATGCTAAGAGCTCTAAAAATGTAAACAATAAAATTGTTGTGTTTTTTGTACTAGAAGAAAAAAACGTGATTGGAGACTTGGCGGACGATTTGTTAATATTTTTTAATTTGAAAAGAAAAAAATTGCTGCAGAATGTCATCGAATAAATGTCCAACCTTATGGTAAACATGATTTAAACTTTTGAAATAAAATTTAGTTTGAGATCGTTTGTTTCGTGTACAGGATTTTAAAACACAATAAGTTTTAATTATTCTCTTTTTAAAACCATGCACCCAGAAGAAGTTAACCGTTCAGCTGTTATTTCCATATATAGAAACTTTCACATTGTAATGCTGCAATATTTTGTATTTTGTACTTATGTTTCATTATAAACGTTAATAATAAGTTGTACTTAGTTCCAAATGTATAATATATTTTAAATTACGTAACTTATTATTCACATTTTGATGCTGAAATGTTTTGTATTTTGTACGTTTTTTTGCTTATTTTTCATTATAAACCATAATAATAAATTGTATTTGTTCCAACGAAATATACTCGTTGTTCGGTAAAAACTGAAATATTTTTTAATATAGAAATATCTGCAGAACGGTTTGTGTTTCAGTGTACGGTTCAAAGGGCAAATATTATTGTTTTTTATATAATCTACACGAAACAAACTTAAAAAAACTAACCGCATTGAATTGTGAATTGAAACGATCACAGAATGGGTTAACAGACATGGAAAAGTGATTTTTTTTTGCACGACAATGCTATAGTCATCATTTACAACTGTTGAAAATACTTAGATGAGATGTGTTGCCATGCCCACCTTATGTTTACCATCATCATATTACCACATGTTAAAATAGATGGTGCATGGACTATGTGCACGCAGCACCTTCACAATAATAAATACGAAAAAAAGATAGATCGATACTTCGGTTCACATCTACAGAGGAGAAATACCTATGTTATATATTTATATTTTTTTATTAAAATCATTTTAAATGCGATGCATTTTTCATATTTTTATAATAACGTTTGTCTATGCGTCTAGCTATCTATCTATCTATCCCTTTACATATAACATTTATTTTTAAATTCTTTACTATACAAATAATACAGTCTCTCTAAAGTACCACTTTAATTATTGCTGTTACATGATACGTATACGTATTTGAAATTGTTGATATTATTTTTCAATAAAAATAAAGTAACATTTAAAATGTTACTATAGAAATGTTCACTTTATTATAGTTACAAAAAAAAAAAAAAAATATAACTAGACGAAATATACTCGTTGTACTTATTTATTTATATAACAATTTCTATTATCATTATTATTTTTAAAATTTTCGTATAACAAAAGCTTTTATTTTATGCATCAGAAAATAATAATAATAATAATAATAATAATAATAATAATAATGATAATAATATTTGAGATAATTTAAATTTTTTGTACTTATACTCTCGTATATTGTTCGTTCATTTAAATGCATATTGCAGAGGTATATTATTTCTATATATTGTATAAATATCGAATATTTTATCTTCGTATACAATTTTAATTTATAAAATATAAATGTTAAATGGGAAAAATTTTCTTCTACAATAAATAGCAGTATTTTTACATTTGCTTTTCTGTTGGTAGGAATATTATTTTAATATAAATGCATCGTACCATACTCGTATATATATATGGAAAATTGCTATATATTAAAAGTTTAAACTTATATTTTAATGTACAATACAGTATGTGGCCATCTTATTGAATGAACAATGAAGCGATATTTTTTTATTATATAAATTTCTGAAGTGTGATTGTTAATATTATTGATGACGATGCCGTTTGAATATTTAAAATATTTTATGCGAGTCAAAATAAGTAATATAATCTTTGAAATTCATTGGCTAGATACTGTGCGCACACATAGGGAAATAGTTACAAAAGTAATTTAATATCTTATATATAACAAAACGATAGTATGGCTGAAAATGAAAATACACTCTATTTATTAATACAAGTTTAAGAAAAGAAATATATAAGTTTTTTTTATTTTTACTAATGAATCATACAAAACTATGTACAATTTAGTAAAGAAAACTTTAAGATGATAATAAGATTACATAATATACCCAGGAAATCTTTTCTCTATATATATATATATTTTATATTGATTTGAAGTTCTAATTTTCTAAATAAGTTTATTATTTTATATGTTTTTATAAATTCTTAATTATTATTATTTTATGAATAAAAAACTTTTTCTAATCATTTGTATTTTTATGTCAGATTTATATTATTTTTTAGTTGAAGTTATTTACAACATATATTGCGCGTATGGCCGTTAATTTGGTCCATATATGATGTGATTTGTAATATTTTTTACAGTGGAGAGTTTTGAGTGGTACACAAATACTGAATCTAAAAGATTTGGCAAAACAACTGATAACAAATTTGCTAATAAATTTTCAGAAGATAAAAAATTTACATCAAATTTTGTTATAATAAAATGATTATGTCAAATGATATGGTTAATTTTTCACACAATTTAACACTTTAAATTTTTTGTCTGGCAGTCTTGCAGAAGCATATATTAATTATTATTATTATTATTATTATTATTATTGTATTTTTATCATAAAAAAATATATTATATATAAAATATATAATGTTTAAAATGCAAGTAAACAAGAAAAAAAAAGATACAACACCTGTTGCTACGCATTCAAAAATGCAAATCATTGTATCCAATATTTTATGTATATTGTAATATAATATCATAATAAAAAAAATGTAAATAACACAAAAATGAATATATAAATATATAATCACATCTATGTTAATTTTATGGATACATCTTATATGTTTGTATACAGCGCGAGTGAGTCTGGTTATGAGTGTGTATTAGAAATATGTAAATATTTATATACTAATTATAATATTTATAAAATTCATCGGAAATTTTATAAATGAATATATAGTTAATTAAAATTCTATATAGAAAGAATTTATAAAATGATACTCGCGTATAAGTGTATAAGAAAAAAAAAGAGGCTGCTGATACAAATTAATCTAAATAATATAATAATAATATAATTATTTTTACTATGTATTAGTATTTTCTTTTAAAGTAGCAATAAATCTATCTAATTAAATGCTATTACAAAGTGCACACAGAAAAAATATACTTCTTAAAAGGAAAACCATTTGTAATTAGCCCAATAGAACTTAACTTTTTAAAATAAAATTCAAATGTGTTTAATTCGCAATCGACACTTTTGAATTTTAAGGGATACAAAATTAGAATTTATTTTAACACTTTGACGACCGGAGTTTGAACAAAAAAAAAAAAAAAACTTTGCACTTATCGCCAATGACGTGACATAAACATAATTCCGGTCGACAACCATCATCATTTTTCGAAGTCACATAGTCGACCGACAAAGTGTTAAAACCATATAATTTTTTTAATTTTAAATGCCTAAACTATTTAGTTAAAAACTACTTTTTTTTTCTGTGTGTATCTTAATTTATATATACATTTTTTTATTATGTCATTAATAAATATTTTAAACAAATTATAAATATAATTGTTAATAGATACATGAAAATCTATTTAGTTTTAATATAGTTAATAATATATAGGAAAATCAGCGCAGTTATATAGTTTGAATAGTTAAACATAGCTTCGGTTTTGAATTAGCAAATAAAAAAATGGTTATTATGGCAGTGTTGCGCATTAACTATAACTATAGAAAAATGAAGATGCGACAATGTGTGTACGTTCTTATCAAATCAACGTATTACATAAAATAATATCAATATGTTAAAAACTAACAAATAATTATATTATTACTTAAATCAATAACAATTACAATAATAACCATTTTTTTCGCTAATAATTTGTTATTATTTCTACTAAAATCAATAAATCTTAAATAAATTTTCAAACATTTTTAAAAACCTTGAAATTTAAGAAAATATTACCATTATTTGAGAAAAAAATATTATCATAATAAGTTTTTGTGTTGTATTTTTTTTTGTATTTTATATTTTATATTTTATAATTTGTAAATAATGTAATGAAAAAAAAAATAATAAATAAATAATTTTTTTGAGTTTTTTTTAAAATCTTAGTCGTTGTATAAATACCCGGCGGCAATTAATAAATATATAAAAAATATAAATATTTTATTAAATAATTATATGAAGAAAAAATAAATAAATAAAATAATATAGAAAATAATAGAAAATAAATAAATTACTATGGAATTTTTGGAATCTGTTGTTTTATCGTGTGATAAAAAGTGGAAAATTATATTCATTCAATGGCGCAACGGTGGTGGGTAGTCGTTCATGTGAATCAATTATGACAGATTCTATTCCAGCTATGCAATTGGGTGACTATTTGTTCGTTTATGGAAAAGAAATGGGTATCTTTGAAAAAATGGTGTTGGACGATACCCCAAAAATTAACAATATTTCCACACACATGCCATTATGGGCTAATCACCCGTATAAAAATAATAACCTATGTTTCGTTAATTGCATTGAAATTGATAAATTGTTATAAACTTCCATGAATGAATAATCTCACCAATTAGACTTTAATGAATGTTTGGTAAGCGCCATAAGCTCCACTAGGAGTAACATGACTTGCTATATATATATAAATTTATATTTATTAACCGCCGATATAAGCGTAGAAACTTTATAATTCATTTACTATATTAATTCATTTGATTCATATCTAAAATGGTTATTAATTCTTACACCTAATTCAGAACCATAAATTTAATTAGTTCTTAATTAATGTTCTGAATTCGGCTTTAGAGTATCCTTTTGTTTTTTTTTTAGTAATTATAATATGTAGAAACACAAGCAAATTGATAAGAAAAAATTATTAATACATGATTATGTTTAAAAGTCATAATAATATATTATCACATCGGTGGATGTAAAAGTATACTTAAGAGTAACATAAAGAGAAATTCATCGTTCTCAAAAAATCAAAAAACCAACAATATATATTCAAATGCAATTTTTACATTACAAATAATTTTAAGTTAATAAATTTTATTGACCGCAGAGATTGTATTGAAAATTGGTTATCGGTTAATATCGAACCTTTATGCGGCGATGGAAAATATTCAATATGTGATATTTGGTATCTATGCATTTTGAATATTTTCCATCGCATACATGGATACTCAATAATCAATTTATATTACAAATTATCAGAAAACAAAATAGTATCATTGAACAAAAAAACCTTGTCGCTGTCGCTTTTTAATTAATCAAAGTTTGTGTGAATAAAAGTTTCTTGAAAATAAACTGGATTTTTTTGAAGTAATTATAAAGTTATTTCGAAAAAAAATAACATATGTAAATGTTATAATTTTGTATTGGAGTGTAGACGTATCACAATCGAAAAAAGAGGGGCTCGTCTTTTGATGAAAGACAAATATAAAAGACGATAGTCAAAAACTATGTGATTTTACATTTTACACGTAGAAATTAAATATTAAAATTTAAATTTTTTCTAATCAATAAATATATTATTATTAATTATTGTATATTTTAACTTAGAATACATAAGATATTGTAAAAAAATGTTATTTACTTTAATAAATAAATAAATATCTTCTAATATATACGTATATTTATTCTTGATTATAAAATATCTATAAATATGTGTGTTTGTTTGTAAATGTCTATATAGAAAATATTAATTTTAATGTGAATAAATTTAAACTTGTTTTTTTGTTGTATCTGATGTGTTGTTTCTTTTTTCTTCAATTTGAAAAATATATTTTGCTAAAGGTATATAAGCAGCGTGTTTGTAACAGTGATTTTTATTAATTCCAGAATTACTTTTTGTTAATATAACCGTGTGTTGCGCGAACAAAACATATATACTTTTTGCGGTTTGGTGATAATGGTAAGATTTTAATAAATTTTTAAACACGTTGTTATTTAATATTCGATATATATTAGAAACGATTGAATATTTTTCTGGTGATCAAATTTTTAATAAAAAAAAAAGAAGTATGTAAAAATAAGTGAATCTATAATATAAAATTTATTGTTAAACCATAAAATTTTCAATTTATAGTATTTTATCTATTACTTTTTATATTATATATATATTGTGCAATATTGTTTCTCGATATCTCAACATTCTGTGTAATAACAAATTTTATCAATTCATATTTTATTGTAGAAGCAAGAAATAAAATCTTGACAAAATGTGTGTTTTTTTTTATATCCTTCTTTTTCCATTGACAATAAAATAACGCAGAATATATAATAATAAAACTGCAATCGATGGAAATTTCTTTATAGAAAAAATATATAAGATTTTATTTCCGTAACCACCCCACAATCTGCTGGTCAAATATATATTTTCTGTATAATTTTTAAATTATAAATATTACAAATAAAAAATAAATTTTAAATGTAAACGTCTTTTGAATGTTATCAATAAGATTAACATAACTAGTTTCTTTTTATTGATTTTAAAATTAAACTTTAAAATTTGTGTATTTTTATTAATTTATTTTTCTCTATTTCTATTTTAATTCTTTCGTCGTAACACATGCAGACAACATATACTGACAAAGGACCAAAGGTATGTGAATATAAAGCATTTTTACTTTAAAATTACATAATTTTATATAGATGTGAATGAGCAAAATTAATATTTTTAAATCATACATTCAATTCAATAAATTATAATCTAATATTTAGCCTGATGGTGGTGCATTTTTAACATTTGATCATATTACATTTTACGTTGGTAACGCTAAACAAGCGGCAAGTTATTATACAACACGTTTAGGATTTCATACGTTAGCATATCAAGGTTTAGAAACTGGTAGTCGACAATATGCAAAACATGTTGTCGCACAAAATAAAATCCGATTTGTTTTTATATCGGCTTATGAACCGAATAACATGGAAATTGGAGAACACCTAATTAAACACGGTGATGGTGCAAAGGATATTGCATTTGATGTTGACGATTTAGATATTATTGTGAAGAGGGCCAAAGAACGTGGTGCCACAATGGTTAAAGATATATGGAGTGAAACCGATGAATTTGGTACGGTTCGATTTGCAATTGTAAAAACTGTAAGTTTATTTATTTTTATTTTATTACACTGTTACGTTTTTTCTGTTAATTATTACATTGTATTTTTTAAATATTTAATAAACTAAAATACAAAATATATAGTATGGCGATACAACGCATACATTTGTTGAACGTAAAGGTTATAATGGTTTATTTTTACCCGGCTATAAACCACCACAAGATACGGATAATATATTAAATTTATTGCCACCGGGTAAATTAGATTTTATCGATCATTGTGTTGGCAATCAACCGGACTTGGAAATGGAAAGTGCAGCCGAATGGTATGAAAAAACATTATTATTTCATCGTTTTTGGTCTGTTGATGATTCACAAATTCATACACAATATTCAGCATTGCGTTCAATTGTGATGACAAATTATGAAGAAACAATAAAAATGCCAATCAATGAGCCGGCAAATGGACGAAAAAAATCACAAATTGAAGAATATGTACAATATTATGGTGGTGCGGGTGTACAACACATTGCATTGAATACCAGCGATATAATACAATCGATAAAAAATTTACGTGCACGTGGTATGCACTTTTTAACTATACCCAATTCATATTACGAGATGTTACGTAAACGTTTGGCAACCAGTAAAGTTAAAGTCAAAGAAGATTTAAAGGTGCTACAAGAATTACAAATTCTAATTGATTTCGATGAAAATGGATATTTATTACAAATATTTACAAAAAATATGCAAGATCGTCCAACACTTTTCATTGAAGTGATTCAACGTTATAATTTTCAGGTAAGAATAAATAAAAACCAGTATAATTAAAATTAAAAATAACTGATAACAAATATGTTTTTATATATAAAAATTATAATTTTTTATTTTAATGCGTAGGGATTTGGTGCTGGAAATTTCAAATCATTATTTGAAGCCATCGAATTGGAACAAGATAGACGTGGAAATTTATAATTAAATAAAAAATGTTCAATACATATATTTTTTTTTTTTTTTATTATTGTATTATTTTGCTTTTTAAATTTATAATTTGTACGAGGATGTATGGCGAGAAAGGGACGAGTCAATTATGAATTCTAAATATGGATATTAACATTGAAAATAAGCGAATATAACAGAAATATTAAATGAGAAATTTTTGGATAGAAATACATTTTCTACAAAATTCCAGTATATTTATTTCTTGTTTTTTCAATGGTACAAGAATATTTCCGGAAAAGTTTTTCGAACAAAAAATGTCCTAAATGAGAATAATTGTGACTAAAAAATAATTATATTATATCATGATTGGTTGACACCCTTTTATAATACAACCTGTATACAATTTATATATCCACATATTTGTTTTAATAATTAGTATAAATAATTAATATTATTTAAAATTACTTCAAAATACCTCAACATATATTCATATTTTGCAAAATAAATATTAGATTAAGAATTTTATTTGTCAAATATAAATATAATTAAAATATGTATAATAATATAAGAAGAAAAATTATTTGAAATATTGCTAATTTTTAATATAAACTGTTGCTTTTACATATGTGTTTTTTTTTCGTTTTTTATCAATTACAATTTATAATATAAATAAAGACGTAATTTTAAATAAATAATTTGATAATATTTAGTGAATATATTTAAATTTGTTTACTATTTGAAATCACAATTTGAAATATTCTTTTTTGATTTTTGTCAAAACAATGTGTGAATAAGTTCATGAGGAACCTAAAAATCGAGTTTCTTTACGAAAGACAAGAAATTTTACACGCTTTAAAATACAAATGCGTATGTGATACATCACTCCGAATTCACGTGTTTTGGTATAACAATCGATTATTGCTTTGATTTGGTTGTTTTCAACTACAACTGGACAATATAAAAACGTTGTTCATCTTTGAGTGAAAAATTAACCAGACCGAAATTTAGCAAACCAATTTTAACACTACTGAGACACTTTTTTAAGACTTCGTCACCACATACAACACATAATTTATATTGTCATTAGATTAACAGCTCTCCCAGATATATTTTAGAAAAATTTCAATTCTTTAAATTATAAATGTGCTATAAATAAAAAAAAAATTGATTTATTACATCGATAAGTTAAAAAGTATTTTTAAATTGACATTTATAATTTTCTCTATCTTTTTATTCATTCAATAAAATTTATATAGAAAAATAATATACGATTTTGTGTATACCTTCAAACCGTTTTCTTTTTTCACATTAACATCTTAAAATACAATTAACGATAAATTATCTTTTTCCAAATTTTAATAATATATATATATTTCTCAAATATAATTATTTTTAATAGATAATAATAAGTCGTGTGCAAAAACAAATGGTAAATTTCGTACAAAAAATACATAATAAAATTTGAAACTAAATAAATTAAATTGGAATATATCTTATAAATTTCTTACAGTCATCGTATATAATAATAAGAATAAGTAAATAAGAAGTATATAAATACAATTTAATGTCATTATATGTATCAGAAAGGAAAAAAAAAAATATGGAAAATAAGGATAAAAAGAAAAATATTAAATAACATCTTTTTTTTTTTTTGACAAGAACAATAACCCCATAATTAAATTATTATTTTGTTAGCCGACATCATCTTGAAAGTTATTTATATTATATTACCTATCTATATACCTTTTTAGTCAATTTTGAATATTACCCCGAGTGTATTAAAATACATACAATTATAATGGGAAATTTTTAAAATGAAAATAAATACTCGATGTGGAACTTAATTTTTTATTGGTTTTTGTCAGTAAGAGTACTGTTCCCATTATTGTGGTTAATCCTTGTTCCCGAGCAATAGTATATATATTATATATTATAGGAGTAAGCATGAATAAACCATAGTAGAACTGATGCAATGCATGGTAAATGTAAGCTGGAGGTAGTGTGAAAAAGAGGTACTATAAATAAATGCTATAATAAAATTATCATTTACAAAGAAAAATTCTGGTTCTAAGGAAAAAAAAAGGATACAATAATAAAACTAAAAGAAGAGCTAAAATATCTAAGTATTTTGTTGAATAAAAGATTTACTTAGTACAACCTAAACTCGATGACCAAATGAATGACAAAGGTCCAATGGACGAGTAGGCAATAATGAGAAGAATATGGAGTCACCTAGAGAGAGATATAAAACAAGACAAAACCCAATAAAAGTAATGACCATAACCAGCGACAAAATGTCAATGAAATATTCATTGCAACTGTCACAATATTCCAAGCTATGAATGGAGTGCTACAGAACAGGCAGAACTTTCGGTGGTATCTTTCAAAAAATTTAGAAAAACGTTAAACATTAATTTCTACACCTCGTAGATAATAGACAATGACTGAAAAAGTATTTGTTTAATTTTACATACAACTAAAAAGTTATAAACTAAAAGAAAATAAAAAAGATAATATTAATTTTATCTGCTTTTGTTTATGTTTTTTTGAAACCAAAAAAGGCGCGTTCTTATGTTGTGAGCACAGAGTATGGTAAGCCAAAATAAGTGTTAATAATCCACACAACAATTTAAAAAGGGGTATCCTTTTGATTTTTTTTTCTTCTTCTTCTTGTTCATAAATTATATAAATAATAAATTTTCAATTTTATTAAAAAGTTCTTTTAAGGTTTTTTTCTTTTCTTTTTTTTTTCTTTTTTTCTGTTTGATTCACAATTGTGTTTTACACATCGCAAAAATGGTATCCGTTACGTTTTCTTCTTAAATGAAATTAAAGTAAATATAATTATTTATGCAAAAAGAAGTAAAAAAAAAGAGAAAGGTAAAAACGTATGTTATTCAAAACCCTTAACATAAAAACCAAAAAAATAACCAAACAAATATGTACGTACAAGAAAAAATAAGCGGCAATGAAAATTTGTCTGTATTTACCTTTATCAGAATTTAAATTAAAAAGTTGCTTAAAGATTCTTTGTTCTTTTTTGTAGTACTCCTCGTATAAATATATATATATATTATTGTTTTTGAAGGGTGTCTCATCACAAGTTTAACTCAATCATTCATCGAAACAATTAAAATCCATAGATAGATAGTTCCTTGTGCAATTAACAGAAAATTATAACCTATTTGTATTTGTAATCGATAATAATGTGTCGCAGGAACATGAATGCTTAAAAATAAATACAAAAATTACATTAAAATCAACGTATTGGGTTTTGATCAAAAATATGCGTTATTATTATTAGATGACAAAACAATTCTATTTCACATCATAGATATTATGGATCAATTAAAAATATTTTAAATTTAATAATCATTTGTATGTTATTTTCACGTACCACAATTTTTCTTGTATCTACAACTTTCCTAAAACGTAATGTGATTGCGGATAAGAAAGCATTACAAACAAAAATAATTGTGTTGACTGGAATAAGATAAAGTTAATCATTATCTAAAATATATGGTAACCACACACACACACACACACACCCTATAATATATAGTTGATTGTTTCGTTTTCGAGAAACCAAAAAACCAAATATTATTTTCTTCGTGAAAACAGCAAATTATACAAATCCTCTTTTTTTTTTGTTTATACATTTACACACACATAAGATAATATAGAATTCATGTGTTTTTATGACGTTTTCATTGTGAATAAAGATGTATTTATTTATTGTATATAAAAGTTGTAATAATACATTATAAATTATATTTGTCTTTGTACAGAGACTAAGATATATATCTCCCCATCCAATGTAATAAAAGATATATATAGGATAACTTAAAAACTATTGCAAACATAACACGACCCGGCGGTGGGTGCAACAGACGGAAATTGAAATTGAAATAAACAAATGATAGAAAAACTTATACGAATATAATATTCCTTTTTCAATATAATATTTCCAACATATTCAAATATAATATATATTGAAATAAAGTTTATTTATTCAAGACACACACATTATAAAGTTAATACATCAACATCAGTATGCGAAATTCATATATTATTTTTTCCGATAAATGTCAGATAAGCAGAGATAGAAAAAACAGAATTTTGATATTTAAAATAAACATAAAAAATATATACGAGTAATATTAGGTACATAAATTAATTTCGAACTATCTGTTTTCTAATAATTTAAATAAAATATTGTCTATTTGTTGCGCTTTAAGTTTTTGTCACATAATGACAATAGTGAATACCACGCACGGTCAAAGAATTACTTGGTTTTAAATAAAATCCATATCAGTTTATAGCTTTTTGTCAGCCAGTTTATTTTTCGCAATTTGAATCTTCGTTTGTGGCGATTGTTTCATATAGTTCATATAGAAATGAACAAAACATATTACCAGATTATACTCTGCTGTATGTAAATACAAGGTTTTTCGTGTTTTTTTATTGTGTTAATAAAACTTAATGAAGGTAATTTGCAGCACAACACATACCAACTCATACGTAAAATAATAAAAAATTCGATGTACACATTCGTCAAATATTAGTTGAATATTTCAATTTAATTTATATAACTACAGAAACAGGTGTTTGTCGTGGCGGAGTAAATTAAGCTATGTACCAAATATGCAGTCCCTAAATTATAAAAACTGATTGCATATAAAAACTGATAAAGAGTACTGAATTAAAAAATAATATTAATACACGGAAAATACAATATTGATATTATTCAAAAGATAACTATTTTTTTTTTAAAGCCATCAATATTTTCCTATCATTTCACTGAATTCACATAAATATTTCCATTACATTAAAAATTCATAAATTATATCCGGTATATATTCAAAAATCAAATATGCATTCATGCTCATATATAAAAATATTCGTGTATAAAACGTAACAGCAGTAAACAGAATTAGCATATATCATTTTATGTATATACAATACATTGTAAAAATATATAAAGGTACAAAAAAAATTACGTATAAGTAGAATATATAATTTTTCCATATATACAGTCATAGTCCACAAGTAAGTCCACATAACTGAAATAAATTTTTGTATTTTAGTATATCTTTTGAATGCATAAATTTTGAAATAATCCTTAATCTATTTCACTTAAAATCTTTGCGTATCTTCACTTTTGATTACAATTTAATACTTTCGAAGCCATTGTCGAAATAATTAAAAAATGGTTCAAATGCTTTACTTTTGTGTCATTAAAGAACAATATTCACAAATAAATACTTTACTATCTGTAATTGTTTCCTACCGAAATACGGTTAATAGCTTAAGATTCAATTCCCATTCAGGAAAATTCCCGCATTTCAAAAATATATGTTAAAATTACTTAGTTGTTGCACTTACTTTTGAACATACAACAGTATAGTAATATATAATATTAACGAAAACATTCTTTTCTCATAGATCCATCACATAAATATGAGAAAATATAATATTTAAATTATTTCGAATATTTGTTATGAATTTAATAAAATTTAAAATAACCGGTAATATAAAAGATCACTATTATAGAATCCAAACGAGAAAATATATGTATCTGTAATTCTAGGAGGAAATGTTTATATTTACTTTTCTCTTATATATTGAGGGGTGGGACAGCAAAAAGATGAATCCGCTTTGCTATTCTTTTTTCTTATAAATAAAAAAACGTTTTGTGAAATCTGATTTATTCAAAAAATGCTCAATCTGCTTTTTCGCGTAATTTTTAACCGGTCGAGCAACATGTGTTCGGCGGTCATGGTAAAAAATAATGTTATTATACCAATTCCACCAATCTGTTTGTTTATCGTATATAGATCGGCTGCCAACGCAATAATTGTCGTCGATAGAAATCGCCAGTAATGGTTTTTCAGTCGATTTCAGCTTCCAATTTCACATTTTCATAGTTTACATGGATTGAATCAAATATTACATATATTAAAAATGAAACCTTAATGTCACACACACCTTTCAAATATACACATGATTAGAATTAACAAAGATAAATAAATAAGTATAAAGGTGTTTTTTTTAATGAAACAACAGAATCATATTTGCTGTCCCAATTTATAATATACATGTTTACAAATTCAACTGATTTCCATATTGTTGTTTGTGTATTTTATATTTTCTTCTTACACTGATATCGTAACATACCATAAAGTTACTTATTTCGACTTTAATGTTATTTTAATATATATAATATACATAAAATACATATATAAAGGATACACGCATTATAATGATACAAAAATATACAGACGCCGAGTCGTTTAACCCGCCACATATGTTATGGTAAAATCGTAACATATTTAAATAATTTATATGGTCTTGATTGGAATACGTATATTTTTATGGAAAATATAATAATGAATCACACATGATATTTTAAATTTTAATACACATACGTTTTTGTTTATTATTTATTAGCGTAAATAATAATAAGACCTGTATTATAATGTCATTTATAATATATATGTTTACAACATACCAGTAGGGCAGTGTCTAATGAATTCGTTAAAAAGTGATAATATAGTATTGACCAAATTCCTTCACAAACTGGAGGTGCATATTATTTTATATGAAATTGAAGAGTAGATATTCAATTAATGCAATCAGATTAACTGCTGCGGTGAGTATGCAGATAATGGAGTGAAGTTTAAATAGTTTATACAAGGTCATACCGTTGTATATTTAAATAAATCTGGTTTCTCATGCATTTAAATGACATATATTTTATTATTTCAATCTCAGTCAACCCGAATACGAATATAATATAAAACACGAAAACATATTTGTCTTTTGAAAAGAGTTTTCTTTTGATTTTTTCGTATCTTTCACCATTAACTCATATTACATATGTTTCAAATTATATCTATTTTTTCTCTGGATATATGATGCTATTATGATCAAATATAATCCGAAATAGTTCAACAACATATTGTCGTAGCTTGTAATTTTTTTTTTACAAGAGTTGACCACAACATTTCCTCTTAATATTTTATTGTTAGTATAACATTTTTCAATCAAATTAATTTCATTAGTTCAGGTTATTTATGATATCAACAAAAAAGAATGTATTAGGATATATACTTCAAAAAAAAAAACGATAGTCTTTATGATACTCATGGGAACACTTTACTTTATTCTTCATTTCTGTTGTATTTATGGTGTGTGTATATACAATATACCCATATACCATACCGCCATTACAATAATAAAAGAAACATTTTTATATTTCTTTGAATTTAAATTTACGTGAAAAAAAATAAAAATATACGCAGATAAAACATGCCCAGATTTATCATCTTATCGAAAAGTGAAATAAATATAAAAGTATTATTATAAATTGCAATATGAATACAAAAATAAATGTATTTATTATATTTTGAAGAAAATTTTATATTCTGTAACCGCGCGGCGTAAATATAGGTAAGAAAAAAAATAAAATCACAAAGTATTTTAAGTTATTATATGAAAATTTATAGGTTTGTTAGGCGATGATCATAAAAAAAAAAGTTCAGGTCGAAATAAACAGTCTTTTTTTCATATAGTCTTTTATGGTTTATATTGTATATATAATAAAGATTTATGCTATAATAACAAACGACAGTTATAATGCAAACAATTAACAAGTTTTTAAATCATATTATATAGTTGAAATATTTTCTTAAATTATTTCAATAAATTATTATAAAAAGTGATAACATTTTTAAAACATAAATAAAAGTAAATTTATATATAATATTAGACGTAGTATGGGTTCACAATTATTTACATATAATTAGGTTTGCAATACATTCGATGCGGCGGTCTAACAATATTCAAAAACTATTAACTCTACACCCTTAAGTAACAATTTCCTTATAAATATTTCATATTGAATGAAACTTCTTAATTTTTCTTATCAAATTATTCTAACATTAGTGATATTAATACGTGGCCAGTACGATAACTTTCTTGAATTCATCTTAATTATTATTGTGGTAAAATGTTTCTTTATTTTTCAACATCATCTATAACGTCCAACTCAACTGCACTGCATCAAATGTTTTTCAAGCATGTAAAAAAGAATACCTTCGAAATATGCCATTTGATATGAATTTCTCAGAAAGACACATTTTGTTTTAGATTTGGAACAACAAGAAGTTATTATAGGGGGCTAAATCTGTATGGTGGTACAATTTCGTTGTATAATTGGGTACGGTAAGAAAGAAGATACATCTTTAAATAATTTAATTTTAACCATACCACTTACTGTCATAATTGTATATTATTAAATTGATGGATACATATATTTTTTTTTTATTGAAATTCAAGTGCGAACTTCACGTCCAGTCCAGCTGCATAAACAATTCGCGAAAATAATAATTTTTACTTTTCGAAAATAGTTACAGTTTTGTTAACTACATTTTCAATCCTCATTAAAAATCATCTAATAAACTGCATATATTATTATTTAATGTATATATAATTTAAATTATATACCGATTTTCAATTTAAATTAATTATATACGAAAATAAAATCAATTTAACATATTTTATATACACACGAACAATAAAAAAAAAAGGAAACCCCTCAAAACACTAAAAAAAAACCCAAAATTTTTATATACACGTACAGGGTGTTTTTTATATGTCTATTGGAGTGATACACATTTCAATAGTTGTAACTTATTTTTCTTCTTTCAATATAATTGATGACACAAATCATCATGGACATTTTAGTTTAGTGTTTAATTTATCAAATTGTATAGATATTATTAATGTAATTAGTATTTCTTTCCAAATAATGTTGTGAACATGTTGTTGCGGTACTGATGATCGTTACGCAGTGCAATCATATTAGTCAGTTCTTTTTATTCAACGTGACAACGTTACAGACAACATGTGGTTCCAGAAAGAACTGGAATCGATTTATTCAAAACCAATGTAAATGATTTAATTCTAATTGTTCAAATACACCAAATATGCATCCTTTCATTAATATTTCTGCGTTTTCTGTACAAAATTGAAAGATGTATCGCTCTTAAATAAAATTTAAAAAAAAAAACACCCTATTGTCTAAAGAAAATAATATACATATTTAAAATTCATTATACATTATCGAGCGTAAAAAAAAAAGAAACAATAACAACAAACAAATAGAAACAACGCATTTCATTTTAAAATAATAAAACGTAAATTTGTTAATACATATTGATTTTTCATTTGATTCAATTATCAAAATTATCCATCTATTTTTTTTTTTTGTTCTGTTCATAAAATGAAATGAAAATATTTTCATTATTAAAATGTGTATAAGTTGTAAATGTTAAAACAAAAAAAAAAGTATACCAGGTGTAGAATATAATTTTTATCGATTTTGTTGAGTGAAAACCGTGGCGTAACTCAAACATAATAACAATTTGATAATATTTGGTTTACTATACATTCAAGCCAAAACAAATTTCTTGTCATCACAGCCAAATAAAAGACATATGAAAAGCGTAAATAAAAAAAAACCCTAGTGAAAGGTTCTTTCTTGAACAATTAAATGTAAAATCTTACACCATACGCGCTGTGTTCATCAATAATCAATAATCCTTTCTATTATCATGTATTTCGATGTCGCATGGCGACATAAGTTGAACAACACTTTAACACAAAGTTATTAAGAAAATATCTCGATGAATTTGAGTGCTATACAAATCAGGAATGGTTAATACACCAAAAAGATGGGAAAAAAATGCATCTATAGAAAAACGGATAATTGTAACATTTTATTTGAAAAAAAAAAAAAAACGTATTTTCATAAGATAAAGATTAAAGTCTACACCGATTTAATTGATTTTTATCTGAATATCAAATTGCATTTATCTGTGTGACATACTTTTATTATGGTAATTTTATTATTGTATACGAATTTATCTTATTAAATAAATAAAACGAAAAACTATTTCTTTTGGGAAAAAATGGTTGATTATCTAAAATTTTTAGAATAATTTGTAATTTCGAAGTTGTATTATATAAAAGTAATTTTAAAAGTTTTAAAAAGTCAGTAAGTCGTCAGTGGTAGAAAGTTCTGTAGAATAGTTATCAACATTGGAAATAATGGAACAGGTTGACAAACTGTATAGACAATTGAATCTAGCTGTGGGGCCTACACAACAGGTAGGCACAACTTAAAATTAGTAGATCTCTATACAGAAATAGCGGGACCTTTGGCAAGCAGTTGGTAATTGTTAGGTAGAGAACATCTGAGATGGATTTCGGTATGTCAATGCTCGGAACAAACACGAAATAGTTACTGAACCTCATCTCCTTAAAATAGATGCTTAACATGAGGAGAGACATTACGATGAAAGATGACTTGGTGCTTATTAAAACAATAAATCAGTAATTCAGTCGATATGGGAATGAAAATATATTCAATTATATGATCTATTTCGATTTTCTCTAAACCTATACATAGAAGTATGTGATGTAAGAAAAATATGATTCAACGCCTTACCGGGACACAAAACAAATAGATCTATTAACCAAAAAAGGGTCAATGTTATACATTAGGTACTTTATTGTTTTCCCCATTAAATTAACAATTTTTGCAATTGTTCCTTTCTTCGCGTGTTCTGTTGCTGTCTGTCTGCCTGTGTGTGAGTGTATTTGTGTTTATATTTCATTTATATTCCAGTACCTTATTTTTCGTTTAATTTTATAAATAAATGCATTACGTGATTCAATATGAAATATTTCAACTGAAAATTAACTTTAGGCTAAATAACATTTTTTTTTTTTTGGTTCTTATATTTATTTTTTTATAATCAAATTTTTCAAATAGAATATTAATTTTTTTTTTTTTTCGTTTTTTGGTAGTGTGAGAGCACACAAAAATAAGATAAAACATAAAATACAAAACGGAATAGGAAAAGTAGAAAAAAAAAATGATAAAGAAAATAGACTTCACACATTAATAAATATTTGCGTTTATTATTCAAGTCATGTACTGGAACGACATAATCTAAATTCAAATAATATCAGAAAATTATAATTATGAATTATTTTCGATTTAAATAGTTATAGTGTTTTAAGTAAATAATATAGTTAATATATGTAAATTCATTTGACAAATGGAATTGAATTTGGTATTATGGAAGTTAATAATTTAATGAATCTAATTTGTATATGTCACAAACCCCAGAATAAAGAAAAGGAAAAAAAAAAAAGCTAATAATATCTAGAGGTGCACGTCAGAGCAAATAATTCATACTATATCGCGTAAACAACTATCAAGAATTGGCTGAGATGTTGTGTTTCATCATGACCATGCGATCTTTGGTTAAATTGCTGGGCTGGAAAATTTTTTTTATGCATATATAGACAAGACGTTGTCAAACTACCAGTCTAAATTTTAGTTTGTATTTGTTTTTTTGATAATCCTAAAATTAAAAGTAATAATATTTAGAGTTCACCATTAACACACCCCCACATATTTAAATTATTATCAATAATAATCTATATATATATAAATAAAATCACGTAATCCATTTTATTACAGTATATAAATAAGTAAAATAAAAAATTATGCATTGAAAAATTAATTTAGTCAATTTGTTTAACGTTGAATAAATTTATAGGATATTCTTTTTATAATAATATCTTCGTGCTCGTACAATATTAACCGGAAACATATATATATATATAACTAAATCTATATTGGTACATATCAAAAATAATAATAATAAAATAAAGACAGAAATCAATCCATCTATACTCATATCAATCACATAAATATATTATTATATAGAACATGTTTTATTTATTTGTCGCTTCAACTTAAATTCAATATTGAATTTTTCAACTCGTTTTTTATTTTTCCTTCTTTCTATTTTACATTTATTCATTTACATTTCAAATTCAATCGCTATATATCAATATTCTGTATTTTTCCTTTTATTCATATTATCTGTCTGTGTGTATTATTGTAAACAGCAGTAGCAGGCAGCAGTAGCAAATTTTTCCTCAACTTTTTTTTTGTGTTTTATTTGCCATGTGCTTATTTTTTTCTATTACATTTACATATGTATGTTGTTTTTAGATTCATTTAAATTATTATCACCACCGTAAGCAACGCATTGCGTATGATAATTTTTCTTCCACAAAAACCAGAAGACAGTAAATAAGGATATTTATATATCGTCGACTATATATGCAGGGAAAGAAAAGGGTGTGACAAAAAAAAATTTCATAAAATTTCTATATATTGAAAACTTTAACATAGAGAACCAACTTTTATCACTACAACAACATACAAATTGAAATAAAATACTACTTGTAGCTTACATCTTTTTTCATGGTACCTCTGCAAATTGCTTTAAAAACAACACCACTACTTTTTGACGACCAAACAATAAAGTTATACATATACATATATTTTCGATCACATTGTTAACTAGTTTAAAAAATATTCGAAAGTCATCAATTTTAATTGTGCAAATTTTATTATTAGTTATTGAATGTAAATCAATCAACTGTTTTCCAGAGGCGCTTGTTTTTTGGCATTAAAAAGACGTTATCTATGTATTATGAGCTATAATTTAGTTTGAATTGATGTAGCATCCACTTGTGAGCATCACAAACATACAAAAAAATTATGAAATAATAAAAATAGATTGCACAGAATTTTATTATATTCATCGGTATAATTCATTTGTTATTGTCAAAATGACGGACAAATAAAATAAATTATACCAAACAAAATATAAATTTAAAAAAACACAACGTCAACCCGCAATTATTTGAAGGAATTTTACATATAAACGGATTCATACACATATGATGAAAGCAGATTAGTAACATAAATATATATGAGAAAAAAGTTTTGTTTGTGGATTTGTTACAGCAGTAAACATAGAGATGGGAGTAGGAGGAGGAGGATGATGATGAGGGAGGAAAAGGATTTTAAAAATTGTTATTTACGTTTATTGTAATTTATTATTCTTATGTTGTTTATGTTGTTATTTTGTTAACAAAATTTACGTATGTACACCGTTTTTTATTTACATAGAATATGTGTTACTTTTAAAGGAAATTCATTAAATTAGAAATGTAATATAGTTATAGTATTGTAAAATAAAAACAATACAAAAAATATGTTTGTCGTTTAACTTAAGTCCTTTTAAAGGGATTTCACATCATTATATTGCAATCATCTAACACCAGTCACCGCAATTGTTTCACATTCACATGTACAGTTCAAAGAGCCAAGATTATGCTAACAATTTTAGTAATATATTTGAAGAGCCAGTATAAGACATTGCTAATATTTCGGATGACAATTTTTAATACGATGAAGAGTACGTCAACCTCTGTGGTGTATCATTAGATAATTTACTGTCAAGAAACAGTAAAACACATCAGTTGTCCACTATCATTAAAACTGCCAAAAAATATTACATGATATGCATGTCATTCAACTCAGAGGTTACGATTTCAATTACTATAGTGCGGTCTTATTCGATATCCTCTAAAATATTCAAAATAATTATCAATAGAATAGAGAACAAATTGTAGCATAATATAGGTCGGAAAAAGAAGTAAAACTATGAACTATTTATATGCGACATAAAGTTTTCAAATGACGACTTTTACTGTTATCAGCTACACAGAAACTTTAGCATTTATTACATGACGCAAAAGAGGCTACAACTATACAATTTAGAAAATACAAGCTATGCCAACATTGTACGTGAAAGAAAAATTTGATCCCATTTTTGTATTACATCTTTCTATACACTTTTCAATCTTAAACCTGTCGTTATAAATAAATACGTTTCACAAGTAGAAATCTTTTAGTTTGCGTGTTTGTATTTCATTTGAGCATAATATTATGTATAAATAAAACCCTGACTTCAAGTTTCCTTAATCGTTTCAAAAGGATACATTTAAAATTTGTCATGTCTAGAATTTAATAGGGAGGAAAAAAAAATTGATAATATTTATTTAATATTAATAAGATAAAAATTTATGAAATCCCAACAATAATAAATAACCAATTTTTCTTTTTGTTATCCGAGAGAAGAGGCTGTTTTTTTTTCTTTTTTTTTTTAGATGAACACCACACACAACAACTGAACAAACGAAATTAATAATTTATTTTTATCATTATATTATCATTTTTTTTCTACTTTCGTTGTCTTAATTACATGCGCACACATTTTGTTTATTTTAATTAAATCCATTTTTCTGGTTTAATTAGAAATGTTCAACCCCTTGATATAGCTTCGTCTATTTATTTTTTTGCGTGTTATTAACTACGTACATAAAACACATAATTAACTCTGTTATAAATAAATTTTCGCGTTTATACCTTTGTCTTTTTTAAATTTATGCTTTTGTGTGTGTATAATAATTGTATGAAAAATAATTTAAAGTATATACGTACAACGTGCCATCCATATTATTTGAGATGATATGAATAAATAAAGCAAAATTCTTTTTAATTATTATTTCTGAATTTCTTTTTCTTTTTTTTATTATTTCATGGATCAAAAAAAATCGGAACTAGTTCAAAATATATATATATCAAAAACTGATGAAAATAGTTGAAAATAAATAAATCTAATCCAATTGTCAATTAACTTAATAATAGAGATGATTTGTGACATTAATATAATATAGCACCATCTGAAATTATATCATTTTCAGGAAGTTGACTTTATTATTTACCAATTCGAGGTAAGCGCTTCGATAGCATTTAATCGGATGACAATATTATAAAACGATGATTACAATAAACAAACGTTGGCATCAATGTAATCCATTCAGTAGACATTACTTTTTGAAGGTATAACTTTCATCGATTAATGAATGAATATTTTAACTAGTTCAAATTATTTTTGATCAGAATAATCTCTCTTAAAACCAGATTAAAAAAAAAAAAAAACCCCATAAAAAAATAAATAACCATCGCAAAAATTGGGTAATCCGCAATGTAAATAATGAGAATTCGTGAAAATTGAAATTAACAGGTAAATTTTATGCTCATTAACATTCTAATTAATGTATGTCCATTCGATATATATACGAACGTCGACTATATACATATATTGTTGTACAGAAGATTAGAGTAGAAATTCATGTTAAATATTACCCATTAAGGAAAGAATTGCTTTTATGTAGGATAAATCAAAAACAAAAATGTATTATTTAAATGTGGAATTTTTTAAAAGTGATCATTCTTTTGTATTATTGTGTGTACAAATATGACTGTATACATTTTTAAATAATTATCTTTTTAATTGTTGTTGATAATGACATCAGTTATGATGGTTTCATTCGTTTTCAGTGCCCTTAATATATCACACGTTGCTAGTACACTACATAAACATTTTGTTCTCTGCATATAGATATCATCAGCATGTTGAATTCGATTGTGCATAACGAAATATATACAAAAGGACAGAATCATATTTGTACACCCACTACTATTTTGTGTTAAGTGTTATAAAATCTGGTTGTAAAATGATAATTTACAATTTAAAAATATATAGGAATAATATGCCTAAAAAATAATTCACAACAAATATCAGCCCACATTTAGTTGTTATATACTCGAATAAAGAGTTACATTTTAGTTGATTTATTATATACTGCGGTAATTCTACCAATAATTTCAGTTTCGTAATCACAGTAAAATTCTATTGTTCTATTTACATTATAATTTTATCATGAATTTAGAAATCACTTAACCATTTCCCATTCGATACAATTGTGATCTAATTTTAGTATATAAGTTAAAAATGAATAAGTTGTTTTATGTAGTTACTTAAAATCCAATAAATACATTGGATGAGTTTTTGTAAGTATATTATAATTTAATGATCAAAAACCGATATTAATTTTCTTCAAAACAATATTTGTAGGTGGTTAGTTAGTATTTGTTGTTGGAAAATTTTTATACAATATTTATATATTTGATTATGATAAAAATTGTACAAACATTTTCCAAAGATAATTAAATATTAAAATGTTAAAGAGAATCGCTGTGCTGAAGCAAAAGTAAAAAATATAAGTTAGTTGTACTTTATGTTATTGATGTAATTAAGTAAGTGTTTAGGTTTCTGTTTATTGCAATTTCTAGTTGCGATTATCATATCAACACGAGATTAAATTTTATATAGTTAAACATTATTTGTATGTATAAACCCATCCCAAACAATATATGAAAAGTAACATTAGCGGAGCATGTATTTTGATTATAATATATAATGTATTTAAAATTGGAATTGAAAAATATATTTTCTTTTCCTTTTTCGAAAATAAAGTTAAGTGTGTTTTCTTCATTTTTAAAAATTAGTAAAAATAGTTTTTTTGTTAAAGTTAAAAGGTAATTTTCATCCAAATATATTAAAAAAAAAACTAGCAATTTTAAGCTCACCCTATAAACCCTGATAATCGAAAACAATACCAACCATTCATTTACCAACTTATTTATATCATTCCATTTGTATGTGCAATCAATTTACATATTACAGCTGCTTTATTTGTTATAATGTAATATTTTCAATAGTTTAGTATAAACACTTTTAATAGCTTTAGCACCACCTAAAATATACCAAGCAAGAACAGTTTGGAATTAGTTTAATCTTATAATTAGTGTCGTATCATGAATTTAAAAATTTTCTACATTTTTATTTGGCTTTTTTTTCCCTAATTAATATTTAAATTTATAAATTCCTATTTAAATAATAACATAGATTTTAGAAAATTTAAAAATTCAGGTAACGTCACTATGTAATAAACATAATAAAAATAGGAAATCTGTAATAAATAATTAAATTTAAATAACTTATGTAAAATAGTGATAATTATAAAAACATTAGAATTTTACTTCCCTTTGTATCTAATACACAGCATCAGAAGCAAAATTACAAATAACTTTTGTTTCATAAACAAATCAGGAACAAAAAAATCAATTCATCATTATTAATTTATATATTTTTTCCTGCATTTACTGCAATCATAATTTTACACGTTTTTTATCTTTTCGTTCGAATTTATAATCAAACATTAAACAAATGTGTCATTGGCCAATCAACATTTCAACAATCAGGAACATAAAAATTTCAATCTTTCATTATTAATTTATATTTTTTTTTTCTGCATTTACTGCAATCATAATTTTACACGTTCTTCCTCTTTTTGTTCAAATTTATAATTAAACATTAAATAAATGAGTTATCGGCCCATCAACATTTTATTTATACACTGCTTGACAAATAATTTAACATTTTCATACGACTTCAAACATTTTAACTTTAATTTTATCTCACAGAACACCTAAAATATACCAAGTACAAATTGGTTGGAATTAGTTTAATCTTGTAATAAGTGACGTATCCTGAATTTAAAAATTTTATGTATTTCTTTGTCGTTTATTACGTCAATAATAACTTGAAATTTATAAAGTTTTTAGTTTTTTTTATTAATTTACAGAAAGCTTAAAAATTCAGGTAACGTCACTAATAAAAACTTTATAATATAATAGCGCTAATCTGAAATAAAATTATATTAATAGATTATAATAAATAATTATAGAAAAATTATGATTAGACATTAAAAATTTTACTTTCCTTTGGATATGATGTAATCTGTTCAACAAAAAATGGAAAGCTTCACAAGCATCATAACATTTTACTTTATCAATAAAATAAAAATAAAGCATGATAAATTTTATAACTGATAATTTATTTTATTTTACTGCAATTATCATTTTGGATAGTTTTTTCCATTTGTAAAAATTCATAAGCAGCACACACAGCTCGACGGCAACAAGTAACGATGAAAAAATGAATCTTCACCGCCATTTTCTTTACTCGGTTAGGTTAGAATTATTTTACATTTTTATTTCTTACAAAAGTAAAAAAAAACCTTATTCTGAACAGAAATTTGTGATTTTAATTTTAAACAAAGAAGCAAAGGAAACATTTAAGGATATTAAAGAGTATGCAAATGCAGAAATAGTTTTTTTTTAATATTAATTAAAAATATTTAAAAATGTTGAAACATTTATAAAAAAAAAAAAATGGAAATTGTAAATGTAATTTTCTCTTCGTCGAATCAAAACTTCTTTTAGTTTTGGGTGGATTTGGTTTCGATTACGACTCGGAAGTTAAAATTGGTGGATGAATAAAAATTGACCAAAATAATATAAAATAATTACCTATTTTCCGACATCACCGACGATAATCGAATTATTTAATACTTTTAATAAATAAATTACATAAATTATAAATGATTTTAATGTAGAAAATAAAAAACCGGAAAACAAATCTTTCTTTTGTAATCTTTCTTTTGTAATATTTCACAGCCATAGCAAATTCTTTATTTTACTCACTTCACCTTACTTCTCTATATGCAGCGACACATTTTTAAAAAAAATATTAAATTGATATTCCAGTTTCCAAGAAATAGTTCCATTATTTATCATCAGTTGGTGCTCACATAAGTAAAGTAATGTTTTTATTTGGTTGAAGAGCGAAGTGCGGAGTGTAGAGTGTGTGAGGCATTTATTTTAGCAGCGTGTGTTTGTGTACCGAAATTTGTTTATTTTTATTTTATTCTTTTTTTTCATTCATCATTATTTAAAAATGCCAATAATAATCAAAACGTAAGTAATATAATAATAAAATAATTAAATTTTTAAATAAATAATTATAAAAACAAATTTATATAAAACATTATTTGCAAAATTAGATAAAAATAGAAATAGTTAAGGTTATGTGCTTATTTGTTTGCCTATCTACATTTTTTGTTTATCTTGTTTTGCGTCATCATTAAGTAATTTTGTTATGAAATACATGCAAAATTCAAAGATACATTTGACATTTTTCATTCAATTGGTTGTCGTTCTCGTGAATAGTTTAATTTTTATGTTGTGTTGTGTTTAAGTTTTCTAAAAATAATTAAATAATTTTTACTTGTGGTAAGTATAATTCAATTGATAAAATAATAAAGCAGTGACAAAAAAAAGAAGAAAATATGTCTAGAATTTTTTATTTTTAGAATATTATTCTACAATCGTCAAAAATTTCTTCGTTAATGGGACCACCGAAAAAACCTTATAAACGAGATGGAAAAGGTGGTACTGGACATAAAGGTATTTAATTAGTTAATTATTATTTAATAATATAAATTTAACAATAAATATAAATAAAATAAAAACAGATAAACGTCGTCGTCGTGACGAACACGAAACACTTGCTCATGGTACTGTGATTAGTTCAGGCAGTGTCAATAATAATTTTGATGATGATGATAATCAAGCGCTGACTGAAAGTGATATTATACCGGCAACGGCAGTAAAGAATGCCGAAAAAAATGATGAAGCAATTAAAGAAGATGAATATGGTGCCAAAGATTATCGTTTACAAATGAATTTAAAAATGGATCATAATTCACGTCCATTATGGGTAGCACCAAATGGACATATATTTTTAGAATCATTTTCACCAGTTTATAAGCATGCACATGATTTTTTAATTGCTATTGGTGAACCAGTTTGTCGTCCCGAACATATACATGAATATAAATTAACTCCTTACAGCTTATATGCGGCTGTATCGGTTGGACTTCAAACAAATGATATTATTGAATACTTAAAACGATTAAGTAAAACAACAATACCCGATGGAATTATTGAATTTATAAAATTATGTACAATATCATATGGTAAAGTAAAATTAGTATTAAAACATAATAAATATTTTATTGAATCACCATATCCAGAGGTATTGCAAAAATTATTAAAAGATCCAATTGTACAATCGTGTCGTTTAAAACGTAAAGAAAATGATGATGGTACTACAACGATAACAGCCGATGGTTTTATAACAAGTGTTCAAGAAAAAAGTAAAATTACACCATTTGGTACAACAAAAATTACATCAGCAACAGCGGCGGGAACATTAACATCGACAACTGCAACAACCGATAATAATGGAATTACTCAGATTGATGGTAATGGAACGGCTATTGTACCAGATGATATATCAAATTTCTATAAAAAAATTGACAATGAAGAAGATGAAGATGAAATTAATTTAAAAACGGTATCGTTTGAAGTGAATCAAGAAAAAATTGAAATTTTACAAAAACGCTGTAATGAAATAGAACATCCATTATTAGCCGAATATGATTTTCGTAATGATACAATTAATCCAGATATTAATATAGATTTAAAACCGGCCGCCGTTTTGCGTCCATATCAAGAAAAAAGTTTACGTAAAATGTTTGGCAATGGACGTGCAAGATCTGGTGTTATTGTATTACCATGTGGTGCTGGTAAATCTTTGGTAATTTATTTATTATGTATAAGAACTTTTCGTCTTCGCACCTACATTTGTCATTATTACAATGATCTTTTGTTAATTATAGGTTGGCGTAACAGCCTGTTGTACGGTACGTAAACGTGCATTAATCTTATGTAATTCGGGTGTATCCGTTGAACAATGGAAACAACAATTTAAAATGTGGTCTACAGCTGATGATAGTATGATTTGTCGTTTTACATCGGATGCAAAAGATCGTCCAATGGGTTGTGGTGTCTTAGTGACAACATATTCAATGATAACGCATACACAAAAACGTTCGTGGGAAGCCGAACAAACAATGCGATGGCTACAGGAACAAGAATGGGGTATAATGGTTTTGGATGAAGTACATACAATACCGGCAAAAATGTTTCGTCGTGTCTTAACATTAGTACAAAGTCATTGTAAATTAGGATTAACAGCAACATTATTACGTGAAGATGATAAAATAGCAGATTTAAATTTTTTGATTGGACCAAAATTATACGAAGCAAATTGGTTAGAATTACAAAAAAAAGGTTTTATTGCACGTGTACAATGTGCTGAAGTATGGTGTCCAATGACAGCAGAATTTTTCCATGAATATTTAACTTTAAAAACATCCAAGAAAATATTTCTGTCGGTTATGAATCCATCAAAATTCCGGTGTACACAATTTTTAATAAAATTCCATGAACGACGTGGTGACAAAACAATTGTATTCAGTGATAATGTATTTGCCCTCAAACATTATGCTATCAAAATGAATAAACCATATATTTATGGACCCACGTCACAAAATGAACGTATACAAATATTACAAAATTTTAAATTTAATCCAAAAGTTAATACAATATTTGTTAGTAAGGTGGCCGACACCAGTTTTGATTTACCCGAAGCTAATGTTTTAATACAAATATCATCCCACGGTGGATCACGACGTCAAGAAGCACAACGTTTGGGACGTATTTTACGTGCCAAAAAAGGTGCAATTGCTGAAGAATATAATGCATTTTTTTATACACTTGTATCACAAGATACATTGGAAATGAATTATTCACGGAAGCGACAAAGATTTTTAGTTAATCAAGGTTATAGTTATAAGGTATAATAACATATTTTTCGTGTATTGGTAATACATTTATGTATATCTAAAGAAAAAGATATGAATTTAAATAATATTTAAAAATTTTAGGTAATTACCAATTTAGCCGGTATGGAAAATGATAAAGATTTATTTTATACTGCACGTGAAGATCAAGGACATTTATTGCAACAGGTATTGTCGGCATCGGATGTTGATTGTGAAGATGAACGTGTTCCGGGTGAAGGTGGTGGTACGGCCGGTGGTAGTGGTATCGGCGGACGTTTTGGATCAAAGCGAAGCGGTGGTTTAAGTTCAATGTCCGGTGGTGATGACGGTGTTTATTATGAATTTAAACGTAAAAATATTCATAATGTGCATCCATTATTTAAGAAATTTAGAGGTTAACACCAATTGGCACACCACAAATATTTGTTATTTATAATTATTTTTTTTATTATTCTATTAAAATGTGAATTCTCATTCCAATTAAATATAAAATTTGTTAATATCGAAACAACAAAAAATAAATAAAGAAAATATTAATATAAATAAAGGTTTTTTAATTTGGTGTACGAGATCAGTGAATTATCTAATGAGTTACGAGACTCACACACACGTTAGTCACACTATCCATACGAAACGACACAGTATAAATTGAAGGTGTACTAAATGACGGTACGTTATTTATTTAATTTTTTTTATTCATTCAATCAACAAGCATTAATCTCAAATGATTTTATTATTGTATATTATGATGTTTTGTTAATTTAGGGATGCTTATATGTTTTCATCGGCTCGGCGGGGGTAAGCAACGTCGTCATATGCACATCTTATAATCTCATTTTGTTTTCTACCGTCAATATATGAATAAATGCTTGTTTTTTTCTTTCTGTACCTGTTACCATTATTTAAAAATGAACTTACTAATTTCTTAATTGTTGTATTCCTAATTTGATTAATCAACCTCTTCTTGCGTTTGTTCTGTGTTTTCCTTCAACAGTAGATACTGAAGTATTAAAGTGTACACATTTGATTGGAGTCGAGTTCGAGTGGATCTTGTATTAAAAAAACTATAATAAATGTTCAATAACAAAATCACTGACAAATTCACTTTCTTACTACTCACAGTGCAAAAAGGTATACCCTAAACTTGTCGAATTTTCATTGTATTTATTGTCATTCATTATCGTCAGCGTAAATTAATCGCCTTGCAAATGTAAATGTAAATGGAAAAAAAATCATTTATTTTAATTTTATAAACGAATTATTTTATTTTCTATAAAAAATTTTAGTATGTTTTTTTTTTCATTTATAAAAATAGATTAATTTAAAATTATAAATATATATTTTGTGATAAGTAATTACGAGAGATAGATCAGACTTTAATTTGTATTAAAAACAAAAAAAAATTATGTAAATAAGAAAAAAATAAAAACAAAAATTTATAATAATTCAATAATTAATAATAATTGCAGTTAAAAATAAAATAAAAATTTTTCTCTTAATTCTTTTTAATTATTTTATAATATAATCCTGTAGACACAGAAACAACAACAAATTTTAATATAAATTTTAATTATAATATTAACGATATAATTATCAAAATAAAAATTGTTGTTATAATTGTCGCCTCTCTGTCTATCGAAAATTAATTTTAACTAATATAATATTTATTTATTTATTTATTTATTTATTTATTTAATTTTATAATTTTTATATTTTATTTAATTTAATTTATAGCAACAACCATATCAATGGTATTCCCGAATGGGGTATTATTGAACTACAAGGAGATTTAGAAGTACGTGGTAATAAAATTATGATGGGACAATTTATTGGTGATTTATGTTATGATAAATATGGACAACCGGTAAAACTTTTTAATTTAATTATTAAATAAAAGATTAAAACAAATATTATATCACTCTGTGTATATTTAATTAATATATAGATTCTAATTATTGGTCATCACATTTTACATGGTAAAGAAATACAAATAGATAAACCATATGCTGTATTAGAAAAATGCCAAACATCCAATAATAATGATAATGAGGACGGCGGCAATGTTAACAATCTTGATGATACAATAAATTTGAATAAAACCACACGTACCGAAAATTTTGATGAATCAAATATTAGCATTGGTGGTGGTGGCGGTGACATAACCGATCGTACAATTTTAGATACAACAATAGCTATTGAACATAAAACTAATATAAAAACCGAATATTTAGTAAAGGCAATAGTTAAAAAAAAATTATTATTTAAAACACGTCCAAAACCAATTATTGCAAATTTATCAAAACAAGTTTAAATTTTATAGTCTCAAAATGATGTTGTAAAGTACAAATTGCAAAATAATTTTTTATATGCTAATTATTTATAAAAAAAACTAATAAAATTACATTAAGATTTAAATTTAAAAAAAAAACTGATTTGAGAAACTTTCAATTGTATCTATAATTAAAACATAAATATAGATATTATATAATTTTAACTTATCCGATATATTTTGTTATTTTATTCGAAAATCAATTTCATAACATAATATTTAAAATAGTGAAAACGCAACACTATATTTGTTTGCTAAACTAAATATTATAATTATATTAATTACAGAATTCCATTTCACGTTCGATACCAACAAATTTCAATTGTTCCGTTGGCCCATAACGATAATCAAAAAACAATTCTTCGCCCGGTTGTATAGCACGTTTTGCAAATATACCAATACGATGATCACCATTGACCATCATTACTTTTGCATAACAATTTGGATTTATTGAATGGTTTGCAAAACGTATTTTATTACCCTTACGCGTTGCATCAACAACAAAATCATTATTTAAATTAAATAAAAAACTACACATATATTTATCGTAAACTTTGCCACGACGATCCGCTTCCTCTTGCGATATTATTTCACCACAATATTCTGATATAAATTCATTTTTTTGTGCACTATCTTTTAAAAATATACCCCAACCGGCAACATCGGATGGTGCCATTAATAAATGTTTATCTAATGAAGAAATAAAAAAAAATTAAATTAAATTAAAATGAAATACATTTATTTAATGATAAAAAATCAATAGTCGTTGTCGCCGGTCTCACAAAGATCCAGGTGGCACGACTAAATACAACTGATCGTAATCGGATTGTTTAATAAACGCGATATTTTATTCTAACATTTTAACACAACGCATCAACGGATTTCTGCATAACTACAGTTGAACTTTGAATAAAAATCTTTCAGCGGTCCTACACAGCGGCTGGGATCGATGTCGGCGAATTACATAAAGATATCTTTAAGAATATGGTATTGGATGCGGTTGTTAATTTCAAAGATTAACAATGTCTTTAACACACCCATATATTTAAAGCTAGTCACTCATATAAAAATCATGGAATTAAAGAAACATCTACAATATGTGTCGATAATTGCAGATTAATAAATTAACTGGATCAATTAAAAAAATAGTGTCAATTAAGCAGGTTATTATGATATTTTGTAAAGAGTAGTTCTAGTCAAGTGAGATATATTCTTCAGTACAGGCGGCAGGGAAGAGTAAAGCAAATACCGCAACCACGGTTGTGATAAACAAGAAAATACACAAAAAAGTTTCTATATTAAAACTTCTATCATTCATTTGATGAAATCTCAGTGGGTGTGTTCAAAACAGTGAAACACACAATGATTTAATTAAACCGATATTCAACAATATAATTTCACTATAATAATAATAATTTGAGATAATTGTTTGTATATCCGATAAGCAGATAGAGACGCATCTAATTTTAATAGTAGATGGCCATACTGTTTCTCAGAAGACAGTTATTAATATGTATAGAACTTACGTAAAGCCCGTTGAACGCTAACATTTTTACATGTAATTTTAGCTAAATCAAAATGATGTGCACCACATTGTGAACATAAATCTGGATCACATTCACGTACAGCCAAATAACATGGACATTGTTTTGTATTACATTGTGCTTTACATCGACAACCTGGAAATCGATTTTGACCTATAAAAAAAAAAATAGAAAAATTGTTAATATTAGATTGATTGTATTGGCTCCAAACATTTCAAATGCATTCAACAACAAATCACTGTAATAGGCAGTTTTATTCCAACTAAACGTCGTATATTTTCTCTTTATCATTCATTTATTTCACTATAGAGATGCACAGCATTCCGTCGTCGCAGCAACCATATGTCAGTAAATGACAAAATATTTTACTTAACTTAAAATTAATTCAAAACACACACAATTCAATTTTATACAATCCATTCATTTTTTGTTATACTTACAATCACTACTACAATTACAAAATTTCTCACAAAAATTTTGTGCTAAAAAACATGAACATGAATTATCGCATGGTCCAACATGATCACATGGTGTAAAATTGTAAACATGATTTGAACCAGTTTCTTTTTTTAATTGATATTTTTGGCAATGCATTGACCAAAAACGTAATTTTTTTTTTAAATTTTTTCTTGGCGGTGTATCTTTACGCAATAGTTCTTCGCTAGGTATTACCGACGCTTCTTTTTGTGCAAATTCATAAACCTAAACACAAAATACATAAAATTTAAATAATTAGTTAATTTTTAGTTTTTTTTTTTTTTTTTGACAATATATTTATATTTTAAAATCAAATAATTAAATTTCATACTTGTACACATGTTTTTGTTAATATTGCTCGAGCAATGGCACAATAATTATTAATATATACTTGTTGTAATACACGAAATAATGATTGATCAGAACCAGTCCATTCTTTAGTTGTATTACAGATCTGACCAATTAATGGTAACATTTCAGCTGTTGATGTTGATGGTAATGGTGTTGAGGTACCATCGTCTTTAACATTCTTATACGTAGTATCTGGCATCATGCAACTGGTGCTACTACCTTCACCGCCATTATTAGCAGTACCACTATTACTATTATCACCAATTTGATCATCTTTATTATTACTATCACCACTGTTATTACTATCACTACTATCTTCTGAACTTGGATCATTAACTGGTGGTATATTTTTACTATCAGCTGCTAATTTTTCTTTCATACCTTCCTAAAGAACACAAACAACAATTATACATGTAAAATTAGTAAAATAATGATAATGATCGCATTAAAATCAAAATATAATAATATAATATACAAACCAATAACATATAACAATTTGGACTACATGCATCTGTCGATAATTTTAATTCAGGAAATTTACGTTTTAATGGATTTGGTCTGGGATGACACGTTTGGTGACCTGTGTAATGATGATAGTTCGGTTACGGTGATAATGATATGCGCACGATACCACAATAATAACAACAACAATAAAAAAACAATAAAAATTTTATGTTAAATATTTTCAAAAAATTAATATCCTTGAAAGCGGCAATAAAGATAAACAAATTTTGTGTGTGCTGTTTCATTCATATATCAATCAGTATGTACACACACACGCACACACACACACACACAATTCCAACTCCTTATAAAATAATTTTATATGATACAATATGTGCTAATGCAAATGATAATAATAATAGTATTGTTATTAATTTACTTTTTATTATATACATATTTAAATAATATTCGAGCAAATGATGGGATGGTTTTTATTTAGTAGACCAATAATGATTTGGAATAAATTTGCATTTTTAATACAGTAATACCTGTCTAAATTAACCATTGCCGACGACAGAATTAATAATTAACGTTTTATTGTGATTAAAAAAATATGTTAATATTTTGTTAAAATTTAATGTTAATTATTTGTATCGAAATTGTGTGAAATCACAAACATCTATTAAAAATTATCATCATTCATTCATCCATTCATTTAGATTTACACGATCTTCGATTAATATACAATTTAAGTTAACGTACACAGGTTTTACCGTATTTTTAATTTTTTTATAAGTTAGTTAATTATTATTATTAATAATATGCATTAATTAAAATTACTTAAATATAGGATACACTCGTTTAAATTATGTTAATTAATTTTATTTACGTAATGTTCTGAATTGTCGTTTTCTTATATTCTATATATTATATTGTATGTGAAGAACAATATTTCTGGATGTTTAAAACCTTAATTTGAGGATTAGATTTCAGTTTTTTTATACGATTTTAATAATGAATGGTTTATATGATCGTTATTAAAATCCTAACTATATGTGGTAGATTCCATAAAACCGATATTATCTTGATCTCAACCAGTTACCAATTTTTACTTATCTAAAGTAATCGATTAACAATGGTTTGTTGTTCATTTATCAAAAAACCAAAAATCATAATTTTAGTGAAATAAAAACAAAATGGTAATGCTGAATTTATTAATTAAATATATTAATGCTACTGGTGGAAGCATAGAGCGTTAATAATACAGTACCACCCATCATGTAATCTATTTTGAAAAAAAATAGCATAACTATTTGTGTGTCCATTCCACACTTACACCATATGAATTAATTATATATTTTTATATCATTTATAATCAAAAAAACATTAAAATCAAACAAAATATTTGTATTTGCTTTCATGTCATCATCCCAGTCTCCTCCAATGCAATACCAATTTGTTTCGCGAGTCCTGATAAAAAATCATAATAGGGCTATGTAATCTTACGTAACGAATCGAAGTGACTGATTATGTGTTTTTTATTGAAGCACCGCGCATTCCGTGTTTCCATAAAATATACAGACCGTATCACCGTATTTGATTATCTCTATAACTACTATTATTATATACTGTGGATACTGTGAGTGTCTGTTGAATAATTTACAAGTAAGTGTCCAGTTACTACAGCTTTTTCTGCATTTTAATTTTATCTTCTTTGATTCGTAATATTCTCCGATTAATTATATTAAATTTTATTAGCGTTATATATTTTTACAATTGTCGACTATATATCGAAGTATAAACCATAATGTATGTAGTAACATAAGACATTTTCAGAAAATGCTATTACAGAAACATTTTAACATGTGTGCATTAAATTAGTATTTTTGTAAATATTCTTTTATAATATGGCGTGCATATGTATGTGTAATTTATGATATAATAGAAACCAAAATAATTAAAAATAAAAACTTATATTTAAAAAATTAATGATGATCTTAATTAAATCAATAAAATTAATTGTATTATTATTATTATTATTATTTTGTAATTAATTTTGATTAAACCAAAAACAAAAAAAAATTAATAAATCGAAATAGTTATTAGAAATATTAGAAAATGTTATGACAGAATAAATTATAAGATGCGTGGTGTTTCTGTTTATTTAAATTATAAAAGGTTTGAAAACCATACCCACCCTTCCCCATATTTTTTTTATCTTAATTTAAAATGTCTTTTTTTTTTCTTCCCTATTAATATTTTTTTTTTTTTAATTTTTATGCAAAAATATTAATACTTAAACATCTAAAAAAAAACTCACCATTAAGTTGGTGGCCTTATAATTTTTGGTTGCAATTTTTATAGAGCATAGTTTTTTTTGAATTATTACACAAAATTAAATATAAAACAAAAATTAACAAAAACATACTTAATTAATTATAATTTTATATAATTCTAATATAGAGAATTTTTTTCTTTCTTTTTATTTAATTTTTCAAAATAATATTGTAATTATTCAGAAAAAAAACAAAATAAAAACTAAACAAAAATATTATAAAACAAATAAAACTAATACTTACGATGTAAAAAACAATCATATTTGAAACAACGTCGACAAAATAAAGTTTGAAATGAATGTAAAGATTGTTCACGTGATACACTCTCAGCCTTTGGACCATCTATATTTGGTGTACATTCTGTTGGTCGTTCTAAATCAACTTGTTTTGTTAATTCAATGTATCTGCAAAAAAAAAAAAAAAAAGAAAAAAATTAAATGAAAATATATAAAAAAAAATGTAAAAATAAATAATTATAAATTATTTTTATTTTACTTCTCAAGTAATTGTTCTGGTGTTCCTTTTTCCGGAAATAAATTACTAATCGCACGAAATATCTTTAAAGATGGTAATGCATCTTTATTGTCTTCTTTATTTTCAATTTTTACAAAAACACCACCACCTTTATCATCATCATCATCATCATTATTATTATTATCATCTTCATCATTGCCATTTTTAACATCATTATCATGATGTATCTGATCATCATTGTCAACATCAAGCTCAACTTTTATGTCTCCATTATCAATACCCATAGTTTTATTATTATCACTGTCACCATTATTTTTTTTCTTATTATTGACATTATTTTTCTTACTATTACTATTATTATCATTATTATTACTGGTACTTGTACGAGTTGATTTATTTGGAATTATTTTATCATCCGATTGACGTGTACGTAATTCACGTCCTTCTGGTAACACTACCGATGACGGTGTTACCATTGATGATGCCGACGTTGAAGGTTTTTGTGATGTGAGTTTCGTTGTTGTTGCTGTTGGTACTGGAGTAACTGTTGTTGTTGTTGTTGTTGTTGTTGCTGGTATCGGTGGTGGTGCTGCAGTTGTGTTTGTTTTTGATGTAGCCGATGTAATTTCCTCATTACCATCCTGAAATTTCATCAATGATTGTACCAACTCTATAAATATACTATCATCCATAAGTGCACCTTCTTTATCACCATGTACACGACCATCATAATTTTTTATTAATTCTTCAATAAATGTTCCATCTTTGTCGAGTACTTCATCGCCCATATATGGTATATTATGCAATTCAGTTTCATCTTCAACCATAAAATTTTGTTGGGTTGGTGCCCACATATACATTGTTGGTATTTGTGTTACAGCAGTTAGTGTAATTATCGGTTGTCTTACAATTGATCCATCTGATAATTCAGCTGTGGCTTTTTTCATACATTTCACGTGTGGTGGATTTGTCGTATCAATTTCCCATTTTGGTAAAACGGTAGCATTTTTTAATTGATCTTCCTCCATTGCTTTTAATTGAGCACGGTAATTGATTCTGTACAATATAAAATAGAAATTGAAAAAATTAAATACTTTTTATAACTTATTTTATTTATTTCGGAAAAAAAAGTCTAATATTTTATATTTTGTTTATACTAATTTAAAAATTTCTCATAATAATTTCACGAAGGCATACACATATTTAAATTGATCTGTAAGTAGCTACTAGTCAAAGAAAAGAAATCACACTTTGAGGTTATGCATAAAAACAAAAAAAAATGGATCATTATCATAATAACAATTAATCAATAATATTAAATAAATATATATATTTAAAAAATATCATTAATTTATTACTTATTTGATTCCCACGCTTCTGTTACTTGTCCAATTTTTTTCTTCTTTTTCATTTGATAAATTTTTTGATGTTCTAATTTTGCAAGTCGGTTCCAATTAATTGCTCCCCCACCTCCTGCTCTTTTTTTACTAGACATTATTTTCTATTATTTAGATTTCTTTTTTTTTATTAATTTATTTAATTAATTAAAAAATATTTTATTAAATTATAAATATGAAAATAAAACAAAAAATGCGGCTAATATATATTTTTCTTAAAACCAAAAAAAAACTAAACTGGAGACGATCAATAGTCGCAACGCAAACAGAATGCCGCGAATGCGAATGCGAGAACTAGTAAACAGTAAACAATGAATGAAATGAGAAAATGAGAATGACGTTTACGCTGCATTTTTTCCCACTTTTTCCACAGAACAAATTATCATTTGGGGGGCTTTCACAATGTAAAAGAATATCACTTTTTAATTAGAAATATTAAAGTTAAATATCACTTTTGCATAAATGCAAGTTAATTAGATTTTAACTTTCATTTCCTTTTATCATATTCTTCACCATATAAAGTAGATTATGAATACAATAAAATATTAAATGCAAATGCCATTCTATGCACCAGTTTGACACATTATTCATATTTCTTAAGTTAATTACAAATACTAATTTAATGTAGAATACATAGAATCAATGAAAAAATAAATATACAGGAATCACTATTATAAAATTGGAAAGAGAAAGATTGAGCACATATTTATGTGTACAAAGAGTTTAAAGAACAAATTTCGTTGTGACCACACAAAATAGTGAAAGGGGTTACGAGCGGAAGTAAATTGACATTTTACTGACAGATCGATGATTGTAAACACATTGATTTTTTTTTATATAGCATAGTCGTCTCATTTATAAAAAGCATTATTTGGTTCTAGCGGTTTTGAATGCAATCAAATATTTTCAGATTTCCAAATGATGATTTGTAAAACAAAAAAACTGTTGTTTTTCTTAGTAAATATAGATAAATTCATACTTGTGACATGTACAATACATTTATTATTCCTCACAAAAAAATTTAGATATATACTAGTATGTTCCCGCAGTCATGCTTATAATATATAATGTTTATTTCCCTATAATAAATTCCTTACTAGAATTATTGTACAAATAGTTTGTCTATTATAAGTGTTCTTTAGTGCACATGGCCCAGCATATACATTTTTCACTCTAACAGTGAATACAATTTTGACAGATCGGTGATAGAAAATCACAGAGAAATTATATCGTCGAAATTATATTCTTTATCAATGCGTAGAAATACTAATTTTTGTTTTGAAAGCTATTTTTTGATATGCATAAATGAAAACTGATATTCGTTTTTGATAATTGATTTTATTTTACATTGTGAAAGCCCCTAAGGCAACCTTGTGTATAATACAAATTAAATAGAATTTCTGGAAAATTGGAAGAATTTAACAAAATTTCAAATACGTCAATGTACGAAACTATAATTTGTGATGCGATAGACATCTATAAGAAAAATTTCATATTTTCTCCATTTTTTCTCCAGTATATGGAATTGCATTGTGTTGTGACAGTGCATCCATTAATTTAACTCGATTAAAGCGATTTTTGTAGTAGAAAAGAAAGTGATGTAAAAGAAATTGTTTTTTATAGTTTTTTTTATAATTTATCATAAAAATTATCAATGCATACGATGATTATATATTTCTTAATGATTTTGCGGTTTCCAACTGAAAAGGAATAGTATTCATCTTATGATTGTGTTTTAAAAAGATGTCTCATGTAACATAACCTCTAAAAAAAAAAAAGGTAAAAATTTATAAAAACATTTATTAATATTAAAAATTAATTTATATTTTAGTTAAATAAGGGATTCAGCAGCAGCCAATGATTATTTTATTATTGGATTTGGTGTTCAAGGTAAATCGAAAATAATATGTGCCTATTAGCACCGTAAAATTCTGTATTAGTAAAATTTTGACAGTATGTGAGTGCCAATATAGACGTAATTTGGAAGAAATTGATTTTCATTCATAACCGAATTATTGTCTTCATTTAAGAAGCAATGAAGTATTAAAAATTATATCAGTACAGCAACAAATATGTCAGCAATTATCATACATGAACAGTCAATGATGATGATAATGAACAATATGCTGTAGTTTATTTGTTAAATACAGTGAAGATGTAGCTACAGTTATTTATATTTTTGCAAAATTATCGGTTGATCCAGTACGTAATGGTTAATTGTCTAATAAAATCAGTAAGCATCACACAATTCAATATAAGGTAAGAAAAATACTATAATTTAAAAATATAAAAATGTTTCAATTTGAGAATATTTTTCTTTTTGCATTTACCAATTAATTTTTTTATCATAGTTAAATGGTATCCGATTAATAAGCAATAAAATACAAAAATACCATGATGTAGACGTAGAAATTATTAGATATACAATTTGTAGATATGGATCATAAATAAAAATCTATATTGAAAGACTCTATTCATTATGTTTTGCAAAATTGTGGAAGTGCTACCTGCTACATTAAAAGTGCGTTTGTCGTCGTTTAAAATTCTCAAAATAAATTCACAACGATTCTATGTAAGAAATCGTTTTGCGACATTTTCACTGTTTCTTTTTTCTATTTATCTTTTATTGAATTGATTTTCCTTCATTATACTAATCTTTTCTATGTCTATTTAAAATTGACATTAAATAATAACGTATAAAACAAATTATATAAATTATAATTAAAATTAAAATTAATTTTAAAAAACTTTTGCCGTAATAACTTTTTGGGTAATATGTTTAAGTGACCTGCCACTTTTTTCTTGAATTTGTGTACCGTCTATATCGAATAATACATGCAATTGCATATTATCTGACTTTTTTTTCTGCTTTTTGAACATTCTTTATCTTTCTCATTCAAATTTTTTAAAACAATTTTCAATTGCCTTTTTTGTGTTTGCTTCTTTTGATTAAAATCAGTTAAAATATGAAAACAAATGTTTCTTTATTGGCTTGAAATCCAATATTTTCAAAATTATATAATGCACTTTTACAGTTTTACAACAAATTGATATATCAAATTGAAAAAATTTGTTCAGAATCCTTTAATTTAGAAAATTAGCAATATCTTTTAAAATAAATATAATATTAAATATATCATTTTACTTACATTTCCTTTTTAACTAATATTCCGGCTTTTCTTTCGCTTTTATGCAGATTTAGAAAGGCGAAATGTTCTGGTATCTGAGCACCAATTATTGAAATTAACGTGTAAAATCAATGGCATATTATGAGGATTTATTGCATCGGATTGGAGGTAATTTATTCTTTAAAATAATATGTAGCTTATTAATTAATAATAATAATTTAATTTATAATATTATAGCTGAAGAATATATAAATGGTAATGCTACTTCAAGCAGAGATAAGAGTTATTAACATAGTCATGATATGGTGTCAATTATTGATCAGGTTAGTGTTGGAACATAAATTAAATTTCCATCTATCCGTTCCATATTAGAAAACAAAACAATTAGATTACTTAGACATTTCGTAATATTCATTACGCACGTCATATTATGTTAAAATATTTAGTTGCACAATTAATAAAGATGCACTTGGTATTAATTTTAAAGAAGATTGTAAATAAATAACTGTATAATCCTATTTCGAGAATCTTTTTATACAAAATTTCATCGAAATTGATCAAGAAATGTTGCAGATATTTCCTTAAATAGCATACATACAATAGACACAACTACATAAACAGACTAAAAACTTTGAAAAATAACTAAAATATACGATTTTTTCAGAATAGTTATTAGGCAATCATAACCATATGATAGTGAAAATATTATTTAATTTTTATTTATTATATTATCTTACATTAGTTCAATGCAAATTTTAGCTTCAATTCTATTAACAACAAAATTAACATATGCTGCACATATGATACAATAACATCATTAAAATAAATATAAATACTGATGTACCAAAATATAAATTGGAATTATTACGTTCGTCATACCATTGGTGATAAATATTAAATATACTACAGGAACAAAACCAATGGAAGCTTATGTATAGCATTTTTTGCAGTAATTTGTGATGGACAACTACAACAAAAATCTATGCCGCACGTGAAGATAAATACAAATTCAAGAACATATATCATTACAGTGAAGTTGATAAATTAGTCCTAATGGGAATCTATAACAATTCACCAATTGGTCTTTAAATAAATTACATCAAATTATATTTTATTTGAGTGATTGCTCGGCCCCATATTTGTTTTGTTTACTGGTAATATCAAATGTTTTTAAAAAAAATTCTCTGTAATATTAATCTAAATTTTTTTCTATATTTCCAGATGATTTAAAAAAAGTATATTAAAGCAATACATAATTCGATTATTAAATTGTGTTACTTCTGGCATCAAAGTATTATTATATGATTTATTAGCAACACACCATTCTATCACATTGATGATATAAAATATGATATTTTAATAAATATATAAATTAAAATAAGTTTTAGCTTTAAGTATGAATTAAATTTTAAATGTAATTGTATATTGTAACTATCACAATTAAATATTATACTTGTATTAGAAGTTGAAGTATTAGAAATCAGTATTGGTTAATCACCCATATAAAAATAATAGTATTTTGAAAGCATCTATCTTTCGTTAATTGCAGTATAATTGGTAAATTGTTATATACTTCCATGCGGAGTAATTTACCAACTTGGCTGTAATGAAAGGTTTATTAGATGACATTAAGCTTCACTTGGAGCAATATCAGACTTACAAAAAACAAAAAAATTAGAAGTCATATTATACATTAAAAATGAATATGAAATTAGATAAATTAAAATTTCTACCGAGATTTTTTAATGTTAAAAAATAGCTTCATTTTATTATAATTAAATTTAATTTCTTGATTATAAAGTTTAACAATTACAATTACATGTAACATTTATTATATAAGATGAATAACAAACAAACCCTTAATTATAAAGTAAACATCATTCAATTGATTCACAATTTTCATTTTAAACTTATTATTTAAATAGAATTCTCAAGTAATTATTTTTTTTATTGAATTTAAATTAAAAAATTAGAATTCGTTCAATTTAAAATATTAAAATAAATTTGTTAAAAGAACATTTAGTTATTTAAAATTCATTTAAAGTATTGTAATTATAAAGATGTCATCATATATATTTAGTTAATTCATTTATGTTTACTGAATGCATGTTAAAAGGGTTAAAATTAATAATAGATAATAATAGAAGTAAGATATTTATATATAATTATATTAGGTTGTCAACTATCTCCCTTCCGCCTTTTTGCTCTTTATTCAATGCTTTATAAAAAGTGTTACAGTAATCGGATTTAGTTCAAATATGCGCCGTTTTGTTCGATAATCTGTTTCCATCTAGACTGCAACTTCATAATACCTCCCTCGTAGAAGCCCCCCTCCTTATTTGCGAAGAACTCGGACAGCCACTTTTCACAAGCCTCTTTTGAGATCAACTTTACACCACCAAGGGCGTTCGCCATGGACAGGAACAGGTGGTAATCACTTGGCGCTATGTCCGGGCTATATGGTGGATGCGATAAAACCTCCCATCCGAGCTCCCGTAGCTTCTGACGAGTCATCAACGAAGTGTGTGGTCTGGCGTTGTCCTGGTAGAACACTACACCCTTCCTTTTGGCCAATTCTGGACGCTTCTGGTCGATCGCCTGCTTCAAGCGGTCCAGTTGTTCGCAGTAGATGGTAGAATTAAGCGTCTGGCCATATGGGAGCAGCTCATAGTGGATGATTCCCTTCCAATCCCACCAAACACACAGCAAAACCTTCCTGGCCGTCAATCCCGGCTTGGCCACTGTTTGGGACGATTCACCGGCCTGCGACCACGACCGTTTTCGCTTGATATTGTCGTATGTGATCCATTTTTCGTCGCCAGTCACCATCCGCTACAAGAATGGGTCGAGTTCGTTCCGTTTCAGCAGCATTTCGCAAATGGAAATTCGGTCCATTAGATTTTTCACTGTTAATTCATGTGGCACCCAAACATCAAGCTTTTTTTTGTATCCAGCCTTCTGCAGATGGTTTAAAATGGTTTGGTGACTAACTCCCATCTCCTGGGCGATGTCACGAGATGCCACATGCCGGTCTAACTCGATGTATTCCATGATTTGATCGGTATTTGTCGTCACAGGTCTTCCGCCGGCTGGCTTATCCATGGTGTCGTTTTCACCGGCTCTGAATCGTCGAAACCATTCCTCCGCGGTTCGAAGTGATAGAGTACCATCCCCCAAAACACCATTAATCTCACGGAACGTTTCTCTAGCGGATTTGCCTTTAACGAAGGAAAACTTTAAAATAGCGCGAATTTCGGCGTTAGTGAACTCCATGTTTACACGTCTATAACTGTTGAACGCAATATCCAAACTAATCATACATAGCGTCGTTTTGTTTGTTATGTCAAGAGCTTTCAAATTATGTACAGTGTTGCCAGATACGAGCTCTGTAGCGCTTTGTACATAGCCGCGAAATTAAAAAGACAAAAAGGCGGAAGGGAGATATTTGACAACCTTTTGGGGGATGGTACTCTATCACTTCGAACCGCGGAGGAATGGTTTCGACGATTCAGAGCCGGTGAAAACGACACCATGGATAAGCCAGCCGGCGGAAGACCTGTGACGACAAATACCGATCAAATCATGGAATACATCGAGTTAGACCGGCATGTGGCATCTCGTGACATCGCCCAGGAGATGGGAGTTAGTCACCAAACCATTTTAAACCATCTGCAGAAGGCTGGATACAAAAAAAAGCTTGATGTTTGGGTGCCACATGAATTAACAGTGAAAAATCTAATGGACCGAATTTCCATTTGCGAAATGCTGCTGAAACGGAACGAACTAGACCCATTCTTGAAGCGGATGGTGACTGGCGACGAAAAATGGATCACATACGACAATATCAAGCGAAAACGGTCGTGGTCGCAGGCCGGTGAATCGTCCCAAACAGTGGCCAAGCCGGGATTGACGGCCAGGAAGGTTTTGCTGTGTGTTTGGTGGGATTGGAAGGGAATCATCCACTATGAGCTGCTCCCATATGGCCAGACGCTTAATTCTACCATCTACTGCGAACAACTGGACCGCTTGAAGCAGGCGATCGACCAGAAGCGTCCAGAATTGGCCAAAAGGAAGAGTGTAGTGTTCCACCAGGACAACGCCAGACCACACACTTCGTTGATGACTCGTCAGAAGCTACGGGAGCTCGGATGGGAGGTTTTATCGCATCCACCATATAATCCGGACATAGCGCCAAGTGATTACCACCTGTTCCTGTCCATGGCGAACGCCCTTGGTGGTGTAAAGTTGATCTCAAAAGAGGCTTGTGAAAAGTGGCTGTCCGAGTTCTTCGCAAATAAGGAGGGGGGCTTCTACGAGGGAGGTATTATGAAGTTGCAGTCTAGATGGAAACAGATTATCGAACAAAACGGCGCATATTTGAACTAAATCCGATTACTGTAACACTTTTTATAAAGCATTGAATAAAGAGCAAAAAGGCGGAAGGGAGATAGTTGACAACCTAATAAGTAAAAATTTAATATTTATGTCTATACTGTAAAGATAATTCGATATTAGTTGACTACAATGATCAATACAATTTGATAAGACATACTGAAAATGATTACAAGAAATTAAACACCTGTATAAACCTATTTCGAGAACCTAAATACGAAATTTCATCGAAATTGGCAAGAAATGATGCAGATATTTCCTTTAACAGAAATGCATAGCATTACGTATACATACAATACACACAACTACATAAACAGACCAAAAACTTTGAAAAATAACTAAAATATACCATTTTTTCAGAATAGTTATTTGGCAATCATAACCATATGATAGTGAAAATATTATTTAATTTTTATTTATGTAAACAATTATTGATAAAACAATACAAAGTCTTTTATCATTAGAGGCGGAACAAAAAAATATAACAGAAATGATGATATACCGTACGTACCGTACAAACTACAAAGATCATGTCTTTATTATTATCAATATTTACCACACACAAAATATATGATGTGTATAACAACAATCCGTTGCTTTATTATTGTGTATTAATTTGTTTTTATTTTTGTTCTGTCTCTTGTGGTTGAGGAAAAAAGAAATTAAAAAAAATTACTTGTATTATCTCTCGCCCTCAAAATAAATAAAAATTAAACAATGTTTTCACTATCATGTGGTTATTATTGCCTAATAACTATTCTAAAAAAATCGAACATTTTGGTTATATTTCGAAGTTTTTGGTCTGTTTAATTTAATGTAGTTGTGTGTTTTGTATGAATGGGTGAGTATGTGTATACGTATGGCATTTCTGTTAATGGAAATATCTGTATCGTTTCTTAAACAATTTCGATGAAATTTTGTATATAGGTTTGGAATAGAATTATACAGGTTTCTATTAACAAGTTTCTATAAAATTAATACCTAGGAAATCTTTATTAATTGTACAACTGAATGATCTTTTGGCTAATTTCGTACCAATTTGGTATGTAGGTTAGGAATGAGATTATGTACAGGTGTTGAATTATTAACAAGGAACAAGTAAAAATACAAACTACTTACAAATATCAACAGAAGAAAGTTTGCTTTAATAAAAACAAACAGCTTCCATTATAATGGATTGCAGAAAAATATACATCCGAAAAAAACGTTAAACGACCATCAAGTTTTTTTACGCCTTTGAAGATTAATATAAAATAACATAAATAATAGATATAAAACAATATAAATATGTGCTAATTATCACTAATTGTGATCTTTATTTAAATATTTAACATCATTAATTTAATAATATAATTAAATGTATTTAATTTAATGTAAAAAAAAAAAAATATTTGTCTAATTATTTTATTAAGTTCATCAATAGTTCCCCAACTTTTAACTTCCGTCCATTGAAATCTGAAAAGAGAAAAAGAAAACAACAAAAATTATAACAAAAAAAAAATGTTAAGTACAAAATAAAAACATAAATAAAATAAAATTAATATTTCATATACGAAATTCTACACCTACACAATATAAAAGAAGAAAAAAAAAAAAAAAAAAAATGAGTCTCTAATAAGTGTCCTGTAAATAAAAAAAAATAATAAAAAATCGATCAACTTTAATGTGATACCCTATTCGAAATAAATATTTTCAAAATTTTTGTACCTTATATATCCCAACCGACATACCAGTATTATTAACAAGCATAGTGTATGCGAGAGAGTTGCTGGGTGTGTATAGCAATGTAACGTGAGTGCCGCGGGTTCGATTTCTCGCTGAGACCGAAAAAAATTTTTCAAAAAAAAAAAAAATAAATTTCAATTTTCGAGAAATTCCCTACGAATTCTTGTTGTTTTTTTTTTTTTTACCACTTTTCCACATTTTTTGTTTTGCCATTTTGACCGACTTAGAGGCGGAATTCTCGAGTTATCTCAACGGATTCGTGTTCGGACGATGACCCCGCGTCGTTTGAGCCTATTTCCAGCCATATTTTTTTGGACCCCCAAAAGTGTGGGTTATAACCTTATGCCGAAAAAATTTTTTTGCCCGTAGGACCTTCAGATTTTCAGGGATTGTAGAGCTCGGAAAAAAAAACAGGATCTGTCGACCTCTTTGCCGGATTTCCCTCCGGGGGCGGAGCTATGGACCTTCGAAAGTACCAAATGGGTCACTTTTGGACCCCTATAACTCCGGAAATACTCAATATTTCGGGAGGAGCTTCTCACCAGTGATAGTCCTCCTCAAGGGCTACAAATTATAATATGGGGGTGATTTGCTATCTAGAAGGGTTTTCCAACTAGGGCTGCCCAAAGATTGAAAAAACGTTTGCAGACCAATATTCCGAGTACTGGAAAGTCGGGAAATATTGGACTTTCCAAAAATCTAATGATGCAGAAATGTAAAGGAAAGTCCAAAGTTTATCCTCAGATTTTTTTTGGAATTTTCCAGTGGAAAATGTGGATTTTCCAGGAACATCGAAAAACATCGATTTTTTCATGTTTTCAAATGGGAATTTCCCGGCTTTCCCAATGGAATTTTCCAATGCCCTATTTATCGCAGATAGTAGACTATATGCCACGTATTTTAAGCCCCACCACAACTCCTCAAGTCAAATGGTTTTCCCACAGTGGCTGCCCAAAGTTAGGCTTACACGAAAATTTCAAAATTTTAAATCGGTCATAAGTCGACCAATAAATTTTTCACAAAAAAAGTCCAGAAGCTTTATTGTGCGCTCTAAGATCCTCTACAAGATGGCTGTAACAAAAATTGGCTAACACATAAATTTTTTTCGAAATCATCCAAAACCTGGTTTTCAGAAATTCCGGGAAATTTCTCCAGCCCAAAGTTGATGACTTACAGATTTCTTATAGCCATAAATGGATTTAGATGGTAAATGTACTGAGGGAGTGGTACTGAAAATGTTTTCTAACTATTACAGTTTTCCCGGAATTTCCCGATCAAAATTAAAATTTTCCGGATTTTCCCGAAAATTTCCAGATGTCTTAATTAGAATATAAGAAACATTTTTTACCACTAGAGGACCCGAATCTATTTACGCGTTTTCCCGGAATTTTCACATAACGGTTTCATACTCATGGTGAAAAACCCAAGTTTTTTTGTTACAAAAAGATAGGTCCTTCAATTACCTATCATTTAATATGTATCACAACATCCTACCACTTCAAACAGCTGAGCTATTATTTTTCCCGTGTCCCAAATATATAATATTTTTTTACACTAATTTACCTTTAAAATTTTGTTTTAAGTAATTTCGGTTGTCCTTAAATTTCCCAATTTCCATTTTTTTATATTAATTGTGTATGTGTGTGTGTGTTTTTCTATCTGCAAAAGAAAATTTTTAATATTACAGTAATATATAATAATAATTTTCATATAACTTGTATCAAAAATAATTTTATTTATGAAAACAACAAATACAAGTGATTTCTTTTTATTTATCGTTTTCTTTTCCTTTTAAAATAATGTATATACAAATAAACACACCAATGCATACAATACAAATGTAAACATATAGATAAGTAAAAGAAACATTACAAATGTAAATATTAAAAAATTATTGTATATAAATGTCATATTAAGTTGTTGTCTTTGCTATATCAAAATTTTTGGTTTTATATATATTAAAAACAATTGTTTTAAGCTGAAAAATATGCAATGCAAAATCAAAATGAAATATATTTTTTTACTTTGAAAATAAATTCCATGTGTTCTATGTTCTGACTTTATCTCGAAAATTCGTTAATGCAATTCCATTTTCAATAATACTTAATTGATTTCGTTAGTATAATTATGGACACACTGATTTTAGCTGAAATAAATGATTTCTTTCGGATTGATTTTAAAAAGCGAGCATACCCTACATTTTACTTATCAACTTTATGTAGTGATTTAATGGTACAGTGGTCAGCGTTCATTTCATCAAATCCAGAGGGTGCGAGTTTAACTCGTACTGAAAATTACTCCAGTGTATTACCATTAATTCGTTTATGAAATCAAAAAGCGAATCTTTGAAAATAAGGTGTTGAACGCCATTCAGAGATTAACAATATATCCATATATCGGAGTAATCATGTCAATGGTAAACGAATTCTTGTATACGGTCTGCAATACTGATTGAATAAAGAAACTCTGAAAATACCGCTGCCTGCAGATAGAAATTCTTAAAAATGGTTTGAAATACTGATTGCTAAGTTCTTAAATAGAGAACTTAGCAATCAATGTTTCAGACCATGGTTTTTTAAGAATTTGCATCAGAAGAGAATAATCAACATTTAATTTAACTAAAACCAACAACTCATGAAAATTGCAATAAAATATAATTAAATTAGAATGTTAACGTAATTCAAAATAACAAAGTACGTATGTATTAAGTACAACTACATTTTTATGATAATATTTATTTATGCATTGATAAATTAATTGCTAAACTAATTAATTGTAAAAATCCTGCACGCATAAGAATTAAAATAAAAAAGAATCAATTAAATATATCCTAAATTATTTGCTTCATGTGCTATTGTCATAACAGCATCATATATTTCTTCAGCTGTTGGAATTATTTGCTCAGCTGGTAATTCGAAACCGCTCGAATATCTATTGCTGCCCGGCCTTAATTCAAATGTATATGATAACGGTATCGATAAATTACCATAAACACAATCCATACTAGAACCAGTTGCTGGATAAATTGCAGCATATGTATTACCAATACTATATCGAGTACCATAACGTTTTGCTAAAGGTTCAATTCCTTTTTTACCAATTGCCAATAAATCATCATGATTTTCTGTATGTACAGCCGTATGTCCATATGGAAATAATAGAATTTGTGAGTATGAGTGAAATGCGAAATATAATTTTAATTGTTTTCTTATTGTTGTTAAATATTGAGAATATGAATACATTTCAGGTTCTGAAAATGCTCGTCGACCAGCATATGTTTCAGCACATGGATATTTACTTGAACCAATTTCATTCCAATGAAAATCCCAATTACGATTTGGGCCCACGCCATAACAAATAAAATTTGACGACGGTGTACGTGTTTTACACCATAATCGATCACGTTGAAATGTATATGCATAACCATCTGGATTTATTATCGGAAAGAAGTACCAATTTATATTTGCCGAATTTGCTCGAAATAACGATGTAATATGATTTTCAGTCGAAAGTTTCCAATTTAATTGTTCGATTAATTCATTTAATAAAAATGTTACCGTTGCCGGTAATATCCATTCACGCTCATGCATTCCACCTTTAAATAAAACAGCTGCTGCATTATCTGGATTATTATTAAATGATAATTTAATATCACGTATTTCTCTACCTTCATATGATTTTCCAGCTATTTTTAATTCTAAATTGTTTGGATATTTTTTTACCATTGTATCAATTTTTTCTTGTAAATTTGTATCCAATATTTTATATAAAAAATTATGTGTACGTAATATTGTTGTAAATTCAGCGAATTTTATTGTGGTGCAACAATAAGAACAACATTAATTATTCAACTTTACCAGAACCAACAATAAACTTATAACTATCACTTGTATTTTCGATTAATTGTAATGTATTAATTTGTTTTTGATCGGTTGGAACTACTTTATACGCTTTATAATTATCATATTTTGCTGTAATTTCGATATCATCATCGTTTTCATTATCACGGCGAACAACAAATTAAAAATAATAATAAATACCTTTTTTAATATTTCGTATTTTGTAACACACTTTAAAAAGTTAAAAAGTTAAAAGTTAGCGTTGATTTGAATATGGCATCTACCAACCATCGCTTATACCATATTGAAGCCAAATGGTGATAATTGATTAACATGGAAGGCACCAAAAGCTGAAAATAAAAATGTTTTTACGTTAACAATAGGTGACAATAGTTTTCGTTTTGTTTTTGGTAAATTTATTTATTTTATACTTACAATTTTATACATTAACAAAACCTTCAGATGGAATTGTATTGTAATTATATACATTTAGATCTTTCTTTTGTGTTGCATCTTTGTAAATTCATTTCCAAACATGCATGAACTGCAGTCAAATACAAATTGTCCGGTTGTCTATCATTTTTATTTCTTCCTGCCATTTAACATATTGAATGTATTGCACCCGATCTAAACTTACTTAGTTATTATATTAGAAATTTGTTTATTTAACTATATTATTCATATAATATTAATATTTTTTATTTATTTATATCCTTTAAAGAATTCCAGTCGAGTCAGTAAAGTAATTTAGATGTAGCATCATACACGAAAGTACAACTAATTATTCTCTTGAACGACGTGTAAGTGCTTGCCATTTTGATTTATTTTTATTTTTTATAATATCTAGCACTTTAGTTTTAATGTTTTAATTTTTCTTGTGGCATTCCTTTTTACATAATTAACAAAATAATTGAATAATAATAATAATAACAAAATAAATGTAAATAACTAAACAGAAAACCGAACCAAAACTATGTTCGTTCTATGTGGTTAGTTGTAATAAGAAGAAATGAAAGCACTGGCACTGCACAAGCGTAATATGTCACAACGACAAAGTGTCATGTCACGGTGTGTCTATATCTATATCTGTTAGTTAGGAAAAAGTAGCGAATAACGAATATTTTTTATAATTAGTAATCATTGTTTCGGGTTCCAAATGGGTAACGAGTACTTTCGAATCGAATAGTAACTATTCCTTCAACTTTATTAAAGTTGGATTGATTTATCTATCTATAAAGTGTTATTAATAAAATAAAATAAAAATATAAATTAATTTATAATAAAAAAACAATGGATAAAATAAACATAGATCCGATTTCAACACTTAATGATTTTTGTCGTGCGTGTACTCAACAAAAGGTTTTAATCGATATGAAATCATTATTTCGTATCAATAATCTTTTGGAAGTTTATCGACTATGCACATCTTTAGAGGTAAACATATATAATTAACAAATTAAAGAATTATATTATTATAATAGTATTTTTGTTTTTGTTTTTTTTTATTTGATAGGTACAGGAAAAAGATGGATTACCAACTCACATTTGTGAAAAATGTTTTAATTTAATTATGAATTTTAAAGAATTTCGTTTAATGTGCTCAACATCCGATAATTATTTTCGAGAAAAAATTACTGTAAAAACTGAACCCGATAATATTACCAATGAATTGTATCATCAAAGTGTTGATGTTAAAGTTGAACTATTACCGGTTATAGAAAATGTTGGACGAATACGAAATAAAAAGTTATCATCTAATAATAATGATAATAATAATTTGTCCACAGTTGATTCAATTTTATTAGAAAATAATATAAATAAATTAGGTATTATTATTATTATTATATTTTTAGTAATAAATTTATTTAATTTATATATAATTTTACTAATATTTTTGTTTATAAAAGACATTAAAAAAGAATCGGCCGATCAAAATGTTGATTTTAATTTACTCAATGATAATAGTAATAATTTGAAAGTAGTAAATATTAAAAAAAATTTGGATCATAATGTTGACGATGATGATGATGATGATGTGGATGATGTGGATGATGATGATAATAATGAAGATGATAATGATGTTGAAGATGATGTTGGTAGTGATAAAGAATTTAATACAATTGTAGATTTTAAAGATGATAATAAAAAACCAAAAACTAAAGGTAAAAAAAAAGATACACGAATACGTAAACGTAACAGAAAAACGGAAACAAAATTGGAAAAATTTATATGTGATCAATGTAATCGAAAATTTTATAAAAAACATCGTTTAGAAGCTCATTTAAGACAACATCAAGGATTAAAGGTACAGGCGGCATATATTTTATTTGAATCAATTATTATTATTTTAATATATATTATAAACAATTATTTTATATAATTATAGCCATGTTTATGTAAAAAATGTGGAAAATCATTTTCAAAATGGTGTGATTTAAAACAACATATAAAAATAAAGCATAATAATGGGAGTCTACCAAAATTTATATGTGAATATCCAAATTGTGATAAAACTTATAATATTAAACAATCTTTGGCGGCGCACATAAAAAGAATACATACTGAAAAACCAGCAGATATGGTTCCACCACCACGATCTATTTGTGAACTTTGTGGTAAATCCTTTAGAACAACGTCCCAACTAAAAGTATGTATTGTTTATTGGCTATAGAAATTATCGGTTATTTATTTTGGAATCTTTTTTTTTTTTTTTTTTTTAGAAACATAGTTATACACATACGGGATTGATGCCATATAAATGTCATTTATGTCCAAAAAAATATCCAACAAATCATAAATTAAAAGAACATATAATGCGACATCAAGGTATTAAAAATCATGTGTGTTCAATATGTGGTTTACGTAAAATAACACCACATGAATTAAAAATTCATATGAATTATCATACACGTGAGAAATTATATAATTGTAAATATTGTTCATCGGTTTTTACTAGTACTGGTAAGTAATTACTAATTTAATGAGAGTATACAATTTTTTTTTGTCATCTAATAAACCTTCCATTACAGTCAAGTTGGTAAATTACTCCGCATGGGAGTATATAATAATTTACCAATTGTACTGTAATTAACGAAAGATAGATGTTTTCAAAATACTATCATTTTTATATTGGATGATTAGCCCATAGTGTGATTTGTGTGTGCAGACATTGTTAATCTTTGAATAGCGTCTAACGTCATATTTTCAAAGATATCCGTTTTTCTTTTTATTCCGTAAACGAACAAATGGTCACCTAGCAGAAAAATTTCAGTATTAAAATACATAACGAAAAAATTCCTATGAGAAATAGTGTTTACAATTACAATTATTAATTATTCAATTTTACTTTAAATGTGTATATTTAATATTTTTATTTTCTTATAATCTGTGGTTTTCGATAGGTAATATGTCAGGACACATAAAAATTGTACATTGTGGTATAAAAGCACATAGTTGTCCACATTGTAATCGTTCATTTGGAAAATCATCGGATTTAAAACATCATGTAATGACGCATACAGGAGAAAAACCACATGCTTGTATACATTGTGGAAAACGTTTTATTCAACATATTGCACTTCGAACACACATGAAAATACATACGAGAACATTAAATAAATTACCATCGACAGATACACCATCATCGGTGGTACCGGTTTTACAACAATAATTCATTTTAATTTTACAATTACCTTTTTTTTTTATATATTTTATTTATTTTATAATTTTATTTGTTGTTGTGTCGTTGTCTCGCTGTGACTACTACGGTATTTTGATTTTTAATTTTTCTATCCAATCATATTATCTATGAAAAATAATTGCAAAACAAAAAGTACGAAAAATAATTAAAATTGTGTGTATAGAAGATATAAATGTAATAGACACATTTAATCACTATTATTATTAATTTTAAATTTAATTATAAATTATTATTAATTATTATTATAAAAACATTATTATATTAATATAAGTTATATTAAATAAAAATATAATGGCAGAAGAAAATAAAAGTTTTTACCAGAGAACTTCCAGCATGAATGATTTACCATCACCATCGGAACCATGGTTTAATGTGTATAAAAGAAATAATAAATTTTATAATAAATTTTTGGCATTCAGTATTGTTCTTTTAGTTGCTGGTTTTATTTCGGCAGCCAAAACAATTGAATTTAATTTTAATCCACCCAAATACATACATTTGACAAAAGAAGATTTTAAATTGAAAGCAGACTAATTATATATATATATATATATATGTTACATTAAATATGAAATAATAGTAAAAACTAATGTATTTGGAAAATATTAAATAAATTTGTTTTTCCTTTCATTTGAATAGAAATATTTTGGGTTTATGTTTTATATATTTCCTGGCCTACAAATTCCAATATTTTGTCATTACACCCAATTTGCCATCAATAAAAGATGGCGTAAAAATCGTATAAAAAATAAAAAAAAATTTACTGTATACACGCAATCACACCAACAAAAGAAACACCAAAAATGTTAAATGATAAAAATTTGGTTGGGAATTTACTGGAAACTGGAATAGATGAGCTTTTATTTATCAAATACATACACACTACATTTTTACGCATTATCATCCGTCAATCACACATGTGTAAATATTTTAATTTATTTTTTCTCGTGAAAAAATGTAAAAAAAAAAAAAAAAAATAGAAAATAAAATATATATATTCAAAATTGATAGGAAAGAAAAATTTTTGTTGAGTGAAAATATTGATAAGATATACGACAAAATCTCATTTAGAAGCATTTATTTGTCAAAACAGAAGCATTTATCAAATTTAATATTTAACTAACCAAAAACATGTTAATTTAATAATTAATACATATTGTGATTTACTGGATTAATGAATATATAGTCTTTTATTATTTTTGTATTAAATAGTGTAACATAGTTCAAATAATAATATAAAAATAATTGTCAATAAATAAAAGTATAAAAAAAAAAAAAAGTTGTGTTGGGTTGGGAACGATAAGACAAAAAACGACAAATACGACGTAGTAGAAAATAATTAAGAAAAAAAAAAAAAAATATATAGAAAAATCTACTATTTTTGACAGACCTCCTGCTGATGCATAATTGTATTTACTATCCCATGATTGTGTGTGCGTGTATGTGTGTGCGAATGTGAAAGCAATATTATTTTATTTTTTTTTATTTATTATTGGAAAGTTAAAAAAAACAAAAATGCAATTTTTTTTATAAAGACGTCAAAAAAAAAAAAAAAGAAAATTTTTTTAATTGCCCAAATTGCATTGCATTTTATATTCAAATTGCATTGCAATCTGTGTGTTTTCTATTTTATTTTTTTTTTCCTTCTAATATTTACACATCTCACACACACGGAATGGCGTTTTATTTCTTGTTATAAAAAAAATAATTAATTTTTTTTTTTTCTTATTATTTTTCTATAAAAACATTTATTTATTTATTTTTTGTTTTTGTTTCTTTACGTTACCATTATTTTTTCCTGTGATAAATGAAAAATATAAATAAATAGTCAAAACGCGCATAACAAAACAAAAGAATATTCATAAAAAAAAAATCAAATTTTTTGTTTTATAATTATTTTTTTTTAACAAAAAATAAAATAAATTCAATTATTTTTATTCATTGTTGTAAAAAAAAAAAAAACAAAACCAAAAAAATTAATTTAATAAAACGAAAACGCAGAAACAAATAAATAATATATATATATATAAAAAAAAAATAATAAAATATAAATATAACAAAAGGAAAACGAAAAAACGAAAAAAAAAAACTATATAAATTATGAATAATTGTGGCCGTGCTTCTTTCAGTACAACATACGATCATGTTGAACTGAGACATCCAACCAATAATAGTGTTGTGAAAGGCTTTATTGGTAAGTGTTGTGTGTGTGTTTTTGTTCTTCTTTTTTTTTCTTTTTTTTTTTTTTTGGTTAAGTTTTTTTTTCTTCTTTAATTTTTAAATTAAAATTAAATATAAAATTAATTAAAAAATATTATACATAATTAAAATTTTAATTATTTTATGTTTGAAATATCTTGTTTTTTTTTGTGTTTTTCTCCTCGAAAAACTAAAACCAAAACATAATTGAGGTCAACAACAAAGCAACAAATTTTTTTTTACACTTTTTTTTTTTTTTCGTTTTTTATTCTTTAAAATACAAGAAAAAAAATAATTTTTATTTTACCATTTGATGGCGACGATGATGATGATGATGATGATCACGAGGATAATAATTAATAATACCATTAATATTTAAAAATACAGTAAAAAAAATCAAAACGAAAAAAAATAAAGAAGGAAAAAAAAAAATATGGTGCTAGTCGATTTGACGGTAAAACGGTTGTCATTTTGTTAAACTAAAACATTTTGTATATGAAAAACACTTTGTGTTGTGTGAAAACCATTTTATTTCATTTAAAAAAACAATATTTGTGGAGTTATTATTCGAAAATTTATATTTTATGCAGAAAGGGAGTTCCTTTTTTTTTTTTATAGAATAAAGATTATTATAGATAGATTAACTTATGACCTTGAAATAGGGCAGCTGGAAATTTGTATAAAGGTAAATTTTCTGTGCGTGCTTGTGTGCGAGATGATGCTTCTTTTTTTTTTTTTTTTCACTGATGATGATAATAGTTCTTCTATTTTTTTCCAATTCATATAAATCAAATACATTAGCAACAAAAATGGCAAAAGAAATTTTATTTTAAATTTAATGCAATAAGAAGAAACGTGGCTTTCTTTTTTTTTTTTTTTTTTTTCTTTATTGCCTTTATAATCATTTACCTGTTAAAAAATTGTTTTTCTTCCCAAATATTTTAATTTAAAAATTATTGTATTCATTTATTATTTCTTTTTTTGTGTTTATTTATTTATATATATTTGGAAAAATGGAGTTTATTTTAATGTTAATGTTTATAATAATGATAACAAAAATAAAAAAAAACACCTTGTATAAATTATTTAACCTATAGTTTATTGCACCGATATTTATTTATATTTTTTTATAGCTGTTTTTTATTCTAGAGTGTGTAAAATGTATGAATGACAGTGCAGCAGCATACGATAACGATGATAATTTCATGTTGTTACAAACAAAACAATTACGTCTTTAATTAATTATAATTTTTATGAAAAGAATGGATAGTACGCATAGAAAGAGCACCAGTAAAATGACAGTTAACTAGAATTTTAATTTGTTATAATTTTAGTATAAAATAAAGAATGAAAAAAAATGTGTATACTTTTGCCATCATCAATATTTTATAATATTAATTAAACGTAATGTTAATTTTTGTTAAAATTCAGTTATTATTTATAATGGTAACGTAATTAATTTTCAAGGACAGCAATATTTACAAGAACTTTTTTATTTTATCACAATTACTTTACTAAATTTACCACCTTATTGTGTAAATTGTTTTTTTTTATATTATTGATTGAATTAACACTGAATTTTCGCAGTATGTATACAGAAAGTATTGAACACTAAGTTTGGTTTTGTAATTAATATAGCTGGATGTTTTCAACAAAAGGACAGTAAAAACATTAAAAAGTAACACACTTCTAACAAAAAAATAATCTAGATATACAAATGGCGATTCGTTACTCTAACATAAGGACAACAACGATTGGTCGATCAGTTTAGGCCACTGAATATTTTCGAATATAACGATTTACAAAGTGTAACCTATCTGTGTGTGTATATCTGTATTCTTTAACTAACTGCAAAATAAACACAGGAAAAAATAGCATTAAATCAGTACAATATGCATTTGGAGATGCTCTTTGCTTAATTATCTCTCTTATGACTGTTCGTTAGAAAGACAGCGGTAATGTTTGGTAAATTTGCATGACACAAAATGAACCTGGATTAAGACAGTGAAGGTTTAATAACTGAAAGGTTTAAAATGTAATAAAAACAACAAATTGTTGTGTGTCCCCGGATACTGTAACAAAAAAACGGAAGAGACTATGGTTAATATCTTATTAAATATGTATAGTGGTCATTTTGTAATTTAATAACGTTGTAATTTTCAGTAATAAAAATAATAATAGAGTTTACCTTTCATGAAGAGCAGAGCTTGACCAAAACTCTATATAGTCTAGCTGCTATTTTTGTTTGTTTATTTTTTTGACTATTTAGAATTTTATATTTTATGTACGTTTACATTTTCAGATAATGCTACATCTCTTTTATCAGTTAATGCACCAGAATTCGTACCTACTCCAGGATCAAAAGTAATGCCAGATATGCCTAATTACTACCATCAACAACAACAGCAGCAGCAGCAGCAGCAACAACAGCAGCAGCAGCAGCAGCAACAACAGCAGCAGCAGCAGCAACAGCAACAGCAGCAGCAACAACAACAACAATATATTCAGCAACAACTAGCACAGGCTCATCAACAAGTACAATTACAGCAGCAGCAGCAGTTACAACAACAAATAATACAACAACAACAATTGCTTCATCATCAGCAGCAGCAGCAGCAACATCAACAACTACAACTACACCAACAACAACAACAACAACAACAGCAACATCTATTACCTTATCATAATAATATACAAAATAATAACCACAATTCACCGAATACAAGACGTTCAAAAAATTCCGTTCAGGATCGTTTGCAATTTGGAAGAGGTCCACCGGTGCAACATCTTAATCAACATCATCAGTCGTCGTCGGGCACAATGATTGAACAAAATAACAATAATCATCATCATCATCATCAGCAACAACAACAAATTGATGAAGTCAACGGAACAGAAGCAAAAGAGTGCCCACATGTTAGTATATATAAAAACAAAACCAAATTATTATAATTTATAAAAAAAAAAACTCATTTTAGACTGACGCCGAATCACACGCATTAAGTTTTCTTGAAGAAGTTATGAAAAAATTAAATGCTGATCCTGGAAAATTCGAACATTATCAAAAAGATTTAACAAATTTATTTTTAGAATATACACAAAATAATTTTGTTTTGAGTAATGCTATTGAAATTATATTTGAACAGGTATTCATTTAATTATATACTTAATCAACCACACACGCACATACATAGATATATAACTTAATATAACCAGACACCTTCATTTTAAGATTACTAAGACTCAAGCCGATAAATGTAAAAAAAGGTTTGCGTCAACGGTAGGACAAACACAATATCCTTTAAATGATTCCATATTGAAGTGTCTAGTTATATTTAGTAGTATCTAATATTTTATATTGTAAAAAAGTGCATAATTTTAATAATTAAAATTGTAATTATATTTATGTATGTAGGCAATTAATGAACCAAATTTTCGATATATGGGTGCAAAAATTTGTCGTTTATTAGATGCAATAGATCCGGCACCATCAAGTGCATTCCGACAATTATTATCTCTTAAAATGAAATTTCATCAAACGGAAATACTTGGATTTTTAGCTAATGAAACACATAAAGTACGGGGAACAACATTATTTTTAGCTGAACTTTATATACAATTACAAAATGTAATGAATGATTTTTTTTTTGTGTCCAATAACTTTGACCCTTTTTTTTTTTTTTTTATAATTTGTATTTAAATTTTGTTTATTTTTTATCTTATTATAGGATGGTACACGTTTAACGACAATTGCAGAAAGTATATGTCAATCAATATTTTTGTTATTGCAAAAAACAACACCAGAAAATATTAAATGTGTTTGCCAAACATTAAAAGTAAGTATTTTATATAATTTTTACTGATCATGAGTACACTATAACACCAAACAAAAGCAATTTATGCGTGTGTGTGTGTGTGTGTGTTATTATCTTACATGACGTATTTGTCTAAATTTTTTAAAATGTTATTAGTTTTTACACAACAATCGTTTTCTTGGAATATTTATTTAATCTAAATTTAATTTTATACTATATAAAATAGTTTCTCTAACTATTGTGATTACAAAAATTTTGAAAATATACTAGAACTCATTTCTTTAATTCCGTATTTATATATACGTTATAAATAGCACCGTTTTAGTTAGTTATTTGAAATTGAAATGCTACTCATACTTTTACTGTATATTATTCACAGAAATTTGTCTTGGATCGATTGTTTACATTTGCCTAAATATAAGCTATCATTATGCTTAGACCGTTGAATATGCCTACACTTAATCGGGACAAAGAATATATTTTTGCTATTATCTTCGAAAAATGGATTTTATTTTCAAAAAAATTGTTCACCCAATACAATTTTCAAATCAATCAAAAGTACCATTTTTATATCACATTTCTTTTTTTACAATGACAATTATAATAATAATTATTAATAATTAATGCTTATTAAATAAATAAATAATTGATTTATAGTTATGCGGTTACGAATTGGAAATGGATTTACCAAAATATACTACTGATATAATTCATGAATTGAAACATATTGGAAAGGTGGACTGTTCCACGGAACGTTTATTAAACAACGTATTGGAATTAAGTTCGACACGATGGGGACGTAATAACGAACCAGCCTCTGGTATGTAATAATATTATTAGATAAAATTTTATAAAATACGTTTAAATTTAAATTAAATATATTTTACTTACGTTTTGTTATTTTTTTTTTGTCAAACAGTTATGATGACTCCAACATTTGTTATCGATCCATTAAAAGAATTCAAAAATGAACCGGTATTTTATGGTCCTGATGGTCAAATATTAACTGAAGAAGAAAGTTCATTCCTGTCAAATAATGCTCCTATTGATGGACCTGAAGATTTAGAAGAATATGAAGAGTATGATATTAATATTATTATTATTATTATTTTTATCTTATAAATATATTATTGTTTAAAATTATAATTAAAAATTAATTCTTATTCTAATCATTTTTATTTTTTTTTTGCTAAATAATTACAGTAACGATCCCGATGCATTAGTTGATCCTGAACCCGAAATGGACGATGAAATTCAAAGATTCTTTAAAGATTTTGTTAAAATTGATCGTCAAAATAAACAATTAAAATAAATTTAAATTAAGTTATCAACAATTAAAAAAAAAAAAAACACACAAAAATAATAAACTAAGAAGTAATCAATTTTACATGAATCTTTGAATGAATAGAAATGAGAAATTAATAAATAAATAATAAACATATAGTAGTAGTTATGTGAAAAAAAAAAAAAAATTTAATACCAATATAAAGATTAAAATATTCTGGATGTGAGAGACTGTGACACAGCTCTTTATGTTTATTAATTACCCCGGTTATATTTTTAATACAGATTTTCATTTATATTTCCAATTTTTTTTTGTAACAGAATTTGATATCACTTGTTCAAAAAATATACTGTAAATTTTTTTGTCCCTTTCGATCGATGTTAGTGAAATTTTTGTATGAAATAATGATAATTTAAATTTTCAAGTGATCTATCGAATTGAAAACTTTACTATATATTATTTATCAAGCAATTTTAAAAATATCTTGTTTGTGTAGTACATAGAAAAATTGAAATCTAATTAAAATCCATTATATTACAAAACTTATTAAAAAATATATTTTCATAATTAATTTATTTGTTTTACTATAACCACCGTCGGTGTGAATTCTATTCCATCCAGTCGAATTTTTAATCTTTATATTATATTAAATTTATTTTTTTTTTAACAAAACATTCATCCTCCTATCCCCCTCCCATCCCCACCATCTCCAACTGGAAATAAGTTAAGTTCTATAGAAACAAAAAAATAAAATCCAATACAATAAATGCGAAAAATGAAAACAGTATAATTTTAAACAGAGAAATAAATCATAATAAAAAAATTAATTAAATAATAAAAATAAAAAAATAACTATAAAATAAAACAAAAAAAAAAAAAAAAGACTTGAGAAACTCTACAACTTCGAAATGTAAGCGCTTTGTTTGTTAAAAAAAAAAAAAAAAAAAAAAAATAAATAAAATAAATAAGATAAAACAAAAAAAAAATATTATTAAATAAAATTATGGATAAATAAATGCAGCACAATTATAGAGGCCTTTCTTTTTGTATATGGAAAGAACCGAAAAAGAACTACTGGAAAATTATTTATTAGAAAAATTAAAAAATTTTTTAAAATAAAAAATTTTCTTTTAGTTGGTTAAAAAAAAACACACATAAAAGAAAAACTAAAAAAGAATTTAAAAACTATTTTTGTTGTATGTATAAAAATGAACACATTTATTAATTTATTTGTAATAATAATAATATTGTTTTCAAATTATTTTCAAATATTTTCTTTAAACCATTTTATTTATTATTTAAGTGAAGATAATAAGACATCAGACCCACACACCAATGCATAAATAATATTGAACACATAATTATTTTTAAAAAATTCTGCTGCTCTGCGATGTACGTACGCCGCATGTGGTGGTGTGTAGTGTTTTTTAAAACACAATAAATTAGACGACTATAAATATATATATATATTTTTTTTTTTTTTGGGTATTTTCAAGATATAAAATTTCAAAAAATATTGTATACTTTTTAATCATTGAATACACAGCATACATTTCATTTGAAGTCATTGGATTGATATTGAACAATTATCAATATGTTATCCATGCGGTCAAATTTTTATAATTATATAGTTTTTTTTAGTTAAATAATATAGAGAGTGGCGACGACTGTAAATTTAAAAACGATACCCGTAAATTAATCCGTTCGTTCGTTACCCTCTTCCTTTTTTTTTTTTTTACATTTTTTAATTAAATATTTTCTCATTCAATCCAATTACTACACACAATATTTCACAATCATAATCAATTCACTGGGTGTGCCAACTAATAATTGCACGTGGCATCTAATAAAAATTAATTATTGCAGTCAATTTAATAAATTATACTCCACACGGCGACGCCGGAGACACTATTATATAATAATTTTATAATTTAATTGTAAATACATTTCGACTGACACATTTTTATTAATTATTAATTTTTTACGTAAATTTTTGAAATTAACAATTAATTTATTAACATATTACAACAATAATTCAATGATTGAGATGAACAGCAATACAATATTTTTTGATAATTTAGACATTATTTAGGGGTTTGGATAATTTTTTTATGATAATCTTTTAATTCGGGCAGAGAGAGTGGTAGTGGTGGTGGTGGTAGTAGTATGACAAATGACAAATAATTTTTAAAGTGTAACTACTCCAAATATATATATCCATAAATAACAAAACAAAACAATAAAAAAATACATAAAAATATTGTAATTTTGAATTTTAAATTAATTTTTAATTGATTTTTTTTTTTTATTTTTTTTTGTACTACACAAAATCAAAATAATTGTAAAATCAGAAAGAAAGAAAATCAGAAGACATAGAAAAAAAAATACACTTCGAAACTAAATTAAATATAAAAAATAATTTATATTAAAAATCGACTAAAAATTCATAATTTAGCTGTGATATAATTTTTTTAATTTTATTTTTTTATAACATAATGCTTCAATTTTTTAAACAAATATATATTTATAAAAAAAAAAAAATTGATTCATTCAAAAGTTTAGAATAACAATTTTTTTTTTTTTTTATTTTTTTCTCTACACTCAATAATGAATGATTGAAAATTTTTCCAAACACACATTTCAATTCATATTTCTATGTCATATAAATTTTGTTATTTCTGATGATGATGAGATTAAAACAATTATTTTGTATTGCGAGATTGGGGTTGGCCGATGGTGCAAACCTTATTTTATTTATAAAATAATTATATACAATTAATTGTGATTTTGATGCGCGTCGCTCTCTCTCTCTCTGGCAATAATATTATAATTGTATAAATTTGTTTTTTTTTGCTATATATATAAAATACATTTTCCTAATTATGATGACAATAAAATTATGGTTTTAAAAAATAATGTGTCTGTATAAAAAAAATTAATTTATAATATTTTTAAAATGAATGAATATTAAAATCAAATAGAAAAAACTTTTAAAAATATAATAATTTTTATTATTGAAAATTGTTGCCAGAAAGATTTGTAATTTTTTTTTTATTTAAATTGTACATTTAATCTGAAAATGAATTTGAAGGTTTTTTTTTTTTTTTAATTAAATTAAATTAAATTAAAACATTTGTAAAAACAATTACGATTTTTTCCTCTTTTTTTTTTATATTATTTTGTCGTGCATTGCAAATTATAATTTGCAAATTATAATTATTATGATATTTGACAGTGTGTGTGTGTCAACATAACAAACACGTGCGACAACAACGCGACGGACAACACAAAAACGTATACAATTTTATATTACAATTAATTATTTTAGTTTATATTTTAATTTTGCAATACATTAAATTTTGAAGAAAAATAATAAAATAAAAATAATAAAAAAAAAAAAAAAAAAATTAATAATAAAAAATGAAACGAAAAAAAAACAAAAAGTCAAAATTATTGATATATATTTTTAGTTTTGTAAGTTTTTATTTTTATTTTTAAATTATCTACTTAAAAAAAAAAACTTTGTTTTTTTATTTTATTTTATTTTTAGAGTTACTTCTTTTAAACTATTTTATTATTATTATTTTTTTTTTCTTTTTTTATATTTAATATAAAATAATTTGTTGTATTTTATTTTATTTTATTTTATTTTAATTTCTTTTTTTTTTAATTAATGCGTTTCCACATTTATACATAATTCTATCTAATTTATCTATATTTTATCTTAATTATTTAAGATAAAATTTGAATTATATACAACAAAAAAAGAGATGAAAAAAAAAAAAAATAAATAAATAAATAAATAAATAAATAAAAAAAAAATAAATAAAAAATAAATAAAAAAAAAATAAAAAAAAAATGAAAAAAATGTGAAATTAAAAAAAATATGAGTTTTTTTTTTTCTATTATATTTTTTGCACAAATTATTCCATTTGCGTAAATATAAATTAAAGGATACATAAAATGATTTGTTGTTGAGGTGTTGTGGCTCGGGTGTTCATTTAAAAATAGTATAGGCACAGAAGAAAATGTAGTTGAAAATAGTAATGCCCGTTGGCTTCGAAACTAGGGCGATATATTGTTGCAATGAATACATTTCTCATTCTTATTAATTTTTTAATAGAGTTTTTTTTAAGTAGTTTACGTTTTTTAAGTAATTTATGACTTTTATTATTTTCTTTATAATTTTAGATGCAATAGATGTAAATTGTAATGGGAATTTGGTTGATATTCCGTTGGAATTGGAACAACGAGTAAACGATCATCCATCGTGTGATGGCAATTGGAAACATTTTCTAAGTGGATTCATTAAAAAGAACGTACATTTTAATAATCAAAAATAAAAGCTTATAAATAAGAGATACCGATTCGTGTCAATGTTCATTTTTGCTAGTAATTGGACGAATACAAGTCAGTACTCTAATATAAATTATTATAATAATTTTTTACACCACAATTTTCATACACATATCATTTATAAATTTCATTTCAAGAACAATTTACATATATATAAATATGGATATATTGTCAACACACAGCCAATTTAGAATTTATATATAAATGTGTCGGCAGACTTCATCACACTTGGACCCAACTAGTACCACACACACACACACACACACAACCACTTATGTGTGTAAATCGTCATAAGTAATTGTAATATATATTTTTATGTTACACGCAGTCGAGATAAGATTACACTTTTAGAATTTAAAAAATATATATATAAGAAAAATTTAAATATAATATCTTCGCAGCTTGTGTATATAGACTTAAAAACATAAACGACATAAATTTAATCAATTATTAAACAATTTTTTAAATTAGAATATAAAAAAAAATTACAACAAATATTTGCATATTTATTGAAAAAAATTAAAACGCGTTTAAGTTTATAAAGAATGTTGTAATAAAAATAATTAATTATTTTAACTCTTTACAGAGTGCGGGTGTGTTAATTATATGCGTATATATAATTATAGATGTTCGTTAACAATTTGATTTAGAATGATGGAAAAGTGAGAGTCTGATGAAATGCAGCAGTGTGTTATTTCATAAATAGCATAATAATTCAATATATGAAGATAATTAAACGTTAATTAAAAAGTATAAGCGGCTAAATAATCGTTTCAACTCAAAATAGTGATATTTAATAGTTTATATATTTTATATATACACTCACAATACAATATGCGATAAAGAGTTAAATATATTATTAAAACGTATTATATATCATTCAACATCTATCTATATTACAATATATAGCTTTACGTCATTTTATTCATTTAAAATAAATTAAATCTTGTTAAAATATAGATTATAATGTGTATTTTTTTTTTTTATAGTTACACTTCATTCGAACCATACCGTGGTATAATAATAAAATTTGTTGTGATGTGATTTATTTGATCATTTGAATTAAGTATTAATATTCCCTCATTATCATTATTTCATAAATAAAATATATATAATTATCGAAAATTTTTTCTTATTTTATATATTTATAATAATTATTTATTATTTTTAAATGACTATTTTAAAAGTTTTTAAAGTATTTTTTGCAAAACATCCAATTATTACAAATAGTGTTGTATACGGTTCATTATGTGTTGGTGCCGAATTTTCACAACAAGTTATTACACGAAAAATTTTGGTAATTATATTGTTAAAATATAATATTAAATAGGATAGGAATAAGTGGATTGTGTTTAATACAGACAATTATTATATATAATTTTTTTATTTGAATATTTTATAGGCAAAACCACCTGAAAATATTGATAAATCAACATTAGGACGTTTTGCAATAATGGGTGTTTTTATTTATTCACCAGTTCTTTATACATGGTTAGTGTGTATATTTTACCATATAATATATTAATAATTTAATTATTTAATTATTCTAAGATCTTCGTTTTTTCGAGATCCATATGTAAATAAAAGTGAATGATAAAATATATATTGAACGACTATAAAAGTGTGTATAAACTTAAGAAAGCATTGTTTCACTGTGCATATAAAGCTTTCGTAGGTGTATGTGGATTATATAGTTGTTGCCCTATATAGCAAATGTGAGATATTGATCACTGTCTTCTCGAACAGATACAATAATTATAAAAACCACTTTTTTTCCACTCAAATTTGTTCATTGAATAACTAATAATGAGCATATATAGTTTAAAAAAATGCAATCGGCTTGATAATTTGATTCCCAGTAAGGATTCAAAAGATGAATAGTTAAAAAGTGTGTTTTTTTTTTCAATTATATTCATATACGAAAAACTATATCTCTTAAACATTTGATTGAATTTCTTGATATTTTGAAGTTAAACATATGAGATGCTGTAAATATCCTAATGGATACGCAGTATCAAATCTCTTATTCCATCTCTTAGTTTATGCATATAAATAAACATTTCGTTATATTATAAATATGATCAATATTTAGTAATTACATAATGCAGCGATTGGATAACAGATGATCTGTTTCGGTATACTTATTAATAACCTAATCGTCTTAAAAACAATCAAACACACATCATTCAATCAAACTCTTATTTTTATAATATCACGTTAGCTCTTGCTATCTATAAAAAAAAAATATCATTAAAATTTAGTTAATTAACTATCTACTATTTTGGTTATTCGTCATAAATAAATAACTTATGCCATAGATAGATAAATAACCAATATGAAAATATAATTTATAGTTATTGAATGCATTAGAAAAATTTACACATTTTTTTTCTCATTTTCAGGTACAAATGGTTAGACAAAACATTACCGGGAACAACAAAACAAATAATTGTTAAAAAATTATTATTAGATCAATTTTTATTAACACCACCATTGTTGGCCGTATTTTTTACAGGTTAGAAATATTTTTATAATAATACAACGGTATTGGTACCTCCTCGTGTATATTAAATAAAAGTTAAATATCTATCTATATTTATATATATTTATAGCAATGTCATTAATGGAACGTGCTAAAGATCCATTTGAAGAATGTAAAGAAAAATTTCTATCAACATTTGCACGTTCATGTTTATTTTGGATACCAGCACAAACCGTAAATTTTATATTTGTATCACCAAAATTTCGTGTAATGTATGTTGGAAGTTGTGCATTTGCATGGGTTAATATTTTATGTTGGGTTAAACGACAAAATTATACAATTGCTGAAACTGCTGCTGCTCCAACTATTAATGCTACAGCAACAACAGTTGAACATTTAAAAGAAAATTAATATGTTATAACATTGTTGTTTTTTAATTATTATATAACTTTATATATTTCTATGTGTAAATACTATTTTAAGAAGAAATACGATATTTTCTATATAAATTATATAGTTACAAAAGCAATAATATATATATTATATTAGGTGCTGTGCATTGAAAGTCGCTGTATTTTTATTTTAACAATTATTTCGATATAAAAAACAGTTAGTATATTAAGCGAAATATTTGCCATCGCAGGCTATATATGTACCAGATTTTATTAACCAAAATATTGTAGAAATAAACCATTATGTTACATTTTTATTCCACTTTAAAAACCGAGGTGGATGGATAAAGACTTAACCAAGAATGACTGTAAAATTTATTTGTTCCTATACATATATATACACCGGTAAAGTAATGTGACTATTTTCGGTAGCTGTTTGTGAACAACGATTTTCAATGCAACCACCACATAATATATAATTTATAACTTTAATGTGAACTTTGTTGAACAATGTGTAAACATTAAACAACACCAACAACAACTTTTAATTATATAAATATAATATAATAATTATTATCACTTTTATATTTTAATGAATTCTACAATATATTTCGCTATACATAATATTATTATGTATATGTTGTTATTGAAAGAAGAATCTTTTTTGTACAAATAATGTTTTATTTTGAAAATAAAGTAAATAGCAATGGAAAAAAAAACACATAGAGAAACACTATAAAATTATATAAACTTTATTTAAAATTTTATAAATACAATATGGATATAGAGTGAAAACAAGAAGATATACGTTTTATGTTTGTTTTTTGTTTATTTATATATAATAATATAATTTGTTGTGTTACATCGCAAGCATCGCAGTGAAAAACTTTATTATATGTTTATTCTTAAATAGTTGTTTAGAAGGTTTATATTTTTTTATATATCTATTTTGGATTTATTTTTACATTAAAATTTTTCTATTTTAGGGAGATTTGGATTTTTCGTTTTTTGCTGTTAGGCTATTGCTTGCTTACATTATAGATATGAGAAAATTATCGATATTATGTGACCGCAGTTAGATCGGTTTTTAAATCTATAATGCGTTTTGAAATATGCTATCGTAAATTTATTATAATTTCACAAACGAAGATGATGATGATTGAAAAATGTGATGAAAAGATTCAACAACTTTTCTATACACACAACAGCATTATTTTAATCATGTTTATAATAACTTGACTGTAGGTCAATATATGGTGAAAATCTTACAAATTAACTGTATTATAAAATCGTCGAATAGAAGCTGTTACTTATCAGAAATGACGATTGATATGACAATTGAAAATCTATATATACACACACTACAATCAACAAACGAAGGTGATGATGATTGTAAAATGTGATGAAAAGATACAACACCTTTTCGATACACACAACAGCATTATTTTAATCATATTTATAATAACTTGACTGTAGGTCAATATTTGGTGAAAATTTTACAAATTAACTGCCTTATAAAACCGTCGAGTAGAAGCTGTTACTTATCAGAAATGACGATTCATATGACATTTGAAAATCTATATATACACACACTACAATCAACAAACGAAGATGATGATTGTAAAATGTGATGAAAAGATACAACACCTTTTCTATACACACAACAGCATTATTTTAATCATGTTTATAATAACTTGACTGTAGGTCAATATTTGGTGAAAATTTTACAAATTTACTGCGTTATAAAACCGTCGAGTAGAAGCTGTTACAGAAATGACGATTGATATGACAATTGAAAATCTATATATACACACACTACAATCAACAAATATAATACACACACTTTTTGTAAACCATTTATTTAATCCATAATATTTGGTTCTTTTTGGATTAAATCATGTATTCTATACGAAGAGCGTCTTAATTTTAAAATTCTTTGATTCAAAATATAGGCCATAGTATAGTGTGCATGTTGTGGTATTCATCAGGAGTGAATTTTTATAAATACTCCGATCACCATAGTTTCTTTTATATGTAGTTGCGGGATTATTATGTATACAAGAAATTTAAACTTTTTAGTATTTACAATAAGGCATTGCAATGCTTATAATTAAACTTGTATTCTCCTATCAAACAAAACCCCGTATACAGTTTATATATGAAGTCATGCAATATATACGTGCATACATGTGTTAACGATACTGAATTTTGGATTAAATATATATATATATAAATGGTATACAGAATATAGATAGATTGTGTTATGGCGAGCAGCTCTTTCATCCATATATATATATATATATATAAATATATATAGAAAGAAACTTACTGGTAAAAATTTATAGAACTTTTGAAAGTTTTTACTTTAGTTTTACTTTTTCCATATACTTATTTCCGGGTTTTATTTTAATATACATATACACATAGAATGTTATGTTATTATTATTATACATAATATTTTCCATATATAAATATACTATTAGGAGGATCGCCGCCTTTTATTTTTTTATTATAACAATATTATATATGAAACTTTATTTTAACATATATACATATTTCTTTCATCGCATCAATCGACACTGTGTTTTATAATTTTATACAATATGCTGTGTATGGATTATATGATGTAGAGGAAAGGTGTAACAATGTACATGATGATCTATCAGGGAGATGGCATAAAAAAATTGTGTCAACATATGAAATAAAAATACTGATAGTCTTGATGGTGTTCAATATAAATAATTTATGGACAAAAAATTTGGGTGTTCGGCAGCACGATGATCTTTTATGATTTTTTTTTGTGAAATATTTAAATTTTCTTCCAAAAGAATAACTAATTTTTGTTACAGATGCAATATAATGAATTTCATAACATTTTATAAAAGAGATTTTTAAAATCAATGTATGTACAATTAAAAATCTGGTAAAATTATTCACGACTATAAACAAACATTAAACGAACTCATTTTTTCACAGCACTTCTCTGAATCTATTATTTCTATATATATATTGTAAGAGTATATATAAAAATATATTATATTGTTAAATTTTGAAAAACTAATTATAATATTTTTTTTAAATTTACGTACAGGAATTTTAATTAGGTATTCAAATTTTCATGTATGGTATATATTGTATGGTATATAAAACGATAAGTAATATATGCTTTTAACATTTATTTATGTGTTATTATTTTAGTGTTGTATATTAGAATATATTTATTTTATTATATTTTAAAAGCTAAAAAGCTTAATAAAATGATATATGCATAATTGCTTTTCATTTACATACATGGGTAATATATATATTTATATATACATCAAAATAAACATACTAATATTTTATAATAATATTAATTATAATAACTATACCATAATAATAATAATAATAATAATAATAATAATAATAATAATTAAATGTGAATTGTATATAAATACAACATATTCGGTTAAGTATATATAAATTATATACTGACTGTACTTATATAATACATATTATATTATTATATACCATATATATATACATCAATAATTTATCCTGAGGATGTTTTATTATAATTAAAACATCTATTTTGTAGAGTGTTTCTCTGAATTATATTGTATACTTTGCTTTTAGATTATTATTATTATTATTATTATTATTATATCATATATGTTTAATATGCAGTTTATATATATATGTGTATGTGTATTTATAATTAACTATTAAACTTAAATTTTGTATACATTTTGTATATTATTATATATTTTTCATATAATTCTGTTGATGCGGTGCACAAATGTACACATATAGTTTGCATATATATATAAATATATATATATGTTATACTAAAGGTGCTTTTGCATTATTATATTAATATTTTATAAACATTATACCTATATATATTAGTTATATTATTCATCCAGTTAGTATAGCAAAAATTTATATATATATATATACGTAAAATAAAGTTGTTTATGTGAGAAGCGTGTGGAATTTTGTTCTTTGGCTTTTCTTATATATATCTTATCTATTTTTTTTTATATACTAAATTTTATATATTTAAATAAGATTGTTTAACATTTAAATTTTATGATATGATTTATATATTTTTCATTTACGCAAGCCTATGGTAAAATATGAAATTTATATATTTTATGCTACTTTAAATACTTGTAAGTACTCGTACATTATAGGCGTATCGCAATTTTTTTTTTAGTTTGCAAAACTATAACGTTTATTATGTGTAAAAATGATATTTTCCAATTATTATATTATAACTTTTTGTCTCGCCATATATCTTGGTGGCAATAATTGTGTGTTGAGTACATATGCGGTGAAAGAAGAAGTATTCGGTTTTAAAACTAAATATATACATTTTCGGATCAATTTTTTAGCTACTACATATATAGGTATGTGCTTTAAAGTGCTTTAAAGTATACATATAATCTTTATACTATTCAAATAATATATATAATATATCTATAAATATATGGAAATGTTAAAATTTTTCAAATAATATTAAATATTTATTTATTCCACATATATATTGTTATTATTATTATTATTAAATGCAATAGATGTACAGTATTATGTATTACATTTCTATACATGTTTTAAAATGTAATAGAAAATTTCAATATAAATTCTATAGGTTCACATAATATATAAATTGTATATTCCATTCAATCATATAATTGTACAATATACGTAATATATGTTGGCGTATATATAATAAGTATACGTTTTCCATTTCATTGTCATGATGAATATACAAAATTGAAACTATTCGACACTATATACGAAAGTTTATATGTGTAAACAAACTCTATATGAACCCCGATTTTCTATGCATAGAGACTGCAAAAAAAAAAAACCGGTCGACGAATGGAGTTTTTTTTTCTGATACTTATATGTTGTTGCATGCGAATATTTGAACTTAAGATTTTATAGAAAAAGATTATACAAATTTTATTGCCATTATAGAATTACCGCAATCCAACTTTGTGCCATTATAGAATATATCACAAAAACAAACCAATAATTCGATTTCCTTAACAATTTTAGATAAGCAATTTATAAAAAATTTACTCCTTATCATCGGATCGGATAGGTAGACCCTGCATTCAATGTTGGGTACAAAGAAATATAGTTTAGAAGCAAATGAGATTATATTTAAAGATTAAATCGATAGAATAAGGTTTTTCAAAATTTATATAAAGAAATTGCAATACAGTAAATGGATCATATAATTTTCATGAAAATATATGATCAAATTTGCTATATAATTTGCTTAACAAATTATTCTAAAAATTTATATCCCCATCAAGACACTTGTATACCATATATATAATGATAAGATCTGGTAGATCTTGTTAAAATATTAGATAAAATATTGGGCGTCTATAGGGTAGAAGTATATATTCAAGTATTTACTAACAAATTCTTTTAAAATTGATATTACTGCCAGATATATTGACCTGCAGATTGTATATTAGTATAGATAATTTAAACGAATTTAAAAAAAAACAGTAAGATGTTCCGGTATGTATATATTAGTTTGCATAACTAATCTGCATATAAATTTCCAAATAAACTCTTTAGCAGCTGAACCAATAACAATACATATATTCAATTCATTCTATATGTGTAAATTTTCAATTACACTAAAATATAGAGTGCAATATTATGAGTTGTATGTAATCAGTAGTTATTTACCTGAATTTCCATAAAATATATTAATCAATATATAATTTCGTTTTTTAACAAAAATTGATATATGAATTGACCAAATTAACTGTTTAAGAAATCTATTCTATTGCGTAGAATCTAAAATGCATATATTGAATAAAACTAAATAATATATTCTCAATAATAAGATACATTTGCTTGAGTCGAAGAATTATGTACATATGCAAAAATTGCATAGGGAATGAAAAAAAAGGGCTCGTTGAGTATTGCATAATCGTTTGGCACTGTCAGCTCTAATAATATATATATAAATTATCATATGCAATATAGGGTTAAATAGCAAAAAAAAAATAACTTTACTTTACTGTAATATATTCTCAATATTTTATTTTATTATATTTTGTTACAATATATAAATTGTGAATTCTCATATAACGCATTCACTATACACTCTACGTCTACAGGGACACGTGAATGTGTATGTATACAGTACATAAGTTTAAGCACATACTCCTCGGTATATATATAGAATAATATGCATTTACAATATTATTCTGTATATGTATATAAAGATATTAGAAAAATTCTTGAAATATTTTTTGTTATACTATCTCAAGCATCAATTGAGTGTGAACAATATTTCAAAGCAATGTTTAAAATGGTAAAATAGGTTTTTGTCCTTTATATTTTATACATATACAATATATAGTATATGAAAGACATGTCGATTTTATTTGCATATATGGTATGAAAATGTACATACATATTTGAAACTTAATATTGTCAGTACACATATATATAGCTACATATGGTATATATATATATATATATATATTCTCTGGTGGATGTATAATGTTAAATTATTTTGTATAACACACCCATACACATACAATAATTTATGTAACACAAAATATTGTGGATAAAAGTTATATGAAAAAAAAATAAAAAAAAATAAATATAGTTTGGTATTTTGAAAATGGTATAAAAAAGATGAAAATGTTTAAACTTTTAATATATTTATAAGTAATATTTATATATTTTTTAAATATTTTTTCTAAATAATATATATATGGGTTAAGGGATATAATATGCACAAGAATGTAACCGCATCACACACACACACACACATTACATATTATTTTTATACTGATTATAATAAATTTATTATAAATAATAGTATTTATTAGAATTGACATTAATTTACAATTAAGAGTTTTGTATACTTCAATCGACAACAGTTTTAACTTTTTCTATATCATCATCATCATATAATAATGTAAGTAAATATCATAGACCAGCCGCACCCAACAATATAATAATACTTAATAATACTTAAATGTAGTTGGAGTGAGGCTAAATCTATAATACAAATTCGCTGAATGCGCAAATTTTCACAAGATTTTTGATAATCACTTTTATTTATTCACTCGCTACTCTTCCGTGCCTCCGTTTTTTTTATTAATTAAATTAAACGTAATTTCATTTTAACTTATTCTTTTTAGTATTGTATTGTATCGCTGCGGTTTTAAGTTTTTGTCTATATAGATTTCGATTCTATATCTTCTATAATAATTTTTATTGTCAAAAATCAAGAATCTTGTAGAAAATTGCGTTTTTTGTTCAGAAAAATTGAATTGGTTTTATTTTTTAATTCATAAATGATAAAATCTATTGTAAAATCAATAAATTCGTATCCCTTTGAGGCAGAAGGATTTTTAAAATGTTTCGTTCTTAAAATAAAATGACAATATTCTTTTATAATATCAAAAATTATAAAAATCAAATTAAATCTAAAAAAAAATTTTGTTTTGTATTTAAATATTCAACACTTTAAAATTAATGTGAGAAACTAGCGGACATATTTGAATTTCTTGGCTGTGGCATCCTTAACGATGGAATTAAATTTACATGAATTGCAATTGATAAAGAAACAAAGGTTTTTCTCTCTTTTTAAAAGCAATATCAAAACAGAACCTATAACAAAAATAACTTTATTTCAGCTCCACATTTATGAGTAATTTTTTATTTATTTTATTACTAACGAAAAATATTTATTCCATCAAAAAATCAAAAAAACAAGATAGTTTCTTGTGCCAAATAATTTTGTTCAGCAATCAATCAATTGAATAAAGTGTAACTTTCATTATATATTCCTTCAATTATTAACGAATTCTCGTAATATTTCCATCAGTCCGAAAAGATCAAAAACAAGATAATTTCTAGTGCCAAGCATTTTTGATCACCAATCAATTCAATAAAGTGTAATTTCGTTCAAACAATTCTCTATATATTCGCTCAATTATTAACGAATTCTAGTAATATTTCTAACACCCAGAAAAGATCAAAAACAAGATAATTTCTAGTGTCAAGTATTTTTGGATTACCAATCAATTCAATAAAGTGTAATTTCGTTCAAACAATTCTCTATATATTCCCTCAATTATTAACGAATTCTCGTAATATTTCCATCAACCCGAAAAAATTAAAAACAAGATAATTTCTAGTGCCAAGCATTTTTGATCACCAATCAATTCAATAAAGTGTAATTTCGTTCAAACAATTCTCTATATATTCGCTCAATTATTAACGAATTCTCGTAATATTTCCATCAGTCCGAAAAGATCAAAAACAAAATAATTTCTTGTGCCAAATATTTTTGATCACCATCACCATTAAAAAAAAGTATAATTTCGTTCAAAAATTTCTCTATATTCCTTAAATTATTTACGAATTCTCGTAATTTTTTCCATTGGATTGGTAAATTGCTAATATTACTAAAATCCCAAAGGATATTTAAGGAAAATTTTATCACTCCATATATTGAAGCAAATTATAAGTCAAAAACTTGTGAACTACTTACAGATCATTTGGTTAGTGATGACCATAATATATATATATATTAATATGAAATAAATTTAATAATGAAAAATGTGAAGCGTATAATGTAAAAGAATTTTCTATTTTTATAGTGAAAAATAACAAAGAGGAAAATGGTTTTAAAAATTTAAATGAAAAACCCTTTTTATTTTAAATTGAAACAAAAACAGAGTTATTTTATTTATACAATCAAATATAAAACTTTGCCTACATAAATAATATTCTAATATTCTAATGATGTTAATAAATAACTTTGAAGAATCATAACTTTAAAGAATCATCAGCAAATTGGTTGAACTGAATGGACAGAATTATTATATTATATTATATATATCTGGGGACACAACATTAAACAAGGGTCAACGAAATAATGCAAAGAAATTGTTAGAAAATTCTTTAACTTCAATACATAATATTTTTAATTTCGATTATGCGGAATTGATATGCGGTTCTGTTATATCATGTAGGTAAACATTTTATTGTACAACAATATAAAATATCTAAAAATTGCGTATTCATTTACATTTATTTTATAATTTAATTTACAATTTGTCTTTTCTCTATCCGCGAATATAATACATATCCATCATACAAATATAAATATAATAAATTTAAATATACTATGTTTGAATAAATATTATATTATATTTTATCACTGATACAGAAAATACAATTAAATTAAAATTAAATTAATTTTATTATATTCTATACATAAAATATATAAATTTTAACAAAAACAAACGTTAGCACGATACACGATATTTAAAATAAGAAGATAATATATAGATAGATAGATAGATAAATAGATAGATAGATAGATAAACTGTATGATATAGATATATTGTATAGTGGTGTGTATTACTTGTGTAATATTATAGCATAGCAAATTTCTTCCTAAATATTATCAAAATAAATTGAAATTGAAGTTTTAACAAAATGATGATGAATATAAAATAAAATTACCAAAGTCTATGTTTTACATAGTACTGATATTATATATTATTTATGTATATAATGTATGGGTATATAACAAAAAGTGCGATATACTCCGGTATACGCTTCGTGCATTTTAAATAAGTTTAAATCTGTATAAATGATTTTGGTATTATATATATATATATTTAGAATAGATTGTTTATATAAAAGGTGTATATAATAATAATAATAATAATATAGAATGTTATAGATAGATATGGTTTTTTGGCAAATCTTTTGATATAAAATTTTGTGATTATTTGAAACAATAAAATCATATCATTTGAAATTGTATATAATGTATGTATTTTATAAGTCTTTGTACACTTTCTCTCACTTTCTGTCACTCTGTTTATTTGTGTTAACTCCATCCAAATCTAAATAATTACAAATAATATATAGGAGTATACATAGAAGATTTAATAGGATTTGTATATAATTTCAGATATTATATTTATATACAATATATATAGGTGTTTGTATACATCATAGATTGTTATATACACACTTAATATATAATCTGAAAATGTTTAGATAATATATGTTATATAAAACATCAATGAACGCAGGTATACTACCATTATATACTATGTATACCTTTTTTAATATATATAATTATATATAGATATATATGCAAATTTAAAATAATTTGAAAAGTTTAATATTATACGTATATAAATATATATAAATATATATGGTATAAATTGAAGTGAAAATACTTTCAAATATTTGCCATGATGAGATATATAATTAGAAAATAATTGTTTTTAATTAGATTTTAAAGTTTTTTTTCTATTTTTATTAAAATACGCAATATATTATATATTATACATTTAATTGTCTATATAATATTATAAAATTTTGTATTTGCCCACTATTTCCATATAAATATACATACACATATATTTATTTATGGTATATATTTAAATATATGAATTGGGTGTTAAACCTTGAATCAATCTTGGTCAGCTATTAAATTTTTTAAAGTATGCAAAGAAAATTACCTAATGAAACGCATACACAGATTGCTTTTATATAAATTTGCGGTAATAAATATGATCGGCAATGAAAAACAACTTGCAGTAAATTCAACGAATTGGATGTCAAAGTCAAAGACAACAAAAAACATAGAGCTTTCAAAATAAAAAATAAATAAATTTGTAGATGTAGATTTGGCTGCGTTAATCGTTGCGCGGATCCATTTGTAAAAACAATTACTTAATAATGGACAACGGTATAATATTAAATGTAACCCTTAAAAAATTGTTTACACAAAATATGGAAATGTGATTATATGGCAAAGAAAGAAAATTTGTTGATCACTTGAATTTAACCGAAGATAATCGAAAAATGTGATTGTGATAGTAACAATTTGTCGCCGTACTTTGAAAAATGAGGAAAAATTTACGTGGAAAAAATTCATCTATTTTCCATGGAAAACGATATATATTGGAATTTGTCCAAAGAATGTACATAGATTTTCCACTTAATATAAAAGTATTTTATTAAGGTCAATTGAAATCTTTGGATTGTCAGCGTAATATGTCCAACGTATATCCGCGGGATATTGTATTCATAATTTATTTCACCAATAATATCCAAGACAGTGGTGTAAAATTTTGTATATTTCGTTTATCTAGATATAATCCTCATTCTATTTAATTTATTTTCATAATTTTTAAAACAACCAGTAACTCAAATCGATATATTTCCTAAGAATTTTATAAGACTTTTTATGGATTTTATCCGTAGTGCTTCATTCTTGTTTATTACAAAAAAAAAAAAAATGCATAATCGATGAATTTTTGCATCGTCATTCAGTGTTCTTAGAACCGCTGGTCTATCGGTAAATAACTGAATCAAACCGCGATCATTGGTATCATCGTCATAAGAAAATTTATTCCGCCAATACGGACAATTCACGGGTATTACTTGCCAAAATACATGGACCATTCAAAGATATTTTTGTCAAAATCCATGGATCTGCTCACAAAAAATATGAATATAAATTCTATAGATATTCTGTGAAAATTGTCATCTAAAATATAGGGATACTCCAAGGACATTTGCTATTAAAAGTCCATGAACAGGGTTGCAATGATCATATAAAATTCCAGCAAACATTAGTAAGAAATCCATAGATATTTGTTCGGATTGAAACTACGGACTACTTCATATAATGCGGAAATTTTGCGAACAAGCCACGAACAGTATTACTAAGGTGATACGATAAAAATAAATTGTGTCACGAATAACATAAAAACGTTCGAAAACAAGCGGTCTATTGTTAACACACCGCAGCAGAAAATGATAAACGTTTATATATATGGAAATAATGTTATATGTTTGGAATTTGGATTCGGAAACATATTTTAAGTTGTGTGGATGATGGTATATACTATATATTATATATGAACTGGTGAAAGCGCAAATGAAACCATCGCATTGATCGTTATACAAACAACAATTAATTAATTTTTAAAAACATCAAGAATATGTTAAAAATATATATTTGATAAGATTCTTCTGCAGACCTATATTGTATATGTACCACATGTTGTAAAACCGGTCGAAGATACGTTATACGAATAGCATTTGGCTGCGGGAACTCATAAGCCACCAGTATGTATATATGAAATTTTAAGGGGATGTGTTATATATGTGTTTTTTCGCTCAAAAGCTGTTATATAGTTTTTAACGTTATATAAATTTCAAACATAATATATACTGAAATATTATAAATTTTTTGTATAACAAAAAAAGGATGACAAAAACTGAAACTATTTATTTGTTATATCCGCACAAATTTAATTATTTAGCATTTTATATTTACGTATATCAATAATTCGTTCATTTTAATATATAATTATTTATTTTTCCATAACTTATATATACAATACAATTCGTGTACGTTTATTTATAACAATAAAGAAAATGTTCATGAACTCACATATATAAATGTTCGTATAAAGGGAATAATATGGATACATTTTATTTTTTATTTACACATATAATATTCATATAAACATTTAAATACCATATATATATATGGGAAGCTTATTATTATTATTATACTATTGCATTATAAATATTATAAATGCTCATGTATATTTTTTGTATAGTATAGAAAATGTTGTTTTGTTTATGTGGATATATTGTATAAATATATATAATGGAAAACAAATGGAAAATGAAAAGAATGACTTATATATGAATGAAGGTTCTTATATATCCTTATATATATACCATATGTAGAGAGAGAGGATGTTTTAAAAATGGAAAATTTCCTTAATACTATTTCATCCACATTTTTTTGTTTTGTTTTGAGACTATATATGGAAATGTTTACAAAATGAAGACTTTAATACACACACATATATATATATATATATATATATATATATAAGACAGATATATATAGTCTCTTGCGATATTTACAGAGTATGTATAACAATTTTATATATAAAAATATAGTCATATATGTTGCCGTTCCACTTATCCTATATTTAAGAAACAGTATATATATATATATATAGAAGCTGTTTTGATAATACCATATAGCTGGGACCTATGAATAAGACAGAAGTTTAAAAATTCGAACATATTTTTCAAAAGTATATTTAGAAATTTTTTTAACAACAAATACTGACAAATTGTTGCATTTTGTTGTATACAAATAAGGAAGGATTATGTTAAAAAAATTCAGTAATATTTTTATATTTAATTAATATAATTTCATCAGCAAATGCAATTTTTTTTTATAATGATAATGTATCTATCTGTTGTAGCAGTTGCACAAAACTTTACAATTACACGTTGTTAAATGAATTTTTATAAATGCTGCAATTCAGCAAAACATTTCTTGATGATGGGCGTGTGTGTGTGTGTGTGTGGTTTGGTTTTTATATATTTATATATTTTAATATTGAATTTAAATTTTCTATTTCAATATATAATATTATAAGTATATAATTTAAATTGTAGAAATTTATATATTTAATACAAGAATTGGCATAAATAAAATTATAAGTTGTTTAATATATACCATATATATGAATTTGGTACCGTCAAAGAACAGAATGGTTGGAGGCGAAGATACAATTTTGAATTAGACAAGTTGTACGGTCAACCAAACATTGTCAAAACAATCAAGATCAATAGATTGAGATGGTTTGGACACGTAGTACGCATGGAGGAGGAGCGTGTGCCGAAAAAACTGTTAAATAGTAAACCAGAAGGTAAAAGGAGAGCCGGAAGATCTAAGGCGAGATGGCTAGATGAAGTAATCTGTGATATAAAGATCCTTAAAATTCGGCATTGGAAGATATTAACTGCGGATAGGTCAGGTTGGAAAAGCGTGTTGGAGAAAGCTAAACGCGCACCCGGATTGTAACGCCATGGAGTAAAAGTAAGTATATCAAAAATAATTTTAATCTAATATTAATTAGACTTTTACAATGTTATATATTTACATAAATATATATAAAAGTATATAGAAACACATATATATCTATATCGTAACTAAAAAAAAAACCATATACTTGTACTTTTAAAATAAATATTAAGCTTTTTATATATACGATTTATTAAATTTATAGAAATTCATATACATATACAAGTACAAGCATATGCATATTGTATTTAACAAACCTATATATAAATATATATATATTATAATAAATGTACGAGTACATTATATGTTATTAATATATGTTTTAAAATTTAAATTTTATTAAATTCATATAATTTATATATTATATATAAATATACGAGTATGTGCATATATAAATTATACACACAAATAACATTTATGATATATACTTATATGAATCTATGGTAAACATTTGACGGTGATGATGTCTGGCATTTAACACATCACATCCATCCATAAATAGTACCTATATATAGTATGAATGTTTTATATATTAATATAATAACCGCACACACAAACTCACACACACACACACATAGTAAAATGAAAATTTTATGCATGTCACATCATTTTAATGTCGCATATTATATGAATATAAGAGTTGAGTGGTGTATATATATAAATAAATTCATAATATTTTGTATCCTATACATAAGATTTAAATTATGCAAAAATATTTTATTATATGGAAAATCTTAATTGTTAGTTGTTATATACACTGTGTACTTGGTGTATAATACAAACGTGGCTATATATATATATTTACACTATAATGCAATATATGCATAATTAAAGGGTGAAAATTAATGGAGTGCCAGTTTTAAATTAAATCTTTTTTTTTTCCTTTCCACATGTAATATTATCTGTAGATTATAGAAAGTTTAATTTTTAATTTGTATATATTTATTAAGTATATTTAAGTTGAAAACAATTATTTTCTTACTTAATATATAAAATTTAACGCACTCAACATTTAATTATTAATCTTGCATATCAGATCAGCGGATGGACGGCAGCGTAGCCGTGCAACAAAATTGAATATATTTATACTGAGTGTTGCAGCAGTAATCCATATGTAGTATTAAATAATATTAAATTTATATAATTTATATAGTAAATGAAGAGTTAATAAACCGTGTATCTGTATATATATATATATGGTATACGAGAGGTACACACCAATACACTATATAGCAAACAATATATAAGTTAAGATGAAAACAATAAAAATACATAATTCATTGCGTTAGAGACTCTTTTGTCTTATTTACGACGTTGTTATTGCATATAGAATTTTTCTATTCTTTAAAAATATTGTCTCTATTATATAAATATTATACACGTATATGTGAACAATGCAGTTTTTCATTCATTCATTCATATACATCCAACTATTTATTTTACTTTATATATATATAGCGCATTTATCCCAATTATATATAATATCATTACTTTAATATAATATTATATTATATATATAATAATATATATATCTATAATCTAATACCTTATGTATACAGAAATAAAGACATTATATACTATTATATATTCTTAAATATAGTATATATACAATATATGGTAGAATATTATAGTAGAGTTAACTTTTAAAGCTGAAAATGGTTCGATATATTGTATTAATAAAATTTTATTGCATTATATTTAACAATAATTTATAGATTGAAATTAATTTCTATTCAATCTTCACATAATGTCGTATAGAAATTGCTATACTTTATATTATAATATATTATTTTAATTAATTATGCGCATATATGCGATGAGGAGTTGGTTTATATTAAATTGAAATTTTTAGAACAATGCCATAAATTTATTTTAAACAGTTATGAAATCCATAATAATATTATATGCGATGACCAATGCTGACAACAATATATTCAATAATAGAAAAAAAAAAGGAAAAAAAAAGAGTTTCACAAGAGCCAAAAATAAGGTTCTATAAGAATCGAACGCTAATTCATTCGAGTTTGCCCTCTGCGTCGATTATATAGTTCGCATATATATGATATTTGAAATTCAAATATGTAGTATAGTCCGTTGTTTCAATCCAAGTAATATTTCTTACGGATATCCTCTGGAATTATATTTCAGTCAGTGCAACCCTGTCCATGGTTTTTTTATAAAAAAAAAAAAGTCCTTATAGATTATCCGTATATTTTAAATGTGTTTTTTTATGTAAAAAATAATTTAATTGTGTAAGATTAAATTAATAAATTCGTAGTATAATTTTGTAAAAATTTGGCAAATAAAGCGCTTATGTATAAACAACAAAACAAAAAGCGCAGATAAAATCCATCAAAAAGTTTTACAAAATTCCTCGGAAATATATCCATTTGCGTTGCTATGGTTTTTTATGAAAATTATGAAAATAAATTAAAAAGAGTGAGAATTATATCTATAGATAAGTGAAATATATAAAATTTGACACCACTGTCTTGGATAAATATTGAATACAATACCGCGAATTGATACTAGAAATATAACCCTGATAATGACACACACATAGTAAAAGATTTCAATTGACCTATAAATAAAAATTTGTCCATTGAAAAATGAGGAAAATTTATGTGGAAAAAATTCATATATTTTCCATGGAAAAAATATATTGGGATTTGTTCAAAGAATGTCCATAGATTTTCCACTTAATACAATATTATAGTATTTTAGGTCAATTGAAATCTTTGAATGGTCAGGGTAATATTTTCAACATATATCCGTGGTTTTGTATACATAATTTATTTCAACAATTATTCAATTTTACAATTTTCCAATTAAATTATTTTTTGCATACGAAAATATAAATATCATACTTTTTATTTATTTCTTACTACGTATTAATTACATTAAATTTTGTTTCAACAAGTTACACAACCTGTTATAAGAAAATTTTTGTACGAGTGCACTTGTCGCATGTGGTATTTTTGTGTTAAAATCCGTGGATCTGCTCACAAAAAATATGAATATAGATTCTACGAATATTCTGTGGAATATTATATAGCAACGAGAAATAAATCTAAGGAAAATGCGTAGAAATTATCATCGGAAATATACGCGGATAATCCAAGGACATTTTTTATAAAATTCCAGCAAACATCCGTAAGAAATCCATAGATATTTCCTCGGATTGAAACTACGGACTACTATATATAATGCAGAAATTTTGCGGACAAATTACGAACATAAACGTTATCACATGACATTTACATAATTTTTGTTATTCGGCGTACATATATATCGGACACACACTATACCAATTAAATTATAAAATATACATTTAAATAATATTATAAAATTACAAATTTGAAGATATGCGATAGATCAAAAGAACAACAACAACAACAGATTTAACTTTATTGATGGTTGTTTTTTTTTCTGATTTTTGATAAAATATTATTTAACAATAAAAAAAAACGAAATAAAATATCTTCTTTTGTTGGTGCGGTGTGTAAAATGTCCTTATATAAAATATAACTGTTATATCTATATATTCTCTGTATGTGAATAAGGATATTTATATTTATATAAGAAAGAAAAATTCTATTGTATATATAAATCGCATATATATATATATTGTACATACACTCGCATATACATAAATAAACTGAAGGATGGTCGGTCATAACCATTTTACCCTTTTTATATTTTATATTACAATATATATTGTATTTTCTCTTCATATTATATTGTCCTTAAAAAGTTATATTTATATATATATAGTTTTCTTTATATATGGTATGTATAGTTGTTTTCTGTTTCTGTACAATATATAATAACTAAACTATAATATAATACACATATATGACCATGACAGAAAAAGTTTCATAAACATGTTGAATCAAAGCTCTAGTTTTTGTTAGATATTTTTTATTTTTGTATTTATACAATTTTATTTTTGTGATTTTTCAACTCTATATATAAAACTTGTTTTCTTACAACTTTTTAGAAAAATAATAAACAACAAAAATCTAGATAGATGTCCCTTGTTATTTTTTCTCTTGTCTATTGATTGTGATACATTTATTATCATATACATACGAATATATATAAATTGTCGTTTGTATATTTATATTTGTTGTATATATATTGTTTATTTATTGTTGTATATAAAAATAAAACAGAAAAAGGATATAAGTTATATATATGTATTGGGTATACAATATATAAAGTAAATATTTCATATAAAATTAACCGCACCAAAGACCACAAACAATGTGGATATTATCATTCATTCTTGCAACAGTATCTATATACAAATATATGTTATGTTATATTTTTACATTATTACATACATATTTATATCATCAAATTTTATTATAAAACAAAACGATGTTCTCATCAATCTTTTAACCATGCGACTGACTGTATATAGATAGATACATAGATGTATAGAAGAAAACCTATAGTTATCTGTGAGTCATTTTTATACATTTACAATTTTTCTACAATATATATCCATCCATATTACAATATTATAAAAAATAAAATATAAATTATATTTTCTTTTATAATAAAAATTGTGTGTGTTTTTCTATAGTAATATTGTACAATATATATATATAATGAAATAAGAAATTATATATATATTGAAAAGTATAACGCAGTGACCTAACACAATAGACTAACGAAAAAAAAATAAAATAAAAGAAGATATATCCATAACTTAACATATACAATATATATATTGAGAAAATATACCAAAGGATACTATACCATATATTTATAATGATGCTGATGTTACTTGAAAAGTTATATATCAAATTTCAAATTATATATACATTTATGATTAATGACTATATATTTCACACATATTTGTGTGCGCTATATCAATATCAAGTATCTATATATATATATTATATTATACATAAACACATTGAAATGTATACCATATATATATACAAACGTCTTATTATATTGTATATATTGTATAAGATATTTCAAAGTCAACAAAACTATTTTTTAAATTGGACAAGTATATTTGAAATTCAATATAAATTATTATTATTATATGTACATAAACATCTTGCGCACACCTCTATTTCGATACATTCATATATATTCCTAAGCACACACCGAAGCCAGACAATTAACTCTCATCCGCATATACTTTTGAATCAAAAAACTAATTATATAATATATTTCCATAACGGTTCATATGGCATTCAAAAACAAAATTTGTGCTATCGGCTATCGTTTCTATTGAATTTAACTAAATACTATTTTATATTGATAATAATAAAATAACAAAAAATCTGAAGATTACAAAATTGAGCCAGATACTACATATACTCAATCACATAGTTTGATTTTTCGAAAAATAATTTCAAAAAATATCCTTGCAAATTCCTCGCAATGTCCTCGATAATTAAAACACAAATTTTCAATTCAAATCTTTGATTAAAATCTCTTTCACATTAGGTATCGTATGTTTTATTTCTAAAAAAATATCCTTTTGCATGTCCTTTTATCCTTATTGAATCAGCAATTATATAATTGATTGGTTTTTTTGAAATTAAATTATATCTCAGTATATATATTTGGAGTAATTTACAAACTTGGATGTATGGAATGCTTAGTAGCGATGCTATAAGCTCTACTTGAAGTAATATGACTTGCATTACTAAATTAACTACAAAATTTGATCGAAATTCTAAATTTCTATATAAATTTACATTACACACATGTTTGTTGACGGCACGGGTATGACAATAAATACGAAAATCACTAATTATATAAATATAATTTTGAATTGGTCGTCATCAATGTCAACTAAACATGTGTATATTTATATTTTGGAAATAACTAAAAGTGGAAAACAACAATGTGTCATAACCCTAGTAACAAATTGTCCGTACTTTGAAAAATGAGGAAAATTTATGTGGAAAAAATCCACATATCTTCCATGGAAAAGATAAATTTTTTGGAATATGTTCAAAGAATGTCCATAGATTTTTCACTTAATATAATAGTATTTTATTTATTAGGTCAATGGTATTGTATTCATAATTTATTTCACCAATTATTTCACCAATTATTGACAAAGATTTCAATTGACCTATAAATAAAAATTTGTCCATTGAAAAATGAGGAAAATTTATGTGGAAAAATTTCACATATTTTCCATGGCAAAATGTATTAGAATTTGTCTAAAGAATGTCCATAGATTTTTCACTTAATATAATAGTATTTTATTTGTTAAGTCAATTGAAATCTTTGGATGGTCAGGGTGATATTTCCAACATTTATCCGTGGTTTTGTTATCATAATTTATTTCACCAATTATCCAAGACGTTGTGGTTTTACAATTTTACAATTAAATTATTTTTTTGCATAAGAAAATTATAAATATCATACTTTTTATTTATTTCTTTCGTATTAATTACATTAAATTTTGTTTCAACAAGTTACACAACCTGTTATAAGAAAATGTTTGTACGAGTGCACTTGTCGCATGTGGTATTTTTGTGTCAAAATCAGAGGATCTGCTCACAAAAAATATGAATATAGATTCTACGAATATTCTGTGGAATAATATAGCAAGGAGAAATAAATCTAAGGCAAATCCATAGAAATTATCATCGGAAATATACGCGGATAATCCAAGGACATTTTTTATAAAAATCCATTGACAGGGTTGCATTCATCAAATAAAATGTCATAGATATTTCCGGATTGAAACTACTGACTTCTATACATGAAATGCGGAAATTTGAAATAGGTTTTTAGGAAAAAAATATTGCCTCGTAAATCCAAAGAATAAATAATCGATTGATTGGTGAATGCAGATTAATATTTTTCTTTCTATTTATATATGTATCTTAAATATTTATATTTGAAAATGATGATTTTCTGTTTTATATTTATAAACAGTGTATTATTGAAAATATTGAAAACTTATTAAAAATATACAAAGTAACGTATTTTCATTATATAAAAAAAGTAAATTATACTTAAATCATTAAATTAATTAATTTTTTTATATCACATCATTTCATCAATAATAATCATAAAATAATAATAATAATAATAAAATTTCTCAAAAGATATTTTAAATTTACGAAAAATTTGTCATCACAAAATTTAATGTTTTTTATTTTTTTTTAAAACACACGCACAAAATTTTATGTACATTAAAAATACATATTAAATAAAATAAATAAATATAAATATATCTATGAAAATGTGTGGGTGGTGTGTATTTTACAGAAAAAAAAAATAAATAAATATACGAGCGAACGAGGCGATGTATTTATATTTTTCTGTACATTATTTCTTCCATAAATGTAATTCTAAACCGAATAAAGTTTTACCAAAATTCTTTTATATATTTTTATTTTATTTTATTTTATTATATTTCTTTCTTCTTTAAATAACATATTTTAACACATAAATTTGCATACACACACACACACACACACCCACACACCCATATTTATGCATATATATATATAAATTTTCCATCAAAAATTCATGAGAAAATTTAAAATGTACGCCATATAAAATATAAAATTCTGATTTTACTGAAATATATTCGTATCGTTATACCATATATTGTATATATAGCTAATATATGTATACTATAAATTTCTTAGAAGCAAAACGGTGGTTTTCATCAACAAGAAAATTTATTACATTACCATGTTTTATATCTATAATAATATAGTAAATTTCTTTTGTGTCGTGATTTTCTTCTGTTATTTTTTTTGTTATACTTTTTTTCCATATACCATTTATTGAACATATATGAAAATGTAGACACAAAGTATATAATGGGTATATATATATATATATAGCAAATGTATAGTACACACGGTTGGTACATATTGTTAATAAAGTATATGCAACCATAAATTTTCCGAAAAAAGAAAATTCACTTATATAGAAATTTATTGTTATAGAAAAATATATAATATATATGCGAGGTGCCGTGTTATTCTCATTATATAAATATATATATTGAATATATTTTGTGTATGCGATAAAAAAAATGTACAAAGGACACAAAAATCAAATCAATTTGACACATAAATAAATTGTCATTTTTTTGTAATTATTTAATAAAATTATATTTTGTAATTGTTAAATTAAATTACATATTAACAAATATTTTTATATGTAGATGTTTATAATTATATTAAATGACTAAGAAAAATTATATGTATATTATTATTATTATTATTATTAAATATATTGTCTATATATACATAATTCAGTTGTGTGTGTGTGTGTGTAATATACAATATGAACATATATAAAACTCAATCTAATTTAAAGATTTATAAAAGTTTTATTTTAACTTTAATTTCAATATATAAAAAGGTTCAAAATTAAATATATATACAAAACGCGTTAAATCACGTAAATCCTATATATACGACGAATATTTATAGACACACGATATATAACATTTTCTTTGATTATACTTTAATTTAATTTAATATACACGATGTTTATACAAATATTTATAGTTAGATTATATATGCGTTAAATTACAAAAAAATAAGTTTACATTTTTAATGTTTATATAATGTATATTTGTGGAGTATGGAGTAGTACATATAAAAAAAAACAGATAAAATTATGTTAAGAGAAAGAAAAAAGTTATTTAACGACTATATCAATTACTTTATTTTATACTTTTTTAATAAGTTTAATGTAATATTATATAATGAACAAATTTTTATGTAAAAATACACATATTATAAATAATATATGTACAAAAATGCGTTGGTGTATTATTATATTATATTCATATATTTATATATACAGTACAAGGCACATTTCTTTACAACTTCTTTGTATTAACATGTGAAATGTATAAGAATAATATTTTCACCGAGTATAATATAAATACCGCAGTGGCGATGACTGTGTGGAGTAGCATTCAATTTTCAATGTGACTATATATTTTTTTCTTATAACCTTATAACCTTATAACTAAATTATGAAAAAAAATTTGGTTGTTCACCGAATTATATTTTCCAGAAAATCGATTTTTATGAATTCGCATCCTATTTTTAATTCCTCGAGCTATAGTTTTAACGGACTTTCATTTTTGCTTGCATCATTGCAAATTATAATCAATTTCCACAGTCTTTCATTAAAAGAGATTTTTAAAATCAATTCATGTGTTCAAAAAATATGATCAATTTTCCACACGATCGCAGAGAAAATTTAAAAAAATTTGTGGTACTGTATAAAGTGAACACCCAATGGGTATAAAAAATTTATACAATACAATTTCAATGACATAAAATGGAAAAAATCGATCGCATATCTTTTGAACGTCGTGAATCGATTTTAAAAATCTATTCTATGAAAGAATTGAAAGGAAATTGATTATAATTTAAAATTCTGTATAAAAAATTGGAAATCCGTTAAAAATATATGGTCCGTAATTCAAAAAGATTATAATTATTAAAAGTCGATTTTCCGGCAAATTTAGTAAGTGGATATTCTATTTTTTTCTTCAAAATGTAGTCTACTTTCAACTCGTCTACCAGACAAACATAGCGATATTTTAATCTGAAAACATTTATTGACGCATCGCCACTGACAAAATACTTCACACTACTTCACACACAAAAACTTCCTATAAAGTTATAGTGACTTAAAAAATTGGAATTAATAAATGTATATATTAAAAATAATTTCCTTTTGAGTTGCTTATTGCGCACGAAGTAAGTGCCGATTACAAATTGTTCTATATCTCAAATAAATTTATATATTAATAATAACTATATGGTAATGATACGCAGTGAACTGTGTTATTACGATTCTTTTAAATTCGGGATTGGAAGACGTTGGATGCGGCGGCCGGGTCAGGTTGGCAAAGGCTGTTGGAGAAGGCTAAAAAACCGCATCTGGATTCTAATGCCAATACAGTTTTTCCATTCGTTTTTTTATATTTTTGGCCAGCACTGTGTGCATATTCATATATATATGTGTAATAAAAAATCCTATATAAATAGATATATTAATTTTTTGTTACTTGTAAATTTATACATTAACTTAATATATTCGTTATATAAATATGAAAAACTTTTTACATATAAACATAATTGCAAAGTTTTATGTAGATAAAAAAAAGAAAAAAACATATTTATTTATTTATTTTTTTTCTTCATAACATCGTTATATATAAACTCACACTATATATTTTTAAAACATATATATATAATAAACCTTTTTCTGGTGGATTTCCATGGCACACGATCGAATGGGATTTTATCTTTTATATCTTTTTATAGTATAAAATATTATTAAGTTAAATAATTAAGGTACGTATATATATACCATAGATTTAAGGTGTATTTGCGGTTGCAATTTTCGATAGATGATTTCTCCTCCTATAGCAGATGAGATAAGAAATGAGAATGGTAATTCATTGTATTCGACAGTGTACGAGTATATTATTTTATATCTTTTTTTTTCTCTTATATACGTTTCGTTTTTATAATCGCATTTATATTTATACGAAAAATAACATCAATTTATTGTAAAACTATGATAAGAGTTCACCAACGCATTACTTAATATAAATCATATATACAATAATAATAATAATAAAAGATTATTAAACGTTTCTAAACAAAAATCGCACACAAAAATAACATCGCTTACAATTTTTAAATAATTATATGTTAAATGTATATTTATAACGAAAACAAATATTGATAACAATTTAATTATAAAATTCATACAATATATAAAATCCTTTTTTATTGTAAACCAAACCAAATCGTTAAAAGATAACAAAAATATATATTGTACATAAAATTGTGGGAAAAAACCAAAACAACCCATAATTCTTTATTTATATAGAGTAAAAGCAATAAATAATTCTTAATATATTATTAAGTAATTGTTATATTTTAACTATATATTTATATATTGTATTGTAGGCGAAATTTGTCTGCACAGTATTTATTATAAACAATATTTATTTATAGGTGAATATATTAACCATTTATATCTATTGTTTATATACAAACATAAACTATATAATTAGTATTTATAAAATTCAATGTGGGTGGAATAATCAGGATCATTTCCTTTGCATATGCATATCAGTATGGTGTATATATGCGAGAAGGCGATATAAATATAGTCGAACAATGCATAGTTATGCCATTTAATATTACTTATTCTATATACTAACAATAATTTACACTTCACCGTATTCAATTTGAAAATTGCAACAAAAAATGTAAAACTTTTTGTATACCCAAAGATTATAGATTTTGTGATAGGTGTGAATTATAGATATATGCAATAAATTCATTTCAATTATTGAAAAAAATTAAATTATCATTGTAATAAATATAATAATTCGAATTAAAAATAGATAGATAAGAAATATGGATAAGAATCTATGCGTGTGTACATATAACACACATATAAAATATAATCAATCTTCTTAATGTGTCCGAATTTTGTCAGTATACTATTATATATATATAGAATATAATATAAAGACCATCATCATCACATGATATAATACAATAATGTATACGCATAACAATCAAATCAAGATAATGTTATGCATTATGTATTTACGTTACAAGTATACCCAATACTATTTATATACACACAAAATACTAGAAGATTCAGTATATAATCAAAATAGTGATATAGAGAAATTAATTGATGTTTGAATAATTCTTCTGTTATTATACTTGTGTATATATACGATAATTAATTATTCGTACACAGCCCAATCAATTTAAATAAATTGTATATAACATCACCAGCTAATTTTAGAATATTTATATATGGTATATTGAACAAATTTGTATATGTGGCCCACTTGTGTCTAAATATATATAAATATATTATAAAATAAGTGGAAATTTTATGATGAGATAAAAATTATAATATGATTCATTATAATTAATAGTAGAATTTATTTATATATAAACAACATTCCATCATGCAGCCTGTCTCTTCATAATCTAATTACAAATTTGTCTATATATATATATACTATTATAATATTTATTTATATACGAATTATTCATCTTCTAATTATTTCTATACAACAATTTTAATTGATAAAGTGCAGACTGTATGAATAGAGAATTTTAATTAGAAAAATGTAATATTTTTATGTAAAATACATTAAAGAAAAAATTCGCATTCTATAAATGATAAATATTATTCATATTATTCTTTGAAATCATATAAATTTTATTTGATATATTGTGTATTAGAAGGGTGGTTCAATATTGAAAATGAAGAATATGTTGTTTTTTTTAGAATATGGAATTCCTTTTTTTAGCCTAAATTTCGGAAAGAATTTTTTTTAGTTGTATAAAATGGAATTGAAACGATTCCACACGTTTATTGCGTTCTCTTTTTACAAATAATGGAAACACAGAAAAGAGGCTGCAATTTCTGTTTTATATTTTTATGAATTTTTCCCGATCGAATAATTTAGTAAATGATCAAAGGGGCACAGAAAAATGGAGCAATTTTTTTAATACTATATATTATTAAACAATAAATTATTTGTAAGTTTTTTCCAATTTTAAAGCACATGTCTTTTGATAACATTTTCTTAACTCCATATATAAATATAAAGGATTTTTGTAAATGAAAATACAAGATGTATCTGCGCGTGGAGAGATGGGTTGGGTTTTATGGCAAGAAATCGGCATTTTCAGAGGTGGAATTGAAAATTTTTGTCATACCACCCAACAAAAGATTATATTATCAGAAAATTTTTTGCTGGTAGTCGCCGAGTTTAAATTAGACTAACATTATGAAAAAAACAAAAAATTGGAATTTCCTGTGTTACTAAATTTTCCGAAAACACACCTTTTAAAAATTATCATCTTTTTGAATTAATGACCATAATTTTAACGAATTTCTGCATTTTTTTTGTGTACAGAATTTTACAAATTATAATCATTGTCCAATCTTTCATAGTAAAGATTTTGTAAAATTGATTCACGTGTTCCATATGATATGACCGATTTTCCGTTAGATATTTCAGTGAAATATTGTATGAAATAATGATAGTTTTAAATTTTTTTTTGTATCATTTAGGTGTTCACTTTTTACTGTACCATCACAAATTTCTTTAAATTTTGCCATACATTTACATAGATTTTAAATTTACAATATAATAAAATTCCAAAATAAATTCTATTCGCTTCAAATTTGATCACGCTTTATAGTTTATATTTCCCATTACATATATATGTTATATTTTTGCATGCAAACGAGTATATGTATACAGTTTCATTACATTTTGACGAAAAATATAAAATATATAGACGCGGCATTAGTATAAACATAAAATTTTTTCATATAAATAAAGTGAGATTATATCGTAATTTTTCTTCTTATTTTATAATAAAAGATACTCGTATATAAAATCAACATCTCATTAAAGTTATTTTTCATATTTTCATAAAAGTATTATGTATTAAAAAAAAAATGTTGAAAACGTGTGTAAATTTTTATAATATGAAATTTTTTATGTGATAAAAATATATATTTAAATTTTACGTATAAACATGATGAATATATAAATTGTCAATATATATTATAGTGTAATTTTTTTGTCATTTTAAACCCTTCTGTCAATTCGAACATTTCTGTTATGTGTATGGCATATACTCTTCTAATTTTAAAATCGACTATTGAAATATATATGGTGTATGAGAAAAATTGGTATTGACTAGTGCGATTCGCATTGACAAACGTGTTAAACATGAATATCTATAAAAATATTAATGATAAATTAATTGAAAAATTTTGTTTAAGAGTAATTTAAAATTTATTCTATTCGATACCATTCAAATTCTATTTCGCAAATAATACAAAAAAACTTTTATTGAAATTAATAATTACTAAAATTATATGAATATAAATTTCTTTTATTGTATCAATACGGATTTAATTTTGAATTAAAAATCAATGATTCACATATATTTCAATATACACCATATATATAGAATTGATAATTTATTAATATGCTATGCGGTTTATATAAATACAAAAACCAACAATATTGTAGAGTGAAATGAATTGACTTCATATATAATAGAATATTGGATGCTATACACATATTAACTATATAACTCTATATATATATACAACAATATATAACATATGACTAGACTCTATAAATTATATAATTAATAATGATTACGACGTGCATATATATTTTATTTACGTTGGCAGACAAAAAAAAAACCTTAAAGTTATATATTCTTATATTTGTATGTAGCGTAGAGTAAACCTTATTTTATTGCAAGCAAATTGACAACACATTAATTATATTATATACAAACTAATAAAATGTTATTGATCGCTACGATACCCATAAATATATATAAAAAATTATTTTTATATATTTATATTATATCGATATTATTATGGACATATTGAACAATTTCATAAATATACGATAAATTCAATGAATTTATTATATATTAATATAACGTTTTTTTCTTAGAGATACTGTATATATAGAGCACTGGTATGTAATGTACATCATTTGAATTTAAGTGTATAAACAACATTTTCTTTTCACTATATATATTTAATTAGAAAAATTATTGATTCTATTGTATATATTTGATAAATATTATATATTATAAATATTTGTATCGGTCACATGTTGTGAGATTTTGTATATATTGGAGATTTGATTGTTTTGCATTAACGCCATAAACATGTATATAAACTATATAAAATAGTATAAAAAATATAATTTTAATTTAATCAACCATCAAAAGAATAAATAATATCCAATATAGGAATTACATTGAAATTTGAATTATGAATTATTCTGGTTGTAAATATATTGAAAAAAGAAAATCGTAAATATTATATAAATAGGAAGACACGCCGCAGACATATGAATAAAATATAATATGGAAGTCTAAACATATATACGCGGGATAGTTATTAAACATGGTTTAAAAAAAACTTTTATATATATATTTTAAGGACTGTATATAGTTGTTTGTAGGGTATAGTGTAAACTTGTGGAAAACCATTTGGTGTTCGCGTGTCCTGGAGTAAAATGAAATTGTATTCCGTCACTATCATCGCGTTGTCGGTTGTCTATATATAAAAAAGCAAGATCTGTTAATATACATAACCTTTGGTGGTGTTGGATGTGAACGGAGACTATTCAATTGACATGAGTCAACCATAAAGAGTATACAAAAAAAAACAAATTAAGATAATGCTAAGCCACAAATAATCTAAAAAGAATTCATCATTTTTGCGAAAATAAATGAATACAATAATTTTCCATATACAGATTAATATAAAAATTGCGTTTATAAAAATGCGCATACATAAAGTAATATATAGAATATTCTATATGTATCAACATCAAAGAATATAATTATTATCAGACCCGTAGCTTTCATATGAACAGAACGAACATACAAACGGAGGGGGGGCGTATGAGTTAGGAGCGCCGAAAACTGAAAACACACAACTAAATTTAAAATTAATATTACTTTCCTACGACTGTCTCGGGGTAACGTTTTTTTGTGGTAATATCTCGGGTTGTAGTTAATATCTCGGGTTGTAGTTAATATACATAAAGTAAATGAAAGATGAATGAATCGAGAACAGAATGTATATATTATTTTGCCAATAACTTGTTTTGTCAATTAAGAATATTAATTTTTAAATTGATTGTTATTTTTACCATTTAATTACAATCCGATATATTACTAAAAACGTTATCCCGCGAGATTCATTTAGTCAATCAATTAGGCGTAATTAACTTACCACCGAGACAATCTAAAATCGTAGGATGGGTTTAACGAAGATAGAAAATCGCTTACTTTAGTTACTTTCATTAGTTTTTTACTTCAGGAAAAATTGTTCGATTTTTGCCGAAAATTAAACTGCATTGGGCGTTAATAATAATTAATAATAATAATTACATAATTTAGAAAAAAATTATATTCTGTAGGAGACTAGGCGTGTAAGGGCGAAACCTCATAAAAAACGCATTGAGAATCTACCTGTGGGGTGATGTGGAAACGGTTCTATTACACACACGAAAGAAACAAAAAGAAGATTCAACTAAAATATAATTAAATTGTTAAGATAGAACAAAAATAATCATAATCAACAATTTTTCAAGTCTTTTCTTTCAAAGAAAAATCTATGTATATATTAAACATTGTTGATACATTTTTATTTAAAGGCGTATTTTCAAATTTTATGCACAGGGCGCAAAATTTGCTCGGTACGAGCCTGAATATTATAAATAAAATATATGAAATGGTTATGTAAAAATAACAATATATATTTATATAATAAAATATACAATAAATAATAAATCAGAGGCAGGGTTAATATAATCGATTTAAATTGTATATTATATATTTTATGTAGTATACAATAAATAAGGATATTTTTTTATGTGAAATTCTATATAGAATATATATACAATAAAAAGTTTATATAATATTTATTAATTTTATTTTCCATCTCGATTTGTTGGCGCAGCTATGTGCGTCAATAGCACACAACAAAATCTCACATCTACATATTATCATATATATTTAATAAAATGTGAATATATTTATATTTATACATTTATTATTATTATTATTATAATATACTCGCGCGTTTTGAATCACAAATAATATGCGAAAAAAATAAATATATATATATATATTTTTTTATATAAATAACTGATGCATTTATACATAATATAACATTTGCACGCATTTGTAACATATCCTAGCAGTAAATTTTAAAACTAGTTCCGTATAAAAACTTGTTCTTTAACTAGTGTAAAAAGAACTAGTTACAGAACTATTACTAAAGTAATGCAAATAGTAACTATTTTAAATACGCAATAATACAAATTACATGACAAAACGAAGAGAAACAAAAACCGTTTTTGAACTGTTATAGAAATATATGTGCTGTTTTTAGACACTGTTTTAGATTTTATATTTAATAGTTGTAATGATTTTCGTATTAAAAACACGTATTGTGATTGTGAAGTGGAAAAAAAAGTTTATTTAAGTAAATTACCATCCAAAATATCCAACAATTTTAATGCAGTTTACAAGAAGATATGCACATTTTATCTAACGAAAACTTTGTGGCGGAAGATTGTTCCAACAATATGGATATTTTGGAATACGAATCGCTACCAAAATTATATTTTGAAGAGAAATTAATCGATTGGTATATTAGGAATAAACCATTCCGTAAATGTTTCGTAGAATTTCGTTTTATTTTACGCGAGAAAAACTTAGATGTAGCACGTAAAATAAAAAATGGAGCTGATGTAATTTAAGAAAACGGTGATAAACTATGAAGCACCAGTTGTAATAATTTAATAAATATTTTTTAAATATGAAGTAAATTATTATTTTGTATTAAAAACATAATAAATATTAAATTATATTTAAAATATATTGTCTACGATTTTTTTTTAAATTAAATCCAACTTTTTTTTAAAGAACTTAGTTAAAGTACTCTGGTGAAAGAATACATAATCTAATTTAAATTAAAATTAACCAGTTCAGTAACTACTTGCAGAAGAACTAGTACTAGCGCTGTAGTGTTTACATTTCAACTAGTTCAGTAATTGGTTATAAATTAACTAGTTCTTCAACTTCGTTGAAAATTAATGCAGAATTGTCTTTTCGTAGGACTTCTCCATGTTAAAAGAAACAGTTCGTAACATGTAAAATGGGTTTAGCGTGGAACCAGTACTATTTACTTTGTAAATAGTTGTTCTACTAGTATAGTAGAACTAGTTATCTTTCCTACAGGGATATATAAAATATAAATATTTGTAGATATTTTGTATTAAAATTAAAGTTTAAGAAATTTACGCATTTACACATACAATTAAATATATATATATATACAATATAAAATAAATTATTAGACACATATAATTTTTGACATTTGTATATAAGAGTACAATATTATTTATATATATTTTATGTAACATAAAAAATGTACACGAAAAACTTTAAGTCAAATAAGATAAAAATAAATTTATCGTATAACACGTTATTTTATAGATTATTACATATATATATATTTTGTTTGGTGTTTAAATATGAACTGTGTACACACATAAAAAATATATGTTACCCGTCCGTGTGTTTAATATATATATAAATATTTTGTATAGAAACGATATATTCGATATGTGGATATTTACAATATATAATATGGATGGATGTTATGTATAGCATATATATATTTATGCCGCCGCGTATTCCTATATATATATATATATATTGATGATATAAAATACCATATAGAAAAATAAATTTCCTATATAAAATGTGTCGTAAATTATGGCAATAAACTCTATGGGGATGGTAAAATAAAAATGTGTATATGAGTTGAGTTCGCAGATATGTACTGCCTGCACCACCACACACCACACACACATATACCATATAAATATATATGTTATTGGTATATATTAGAAAAATAAAATAAAAAATAAAACATATATACTTTTCCTTTTAAATCCTCTTGGGAGATTAAATGCTACTTTCTTCTAGTTAAGGTCAAAACGTGATTTGTTTTATTTTGTGAATATATATTTATATATACAATATATAGCGAAAAGCTTTTCCTTTTACTTGTATATATGCAGGGTATTATGTACATAAACACCATATACATATTAGTAATATTTATAAATTTATATATTATTTTTACATATAATAATAACAGAAGAAAAAGAAGAAGAAGAAGAAAAAAATCCCATTTGGATTTGTGGCTTTTTTTTTCCTCTCGCTACACATATGATTATATGTTACACTAAATATAAAATACATATATTACATGGTGAATATTATACAATAATCTATATATATATATATTGTCAAAGTAAATCCTTTTTATAAATAAAGCTAAATATATACCCTTTTCATAATAATAAACATCTATTTATCCATCTATCTATGTATCTATCTATCTATCTATCTATCTATGTACACGAATATAAATACTATATTATATTACAATTTTTCACACAGACACACACACACACATAAATATATAATGTATATAAAGTAAATATATATATTTTATGTATTATATATCGAATGAGCATCAAAATTAATCATATATCTAATTCTCTATTGTATATAAATTCTATTGTTAATTAAATATTAATCCTTGCCAATATGTGTATATAAATAAACTTAAAAAATATCCATATATTATATATTGTTTTATGTGTGGCAAAACCATACAAAATTTTTTTCTGTAACCCGATTCAATTTCCCGAATTGTTTAGTAAACATTTAAATACTGAACTTTTTTTTAGCTTACCGCACTTGTTAGCTTAAATGGAATAGAAGAAAAAAACGAATATCTTTGAAAATATAATGTTGGACGCTATATACTCATACGTTATAACACACGACATTATGGTATAATCATTTATTAGATAATTGTAAACCATTAATGGTAAAGTTTGTTGTTTGGTGTATAACACGACAGTTTATTTGTATTGTAAATATATATAAAAATGTTGACAGCAAAACCAAATTACAGGTTTTATTGTGGAGTACTCCTCCTGATTATTATATTATATATATAATAATTAATAAGCTCCTATATATATATAATTAATACAAGAATTTAGTCAAGTAACAATTTGTCGACGTACTTTGAAAAATGAGGAAAATATCCGTGGAAAAAATCCATATATTTTCCATAGAAAAAATTTATTTAAATTTGTTCAAAGTGTATCCACATAGATTTTCCACTTAATATTATAATAGTAATTTATTTAGATCAATTGAAATTTTTGGATTGTCTGGGTAATATGTCCAACATATAACCGACCGGTTTTGAATTCATAATTTATTTCACCAATTATCACAAGACAGTGGTTCAAATTTTATATATTTCAATTATTTAGATATAATCCTTATTTTTTTTAATTTATTTTCATAATTTTTAAAACAACCAGAAAACTCACAAGCGATATATTTCCCAGCAATATTGTAAGACTTTTCATGGATTTTATCCATGATTTTTTTTTTTGTTTATTACAAAAAATAGTTGCACAATCGATGAATTTTTGCTATCGTTCGGGCAGCATATCATTCATTCCGTGCTCATAGAACTTCTGGTCTATCGGTAAAAAAAAACTGAATCAAACCACGATCATTGGCGATCATCGTCATAAGAAAATTTATTCTGTTAATACGCACAATTGACGGGTATTATACTTGCCAAAATACATGGACGATTGAAAAATATTATTATCTAAATCTGTGGATCTGCGTTCACAAAAAATATGAATATAAATTCTATGGATATTCAGTGGAATAATATAGTAACGAGAAATGATTCTAAGGAGAATTCGTGGAAATTATCCTGGGAAATATGTGGATAATGCAAGAACATTTTTTTATAAAAATCCATGGACAGAGTTGCACTCATCATATAAAATTCTAGCGGACATCCGTAAGAAATCTATAGATATTTCCTCGGATTGAAACTACGAACTATACTATACATATAATGCGGAAATTTTTCGGACAAACTACGAACAGTGTTACTACGGTATTTACACATAAATTGATTACATATCTAAAATGAAATCATAGGTGATATTTGAATTTTTAAAATATTAACTTTTCAGAAGAATTTATAGAGTTTTATATATGAAAAAAAAAAATACAAATGTACACAAGAGATTTTCCTTACACTTCCCGCACATCAATTTATTTACATATTTATGAAAAATGTATTAATCGATTTTTATTTATAATTACCGAGAAAATTGTGCATATAGTTTTTTTTTTTAGAATTATTTGTTTTCCCACATTTATAGATATCGGTTTTTAAAAATACAATATCGAATTGACATAGAAAGAAACTATATTTCTATCTAAAAATATACCAATATATTTTATTGAGTTAAATACAGAAAATTATAGATATGAATCAAATACGATTCATGTCAATTTATATTTATTTCCGGTTTTTTTTTTATTTATAACAAAAATAATTATGTAATCATGAAAATATGTACAGTATGTAAGAGGAGAGGTTATATACAATATATATATATATAAAAAATGCCATTATATCTATATAATATAAACTTGACTGCAGATTCTTATTTTTACCACACACAGCACATAAAAGCTTATATCTAATATTATATTCTTTTTTTATAGTTATTATTATTTTCCACATTTTTTTTTTCCTTCTACTACCAAACCTACATATATACGCTAAGTTAACTGCTATACATTATTATTTTCCATATCATGGTATATATAGAGAGGTGTACCTATATATACCAAAACCATATTCTATAGTGAAATAGAATATTTTCTCCTCTATATAAATATATATATATATTTTACCGAAAAAATAACTATGTGAACATATGCATATATAATATAGACTTTAGTTAGTTATATATTTAGATATATATATGTTGTACAAACACACAATAAGATGTATTAATATATATAAAATAAAGTATTTGTATATGTAGCAGTGAATCTATATAGACAAAACATCAAAAACAAGAAAACATTATATATATGTTATACTATATATTTTATATATATATGTTATGTTGTATATAATCTATATTCCCATATAAGAATTACAACAAAAGTAACTTTTCCATATATATTGTACATATATATTCCTTAAGTTATATATTCATATATAGAATATAAACACTAATATCCCCTTGGGCATATTAGAAGTCTCAATACAACAAAAATATAGATCACACAAGAATTTTGCAGTCTTATTTCAGCAAATGTGAAAACATATAAATATTTTCTGTTTTAGGTTTCCATATATATATAGTATACTTATTTATATACCACATATATATATATATATATGTAATATAGAAACAGGAACATTGAATGAAGCACACAAACAACAACAACAATAATTTCAATATACATAGGAATATATATGGAATATATATGAAATGAAAATTTGGTGTACTCTGTATATAAATAAGTACACATATACCTGTATATGGTATATATGAAGAAAATTCAAGACTTATGCCATAAATGAAATATATATATAAAAGGACATATATTTTCTAAACAAAAATATTTTTACGTTTATATAAACAAAAAAATAAAATAAAAATAAAGGATATAATTTCCATCTATAGAGCTTTCACAAAAATTAAAAACAGCAATAATTGTTTTTTTAAAAAAAAAATAGCTTATTTATTCTTAATTCACTTTGTATGTGAGAATTTTTAAATAAATATGTATTTATGGTGGGTTTTTCACTTTCTATAAACAAACGAAATATTCGTCCATATATACATATCGCTTATATCCTTATATATGGTATGTACAGATAAGTACCTATACCCAGACGTATATGTATTTTATAATATAATTTTGCTTGTTTTTATTTTACTTATTTTGGGGTGTTTTTTTTTTTCTTTTTCTTTATCATTTTTATTTTAAAGAAAATATGCGGAGCTTAGCTCAAGATGTGAATGTGTCACTAAGTTATAGAGAGCGACATAATAATGTATTGTGTATACCATATACATACCATATATATATATGGTATATATATATATACAGGGTGTCACAATTTTCGACGGCAATACGAAAACACTCTGGGTCATTTTGCGTCGAAAACATCATATAACATTTTGACCGATTCGACTTCGGTACGAAGTTACACGCAAATAACCAAATTTTCAATCAGACCATGTTTTTCACTCTACTGGGATCAATATCTTAATAACTAATTAACCGATTTTAAATTGTTGATACACTATTAGCATTAGCATACCGAGATCTTTAATTTGACGTTAAGATAAGGCAATTCGGACATGTGGTTATCCAGATACTTACAGAAATGTTGACAGTTAGCTGAACGTCATATTTCTTTTTGAAAGTTTGTTCAAGCATAAGTCGAAAAATCATGATGAAAATTTTTTTTCGGTATAAGTTTAAAAATTTGCCACATTCATAAGCTTTCGTTTAAGCTATAACATTACGATAGGTCTCAACTGGTTCTAAAGATATTCACAAATAACTACAACGATGTAGGCATAAAATTGATTTTCGCTATGGAAAAATTTTATCTTTTTTTCGGGTTTTATCCAAAACCAACAATATGGACGTGACACATAATTGATTCCATACACTGCTATGCATTCACACAAACCTTCACACACACACACACACAAACGATCTCACACACAAAGGCCTACCACACATAAACCCATAAAAGCACACGCACGCATATCACCACAGTTTTAAACAAACAAAGCCTAAAGTAATTGCTGAAAATGTGTTCCTTCAGCTCGAATACATAGACAACAATGCTTTTCAATTGATCGAACCAATCTAAGTGTTTGTTGTGACTTGTGGCGGAATTCTTGAATACAGGCTTCAGTACGTTGAATCAACTCTTCACGTGAATTAATCACAGTTGCATAGACTTTTTATTCAATGCAACCCCATAAATCGAAATCCAACGGGTTTAAGTCTGCAGAAAGTGGCGACCAGCTTATGGGCCCACCTCTGACAATCAAAATACAAACAAAGTTACTATTTACGAGAAAAAAAAAAACCATATCCATCTATTGTTTCTCTTATATATAAATATGGTCTATGTTTAAGGATGTCATTATTGTGCGTTCACATATACAAATACCATTTTTTTGTTTTGGCAACGATATAGTGTACGCACGGGTGGTATATACAGTGATATTTTTATATCCAAAATAATAACAGTAAATGATTTAATGGTAAAAATATATATTAGGTTGTCAAATATCTCCCTTCCGCCTTTTTGTCTTTTTAATTTCGCGGCTATGTACAAAGCGCTACAGAGCTCGTATCTGGCAACACTGTACATAATTTGAAAGCTCTTGACATAACAAACAAAACGACGCTATGTATGATTAGTTTGGATATTGCGTTCAACAGTTATAGACGTGTAAACATGGAGTTCACTAACGCCGAAATTCGCGCTATTTTAAAGTTTTCCTTCGTTAAAGGCAAATCCGCTAGAGAAACGTTCCGTGAGATTAATGGTGTTTTGGGGGATGGTACTCTATCACTTCGAACCGCGGAGGAATGGTTTCGACGATTCAGAGCCGGTGAAAACGACACCATGGATAAGCCAGCCGGCGGAAGACCTGTGACGACAAATACCGATCAAATCATGGAATACATCGAGTTAGACCGGCATGTGGCATCTCGTGACATCGCCCAGGAGATGGGAGTTAGTCACCAAACCATTTTAAACCATCTGCAGAAGGCTGGATACAAAAAAAAGCTTGATGTTTGGGTGCCACATGAATTAACAGTGAAAAATCTAATGGACCGAATTTCCATTTGCGAAATGCTGCTGAAACGGAACGAACTCGACCCATTCTTGAAGCGGATGGTGACTGGCGACGAAAAATGGATCACATACGACAATATCAAGCGAAAACGGTCGTGGTCGCAGGCCGGTGAATTGTCCCAAACAGTGGCCAAGCCGGGATTGACGGCCAGGAAGGTTTTGCTGTGTGTTTGGTGGGATTGGAAGGGAATCATCCACTATGAGCTGCTCCCATATGGCCAGACGCTTAATTCTACCATCTACTGCGAACAACTGGACCGCTTGAAGCAGGCGATCGACCAGAAGCGTCCAGAATTGGCCAAAAGGAAGGGTGTAGTGTTCCACCAGGACAACGCCAGACCACACACTTCGTTGATGACTCGTCAGAAGCTACGGGAGCTCGGATGGGAGGTTTTATCGCATCCACCATATAGCCCGGACATAGCGCCAAGTGATTACCACCTGTTCCTGTCCATGGCGAACGCCCTTGGTGGTGTAAAGTTGATCTCAAAAGAGGCTTGTGAAAAGTGGCTGTCCGAGTTCTTCGCAAATAAGGAGGGGGGCTTCTACGAGGGAGGTATTATGAAATTACAGTCTAGATGGAAACAGATTATCGAACAAAACGGCGCATATTTGAACTAAATCCGATTACTGTAACACTTTTTATAAAGCATTGAATAAAGAGCAAAAAGGCGGAAGGGAGATAGTTGACAACCTTATATATAAAAAAAATGTTTATTTTTTTGTGTTATAATTTTATACCACCCTCATTTATTATTCTATATATAATGAAGCCTGTTCTGTCTTTCGGGATGTTTAATGCTAGTATAAAGTATAAATGTTAAAAAAGAAAATAATGAATTCTCAGCAATAAGAAGTTGTTCTTAAGCGTATACAATATATGCAGGTCTGTCATGTTTGTTATAAAATATATGCGTAATGTAATGTGTATATAGTCTAAGTAGGTATAAATATATATATATATGTGGTATAAGTCGCGTATGTGCTTAACCTAAACATATACAAATATATATATATAAATATTTTTTTGATACATATATAACATATATACGCATTTTTTTTTATCAACTATATCTGCGTATATACATCACACATATATAGTTATATTATACCATAAGCTTATGATGATTGACTAAGTTAACAATAAAAAAGTTCAATATATGTGATATATGGAATGGGAACAAAAAAATATTATGTTGGTTTTATTTTATTCTTACCATCCATATATTCAACAATCATTTATGAATTTATATATATTTTGCACTTATATAGAAAAAAAATAAAAAATATATTCGTGTATGAAAAAGAAAAACATTTGCAGTTGATTGATTCTTATTTTAAATCTTTGCTGCGGATATTGTAATACATAATATTTGTGATATATAACATACATTTTTGAAATATTTATTATTAGAATAAATGTATTAAATTTTTTGAAAAAAATATTACACTAGAAGCGGTGGCGGATATATATGTTTAGGTTACATTAGTATAATCAATGAATATTTTATAAAGGCGCAATTAAAGCTCTATCAAAATCGTTAAGATTTATAATTTAACACGTTAATCGCCATGTCAGTCATATGTGTCTGACGCTAAGAAGGTCTACATGAGCCATGTCAGACATATATGTCTGACGTACGCGATCTAATAAAGTTACCATGACCCATATGAAAATTTATCTGATATTATCGTGACGATTAACGTGTTAATATATGCATAAATCATCATTATATTAAGTCATGTGTTTACTGCAAGCCAAGTGGATATATTCATTTCGGATAAATTACATCGCCTTGCAGTGCATCGGTATATAACAATTCATCGAAATTGATCAACTCTTTCGACGTCCTGCCCGATTATTGGTATTAATATTTACTGATATGTCTCTGTTGGCTGTGCATCATAATTTCAAAAGAAATTAAACGATGCAACAATTAAAATTAATATCACAAAATAATACGTATTTGATCACAAATTTTCTTTGATACTATTTATGTTAATGTTTGGCACATGAAAAATTCTGCTATAAAATATATTTGGAAATTAGAAAATGATGGATATAATAATGTTTAAGAAACATCACATCGGTTTTTTTCATTTCTGATATCATACTGTTTCAAGGATTACCGCGCTAAGAAATTAAAAAACACAATGAACCTTTTACATGGTTTAAAAATCATCAAACAAACCGATAAAAGCATTGCGTTGCGTTCAACACAGTAATGTCAAAGATATCCTTTATTATTTTTAATAAATAAATGTAAAAAATGGTAAATCAAGTGATACATAGTTATGGCTAATATAATATTTATTATATAAAATCAAAAAAAAAAGGATTTTTCGATAATCTTTTTATTTTTCAATATTTCTTACATTTTTTTTTGTTCTGTATTTTTTTAATTGGATTGATTTAAATATACCACATTTATTATGATACAATATATATAATAAATGGGATAAGTGAATTTTATATCCGAATATATTTAAAATCTATCCTTTTTTATCTTCCATCCTTAGATTTATTTTGATTAAATATATTTATTTTATTTAATTTCTTTGATGTTCGTTCATACATTATATTATATTATTATTAAATATATTAAATGATATTTCAATATTATATATATTTTATAAAACTGATATATATATATATATAGACGTATTTAAATTTGTCGCATATATCCTTTTGTGGTCACGTGACCTGGATCTAATTTAATATTTCGTCGTCTAAATACTACGAGCATTTATGTATGCATAATTTTTTAAAATATTTTTTTATAGTTCCTTTTTTTTTTTCTTTTTTGGTTCAATTATATTCTATTTTATTTCGTCCTTTTTTAAAATTTAATAAAAATAAATATTTTTAGATGTAAATAAAATATATAAAAAATAAAAATGACATATAAATGGTTAAGCAAAAAGTTTTCGAAAATAAATACAGTTTAGAATTTTAGTGATAAGAGTATTATTTTAATATTTTAATTTAATTTTTGTTGCAAATTAAACTGTATCCGATACACAGGTATCGGTATAAACATTTTCATAAACACATATACACAGAAAATGTAAACTAAATAAATAAATACATAATATATTTGTACAAAAGTCTTTTGGGGCAATGGTAAAATTTCGAGATTTAAAGGGCGCATTGTTCTGCAGCAGTCCATTCAATGGAGTTTTCATTTCCTCCAACCTACCCATTTCTTCGCAAAATCATAGACACAGACGCAAATAACTATTTTCCAGTTTAACCATAAAAAATTATTATAAAAATTTTGAGCATAGCTGTGACCAAGTGCGTATTAGTGTTTTTGGAGATAGTTTATAGAAAAATAAATATTTCCACGATATTTTTCAACAGACCTCTCGTCGTAAACATATAACAAGAATATATATGTAAATGTTATATATTTAAGTGTAAGCATATAAAAAAATATATATATTTTGAGTTAAGCAAATACTTAACAAATACCATATATATATATGAGTGAAAGGACAAAATAAAAAAATAAAAAAATAAAAATATAAAGGATAAAAAAATAAATCCTTTCATATTTTGTAAAAAAAAAATTCTTACAAAATTTTTCATTTTTTCTTTTATGTAAAGAAAAAAAAAAAAAAAACTCCATTCCCTTCCTCCTTTCCGTTAAGTTTTTCATGTAATATTATAAATTCTTCTTGAAATCCTCTTATACATTTGTATATCAACGTACTGTACAATATCAAAAGAAATATATATATATATAAATTGTATCCTTGGGTAAATAATATACAATTTATTCCATTTATGTACGAGTGGTCGCGCTGCTGTTGTTGTTTATATAATTTAGTACAAACATAGTATATTTTTTAAATAATAAACTGCATGTGTAAATAATATAAACTTTTATATAAACTAATCGTGTATAAATAAATGCATTTCCATATATATATATGGATAAAGATAAAAAGAATGACATCAAAATGCATTATATAATATTTAAATTTTAAATACTATAGACTTTTGAAATTTTTTCACTTTTATTTTAAGGTCACCACCCATAATTTTTATAAAAAAACACCACTATTCACAATTGTTGTTGTATTTGAAGAAAACCATTTTACGTTACCTACATTTTTTCATTCATGCGATCGATATTCGTAAAACCAACCAAAATTTTAATATGATATTTGAATAAAATTATGATAATAATTAGTGGGTCGGTATATACAATTTATATATATTTTCATGCGATACCCCGGCTTTCGATTGACAGTATTCATTCAGATTATATAAATAAATATTAAAATACTATATAATTATATAAAATTTGATACTTTTGACATACATATTTTGTATATTATATTGTGTGACCTGTGTGAGTGATTCGAAAACTTGTTGATTGCTACAATTGTATATAACTATTTTATATTATATGGTATATATGGGAAAAAAAAAAAAACCAAATGCTTTGTGTGAGAAAAGTTTTTGAAAAGTAAAAAAAAAAAATATCAAAACACATACATGAATAGCGATGTTGACAGAGTACACAAACACACACACACAAATTAATAGTACAAAAATAATATATGTTCTATAATAAAAGTCAAACAAAAACTCTGATGTACGCGATAATAAAATGCGAAACTCATGTATAGATTTATGTTATTGTTCAATTTTTGGATATGTAATTCAACAATAGCATCTATATAGAATATAAAATAATGATATTTTGATACTATAAATAGATTTTTAAAAATATTCGTACACCACAATCGAATTCATTTTATTATTATTATTATTATATGAATTTCAATTTTCATATATTGTACTTTTTTCAAAAAAGATCATTTTTATAACGCGTCATCTCGCACACATTATCATCATTATATTATATTATATTATACATCTCATTTATATGCATTTCCAAAAGTACGCGTATACATGGGAATAAAAAAACAACAACAAAATATTATGTAGGATGATGTATTTATTTTATAGGAAAATAACAAAAGAAAAGTTATATCATAATTTTCTTTTAACCAATTTCATTTTTTCTTTTTTCATTTTCTATATGTTTTCCATTACTGATGTGTGCTTTTTTTTTTTTTCTTCGTATAAATACTTTTTATTCAGTGCACGAAACGATATAACTCAAAAAAAAAACATATAAAACGTTAAAACACGACCAGAATCTAAATTGTTCATCTAATTTTGTACATACATTTGTGTGTTTAAATGTGTGTGTGTGGGTGTGTGTGGGTATGTGTATGTTTCGATGAGAAAAAAAAAAGATTTTCTTTTTCCTTATTATTATATTATTTAATATAATATGTATATTACACATTATATATTGATATAATAATAATATATAATACGAGAAAAAAAATAAATAAAAGCTTATGCCTCGAATATTTATAAGCTTTTTTTTTTATAAATATGGTATATATATGTACACAACACTTATAAGATATCAATTCACCTTAAATTTAGTTATTTGTTTTTATATTAATATTTTTGTGTGCTCTTTTTTTTCTAATATGACACAGAAATAATAATCACAGCAAAAAAAATGATATAATGAATACTAAAAACATATATAAAAACCGTATAAATAGAGTTATTGTAATTGTTAATGAAATATATACACAAGCGATGGAGAAGACAACTGATCTTTGGTGCGCGGCTCATGTTCAATAAAATACTATCTATATACAATATATTTTATATAATAATAATATACTTCGAATACAACAATAGGCGTTTATGGTATAACAAAATATAATGGCGTTTTCCCTTATTTTATCAATATATTATTTGCAATATAATTTAGAATTATTAAATATGAAAAGATATTACACAAACAATAACTTAACTTTGTAAATCATAATTTTGTTGAACAAATGTAATATTATTAGATTAAAAATCATAATATAGCTATATTTAATTATTTATAGCTGATAAATAAAATACATATAATAACAATAAAGATATTTTACAGAAACGTTAAATGAAAAAGTATCAAATAACGTTTTATTAAAATATACAACGATATAGTATCATGCGATTACAAATCTATCTACAGATAATATTTATTTCACACAAACACACATATAGCAATAAATAAAAGTGATTATGTATACACGCAGAAGTTAAATCAATTCCGCGATTTTAAAAATATAACATTAAATAAACAATAATTGCTTTAATTTACTATAACCAAATGTTTTGAAAGAGATACTGATTATAATGTTAATAAAAAAAAAACCATATCTTTTACAATGTATAAATTTTAATTCCGGCTTGTCATCCGCATATGTATCAGTGGCGTAAACAGTGTTTACCATAAATAATAAAATTCTATTTTAACAAACATTTTTATAAATTAAAATCTATAGGTAAAATATCGCAAATATACTTTCCCATAAACAATTAAAAGTCATATAAAATATAATAAAACAATATAAACGATAATTAAAATGTACTAATAAATAAAAAAGGTACTCACCAATTCACTTTTCTCCAAATTGGCCGCAACAGATAGGAGCCGGTAACAGAAGAATGAATATTCTGCACAAACAGTTCAATTTGTAAATTTCATTTCACAAATAACAAAGTTGAACTTTAGCGAAACACATTTGCTATATAGCTAAAAAGACAAAAAAAAAAGAAATAAATGAATTTTATTAATATTATTATTATTAGGTAAATTTAAAAAAATGTTTTATCCAATCAAATTAAATATATTTATTTTATTACTTTTTTGTTTTCAAAATAATTTAGTACAATAAAAAAAATGCATGAATACAAAAACGCAGCAACAAGAACAACTTAAATAACAACAACAATAAATGCTATAAAAAAAATTCTGTCACCGCGGCGTCATACAGACACAACTTCATTATTTTTTTTTTTTTTGCGCATTCATATTGGAAAAAGTCAAAATTTAATTATAAAAAAACTAAAAATCTATACCATCTTTTCCAATAAAATTAATGTTTGAATAAATAGATAATTGTTGGGCGTCAAATAAAATAAAAATAATTAAAACAATTACAATATTTAAATATTTTAATGTATAAAATATAATTGAATGAGCAGCAACACTTACACATACATCATCATTAACACAACCGCAAGGGAAAAAAGAAAGTTAAAATTTATTGTACAGGCATTTTTTAAACACCCAATAACTAAACACTGTATTAATATTTAGCAAATAAAATTTAAATAATATTAAAGATTAATATTCGATTTATAAATTTAAAATAAAAAATTATCTTTACCTTACATTAATTATTAAATATAAAATAATTAAATGATTAAAATGCAATTTTTTTTTTCTTCCTATATTTTTCATTTACTACTACGACGTGACTGACACAAGAAAAACAAAAACTATAGCAATAATAAAAATCGAAACAAAAAAATGTGACATAAAAAATTGATGTGACACATGAGAAACGATAAAAACAATTGAATTTATTTCGGCTATATAAAAAATTAAATTTTTTTATTATTATCGTAATATTATTTATAATTTAACGAATATTCAAATTTAAAAATTTGCTCATTTTTGAAATTTATTCCAATAGATGTTGTCACTTACGCGTTTAATGTGCAGTTACACATGATTTATTAATTTGATGTACTTTTATGGTAATGAAATTTGCCTATCAAAAATTAAATTATCGATTTTAATAGTATTTAAATTTTTGGCATTAGATAATTTTGAGTTTTTGCCTTGCTATAATTGAACTGCTATTTTCTCGTTATGATATACCAGTACCAGACAAGACTGTTAAACTTATGTATATGATGTCATTGTAAAGAAAAATCAATTGTATGTCGCATAAACATGAATTCAAAGAAATAATCATCGACATAGAGAGATGCTGCTAACAAACAAACTTTAAAATTAAATACAAATAACTTTTTCGTAGTAAAAATGTTTCAATATATCAGCATTTTATGTTATAGCTGTTACATAAATTTATGATTTGATTTGATTTTTTTCTAAAATTGCAATTGTATTAACAATTACAAATACAATGGCATGAAAATAGAATTTGTTTACCTAATCAGAAAAATTCAAGCGACGCCGCTGATATCTATATAATTGTTATAACTTGAGTTGGTTAATATACGAAAAAATGCAGATGCTGTAAACCGTAACCATATGGGGTAGATATCACAATTTGTCCATATAGTCCTATTATGGAAAAGCAGTATTTATATAAGATCCTGTGTGCGATTACATCACATTTATGAAAGTGGTTTAAAGAATTTTCGATAAAAGATTTGTAAAATTTTTTGTATAGTGAAGTAAACATATTTTAAAAACAATTTGTAGGGCACAATATAGACAATATAGATTTTTTATATTGTATAGTATAATGAGAACCACTGCATTGGTTCAATATATATAAATTACTTCGAGAAATTTTGAAAATATATCTTTGAAGCTGCGTTATATAACAAATAACCATTTAAATATTCTATTCTATATATAAATAAAGAATTGTTTTATGAACGATATTATATAATAAATGTTATATATCGAAATACTATTTATTATCATAAATTATATAGTATTTAGTATACTATTTATATATATATATAGTATATAATAGTATGTGATAGTATATGTGTATATTGAAAAATGAAAGTAAGTATATAAAATGTGTATAGTTTTTTCGTTCCACAATGATTTATTATAATGATAGATATAATAATAAAATATCTTTATTTTCTTAATGGTAAATGGCCATTATACGTTATCGACATTCAAAATCTCTTGACTATTATATTTCAATTTTATATAATTAATGAGGTGCACTTATTATTACTACAAAAAAAAAAAACAAAATATATAATATAAATAAATCTGTGAAATTTTATTCCCCTTATTTCATAAAAATATATTATTTATATTTATATATTCATTCATTCTTCTTATATAATACAAGATACCTATATACAATATATAAATCAGTGGCGATTACTTATAATTGTTCAAGCCATTCCAGTTATAGAACGGCCATAGTAATGTCTGCTGCGTAAAGGATACAACTTTCAGAATGTAGCAGAAGTTCAATAATCTTCTATAATATCAGACATTACATATAATAATTTCTAATAATCTTAACGTCTATTATATATATATTAAAATTTATACTATATATGTACATATCCGAACTAATATCCTCTATCCGATACTTTAACATATTCCAAAATAACATATTCTATCATATGTACTTATAAAATAATATATCTGGAATACATAACACCGTGGATTTGAACAATTCTCATTATATTGTATTTTATATTATTTATGAGTTGGTTTTTCATAATCATATAATGAATTTAAATTAATTTAGGAATATAAGTTAAGTCTTATAATTACATATAGTACAATAAATTTGTATTTTAAAAATATGATTTAATAAAATGGCTCTATAATAGAACTATTATATTACTATTATATATATATATATATTTTGTTTCACATTGATTACATATAGGTTTTGTGAGAAACGAATACCAAAATTAATTTTTCAGGACAATTTCTGACACGAGTCGCTACTGCCCCGTATATATGTATACCAATTTTTTTTTTTTATCGCTAACTGATAGCATATACCGACCTATAATAATATAACACACACATAAGTTTATACTTAATAATAAACATAAAAAAAAATGGTACGACCCATATAAATTTTATTTTATGTATATTATACATAAGAATACTGATTAAAATTTATAATTATTTTATATTTTTAATGGTGATAAGAATAATATAAATTTTAATTAGAGAATAAACAAGAGTACATATACAATATATATATTAAAAATAAATACATATATAATATTTCAGTATATAATATACTATCGATATTCTTTCATATATACCTTTGCTTTCAAAAGAAGTCGTCCTTTGTTCCTTTCCTATATATAACTATATAACTATACATAACTGCTCTTTATATAATAAGTACCTAATATTTATATTTTATTTTTATGTTCTCTATATATATTTTACATATATAAAATCGTAATCATAAAATATTTTATGAATGTATTTTATTTCATTTAAAAATATACCATATTATAATATACGTACACAAAATACTATATAGATGTAATATTCCAATATAAAAAATGAGTAAATTAATGTAATTATAACAACAAAAAAATATATTTTCATTATATAAAATAGGAGTATAATACAAAAAAAAAATAATAATTACTATTACTATAACATTAAATTATTTTATTAATCAAATTTTTTATTATATGCAGTCTATAGTCATATAAACAATAGAATATATAATTATATATACAATCGACGGCTCTCATAACATAAATGAAAATAATTTTAAATTTATAGATTTAATTTTAATTTATTGTATGTACATAGATAAAATACGATGTGTTATATATATAAAGCACAAAGATATCATCAGATCAAATTTACAAGAGCTTTTCGATAAAGCCGTGCTTGATGTATAGTAAAAATAATATATAATATTAAAAAGAGTTGAACACACAAAGGAATAGCATTTGCTTGAGATATTTTAATGTGTTTGAACATATATACAGTAACGAAGCTATTTCTTGATTGGTTTGGGTAGACATATTTTATTAATTATTATATAGAAGTACATTTATATACAAATTATATATATATGGGAAAGTAAAATAATTTATTCATTTTCCAACCACAAGCTAACAGCTTCATAAGTAAAGTATACCAGTAGATCTGGCTGTGGAATAAGATTTTTTTACCTTTAACTTATCTTCAATGGAATTCCATTTTAGTATCTATATCTACTTTTACTATAAAGGCAACACCATCCAGAACCAATATATTCAAAATAAAAAATGGAAATGCAGTTCTTGCAACACCAAATGTATTACAGTTCGGAAAAATAAAATCAAAAACCTAACGAGAAAAGAGTTAAAATTCACTAATAATAGAATGTTAAAATCCGAATCAGAATGAAGATTCGTTATCCATAATCAATGGCCAAATTCAAATTCATAAATTTTGAATACACACAATTTCTAATGAAAAGAAAATATGAATACATATTCATTTAAAATTTATATACTATAAAAACATATATTAAAAGCCATTCTTCATATTTGGGCTCAACTTAAATGCATATTGAAATATATTAACGTGTTTGTGATTGACTTTTGTATATATTATAGTATGATAAAATATTCAATAATACGCAGTATAGAAAACAGTATTGAGTATGTATTAACACATTAAAGACGGGAGTCGTAGTATTACGATTTATCTCGACTGTAGCTTAAAGGCGACGGTCGTAGTAATACGATTTATCTAGACTGTAGCTTAAAGGCGGGAGTCGTCGAATTGATGGACATTGAAGAGCCACAACCTGGTACATCGTGTTCGGCACCACGGACTCCACGATATAAAATTGATCTTTCGCTAGACATTAAAATGGAACAAATTAATTCGGATAGAAAAAAAAGGCAAAAAGCTATGGGCCCAACGAAACTGCGTAGTATTTAGCGGCACATCAAAAAAGAAATTTGACTTGCTTCAAATGCGAGTTTTGCAATGCACCCCCGTCACCGTGGCGAGTGTTATCAACATTATCACACGCATACAAAATACTAGATTCTTCTCATAAATATGTAATTTAAAACATTTTTTGTAATTAGTGTTTAAGTTCTTTTTTAATATTTCTTATCTATAGTTTTAAGAGTTTAAATAAATTTTTGTAAGTCTAAATGTTTTTATGATTACACAAAATATCGCTCGCTCTAGGACGAAAAACGAGGCGGGGCGGTCGTCGCGTTACCTAGCATACTTTCTTCAAGAATCAAGATCCCCCGCCTTTAATGTGTTAAATCGGGAGAGTCGATATAAAAAGAAACAAAAAATATATCAAAAACAAAAGATAAAGCCAAAATTAAAAAATGACTTGAATAGATAAATATTTGACTATGAAAAGTAGATAAAGATAAATTTAAAAGATGATTTTTATGCATGTTAAATTCACATCTAATTGTATTATGACTTTCTAACATTTCCTTCATATTTATTTCAAAGCGATTGATTTTTTGTATTGTAATATTTTGTTTAAATTTAGTGGTTTATATAAGTAACGACCAATTTAATGATACTGTTTATTTTAGATGCGCAAAAATTTATGAATATTTTGTATGAACATAAGTTTTGAAGTATTTTTGATATAACACGTAAAAATCTTTTCAACATACATTCTGCTGAGGTAAACAATGGAATTTTCAGCGGGTTGTCACTGTCACATTTGTCTATATGACGCTTTGTGGCTACATATATACCATTATGGCTATAGTGATGAACATTCGTATATTGGGCAGAGCAGTGAGTAATATAAAATTACAGAAAGTAATGCAAACAATAAATAAATTCATTTTTATATTAAAAAATGTTTGCCATTTTGTATAACATATATGGTTAAAACTGAAAATTTGTGGTTTTAAAGTATATTTCATGTATATGAAGTAGGTTCAATGAAGACACTTCACTATCACCCTCGCACAGTATCAGTATCCCATGGTTCTATTCTTTTGCATATACAAAACAAAAGAAGTATTTAAATTCACGTGATCTTTACGGATGGATAGTTGATGGAGAAAGTAGCTTACATCGGAAATTATTCTCGAGGAAATCAATCTATATCCTGTTTATATAATCTATATCCTGTTTATTCATTGAATTTATATGATAATCTATATAGGAATTTTATAATACACATAATCATGACCATAATAATGCCTAAAGATCTGTATTAAAATATATGTAGACAATGAAATTTAATAAATTATTTGAAATAATTATTAGTCTACATATAATAATAGAACAATTTGAAAATTTATAGAAAATTATACAAAGTTAAAATTAAAAAATATATATATATATGAATTAAATGGACGGCTATTATAGTTAGAAAAGTTATATTTTTTCACACACATATGTTCACACACCCTCACACACACACACACACATACCATACAAATATTATATAAAATAGTTATAAATGCGAATAATAAAACTTTTCCATTTATATAATAAATGAGTTTTCTATTCACATTAAATTTCTTCATTTTCACATATATAAAATATACGTATACGTACCATATAATATACAAACACAAATTCATTCATATCTATATATATACCCATATTTAGTGTATAAATTCTCGTACATATAATATTGTAGATGCGGTAAAAGACACACACATTTATATATAATAATTAAAATTTGCCAAAATGTTAAAATAACTCTATGAAATATTGTTTCCTTTATAAATATTATATTATAAAAGTTTTGTATATAAAAATATATAATAATATAGTTTTGTTTTAATTCGTATACTACAGAATATATATAATAAAATTCACATTCACAATACACTTTTTATGAATACGGTACGGGGTATATACACAATGGGCATATAATTGTTTTATAAAATGTAATTTTATTGTTATTAGTGTATGGATAGTATAGTTGGAGAGACGGTTGTTTGTTGGCATATGATGTTATATGTCTTTTGTGGCTACATATGTCACGACATTATTCTATACACAATGTATGGTATAGTGACAGGGTCTGTTGTATTACAAACGTATATAATATTATTTAATTATTACATTACAGAATTAGAAAAATAGTATGACTTTAATTTTTCCTTTATGTCTCGTGTGTCCCATATCTCCTAAATCATTATATTTTATATTAAAAAATCTACCATATAAATTCAAATGTTATTATATTTCATTATCATTAATTTTATATTTCTCATTCAAATAAAAAAAAATCCTACTATTAAATTATTTATATAAAATTTATTTACAATTTACAATAATTTCTGTTGTATAGTTCGATAAGTCTTACCAAAATCAAGTGATTACTTATATAACTTTGACTATAAAGACATATGATTTTGTAACTTTATCACATATGCATTTTATATTTACAAACATTATATAATCGTCCGTAATCTTAGTTCTGGACTTGCTACACTTGATAAATTATATATTTTGAGGCGATAGTGTTTTTGTAAATTAAGGACGATAAATTTAGTTCCAAATAGGAATGAATTTTCCGGGAAAATTTTCTTTATATTTTTATATTTTATTCTTTAATTAAGAGACATATAAAATCGGTAAAATATTTTCCATTTGATAATTAAAAAATTATATAATTAAGAAAAATTTTCCAGATAATTTTCCGGAAAATTTAATATTTATTTTTATTATTTTTTGACTTATTTATTTTTTTTTATTTTTTTATATAAATCAATGTTCTGGCATGGCAAAAGAACAAAAATGTCGCTCTAACTAAAAAAAAAAAAAAAAAACAATAATCATATTTGGCCACAGAAATTATGTGATCCTTATTAAATAGATAGACATAATATAATGTTTAGCAAACTGTTGTTATATAGTACAAAAAAGAAAAAATAGGTTGTATATTTTATGACATTTTTCCATTTATATGTTTATAGTTTTATATGAGCAATTTGTTAGACTTCGATGTTTTTGTTTCTCTTTTTTCGTTTTTTTTTTCTTATTTTTATATCCTTTCTAATGTCCTTTTTTTTTATTATTTACATGCTCCTATGCATCTGAATAATTAAATAAAAAGTAAAATGAATAAATGGCTACATAATATTTAAAAGATAGATATAGTATATGTATCGCATCATCTCGTAGTGTAATAACGTAATCATACATAAAAACATTTGTATTATATTTCCCTTTACGGGTGGGTGGGTGGTTGATAAATATAAAAAAAAATTTGGCCAGAAGCATAATAATAACAACAACGTAGGATATAATAAAAATAAAAACACATGTGTTTACGGCATTTTATCATTTTATTAAATTATACTGTACATACTATTTGATATATTCCAATTCAGCTACAATATACATACAGTTATGCGGTTGTTGAGAATTCTAGTTTATGGACAGACGATACAGTGTCAATGGTGTAAACACTTTTTTTTTTTTCTTTTAAACAGTGGCGATTCGTGAAGAATATTTAAATAAGCTTATTCCAAATAAATATTTTTCTTAAAATTATTATTAATACAACATAAATTGTAAAATATAAGCTCGAAGGCCAATTGAAAATTTTCTGGAAAATCGCTTTTCATGAATTATGAAATTTTCTAATTACGAGCCGCCATAATTTTAACGGATTTCTAATTTGTATTACATAATTGCAAAATCTAATCAATTTCCAGTCTTTCATGGAGAAGAAATTTTTAAAAATTACTTCAAGTGTTCAGAAAATATAATCTATTTTCCATCCGATGTAAGAGAAATAGTAAAGCAAAAATAATGTTACTGTATTCCAAATATATAAAAAATGGTGCAAAGAATTTATACAGTATTATTATTTCATACAAAATTTCAATTACATCAAATGGAAAATCGTCTATATTTTCTGAATGCGTGAAGTAATTTTAACAATTATACAAATGAGAAATCCGTTAAAACTATGGCTTGTAATTAGAAAAATTGATAATTCATTAAAAAGCGATTTTCCAGAAAATTTTCAATTGGCCTCCGTGCTAATATTTTACAATTTATGTTGTATATTAGTAGTGACTTTAAGAAAAATATATTTGGAATAAGCTTATTCAAATATATTCCGCATGTGCCGACACTGCTTTTAAATGATTTATAAACATATTGTAGATAAATGTTATGTATCCTACATATACTCAACCAAATATTTAAGCAATTAACTTTTTATAAAATGTGGTCACAAATTAACTAATCGCAATGCAATATCGTTATAGCTGTATATGTACATCCGTAGTCCGTACATATCACCACCTCATTACATACAGGTGTATAAAATTAGTTAGCTATAAAAATATAATTTTAAGAACACAATTAATATATATGTTATGGAGATGAGCTGTGCATGGTATACCCATCCGTGAAATAAAATTCATAGAGGTACAACAATAGAATGGTATAATAAATTATGTAATAAATGGAAAAACATATAGCGCCGGAACGATTGATGGAAAACGAGATCCATGGAAAAAGAAAATAGATATATGTCGCAATGGTTTGAACTTACTACCAGGTCACTATATATTGTATACAATTCGAGCGACTGCAGATATAAAGTAAAAATCAAACAGTTAATTGTCAACATTCTATACAAGGATGCGGCGCTACACTTAAAGAAGCAAAATCCATATGCAAATTAAATTAACAAACAATTAATTAAGTATAGTATTATTTGTAGTATTTGAATTGAAAAAAATCCAAAATTTAGTTCAAATATTGTATTATTATATGGAATATAATATTATTTAATAAACACTAATAACTAAACAAATTCTATATGTAATACCCTCTTCTTTCAATACAAATAATAAGTATATATTTTATATTATTTAGTTTATAATAATAATATATAACCTTTTAACTAATATAATACATATATTCTGGCAGACATAAACAAACACGCATACAATCTATAATTTTATATCAAATATTCGTTTCCAATGTCGATTGAAATATTATTTTCTAGTATATCTTTATATTGTATATATATATATGAACCCACGTCATGAACATATCTTTCTTGTTGAAAATTCCTTTCACAAGCAATTTAAATAAAATGTTCACCTCCTCAAATATTATTTCAAGAAATTTCACAACATTTGTTATACGTGTATACATAGAAATATATAAACATATACATTTAAAAACATATTTATATATATAAATAATATACTAATATTAATATATAGTTATTTTATATATACAGTTGATATTTCGTGTATATATGATAGAAATTGAATGTTTGATTATTCACACAATTCTTCCATTGAATAATAACATCTAATATTATAATTTGATATTAAATTATATACCAAAAACACATTAACGACAAATATTCACTGTACATAATAGTATACATTTATGTTTCCTTATATACACATAAACCTTATGTATAATATTACATAATATATGTACAGACAAAAAATGAAAAGAAAGATTTGAATATATTTATATTTTATCAAGATTTTATGTTCACCGCACATATATATAACATAAGATAATCTAATCATTCTAATCTACATTCATATAATAAATTTATATTATTATATAATAAAATGTTAAATCTAATATTTGGCAATGGCATAGTTAAATCATGTATGCAATGGGTGGTAGATAAATGTTAATATCTGTTATATATACAATATATATACAAGATCTTGATCGCCCTCAGAAATTAATCAATAACCCTTTCTCTATATAAATGGCTATATAATAATATATATAGTATTGCTTTGTGCCGTTATTGTTATAGTTATAGTATAATTGATATATGGATGAAATTTTAAATACATCGGTATTCATAAAACATTTTAATTTAATATTTTAAATGCTAATAATTAAATATGATCACCACCCCCTGTGACCAAAAATTCATACATATAATTTTTAAATATTTTTCTTTTCATATACGTTCATATATTATATATTTACATAATATTTATAGAGTTAATATCAACATCAACACCGCATGCTGTGTGTATTCGTATATAAATATATATACCATAAAACTCCTTTTTTCGCATATATGTACCATCATATTACTAAATGCATATATCCTTATATGGTATAATGTATATTATATGTGTGTGTGAGTAAAATAACAAATCTTATATAGATTGTGATTACATAATATTATTTTATGAGAAATAATTTATTCACATTTTCACAGTATGTATATAGACAAAATTAATAAACTTATATATATCGCAGCCATAACAAGGAAAATAGTATATTATTATTATTATTATTATTATTATTATTATTATTATTAAAAATATGTGTGCATCTGCGTTAGATGTTATTCTTTATATCTATATAGACAATAATACTAATATTAAATTATGCAATAATATTGTAAATTATATTTATAATAATTTCTATATAATTTAAAAATATATATTTTCAAAAATGCGAATAGAATAAAATAATAATAAAATAAAATTTTATATATGCAAAAAAGCGAAGTTACATCAATTCTTATTGCGCGTTGTAACAGATGTAACAAAATGTGGTAAATTTAAATATTTCCGTATATAATAATATTAGTTTATTCAGTCAGTATATATTTTCATTTTGTCAGTTCTATAAATATATATTGTATATATGGTTTTTTTTTAAATATATTATTAGAGATTCTATATATAAAATTTTTGGTATTTTTTTGATAATTTATTTTTATCGGCAGTATATAGGCGAGTAATTTAAAATTGCAGTGAAATAATATATATAAATATAAAAATTTACAATCAAATGCAAAGAAAAATTTTTCAAACTTATATACGAGAACGAAAACAAAATATTTTTAATAAGCAAAATTTTACTGTGGCCTCTCAAAAGTGAATGGTTAATTTGATTTTACAGATATTTATCTTTTGTGAGATCTGCCTAAGAAAACAAATAGTATCTAACAAAGTCTATATATTTAAAATGCTATGTATACCTGAAGTCTTTAGAAAATTAATAATATAAGTGATGCGGTTTAATCACCGATCTATGTAGGTAGATAGATGTTGTTAATGAATATAGTATTGTTTTTTAATCCATGCAAACAAATTTTTAATTATTTGTATATTTTCTATTTATAATTTTTAAGTGCTATATAGACACTGGCGAAGACTAAGAAATAGCATTCAGTTTTCAATGTCACTATATTTTTCTTATAATCTGAGTGAAATTAAACTAAATTATGAAAAAAACTTTAAGTGTTCACCGAATTAAATATTCCTGGAAAATCGCCATTTATGAATTATTACTTTTTTTTGGTTACGTACCAAAGTTTTAACGGATTTCCAATTTTTTATACACAGAATTTCAAATTATAATCAATTTCTAATATTTCATATAAGAGATTTTTAGAATTGATTAATGCATTCAAAAGATATGCGATCGATTTTCCAATCGATGGACAGAAAAAATTTAAAAAAATTTGTGGTACTATGTATAAAGTGTGAACACCACCCAAATGGCACAAAATTTATACAATACAATTATTTCATACAAAAAAATGTCAACGACATCAAACGGAAAATCGATCGCATATCTTTGTTTAATGGCTTGAATTGATTTTAAAAATTTCTTCTATGAAAGATTGGAAATAGATTATAATTTCAAATTCTGTATACAACAATTGAATTTCGTTAAAAATATAAGATCTTTAATTCAAAAAGATAATAATTTTTAAAGGTTGATTTTCCGGAAAATTTAGTAAGTGGACATTCCAATTTTTTTCCATAATATATTCTATTTTCAATTCGTCTATCAGAATGATTTAGTGATATTGCAATTTGAAAACATTTTTTCACGCGTCGCCATACCGGCTATAGATGATTACATTTATAAATCAATTTTAATGAAGATTATACATTGTTATTAAAATACCATATTTATATGGAAAATTTTAATTGAAATATTTTAATGAATTTTATTAATTTCACATTTTTACTAAATTTATGTTAAATTGATTCATCGAGTTTGTGTGCCTCTTCATTTGTAAACGAAATACAATTGTTCAACATCACCCTCTTATGGTTTTGGTGGCAATTTTCAGATTCATTTGAAAACATTCATATATATATTAAGTATAATTTTGAACATTGCAGCTGCTGATGATGTATATAAATTAATTAATACTGCGTGAACGATTGTATTTGTTGTGCAATATGTGCGAAATAATTATAAGGATTATAACGAAAAATTATACTTTTAATTATAACAAAATTATTGGGCAACAGAATTTATTTGGTCCGTCTGTAAAATTACTTTTGCTATATATAAATACAATTTATAATATTTATAATATTTATAAAAATGAAATTTTACAAATTAACACACATTTTTTTTGCCGATATAAAATTCTTTCTATTTAACACACATTGTTTATATTTTATATGGCGCACGTATAAAGAAAACTTAATTAATTTTCAAACATATTTAATATTATAATTGTATGGGGCGGCCATAGTTATATATTTAATTTAAATAATAATTAATTATTGAAGCATATTTTTTTAATGATTTTTTTACATGTACACACATATTTTTTATTTCATGCATTTTTTATAATTTAATTATATAATGAATAAGCACAAACACACACACACACACACTATATGCATATATACTATAATTTAAGTTAATTTAAATTTAAATTAAATTATTTATAATGGACTAATGTACATCGCACGATCACATAATAATAATATTGAAATGAAATTTACATAAACATTGGTATTAATATCAATTATGTATTTTATATTTTTAATTATGCGTACCAATATAGCGTAAAAATTAATTACATTTATTATTAATAAAATAAATATTTTATTGTTAATATTTAATATTTATAAAAATTAGGTGTATCCTTTTTTTTGTGTGTGTTTATTTTTAATGCCCGAGTTGTATATTATTTTTATTTATTATATTTATAAATAGTACGAGTATCTATTATAACTAAAAAAAAAAATTTATTATTATTATATAAAATCTAATTTGCTCTTTTCAATTCAGTGATTCATTAAATTAATAAATTAAATTTTATTTTCATAACATAAATATAATTATCATAGGAAATGTTTAAATGTTTGACAAATTATGATTTTAATTTCTATATATTGTATAATAATATATACATTAAATACAATAAAATACTGTAAATAGCATAGCTAGTACACACACACACACACACACATAAGAAATATGAGATGAGATCTATGTACAAATGGTATAATTTCATTTAAAAATGAAAAATGTATGTGTAGTATATATATATTGTATATAATATGAGGTATATAACATAATTATATAAGAAACATAAATTATATATATATAAACATTTACTAGACACACACACACTACAGAGCACCGAGAGTTTTCTCTTTGATATACATATATTTATGTTTATGAATTATATGTAAATTTATAAAATATGAACATAAATTTTATGCATTCAACTTTTTCATTGTTTTTAATGTAATAATATATAAATATTGTATATAAAAATTATTAATTATAGTATAAATATACAAATTGTGTATATAAAAAATAATACCTAATATATATATACGTAATAAAATTTATGTGTATATATTTGCGAACACCAGTGTGTACAATTAAATAATTTACACAGCCTCCTAAACTATATATATCATACGAGATGATGTATATGTACGTGGTGTGACTATTATATAAAATAATGAGAATGAGACTGCATACTATATAAAATATTTTATTTTAAATTTATATAGTTATTATCTCCTTCAACGTAGACATTCGTCCTTTACGTCCCTACAACGCTCCATTGTTCAAAACATTGCTGGTAGTATTTTTCTGCGAACTCCTTCATGAGGTGTGCCACTTTTTCAGAATCCCACGATCAGCGATAAACGGTAATCGAATGTGAAGGCTTCACGCTTCACAACTGTGGGTTGTACAACATTGGCGCATATAGCCATATATAGGTAGAAACATAAATCTCGTTATTTTATAGTCACACCTCGTTATATACGATGCAAATGTATATGTTATAGTAGTTGTATTTATTTTTTGATAATTTAATCAAAATATAAAATATATAAATTAACATGTTCATAAACGTAACGTTTTACATATGATATATATAAATTGTTATGTGTTTTATATAACTTGAATTTAAAAATTAGCAAAATATATTTTATATAACAAATTATATATAACATTTTCGAATATATATATATACAGCATCGCATTTAAAAAGGTACACAGGATAAAGTATATAAGATGCATTCTGTTAAGTTATGAAATAAATCAAAATAGAGGCTGCTTTTGGGTATGTTATTCAATTAAAATTGATTCTGACACGCGTATTTACGGGTCACAACAAACTATAAGCAAAACATATTATATAGACGAATAGAAAGATGAATCAACTTAAAATTTGTGGACCATTTAGATGCAAAAGAAGAGATATAACCTGTAATCTGTTTCCATTTGCATTGAAAATATATTCGTACAATATATAATTTAAATGAATAGCGTTTTAATAACCCCATTTTTCATTGTTTCAATGAATAATTCATTAATATCATTTAATTTTTAAAAATTATCTTAATATACTTGTTCATTGAATGAATGAATTCATGATCATTTATTAATTTATGTTCAGAATAATAAGTTAATAAGTTGAAGAAAAAAAATGAATAATATTCATCAAAACAATTATATATACAATTCTTTAAACCAACGAAGAAGTGATTCATTGAAAAAAATATTCATATTCGTTGATTTAATAAATGTCATATATCATTTTAACAATGAACCATGTTCCTTGAAGCAAAATTAATTAACATTTCATAGTTTTGACGTTACTTTTTAAATGACTCCATGTACTTTTTTTTTCACTGTATACTAAAATTAATTACAGAAGAACTAATAATGTGAGAATCACTCGCCATACAAGAAGCACTTAGAGTATGGTAACCAATCTTTTTAGGTCGCAGCGCGCAAAATATATATTTCTTAACAAAAATGTAATCCTAATCTTAATGTTTAATTTATTTGATTTGAAAAGTGACATTTTTTTACTAATGCAAAGTGTAAAGCTTTTAATGGTAAGAAAAAAATAAATATATATATATATACGCACACTATGGGTATAGTATGGGTAAACAACTGCTTTTTAAATTATAGATTAATGTCAAATATATATAAATACATATTTTATTATATATATAATTAAAAAATAATCATAATTGTAGATTAATGAAAAAGGATTCGAATGTCGTAGATACGCCGCAGTATAGAAAGAAATAAACCCTTTTATTTATTTATTATTTTTTTTTTTAATTACAATAATTAAAATTGTCAGATAAAATAAAAAAAAATAATAATGATTCGAGATTATATATTTTGTGTGAATATATTGTATAAACCAATGTAAAATCGATATAATATGGATTGGAGGTGATAGATATGACAATAAAATGAAATAAATTTAATCAATTATAATTTTATTTATATTTTAACACAATATCACTTTTAATATGGCCAATGGTTTGGTTATTGAAGTGCATTTTATCGTATTGAAATGTTTAAATAACGATAAATAATATGTATGTGCCAAGGGATACGATATTCGAAAGTTTTGCGAGTAATTTTATGCATACGATGTTTTGTGTATAAATTTAAAATGGAATTGGTAACAAATCATCAGTTGATTTCCCAATTCATTTGCAGTACAGATATACGTTTGTTTTTTATTAGGAAAAAATATTAAATAATCGTAAAATTTATTGTTATCTTAGGCAGGGAAACACGTAAAAATTGATAGAGTGGCACATTATCTTTATATTTAATATTTATTGTGTCGGTGTCAATACTTTATTTAATTTTTTTGCTGTTTAATTTGAAAAAACAAAAAATTTATTTTATCCATCATTTTATTAAATTTTGTATATAAAAAATAATTTCCAGGAAATCATGTGGCACCAGATGTGTGCAATTTCTCATCTGTAAATATTTGTAATTTTTTTTTTAATATAATTTAAATGCAATCATTTTTTATTTTTTTTTTTATAAATAACCGGATGCTTTTTTTTTTTAGACTTTGTTTCCATTTTCACGGTTTTTTCAAAATTATACGTCCTAATAATTATAAATATATATATATTTAATATTTTATATAATATTGTATGACGTAGGATTTTTCAATCAAATAACAAATGTATTATAATAATATTTGAATATAGAAAATAAAAATATATACTGAACTATTTCAATCTACGTTTTCTTTTTCTGGCATACCTGAATAAATGGGGGTTTTTTTTTTTATATTTATACAAGTATTTTTCAGCAAAATCATTTCCTGCTTTTAGAAAATGAATTTCTATATTATTAATACTCTGTGTGTGTGTACTTTTTTTTTATTTTGTTTGTAATATTTTATTTATATATATAATATAAAAATTCTTGTAATTTCCGTTTGAAAAATCTAAATCCTTTTTTTTTTCTACCTTTTTTTTTCTTTTCTTCCTTATTTTATTTACCATTTTCTCTTATTATATTTTATTACTATTTATATCTTTACATATATAGATGCGTACACAACAGCCTTACAACAATACACACAATACAATATAATATATAGACTTATATACAGTAACATATTATATAAAAAATTAGAGAGACAAGATAGTTCAATTTTGATTATAAACAGACGTAGACAGTGAAGTATACGATAAACTTGAAATATAAATATAGTTAAATAGACCAAAAAAACAAAAAAGGATCGATAAAAAAACAATTCATTAAAATTAAATAAGACGAGATAGTTTTTTAGTTTTTTTATTTTTAAAAGAAGTGGTGAAGAAACACGAATAGTTTTATGAGTAACTGTAAAACAGAAAAAAAAAAGGTTCTGAAAACTTTTCTATCTCCTTATTTAACAAACAGATTACAACATTTTATCTGATGATTTGCTGATGTTTTTTTTTCTTCTATACTAGCGGTATTGTTATTACAATATATAGTTTTTCCTATTTATATATTATAAATTTCTTACAAAATAAAAATATATTTAAGATATACTTTCCGTAAACAGTTACAGTCAAATATAGGTGTGTATTGTATAATAATATAGAATAAAACAATATTTACAATAAAATAATATATATTTTTTATAATAAAAAAAGTGTACTCACCATTCCCTATATATATATATATTGATAGTGTGTATAGCCTCAATATGGAAATGTCGGTATAACAGATGATTGAATATTCTGCAATTTCATTTCAAAAACCGCGTCACATATTCTATAGTTAAAAAGAAAACAAATAATTTAATTAATTTATGATTTAATGAAATAAATTGTGTACATAAATTTTTGCTATCAAACACAATGACATTTTCGATAACAAAGGAAAAAGTTAATATTTACATATCTTTTACTAAAAATCTAAATAGAGTCTAATAAAATTAATTATATACAGACAATGTTCATTCAGTAAGTCTTATTACTCCAAGTGGTGCTTATGAACTCAACAATAAATCTACAGCCAAGTTGGTAAATTCCTCAACGTGGGAGTATATATATAACAATTTACCAATTGTATACTGCAATTATAACGAAAGATAAATGTTTTCATTTCATTCTATTATTTTTATATTTTATTTGCCTGATTAGCTTAGATATAGTGATTCGATTTAGTTATAAGAAATATTATAGGTAAATTCAAGCTAATTTAATTCTTCATCAGGTGTATATATTTGAACGTCACGCCAGCATAAACATAATTGTTATTTTAAATTTAATTTGCCAGTGATGCGAAACGTAAAAAAATTTTTTCAGATTACAATATCATTATATTCTATCTGGTAGACGAGTTTAAAGTAGATTACATTATAAAAAAAAATTGGAACTTAACTTAACTTAAACACTTCGTTAATTTTTCCGGAAAATCGACTTTTATGCATTATCATCTTTTTGAAATATAGTCCATATTTTTAATTTTTGTATACAAAATTTCAAAATATAATCAATTTACAATCTTTTATATAGAAGAGATTTTTTAAGATCGATTTACACGTTCAAAAGGTATGATAGATTTTCCTTTTTATGTCATTGGATTTTTGTATGAAATGTATAATTTTTTTCTTCACCATTCACTTTATACAGTACCACAAATGTCTTTAAATTTTCTCTGCCATCGCTTGGAAAATCGATCGCATATCTTTTGAACGTGTGAATCGATTTTAGAAATCTGTCATATGAAAGATTTGAAATTGATTATAATTTGCAATGATGCAAACAAAAATGAAAGTCCGTTAAAACTATAGCTCGCAGAATTAAAAATTGGATGCGAATTCATAAAAGTCGATTTTCTGGAAAATATAATTCGGTGAACACCCAATTTTTTTTTCATAATTTAGTTTAATTAGTTTTTAGTTTTTTTAGTTTAATTAATTAATTCTGTATAAAAAAAAAATGTAAATCCGTTAAAACTATATGGTCGGTAATTATAAAGATTGATAATTCATAAAAGACGGTGTTTCCCGGAAAATTTAATTCGGTGAACATCAAAATTATTTTTTGAATAGTTCAGTTCAATTTCACCCAGGTTATAAGCAAAAGAATAGCGATATTGAAAATTGAATGCTACTTATCAGTCGTCGCCACTATATTTTACCAAATTTTTTTTACATGATACCCTCCCATACTATAAAATCCATTGCAATTCAAATCTATAATCATTTTAAAAATATATTTCATATACAAATAAAAAAAAAACGAAATTAATTTAATTAAGTGTTATAAATTATTATTATTTTCAATATATTCACCACATGAAAAAAAGTTTGTGAAAAAGGGCTTTTTTAATTTTTATTTTTTTTGTAATAAAGAAAATCTTAAAAGGAAAAAAAAAAGGACACGACATTTTTTATGAAAATAGAAAAAATAAAAATGAAAATAAAATAAAATTGATTATAAAAGAAAAAAATTTATGTATATATGAGAAAGGTATTGCTAAATATACGTATACCTACATATAAATGCCATTGAATGTTATGCACGAGACACTATACGTATATGCTGTTACATAGCTATTGCTACCTGTAGCGAATAGAATTATATTCTCAGTTGGTTTCTCTATATTTCTTCAGGAATATATATATCTATAACATTTCATATATGTCTTATTATACCATCACTTTTATTTACATGCAACACTATACATTCCTATACATTATATCATATTTTTTTCTTTCTTTCGACACACGCTATTCCCTATATTTCGTTTATAATATAAAAATGTGTGTATATATAACAAATATTATATATAACAATATTGTATATGTAAATATTTATTATGTGAATATCTTCATTTTTTTTTTCATTCATTTTTTATAATACATATAACAGGCCAATTGAAAAGTCCTCGGTCTACCATAGTAAAACACATTTTTTTGGCAAAATTTGATTTCATTATTCAACATAGTTGCCGTCGAGGGTGGTACAGCGATTATAGCGATCTTCCCACTTTTCGATACCATTTTTGTAGTACGATTTGTCTTTTGCTTCAAAATAGGTCTTCATCGTGTGCCGTCCACTCAGCTGACGGCTGTCGATTGGTCTCCCGAGTGAAATGATGGAGCCTCAGAATCATTAACATGTTGTTGCTTTTGATCGATTGTGAGCGGCGCGACCGCACCCATTTTGCACACAGCTTTCTCATGTACAATTATTCGTGAATGATATGATATAGACGTTCAGATGATATCTTCACAATGTCTGCTATCTCGATCAACTTCACTTTACAGTCATTCAAAATTATTTTGTGAACTTTTTTGATGTTTTCGTCGGTGACAGCCTCTTTTGGGCGTCCATTGCGTTCGCCGTCTTCGGTGCTCATTTCATCACGTTTAAACGTTTAGCATACCAATCAATGATAGTTGATTTTCCTGGTACAGACCCCGGAAACTCTTCATCAAGCCAAGATTTTGTTTCAACTGTATTTTTTCCCTTCAAAAAGCAATATTTTATCAACACACAAAAAATTCTTTTTTTTCCATCTTTTTTCAAATAACAAAAGTAGCTACACAACACAACGCAATAGCTCACAATAATGGTCGGACTGCTGCCAAATTTTGTCACGTATCGTTTGAAGGTTGGTACTAATTAAAAATCATATGGATTTAATACTAGCACTGCCATTTGTGTGTCAGACCGGAGACTTTTCAATTGGCCTGTTATTATTTATATACAATTTTATTTTATATATACAATAGATAGATAGATTCATGTAAAAAAATAATATCATCAACGAATTTATACTCTTTAATTCAATTATTATTATTTGTCAATACTTGTGTATCGCGTTATATTAATGTGTACTAACAAATCTATAGGTAAATATATCTATATAAATAAATATCATATACATAGAGATAATTTTGTTGAATTGTAATCAGAAATATCTGTAATATGTTTAACCGTAACGATAATTACAATAAAATTAATTTTATATTATACGAAAAAAATAAAAATTGTAATATTCGATATTCATTATTATTAAATGTCAACGGAATTCGATTAATTTAATATTCCGAATAAATTTTCATTGTAAATAAAATATAAAATATATAATTTCAGTATCGCATAATTATAATCAATATATTATACACATAGTCCCATTTAATTTAAAGAATTATAAAAATTTTCATATACCAAAAAACTCATTTGGCTCATACAATTACTATATATTTAATGTTCTATATAATATATAAAACATAATTTTTTCACTTTTCTAAGCGCGCACAGACAAATTAAAAATTATAATTTTCCATATTCATAATTATGTAAATAAATAAACTCCTATATACAGGGTGTCCACAAGCGGTGCGCCATCCTTCAAGAGGCTGATGGCGGGACATAATTCTAAGCCGAAATTACAAAATAACATTTTTCGATTTGGCGCTCTGTTTTCGAGATACGGTCCTACGAATTTTTCTCTCGGCAGTTCATCATTAATGCACCAATAACTTCGAGAGTAAGATAAATACAGAAAATTTATGGGTACACATCATTAATGCACCAATAACTTCGAGAGTAAGATAAATACAGAAAATTTATGGGTACACCGAATTCGTAGAGAATTAAATTCGGAATTAAAATGTATTGTACATTTTTTTATAACTTATACTTCTGTTTCAAGTTATTGAACAATATTTAATTGAAGAATAACTATGTTTTCTCAAAAATTTCGTATGTATGTACAAAAATGGAAATAAAATGTAATGCATAAAAATAACATGTATAAAAACAAATAAATTTCAATTGGAAGCAATTTATACTATATTATTTTATATATGTCTCTATTGCCTGCAGGAAAATTTTTATTATATATATATATATTTACTGGTATAAAAGTATATATAACCGCCAAACACAAATAAATAAAATAAAAATTATTTATCTTCACCGTTCATCATCATCATATGTCAATATATAACAAATTTTCTATATATACTTTTTACATATGTATATGTGTATATAAATAAAACATATTGGTACACATAAATAAATATATACATATAGCACAGGATATAATATCCTTCTATATATTGTATATATATAATGTATTGTATGTATTATGTATATATGTATTATATGGGTTTGAGATGAGATAAATAATGATGAATGGTATAAACTACCACTATACTATACTTCCATTTTATATATAATAAATACATACATACATACATAAATGTTATACATTGATGCGAAAATAAAGTTTTTCCGGATTAAATTATTATATTATTATATTTTATGCTTCTTCTCAATACCATTTATAAATAATAATATTGTATTGTATGTCGGTAATTGTTTATAAATATAAATATAAAATATTATGTAAATTATAGAAATTACCTATATATACTATGTATTTATATATATATATATAGATATATTGTATATAAGTGTATCTGTATTATTATATAGTGAATCTGTATATGCAGAATCATTAAGTCAATTTTTAAGAAACATTTTATTTATTTTATTTTCTTATTATAATATTTTTGTTAATTTTCCATTTTCATTTATGCATCAATAATATAATATCATTTTATATCAGAGATACTGCGAGATATATACTACATTTATATAAAACGTGTCTATATATCTATTTAAATATATTGTACTATTATTTATGTATAGAAAAAGATGAGAAGTGTATCAAAAACTTTTCTTCACATAAAACCAATAAAATATATATACACAAACATATTGCAAACGTACATATAGATGACTCTATATATCCATATATATATATGCAATAACTCTAATGAATAAACTTTTCAAAGTTTATAAGACCTTTAGGGTTATTTTATATATATATTGTATTTGTGTATATATATTATATGTATTTATAAATTACATATATATATACGTGTATATATAAAATGTTATATAGTTGTTCACAACTCTTGAATGTTTCAATTACAAAACAAAAGATATTAGCTTTATACTTTCTTCATATACATACACACACACACACACACACACACACACACACACATATATATAATATGGTATATATTGTTCTAAATTTAATTAAAATTATATATTTGAAAATAATATACAAATAAATATAAGTGAAATAATGATAAAGTACTATGTAACCTCAAAAACATATATTTTAGATTTGATAATAAAATGATAAAGGAAATATAAATACCATATATGGAATATATGTTTTCTGTAACAAATATAAGAATATGTGATTTGAAAATGATGTGTTTTATATAGCAAATTGATGTTTCTATATATACTATCAACGGCGCCGCCATGCTTTCAAATACATAATTTTCCTCTTTAAAATTAGAAAAATTGTTTGAATATAACAAAAATATCATTATATATTAAAATACTTCTCAAAGCTAGCTTCTCAAAGGTTCTGTTGCATAAACAATCTAAAAATTTAATTATATAGTTATCTTAAATACTTAATGCAATTGTCATCATATTACATTTCATGGCACATTACACCATATTATATTATTATTATTATTATTAATAAACCTTTGAAAAAATTTATACCAATATCCTTTCATATATAATATATTTGCATGATTTATATCTGCAAATTATTGACTATATAAATTTATTATACTATATATTATATGGGTTGGGTATACACAAATATTTTATAACCTATATGAGTTAATCCCTATATTATATAATATATAAATTGTTAACCTTTTAACAACACCGAAATATAAAGAAATATGTAAGTGTAAATATAAAACTTTATCAATATACATACAATAATAAAACACACAAATGCATATATACGATATTCGGGTGGCCTATATGAATGCCAACGGTATCTATTTATGTACCTATACCCCCACCATGAGTATATATATATACCATATATGATTTGCGTTGAGTCAATTACGTTTTATTGTATAATAAATTGGTAAATGTTTTTTAAAAATATTATTTTAATGTTATCTATTTCAATAATCTATGCAAATTTAAATTCAAATAATTACATATTGCGGCGTTTAATTCTTCTTTTTGATTTAAATTAACTTAATAATTTCATAAAACATCCATTGGATATTTTTGATTGGAACAAATAATTGTGTCGATAATTTCGTTTTTGCTGAACAATTGTAATTTTCAAGATATATGCGGTTATAATATAAAATCATATAATATATCAGCGTTATATATAGAATTAAATTTAAATTATCCGCATATATATATTATTATGTCAACAATTCGAATTATTAAATGTGTTACCAACGTTAAATGCCAGTGGCAGAGGCTGAGAAGTATAACATTTAGTATTCAATTAAACTAAATTATTAAGAACAAAAAAAATAAATAAATTTGGGTGTTCACAGAATTAAATTTTCCAGGAAAAATCGACTTTTATGAAATCACATTTTTTTGTAATTACGGAATTTCAAATTATAATCAATTTTCAATTTTTCATAGAAAAAGATTTTTAAAATCACTTCACGCGTTCACAATATATATGCGATCGATATGCCAAAACGATGACAGAGAAAATTTATAGAAATTTGTGGTACTATGTAAGTGTAGTGAACACCCAAAATGGTACAAAAAATTTATACAGTACAATTATTTCATACAAAAAATTTTATCAAATGGAAAATCGATCGCATATCTTTTGCGATCGTCGTGATTCGATTTTAAAAATCTCTTCTATAAAAGATTGGTAATTGATTATAATTTGTAATTCTGTATATACAAAAGTGGAAATCCGTTAAAAATATATGGTCCGTAATTCAAAAAGATGATATTCTTAAAAGTCGATTTTCCGGTAAATTTAGTAACTGGACATTTCAATTTATTTTCTTAATTTAGTATACTTTCAACTAGCCTACCGGAATGATATAGTACGATATTGCAATCGGAACACATTTTTTTCGGCTTCGCGTCATTGGCAAATAGATAAGTGTATATTACAAGAGATATGTCATTGGTAAAAAGTGTTAACATAAATTATGATAAATATAATTAAAATCCCAGCGCAGTAAGAAAACGTATATTGGTGTGTGGTGGTGCTATACGATCATTATAAAATGATAACATATACAAAAAAAAAAATCCATACTATAATTTACATGTTGTTATAAACAGCAAGGACTATTTGCGTCCACCCATACACCGCATACCTTAATTAAAAAATTCTATTTCTATACAATTATATAGTTATTTTCTCAATCATTTCATGATCAGTAAGCAATTTTTATAGAAAAATTTTAACAAACAAAAACGACAAAAAAAATCGAAATTTTAGTGAAGATATTTTTTTTATAATTATACAAAGAATAAAACATTGTTGCATATGTTAAATAAATTAAATGAAACATTAAATATTTGTATATGTAAATTATATAATTATATGGTATTGTAATTTTGTGAGTGTATAAATATAATTTTATAAATATTATTTGAATGAAATTCATGTGTTATTTGAGCTCTACTAATGGCATATGTTTGTGTCTATGTTTGTGTCTATGTTTGTGGGTATCGTATACCGACATATATACTGGCAAACACACGACACACATAATAGAAATACAAATTATATATATTTATTTATATAAAAGATAATATTTCAAATATTATATAATTTAATGACTTAATTACTTGAAAGATTCATCAAGTTAATTATCCCCTATTAAGTTGAAAATTATATATATATTGTAATATATAGCTTGTAAAGTAATACATAAAGATAAATAAATACATATATATAACGCATAAATAGAAATGCTATGACAGCTATACTAATTGTTGTCTTTGCTCATCACAAAATTGTTTTGTTATATTATGATAGAAATTTGTGATTTTGTATATATAAAATATAAAACGAATGATAATTTAATAATACTGAACATTTAATATTTTAACAAATATCAAAGATTATATCTTTTATATAATATTATTATTATTATTTATATATATATCATTTTCCATTGTATATTATTATTATATATTCAATTCATATACAATAGATTATTATATATACAAAATGTTAAATTATTTACTATACAATGAAATTAATGTGTATATAACAATATAAAGATTATATATAAATTTTGACATGGAAATTAAATTAAATGAAATATTTATTATTATATGTGTAACTTAGAAATAAAACAAAAATTATACATTATGTATTCATTAAATATATATAGTTTTAGATTTTCAATATATTGTAGCCATATACAGAGATTGGCAGAGATGGGCCCATAAGATGGTCGCCAAGTTCTCCAGACTTAAATCCATTGGATTTTTATTTATGGAGTTACCTTAAAGGGAAAAGTCTATGCAACTGTGATTAATTCACTTGAAGAGTTAATTTAGCTTATCGAAGACTGTATTCAAGACGTTCGCCACAAGCAACAGCAAACACATAGATTGATTCGGTCTATTGAAAAGCATTGTTGTCTATGTATTCGAGTTGAAGGAACACATTTTCAGCAATTACTTTACGCTTTGTTTGTTTAAAACTGTGGTGATATGCGTGCTTTTGTGGGATTATGTGTGGTAAGCCTTTGTGTGTGAGATCGTTTGTGTGTGTGTGTCAAAGGTTTGTGTGAATGCATAGGAGTGTATGGAATCAATTATGTGTCACGTCCATATTGTTGGTTTTGAAAAAAACTAAAAAAAGATAAAATTTTTCCATAGCGAAAATCAATTTTATGCCTACATCGTTGCAGTTATTTGTGTATATCTTTGGAACCAGTTGAGACCTATCGTAATGTTATAGCTTAAACGAAAGCTTATGAATGTGGCAAGTTTTTAAACTTATACTGAAAAAAATTTTTCATCATGATTTTTCGACTTATGCTTGAACAAACTTTCAAAAAGAAAAATGGCGTTCAGCTAACTGTCAACATTTCTGTAAGTATCTGGATAACCACATGTCCGAATTGCCTTATTTTAACGTCAAATTAAAGATCTCGGTGCGCTAATGCTAATAGTGTATCAAAATTGTTAAAATCGGTTAATTAGTTATTGAGATATTGATCCCAGTAGAGTGCAAAACATGATCTGATTGATTGAATTTGGTTATTTGCGTGTAACTTCGTACCGAAGTTGAATCGGCCAAAATGTTATATAATGTTTTCGACGAAAAATGATCCAGAGAATCTAGTGTTTTCGTATTGCCGTCGTTAATTGGGACACCCTGTATATATATATAAATTATAAAGTAAATTCCGCACTATTGTTATATTGTAGCTCATAGAGAGGCAGAGACACTATCAATCTATTTCGTACATAATAATTATATATCCGTTTATAAAATACACAAATTTATACATATTCATATTCAATCAATTTCCAATTTAAATAAAATATTTTTTATAATTAATATGCCATTTATCTTATACATATATACAAATTATATGTTTATATAATATACATATAATGATCATATATTAGTTTATGTATAACATATATACGTAAAATATTTCAAAATATTATCTTGAAAATATATAAATGCATAATTGTACGTATATAAGAAAAAAAAAATAAATAATATTTATGTCAACTGTGCAGAAAATTAACTTTTAAAACTTTTACAAAATAATATTATAAAAATTGCTTTATATATTGTAAATGGTATATGGTGTATGTGTGTGTGTGTGTAGTAAATTATATTATTATATGAAATAAAGTGTATATATTCTATGATTGAGAATATAAGAAGATAGCTTTGTATATATATCTAAAAAAAACTATATACGAGTATAAAAAAAAAATAAAATGGAATAAGAAATATTGTAAAGGATAAAAATAATATTACATTATATTATATAGTCTATAGACTTTAACAATAAGTTTTACTATATATATATATTATATATAAATTATATTAATACATACACTCATACACATGCCATTTATATATAATCTATATAGAAAAACACACGATATACCAACAATATATATATATATAGGAAGGCCTATATCACAAAAATACACTTCACTGAACATCAAATTTTCTCTTTATTATATGATGGTGCATATATATTGTATATATTTACTATCCAGATATATATTATATATATATGAATATAATAGTATATAAGAGTATAGCTTATATACTACTACATTATATAAACTATATATATACACCAAACATATATTATTAATATTATTAATATTGAATATTATGCTGCAATAAAGCTTAGTTTATCTTTTCGACTGTATACAATTGAATGGAGAATTATTACATAAAATGTAAAGGCGATTTTATAATAATATATATATTAAATGGCAAAAGATTAATCTACTAATATATAAATATTATCATATATACAATATATAGTTTATAGGGAGATACACTACACACACACACACATAAAATAGTTTGTTATTATATATAATGGCTAGTTATTTATGTTTTATATGTATACAATAGTGGCAAAAAAAAAGGATATTATAGAGATATGTTATAATAAACAAAAAAAAAACCATCATTGTCTGTGAATATTATCAAAAGTTATATAAATGTTTCTTAAATTCCCTCAAATTAAAAAGAAACGCATTTACCTATCTTTTGATAATATGCAAAGACCCGCATAATTTTTCAATTGTTATATATATATAGTTACGCAAACGTGGGTGTATACTATTTACCACAACTTCATTGTAAAGAATGTTTGGTATATATAAGCTTAACTTATTATATGATGGTGTAACATGATCGAATGATGATACCATTTATCTATATATGTTTAACCTTTTAACTATATACTCTCAAAAGTGCAAAAAAATTATAATTATAAAGTCGGAGACAGAATAGAAAAATTTTCCGTTTTGTATATTTCGTTCCGATAAGTAGGCTGTCAAAGAAGTAGAAAATTTTGTTTATATATGAAAATTGTATGGAAGTGACGGATAGACAAACAGAATACAATATTTTTTCGTTACGAAAACGGAAAAGTTGGTTTACTTTCTATATTGTCAGTTTGAAACGATTTCATATAACCATATTTATTTAGTACAAATTGTGTTGTGATCAATAATTGAAAAAAGTAAGAATATTGAAAAAACAGTGCTATTATTATATATAAATTAAAGTTATAGGAAAACTATTATTACAAATATATAATATAATATAAAACATAATATTTTTTAAATAAATAATTATATTATCACGGCTATTATCATATGGACGACATCGAATGTTTATATATAAATCCAGAAACAATAAAAATAAATCACTGAAGTCCATTGTGATTTTATTTCTTGATTTTTATTTTTATATATAATAATTTTATCAAATATTTTTAAATAATTTAAATTTTATTATATAATTTTTTTCTTTTTGTAATTATTAAATTATTTTACTCAAACAATTTTCAATTTTAAATGCGTATTTTGACAGATTTAATTGACAAAGTTTTATTTCATAAAGCATTGTGCGAAGAAATTTTCACTTGACGAAACGATACGTGTCTTTACGAAACGAGTACTAAACATTCTGTCTTTACCTTAAGTTATTTTTATGGTTTTGAATATATTTTCAACTCGGAACAAAATCAAATAAATTTACATTTGGTTTTAAAATATTTGTAATTTTTTGTTTTAAATTAAATAGAAAATGCTCGAAATAGGATCAAATCTGCTTAAAATAAGTCATACAATTATCTTGGAAATAACTATAGAATGAATATTTATAATAAAATTTGCAATTCATTGATTTTATTTTATTTTAAGAAGAAAAATAATTTTTTGGAATTCTTAAATCGGAATAATAATTTATTTTAAATAAATATTGTTTTTAAATTTAAATTGAAATAATTTTTTAATAATTAAATCATTCATCTAAAGCAACATTTATTTAATAAAAATTTATTTTTATTTTAAATTGAATAGAAGTCATTATGTTTAACAAAAATACTTATACCTACAGTGTAGCGGTTTTCGCATGCCATTGACAAATATCGAAAGATTAACAGAAACGCGTAACAGTCAATGTGATAAATTTAATAAAAGAAGATATAAAATTAATTAATTTGTCTTGTTACTTTTTTCTTTTCTTTATATATTTTTTTAGGTTACAAAATAAGTGAAATTAAAAAAAAAAAATTATTTGTAATTATCTGAGGCTGAGGTCATGGAATTCTATAGAATTTAAATAATTGATGCTAAATTTGTATGAAATATTTAAATTAAGCGAACCTATTCATTTATATTATTTTCCGAATGGACAAAAAGTTGAGAGGTTATAGTTTTATTTTGATGCATAATTAATTGATCATTCATTTAATGAATGACATTTTTTCTGGAATTTTTTGTTATTTGATTTTAATTTATTGAATAAATTAAATTGTTTTTGTGAAATGAAATGAAAAAAATCTCTTTTATTTATTAACATTATTTAGGTATAAACTTTTCGTAAACATAATTGGAATGCAAAGTGTTGAAATCATACATTTTTCTTATTATACAGAAATCTATTTATCTTAAATTCATTTTGAACGTATAAGAAGACATTCGATTTAATATAATAATAATAATAATATTTCTTGCTGTTTAATGATGAATCTTTATTTGATGTTAAAAGTTAAACTATATTTGAATTAATTAATAAACATTTCAAATTTAAAAAGATAAAATAGTCAACAATACAAATAATTAAACTATTTATAGATTAATAAGAATAATGTAATCTTCAAAAAGGAAAACGCGTATTTATATTAAGACAATTTATGTTTAACAGTTTAATTTTCAATCATTTTGATGTTTTAAGAAAAAATTCTTTGTTGATTTAAAACCAAACATGATTTGGCTAAAATCTATGAGTTTTTCTATTTAATATAAATTTATTTTTCTGTGTTTATAAATAATAATTATATTTTATAAATTCGGGAAAACGTAAGATAAATTAATCCGTTTATTTTTTTAAAGATGTTTCGCACACATTAAATCACTTTAAAATGACAAATTTAATGTTTGCTGAGAATTTTTAACACATAACTTCGTTATCGTTTGTACATATAGAGACCATTAAATAACACTGTACCCACTTGCAATATATATACTCATAGTCATAATTTTTCGGTAGAAATATCACCACCAAACACAATAACTTCACGGTATAGACTTAAGCTGAGCTGAATAAAAAATTAATTATTGAAAAAAAGCGCTTATAACTATAATTATACTAGGACAGAAAATTTGTGTAACGATAAGTTTTTTTGCAGCGAAAAGTGCTAGTTACAAAATATATATATATAAGAAATTTTGTTATTTAATCATATAACGAAAGATGTTCATTTTCTGTAATTTTAACAATAATAATATAACATTAATTTGTAATCAAAATTGATTTAGACAATTTTACGTGACATATATATATTGATTGATGATATTTATTTTATGGAATGAATAGATTAACATTTTCGTCCTTTACTGAAACTTATTTGAACTGATAAATGTATATGCATCATAGTATCACTATACTGGTACTATGTCTGAATATATCAGAATGCATAGTCTTCATATAGTGACGATACCCATATATATGCTTATACTTCTAACCATTGAAAAATATGATGTTATTGTTAATTTCAGAATTTTTTATGTCTGATATATTCAGACATAGTACCAGTATAGTGATACTATGATGCATATACATTTATCAGTTAAATAAGTTTCAGTAAAGGACGAAAGTGCCAATCTATTCATTCCATAAAATATTATTATCGTCGAGGTAAAGAAATTCTCTAAAGATGATATTTATGATTTTCATTTGTGTATACATATTTTTGAACATGACTATGTATTTTAATTTTTTTTACACATAATATAAAGAATAATATATATAGGAACATTTGCTATTTTGAATATCATAAAAACACTAAATTTTTGATAATTTTTTACATTTTATATATAATTAAAACCTGTGATACGATATACGATAGTTTTATTAATTGATGTCTGCTACTTATATACAAATATATCACAAATATATTTTTATAATAATTGACAAATTATATAATTACTTAATTCAAATTTTTTGCTATATAATATATAATGCGATGTTTATACAGATGGTATACATTCATTATTGTAGATTATTATACGCAAGTATAGCAAGCAAATGTATATGAACATGGCTATATATAATGGAGATACATATAATTTATTTTTATCACATAAAAAACAATGTATTATATACATTTGCATATTACATATTATAAAAAATGATAATAATGATAATAATAAAGCTTTAAAAAGGCAAATTACTATATATATATAAACGCATAATACATATAGAGATAAAGATTAGATTAAATGAAAAAGAAAATTATGAGGCGTATATAAATTTATGTCAACAATTTGCATAACAAATGTACAAATAAGTCATTTTAGTTTTATAATGAAAAACCCATCTGGAGGGTATATATAATTTATTTTTAAACTTATATAAGTACTGAAACGAAAAAAAAAAACGAACAAATAATAAAAAAATAAAATGAAAATAGGAAAAAATAAAAGCTTTTACCGCATATAAATCTAATTTAAAATTAAGTACACACACTACCTTCATATCATATACTATATTTTATATATGAACAGTATGTGTATACGTATAACCTCGCTCTTTGTCCCCATGCATGTACGTACACTACACATATGAAATTATACATATGTACACTGGCGACTACAATAATATAGCATATAAATGACATAACAAAACTATTAGTATATCTCACAAAATTCTATATATAATATTTAATAATCTATGGAAAAAATTAATTCTTTATATGAATTCCCCACATTTGATAAATTTTTCTGTTCTATACTTACTAAAAAAAAAAATCACCTGTCCTGTGAAAGTAATACTAGTTTTTGTCACTAAAATAGTGTATAAAGACTATTTTGTTTTTAAATTTTCAATGCGATTTTATTATACTATTTTATGGTCTATACGGGCTACCATTATTTTAGTCGCACGCAACTATATATAAAAAGGATATATGTGTGTTTGTTTGTATGTGCGCGAGTTATTATACAATTTTTTTTTTTTTAAGTTGATGCATATTATAATTAATATATTCACAATGAAAAAATTAATTAAAAAATGTTTTTTTGCTTAACATTACTATATGTATTGGGTCCATAACTAAGTTTTGGGAATATGTTGGTAAGAAAAACACATTTATTTGAAAGTAACGGTACATTATATTTTATTCAAAGTATTTGCCATCTGAAGCTACAACTTTTGGCTATCTTAGTGGCAAATTATGGACTTCTTAGGTTTTGAAGCAATCTATGCATCCAGCCATGTTTTCATATCTTCGTATGAATTGAACCACTGTGCAAAAAGGACCTGACTGCATCGACCGAAACAAATGGTAGCTTAATGCAGCAATGTCTGGTGAATATAGCGGGTGGGGTAGGGCTCGCCAGCCAAGTGCTTCTATCGTTTCGTTGACCGGTCTTGCAACGTTAGGTCTAGCATTATCATGCTGCAAAATCACACAGTCATGTCTGTTGGCATATTCCAGTCGTTTTTGATGCAATGCTCGGTGGCTCAATTGGATTAATTGCTCTCGGTAACGTTCAGCAGTAATAGTTTGTTTCGGTTTAAGCAGATCATAGTCCACTACATCAAACTGGTACCACCAGATACACAGCATAACCTTAAAACCATGAATTTGGCGTTTTGGTGTCGATGGACCTGGTTCACCTGTCTTCACCCATGCTTTCAGACGTTTTGGATTATCGTTATCGATCCACTTTTCATCACCAGTCACAATTCGATACAAAATTGAATGTCTTTGAAGCAAAATTTCACATATTGTTTTTCGATTTTCTTGTTGTCTTTCCGTCAATTCATGTGATACCCAATACGATAGCCCATTTGGACCATTCCCATCTTCTTTAAACGTTTGGAAACACTTGATTGGATAACATCTAATGCCAATGCTAATTCTTCTTCCGTTTGACATCGATCTTCACTGAGTAAAGCTTCAAATTCTTCGTCTTCAAATTGTTTTGGTGCTCCAACGCGTTCTTTATCACTAACATCAAAATCATTATTTTTAAACAGTCTACACCAATACCAACAATTGTTTTGTGATGGGGCAATGTTCACCATAAATTTGTAACAAAAAACGATAAGTTTCTGCTGCTATTTTCTACTGAATAAAATTACTTAACATAACTTTCCGCAAATGCTGTTTTGTTGGTACAAAATTTTCCATTTTTAATCAACTAAAAAAAAAATACTTGTTTACCCTTCAACTGAATGTCATATACTGAATATGAGAGGTGGATTCAACTACTACATTAGCTACTTCACACTGCGTACAAACAATGCTACTTACGACACCACCTCAGCACTTAGTTATAGACCCAATATATATATGAAAAGTTTTCATATGTATATAGTTTGAATATTGTATATCAAGGCACACAAATAAATCGTGTATAGTATTATTTGCTTATATATATATATTTGCTGTTGATGGTAAAATTAATTAATACACTTAATTCGAATAATTTTCTTTAAATTAATGGTATACCTTTCATTTTTTAAATTCAATTATAAAAATCAATTCAAATTACTATGTATTTTATATAGATTTTAGATTTTTATAATATGATAATATAATTTCTTAAAATACATAACCACTTTATTTAATATTATTTATATGTAAATAATCAATTTTTTATATTTATTTGTACAATAGCAACCGCATCATAACCGAGAAAAAGCTTTAACTCATTGTATCCACATATAAATTTAATCATTTCATATAATAAACATTATATATTGTATATGTATAACTTTAACAAACATATATAAAAAATTAAATTTTATATAAATATAATATTTAAAATCAAGTCTTTTATTATTTCAGAAAATGATAGGATATTGAAAAAAAGAATGGAAAGAAAAACTTAATATTATAAATAAATATTTATTTATTTACAATACGTAAACATTTTTTGTATTTTGTTATTTAAAGAAAAACTTCTTATGATAAAGTTTTTTTTTTCATTTTTCTTCACAGAAAAACTCAACACAATAAAACTTTTCAATTTATTTATATTTATATTTATTTATTTATTTATTTATTTATTTATTTACGTTTTCTTTTTATAGTACAATATAGAAATTTTATATAAATCAAATACAAAATACAAAAAACGAAAAATGAAGATTCATACTTCTTCCTTCATGTTATTTGCGGCACAGTTTTACTAAATTTATATTTATATGTACAATATTTAATAAAAAAAAAATACGTGACTTTTAAAGGAACAAAATTTTATGTATGTTATATTATTTTAAGAAGGTTTATAAATAATGTTTTAGTGGCAGTGTGTGTGTGTGTGTGTGTTTGTATGAATAAGCGGTTAATCAAACAATTTTATAGAATCGCGCAGATAATAAATAAATATGAGTTATGTATTTTATACACTGAACAAACATACTTTATTATCGCATCCACATCCACCCGTTCAATAAATTATTTAATTATTTACAATAAAAGTTATTCGGATATTATGTATCCCGGCACCGGTACAAAAATAAATTTATAAATTACAACCATGTGCAGTGTAACTTTAATGTTATATAGTTTCTGTGTGTATGTTTGGTATACAGTGTATTAATAAATAATAAAATTACTACAATTAATATAATTTTTATTATTTTCACTATAGAAAATTATATAATTGCACGTATTCGTATAATTCGATAATCCATGGACACTCGGTAATCCGGTAAAATAATTACGAACATTTTAAAACAAGAAAAAAAAATTTAAATATAAGCAAGAAATGTTGTTCAACAGTCGTATAAGAATTGCTCAGCAAAAATCACAAATTTTGTTCACACACCATAAATGAAACATCCCAAAAACAGTTTCTATAATCTATAACACTTTGGACATGTCCTCCTCATCTAATTTTGATGAATTTTTGTATGTATATTAATATATACGAATATTACACGATTATGTACGATTTTAAACTTTAAATAATATTTTTATGATAAAAATAATAAATCAAGAAACAATAATTAAAATAATTCAAATAATATATTTAAGTAAGTCAGGATAATTTTTTTTTTTTTTGATATAGTTTTGCGAATTCTCATATGAAAGATAATTAAATAGAAAATTAGGTATGTTTTAAGGATCAGTATAATTTTCATATTTATCGTATTGTATCTCATACATTTAAGATAAATAGAATAATTAAACATATGGAACTGATTGCAGAGTGTTAATGTTTTAAGACATCCATAGGGACATTTACATCCAATTCATTATATAAATAACTTTTGAATAAAATTAATTAAACAGATAATTTATTATTCTTAAATAGTATTTGTATATATATATCTCAAAAAGCTCTTTAACACGTTAGTCGCCATGTCAGTCATATGTGTCTGACGATAAGAAGTTCTACATGAGCCATGTCAGACATATGTGTCTGATGTACGCGATCTAATAAAGTTATGATGGCCCATGTGAAAATTTTTCTAATATAATCGTGGCGATTAACTTGTTAAATACATTAAATAAATATATAAAGAAATAAATAAATAAATAAATTAATAAATAAATAAATAAAGAAATAAAATATACTATTTTTTGACCGACGAAAATTACAATAAATATTATTATTATAAAAATAATAAAACAAATAATTATAAAATAAAAATAATTGGGTCTTATTAATTGAAATTTTTATTGTATAAATTTATAAAATTGTCAGAATTTCAATGTGGTGGGCTAATTTTCAGTCAAATAAAAATAATGGAATTTTAACGAAACATTTATCGTTCGATAATCACAAATCAAAATTTTTAATTATAAATATACTCCCGCATCATGCATAGCGTAATTTACCCGCTAGACTTTGTAATAAATGTTTGCCATCATATATGAAATAACATAATCTGATACAATTTTAGTATTATAAAAAATTACATTGATTTATATTGGTATAAATTCCGTTTTTTAATATATTATTTATGTATAAATTATCACAAATTATGTAATATAAAACCATTATTTTTTATCGATCCCCGTATATAATTTAATATAAGTTATTATATTTTTTCTGGTTTTTAAAAACAACTATTTATATTTATTTTGTTAATATAATGTTTAACAACGCCGATACATACCATATATTGTATTGTAGTATTATTAACAAATGTATATGTAACATATCATGGACTAAATATTGGAGAAAAAAAAACTAAAGCAAATATAATGTATAAATAAAGAATTTGTAAAATTATTCAAATATTTATTTTAGTAATTATATTATGTATCCTATTTATAATAATATTACTTAAAAACAATATTTTAGCATTATACCAATAAATATATGCAAATTATACTTATAAAATACATGTACTAAATTATATACATTGCATGCAATAAAGTATAAAATGGTATTATATTGTGTATAAGTAGTTAAGTAAATATTTACAAAATGCATAACATATACGATGTTATTATGGTATATTATAATAATAATAATAATAATAATAATAATAATAATAATAATAATAATAATAATAATATTAATAGCCGCATATTATAACAATATATTTAATTTATAAATACTTATGATAATATTTACTCAATATATTTTTAAATTATATAGAAGAAATTTTTTTAATATAATTATCAATTATAATATAATTTATGAAAAAACAATGTATAGAAAATAATTTCTAGTATTTAGATAAAAATGTTATATTTGAAAATGTATACGCTGTAATTTGTCTATATAAATATATAAATTACATATATCCCACCACCTTGTCCCTAAATATATTGTATAATTTGTGTGTTAGAGAATAAAAGTTTTTATACAATAAATAGGTGGTAGATAATATATATATTGTAACATTTAGAAGACAATTTTCATTATTGCATGAGTACCATGTTAAAATGAGAAAACTTTTATAAAACTTATATACATTAAATTCAACTCTATGACATATAATATAATATAATAATAATAACTATTATTATTATTATTATTATTATTATTATTATTATTATTATTATTATTATTATTATTATTATTATTATTATTATTATTATTATTAGAATATAAGTTCATAAGAATCATGTTTACACACATTGAACAAAGTGTAGCAAGTTACAAAAATAATAAAAAAATATACCAAAAGTTTCATTATACACTTTTATTATATTATTTGTAAATGTTTCGTGTAAAATATATTTATGTAATTATAATATTGTTTTCAACCATTAATTTTATATTATTATTATGAAAACAAAAAAGGTCGCAAAACAATTTAAAAAATGCATTTAACATCGGCGTAATTATTATTATTATTGTAGCCTCTTTTATTATTTTAGTGATAATTAAAAAATTTACTATATTTTATAAATATAGTTTCTTATAATAATAATAATGAGTAATAAGGTATCGAAAATATGTACCTAAACGTAAAACATTTAGATAAACGCAGATGGAATTAAAATAGTACATTGAAATAATATGTGAACAACTTATTTTGAATAATTTATTATAATAAAATAACCATTATATAAGAAATATTTCTTGATAAATTTGTGTCATAATAACATTTGATGATAATTTAAACGTTTCGGAGATATTGCGAAATTAATGAAAAATTACCAAACAATTTTTTTTTTTTGGCATAAAGAAATTTTTGTTTTAATAATTTATAGTATACTCCATCATTTACAGTATGTTATATATCTATCTACGAATAATTGTCCTCACACAGTGTTAGTTGTAGTTGGCATATATACAACATTGCCAAGGTACGCAATCACTTTTTTTGTGTGTAAAGTTATATTGACTTAAATAAAAAGTTAAAAATAAAGTGGTAATTTTTATACGCATTATATAAATATAAATATAATTTTGCCCGCATGTTTTCATTAATTCGGTATAATATCTCCAAAAGTTGTACAATTAGAAATATATTTCTTTGATTTTTATTGTATAATTAATATTTTAAAAGTTATATATGGTACTGAAAAAAATGGTTACACTATATTTTAAATACAGTGCAGTGGCGAAGAGTGAAAATATGTTTTCGGATTGTAAAATTACTATATTTTTCTGGTAGACACGAATTGAAAGTAGACTACATTATGAAAGAAAAAAAAATGAAATGTCCACTTATTAAATTTTCTGGAAAATCAACTTTAAAGAATTATCATTATTTTGAATTACGGACCATATATTTTTAACGGATTTCCAGTTTTGTATACAGCATTTCAAATTATTTTAATCAATTTTCAATCTATCATAGAAGAAATTTTTAAAATCGATTCACACGTTCAAAAGATATTTGATGTCATTGAAATTTTGCATGAAATAATTGTAATGTATAAATTTTATGTATCAACAAATTTCTTTAAATTTTCTCTGCCATCGATTGGCAAATTGATCTGATATCTTTTGGATGCGTAAATGCGATTTTAAAAATCTCTTTTATGAAATATTGGATATTGATTATAATTTGAAATTCTATATAAAAATAATGGTGGAAATCCATTTAAAAAATGGACCGTAATTAAAAAAAGATGCGAATTCATAAAAACCGATTTTCCGGAAAATTTAATTCGGTGAGCACCCCAATTCTTTTTTCATAATTTAATTATAAGAAAATTATATATCAATATTGAAAACTGAATGCTACTTCTCAGCCTTCGCCACTGCCATCACAATACAACTTTACTGATGTTGTGTAAATGTAAAATTTTAATGACAAAAATTTAAATTGATTTATTTATATGAAATCCAAAATACCAAGTTCACTATATTTATACTGTTTTTTTTTTGTGTTGTGTTATACTCTCCAAAATGATTTACACATTGTTTGGTACTGTGATTTACCACCAACAATTAAAATGTTTAAATATAAAATACAAATATCCATATTATTTATCACTCACTTTAAACATATATATGTGTGTGTGTGTGTGTGTGTGTTATATATGTAAAATATAAAGTGACAGCATTTTAAAATAATTTAATTAAATAATCATTGGACAATTCATAAACATTATCACTTCACATAACATATACTGTATATATGTATCTATGGTACAGATACATATATTTATATGAAAATTTACATAAATACATATAGAATTGGTTTTACAACGCGTTAAACTATAAATGTATGTAACACAGTACGGTCATATTTATAGAGAAAGAAAAAAGTTAATAATTTTTAAAAGAAAAATTAATGATCATATGGCTATAGTTTTTTTTTTTATATATAATTAAAAATACAGATTATGATTTTAAGCGTCAACTTCAAAAAAGTTTATATAAATTTGCTTCTAAATATATATATTGTATATTGATCACTATGTAAAAATTGCAACTATATATATATTACATTTCCAGCCTGTATGTACACGTATAAACAACAAAAATTTATATATAAATTAGAGATAGTTTCAAACATTCATATATTTATACTAGTACAAATACAGATATATATATATATATAACATAATATATCAAGTTAAAGTTCAAATGGTTTTAATGGCCTTTAATATAATCTAGATTACATTGGCTTCTCACCTCCGGTAAACCATATATTCTTTATATATAAATGGTATATAGGTGTGTCCACATCGTATTTGTAAACTCATTTTCATTTATTATATACCATGATTGGTATATATATAGATATAAAAAGAAGTATGGTATATATTTTTGGTATTATAATATATATTTATATTTAGTATATAAATGTTTTATGGTTTTTCAAACATATATATATACGTGTATTTAATTGAGTTAAATGAAGATTGTTGTGACATATATATATTAAATAGAGAAAAAATAAAATTTATATTATCCTGTAATATAAAATGTATGTATAAATAATTATTCAAATATACCCAATATATATATGAACAACAAATTATTATATGTTGTTAAAATGTTCATATAACATCTAAAATATATATGGTAATAATAATAATACATGTATTTTTAATTTCTATATAAATAATCATTTCAATGTAATAACACCCAAAATAAAATATATGTGTATACTGTTCAAAAATATGTGAACAATAAAATATATATTTAATATGTCATTTTTTGGTATATAAATATCATAATCACAATAATCAATCATATTATTTATTGATTTTTATTTAAATGACAGTGACATATCCGAAGAAAAAACAAAATACATTTATTTAAAATAATAATAATAATAATAGGGTATAATTTTTGCAACACTAAAAGTAACGCAACGGGTGGTGAAATAACATCATTCATATATATTGTATATGGAGTATATACTAATCGATCATAAAATTAAATTCCAGAAATTTACATATGAGACATATTTTTCCATATAAATTTCACATATAGATATTATCAATATATAGGTGTTTTTATTTTAATATACTGAATTTTTCAACTCAACTTGAAAATATATTTATAAAATTTTTTTTCTATTTGTTTCAGCATCTTTACAATCTTATTTTAAATATTAATTTCTTACTGTACACTGTAAGAACCAAAGATATTAAGTAATTTTATTTGACATTTAAATTATTTATTTCGATTTACTATTTATATGAAATGTTGGTAATGGGATCAAAGTGATCAAATTACCCTTAATTAACCATAAACATTAATAATCATTATTTTTATAGGATGGGTGTTGTTTATCTTGAAATCTTGTTATTAATTCTTCTGATGGTATATGTCTTTTTAATCTTCGTGCATGTTCGTTGGCATCAAAAAATTTCATCACAAGTTGATTATTTGGATGTTCATAAAGTCTTTTATAATAAGCTGTACATTTAGATGTACAATAATTAAATCTTTAACCGAACAAATGTTGAGGTCCTTTCTTAAAAGATTGTTGCGCACATACCATGGTGCATTAACTATACTACGAAGCACCTTTGATTGAAATCTTTCTATTATATCTATATTTCATGTACGCATGTGGCTCCCCATAGTTCTATACCATAAGACCATACTGGTCTTATGATTGCCTTATATATACAATTATTTTGCACCACTAGTGATAACTGGGACGATCTGCCCAGTAACCAATACAGTTTTGTTGAACAACTGAGTCTTAGTTGCTTGTTTTTGTTTATAATATGCGTTTTCCAATTTAAGCGTCTATCCAGATACCATACCTAGGTATTTTGCTGAGTTAGCATGTTGTATTGTATTGTATTATTATTTATCTTTACCGCCAGACAATTTAACCAACACAGGGTAAATGTAACGTGAACCGATTTTTCTACATTCACTTTTAGTCTCCATATTCTGAGCCATATTTGAAGTTTAATTTAAGTTTTCTTGGAGTATTTTTGAAGCAGTATCATTGGATTTATATGTGTTTATATTATATTACTATGATATTATATTATATTACTGTGTCATGTGCGATAGTTTCTGTGATGGTATGTTTCGTTGTTGGAAGATCCGCCGTGTAAATGAGATTTAAAAGTGGGGCCAAAACATTTGCTTGCCTAACCCCAGCTTTTATTGGAAAAGTTGTTGGGTGTTCCTCAAGATGATTAACAATAAATTTACGGTTTTCCAAGTATGATTTTAGAATTTGGAAGTAGTGGTGAGGTAGTAGTTTTTTTTTCAATTTATACAGGAGACCTTCATGCCATACCCTGTCAAACGCCTGTGAGCCAGTCGAGAAAAGCCACAGAACAATAACTCTTCGTTTCAAATGTATTGATTATTTGATTAACCACTCTGTGTATTTGTTCTGTATAGTTGCGTGATGTTGACGGAATCCAAATTGGTGATTTGGTATTATGTAGTTTTGCAACATTACTACTTTTAATCTTTTAGCAAATATAGTTTTTCAAAAACTTTTGAACTAGGTGGTAATAGGCTAATATGCTTTTACATCGTCGTGTTTCTTGCCTGGCTTTGGTATAAGAATATTTTTAGCGGTATATAATATGATATATATAAATATAAAAACATCTATTAATATTTTTCAATAATTACGCATATCACAATTGGTGCTAATTGTTATATACAATATATACTCAATTCACATATGCAAATTAATTTACCATAACTTTACTATACATTATGATTTTATGCTGTATATAGATTCGGTTCATATATGTTATACATATATATGTTTCATTTGTTGACATGACGATATATTATATGATAACCAATATGTGTAATATATAATTTACTAATCCATATGTTAAATAAATTAATAAAGATGTTTATAGAAATGTTACAGATGTGTTTTTATAATTTATATAAGATATAATTTGTAAAGTAATTTTATATTATAAATATTTTTATGGTTAAACTGTTTTATTCATTTTTTATATGTTCAATTTAATTTTCTTTCGTTTATTGTAATTTATTTGCATAGTATAAATCAGCAATTCAAAAATGATAAAATCAATTCGTTTTTAAAAATTTATATTAAATATTTGTACATAACTTTCCGGTTAAAATTAACAAAATTTATTTAATATATATTTATTTATATACAGTGTGCGGTTATATACATAAATGTATATAAGCAAATCTATGTGTTATGTATACAAAACTATATATATAAATTTTATTAAATCATATATTTCATTCACATATATACCATAATGCAAGTACATTATACCAATGTTCAATAGTTAATTTGTTAGATTCTATAATTAATTATAAATAAACACGAACAAATATTTTACATTTGTTATTTGTATTACATTTTTATTTAACTATACATACAAACATGATCTAAAAGTTTGGGTAATCCCTTGTAATGTATATTACAATTTAAGTAATTCATTCAAAAATAATAAATATATAGCGGTTTGATAATATATAGAATAGATGGAGAGACCAGACAGACTCATTGTCTATAGCGAGCTATGTTTTTTTTATATCGATTAAGGTTTTCGATACATATATACATTTTCTAATTTAATTTCTCACCATATATAACAATCCACGATTAACTATTCTAAAAACAATATACATTGTTTATAAATATAGTATAAAGGGTTAAACTTCGTTGTGAGTAAATCCAAAATATTTATTAATGCGGGGATTGATTGCTACTATTTTATTCCAATTTTTTAAATTACTCCTCTATATATAATACTGAAATTTCACAAATAAAACTATTATAATTATAACTATATTTTCTTTAAAACACTATTCTAATATATGATATATACGAGAATGATATAAGAAAATGCGGATATATTTCTCATTATTTATGGAAATACCTAATGTGTGGATCAAAAAAAAAAACTAACTAACTATAATTAAATATTTATTGATATTTACACGTTTATACATATTAATGAATATAATTAAATGGATATGTAAACGTAAATTTGATTATAAAAATTTTATGTGTAAGCATTCAGTTTTTAATATCACTAGAATTTTTCTTATATCATCTGCGGATAAAAGTAGATTATGAACTAAACAAACTCAATTTTCTGGACTGATATAACACGCGGAAAATCGCTCGAATATCTTTTGAACGCGTGTAATGATTTAAAAAAAAAAACTTTCTATATGAAATTTATTATAATTATTACAAATTATGTATATGCAAAAAAATGGAAATCCGTTAAAACATTGGCTCGTACATATAATCAAAAAAAAATGTTAATAATTCATAAATATCGATTTTCCGGTCAATTTATTTTTGTACTGAAAGTATATCCCCGGCAAATATATATTCTTTAAAAAGCAATTAACATCTTGTAAGTAGTATATACGTGTGTGTGCACATAATATAGTAACACAATATAAATTTTTCATGCATACAATATTTTAATTTATGTATGCATTTAATTCCATCAAAACTATTCACTATTCGCATACAATTTCTTATTGAAATTTGTAAATTTTATATTAATGTCAAATATTTACTTAATTTTTAAATTAAAAAATATATTTTTTATGTCTGCGGATAAATATTTCATCAAAAAAAAAAGCAATAAAACGAAACGAAAAGAAATTAAAAATTAAAGACCATCTTTTACAGAGCGAAATTTTTAATATTAATTTATTTTTTTATTTTTCTCGACATATATATATATAATGTGTTTTGATTGATATCAACAAGCCCATTTGCCATTTCTATGTTATACAATATAATGCTTATACATATAATATAAATTGTATTTATATAGATATAGATTTGAATTGTTTAATACGAGTATAATATGTATAGGGAGTGAACAATGAACATAACGATATATAAATATATATTCAAATCAATTTATATTTTCTAATTGCTTTTTTAGTCGCATGTCACTTAAGAAGTTCAATAAAATTTCCATTTTCCTGTTTTGTTATATCCGCGCGCTATATATATCATATATACTTTATGTTAATATATACTTATACAATAGCTATAAAATATGTGTCTTTCTTTGTTGTTATCATAAAATATATACCATACATAAAATATATACTCGCTGGTACATCTGACAAATTTATATACATAAATCAATAATTAAAGAGAAGTGTTTTCCATTTGAAATTTTATAAATTTTGTATATATATATATATTTTGTAGTTTAGGTGTGTGTGTATATATGTAATATACCAGGTATAGGAGTATGAAGTGAGCCGCTGTCAATAAATGGCTGTACGTATATTAGTAATTGTGAAAGAGCCTTAATGCGATGTTTTTTTTATTGTTTTCACATCTGTCAACAACATTCAGTGTGGTAAATTCCATTTGTAATACAACAACATAAAATTTTATCGTGTTAAAAATGTCTAATTTTGTGCCTTCAACAAACGATTTGCGGGTATCATTAGTTTTTTGTTATCATTTAAAGAAAAATGCAGCTGAATCTCAACGAATGCTTGTAGAAGCTTTTGGTGATCATGCTCTATCATTAGCAACATGCAAAAGATGGTTTCAACAATTTCGAGACAAAGATTTTGATTTGAGAAATGAAGAACGTGGAAGACCACCAAAAAAGTTTGAAGACAGTGAATTGCAAGCATTGTTGAACGAAGATGATACACAAACTCAAAAAAAACTTGCAGAAGCCTTAAATGTAGATCAAAAAACAATTTCTAATCGTTTGAAAGCAATGGGAAAGATTCAAAAGTGTGGAAAATGGGTTCCACATGAATTAACTGAAAGGCAACAAGAAAATCGAAAAACCATTTGTGAATTGCACCTTCAACAATACAAAAGGAAGTGTTTTTGCATCGAATCGTGACTGGTGATGAAAAGTGGATATATTTTGAGAATCCTAAACGCAAAAAATCATGGATTACACCAAGTAAAGCAGCAACATCGACTGCAAAACCAAAACGATTCGGTAAGAAGAGAATGCTTTGTGTTTGGTGGGATCAGGAAGGTGTGGTGTATCATGAACTTCTGAAACCTGGTGAAACTGTTAATACGGTTCGCTACCAACAACAAATAATCCATTTGAACCATGCATTATTAGATAACCGACCAGAATGGACAGAAAGAAAGAAAAAATCAGTTAAGGTAATTTTGCAACATGATAATGCACCAGCACACAAAGCAAAACCAGTTCAGGATACGATAAAGTCGCTTGGATGGGAGCTGTTACCACACCCGCCTTATTCACCAGACTTGGCTCCTTCGGACTACCATTTGTTTTCATCGATGGGACATGCTTTGAAAGAACAGCACTTCAAAACATCTGAAGAAGTTGAAAATTGGCTATCTGAATGTTTTTCGTCCAAAGCAACACCATTTTTTCGACGTGGTATACGAAAATTGTCTGAAAGGTGGTTAAAAAGAGTAGAAAGCGATGGAAGTTATTTTGAATAAAATATTTTTGATTTTTCTATTCTAAATGAAATGTGTTTTTCTTCCTTTAAGGCTCATTTCATACTCATATACCTGGTACTTTATACGCGAATATAAAATTAAATGTCATATAAAAGTTGACAATTTTCATTTTTGAACCGATCCTAAAATAGAAAATTCAATGAATATTAGATTTATATATTCGTGTATACTATATAGATATTGTATATATATATATATCGATTTGTTTTTATATTATAAAGGTATTATTCAAAGTGTTTTATATAAATTTATAAAATATACAATATACAATAGGTAATGTTAATTTTAATAAAATGTATTTTTATATAAAACTTAAAAATTATACCAAATACATTTTCTTTTAATAAATAATCTGTGCGGAAAATTCTACTACTATTTATATTGCGTATATTACCGTGGATAGGCAATCTCACAAATTATCGATACATAACATGACAGACAGTAAAAATAATTCTATTTTATATATTGTCTTATAGGAAAATTATGTTTTTTTTCTTAAATATTGTAAATACGAAACCATTTTGTTTTATTTCCATGGCATTAGTTTTTCTAATATTGTATATATGAGAGAAAAGTATATATAACATTTACTATTATTGCATATAACACCTGATGTCACACTCTATATACATAGAGGTGGCACGCTTAAAATAAACAAACTGAAAGCTGCAACGGTACAAAAATGAAGTAATATATAAGAAAAACTATATTGAACTTTTCTTTATAAAAAAACAGAAAAACACTAAATATACAATACTTAATTTAATATGATAACAAGACACAATTTTATATGTATAATATTTGTAGAAATTAAGTATACACATATATCAAAATTGAGTGATAATGCTTAAGTTTATATAAAATATATATAGAAGAAACTAAATGTAGAAAAATACATAATCAACATAGTATTTCTATATAAGTAATTGATTTTTTTTCAATTTTACTTTTACTATATGTACACTCGTATAGTTGTATAAATATAAAAGATTAAGAAAAATGGTGTACTATATTTATGTTTTTATAAATAGTATATTTTAAACTTATTTGTAGAAAAAAAAATAAATACATGTTATATACAACCGACATTTGTTGTTGTGACTGCGATGATTATTTTATTTATAATCAAATAAAAAATATATACTCGTGTACGTACATAGTGACAAATTATAAAATTGTGAAAAAAGTTTATATTTATAAGTTGTATGTAAAAAGAAATCGTTTAGTTATGTATAAAAGTATACTCGCAACATAGTACATAGTAATATATAATAAATTAATGCTTATAATGTATACGAAGAGTGTGAGTGAAAAATTCACGTTCTTTTGAAATGCCTTATCTATTCGATAATTGCTTCTACTCATACCCTAGTAACACTGTCCGTAGTTTGTCCGTAAAATTTCCGCATTATATGTAGTAGTTCGCAGTTTCAATCCAAGGAAATATCCATAGATTTCTTATAGATGTCCGCTGGAATTTTACATGATCAACGCAACCCTGTTCATGGATTTTTATAAAAAAAATGTCCGTGGATTATCCGCGTATATTTCCGATGATAATTTCTACGGATTTTCCTTAGATTTATTTCTCGTTGCTATATTATTCCACAGAATATTCGTAGAATCTATATTCATATTTTTTGTCAGAAGATTCACGAATTTTGACAAAAATACGTCATGCGACTGGTACTCGCACAAAAATTTTCTTATAACAGGTTGTAACTTGTTGAAACAAAATTTAATGTATTAAATATGAAAGAAATAAATAAATAGTATGATATTTATAATTTTCTTATGCAAAAAATTATTTAATTGTAAAATTGTATTAAAACTATTGTCTTGAATAATTGGTGAAATAAATTATGACTAAAAAATCGCGCGGATATTTATTGCAAATATATATTTGTTGCATCCAAATATTTCAATTGACCTATAAATAAAATACAATTATATTAAGTGGAAAATCTATGGACACACTTTGAACAAATTCCAATATAGTTTTTCCATAAATAAAATGTGGAGCTTTTCCACGAAAATTATCCTCATTTTCCAAAGTACGGACAAATTGTTAATAGGGGTATCGATCATCGAACACCGCATTTCACGTATTCATGTATTTGTTGAATGATAATAATGTTATAGCATTTGGTGAATGTTCTTTAAGGTTTCTACGGCAGCATAATAAAAATGAGCAACCCATTATTTAAACATTGGAAATTAACTGTGATGAATACGTTATACGTATAATTTTAACAATTTTTCCTTATTAATTTCTATATGTTAATGTTAAACGTGACGAAAGCAAAGAATTTAATCAATATGCACGATATTAAATGTATTGTTAATTTATATAAAAAAAATCAATGCGATATACGTTGTGATATTAAGTGAATTCGGTGGTATGCAGAAATGAAGTTTTGAAGATCGAAATAAAAACACCATTTATGTGTCCGTTCAAGAATTCTTCGAATAGTCTATGTATTGTATTTTAAAATACTTTATAATGCAGTTTTATATATATGTTTGTATGTTACATATATTTATATACCATCATTAATCACATTCACATTTCATGTGTTTTATACGAGAGAGTACATAAATGTTTTGTAATACAATCTATACTATAAAAATGTTTATAAATAGATATTTTTTCTTATATATTTATTTTGTTTTAATGACACAAACGGCAAAAATAATGAAGTAAAGAAGGTGTGCAGACAGTGGATGTATAAAAATAAAAAACTAAAGACTCAACCGCTATATATTCATCGATATATATTCCTATACCAATTTTATACTATTTTCTATACGTACTATATTTAATATACAATATTCACATGTACATTATATTAATCCAACAATTTATTTATAATGAGAACAAAACGAAAAAAAATTAATAATTCAAATTGACGAAGAAATACATGTAAAGACATTTATGTTCTTATACTAATTTATTTGACATAATGTTAACGAATGCATGCAGAATGCTGTCAGTAATAAATATATATATAAGTAAAAAAAAATATTGATATTTACGAGAATATAATCGATTATCGATATACAATTTAATTTAATAAAATTATAAAATTTTTTCTTTTATCGACATCTATTTAAACGCACGTATACATTATACATAAATAAAGTATCTGCTAAGGATATAAGATAACGAGAGATGCACACGACTGCAATTTTTAAAGTTTCACATTAAATTCTATGTAACATATATAATGAATAAATTTCTATATATTAAACAATAAATTAATAGTAATCATTTGAATGTTTTTTTCATCGAACAGTTTGTTTTTGCACACAGTTTTTATAACATGGACATGAAAAATGTTGAACATCAGAAATTGTTGAATTTATTTATATTTAAAATATACAATTTATACTGAATGACACAAGATAGATGTGAAATTCTGAGAGGGTTGTCGTCGCACGTTAAAAAACTATAATATTTTCGTTATAATTACAATACGACTATAAAAATTTATACAGATATGATGTGAAATAAATATGATTGAAAGGATTAGTAACAATGTTTAATTCGATAAAATATACTATAAAATTAAATTAATTAAATACAAATTGAAAATATTATAGCATATTTATAACAATTGTAACAATTTACTTGTACGAGTTTTATGCATATTATAAACAAAAGGATGTTGCCCATTATTAATTCAAATTCAATATTTCTCAACAAATCTATATATGGTATAACAAAATATATATATAGAAATAATAATAATAATATACAATATAAATGAAGGAATTATATGAATATATAAATTAAGTTCCCGTTTCACAACATTTGTCCGAAAAATAAACGGCATGGAAACAATAAAATTTATTTTTACACATGACTTTAGTAACCTTTTTTTTCAATACACATACCAACGTGTGATACACAAAAGGCACAGCATTAAAACCGTTGCACCGCACTTGAAATAAATTCTTTTGATGGATAATACCATTGGAATCGTGTAAAAATAAATTAGTATTTTTATTGAGTTTTTGTTTTATTTTCTTGATGCAGGAGTGCAGGAGCGATATACATGTTAAGAAATTATCGTTACTTCTAACCAGTTTTAATGATGTCATTGGAATAATCAATTCGGTGAAATTTTAGATCATCGCAGTCAAATGATGTGTATAGAATAAACTTTGACTTTCACATTTCTTAAATCAATATTTTTGGCATGCCATACCAGTTTTACTTTTATGAATCTCACTGAAAATTGTCCCTGTTAACTTTCACAAAATCACGTAATTTTTTGATGCATTCCTCAGAAATTGTTGTTAACACATCCCACAATCATCATTACACCATCTTTGAATTTTGCATATAAATAATTATTATGCCATAAACGATTTTAAGCATTTCAAGCATTTTTGATCGAATTTTTAGCAAATGGTAAAACTAAATTTAATTCGTTGGTGCTTTTGTTAGTTAATTATTAATTTAACCGACACACTTATAAAAAAACGACTGTCGCACTTAATATATTTGTTATATATATGCGTTGGCTTATAAATATATAATATATTAAAAAAAATGAAACTTTAACAGTTTTGTTAAGGTTTCGGGGTTCACCATTTAAAAAATCAATTAAAAACCTATAATAAAAATGTCAGATCCATATACAGAAAGTTATTCTGGTTATTTGTCGTATACAGGGTGTATACATACGGATAATATAAGTGAATTGTAATAAAATTTCAATGATATATATATATATATACTTTATAAACACATAACAAACATGATACACATAATAGTTATAAGATCGATAGATAAAACAAATATATTGTATACACATAATATCAACAATTTTCCATACAAATAAAGGTGAAATGTTAAAATACAATATATATGGTACATGCGGAAAATATATTAATAATATTATTGGTACATATAAAATTGCATAGAATATATTCACAAATTGGTAACAAATTCTATATAAACATGTGTTTTATTAATAATTCTCTCCATATATATTTTGTATATGATAAGTGTCAATTATTTTATATAATATACAATGGTGGCAAATCTTTGTATATTATATTCATATATATATTCGATATATATTACAATATTATATGTATGTAATATGTAAAGTGGACATAACAATAAAGGATCATAATATATATAGAATATATACACAGTCAACTCTGAACTCATCGGAAATTGTTTTTAACCCTTATATGATAATATTTTAATAAAATTACGAGGAAAATTGAAATTATGAAATATATATATAGTGTATGGAAATGTACAATATACATAAAATAAATAATATTGTATATAAAATGTATATAGATTGAACACCATATAGAAAATGTATTTCTAAAGGACATATATATATAACAATATCACACACACACACAAATATATACAATATATATATATAGCTTTAGATTTATCTTATATTGATTATTAATTTATAATTGGTATTATTGAATACAAACAATACAAGCATAATTTCGTATATGCGACATATTTTGTATATTATAAATAAATAAAAGTATATACCAAATAATTGTTAAGAAAAATTTGTAAATATTTCAACAAAATTTTAATTTAAAACCAAACACACAAAAAAAATATTATTTATATACAAATGAAAGACCGTAAAATATTCATGTGATAATCAAAAAATTATATTGATATCTGATATAAAATATAACCAAAATGTCATAAAAAAAATGTTATCCAGCATCTTCGCCGTTGTATTAAAATGCTTATTTTATTTTTATTTTTTTTTTGTTATCTACACGATGGATGGTATTTGTGTTTTTTTTTTTAACCAAAAATTTCATTATCTCAACAATTGTTTTTCATATTCATAAAATATTTTATATTGTCTTCATAAAATTTATATTCGTTCACCAATTTTATTCACAATATACATGATATGTTTTTGTGTGTCTTTTATATTATACTTATTTATATATATATGGTATGTGTTGTAAACGACGATGTCAAGTCAAGTGGGAAAGGCGTGAAAAAAGGGTTTCAAATTGAAATGTTTACTTAGTAAATTTTTCCGGAAAATTGCCGTTTTAAAAATTATCATCTTTTACGGGCCATAGTTTTAAAGGTGTTTTTGTGTACAGAATTTCAAATTATAAACAATTTACCAATCTTTCATAGACGAGATTTTGAAAATCAATTTACGCGTTCGAAAGAGATCGATTTTCCAATCGATGACAGAGAAAATTTGCTGAAGAAATTTGTGCTACTGTATAAAGTGAACACTCCCAAATGGCACAAATAAAAATTTGTACCGAATCATTATTTCATACAAAATAATGACGGGAAATCGGACAATTGGTCGCATATATTTTGAACGGTGTGAATCGATTTCAAAAAAAAAAATCTTCTATATGAAAGATTGAAAATTTATATTTTAATTCGAAATTGTGTATACAAAAATGGAAATCCATTAAAAATTGATGAATGGTCAGTAATTCAAAAACATGATAATTCGTAAAAGTCGATTTTCCTTAAAAATTTAATTCGGTAAACACTTAAATTTTTGTTAATAATATAGTCTAATTTCTTCAACCAAGTAATAAGAAAAAAATATAGTGCTATATTAAAAACTGAAGGCTTTTTCTCTGACCTCGCCACTGGACGCGTTTATTTTTTTTATCTGTATTTACATAGTATTATTTCCATCTAAATGTAAAAACCATGTAACACATTGTATTGTGTAATAGAAACAACAACCACAAAAAGTTGATTTAATCAAACATAAGAGGTCAATAAAAAATGAAAATGAATAATATATGTTAAATAAAGAAAATCCATATTAAAATTATATATTTTATTTTAATATCATTAATTTTCTTATTATTTTGTATATATTTAAAAAAATGTATATATTGTAACAAAAGACCATACAATATTATTTTGATATATATATTTCTTTTGTGATGGGTATACAATTAAATAAAAATTATAGTCTTAAAATTTGTGTCTTAAAGTCTGTTTTTATAAATGCGGACAGCGAAGTTAGACGTGTCGTATTTAAATTCCATATATATTACGAATATAAAATTTAACAGATTATTTGATAAATGATATTTTAATGTTTTTTATTTCTTTGCTTCTGCGGATTATTTTGAAAATGTAAATTTTTTTTAAGTATTCAAAATATAGCAAACTTTATGTTATATATAAATTTTCAGATAAAAATAAAATTTTATATTTTATAAACAAAAGAAACTCGATAAAATTTAACCACTTTAAAACATTGTTGTTTGTACCATATAGATAGATAAATAGATAGATAAATATATAGATAAATATGTAGATAGATAATTTGCAATGTTTTATGTTTTATGTTTTTTCATTTTTTATCGCTGTTATGGATGTGTATTCAAAGTTATAGTTAAATAATGTTTATATATACTCATATGGTGTATTTGAAGGACGACTACGACTATATATATATATATATATATAATTATGAATTAATTGTATATAGACAGATATATTAACAATATTGTCCTTTGATACGTTGATTGAATAATTTAGATGAAATTCCTTATAATTTAATTAAATACGAATTTCCCGGTTATACTACCACTTTATCATAATATAGAATTTCCATACTGAAACGTTTTGGCAGATAAATTTTAACACACCCAGTGATACAGTGTATATGCGCTTATTTAATATAATATAATATAAACAAAGATAATAAAATTTTTATTTATTTTATATATACTCGTACACATCACACATACACACATATTCATATAATATATATATAGGAGACACTATTACCATTATTATATAATATATTTTATTATATGATTTTATATTATATTTATATACATATCTTTTATATATAAATTTTTAATGTATTTAACTACAATATGAATTACATTATAAATATATTGTGTATCCTCCAAACGCGATACATATACAACTTATGGTAAATAAATAAATATTTAACTTAACCGTCGTTCAATATTATACATTATTAAATATACGATATAATGTATAATTGTATATAAAATATACGATATGTCAAAATTATATCCACATATATAGATAACATCAGTTGCTATTTATAATATATTGTAAATAAGACTGTGGCTTATATGTAAAAATTAAGATATTTTGTATAAGTGGATTTATAAAAAATAAATCGTTTATTGTTTTTGCGTGTTGAAAATCAATGGAACATTATTTGAGAAAAAGTGTTTCTCAATAGTGCCGTTTAAGCATATGAACGTATAATTAATGTCATATATATCACTATAACAAAATCGGATCGATCTCTTAAAATAACTGCAGGTTTTAGATATACATGCGTATATCAGTAACGAACTTTTAAAAAATGTTTTCACATTTCAATATCACTATATTATATCGTTCTGTTGGACGAGTCGAAAGTATACTGTAGTTATGAAAAAAAAAATTAAAATGTCTACTTTTGTTAATTTGCGGGAAAATTTACTTATAAGAATTATCATCTTTTTGAATTACAGACCATATATTTTTAACGGATTTCCAGTTTTGTATATACAGAATTACAAATTATAATCAATTGTCAATGTTTCATAGAAGATATTTTTAAAATCGATTCACACCGTTCAAAAGATATGCGACCGATTTTCTATTTGATGTCATCGTATTCTATTTTCTATTGTATACATTTTTTGTACCATTTGATTGGTGTTCACTTAATACAGTACCACAAATTTCTTTAAATTTTCTCTGTCATCGTTTGGTTAAAATCGATCGCATAATTTTTGAACGTGTGAATCGATTTTAAAAATTTCTTTTATATAAATATTGGAAATTGATTATAATTTACAATGAAGTGGAAATAAAAAGGTTAACTAATTTATACCATATCACTACTACATATATAACATAACTATATAATATAAGATTTCGTCCTTTTTAAATAAATTATAATTTTCCGATCGAATCAATTGTTGTATGGTAACGACACGATCAGGTGTTTTGATCAATAAAATTGTGTGTGGTTTCTTATATATGAGTATTAGATGTACATAGTATTCGCTACACAAATATATTGTACAATAAATAATTAATTATAAATTAATGCCACCAATATGTTGAAAAAAATTGGTAATTAACGAAACTTTCCGTACTATCCATATATAGCAAAACTTTATAAAAATTGTAACAAAATTTTATAAACGTCTATATACATTTTTCGTAGAATATATTGGTGTGAAAAAATAAAAATAATATTATATCAATAAAAAAAAAAAGGGAAAAAAAGCTTATCAACAATAAATCAACAAAAAATTTATGTAACAAGTATAAAATAAAATAAACTTATTGATGGAAATGATTTTTCCTTTTTTTCTATCTAATTTTCCAATACTGTATGTATGGCATATAGAAATAATGAAATCAACACCGTGGCTCCATCACCAACACAACGAAACGAAATCTATAAACAAAACCAACAAATGAAAACTATATAATGAAAAAAAAAAACATACGTTAGATATAAATATTTTGAATTATTTTTCTTCAAAATAAACCCTCAAATAAATGATTTATTTTTTATTATTTTCGAACAGATACACATAAGTTTTTTTTTTTCCCATTTTTTTTTCCATCTGTTTGTCTTACATTTATTTATCAATGAATATATGATGAGAGCATATATATATATAGTTTATAATTGTTGTACATTTACGTATATATATATTACTATATACACAGAATCTATGTGGTATCTATGTATATATATAAAAATTATATAATATATGATGATGGTGAGAAAATACGTTATGGTAACCATAACAACACACTAAATACCAAGTCATCATTTTTAACATTTGTATTTTCACATATATATCTATAGGCTTGTGTATATTATAAAGTATAGTAAAGTGTTTTTGTATAAATGAGAAACCAAAATCATCATTTTACTACCAATGTCACAAACAATTTCTAAACGTATATAAAATATCTATATATATATATATATACTATAAATTATATATATTGTACATAAATATGCAAATACACCTATATATACGTTTTATTTATGTATATTTAATATGTGAATATAAATAAAAAAAATATATATATAAAATACATATTTTTAATTGAGAATAGCCGCGTCGCGTCAACATCATTTCTTTTACATATTATATATATATAAAGATATTTTTACCGTGAAAATTCTCATCATAATTGACGACCAAAATACGAACACAACAATAACAACAACCGTATATTATACAACATAGAATATACAAGATACAAACGGCGTCGACGCCATATTTTACGCTACATATATCCTTATTCCTTTTTTACCATCATTATTATATACCACCATCACAGAGCTTATATATATATATATACCAAAACAATCATCATCGAATACATATACACAATTATTAACATCATTTATACATACATATATGTATATATATGAACCACATAATATATATATAATATGTGTAAAAGTACACATTTATATATATACAATTTTCCATTTTCCAGAAAATTATCTAATCACATATATATTATTTCATATGTATTACAAATTTCTTTAAACTAGTTTATTTTTTCAAAATTATTTCTCTCTCTCTCTCTCTCTGTCTCCTCTCAATGTACATACATAAGTCTCTCCGTGAAAATTTTATATCGTAAAATTATAATATATAAAATATAGTAGATTAGTAAAATTTTGCATTTTGGACGATAGGGTAGATATGGTAGAAGAAGGATACTATGAATTATCACACATTTAATTACACAAATGGTAATTATAATTATTATTATTACTATTATGTTGAAATATATCAATCAAAATAGAAAATTTATAGAAAAAAAAAGTGAAAAATGTTACTCTATCTTATTTTTTGGTCTAGGATCTGCGTTAACAACGTATATAATAGAAAATAACCTATAAGTTCATAAAATATTATCAGTTGCTTGCGCTACGGATATCACCATAAAATATTCGCGTGTGTGTATAATTGTCTACTCTATAAAAATGAAAACCTTTTTTTTACAATATACCACCGCTACCGATTTTCTTCGGAAAATTTTCACAGGGGTAAAATTTTTCTGTATACAATAATATATACTATTTTACATACATAAAAATATATTTGGAAAAATTATCTCCCCCCCCCCCGGCTAACTCTATACAAATTTTGTTTTTCTCTCAGACATGCATGGCATCATTGTTATTATCATCGTCATCATCATCATCATCATCATCATCATCATCATCATTACCAATCATCACCCAATCATCATTCCCCAATTTAATATATGTATACAAATATTGTACACATCGGTATCGTATTTTGTTTCCCAGTCGTAATCGACGAGGGCTTTTAAACGGACATAATATAGCGAATGTATATATATAATTTATCCGCAATGACGTTTACATTTATTTATTTGGATAATTTTTGGAAAAAATAGTGTGTGTGTTTTTTATTTTAACATATAAATATAATTTAAAAAATTGTGAATTCCAAAAAATTTAGAATATTTTTAAATATTATTATATATAAATGGAATTTAGTGTGTGTGTTCCGCCACGTTATTTGTGCGGTTTTTTTGTGTTTTTCGCCCCAACAAATAAATGTTTAATATAAATAAAGATAAATAAATTATAAAAATAGGAAAATAGCAAAAATTAAGAGTAAAATGTGACATTTTATGAACAAAATATATTTGTATACAAGTATTTAGATATATATTTATGGAATTTGGTGTGCGTGTTTGTTTGTTAATATGTGTGTGTGTGTGTGTGTGTGGTGGCAATGATTTAATTATATTAGAAAAAAGAAAATTGTTTTTCTTTGATCGTTTTACATTTTCTTTACCAAATTATATCTTCATAGTCGATATAGTATTTATATATTATTTATAGACTATGTGTAATTTAAAAAGGTGTGGTTAAAATATAAGTTTGAAATTAAAATTAATTTATTAATAATTAATGATTTTAGGTTGTTTTTTTTTTGGTAGAAAATCCATTCATAATTATAGTAAATTGTTGTTGTTCTTGTTGTTGTTGTTGTGACTATATATATATATATATTACTATAATAAAACGTTGTCGTACGTATTATACTCACATATAATATTAAATTCAAGGTTATGCGCATGAATAAGAATATATATAAATTTCAATTTTCTCATATAATATGCATTTTTTTTTTAACATATATTATATATTGCTATAGAAGAATATATTTGTTATTATTTATAATAATAATAATATTCATATTCATATACGAAAAAAATTTTTGTTCACAATATAAAAGTGTATACCATAAAATTATTTACTCGATGATATTTGGGTTTTTTATGAAAATGTTATGAACAAAAATATATAAATTCAAAAGAAAATACAAAACGAAAATCATATAACAACGGGATCGATTATATAAAAAAATTTTTTAAAATTCCATCATCATATGTGTTGGCTGCTGTTGTATTGTATATATATAGAAATATTTATCTTATATACCATATATAAATATATACATAACAAATATATAGACAATTATATAACATATATATATATATATATAAACACTATACATACGATGTGCTGTGCGGTGTATACATAAATATATTGGTTTACAGAGCAGAAGAAATGACTAGAAAATATGTATTTATGTTTTCTATGATTTTTGCTTAATAAACATATAATTCAGATTGCATGTCAGCACCCAATCATATTTCTAGACATGCCATAACAATAACCATAAAAAAGAATTTTTCCTGTATATGGTATTTATGTATATGTATAATATAATGAAAATAGTGTTATATATATATAATTAAGTACAAAACATATACATTATATACTTTCTATATATAAATATATAACATTACAGTACGAACAATTTCGAGACAAAAATTTATAACCAAAAACAACAAAACACATATATGATTTTAATTATTTTATGGTATAAAAAGAAAAACTTTAAAACAAATTTATATCTTAATTTAATGCTTTTAATTTGTTGCATTAAAATTTAAAAGTGTTAAAATTAATTATACACAATTATAAATTGTTAATGATTGCCGGCGTGGTCTAGTTAATTAACTAAACTTTTTTTTATATATATTGTATTTTATGATGGTACATTATATATATTGTGTGGTTTTTTGTTTTCTGTGTGTGTGTGTGTGTGTGTGTTAAATTATAGCTCGTTAGTCGTTTTTATAAAATTGTATAAATAATAATAATAATAATAATGAAAAAATAATCAGTATATTTATTATAATAATGTACATAGAATTTTACGATTAACATAATGTTGTTTAAATTTTAATTTAATGTTAATAAATAAAGGGTTGTTTTTGAATAAATTAAGAAATACATCATGCATATTGATACCATGATGAGTACGAGGCGGTGTATATTATATTATAATTAAAAGAATTTATTTCTAACTTTTTTTTTGTTTTCGCAATTATGCGAACATCTCACCAAATATTGTATACTTTTGTTTTCTTCTATATATACAATTTATATATATATATTAATAGATTTTTGTATAATCTGAATGCAAAGAACAGCGTCACTTTCCCTTCAAAAAAAAAGTTATAAAAGTTAATCACATTGTATTGTATTAAAACATAAAAAATTCTTTATATAAATGAATTCACAAATTATATATTTAAAATTATATTTTTGTATATCGTACCGACGGTACTATCAACACATTTTGTTTGTTTAATAATAATAAATTTATAAGAGTGTTATGTGTGTGTTGGCTCTGGTTGTGTTCTGGTGCTCAAACAAGAACAATTTTTTTGAGTTGTCCATAACGATAGCAGAAATTATAATGATTACCACACATAAACGCATCAGATTGCATACGATGTGTCACAAAAAACCTTATTATTCTACACAGTAAAAATTTTGATCGTAATTATATTTAAAACCATTTCTTTACACCGCTTATGGACGATTTTTTTTACTATGCATTGTACTGCCTTACTATTTATGAACTTTTATTAAATATTTTCGTAAATAGGAATATTATAGTATGAAAAAAACCGTTCATAGGCGGAAGTTATGGAAGTTACTTTACTATATAGAAACATTTAGTAATTATTATTGAAAGAATTTTTAATATTTGTATATTAAAACTTATCAGCTTTAAATAATCAATGAATAAATATGAATAGTTAATTATTATTTAAGAAAATTTTTTTAAATCTAAAAAAGATTATTTATTGATTTGTTGTTCAGAAAGTCCAAATGTTGTTTTAATAATATAAAAATGGGAAACGTTTGAAATAAAATACAAATGTGAATTAATGAGCCATAGGCAACTTTATAAAGATGGGCTTCATTGTTATTAGTAGAACTTTTCTTATTTATTATAGAAAGTATTACAATCTTTATATGAAATTAATCATAATTAGTTAAAAAAATATTTTTAAATGTTACAACGTTTTCCTTACCATTATAAAAATATTTATATTATTCAAATCTAATAAATTGGTATCGTTATGAAATAATTCATATAGAGCACAAAAAATAATATTATAATGTAACGATTATGTAAAGAAAGTATTTCTATCTATTAGAAATATTTTCCTACAATGTAAAGAAATATTGTAATATCTTTAATAACTATTCTTAAATATAAAAAAAAATAAAATCGCATAAAGCTTTCAAAGCTTTTCTGCAAATAATACAAGAAATTGTAAGAAGTGTTCCATAAATAATAATAATAATGATTTTCTATATATTTCAATTTTAATCAGTTTATAATAGTAGTAATGAACATTCATAAATGTTACTGAAATCGGCTGAGAATACATTGAAGTTTAAATACTATTTTTTAGGCGATTTCCTATTATTTACTGGAACAATTTTTTTCTATGTATATAAATAAAATATAAATATATTTGTATCGGCCGGTTATCGATCCGGACTACACACACCATACCATTTTTTTATCTGTAAATATTCCGCACTTATAGATAGTTAATATCATTGCACTGATAATTTGTCACAAATCATTTAAATTTATTTTCTATATAATATTAATATTAATTAAATTCAAATAATTTTTTTCAATTATATATAATTAATTTTATATGCAAATTTTCAAATAATATATAGTAAAATATGCCGGACAATAAATTTTATGAAATAACAATTTGTTTTTTTGCAAACCTAATATTTAATTATAGTAATTTTTAATATATATAAAGTTATAGCTATGGGTAGAAATTGAAAAAAAAAGTACTTAAACACATATAATTATAACCCGTTCTCTGCCACCATATATATGGGTACAACATATTTGTATTGTTGAAACAATTACATATAGTTAATAAAATATACACAACACATTCGCAATGTACATATAAAATATATAAAAACGATGACTTTTGAAATTAAATTTCATTTTGTATAAATTGTGTGCGCTATAATGGAAATGGGAACAAAAAATAATAATAATAATAATAAAATTATAATAAATACTATAAAAATAAATGTTGATGAAAGAATTTTTTATATCGTCTTTTTGTGTTTTATACACACAATTTACAATACAAATATTTAAATCATATGCTAATTTCTTGTGTATATATTACAATACACAAAGGTTTAATAATCTTGATAAATATCGTATATAAATTTGTGTACAATTATATTAAAGTATACATAAACAATCGTATATATAACGGACAAGGTTTCACTTAAAAGCTTTCGAACCGGTGATGAAAAGGTATTGTGATGACTTTTATTACATATATATATTTTTTTGATTACCTTTATGCGAATTGATATGATTTAGACAGCAACATTTTTTATAATTGAGTTAAAAATTTAAAAAATTAAATATTTTTTTAAATATTCTATTAGAATAATGTGTGTGTGTGTGTGGGGCTAATCTGTTACCCGGACACGATAATTATTAACACAAAATCTATCCATATACGAATATAATATCCAAATAAAGTCCCTTAACACACCACACACATATAGATTTACTATTTTTTGCTTCTATTTTCCTTCATATATAATGTTTTAACGTTATATATATTATCGCTTCGCATCGATATTTATACACTAATTAAAAATGCATTATAAAATTGCGTATATATAATTAAAAATGTTCATATATTATAGATGGTATATTTCTTTGTACAACATAATTAAAGTTATATATTGTAAATATTTGAATAGCTTTTTCTTCCTTACAACTATATTTACAATAAAACGCATACATAAATTTAAAAATGCTAATTAACAATTAAAATACTGTCGCATTCAAAGTAGTAGTAATCCTCATCGGATGCACTATATACCCCATTTATGTATATAAGGAGAACCTACTTCAATTTTGTCAACTACCCGTAGCTTTTGGAAGTAGCATTTTACAGTTTACTGAATATAGGAAAAAAAGTCACAGGATGATGAACTCGATGAATGCATTGTTTTTTAGCCAGAAATCGTTTTGAATATTCAATTTATAGTAAATAAAATTCACGAGTTATTTTTGCGATAAATTCATCATCATAACAGTGGAAAAGATAATAGAATTTATTGACCATTTTATCTGCCGAAATAAATTCATTGTCCACAAAGCAAAATTATACAAAGTCAACGGCGAACAGTGAGCTTGTATATAATGTTCAAGTGCTTGTAACATTTTCCATTGTATATCATATCAGAATGCGCATATAATTTTATTTTTAAAACAAAATTTAACACAAATTTGTACGATTGAATACATTGTATTGGTTGTAAATTAAAAATGCATAAAAATTTAATGTAAACACAAACCCACTGTCCGTAGTTTATCCGCAAAATTTCCGCATTATATGTAGTAGTCCGTATAGTTTCAATCCGAGGAAATATCCATAGATTTCTATTGGATGTCCGCTGGAATTTTATATGACCAACGCAACCCTGTCCATTGATTTTTATAAAAAAAATGTCTTTGGATGATCCGTATATTTCCGATGATAATTTTTACGGATTTTCCTTAGATTTATTTCTCTTTGCTATTATTCCACAGAATATCAATAGAATTTATATTCAAATTGTTTTTGGGAGCATATACATGGATTTTGAAAAAAATACGTCATGCGACAAGTGCACTCGCACAAAAATTTTCTTATAACAGGTTGTAATTTGTTGAAACAAAATTTAATGTAATAATCACATAAGAAATAAATAAAAAGTATGATATTTATTATTTTCTTATACAAAAAATAATTTAATTGTAAAATTGTAAAACCACCACGTCTTGAATAATTGGTGAAATAAATTATGAATACAAAACCGCGCGGATATTTATTGCAAATATTACCCTGACCATCGAAAGATTTCAATTGACCTATAAATAAAATACTGTATTATATTAAGTGGAAAATCTATGGACACACTTTGAACAAATTTCAATATATTTTTTCCATGGAACATATGTGGATTTTTTCCACGCGCTGAAAAAAAAAGTACATGGATCCAATTAAAAAGTAACGCGTCAAAACAATGAAATATTAATTAATTTTGCTCCAAGGAACATGGTTCATTGTTAAAATGAAATAACATTTATTAAATCAACGAATAATTCATTAAAATATAATACCGAAAATTAATGTTTTTCAATGAATCACTACGTTGGTTTAAAGAATTGTATATAATTGTTTTGATGAATATTATTCATTTTTTCAACGTGTTCTATTTAATAACTTATTATTCTGCGCATTAGTTAATTATTGATCGCAAATTCATTCATTCAATAAACAAGTACATTAAGATAATTTTTAAAAATAAAATGATATTAATGAATTATTCATTGAAACAATGAAAAATGGGGGGTTATAAACGCTATTCATTAAAATTATGTACAAAATTATTTTCATTGCGGAAATTTTTCTCATTTTTCAAAGTACGTGCAAATTGTTACTAGGGTATATACTAATTTAATTACAATATCAATATGCGTATGTAAATATATATGCAAATACTTATGTTAAGTTTAAATGGTTATTTTTTTATATATAATTTTTTGGCAAAATGAATTGAATTGTCATCAAAAAAAAAACTTTTATAATTAAAATACATTTTCTTTATATGTACTAAAGTGTGAAATAATTCAGTATAATATATTCAAATAGAACAAATTACAAAACAATTTAATTAGTTTATGTTTAAGTGTAAATCAAATAGTTAGATAAAATAAAATATATGTTCATATTAGTATTTTTTTTTACAAATAATATAATTTAATATAATATAATTGAAAATAAAGAACGAATTAACTTTGGAGGCAATAAAAACATAACTCTCTCTATATATATGTTCTTAATAAATGTATTTATATAACCAAAAAGCTCACAATTCACAATAATTCAATTATTTATTACTTAAATAGATTACAAACAATAATATATGAATGAGTAAAAGATATAATATTAATAAATACATATAAAGTATATTATATACAATGTATGATAAAAATATAGAAATTAAGTGTATATAATAAATAAATGTTAGCTTTTCACAATGTATATGTATAGAACAAGATGACCAAACAAAAGAGGAAAACCACACACACACACACACACACACACACACACACACACAAACACACGCATATAAAAGACAAGCTTTTTCTTTTATCCATGATTATTTCAAATATATACATATAATTCAAAACTTAATTTCACATAATCTCTTTATTATATCGTTCTATTTTCTTATTATTATCGCATATTATATATATATTGTGTGATTTTATACATAAAGGATATTGTATATAATATAACTTTTATAGCAACAACATTCACAATAATTACAAAAATTCTTTACGTATATCCTTATTAACAAAACCCAAAACATATATATCCTTTTTTTTTTTTTTTCATTCATAACAATAGTCTGTTTTAATACTAAGTCAAATAAATTTATGAAACAATGGTAATGAACCCATATTTTCTATATGTATTGTATATAATCTATATACATAACATTCATTCATATACGGTATATATAACAATATATATTTGTCTATCTCTCTATCTATTATATATCATATATATGATAAGAATAATATATACATAAATGAGCTTATATATATAGTGTACAGTGTGTAGTCGAAGTTACCAGTCAAATTATCATTTGCAAAATTTAATATTCTAATATTATATAATTTGAATTGAAATAACTATAAATATTATAGGTTTTTTTGAGAGCGTTATATACAGACAGAAAAAAAACACTCGGTAGCGCAGTTGCATAGCGCCGAAATATATATTATTAATCATGAAATATAGCGGGTTCAAATCCGCTATTTTTCATAGGAATTTTTTCGGTATTTACTTTAATACTAAAATTTTTCTGCTGGGTGACCATTTGTTCGATGATGGAATAAAAAGAAAAACGAATATCTTTGAAAATATGCGGTGTTGGACGCTATTCAAAGATTAACAATGTCTACACCACTCATAACTATGTGCTAATCACCCATATAAAAATAATAGTATTATGAAAACATCTATCTTTCGTTAATTACAGTACAGTACAGTACACAATTGGTAAATTGTTATATACTCCCATGCTGAGTAATTTACCAACTTGGTTGTAATGAACTTGGTTTATTAGATGACATAAAAGGTCCACTAGGAGCAAAATATGAGTTAAAAAAAATATATATACAGAATAATATAGAGACTATTGAAATTAGAAAATTTGTATGGTAAAATATTCATATATTGTTTCTATAATAAATTATAAAATACTATATACTATAAATTAATCAAAAAATTAGTATTTAGTTTACTGACTGATAACTATTATTACATCATGTTATAGTTATATATATATATACAATAATTTGTATTCCCAAAGGACATATTTTTTTCTCCCATTTTTTTTTTTGCGTTTTTTGTTAAATGGACGCCGGTTATTGTTAAAATATATACTTTTGTAATAAAAAAATTTTGTGTACACAACAATAGTTTAATATATTTAATTTTGTGTGTGTGTGTTTGTGTGTGTACATTTAATAATTTGACTTTTTTTTTTTATTTTATATAAAATATTTGGATTTTAAGATAAAATCGCAGTTGAGGTGAAAAGGTGGTTATTATTTTTGTTTGTATATGTTTTATATTTATGCGGTTTTTAGGTAAAATTATATACAATTTATATATGCATTATGTAAAAAACAGAAGATCAACTCAATACATAAAATATAGTATTAATTTTATGTAAATATACGTATTTTATAAATATATTATAATCTAATCTGGGTTGTTATATGTATATAGTCTTGAAATGAACGCACAGCGTGACATATAGTATAAAATTTTCAAATAAAAATAATAATAAAAACCGTAGAAGATAATAAATTATATACTTAAACATATTATATTGCACATATATCTATATAATATATATTATATAACTAATTAATTATTATTTATATACGATATATATATACAATATATTATATGGTGGTGTTTGTGTTATCCCATTTAAATTTTATTAATAAATCTTGTTTATTATAAAATCTGTGTGATTTATATACGTTTACGTGTAGGTTTACATATGAAGAATGCGTATATATCTATATAGAAATACTTATGTGATATAATAATAAAATATACAGATAGTAATATTTTGAAAAAAATCGTGCAGTACATGGATTTTACTTGAATAAATTTAATTAAAATATTAATACACAAATTTTGAGAGAGAGACAGAGAGATATATAGAAATTTTGCTACTTGTAGGAATTTTAATCATTTGCCCAATGACCCAAATCTAGATAATAATATAGAGTCTAAATTTTGAAGTCTAGCATTTCCATTAGATTATGTGGATTCTATTTTTACATCGGATATTTTCTATGCAAATATCGTTGATATCGAATTGAAAATTAATCAGTTAACATCGAATATTGCTATGATAGAAAAAAAACGTAGATATGTTTCTTTACAAACTACCGAATTTATATAATAGTAATTTCGTTAATTGAAAATTATATTTTATGTTCGACAATATTTTTTGTCTGACCTGCGGATATCTATACGAAGTTACACTCCATGATGTTAAAATTTACAGATTTTTTGTTATTATTCTACAGATATGCGTTTTCGAATATTAAGAAAAATTATCTATACGAATAATTTACAGAAATTATTCTATTTAATTTACATGGAAAAACTATAGAGAGAATTGATTATTATATTAATCTACAGAAAAATATGTATAAACATTTCTATAGACTTTCGTTTAGAAGAAGTTCAGAACATTTAATCTATACGAAAAATTGAAAGTAAGATTCCATTATATCTACACAAAAGAATAAAGATAATATTTATTGGAAATTATCTGTAGAAATATTTGAAGAAAAAAATTGTATACTCTGTAGAACAAATGATAATATAATCCATTTCCATTTAGTAGATACAAAAGAAAATATTGTCGATTATATAGATTTTTAAATTAGATTACTATAATATTCGTAGAATTCCGCATAGAAACCTGTATAATCGATAGAAAATTGATTGCCTACACAAAAATATAGATATCACCATAAATATCACAAAATAATTCGTCAGAATTTATCGAAAACAGTGAAGAAAATATTTTAGAATATTACGTAGAAAATGATATAGATTGTATAGAAAAATATGCAGAACAATTCTACAATTACTTATTAAAAAATTTTTAAATATGTCAGATGTTGTGGAACATTTTTAGCCACTACGGTAGTAAGAAATTTCATTGGAAATTCACTTTAATTTCGAAACCTTGATCGATATATTATTTGTAGTACGATTCGGCAAAATCTACCGAAATTTATAACGATTTCTACATTTTGTGATTCATTGGGTGATGAACAATTTTACAAAAAAAAAAAATTTAATGTAATTGGAATCAAATCCATTACTGTATGATTGAGATGCATGGTTTGAATCTTTACCATGTTTTGGCAACACAATTTTTATATGTGAATGTATGATGTAAACGAATTTTTGTCAACAAACTTTTCTTAACCATTTGAGATTGATACTTTTAAATTTCTAGTGGCCTTCCATATAGCAAATAATCCATTTCAGCAGCAATTGTATACTTATTGATTTCAGTTAACTACCTAAATTTAGATTTTTATCAAATATGATTGAATATTTTTTCTTATCAACATAAACAATATAGAATTTAACTGATTTAACAGTTGATAACTATAACAGAATAATATTGGGAAAAGTTTTTCAATGGTAAATATTTAAAAAAAAAAAAACAGTCCCTATCAATATTATTTTAATATTATATAATTAATCTATTCACATTTATTAACATTAATTAAATATTTATCTATTATATTTAAAACGAAAAAGCCTATACACACATTTTTATAATATTATTTTTATCATTAATCAAATGAATTCATTTGTATAAATTTATATATTGAAATTAAATCTATTATAGGTTCACGTATAGTACAATATATTGTAAATATTATGTATAGATTTACCATTTTTTGCCAAATATAAACGATACGGTATGGAATTAAATTAATTCATTTAACATTAATTGTATATATACGAATTATTTTATATATAAATGGCAATCTCATATTGATTTAATTTGTTAATTTACAGCACCAAAATAAAAAAAGAACAACAACAAAAACGTAAAAAAATGGAATGAGTAAATTAAATAAAATTTAAATTAAATCATCCAAATCTGCATATAGAGAGTTTTATGGATGATAATTATTTATTATTTAACATCAATTTAAATTATACATATACACAATATTTAACTTATTAAATGCGGTATAGTGTGGAGAAAAAGTTTAAATTTTCGAAATTTTTAATTATCCAATCATTTAAAACATTTTTTTAAAATATGTATATTGTTGATTGGCTATGGATGCAATTTAAAGTGGTATATTTTTGGATGATATATAATTATTGTAAATTAATAATTATACCCAGATTGATGTGTGATTGTTTGTTTGTATTTATATTATATTTGATCTAGTATATATTGTATATGTGTAGATTAAAAACAAATATATAGAATATCGGTTAATATTAAAGAAGTGATTATAATTTTATATATAATAATATATTTAGAAAAAAAACTAAATAAATAAATGTATATGCGGAAACGATAAATTAATTAAAATTTAAATAAGAAATTTTATATATATATAAGAATAAAACTAAATGTGATTCTATATAAAAATGGTGGAATCTTCAAATGTAATAACAACCAAAAATAATCCATCAACATCAGCAATATTTGCTGTACGATGTGGTTTATTAGAAACACGTGTACGTGGTGCATGGTATCGTGTTACCGTAACACTTGAAACAGATTATTTATCGGTCAGTTTAGACGAAACATGTGATCCCATTGATCACACAACAATTTTAAATGGTACATTAGGGTAAGTGTATATAGTTATAGTTATATATTTAAATTTTATATATTAAATTATATATTATGACTTAAATATTATTTATAATATATGTACAATAATATACCAAATCTTATTATAATTCTTAAAAACCATTGAATTTGCAGAATTCCGTCAAATTACATATTGATTTGAAAAAAATTTGGTTACGTTTTTAGAATGCTTATATAGTTAAAAGTATAATATTGGGAATTGTTTAATTCCAATCAATTACAATATTTATCTATTAATTATTTACTAAATATACAATGTAAAAATATTTTTAAATATCAGTTTTATGATATATCGTCCTTATTTCTTACACAGTACACCATATACCGACGAACATGTACAAAATATCTATAAGTATAAATGGTTAAATATACGTTTGCGGTATTATAATACATATATTTATTAAAAAACAGATATTTGTATTTATAAATTATAAATTTAAATTTAAACAAATGAAACTCATCTGAATGGATTATAGTTATGTATAGAGTAGAAGTAGTCCGTTCAATATTATATATCCTATGTATTTTATATATAAATAAATAAATGTAATGCAAAAAATTAATTTTATAATATAAAGTTAATTCAAAAGCTGTCCTATTTATTTAATTATATTCAAATGACATACACATACGTACACACAAACCTAAAAATTTGGTTAAGTTCCATTCAAATATAAATCAAATACTTTAAATCCTTAATATTAAATAATCTATATATACAAACAAACATTATATTATAATAAATTGAATTATAAATATAATTTTATTTAGAATATATATATTTTATATAATATAATCCTAATTGTCTTCTTCATCGTCTTGTAATACAACATCTCTTGTATCCACACATACCATAATACATAAAATATATAATTTATCAACCACAAAAATTTTCCATTATACATTTCGAATAATATTTTATATATTATAAATATAATAATAAATCCCATCTGTTTTATATCATATACAAATATATTTTTTATATGCGATTCAAATACCAATTTAATCTCATAAACTATTAATTTTATTAATTCCTATTATGTCCTTTATACTTTTCCTATTATATCATACCATATATACCATATATACCATATATACCATATATACCATATATAAATAAATTATACAAATAAAGTACGACATTTAGTCCACGTATATTACTCAACATAGTTATGTGATACATTTATAAATTATTAATTGTATAACAAAAATTCAATGTTATATAAAAATAATATGTTATATATTACAACAAAATTATGATTATTATTTATTTATTTTTATCGATAAATAAAATAATCATTTTTACAATTTTTATGAGTATTTATGATGTCTCATTGTCTGTCTGTCTGGCTGTGTACATTCGTGTATATGTAAATTTGTGTGTGTGTGTACATTCAAAACAATTAGAATAATTAATCATAAAAATTTATTGATATGTAATTTATATAAAACAAATTTTTTTCATAATATTATATTCTATACAATACAAATTTTTGTAGTATATCTGTGTACATCATCATCATATCGCATATAAATAACATATATAATTATATTACTATATGCGGTATGTGTATACACACGAAGGCAAATCAAAAAGTCCTCAAATTATATATATATATATGGTATAGTGAGTGATATTCAATGTAAATTCTATAATAACTTTGATCATTAATGTTTCATATGTATGTAAACATATTATTTAGAAACAATGAATTTACTATCCCTTAGCTAACGAATGCCTCCATACTCGCGACATTGCAAATATTCTAAAAAAAAATCGAGTGCCGCCATACATGTGTTTACAAAAGATTGCGCACACTACCATAAAACGTCGGGAGGAAGGCGGGAAACACGTAATTATTGCGATACTTATACTAAAACACCGGGTATTCACATAGGGGACTGTTGGGAGAAGTACCATACTCAAAAAAATTATATGTAATTTTGTATAAATACATTGTTAATCTATAAAAAATAAATTTATAAATTTGTACAAATAAATAAATTACATAAACGCATCTAATCGTTTACTTCAACTCGCATTATTTTTCTGAAATTTTCACTTCAGTATAGCCTCATGTATGGACATATCTATTCATATACTACCTATTTTATTACTGAAAGTTTATATAAAATCCAATAAAGCGATATTAATTATGCACCTTTTCTCGCTCTGGAAATTAAGCATTTAATTTCTTAAAAATTCGTCGACCTACCGGGCATCGTTCTAGAAAAATGTGCTCGTTCGTTAAGGGCTATATATTTACATAATATGTGATGTTCTTTATACTGATGGTTCAACAAATCACAAACGTAGCAAACATTCGTGTATTTCTATATAATTACATTTGATAAAGTTATTCAAATAAATATAATAAAATATTTTATTTCAATTAGTATTTGAAATAAAAATTTTTTTGCCACAGGCTAAAACAAGAGTATTTATTATTTAGTTTTTGAATATTGCACACAATATATTATATTTTTTCTTATAACTTGGGTGAAATTAGATTAAATTATCAAAAAAAAAATGGATTTGGGTGTTTTGAATTGAACCGGAAAATCGACTTTTACGAATTATCATCTTTTTGAATTACTTACTGGTCATATTTTTAATAGATTTCTCAATTTTCGTATACACAATTGTAAATTATAATCATGTTTCCAATCTTTCATAGAGACGATAGTTTTAAAATTGATTCATGCCCTTTCAAAAGATATGCGAACGATTTTCCAATCGATGACAAAGAAAATTTAAAGAATTTTCTGAATAAAGTGAACATAAATCTTTTTAATAACGAGTCATAGTTTTAACAGATTTCCATTTTTGCCCTTACATCATTGTCAATTACAATCAATTTTCATTCTTTCATAGAGACGATAGTATTAAAATCGATTCACGCCCTTTCAAAAGATATGCGAACGATTTTCCAATCGATGACAGAGAAAATTTAAAGAATTTTCTGAATAAAGTGAACATAAATCTTTTTAATAACGAGCCATAGTTTTAACGGATTTCCATTTTTGTGCTTACAGCATTGCCAATTATAATCAATTTTCATTCTTTCATAGAGACGAAAGTTTTAAAATCGATTCATGCCCTTTCAAATGATATGCGATCGATTTTCCAATCGATGACAGAGAAAATTTAAAGAAATTTGTGGTACTGAATAAAGTGAACATCCCCAAATGGTATAACAAAAATTTATATACTACAATTATTTCATATAACAAAATTTCACTGACATCAAATGGAAAATTGGTCATTGCATTTTAACGCTTGAATCGATTTTTGAAAAGTCTCTTGTCTACAAGAAAAAATTGGAAAGTGGTGTTTACTTTTAACTGAAATATATATATTCTTATTATTTTGATCAGATGATTTTCGCATGTGTTGATGAAATTTTATGATGAAAATAACAAATTATTGAATAATTGAATATTGTTTTTTGAAAAACTTTGAAAAATAATTTCAAAAATTAATTATGTTCTGTATACACGCACAAACATATTTTATATATGCGGTTTTTTTATTACGCATTTATACATTTATACCATATACGTGGACATTAATAGAGGAAGTATAAATTGATTTTTATAAATTTTTTAATGAATTTTATATATAATATTGTAATAATAGTTTTGTTTTTACGCTGTTGTTGTTGATGTTGGTATATAAAATGTATATTGTAAAATATAATAAAATAAAAGTATTAAATAAAAGCAGATAAAATAGGAGTAAATACAAAACATATATGGTACATGATAAAATTGAATTAAATTAAAAATGAATATAAATATTTATTTTCGATTTTATATTAAAAAAGCCTATTTTATTTATAAATACACAAAAATATACTACATTTTAATTTTAAATTATTAAAGCTTTTATGTAAATATATTGTTTGTTTTCAATATATGGTATATATTATATATGGTGCATAAATGTATAAATATATATATTAATATATTTGTAATTCTATATTGTTGTTGTAATAAAATATTGTGAATAATTTGCCGACTAAAAAAAAAAAAAAAAATAACATACAAAAATCCCCACATAGAAGAAATATGTAAAATTCGAATAAATATGAAAATTAAATTGTATAATTATATACATTATTTTTTATTTATTAATAATAAATATGAATTATGTATATATTTTTATAAAAAATAATTATTTGAAATATTATAAATTATATACACACACACACACCCATAAATTTTTATACTTTAAAAAATGATGATAAAGAAAGATTTAGTATACGAAGAAATAATGTGGGATTTTTTAAATGTTATTGCTTAAGAAAAAAAATTCTATATATATTTTATAAAATAATAGAATAGAATAGAATATTATATAAATTTATTAACTGCTGCATACACATAAAAAATGTATGGCTTTTAAAATTACTATCTACATAAATGGGAGACATAAAAATTACCAATAAATATATTAGTAACACAATAAATAATAACAAATTGTTATATATTAAATTTCTATATAATAAAATAGTATTGTTAACACATTAAAGGCGGGAGTCGTATGTAATACGATTTATCACGACTGTAACTTAAAGGTGGTAGTCGTACGGTTAGTACGGTTTGCAACGACATTGTGCAATCCATACGCCACTTTACATTTGTATTTAGTATGTTTTGTGGTTTAAAGCTGTTCGGTTGTTCAAATTCTAATTACAGTAAATTTTGAAATCCTTCAATATGGTTTCACGCGAAAATAAAGATATAAATATGCAGACGATTTGTCTGACGTTGATTGTGATGATGAAAGAGAGTTAGATATTGACGATAATGATAGTGATATTGATGATAATGATAGTGATAGTTCTGTACGACCTGTGAGAAGGACCCCGACTTTTTCCACTACCGATTAGCGATAATGAAAGTGAAGTTCTACCTGGCATACTTTATACATTTTTTACATATATTTATTTTTAGCAAAATCAAAAAATACTTTTATTATAATTTTACTAATTCCATAATATGTTCGCAGCAGAGAGCAGTTTTATTTTTAGTAAATTAATTTTTGTGAAAGTAAATATTGTTCCAATAACAATTTGGGTTGTCGATTTCAATTCAAAAATTATAAAATATAAACAATGTACATCATCATCATATCTATATTTTAGACTAGACTGTATTTATAGCGATTCTAAATTTAATTCAGAGAGAAGAGGTGGTGGTGGTTGGTTGTGGATATAATGTATAAATTACTTTACGTATATTATAAATAAAATGATTTATTATTAGAATTTTTTTCTATTCTCTATATAAATATATAAAGATCATTATCATTCACAAAAATTCCCTTAACATAATTTATTGTAAAGGAATTTTTAGTGTCAATGAACAAAAAAAATATAATAATATATTATTGATTTATTGCCCAAGCACATTTTATCGTTGTCGTTGTCGTCGTCGTCGTCGTCGTCGTCATCACACAAATAACAATATTATTATAATGAATGAAATTTTCCTTGTATTTTTTTTTTATTTAGTATTATTATATTATAGACTAGGCGTACACACATACACACACACACATCACATCACAATATTAAAAAAAAACGACGAAAAAAATTACAATAATGACCGTAAAAAATTATTTTAAGGGTCAATTAACTCGCGTATGCAAAATATATTAGAAAAAATAAATAAAAAAAAAGTAACAACAAAATAATAATAAAATAAAAATAAAAAAGGTATTATTAGAATATAGAGTCCGCGATATGCTCAGCATATATATTAAAACAAATAAATATAACAAAAAAATATGTATAAAAAAGGGCAACAAAAAATAAATAAAAATAAAAATAGCATTTAAAAATATAATAATAATAGAAAAAAAACAAGTGCTCGAGTCTCATTTATATGCAAATTATAAATATTATATGAATAAAATTATATATATATAATTTTTTGTTAATTTTATCTATTAAATTCAACCACTCCACTCCGCACCATTTTCTAAATATATATATGAGTATAATTATAAAATAAAAAGCCAACCGCGCGCGCGACGCGTATATACAGTTTTTATCTTTCGTGTTAAGTTAAATTATACGTAACATAGCTATTATTATTTTTTTCTAACCTAATTATTTAATTGAAGCTACACAATATCACAACAAAAACAAAAAAAAAAATATATATAACTCTACAACACCCACCCACATATTAATACAATATATATAAAATATATATATAGAAACAATTTTCATTTAATTTAATTGGTCGTTTAATTATTTAATTAATATAATTCTATAGTCCAAAAAATGGAAGAAAATCGTATAAAGTAAAAGATAAATTCAATATCGTCGAATTTTTAATAGAATAAATGTTTCGATATCGACTATCACCGGAATAGATTGATAGAAATTCCAATGAAATCCCAATATATATTAATAATATAATTCGTACATAGACGATAACAATATTATTTTATATTTTCCGTAGTAACAATTTGTCGACGTACTTGGAAAAATGAGGAAAATTTCCGTGGAAAAAATCCACATATTTTCCATTGGCAAAAAATATATTGGAATTGGTGGTCCACAGAATGTCTATAGATTTTCCACATAATATAATAGTATTTTATTATTAGGTCAATTTAAATCTTTGGATTGTCAGGGTAATATATGTCCAAAATATATCCGCACAGTATTGCATTCATAATTTAATTTACACAATTATCCCAGACAGTGGATCAAATTTTATATATATATTTCATATAATTTCCTATCCACAATTTTTAATTTATTTTCATAATTTTTAAAATAACCAGTAACTCAAATCTATATATTTTCGAGGACTTTACCTCGATTTTATCGGCGCGGCGGTTTGTTTCTTGTTTATGTAAACGTATTATTTGGTAAATTTCTATAAAATACTATACTATGAATTTATTATTTTAATTTTACAATTAAATTACTTTTTACATAAGAAAATATAAATATCATATTTTTTATTTATTTAGTACGAATTTATTAATACATTAAATTTTGTTATAACTTGTTATAAGAAAATTTTTGTGCGAGTGCACTGGTCGCATAACGTATTTTTGTCAAAATCCGAGTCACAAAAAATATGAATATAAATTCTATATGGATATTGTGTGGAATAATACCAAATCAGCGAAAATATGCTGCAGATAATCCAAGGACATTTTTTATAAAAATCCATGAACAGAGTTGGACTGATAATATAAAATTCCAGCGGACATTTGTAACAAATCCGTAGATATTTCCTCGGATTGAAACTACAGACTACTAAATATAGTGTGGAAGATTTACGGACAAACTACAGACAAACTACGGACAGTGTTACTAGGTTTTTTGTAACTTTAAAATGCTTATAGAATCAGAATTCTTATTAAAATGATAAAATTGAACTTAACAAAAAATTTAAATGTTATATTTAAATTCTCAACAATTGAAAAATTAAATTTTCACTTAAAATAAATATAATATTTTAATAATCACATCACAATTTTGACATTATCTAATTTTGGTATTTCTTTTTTTCTTTTCATTTTTATATATGTTTATGGTTTATGGTATATATATTTAGCAGTAATCACAGTGGTAATAATGGATCTAGTGGTTCATTACCATCATCAGCTGGACCATCGTTAAACTCCGAAGACATTAACACCAGCGATCAGTTGTTAAATAATAATATTAATAACATAAATAATAATAATATTATAAATAATAATATAAATAATAATAATAATCATTGTAATAATAATATTAATAATAATAATAATAATAATAATAATAATACAAATAATATAAATAATACAAATAATAACACAAATAATAATAATACTACAAATAATAACAATAATATAAATAATAATAATATTTTTATTGATTGTAATAATATTAATAATAATAATAATAATAATAATAATAATATTAATATTAATAATTTACTTGAAAATGGAATTGCTGATGTATGTGATGTACCTGATGATGTGGCAAATCAAAAGCGTCTCGTAAGTAATTAATTTTTAATAAATTTTTGAACAAAGCCAAAATTCTATATACAATAAATTTAAATTTTAATTTAAACATAAGGTACGTGTAATAAAATCGGATAATAATGGATTAGGAATATCGATAAAAGGTGGACGAGAAAATCGTATGCCAATATTAATATCAAAAATATTTCGTGGTATGGCAGCCGATAGTGCAAAAGGATTATATGTTGGCGATGCTATTTTATCGGTAAATGGTGAAGAATTACGTGATGCAACACATGATGAAGCTGTACGTGCATTAAAACGTGCCGGTCGTGTTGTTGAATTAGAAGGTAAATAGAAAATTATATAAATTATGTGTACCGGGTGAGAAAAATTATTGTTGTGTGGCTTATGGAATTTGAAAAAAAAGCCACAATAATAATAATAATAATAAATAATAATGACTAAAGCAAAATGTAAAATATGTGTGCGGTGGTAACCCTTTACAAAATTCTATCACGTTTTTCCATTTCTTTATTATTTGCATGTACTGGGAGCGTATATTATAATACGACTCTTACATCGTGCGGTATATTTTTTATATAAACAAATAGTAATAATAATAATAATAATAATAATAATAATAATAACAATAAAATAAGTATTATATATTTTTTATGACAATTATACCTATAATTGTATAAAATTTATATTTTCCGTATACGCACACCTAAACTAAAAAAATTCTTTTCTTCTATGTGGTTTTTGTGATTTGCTTCAATCTCTCTGCCCATCGTTATATCGGAAACGAAAGCTTTTTATTTATAAAAGTTACCACCATTTATGGTTATAAGTAAATATGCGTGTACAGTATTATTATTATTATTATTATTATTATTATTTGTATAAATAAAAAAGGAATGTATGTGAATGTGTGTTTTTGTCATCATCGTGTATAAATGTATAATAGTATTAATATTATATAAGAGAGAAAATGGAAAAATGGTTAAGAAGATATAATTTTGGTGAGAATTTATTTATATAATAATAACAATAAAAAGAAAAACCTTTCACGGAATTAACACACACAGTTCAAATAAATTTTGTACAAGAATGAAAATAATATTATTTATAAATTTTGAGTATATTCTTTTGTGTTTTTATATTAACATAATAATAATAATAATAATAATAATAATAATAATAATAATAATAATAATAATACAATCGTATACAGGCATTGTGTGTATATGTGTGTGTGTGTGTGTGTGTTATAAATGGGAATATGTGAATCCCCGGAATGCATATAGAGAACGATTTTAAATGAAAATTATGTTGATATATATTTACAATTTTTTTTTTCTTGCGTATTTTAATAACAAAAACCAGATTTTCCTTTTATTTTTGTGTGGCACAGAAAATTTTACTGATTTTTTGAAAAGGCAAAAAAAAAAAAATGGTGATAATAAAAATTAAAACTGGACAAACTGACATAAAAAAACTGCTTTAAATTTATTGTAATTTTTTTTCCTGTCTATTTTTTTTTAAAAGATATAATAATTTTTATTTTATATGCGCGAGGTTATCTTCTTTTTGTAAGGGTTGTTTTGTATTTATTTTTTTTCTTGTTGTTTTATGACATTCTTTTTGTTTTTTAAATATATATTTAAAACAAACAAATAAATTCGGTTTTATAAAAAAAAAAAAAAAAAACGTTGTTTCCCGCAAAAAATGTTTATATGTGATTTTATAATTAATTTTAATTTAATTGCATAAAAGTTCTATATATTTATGTAAATATAAATTATATATAATTTTAAAATAGTAACAGAGAATTCCCTTGCATTTATTATTTCTATGGAAATTTGTAATTTTGCATGTTAATAAATTTAGAACAATTAAAATTTTCAAAAAAAAATCTAACATTAAATTTGTTTACAAGGGAACAACCACCTGAGGTGTCGTACTCCGAATCCAATGAATTCGGATTGTCAGGTTGTAGTACTCAACAAAGTATAGAACAAAATTAATTTTTTTCAACCCAATTTCACTTTGTTAAGGGGGGTTAACAATCCCTCCGAAGGACTACAAAACATGACATTTTATAAAAATCTATAACTTTTGATCCCGAATTTGCCACATTAATTTTTGAAGTTGGAAACAATAGTTAGTGTGCTTCATTTCACAAAAAAAAAAATTATTAAAAATTAATTGGATTTGGTTACATTTTGGTGTATCAGAAGTTACTAATTTTGAAAAATTATGGAAAAAAAATGTAAATTTATGCTTACAACTTTGTCAGGAGTAAGTTTTTTTAAAAAATCACTTTAAATAAAGTCGACGGAGAAATTCTTCACCCGTTAATTTGACCCATAATTTTTTAATACAGGGTTACCAATTAAGAAGTTATGTATATTTTTATAACAGAATGTTTTTCATATGTTCAATATTTTTGAAGGTAAAATTTTTTATTTTTATGATTGTATCTGAGGTACTTTGTTTGGTAGAATCTAAAAATGATGTAACCTCAGCGATTGAGCTGCTCAAAATAGTGAAAATACAGTTTGTCTCAAAAAAATTGAATACAAAATTTTTATGTTAATTTTAATCCATTTTACAGCTGTTTTCATAAATTCCGATAATTTTTAAAGCTCTTGAAATACATTTACATATAAATAATACATTGTTTAGAATTAGGAGTACGACACCTTCCGCGATGGTTCCTTTGTTAGTAGAAATTGAAGAAGAATTAAGTGTTTCAATGACAAAAACACGACCAACCGTTACATGCATACGAAAAGCTTTTGTAAAATTATCTACAGCTCAGTCGCACTCGCTTTATACCTTATAATAACCATAAAAATTATTATTAAAATTCAAAAAGTAACATAAATATATAATATTTAACATCGGTTCATTAAGTTTTGTTTATTATCTGATTAGTAGAATTGACGTGGAAAACGATTTTCATAAATTTTCACACAAACTATTCAAATAAAATGTCCGCAAATATATATATTATACAAAAATTTCATCAAAATTAAATGACAATTTACCAAATTTTCATATATATTGATGTGTTTACAAAACCGCGGCAAAACAAATTATATAGTTCACCTATATATTTTCTTATAAATAATATAAATATTTAAACACTCTACATAGTTTGCTAAATTTCTACTGTATAGGTGAGAAAAATAATAAATATCCTATGATATATATACAGAGAACAGCCGCCAGCTTATAATTTTATATATATATAGAATATATGTTTTAGTATAGTGTAATGTATTATTATTGGTTTATATATATAAGTTTTATTGAAACAATTTTTGGTAACACCGATTTTCTGATATACCATATTTTTTTTTGCCAATAGTAAAATATTAAAATTAATAAAACCAACGAAAAATTATGCTGCATATGTTTCACTGCATTTATATTATATTGTAAATCGCATACAAAATTTATACGGTATATATATAAATTGCGCTTCCAATCATTTTCCATTGGTTTCATTTAAATTTAAAATATATATGAAATATTTCACAGTATATATATATATGGTACTCTTCGTTTAGTTATAACTTTAGAGTTTGGTATGGTATATGAAAATTCTATAAAAAATAAACCGCATCATATAAAACCAAATTTTTATAACTATATAATTTACATATAGTAAAATGTTTGTTTGAATTTATTATATTGATGTAAAATAATATAAAAAGTTACATCTTTATTTTACACATTACATATTTTTGTTACAATAAAATGAGCTTTTTTATATATATAAGTTTTTAAATCACATAAAATGTGACCCTTTCTTTCTTATATACACAACATATATATTGTGCTGTTATACATTACCATAAATATGGTATATGGTATATGGTATATATATATAGATATGTGTCAAACCCGATGACGACGTTCATATATATACCAAATAAAAACATTTACATTTTAAGTATATTGTATTTTACAAACAAAACATTGTCCGTATACAAAATTATTATTATTATTATTCGGAGACAAAAAAAAATAAAATAAAATATAAAAACCAATCATTTATTAAAGTTCAAATTCGGTTTAACTTTACTATATGTATTTATAAATAGATCAAATAAATAAATTACAATTAAATAAATATTTAATTTTATAAATAACATATTTTGGATGTATGTATTGTATACATGGTATATATAAAATGTCATATTGACTCGACACCGCATTTACACACACACACACAATGTATATCTTATATATAAATGGTATGGTATATAGAAGCAACGACGACGACGATGATGGTAGTATATAACATATATATATATACCATAGAAAAAATAAAAATAAATACTAATAATAAATAAAATAGAATAATAATACTCTATATATCGAAACTAAATATATACATAAGTAGGGGTTAGTAGTTAGTTAGTTAGTTAGTTAGTATTTTATATATTGTATTGTATAACTTCCATTATTTTGATTGAATGAAAAGTTTTAAAAATCACGCGATATATAATATATAACTATGGATGGATTTATATTGTATATATATACGACGAATATTATATTAATAATAAAATTGTTACTTATGTTATTGTACAATAAAATACACATAATATAAAATGCGGTTGCAAAGGGATGAGTATAAAATAAAATGTGGATAGGTACTTAAATATTAATATATATATATATATATCAAGTGTACCGGTATCAAATGTAAAAATAATACAATACAATAATTTTTAAATGGGATAGTAAAAAACATTTTATTCTCAAAATATTGACCATTGCTTTCTCACATTTTGACCACCTTGCTGGCAATTTGTGGATACCACACGCCAATAGAATTGTTCGTCTATGGAAGCAAACCAATTAGACACCCAATTTTCGAGTTTTTAGTAGGAATCAAAGTGGTGCTCAGCCAATGCGTGCGTCATCGATGAAAACAAATGGTAGTCGGCAGTAGTCAAGTCTGGTGAATACGGCGGGTAGGGTAGCAGCTCCTAGCCAAGTGTTATGATTGTATTTTGAACTGCGGTTTTGCATTGTGTGCAGGTGCATTGCCATGAAGTAAAATTACCTTGTCGTGTCTTCTGACCCATTCTGATCGTTTTTCCAACAATGCATAGTTCAAATGGATCATTTGTTGTCGGTAGCGATCAGCATTAACAGTTTCACTAGGTTTTAGGAGCTCGTTGTACACCACACCTTTCTGGTCCCACCATGACATACAGCATTTTATTCTTCCCGAAACGATTTGGTTTTGCGGTCGATGTTGATGGTTTTGCTTAATTAACCCATGATTTTTTCCGTTTAGAATTCTTAAAATAAATCCATTTTTCATCGCCAGTAACAATTCGATGAAAAACTGATTTTCTTTCGTGTCTGGCAAGCAAAATTTCAAAAGTATTTTTTCGGTTTTCCATCTGTCTTTCATTCAATGCATGTGGCACCTATTTTCCACACATTAGGATCTTTCCCATAGCTTTTAAACGGTCAAAAAATGCTTGTTGTGCGACATTTAACATTTCCATGCCATTTCCTTTTGATTGAAAGTGTCATCTTCATCCAATATCGCTTGCAATTCGGCGTCTTGAAACTTTTTTTGGTGATCTTCCACGTTCCATATTTCTCACATCAAAATCATTATCTCTGAACCGTTGAAAACATTTTTTGCATATTGCTTCCGATAGAGCATGATCACCATATGCCTCGACAAGTCTTCACAAATGAACACAAAAATTTAATGCTTTCCACAAATTCGCATTTTCTGGTATAAAATTCGTAATTTTTAACACGATGAAAAACTATGATGTTGTTTGTACAATGATTTGATGTATATTAAATATGTTTGACACATATTTATAATATCTTGACGCTCACTTGATACCGGTACACCTGATATATTGTTTATCTTTATATAGGGTATATAAGAAGCAATTTATTTATATATATTTATAATTTATTTAGTGTTTTATATAGGTATAGGTAATATACATTTCATTTGATTTCAATTATATAATATATATTGAATATAGATTGATGACTTAATACTTATTATTATATTGTATTTGTATATGCATGCGTAGGTGTATTTAAATATATATATATATACAGAACACAAAATAACTCAACAAATAATATATTCGATATATTTACGCGTTCATTTTATTTATTGATCGATTGGATAAGAATATATTTTTATTTTTATTTTTCAAAATAAATTATATAATATCTAACTTTTCACAACAAAATACAATGAATACACACACACACACACACTCATATACACACGGTTTTATACATAACGCAAAGTTGTTGATTTTTGAACAAACACATTAAGTTTTACATAAAAGCTTCTTTTTTTTTTTTGTATTTAATCAAATTTCTGTGAAATTTATTTAGACATAAAAATAATATTATTGACAATTTATTACTTTCTATCGATAATAAATAGCTGAATTTTTTTTTCTACTAGTTCATAAATCCAAAAACTAAATAAACATATTATAATATTTATATATAATTTTTGTATTTAATTAAATTTATATACAATTTCTATAATGGATGAATGGCAATATGTTAGTTTGAAAAAGATTAGTCACGACATAACGTAATAGAATACGTAATATGATTAGATATATATATGTTTTTATTTTATTAGTATACACATAAATCTATAGTTTTATAACCGCATATTATAAAGAGAGCTATAATTTTAATAGTTAATGGGAAAGCAAAACAACAACAACAACAACAACAACAATTTAGGGTGTATTATACCATATAAATATTAATGTACAATAATAAGGAGCTATAAAGATAAATCAAAATTGTGTGGTGATTATGGATTTTACATTTACTTGGTATCAGTTAATTAATTTTATAATTATATGGTAAATTTAATAATAGTAATACTAAATTAGATAATAATAAATTCATTCGCCAGTTTCGAGTTTTATTTAACACCTTAATTAAATGTTTTCACATTGTTGTCAAATATACTTTGCACTCTCTTTAGTATACAAATTTGCGAATCTGTAATTTATGACCATTTGAAAAATATAATAAATATAATATTAGTTTGCATATCACACGCAAACAGTTAATTATTAAGTAAAAGAACAATTGATAATTTGAGATTTACCAATTTTTCGATTATTTTCATTCATTTAAATATTTTGTAAAAAAATTATATAAAGCGTCTGTGTACGTACACAGAAATGGTTTTTATTTGCGATAATCTTAATGTTTTTCTACATAAATAAAACATGGAATTTACAAAACTAAGAAACTTATTTTTATTTGAATCTTGCAATTGAATAGATCAATTTGGAAAATGTAATGTATACGATGTGTTCACGATATAAAACACCTGTATTACATATTTATATATAATTAATTTAAATTTAATATAAATACTAAATTAACAAATATATATTGTTAAATAAATTTTGTGTATGGTTTTATTAATTATATATTAAACATTTGTGTTAATTAATTGATTGGATACACGCACATGTATTGCATATATAGTAATATTGTTGGTACATAATACTGGCATTTATTTTTTCTTCTTTTGTACAATATCGTACAAAAAAAAAGAGTTAGTAAATGATATGAAAATCATAGTTTTTATTTTGTATTACGTATATACCAATATTTGAAAAACTTAATTAATGATACGAGTAATTAATAAACTGATAACAACAAAATATTTTTCATTGAATATTGTGTAATGTAATAAAAAAAAATTTACTTTACTCACTTCGGACCCATTTTTGTTAAAATTACTGAATATAATTTTAATTTATAAAATTTTTTATATTTATAAATAATAATGCAAACATTATATTTTATTATAAAAACCTATAATATTTCAGAATATATATAAACTGATTTTTACGGAAATATTTGTGCGACACTGTGTTTTTGCGTATATAATATTTTATTTTATATTATTAAATAATATTATAGACAATAATTATTTACATGGGCTTGTAAATTAAAAATTAACATTATTTATTTAAATGTATTTTTTCGTATATATATTAGGTTGTCAACTATCTCCCTTCCGCCTTTTTGCTCTTTATTCAATGCTTTATAAAAAGTGTTACAGTAATCGGATTTAGTTCAAATATGCGCCGTTTTGTTCGATAATCTGTTTCCATCTAGACTGCAACTTCATAATACCTCCCTCGTAGAAGCCCCCCTCCTTATTTGCGAAGAACTCGGACAGCCACTTTTCACAAGCCTCTTTTGAGATCAACTTTACACCACCAAGGGCGTTCGCCATGGACAGGAACAGGTGGTAATCACTTGGCGCTATGTCCGGGCTATATGGTGGATGCGATAAAACCTCCCATCCGAGCTCCCGTAGCTTCTGACGAGTCATCAACGAAGTGTGTGGTCTGGCGTTGTCCTGGTGGAACACTACACCCTTCCTTTTGGCCAATTCTGGACGCTTCTGGTCGATCGCCTGCTTCAAGCGGTCCAGTTGTTCGCAGTAGATGGTAGAATTAAGCGTCTGGCCATATGGGAGCAGCTCATAGTGGATGATTCCCTTCCAATCCCACCAAACACACAGCAAAACCTTCCTGGCCGTCAATCCCGGCTTGGCCATTGTTTGGGACGATTCACCGGCCTGCGACCACGACCGTTTTCGCTTGATATTGTCGTATGTGATCCATTTTTCGTCGCCAGTCACCATCCGCTTCAAGAATGGGTCGAGTTCGTTCCGTTTCAGCAGTATTTCGCAAATGGAAATTCGGTCCATTAGATTTTTCACTGTTAATTCATGTGGCACCCAAACATCAAGCTTTTTTTTGTATCCAGCCTTCTGCAGATGGTTTAAAATGGTTTGGTGACTAACTCCTATCTCCTGGGCGATGTCACGAGATGCCACATGCCGGTCTAACTCGATATATTCCATGATTTGATCGGTATTTGTCGTCACAGGTCTTCCGCCGGCTGGCTTATCCATGGTGTCGTTTTCACCGGCTCTGAATCGTCGAAACCATTCCTCCGCGGTTCGAAGTGATAGAGTACCATCCCCCAAAACACCATTAATCTCACGGAACGTTTCTCTAGCGGATTTGCCTTTAACGAAGGAAAACTTTAAAATAGCGCGAATTTCGGCGTTAGTGAACTCCATGTTTACACGTCTATAACTGTTGAACGCAATATCCAAACTAATCATACATAGCGTCGTTTTGTTTGTTATGTCAAGAGCTTTCAAATTATGTACAGTGTTGCCAGATACGAGCTCTGTAGCGCTTTGTACATAGCCGCGAAATTAAAAAGACAAAAAGGCGGAAGGGAGATATTTGACAACCTTATATATATTTAACTATGATTAAATACCAGCAATGGAGCGATGCGTGATTACAATATATTATATACGTTTTTTATAGCCGAATAAAAAGTATTAAATATACGGACCAATTGTTATATAATGGATTTCCATTTTTGTTTATACAGAATTAAATAAATTATATTAAAATTCGAAGCTTTCACCAATAAAAAAAAATAGCTTGTTGGGAAATGTCAATGAAATTTATAGTATGAAATAAAAAAATTTAAATTTGAATTTCCATTGACATCAAATGGGTTGAATGTTTAAAACCTTAAAATCGATTTTAAAACGTACAGTCTATAGATGAAAATTTAGAAATTGATTAAATTGAGTTAATTCGGTGTAATCAAAAAATTGAAATCCCTAATCAAAAAACGATGCTAATTTATAAAAATCTACTTTAACCCGATATGATAACAAGGACGATATTCTAAACACAATTCTATATATATTTCTGCAGCTTCACCACTGCTATATACTCACATATATATATAGTTATGTATTATGTATATAATAATACATTAAAAATTAACATTTATGTACTACTATATTTTATAACATGTACACACATATATCATTGATCAATATTAAATATACAATTATTATTATATGGATACATGTATCCCACCCTACCCAATTTACATATTTGTAATATTGTTAACAATAATGTAACATCGCAACTACATGGTATACTTGAAATGTATATATATGTAGATGGAGTACATCGGTTTAAATTTAAACATATTGTTGTGTATATATATATAGTTTGTTTCAATGTTATAATATATACCATATATACGCAATAATTCATCAATTTGATGTGGTTAAGATGTGAATATATGATGCGTGAACAAATTCTATGTTTGTACTATACAAACAAACAAATAATTATGAATCAAAAAAATAAAATTGAAATTTGTATTATTTTATTTGTTTCGTATAGTTTAAAATTTAAAAAAATTTGTCTGGCTTGCGCGCGGAAATTTTTTTTTATCAATACCTTAGTAACACTGTCCGTATTTTGTCTGTAAAATGTCCGCATTATATGTTGTAGTTCGTAATTTCAATCCGAGGAAATATCTATGGATTTCTTTCGGATGTTCGTTGGAATTTTATATGATAGGTGCAATCCTGTTGATGGATTTTTATAAAAAATGTTCTTGGATTATCCGCGTATATTTCCGATGATAATTTTTACGGATTTTCTTTAGATTTATTTCGCATTGCTATTATTCCACAGTAAATCCGTAGAATCTATATTGATTTTTTTTTGTGAGCCGATCCACGGATTTTGACAAAAATATGTCATGCGACAAGTGTACTCGCACAAAAATTTTCTTGTAATTTGTTGAAACAAAATTTCATGTAATAAATATGTAAGAAATAAATAAAAAGTATGATATTTATATTTTTTCTTATGCAAATTGAACTACTGTCTTGAATAATTGGTGAAATAAATTTTATGAATAGCGCGCGGATATTTGTTGCAAATATTACCCTGACCATCCAAAGATTTCAATTGACCTAATAAATAAAATATTATTATATTAAGTGGAAAATCTATGGACATTCTTTAGACAAATTCCAATATATTTTTTCCCATGGAACATATGTGAATTTTAAAGGAAATTTTCCTCATTTTTCATAATACGGACAAATTGTTACTAGGGTACTATATATACTAAACCATATACTAATAAAATGAATTTCGAATAATAGTTATTTTATTCGCTTGTCTGGCAGATAGTTTAGAAATGTTTTTCTTTTATTTTATTTAATTATTCTTTGTAAAATCAATAATAACATGTGTTTTTAAAACTTTATGTAAACGGAGCTGGAATAGTAAAATCCGATAAGATATTACGTAGTTAAGTATATTGAACTATATATACTGATGACTACATATAAACGTTAACAATATTTGGTATTTTTTATGAATTAAGGAATAATGTAAAGTATCGAAAAGAAAAGCTTATTTTAACTATGAAATTTTGATTTGAAAAAAAAAGGTTATTTAATTATTATTTAAGTTATACTTAACATTGGTGTATGTGCGTGTGGTGTGTACAAACGGGAATATAAATAATTTTATCATAATTTAACACATGCAAAATTGCAAAAACTATGTATTATACAATTTTCTTAATATATCTTAGAAGTTAACATTTTTTTTTTTGGTCCCATAAGTTTATTATTATTTATCAAATGAATTATTTTATTTGAAAAAGATTATTTAAATAAGTTATTCTTAATTATATAGCTCAAACATACTAAGGATATATAATTATATATAATTTAGAACAATACATTTTTTCATAATGACACATACCTTTTATATGTATGGTGTTATAAGTATAAATAAATACGATATATATTCTAAATACAATATATTTATATGAAAATTTAGTGTATTACAGTGTGTCTGTGATCGCGTGTAATAACGCATATATTATTATATATTTAAACTAATATATTGAAAATAAACAAAAATGAAAAGAAAACTTTATAATTGATTAAGAAATTATTATATTTATCTTATGAAAAAAAAAAATAAAAAAACACAAACCATTATTTTTCCCTTCTCTCTTACAAAATTTAAACTTTTTTAATAAATCAATTTCATGTCTTCTTTTTAATACATAACTTTTTTTTTTGTTATTGTATATATAAATGGTTTTTTCGAACGAAAAATTATATGGTATAAGTATAAGGCGTGACGTTATTATATATTATTTATTTAAGAAAAGTTTACTTATTGTGAAATAAAATTATAAAACTATATATATATAGAGAAAAATTGTATATATAAATATATATGTATTTTTTTAAGAAACATATATAGACACAACACAACACAACTTACACACCCAACAACAAAACACAAAAAATAAAGAGCTTTTTTTTTTATACTATACTCTTTAAATCATCGTTTTGTACAATATATTGAGTTGATCGTATATTTATTTGTACCATATATATATATGGTAGGTATAAAAACAGAAAACAAATATACCATACCAACCGCCACCCATAAACTAACAAAAAGTTTTTCATTAATTTTTTTGTTTTAACAACAACACCAACACCAACAAAAATAATACATAGAAATAATATATTGATTAAAATTATTAATTACAAAACTATTTTATTATTATTTTATTTGTATGATGTTTAATATTATTAAAATATATATGCAAATATGTTTCTTTTTTCCCTTATATGTGAAATCATTACAATAATATTTATTTATAGCATAAATTTCCTTTGAAAAATCGTTTATAACATTGACGCCTTTTTGTTAAAAGTTAAAACAAAATTCATTCATTCGTATTGTGGTGATATTTATTAAACATTAAGAAAATTATTAAATTTTCATCATTATCGCATATGTGTATCTCTATTGATTTATATATATTGTATTAGTGTGTCATTTATATAGAAAGTTTTTCTTTTAATTTGTTTTTCCAAACAATAATATACATTAAAATATAATTGTTATTGTAAAGGGTAAAAAGTTGATAAATAACTTATTTTTAATATTTTATTTGTATTTATATACAAACAATTTTGTTTTATATACCGCATATTGAATAGACGATGACATTGTTATGAACAATATAATAGATTCTTTTTAACCGATAGAGATACATTCGCTTTTTAACGAATAATATTAATTTTTATATATATATATTTAATTAACTACTACCCTAGTAACAATTTGTCGCCGTACATTGACAAATGAGGAAAATTTTCGTGGAAAAAATCCACATATGTTACATGGAAAAGACACAGTGTGTCCATAGATTTTCCACTTAATATAATAGTGATTTAATTATAGGTCAATTGAAATTGTTGGATGGTCAGCGTAATATTTGCAACAAATATCCGCGTGGTATTCATAAAATTTATTTCACCAATTATTCAAGACAGTAGTTCAATTTGCATAAGAAAAAATATAAATATCATACTTTTTATTTATTTCTTACATATTTATTACATGAAATTTTGTTTCAACAGTTTCACAATTTTACAATTAAATTATTTTTTTACATAAGAAAATATAAATATCATATTTTTTATTTATTTTTAATGTATTAATTACATTAAATTTTGTTTCAACAAGTTACAACCTGTTGTTAGAAAATTTTTGTCCGACTGCACTTGTCGCATGACGTATTTTTGTCGAAATCCGTGGATCGGCTCACAACAAATATGAATATAGATTCAACGGATATTCTATGGAATAATAGCAACGAATTTTCATCGGAAATATATGGATAATCTAAGGACATTTTTTATAAAAATTCATTCACAGTAGTTTTACAATTATACAATTAAATTATTTTTTGCATAAGAAAATATAAATATTATATTTGTTATTTATTTTTAATGTATTTATTACATTAAATTTTGTTACAACAAGTTACAACCTGTTATTAGAAAATTTTTATCCGACTGCACTTGTCGCATGACGTATTTTTGTCGAAATCCGTGGATCTGCTCAAAAAAAATATCAATATAGATTCTACGAATATTCTGTGGAATAATAGCAACGAGAAATACTTGTAAAAAGAATCCGTAAAAATTTTCATCGGAAATATATGGATAATCTAAGGGCATTTTTTATAAAAATTAATGGACAGGGTTGCACTCATCATATAAAATTCTGGTGGACATTCGTAAGAAATCCATGGATATTTCCTCGGATTGAAACTACAGTCTACTACATATAATGCGGAAATTTTACGGGACAAACTACGGACAGTGTTACTAGGACATACTACAATATTTTTACAAATATATATATAAAATAAATAATATAATTAAATAATTTTAATTATTATATTAAATTGTAAATATATCATCATATATTGATTTTATATTTTTATTCATACAAAATAATATAACTTAAGGGTTTATTTGAAAAATAATCATAAAATTATAAATAATTATTAAAGGACATTTATTTATTTATTTAATTGGAAAAATTATTATTTTATACATACCATATATTTTATGCATTTAATATATTATTAATGCTGAGAGAAATACCTTTTGAAACAAATATTTGTAAATAATGTCAAAGTAAATATTTTATATAATATATTGGAATGGAAAATTTTTATTAATATATTATTCAATTTTATATTATATAATGTGTGTGCGTTGAAAATTTAAAATATATTTATCTATTTGAAAATTAATAATAATTTTTATAATCAAATATAGATCTATCTCTATATATATAGATAATATAACAAATTATATGCAATAAAAAGCATATATTGTATATGGTATATATGAGAGGTGGATGGATGGTATGGGTACGTTGTCGTATATACACTATTTATATAACAAACATTCAAATCTATATACCACTTAATATATAACACACATGGGCTAAAAAGTTTCCGAAAATTCTAAGAAAAAAACATTTTTTTTGCAAAATTAAACTTTATTCATCAACATACATCCCTTCGCGGGCGATACACTGATTCCAACGATCTTCCAACTTTTCCAATTTTTGTAGTACGATTTCGTTTTTTCCTCAAAATACCTCGTCATTGCTCTTAAATTTCTTTCCACTGAGCATTCTCTTGAGGTCTGCAAACCGCAAAAAAAAGTAGCTGGTTGCCAGATCTGGAGAATACGGTGGATGTAGAATCAATTCGAAGCCCACTTCATGAATTTTGCCATCGTTTTCATTGATTAATGGTGCGTTGTCTTGATGAAACAGCACTTTTTTCTTCTTCAAATGCAGTCGTTTCTTAGCGATTTCATGCTTCAAACGCTCCAACAAGGCTATATAATAGTCACTATTGATGGTTTTTCCATTTTCGAGATAGTCGATGAAAATTATTCCATGTGCATGCCAAAATACAGATGCCATAACCTTGCCAGCCGACTGTTGCGTTTTTGGTTGTTCTGGACGAGGTTCGTCGCTTGCTGTCCATGATGCTGACTGCCGATTTGATCCCGTCAAACTCGCAAAGCACAGTTTTTTGGCTTCAGAAATATTTTTTCCAATCAAAAAATAATGTTTAATCAACGCACGCAATTCGTGTTTTTCCATTTCCATTTTTCAAATAACAAAAGTAGCTACACTCACAACGCAATATCTCACAAACTAATGGTCGGACTGCTGTCAAATTTTGACACGTATCGTTTGAAGGTTGATACTAACTAAAAATCATATGAAAAAAATCATAAAAAAAAAAACCTCTTAGAATTTTCGGAAACTTTTCAGCCCATGTGTTATATATATATATGCGACAATATATATATATACAACAAAACATGTATAATCAAAATATTGAAATATTAATACAATACAAATTTGATTGATATATTTTATAATTGGTATTATTGTGAATTATTTAATTATATATTTAATTAATTGATTTATTATATTATTGATTTTAATTTATTATTACCATATACACACACACACACACACATGCGTGTGTACAAAAATATGTATGGGATGATGATGGATATACAATACGTATAATCTAAATATCTATATGTATTACAATGAAATTATGATAATTGGAACACACATTTCGTTGTATGTTCTATATTGAATAAATTCAATAATATATTTAAATATTAATGTGCGATTTTTAAATATATATGCGATGAAACATGTATGTTACGTATAATTCGTTAGATAATTATATATCGTTAGACACATATATTGTATATATTGCGATAGAGATATAATTGATCGATATATTATTGCTAGTAGTAATGATAGATTTACTTTAAATTAAATATCATATTAAACATTATAATAATTAAATGTTGTATATACGTAAGTTACGTTAAGAAATTTGAGCGGATTTTTGTGTGTATTAAGGGAAATTCACATTGTTGTGTCATTTACTTATTGATTTTCTTTTTATTGTACATTTTCAAACATTTTATATACATTTTCTAACAAAAAATTAAAAAAACAAATGAAATATTTTCTTTAGAAAATAAAATCAAAAAAAAACATAAAAGAAAATAGACTTGTTTATGAAAGGTTTTTGTTTTGTTATTTATTGTACGTATACAATATTATACAAAAAAACATATATTTATACACACTGTACTTTATAGCTTATACCATATATGTTGACTTTGTGTTTAACAAATGCATATATGTTATATATATATATATATTGTAGTAACATATTGTATATAGAAATTTTAAAATATATATAATGTCAACATTAAGGATCATATATTTATATATGATATTACTCGTGATGTTAATATTTTCTGAAAGTAGAGCATATTTGTCTATATATATAAAAATATATAAGAAATTCATTTACATATACTTAAGCTGATAGTTTATTTTTATTTTTTGTACAATATATACATATTGGCATAAATTTTACTTGACTTTTATAAATATATATATATTCAATGTATGCATATGCAGTACAGTTATGATCAAAATAATAAGAACATATTATATATTTACAGGCAGTGTAATTTTTTTGTATATATATATGACCAATGATTTTTAATATTTCAATTCATGTGCTAAATTAATCACAGTCCAGCATGGCATTTCTTCACCATATATATACATATTCGCCGAATTGACGTTGAGATGATATCGGAATATTATAAGATCTCAATATAAAACCTATATACTTTGTTTAAATAAAAATTAAAACCGTAATATAGATAAAAAAAATTAAAAAAAAATGTTTGTTAGATAATCCTTTTTCTCTATATACCAGGTTCATACCGGTAATGAAGTGAGCGTGAAGATACAAATGTTTCGATAGGGAACATTTGTTGTGAATGAGCTTTCATTTTCTTCTTGTTTGGTTGCTATCACAACTGTCACACATATTTAGTTTACATCAAATTATTGTACAAACAACATCATATTTTTTTCATTGTGTTAAAAATGTCGAATTTTGTACCAGAAAATGTACCGGATTTGCGGAAAGCATAAAAATTTTGTTTTTTTATTTGATGGAAAGCGCTGCAGAGTCGCATCTATTGATTGTCGAGGCATATCGTTATCATATTCTATTAGAAGCAATATGCATAAGATGGTTTCAACGGTTCAGCGATAATGATTTTGATGTGAGAAATAATGAAGGTGGAAGACTACGAAAAAAAAAGTTTGAAGACACCGATTAGCAAGCAATATTGGATGAAGATGACACTTTGAATCAAAAGGAAATGGCATGGAAATGTTAAATGTTGCACAACAAGCAATTTCTGACCGTTTAAAAGCTATGGGAAAGGTTCCGAAAGTGTGGAAAATGGGTGCCACATGAATTGAATGAAAGACAAATGGAAACCGGAAAAAAAACACTTGAAAAATGTTGCTTGCCAAACACGAAAGAAAATCAATTTTGTATCGAATTGTTACTGGCGATAAAAAATGGATTTATTATTCTAGAATCCTAAACGGAAAAAATTATGAAACTAAAATTAATTTATTATAGGATCTGTCAATTTTATCTTATATATATTATATATTATTTATATAAACGTTTAAATGTGTCCATATATATTTTGATAAATAAGATGAAATTACAACGATAATAAAATCTTACATGCAAAACACTCAATATATTGAATATTGAAATAAAAATTCTTAAACTATTGCAAAAAAAGATAATTTTAGTATGTGCGATAAAATTATCTTTTCTATTTATTTTTATCTTTATCTTTTGTCACATTTGTATCTATTTTTTTTATATTATGTTTATGATCTTTTTCTTATACATTGTAGTATGCGTCTTTTATATACTGTGTTTTGGATAAAATTACAATATATAAACAATGGATCACTCAGTAGCGCAGTTGCATAGCACCGAAATATAATTTAATAATCATGAAATATAGCGGGTTCAATTCCGGGCTATTTTTCATAGGAAATTTTTCGGTATTTATTTAAATATTGAAATTTCTCTGCTGGGCTTTGTTCGTGTATGGAATAACAACAAAAACAGATATCTTTGAAAATATGGTGTTGGACGCCGCTATTCAAAGATTAACAATGTCTGCATCATACACATCACTATGGGCTAATCACCCATAGAAAAATAATAGTTTTTTGAAAACATATATCTTTCGTTAAATACAGTACAATTGGTAAATTGTTATATACTCCCTATGCGGAGTAATTTATCAATTTGGCTGTAATGAAAGGTTTAGATTAGATGACATAAAGCTTCACTTGGAGCTATATATGACTTAAAAAAAAATATATATATATATATAAACAATTGACAAATGTTCAATTATGGTTTTAGTGTGAAAAAAAAGGCTTCCTCTTTAATATACAGAATTCAATATACTCCCAAAACAAATTTTATAAACAAAACAATATGTACTTAAATTTGCACAAGAAAAGTACAGTATAAAATTAAATTAATTGCCTAAATGTTATGTATTGATGATACCTTAATCTATCTATTAATTATTAAAAATCGTGTATATCTAAACAAATCGTCGTTACTCTGCGGGTATATCTGCTGATATAACAGATTATTTTTGAACAATTAAGTAAAAACATAAAACTTAAAAACACCGTACAAAAAAAACCTTATATTAATATAATCTATATGAAATATGATTAAAAGATATCATTATGCAAAAAAAAAAAAAAATTCAGTACAGAAACTGTTAAACTAAAGAGATGTCTGCATCATAAAAGATGCATTTCCGAAAAATATATATAAATAAGTTATTACCATGCAGATTATTATCAAATTGTAAAAAATCCGGAATGAAAGGAGGCTTAAAATGAACGAAAGTAATAAAAAGACAAGGACACAAAGCATCAAAATATAAACTTATAAATTGACTCTTATCATATAGGTTTTAGGTCCTAAAAATGTATATAATTTTTTGCCCCATTAAATAAAATTATTTAATTTACCATCTTCATTAAATGAAAAAAATCGTAGTTAAAAGAAAATTCTTATTATATTTTTTTGCCATCGACTGTAGGTTCATATGTACATTGAATGCATGCACATGCAGTACTAAATGTATACAAGAAGTTTGATTATATACAAACATAAAAAAAATATATTGTACATTGTAAAACAGCAAAATTCCATTGATTTACGATCTTTTCAAATTTTTGTCAGAATCTTTCTTTTTTTATTTTAGTGGTTTATAAATTTATAAAATAAGTATAAAAATACATATCGGTTTTAAGTTTTCCATATATATATATAGCGTAAAAATACTTCAAAAAAACACAAATGTTAAAATCCATACAGGATTGTAATTTTGAAAATTTAAATAACAGCTGTAATATTTTTTAATGTAAAATTAGATTGTAATGCATATAGTGACATGCATTTCAAATTGTAATTTCGCTAATAGCATAATTTTTTAACCATCATATAGTAATAAATAAAATAAAGAAATTATATATATATTATTTGCAGTATGTTTAATATATAATATGATGACGACATACATATAAATAAAATTGTTGAAAATAAAATAAAATATATATTTTTATAAACGTGCACAATGTGTACAATCAACAACAAAATTACATGTACCTAAAAACTATATTTATATATATGTTTTGTACATATTATAAAAAAGATAAAAAAATGTACAACTGTAGAAATTGCAATTTTTTCAAATTACCATATATAAATATAATAGAAAAACTATCTTTGAAATATATATAATATAAAATAACTATACTGAAAAATATTGCCGTAGATAAAAAATAAATTTATATTCTATGTACCAACAAAAAGAAATTCTTTCTTCAAAATTTATATAAAATAATAAAATACCATATATGAAATATTTTTTTTTTATTCCTATTATAACTATGGAATGTAAAAAAAGTAGAATAAAAAAAAGGTATCCCATATAAAGTTGTAAATGTTTTATTTAAAATACTCTATTTTATTATTTTGCGAATTTTTTATTTCATTTTATTTTGAAAGACATTTTAATAGACATCTATTAAATTCCATGTGATAAATTATATATTTAAAAAATTTAATCTACATAAATATTTCTAATATGTATAACAAATCTTATTTTATCCTATTTTCAATTAATTTTAATTCATTCATATATAAAAGCAGCACACACACACACCATCACACACACACACAATATATGTGTATACGTGTCTTTTTGATTGTTTATTGTATATTTTATTTATATATATATATTTATACCTCTTTATATATATACCATATACCATATAAAGTATATAAAGTACATGTTCTTATATATATATATATTCTTTATTTTGAAGATTTGTTAAAGACGCAACACCCTTTCTATTTATTTTTCGGTAAACTCTGCATATATGGAAAATAAATTCTTATGTGGAAAATAGGAAAATGTATATGGATGTTATGTGTTTTTCTATTTTTCTATCACGTATATATATAAATTATAGTATATAACTAATAATATATATATATATATTGTGTGTAATATATTATAATAAAAACAATAACACATGAATATAATGCTTTAAGTATATGGAAAGCTTTTTTTTTCCCATTTATATATATTACATAAATAATTCTATCTTAAATATATATATATATATGTAATATTTATTATATATACACACCATACACACATACTCCAAAATTACATATTTGTAAATTTCATATATACCATATATATTGTATATTGGGTCTATAAACTAAGTCCTGGGGATAATGTGACAAGTGTCGTAATTAGTATTGCTTGTACTTGTACTTGCGTGTATTGCTTGCAGTGTAAAGTGGTAATACTTCGCTACTGTAGTAGTCGAATCCACCTTTCATATTCAGTATATGACATTCAGTTGAAGTGTAAACAAGTATTTCTTTTTTAGTTGATTAAAAATGGAAAATTTTGAATCAACAAAACAGCATTTGCGTGAAGTTATGTTAAGTAATTTTATTCAGTAGAAAACAGCAGCAGACACTTATCGCTTTTTGTTACAAATTTATCGAGAACTTTCCCCATCACAAAACAATTGTGAGTATTGCGTTAGACGATTTAAAAATAATGATTTTGATGTTAGTGATAAAGAACGCATTGGAGCACCAAAACAATTTGAAGACAAAGAATTGGAACCTTTACTCAGTGAAGATCCATGTCAAACGGAAGAAGAATTAGCATTGGCATTAGATGTTATCCAAGCAAGTGTTTCCAAACGTTTAAAGAAAATGGGAATGGCCCAAAAGCTATCGTATTGGGTACCATACATGAATTGACGGAAAGACAACAAGAAAATCGAAAAACAATGTGTGAAATTTTGGCTTCAAAGACATTCAATTTTGTATCGAATTTTGACTGGTGTCCATCGACATCAAAACGTAATGTTCATGGTGCTAAGGTTATGCTGTGTATCTGGTGGAACCAGCTTGGTGTAGTGTAGAAAATCGGAAAACAATGTGTGAAATTTTGGCTTCAAAGACATTCAATTTTGTATCGAATTGTGACTGGTGTCCATCGACATCAAAACGCAATGTTCATGGTGCTAAAGTTATGCTGTGTATCTGGTGGAACCAGCTTGGTGTAGTGTAGAATATCGAAAAACAATGTGTGAAATTTTGGCTTCAAAGACATTCAATTTTGTATCGAATTGTGACTGGTGTCCATCGACATCAAAACGCAATGTTCATGGTGCTAAGGTTATGCTGTGTATCTGGTGGAACCAGCTTGGTGTAGTGTAGAAAATCGAAAAACAATGTGTGAAATTTTGGCTTCAAAGACATTCAATTTTTGTATCGAATTGTGACTGGTGTCCATCGACATCAAAACGTAATGTTCATGGTGCTAAGGTTATGCTGTGTATCTGGTGGGACCAGCTTGGTGTAGTGTACTATTAGTTACTTAAACCGGGACAAACTATCACAATGTTACCGAGAGCAATTAATCCAATTGAGTCGAGTATTGCATCAAAAACGACTGTGTGATTCTGCAGCATGATAATGCTAGACCACACGTTGCAAAACCGGTGAAAGAAACGTTAGAAGCACTTGGCATGGGAAGTCCTACCCCAACCGCCATATTCACCAGACATTGCTTCCATCAGACTACCATTTGTTACGGTCGATGCAGTCAGCGGTTTCTGCACAGCGGTTCAATTCATACGAAGATATGAAAAAATGGTTGATTCAAAACCTAAGAAGTTCTTCTGCAAGGGAATCTATACTTTGCCACAAAGATGGTTAAAAGTTGTAGCTTCAGATGACAAATACTTTGAATAAAATATAATGTACCGTTACTTTCAAATAAATGTGTTTTACTAAGCAAAATATCTCCATCACTTAGTTATAGACCCAATAACATATAAAGGATGTTCATATATATGGTATAACAATAAAATATAACATATGTATATATGGTATATAAAATATACACACACACAATATATTGTATTGTATATATGCATGCACCACTCAGGCGATGGGGGAGGGGGTGGAAAAAATGTTCAAATAAAACAAGAAAAGTAATAAATATTTTCAACACAAAAGTAATTGTATTTGTGGTGCTGGTTAAAGAGTGGAATATAATCTTTTAGCACCATTTTCTTTGTTTAGTACAGAAAATATTTATGTATAGATGTATTATATAGATTTGTTATATATATATACATAAGAGTGGTTATGTACGACACAAAATATATTATAGAAAAACTTTCTGTTTCTAGATTATGGGGTATTTTAGATCAATTTTCCACAATTGTTTTTTTTTTTCCTTTATATTATATAGCTGTACATAAATAAATGTAATAATATGTGTGTGTGTGTGTAGGTTGATATATATATATAATATTTTTTTATATGCTATTATAAAATACATTACATATGTTATCAAAATGGTAAATTGGAAAATGAGCTATATAAAATGTCTACAAATAATCATATATGGTTTATTTTTTGGTTCCTTTATTTATATTGTGTGCGTACGTACTATTTTAATATAAATAAAAATGTTATAGTAGAAATGTAATTTATAAAAATTTAAGTTTAAAACACAAAGATTTTATTTGTTAAAAATACATAAATATATTCCGACTTATCATATCATATAGATCGATCGAATCAAGTAAATTAAAATGTTAGTAATTATTGGTATAGATTTTATTGAAAATTTGCTAAATTAATTTTTTTTATTTAATTATAAATTATATTACCATTATGTTGGTTGGTATATTCTGTCCGCATCTATTTTTGAAATACTCAAATTGATTAATTGTTATCACAGTAATATATAGTTTCTCGATGGTTTTTGGCAGTTTGAATTTATTAAACCTGGCACACCTTTCTGCCATCATATACAATAATATACAAAACATTATCTCACACTACAGAATTTCATGATTTTTTAATAAATTTTAAAACTATTCACTTCACGGCAAAGGCATTTTTTTTTTGTCAATAAAAAATAAGAAACTTAAAAAAAAAAATTAGCTAAAATTTTCATTATTAACGTAATTAAATGTACACATACATCAGGAAAATGTATGAAAGCTGTAAATTGAATACCATAAAAAAAAATTCTTTTTTTAACGAATATTTTGTATCAATATTTTTTGGACACTGCCTGTATTTTTTATATACAATTGGTTAAAGTTTACTATATAGTTTTTTCTTATGTTATAAATTAAAATATATAGATAAAAAATATCGCAAATATACTTTCCCATAAACAATTAAAAGTCATATAAAATATAATAAAACAATATAATATAACGATAATTAAAATGTACTAATAAATAAAAAAGGTACTCACCAATTCACTTTTCTCCAAATTGGCCGCCATAGATAGGAGCCGGTAACAGAAGAATGAATATTTTGCACATACAGTTCAATTTATAAATTTCATTTCACAAATAATAAAATTGAACTTTAACGAGAGATATAGCTAAAAAGACAAAAAAAAAAAAAGAAATAAATGAATTTTATTAATATTATTATTATTAGGTAAATTTAAATAAATGTTGCATCCAATCAAATTAAATATATTTATTTTATTACTTTTTTGTTTTCAAAATAATTTAGTACAATAAAAAAAAATGCATGAATACAAAAACGCAGCAAAAATAACAACTTAAATAACAACAACAATAAATTCTATAAAAAAAATTCTGTCACCGCGGCGTCACACAGACACAACCTCATTTTTTTTTTTTTTTTGCGTATGCATATAGGAAAAAGTCAAAATTTAATTATTAAAAAACTAAAAATCTATACAATCTTTTCCAATAAAATTAATGTTTGAATAAATAGATAATTGTTGGGTGTCAAATAAAATAAAAATAATTAAAACAATTACAATATTTAAATATTTTAATGTATAAAATATAATTGAATGAGCAGCAACACTTACACATACATCATTAACACAACCGCAAGGGAAAAAAGAAAGTTAAAATTTATTGTACATGCATTTTTTAAACACCCAATAACTAAACACTGTATTAATATTTAGCACAGAAAATTTAAATAATATTAAAGATTAATATTCGATTTATAAATTTAAATTACAAAATTATCTTTACCTTACATTAATTATTAAATATAAAATAATTAAATGATTAAAATGCAATTTTTTTTTTCTTCCTATTTTTTCATTTACTACTACGACGCGACTGACACAAGAAAAACAAAAACTATAGCAATAATAAAAATCGAAACAAAAAAATGTGACATAAAAAATTGATGTGACACATGAGAAACGATAAAAACAATTGAATATATTTCGATTATATAAGAAATTCAATTTTTTTATTATTATTGTAATTTTATTTATAATTTAACGAATATTCAAATTTAAAAATTTGCTCATTTTTGAAATTTATTCCAATAGATGTTGTCACTTACGCGTTTAATGTGCAGTTACGCATGATTTATTAATTTGATGTAATTTTATAGTAATGAAATTTGATTATCAAAAATTAATTTATCGATTTTAATATTATTTAATATCATTTAAATTTTTGGCATCAGATAATTTTGAGTTTTAGCTTGCTATAATATTGAATCTCCTCTCGTAATGGTACGAGTACCAGGCAAGACTGTGAAACTTATGTATATACGATGTCATTATATAGAGAAAAATCAATTATATAACGATATTTTTAGATAATGGGATGAAAATATAGGATTTGTTTACCTAATCAGAAAAATTCAATAATAAGCGTATAAATATTGCGTGCATATATTTTTATATATATATAGTTTTGATAAAGTATATAGTAAATATTAAATCATGTATCATTTTAAACCCATATATTAATAATATCACATTTCAATTTAAAAATATATAAATATTATTATTTTCAAATTTTATTATTATTGTTTTGTATATTTTATATGTTTTACCGGAGAATCTTTGAATATTTATATATTTATACAGTGGTACACAAATATATGGTTGGTATTCGTACACCTGTATATATATATATTTTTTAATTTTCTCGTATTTTCTCACACATTTTGTACGAAAATAATAATTTTTACAAATACACACTATCATCACCCCTAACAATTACAGCTCATATATTGTAGTTTATAATAAATTTCTATGTATTGTAAATATACGACAATAAGTTATATACTAATTTTCCATTTAAGGTCTGAGAGCACTATAATTATGGAACAATTACCTCATGTTAAAAATTTGCCAATTTAAAAAGAAACCATGGTGATTTGATAATTTTAACATTCATTGGTAAACTATTATAGTATTGTCATTTAAAATTAAATGCATTCGGATTATATATTATGTGCAAGAATTATGCTATAGTTAAAAATATATTACAAAAACAGGTGTGTGTTTGTGTATGAATACGATTTTGTAGCACTGTCTGTATATATATAGAAAATATGCGTACGCTAAACGTTACTATAGGCACACACTCAAAAACACACATAACATGAAACAAATCTTCTACATTATTTATAAAGTCAAATCATAAATCAAAATTATATATATTCTATATTTAATATATATTGGAATCGTTTCGTCGTTGTTGTTGTTGTTGTTGATGTTGTGTTGTTTTGTTATCCTGGCATTGTATACAAAAAATAAAAAGGAAAAACTAAAGAGAGAAAGCACAAAAAAAAAAAAAAATTGTAAGGATTTTTTATGCATACGAGTGCGATTTTTTCTTCCTTTTTCCATCATCATGGTTCTTATATATTATAATATATAGAATAGAATTTTATATACCAATATAAAAGAATTCTTTCAAGTTTTTCAAAAAATTTCATGTTACACATTATAGAATCGAAAAAAAAAATGGGTTATTATTATTATTATTGTTATATTTATATGCATTATATACTGATTATGTGTGTGTGTGTGTGTGTGTGTGTGTATAGGAAGGTATAGTATAGAAATAATAATAAATATAAAACACAACACATAAAATATGAGAAAAAAAAAATTGTTGTTTATTTTTGTGGTTATAAAAGTAAAGTGGCAAAAAAAAAGAAAAAAACCTAAACACCCACACAATATTGAAAGAAAACGAAAAGCTATGAGAATAAGGCAAAAATTTTCAATTTAATTTAAAAAGAGATATGAGTGTTATTTCAGTTTTTAAATGTATATGGTATACATATAAATGCGTGGATGCGTGCGATATAATACAAATAAATTTATATGTACAAAATATATACTGAAAATAATATGCAAATTAATATTAAATATATGAAAAATTTATACGCACTTTTGTTGCTTTGCGTGTGTATACGGTGCGGTAAGGTGTGATAAAAAAAAAGATGAATATAAAAATTTGCGTATAATACACACAGCTATATGACAATATATTATTGCTTTTAAAAGTATATATGAAGATCAAAATATTTATGAGTTTGTTCGTTACATTTAAAAACCACTCATTTTTTATTTGTTTTACTACTGCCACCGGTACACTTTTGTATTGTATAAAAATTTTATGTTATACAATATGTGGTATTATGTGAAAAGTAAAAGTCTATCTATATATAACAACAATTTTTAATAATAATGATTTTTCAACTACATGTATTTGACACTTTGGTATTTTTATATTTTCCCTTTTTATAATCCCATACATTATGGAATATGTATATTATAAATACAAAATATATATTTTATTTGTATTTCACATTGAGCATTTCAAAATGTATTGTATAAATATCCCTGCAGTAAATGTTGAAACTAGTTCCGTAAAGAAAAATAATGCTTCAACTAGTGTAAAAAGAACTAGTTACAGAACTATTACTAAAGTAATGCAGATAGTAACTATTTAAAAATACACAATAATACAAATTACATGACAAAACGAAAAGAAACAAAAACGTTTTTCAACTGTTATAGAAATATATGTGCTTTTTTTATACACTGTTTTAGATTTTACAAATGTAATAGTGTAATGATTTTCGTATTAAAAACACGTATTGTGATTGGGAAGTGGAAAAAAAAGTTTATTTAAGTAAATTACCATCCAAAATATCCAACAATTTTAATGCAGTACAAGAAGATATGCACATTTTATCTAACGAAAACTTTGTGGTGGCAGATTGTTCCAACAATATGGATATTTTGGAAAACGAATCGATACCAAAAATATCTTTTGAAGTGAAATTAATCGATTGGTATATTAGGAATAAACAATCCCGTAAATGATTCAAAGAATTTCGTTTTATTTTACTTCGATGTAGCACTTAAAATTAAAATGGAGCTGATGTAATATAAGAAAACGGTGATAAAACTATGTTGCAATAATTTATAATATTTTTTTTAAATATGAAGTAAATTATTATTTTCTATTAAAAATATAATAAATATTAAATTATATATTAAAATATATTGTCAACGTTTATTTTTAAAATTAAATACAACCTTTTTTTTTAAAGAACTAGTTAAAGTGTACTGGTGAAAGAATATACACATTATAATTCAAATTAAAATTAACGCAGTTCAGTAACTACTTTGCAGAAGAACTAGTACTAGTACTTAAGTGTTTCCATATGAAGTAGTTCAGTAATTGGTTACAAATTAACTAGTTCTTCAACTTATATGCTAGACACACAGAAGAGGTAACCAACTAAAATTGTAGTTATAACCAATTTGAGAAAAAATTCGAGTAGTTTGTAGTGCATTGAATTAGTTAGCCTAACTACAATAAAATGTCTGTAGTTGGTGTGAAACTAATTAGTTTCTCTCAAATATAGGAAATTCGAACTGGAATTCCGTGTCGAATGTCAAAATTAAATGCCAAATTAAATAAACAAAAAAAAAGAAACAGGTTGTATTTATCAAAATAAAAACAATAACAAAGAATTGAAACTCTATATTGACAAGTATAAAATAATAAATAATAATAATAATAATAATAATATAAATAGAGTTGATTTAAATTGAATGACAAAAGTAAAAATGAAAATTTGAACCATCGTAAACTTTTTTTTTTTTGTAACTTGAAAACTGTGAAATTAAAACATAATATTATATTATTATTATTAAAAATATTTAACTAAATGTTTAATTGAAAATAGAATGAACCAATGGATTTATAAATAACAATAAATATATTAAATATCAGAAAAAATTAAATGTAAACAAATTAAACTATATTATTTGTAATTTTCTCACTCTCGTACAACAATAAATATCAAAACAATAGTAAACTAATGGTTTGCTAGTGTGTCACCAGTTTAGTTACTGAATTAGTTTGTGAGCAAACTAATTAGTTAAATCTTCTGTGTGTCTAGCATATTAGTTGAAAAGTAATGCAGAAGAGAACAATTGTCTTTTCGTAGGACATCTTCATGTTAAAAGAAACAAAATCGCAACATGTAAAATCGGGTTTAGCGCGAAACCAGTACTAAGTATATACTTTGTAACTAGTTGTTCTACTAGTAGTAGAATTAGTTCTCTTTCCTGCAGGGATATTTTATTATACTATAATATACATGATAATATATGTATTATATATGACATCCATATTTATGTATTTTATATATATATATAAAATAATAAACTTGTTCAAAAATATGTATTTGACAAACACAATTTTTATATGTTATTAAGTTTCATTGAATTTTTTTTTTCTGATCACATACACAACATAATATCAGGAATATCACATATTTTCGGGTCATATTGTATGTCATTCGCAATTCTATATATATATATATATTTTTTAAGTATATCTCATACTATATATATTTTGTCCTTTATTCATATATATAAATAGAGAAATATAAACAGGGTGTTTTAAAGCGTCGAAGGACTATAGTCGATTTATGTGACATGTGAAAAATAATTATATATAATTTAATAATTTATTTTACACTATATTTACATACTCTATTCACCACAAAATTATAAAGACATTTTCCGGGTATACCATATATGGCGGAACATAATACATAAAAAATTCATATGATAATGTTATTATTGTCTAAAAATCTAAAAACTATGCGTATATAGTCTTTCGTAAAACACCACCCTGTGTTAATATATATTATAAAATAATAAAAAAAACATAGTAGTGAAAAACAAGAAAATATTATTGGTATATATTTATTTGTGTATACATGTGACGATATATAGGAAAAAATCAAATGAAATATATATTTGATTTAATGTGAATAGAATTTTAATGTAAAGGTCTTTTTATTCTTTTTTTTTTTTTTTAAATTTAATCTTATATCGTTTTTTATTTTCTTTATGATGAAAATAATAATTTTGATCTTTGAAATCAATATAATACAACATATATACAAAAATATATATAGTTTCAAGTTCATATGTAATATGGTATAAGAAAAAGGATTGATTAATATTATTTATAATTACACTACAATTTATTATTTATTTAATTATTTTATAATAATATATTTTTCATCCTTAATTAATACACACACACACGCATACATTATTTGGTAAAACATTTATCGCATATATATCGTATATATAGGAATATTTTTTTTTTGGGAATAAAAGAAATTCTTTCATTGTTATTTGTTGTGAATCGATGGATGTGCTACGCAAAATATTAAAATAAATTTAAGGAAAATATTTAGTTTTCTTCATATTATATTCAAGAATAAATTTCGCAATTTTTTTCGGTTAACATTAACAATGAAAAAATATATTTTATCAAATATTTGTACTTGCTTTTTTAAAGTAGCAATATATTTTATCAGTTTTCTTAAGGCAATAACCAATAGATATATTCTGTGTTAAAAGAAAAATAATGATATAATATTTGCTGTACATTCACGACCGAAAATTCAATTTAAATATTTTGTAATGGTTTTATTTGTAAAAATACAATTTTTTATTGAAGATTACAATCACATCCTAAACCATTGTGTTCCTTAGTTCCTGACGAAAATATAATTCACACGAAACTGAACTAAACATTTTTAATTTTTTATTAACTCCAAAAATTTTATTATCTTGATTTTTATTATATTTCTATGATTTATTTGTAGTTTTAATTTTTTTTTTAGTAATAAAGCAAAAAGGACAAGTCAAAATATATTAATTCTTTCTCACCACCGACGCGAATGACATTATAAAAATCACCTTCCGGTGATCACCTTACATGATGCCAAAAAAAGAGGTAATCACTTTTGAATATCACCAGAGTGATTGTCACTTATCACCCTACATGATTCCACCCTAGAATTCTATTTATACTGATGTGTGTGTGGCACACACAAACAAAACACTCATAATCGATGTAACACTGTATTTTTATATAGTTTATTTGTTTGTTTATGAAATAAAAGAAATCGCTTTGAAAAATTCATAAAGATTAACAATACCGACCAATTGTTACCAATGAATTGTTATCACCTATCCTATATCCTATACATACATACGCGGCAGAGTAATTTATCAACTTGACATTTAATAAATGTTTTGCAAATGTCGTGCATAACATAAAGTTATATATCTATCACAACATCTTATCTGATGATGGCAATGTTGATGAAATTTAATATAACAGAATTTTTTTTAGTATATATAAAATATTCAGCTCATAAATATTAACATAATTTGCCAAAAAATAAATATTTATATAATCATTTATCATTTAACAAAATATATATTCAACTAAACATAGAAAATATATTATAGTGTGTGAGAGAGAGTATCTTCATTAAATCGAAAAGATAACATCTCAAAAATATAATGTTAATATTATTAGAAAAACTAAAATGTGAAAAGTGATATTAGAAATGAAAACAAATGACTATTTAAGTATGTTTTCTGTTTACTTTTTCATTCAAATATTTTATGTATGTTATTTCCAAAAAGAATAAAGAAAAACCCGAATAAATTTATATAAAAAAAAAAGCCCAACATAAATGCGTTTGTTAAAATAAATGTAGTATATGTGGAAAAGTGTATGTAATCCGGAAAAGAAAAAAAATATAACCAACAAAAATTTGACACAAATAATGACAAGAACCGCGCCACAAGCAAAAAAACCAACATAAAGATATATATAAAATAAATAAAGGTTATGTACGTCGACCAACGAGAAAATAAATATTTTATTTATACCATATATTGGGTGGGTGGGTGGTTGTTAGTACAATATGTATGTGTGTGTGTGTACTAAGGGTATATAATATTATATATAAAATAAATAAAATATCCATATTCATATAGTAAAATAAAAAAGCTATAAATTTTACTAACATTTAATGTCATTTTCGGAGAATTCGATGTCTGACACACTGCGTTTATAAGGTTGAAAACAAAAAAAAACATATACACACAAATTTTCTTTTGAATCATTCCATTTTATAGAACTGTAATGGTTTTAATATTCAAGAAAATAAATGGATTTATTTCGATTTACACTTATATTTTCTATAGACTTTATTTATATATACATTTAATAATGTGTGCGGTAGGTAAATAATAGATTTATATATAGCAAATGGTCACCACATTATTGCAAGGATATTTTCTATATATACATAAAATTCAATAAACACCACAAATAAGTTATTATATCGTCGACTATACCGTTTTGTTTAAATATGTGTGTAAAATACTTTCAAAATTATATTAACGAAGCGTGCTTCGTCATTGGTTTGGATAGACATATTTTATTAATTATTATATTTAAGTACATTATATGGGAAAGTAAAATAATTTATTCATTTTCCAACTACCAGCTACAACAGATTCATAAGTATAAAGTACCAACTTTTTTTTTAAATGCGCTTTTCCATTTATCTGCTAAATGTCTGACAGATCTGGTTTTGGAATAAGATTTTTTTACCTTTAACCTTATCTTCAATGGAATTTCATTTTATTATCTATATCTACTTTTACTATAAAGGCAACACAATCCAGAACCAATATGTTCAAAATAAAAAATGCAATATAAAATGTAGTACTTGCAACACCAAATGTATTACAGTTCGGAAAAATAAAATACAAAACCCAAACAAAAAAAGATAGTCAAAATTCACTAATAATAGAATATTAAAATTCGAATCAGAATGAAAAATTGTTATCCATAATCAATGGTCAAATTCAAATTAATAGAGTTTGAATACACACAATTTCAAATTATAAGAAAATATGAATAGATATTCATTTAACATTTAGCCATTTTTCATATATGGGCTCAACTTAAATGCATATTGAAATATATTATTGTGTTTGTCATTGACTTTTGGATATATTATAGTATGATAATATATACAATAATATGCAGTATAGAAAACAGTATTGAGTATGTTTGAACACATTAAAGGCGGGAGTCGTAGTACTACGATTCATCTCGACTGTTGCTGCAAGGCGGGTGTCGTAGTAACACGATTTATCTAGACTGTAGCTTAAAGGCGGAAGTCGTCGAATTGATGGACATTGAAGAGCCACAACCTGGTACATCGTGCTCGGCACCACGGACTCCACGATATAAAATTGATCTTTCGCTAGACATCAAAATGGAACAAATTAATTCGAATAGAAAATAAAGGCAAAAAGCTATAGGCCCAACGAAACTGCGTAGTTTTTAGTGGCACATAAAAAAAGAAAGTTGACTTGCTTCAAATGCGAGTTTTGCAATGCACCCCCGTCACAGTGTTATCAACATTATCACACGCATAAAAAATACTAGATTCTTCTCATAAATATGTAATTTAAAACATTTTTTTGTAATTAGTGTTTAAGTTCTTTTTTCATATTTCTTATCTATAGTTTTAAGAGTTTAAATAAATTTTTTTAAGTCTAAATGTTTTTATGATTACACAAGGACGAAAAACGAGGCGGGGCGGTCGCCGCGTTGCCCATCATACTTTCGTCAAGATCCTCGTCTTTAATGTGTTAAATCGGAAGAGTAGATATAAAAATAAACAAAATATATATCAAAAACAAAAGATAAAGCCAAAATTAAAAAATGACTTGAACAGATAAATATTTGACTATATGAAAAGATAAAGATAAATTTAAAAGATGATTTTTATGCATGTTAAATTCACATCTATTTATGTCATTGATATATTGTATTATGACTTTCTAACATTTCCTTCATATTTATTTCAAAGCGATTGGTTTTTTGTATTTAAATATTTTGTTTAAATTTAGTGGTTTATATAAGTAACGACCAATTTAATGATACTGTTTATTTTAGATGCGCAAAAATTTATGAATATTTTGTATGAACATTAGTTTTGAAGTATTTTTGATATAACACGTAAAAATCTTTTCAACATACATTCTGCTGAGGTAAACAATGGAATTTTCTGCGGGTAGTCACTGTCTCTTTTGTCTATATGAAGCTTCGTGGCTGTGTGTAACCACCTGCAGCAGAAGACAGTATTGTTTGAATATATATAAAAAGCTTTAAAATATTTAACTCAATATATAATTGTAATATGTTAAAATGTTTATAAATTTATAGGTTATTTGTAAATGATGTATAAATGATCTATACCCTACCATTTTTAAAGAATACAAAATAAAATAATTGCAAACCTTTCCGTTTTTGGTTTGTTTATTTTTCCAAGTACAATTATAGTATTTAGAATCTCTTATAAATTTCTCATTACAATTCGGAAATTCGTTTCGTATCAAACAAAAAAATAAAGTATAAAGAAAAGTGGAGTTTTTAGGAGTTTTATCAAAGTTTTTGTTTTTCAGGTGTGTGTGTGTGTGTGTGTGTTTAATTTCATATACTTTTTATTTCTTATATTTTTACTTTTAAAATATAAATGTGAAAAACAAAAGTAAAAAAATTTTTATCTTTTTATGGTATTTCAGTTTTTTTGTTATTATTTATTTTCTGTCTTTTTCATATATTTTTATAACATAAAATTTGCGTATATTTATTTCTCCGTTAAATATCCTTTACGTTTTTTGTTGCTGCTATTCCTTTTTTTTATTTTTTTGTTTTATTTAATTTATTACGAAAAGTTTTTTGATTTGAATTATGTGATTTGAATATAGAAATTGAGTTTTTATTTATTTATTTTCTACTTTTTAATATATTATACGAGTATTTTATTATTTTATTATTGAGTTAAATTCTAAAATATTATAATATTTTCTGTATAATTTTTGCATAATTTGCATTTTATTATTATTCGTTGTTTTATTTTTTATTATGTAGATTAGATTATTGTTTTAATTTTTCAAGAATTATTTCTTATATGGTATTTATATAAAGATAATAATTAGAAAAACATTAATGTTATGCATTTGAAATGAATATATAAAAATAAATAGTAAGTAAATAATGGAACAAAAACAGACATTAAAAATTATTAATAATAAATAACGAGAAAAATGTAAGGATTTTGTTTAAAAAAAAATGTTTAAACAATAAATTTTCTAATGAAAGTAAAATAAAGAAAAAAATTGATAAATAAAGGGTTTTTGATATTTACAATAGATTATTTTTTTCCAACAATAAATTTAATAAATTGATTGAAAGACAATGTAATGTAATCAATATAATGGAATATGATTGATTTAGAAAAGGTTAAAATTGTTCAACATTTTTATATACAAGTATTTTTTATTTTGTATCAATTGTTTCTGTCTTGATTTTTACATTTGACATCTCTTATTTTATAAGATACAATGCGTTGTATACAGAAAAACCCTTGTTTATATTTTGCACATATTGTTTACCCAAAATTAAATTTATTATATAGAAATTGAATATATATTTTCTGTATTTGTAAAACATTATTTTCAAAATCTTATTTTTATCTAATATTATAGTAATAAATTATATATCTTTTTATTTAATTATAACTATACATTTATTACAGAGATATACACGACGCTGTGTGTGTGTGTGTGTGTGTGTAGACGACAATTATATAATATTATTAATATTTTATATATTTTAATATATATACAGATTTTCTGCAAAAACGTATATTAATATATTTTACAAATTCACACCCAGAAAAAAAATACATTTTAAATCAATTAAATTTACATTTTGTTTTAAAATATTTATAATTTATATTAAATTAAATAGAAAATACTCGAAAAAGGATCGAATATGTTTAAAATAAGTCATACAATTATCTTTGAAATAACTATAGAAAGAATATTTATAATAAAATTTGCAATTCATTGATTTTATTTTATTTTAAGAAGAAAAACTAATTTTTGGCACTCTTAAATCCGAATAATATTTTATTTTAAATAAATATTGCTTTTAATTATTTAAATTGAAACCCTCATTTTATAATAATAAATCATTCATCAAAAACGAACATTTATCTGACTGAATTGATTTTAATTTTAAATTGAATAGAAATCATTTTTAACTTAAATCTGATCTCTAGACGAATATACAAAAACAAATAATATTCTTCGAATAGTTTTATGATACAACAAATAAATATGTTATTTTGAATAAATAGGAATACCATTTAATGCACCTAAGCGCGTACAAAAATGCTCATACGTAGCAGCTATTTAATATTAAATTTAACTCAATAAGTTTTGATTTTATACAATATTTATTTAATAACATTTCAATAAATAAATGGTATATCATCAGTCTCCGAAGTCAAAACAGCCTCTTTGTCGAATGTATAAACTACAAATGTGGTTATTTTTGAATTAGGAAAATAGAATCAACAGCTATGGCCAATGATTTATGAAATTATAACGATATTAATATCAGATGACAGCATTGTTTGCAGGAAATATTCCATAATAAAATATTCTGAACATTATGCGTTGCTTATATTGTTGTAGGTGACCCATTAAATTTGTATGAACTTTTTAAATTATGCATATTTAATGGTCCACCCATTCATTTATATTATTTACCGAATGGACAGAAAGTTGTGAGGCTAAAGTTTGATGCATAATTAATTAATAAATTAAATAAATTAAATTGTTTTTGCTTACGACAATATAAAAATATCTTTTATTTATTAACATTACTTAGACATTTTTTTCGTAAACATAATTGTGTGAATGCAAAGTGTTGAAATCATAAATTTTCCTTATTATACAGAAATCTATTTATCTTAAATTCATTTTGAACGTATAAGAAGACATTCGATTTAATATAATAATAATAATATTTCTTGATATTTAATGATGAATCTTTATTTGATGTTAAAAGTTAAACTATATTTGAATTAATTAATAAACATTTCAAATTTAAAAAGATAAAATAGTCAACAATACAAATAATTAAACTATTTATAGATTAAAAAGAATAATGTAATTTTCAAAAAGGAAAACGTGTATTTATATTAAGACAATTTATGCTTAACAGTTTAATTTTCAATCATTTTGATTTTTAGAAGAAATTCATTGTTGATTTAAATCCAAACATGATTTGGCTATAATATAAAGTTTTTCTATTTAAAATACTTTTGATTTAAATAGTTTTTATTTTGTTTTAAAATTTTATTTTTCTGGGTGTATTTATATGTGAATAATGTTGGCACATTATCAAATTTTTAAAAACGATCAATTTCATACAATGCATAATCTTAATATGCTATAATGTAGTATATAATAGTAGTTTTGCACCGACACCGACAATTGAAACTAATCAATTATTTTAACCCTTTAATGGGGGTGGAGGTAAATTTTCAATAAATAATATTTATATAATTGATAAATAAAAACAAAAAAAACATCAAAAATTAAAAAGAAAATCTCATGTTCAATTTTTGTAAACGTGTCAACGGCGGCGGTGTATATATATATAAAATTTATACAACAAAATAAAATTACGTCATCTGCCAAGGGAACACAACAACGCCAAACACATTGCTTTGCATAAGTAAAATTTAAAAAATTACATAAAACATATAATCTCTATCTATGTGGAATAAATGCGAAATACATAAATAATTTTATATTAAAACAATTTTATTTAATAAAGTTTTTCACATTTTCGACAACTTTATCGTCTTTATTGTCTGCCGAACAAATGAACATTGAACATATACGGCTACAAATATTTATATTATATTGAAAAAACAAAAAACAAAAAAAAACTTTATACATAAACAAAATTAAGAAGAAAAGTTTACATTTGAGCTTTTTTAATGTATTATATTAACAGAAATTTTGCATAATACATTTCTATAAAGATATATATTAATAAAGTAATGTGCAAGTAAATGCGTTTCAAAACTACTATAAAATATTTTTCGAATACTTTGCCACATACAATTATAATTTAAGATCACCGATATATATGTGATATGAGTTTATATGATTTAAAATAAAATATAATTTTCATGTAAAAAATAATTTGGAAACGATATATATTAAAAATAGTTTTTGTGAAAATTTAACCGAAAAAATGTTTATTTCTACATTTACACCACCAATTTCAAACATTTTTAACTTTTAAACTGCCAGTCATAGCGAAATGAAATATTTTACAAAATTGTAGCGACATAAATTAGTTTTACTTTTTTCAAAAAAAAATAATATGTTGCGACGTTAGATTTTTTAAAAAAAAACATTTTAGCAAAGAAATTTTTGAGAAAACATAATTATTTTTCAATTATATTGTTGAATAACTTGAAACTGAAGCAAGTTATAAAAAAAATGAATAACACAATTTAATTCCGAATTTAATTCTCTACAAATTCGATGTACTATAAATTTTCTGTATTTACCTTACTTTCAAAGTTATTGGTCCATTAATTATGAGACTACCGAGAAAAAAAATTCTTAAGGCCGTATCTCGAAAACAGAGACCCAAATCGAAAAATGTTATTTAGTAATTTCGACTTAGAATTGTGTCGCCCATCAACCCCTGGAAGGAATATATAATTTTAATTGAAATTTTATAATAAAAAAAAAAAACGGTGTTTAATGGTTGTGTGTGTGTGTGAATGTCTGCAAGATAACAGTTTTTTAAAGTTTTAATTATATTTATAAAATTTATGTTTTATAAAAATAATATATATAAACTTTTAATATATATTAGTAATATTAGCATTAATCTAACTTTTACTATATTTAAATACATATTTATTATGTGTACAACGAGTATATAATATAAACAATATATACCAGGTATATGAGTATGAAGCGAGCCGCTGCCAATAAATGGCTGTACTTATATTAGTAATTGTGAAAGAGCCTTAATGCGATGTTTTTTTTATTGTTTTGACATCTGTCAGCAACATTCAGTGTGGTAAATTCCATTTGTAATATAACAACATAAAATTTTATCATGTTAAAAATGTCTAATTTTGTGCCTTCAACAAACGATTTGCGGGTATCATTAGTTTTTTGTTATCATTTAAAGAAAAACGCAGCTGAATCTCAACGAATGCATGTAGAAGCTTTTGGTGATCATGCTCTATCATTAGCAACATGCAAAAGATGGTTTCAACAATTTAGAGACAAAGATTTTGATTTGAGAAATGAAGAACGTGGAAGACCACCAAAAAAGTTTGAAGACAGTGAATTGCAAGCATTGTTGGACGAAGATGATACACAAACTCAAAAACAACTTGCAGAAGCCTTAAATGTAGATCAAAAAACAATTTCTAATCGTTTGAAAGCAATGGGAAAGATTCAAAAGTGTGGAAAATGGGTTCCACATGAATTGACTGAAAGTCAACAAGAAAATCGAAAAACCATTTGTGAATTGCACCTTCAACAATACAAAAGGAAGTCTTTTTTGCATCGATTCGTGACTGGTGATGATAAGTGGATATATTTTGAGAATCCTAAACGCAAAAAATCATGGATTACACCAGGTAAAGCAGCAACATCGACTGCAAAACCAAAACGATTCGGTAAGAAGAGAATGCTTTGTGTTTGGTGGGATCAGGAAGGTGTGGTGTATCATGAACTTCTGAAACCTGGTGAAACTGTTAATACGGTTCGCTACCAACAACAAATAATCGATTTGAACCATGCATTATTAGATAACCGACCAGAATGGACAGAAAGAAAGAAAAAATCTGTTAAGGTAATTTTGCAACATGATAATGCACCAGCACACAAAGCAAAACCAGTTCAGGATACGATAAAGTTGCTTGGATGGGAGCTGTTACCACACCCGCCTTATTCACCAGACTTGGCTTCTTCGGACTACCATTTGTTTTCATCGATGGGACATGCTTTGAAAGAACAGCACTTCAAAACATCTGAAGAAGTTGAAAATTGGCTATCTGAATGGTTTCCGTCCAAAGCAACACCATTTTTTCGACGTGGTATACGAAAATTGCCTGAAAGGTGGTTAAAATGTGTAGCAAGCGATGAGGGTTGTTTTAAATAAAATATTTTTGAATTTTCTATTCTAAATAATGTGTTTTTCTTCCATTTCATACTCCTATACCTGGTATATATAAGTATTAAAAAATATGTAACATCATAATACAGATTTGCATTGTTCATAAGTTCATTGTTTTGTGATGTTAATTTTTCTATAGATATTTCTAAGCTAAATGTGTGTGCGGGTGTAGCAAAAAGCAAAAACCCCCTTTTACATATCTTCAGTTGCCATATTTTATTTTTCTTTTCTAAATTTAAATTTAAAGGATTACATCACACAAATACCATATTTATTATATACATATGAATTTCACGTTATGTTATACATTATTGCATATATCATATATATGGTATGAATGTGTTATATGTATGAATGTGTGTAAAAGCTTAAATTATAAAATATAGTCGCTAATGCAACATTTTTGTTACCTTTTACTTTTCTTATATACTTACGATGAAAGAAATATATATGGTATACGTGCACACATTTAGAATAATGGAAAATATAAATTAATATCTATATAATAAAGTATACTTTATTGGTATATAATATTTTATAAGGTGTGTGTGTGTGGTGGTGTGTGAACGTACTCTTATTATCTTATATCCTTATTATATGTTATGTGCTTTAATAATTTTATTTTAAATAACTGTCGTCATATATATGTAAACAGAAAGAAAGAAACATCATACATACATAACACACATAAATATTTCCGGTTTAAACTTTAATAAGTACATATGAAAATATGTATAACATAAACAAAATATTTCATTTTTATATTAAACCTTATATACTATTTTATATATAAGAGTATATAATAATTTTTTTATGTACATTATATACTTGGATATATTTGAATATTATTATATATAAAAAGCTTATATAATTTATTATATATTTTTTTACTTCTGCTCACCTAATATAAAGAATAAAGCATAAATATCATTATAACTTTAATGTATTGTATATATATATATATATTTGTATTATATAAATATAATAAGAAATGTATCCTCGCACTGTGTGTGTGTGTGTGCTTGATTTTGTGATGTGCTTATGTGGTGCAACTTATATATAATTTAATATATTAAAAGATGAAAAGATTTCAAATAAATTTTGTACGTGTAAAATTGGATGAATCATTTATATATTTATTTTATATATATATATTTTATGTATATATATTTAGAGGGTGGTTCACAAAATTGGATTGGATTTGATGTGTATTTAATTTTCAAAAAGAATTATATATATTATTTAAACTAAAACCAAGTCAGAGACAACATTTTAAAAGTATATTCACTTTGTATATATAATTGACATATTTTTATAAATTCACATATTAAATAGCACATATCTTTATTATTTCTAAAACAACTTAACATTAAAATTATATATTACATATTTATATAGTAGTAAATAGAATACGTGTATTGGTAAATTACAAGATTTTCAAATTGTTTGTATAGAATTTGTATTTGTATTATGGCCCTACACCGTAATCTTCCATTCAATAAATATTCTAACCTTAGAAATAAAAGATGTAAAATCATTTTCAAACAGTGCGGTCTATGTTTTTAGATAAAAAAAACTTATTGAACTACAACTTAAAAAATTACAACTAATAAAATCAATATTTTATCGTGTCTTTTTTTATCGATATATTGTATTATTATAATTAAAAATAAATTTTGGAAAACAAAAAACTTTAACTTTTTTAAAATTTTAACTATATACATAATTTATGTTATAAATGTTATTATATCCGGCCACGTTTTCAATATTTCACAAAATATTTTTATGTAACATATACACACGCGCATAGAAAGAATAAAAAAAAATTAAAAATTAAAAACATATAGAGAAACTTTTTGAGTTGGAAAAATATGAAAACTTTTTTTTTACATTTTATAATTTTAATATAACAACAATCAATAATTTCATTTGATTTTCTTATTATTTTAATATAATAATACAAAAAATAGTATCGCATCGCATCTTTATGCTCTGTCTATATATTAGGCACAATTTGTCTGAAAAATAACCGAAATTATTTTCTACATTATATGTATCATCAGCTGTGCAGGTAACACATTGTATCTAATAGTATTGATTGCTGATGGATTTATGTATTATGAGCCGAACAAATTGTTATAATTACAAATAACATTTTTTTTCAGTTTTGACCAAACTATATATAATTTGTATTATGTTACTGTACGTTTTTGTATGTGTCTCTCTCACAATGTTATAAAGAACATGAGGAAACAATTTTTTTCTGAATTTTTTAAAAATTCTACCAAAATCCTTTTGTATTGATTTTATATACAAAACACAAAAAGGTATTAATATTCACAAAGAATTTGTTCGCCAAGTGGTAAACACGGTTATGTATTTCCTCCATGTATATTGAAACGTTTGCCGAATAAGAACTATATTAAGTGTGTAAAAGAAGACATGAAAATTCTAGAGTTTTTTTTTTATTAATTTAATGGAAATTATTTTGACATTAATTTTGTAAAAATTAATTAATTATAAACTATATAATATTTCGATTATTTTTCCTCTGCAGTGTGTCTGCCTCCGTATAGATTATAATTATATATAAAAATTTTGAATTTTTATACCTTTTGCTTTTATTTTAAATATAACACATATACCGGCGATTACTATATAAATAGGGGAATGGGAACAATGTATAGACATGACAAATTACTTTATTATGGCTATATATAGCCATATATGGCAGTATTATTACAGTACATTTATAATAATCGCAAAATCTTTAAAATTCTAAAGTAAATATTTTTACATTTTATATCGTTTATAAAAAGTTTCCGAATAATGGCAACAAATTACAGTCAGTACACGTTTATAAAATTTCTGTGTAACGATGTTTATAACTATATTATGTTAAAACCGTATATGTTGTATTACGTAAATCATATATTATACTAATGACCATTTTTTATATAATATACATTTGCAAAATAATTGACAATCGATAGAATGAATGAATGTACACAAACAAATCAAGTAGTGAATTAAATTATGTATTAAATTTTACATCATTAAATGAATGAAATTGATTTAATTTCAAAAATTATATTATATAAATTTTCCTGAAATTTTCCAGATTATCTATTATTTCTCTTTCTCTCGAGTGAATTGTTTTACCAAAGCTATAATAATTTCATATAAAATATAAAATTACCCGGTACATATATTATTTGAACCGATACTCCGATATCGTCCATCTGCTTAACTACGATTATATTATATTTTTTTGCTGTATAAAATTTAACATTCATTATTTTATTTTATCTTTATATTATTTATGTATTTAGCTTTTATTAATTGTGTGGAAACAAAATACTGTAAATACCCATCCATATACTATATTTTGTATTAAGTAATATATAAAAATGTATATAGAGATAAAGTTAAATGACAATATATTATATTGTATATAAAAATTAGATGCTTTTTATTTAAATGTATATAGCAAAAATAAAAATAAATATATATGTGATAAAAGGTACAAAATAAAAAAAAAATAAAATAAGTTGACAATGAAACCAAAATATAAAAAAAAAAAAAAATCGTCCACATTTTGAAAAGGGTTCAAAATCATAAATTTTAATCATTACATGTTTTTTGTTATTATTTTCATATATCATATTTATATATATTATATTCATCATAAACAACAAATAAAACGTATAACAATAACATTTTTATACATCAAAAATTGTTGTAATCAAATTAGTCCCATTTATTGGTTACCCGCCGCCGCTTGAATATATCCTATATTTATATATATGGTAAAGCTTTTTAGCTTAAAAAAAAGGACATATTATATGTATAAAAACACAACAACAACAGTCATTGTTTTGTATGTTTATTTTTTGTATATACGCATATATCTAAACACACACACACACACACACTCGTTCGCTCATGTAAATATAAATAACATTTAAAGCGCAATTAAATTGTGATCATTATTATTATATGGTTTATTATTGTAAATATATAACACACAAAAACAACGTAATTTCCCTCATCGTAGATAGGTACCAACAAAACAAAAAAAAAACACACACAAGGTTATTATAATATAATATAAATAAATTAAGAGGATAACCGACAAATATTTAACAACTTTAACTTCCTTTTTCTAAACATTGAATATCACACATATATATATATATATATTGAAATACCGAATTCATTGTAATATAAATATACACATATTATTCTATATACAAAATATTCACTATATAATAAATATATCCTGAAATTTTGTGTATATATGTATGTGTAAAATTCTCTACAAAGTATATAATATGACGATGGATTTTGTATATACATAATGAATACATATTTATATATATATATATATATGGAAGAAGGTCCATATCATTAATCAAGTACCACTTTGAAATCGATATTTCATTTTCCAAACAACTTTATTTTACTTTTGTTAAAATGTACTCGACTGGAAATGCTTTACTAAAGATTGATGAGAAAGGCTTTCTGTTTGGTCTTAAATTGTTTGACAAGGATAAAATAGATTCTATTTACACTTGTTTTAGTAAAAAAAATTTTATTATTATTATTATTATTATTATTATTATTATTATTATTATATTTTAGATATATATACATTTCTGTATAGTTATAAAGACAAACACAATTTAAGTAAATGTATACAATAAATAATACAAATTCATTGTTATAATATAATATAAATTTGTGTATTCCGCATGTAATACAACATGATGCAGTCGCGTACTTAACGCACACTTAACACACACACACACACACACCCACACAAAATAAAATAAAAATAACTATGGCTTTCCTCCAACAATACAACAAAACGATGACAATTTATTTATCTAACAAAATCTACCATATATAGAATTTTATATATTCTACGTGAATAATTTCTTTTTCTTCATTTAATTTACCAACACGTATCGCGTAGTAGAGCGTATAGTCGTATTTAAAAAAAAAAGGACATACATACACGCAAATAATAAATATACCACAAAATAAACTGGTGGTTTTCAAAAAAAAATAAAGAAAATTTACAAAAGCATTTAAGAAGTAACAATAAAAACAGAAAGAAAGGACGAACGAACGAACGAACAAATGAAGAAGAAAATAAATACCCCTCTATAAGATATTTAATTTCCGTTCTTATACACAAAATATAGTCATTTTGTACTTACATATTTATTTATATCTATAGAATAGTGTTTAAGTATATATGAGTTTTATTTACACAAGGACTAAATATATATATATATATATGGAGCACACCACAGATTATAATGGTAGAGTAAACAAACGTTCAATTGGTATATAACATTCAACATAATATATTTATAATAAAATATAATTGAGTTTTCTCTTTGTATTGTGTTTAAGTTAAAAACAAAAATATTAAAAAATTGTATTCAATTTTTTTATTAATATTTTTAATATTTTTTTTTTCCCTACATCCTTAATTTTATTTCATTGAATATAAATTTTTATTTTATTTTTTATCATACGCATAAATACTTCAAAAGAAATTTATATACCATATACCAGGTATAGGAGTATGAAATGAGATTAAAGGAAGAAAAACACATTATTTAGAATAGAAAAATCAAAAAATTTTTATTCAAAATAACTTCCATCGCTTTCTACACATTTTGACCATCTTTCAGGCAATTTTCGTATACCACGTCGAAAAAATGGTGTTGCTTTGGACGAAAACCTGTTCTTTCAAAGCATGTCCCATCGATGAAAACAAATGGTAGTCCGAAGGAGCCAAGTCTGGTGAATAAGGCGGGTGTGGTAACAGCTCCCATCCAAGCGACTTTAGCGTATCCTCAACTGGTTTTGCTTTGTGTGCTGGTGCATTATCATTATCATTATCAAAATTACCTTAACAGATTTTTTCTTTCTTTCTGTCCATTCTGGTCGGTTATCTAATAATACATGGTTCAAATCGATTATTTGTTGTTGGTAGCGAACCGTATTAACAGTTTCACCAGGTTTCAGAAGTTCATGATACACCACACCTTCCTGATCCCACCAAACACAAAGCATTCTCTTCTTACCGAATCGTTTTGGTTTTGCAGTCGATGTTGCTGCTTTACCTGGTGTAATCCATGATCTTTTGCGATTCTCAAAATATATCCACTTTTCATCACCAGTCACGATTCGATGCAAAAAAGACTTCCTTTTGTATTGTTGAAGGTGCAATTAACAAATGGTTTTTCGATTTTCTAGCTGCCTTTCAGTCAATTCATGTGGAACCCATTTTCCACACTTTTGAATCTTTCCCATTGCTTTTAAACGATTAGAAATTGTTTTTTGATCTACATTTAAGGCTTCTGCAAGTTTTTTTTGAGTTTGTGTATCATCTTCGTCCAACAATGCTTGCAATTCACTGTCTTCAAACTTTTTTGGTGGTCTTCCACGTTCTTCATTTGTCAAATCAAAATCTTTGTCTCTAAATTGTTGAAACCATCTTTTGCATGTTGCTAATGATAGAGCATGATCACCAAAAGGTTCTACAAGCATTCGTTGAGATTCAGCTGCGTTTTTCTTTAAATAATAACAAAAAACTAATGATACCCGCAAATCGTTTGTTGAAGGCACAAAATTAGACATTTTTAACACGATAAAATTTTATGTTGTTGTATTACAAATGGAATTTACCACACTGACTGTTGTTGACCGATGTCAAAACAATAAAAAAAACATCGCATTAAGGCTCTTTCACAATTACTAAACGGCTCACTTCATACTCCTATACCTGGTATATATTTTTCTCTCTGCATACAAAATATGGTATACAATTTATTTCATCGAATAATTATTTATAAAATAATATGAAAAAAAAAATGTAATATTATAATGATTAAAATTAAAATATTGTCGTATTACAATTATATTAAAAAATAAGATATATATTCATATTATATATCATCAGTTATTAAATATATTATACAATCAACAAAACTTTTGAAAAATTCTCGAATAAAATCTGTGTATTGAGTAACCACCGAGATCACTATAAATTTCCTATATATTTGCAATCAACACACATCAATAGAAAATGAATGAATATGAATTTTTCACAGTAAAGTATTTAAAAATTATTTCTATTAATCTGATAATAATAATAATAATGATAATAAGAATATTTCAAGGACCTTACAAGGATATTTTTTAAAAAAAATTTAAACATTTCCATAATGTATACGTATAATAATGATAATTATTCCAATTAGGCAATATTTCGCAAATATATTAAAAGTAGAAAATTGATCAATGAACTTTACTAGCGAATAATTTTTTTTGAATTTCGGATGTGTACGATATTTTTAAGATTATTACACAAGTATTATGATATTGTCTTTATTTATTATATACACGAACATCGACATATATATAATTATACTATACTAAATATATAGAGTTGAAAACACACAGACACATGATATTACATAGTAATATATTACTGATTTCTTAGGACGGATATGGCAAAACCCAATTCCAATTCCAACATCCTTGAAGAGTCCTTATAAATAAAGTTATTACTTAAAATTTTAATTTTATAAATATACAATTTCTTGTTTAATTCATTTGTATATAGGTGGGCGTATGAGTCTATATACAAATTGCGACAGTATAATCATCCTTGTCGATTTTTTTTTTGAAATGTGGAACACATAAATTTAAAAAAAAGCGACAGAAATTTTTATTCTTTAATGGAAATAATAAAAATATAAAAATTAATTTAAAAATTTAATGATTTTGAAGAAATTTGAAAAATACTATAAAAATTTTATTTAAATTATTACGATGTTAAAATAAGTTTTTTTATGGATTGCATATTAGTGGTGATCTGTAATATTTTTATAAATACATCTTCGTGTATTCATTCTCCCGGTAATGTGGATTACGAAAACAGCAAACAATTAATTTATTTTTATAAATATTTAAAATTCATTTCTCGGTTATTTGTATTTATTTAAAAAAAAAATTAAAATAGAAACGTCATTACTCTAGTATCAATTTTGTCGCCGTACATTGACAAATGAGGAAAATTTCTGTGGAAAAAATCCATATATTTTCCATGGAACAGCTATATTAGAATTTGTCCAAAGAATGTCTGTAGATTTTCCACTTAATATAATATAGTATTTTATTTATTAGGTCAATTGAAATCTTTGGATGGTCAGGGTGTAATATTTTCAACATATATCCGTGGTTTTGTATTCATAATTTATTTCACCAAATTTCCAAGACGTAGTGGTTTTATAATTTTACAATTAAATTATTTTTTGCTTAAGAATATATAAATATCATACTTTTTATTTATTTCTTATGTATTTATTACATTAAAATATTGTTTCAACAATCTGCAACAAAATTTTTGTGCAAGTACACTACGAGTCGCATGACGTATTTTTGTCAAAATCAGTTGATCTGCTCACAAAAACAATGACTATAGATTCTACGGATATTCTGTGGAATAATAGCAACGAGAAATAAATCTAAGGAAAATCCGTAGAAATTATCATCGAAAATATACGCGGATAATCCAAGAACATTTTTTATAAAAATCCATGGACAGGGTTGTGCTCATCATATAAAATTCCAGCGGATATCCGTAAGAAACCCATGGATATTTGCTTGGATTTAAACTATGGACTACTATACATACAATGCGGAAATTTTTAGGACAAACTACAGACAGTGTTACTATAGGCTCATTGAACTTTATATAGTGTTTATGAAAAATTAAAATTTAAAATAACAAAATTAAAGAAATATTAAGTAAAAATTAAAAAGAGTTATATATTTAGAAAGGGTTGCGTGAAAGACAAGACAAAACTAATGTAAAATATATTTTATAAATTACACAACAATCAAATGTATTCATAATAAATGCATTTTTGAACTAAAATATTATAAATACAATATTATCTATTTACAATTGATATTTATACAATTGTTGTATAAAAAGATTAATTTAAGATAAACATACAACGTCGTATCTACCATTATGTACCCATAACGTTGAAGTTGACAAATGAATTTTCTTATCTTTATTGATGCATTCAACCAAATTACATATATTGTATATATATATATGTGTGTGTGTGTGTGGTATTTATTTAGTAAATTATTAACATATAATTTAATATAAATAAATATATATAGAAATGAAATATTTATATATAAATAATATTATATAAATGATTGATTCATATGTACAAATGTATACGGGCATTTAGAAATATATAGAAATATCCTTCTTCTTATATCCTTCTTATATTATATTTATGATAATAAAATTTTTAAGAACAAGAAAAAATAATTTTATATTGTATATTTATTTATTTACTTTTTCTATATGTAGTAAAATTTTTGCGTGAAGTAACACCATATTTTCGTAAAGCAAGTATAATATCAGAAGTGGGATGGGAATTACAAAGAGCATTTTTATGTCCACTTGGACCTGGTGCTTCATCATCACCCCCACCGGCACCACGTAGTCCCCCGAGAGCCGACACCAGATATATTCCATTGCAGTTGACACATTTAGCACGTAATTTAAAACATCAAGATCCAGGTGAGAATGATATATGTACATTTATATTACTATTTTATATTTAAAATAAAATAAATTTATAAATATATATATACACACACACATACACATTACAATATATACAAAATACACTGACAGAAGGTACCAAAAACAGAAATATATTTTATGAATTTATATTAGAAATTATATATAATGTGTATAGGTATGGATGATGGATATATATTGTATATGTATATTATAGTATTAATGTACAGGTAAATGTATTTTATGTTGTCCTTATAAGAGTAAATATGGTGTGGTGGTACATGTTTTATATATATATATATATAAATATTTAACATCATATTTAGATTATATATTATTTGTATATATAAACTCTAGAGAGGTGGTGGTGGTGGTGGTATATAGAGCTATAATTTTTATATATAAATGAGGAAATACATAAAATACATAAAACAACAAGAAAAACCAACAACATTTTAGAAAAATTATGAAAAATTATTTATATACATATTTCTTTTTTATGATACCAACATACATATTCATATTGTGAACCTCCCGAGTATTTTAGTGCATAATTTAAATAAAATATTTTTTAACCTTTAATGCTAAAACAAAAAAAAATGCTCACATATAATAATATACGGTGTGTATTTACAAACATATAATAGTTTATTTATATTATGATCCCACATTTTTCGTTTCCTACAATATATATTTAACATATATACGAGAGTATATTGCGCGAACTAATAAAAATAATAAATAAAATTTTTGAAAGGAAAATATAAACAGGAAAATTTCATATATCATTATAGATTTTCTATTGTATATATAAAAATATATATGGCGAAAATCTAATACCAATATATATGAATACCGCAGTGGCGACCGGTGAACATTATTGGTATTGGGTGGGCAACAATAAATAAATTCACATTCACATATTAAAAATTTAAATTATTAATATTTATATTAACATATGCGGTTAAAACTGAAAAGCTGTGGTTTTAAACTACGAAAAAATCTATATTGTATCCCCCAAACGCCGTTACTCCTTGTTATGGTAATTACCATCTTTACAGTATTTATACTCCAGACCTGGGGTGGAATCATGTAAGGAGATAAGTGACAATCACTCTGGTGATATTCAAAAGTGATCACCTATTTTTTTGGCATCATGTAAAGTGATCACCGGAAGTTGATTTTTATAATGTCATTCGCGTCGGTGGTGAGAAAGAAATATATATTTTGACATGTCCTTTTTGCTTTATTACTGCTAAAAAAAAATAAAATCTACAAATAAATCATAGAATCATTTATTATATAATAAAAATCAAGATTAATAACATTTTTGGAGTTAATAAAAAATATAAATGTTTAGTTCAGTTTCGTGTGAATTATATTTTCGTCAGGAACTAAAGAACACAATGGTTTAGGGTTTGATCGTAAACTTCAATAAAAAATCGTATTTTTACAAATAAAACCATTACAAAAGTTTACAAATTAAAATAATTTTTAAACAATTTAAAATATTTAAATTGAATTTTCGGTCGTGAATGTACAGCAAATATTATATCATTATTTTTCTTTAAACACACAACTATAGAATATATCTATTGGTTATTGCCTTAAGAAAACTGATAAAATATATTGCTAAGCCATACTTAAAAAATCAAGTACAAATATTTGATAAAATATATACTTTTTCTTTGTTAATGTTAACCGAAAAAAATTGCGAAAATTATTCTTGAATATAATATGAAGAAAACTAAATATTTTCCTTAAATTTATTTTAATATTTTGCGTAGCACATCCATCGATTCACAACAAATAACAATGAAAGAATTTCTTTTGTTCCGAAAAAAAAAATATAACCTTATGCACAAAAACGACAACAAAAACAGTATCACCTGAAAATCGTCACTTTTTGGTGATAGTCATCGGTGAGATGTATCGCCATAGCCGATGCAACATTTATAAAAGGTATAACAGTGATTGTCACTTATCACCAATTACATGATTTCATCCCTGATTCTTGAATGTATTTCATGATATATGAAGTTGGGGTTCAATGAAGATATTTTGCAGGCAGTATGCCAGATTATTTTCTTTTGCAGATAAATGTCACACAATTTTGGAGTAAATATTCTCGAAGGTTTCTTGTCCAATTTTACATTCATAATTTATCTTCATATTTCCATTTTAGATTTTGATGTCCTTAAGTTAGTTCTTCAGTCACCTGTATATTATAAGTATATTTCTGTCAAAATTGCACATCCATTTCTGTTTATTGTTGTACTTTAATCTTATTGATGTTGAATCCTATCGCAACACTTTATTTATTTGTCTAAAAAACTGCGGTTATATGCTTCATATCCTATATGCTACAGAATGTTCCCGGATCGGTGGAATGTTGTAGATCATTTTCTTCATTTTCCATTATGTACTGCGCGATGATCTTATTTGTATTTGTATTTTTTGTTTTTTTATTGAATTGTAGCAAATATTGGTTTGATACATAATTTGTTGAATTAGTTATTACAATATAAATTATAGAAAACTGTATTTTGGGCAGAAGTGACTACCCTGCTGCCGTAGACCGTTCGCCACTGTGATGAATAGACATATATATATAAAGAAATATGGGTGTTATATTGTATAGACGAAGAAATGGTGAAAATAAATTTTTCTCCCATATATGGCTTTCACATATATATTATTAAAAGAGATTTTTTATTTTTACTATTGTATTTTTAATAATAATATATAATTTTTTAAATTTTCACCTATTTTCTATATACCACACACACACACACACACATATATTATATTATTTGATTTATTATATCGCTTGTTATACCAATAATATATCAAAGAAAATATACGCATAGGGTGATGATTTTAATTGACTTTACTTTATAATAAAATTGATGATATATGCGCAATGCGATTAAAATTAAAATTTATGTCATTGTAACGTAATATTGGAAATCGTAATTCGTAATAATAAATATCTATACATAATTTCCAAACAGATAGATTAATTTAAACGAAAATGTGTAAGTCAATGGTAATATATAAGTTGAAGCTTAGGGGGGGCATTTATGGCAAGCATTCATTAGCGTTCCAAGCATATGTATACCATTTGCCAAGCATTCAATTCAATTTTCGGAATCAACCTGTACAGGTACTGCGCGATGGTTCGTTATTATATAACATATAACAAATAAATGTATTAGGAATAGGTGCAATATCAAATAGAACATATATTTTTACGTAACATATGTGAAGAAAAATAAAATTATATTTATCCTATTATTGCGTGAAATATTATATAAAAAATATACAAATTTAAATATACACGATATAAAAACAAAACACATTTATATTATATTACTTTAACTTTACTTTACTTTACTTTACTTTACTTTACCATATATACCATATACGTTTTTGTGTTTCTTTAAATATTTCAATGATTGATATGCACAATAAAAGTATTAAAAAAAATTTTCAAACACAATAATTTATTCGCCTACCATTACCATTAAAATTTATGTTTACCAATTTATATGTCGTATATTTATCATATTTATTTATATAAAACATATAATATTTACTCAATTCTATTAAAATAATTAAATATTTTCACAAAGTGAATACTTTGTTTTAAAGGAAAAAAACAAAAATAGCAATCAAAAGTCAAGAGTTTTTTTGGGGGTTTGTAATAAATGTTAGAGAGGAGGAAATCAAGTCTGATGTGAATACGTTGACGGATGTTCAAGCGATTCGTTTAATTTAATTTTCGTTGAATGTTGTCATTGTCAAAACATTTTTGTATATGTGAGAACACGCACGTATTCTATGAAACAAAGTTTGAAATAGATGTTTTATTTTACATAATCTTAAGTCTTAAGAAGAGAAATATATTTTTGATAAATTGTTTTGGCAAATGCGAGACAACCAAACCAAGCTCAAACATTTTTTATCACATAATTCTTTATGCAACCAAAATTTCCAACTATATTATATCGTTTTTTTGAGATGGCTAAGATCATAATACAATAATTATATGGTTTCATACAGTTTCACGCACGTCATTTATGTGTCTGCAACGCAATTATCCATATAATATAAATAATAATTTTAATTTTGTAAAAGAAAAACAAATAATTCACATAGTCCTTTTTTTTTTGAATTATGACCACAGCAACGGTTTGTTTCAATCAAAAAAAAAATCACAAAAGCATTATAATATAATTCATTTATCAGTGTCACACACGCGTCAATGTCCTCTGCATATATATGGTATATAACTTCTCTACTAGACACATTTACTTACGATGCTATTTAGCTGAAAATTAATATTATACTCGTATAATATACCATTCCGCCGTACCACCACTCACAAATTTCAACAGACCCACATTTTTTTTTGTTTTGATGCTGTTATATAAAATATTAACATAGCACACAACAAACAACAATATCACTTAATTTGACAAATTTTCCAAAAAAACAAAATAAAAAAATATAACAAAAAATTAAATTAGTATGATTTTTTTTCTCTATTTTATATAATTATTTTAATGTTGTGGCTGTGATTAATTTAGGTATAAGCTCATTTATAAAAACAATTGCGACAATACAAAATTTACACAATATTATATTAAACTGGAAAAATATAACTCTACAATATATACAATATATATGGGATTATATGTATAATATACTCCATATATCGTATATTATTTTAATTTGTAATATATGTTTCATTAAAGTTAACATGATAATTAAATCGAGTGTTGAAATTTAATAATGTAATGAACGTTACATATACGCGAGTATGTACCATATATATACATGCCATCATTGTTACAGTATAGAAAATTATTTTAATCAACTATGACGATTATATATATATATATGTGTGAAATTAAATACACATATATACCATATATAAAATATAATCGTGTATAAATTGCACATACCCAGTACTTATATGGAAATAAATGCAAATTAATATACAAAACATATACACAATATATTTATAGATAGAGAGAGAGCAACGCAGTGTACATCTACAATACACCCACTCTGCATATATATTACAATTATATAATTTGAAACATGCAAATATACATAAAGTTAATGAGGCAATGTAATATTATTATAAAATATTTGTGCATTCATATGAATTTGTATATATAAAGCGCAGTGTATTTTAAAACACTATATCACAACCCCCTGCCTGGGATACATTTTACTTTTGTATAACAAAACATTATCAAAATAATATTTTTTTTACTAACATTCATGAAAAATCTCGAAATTTAAATATTCAATATATATACATTTGTAAGTGTATACCATATATTGTCGTAAGCTTCGGTCAATATTAGCATAGCAAATTGTGTTACCGCAAGTGCGGAGCTTATATGCAGCATTTACTAGAAATATTCATTACAGCCAATGTTGGTATAAATTATTCGGCATGCAGAAGTATATAACAATTTACCAATTGCAGTGCAATTAATGATAGCAGCAGCTATATGTTTTCATAATTCTATTATTTTAATATGGGATGATTAGCTTGTAAAAGTTTAAAACAAAATAAAAACTATTTAATAAAACAAATGTATTTTAAATAGAAAAACTTATAGATTATAGCGAAATCATGTTTGGTTTTAAATCAACATTGAATTTCTTCTTAAAATCAAAATGATTGAAAATTTAACTGTTAAGCTGTTAAATTGTCTTAATATAAATACATGTTTTCCTTTTTGAAAATTACATTATTCTTTTTAATCTATAAATAGTTTAATTATTTGTATTGTTGACTATTTTATCTTTTTAAATTTGAAATGTTAATTAATTAATTCAAATATAGTTTAACTTTTAACATCAAATAAAGATTCATCATTAAACAGCAAGAAATATTATTATTATTATTATATTAAATCGAATGTCTTCTTATACGTTCAAAATGAATTTAAGATAAATAGATTTCTGTATAATAAGGAAAATTTATAATTTCAACACTTTGCATTCCAATTATGTTTACGAAAAAAATGTCTAAATAATGTTAATAAATAAAATATATTTTTATATTGTCGTAAGCAAAAACAATTTAATTTATTAATTAATTATTTATCAAACTTTAGCCTTACAAATTTCTGTCCATTCGGTAAATAATATAAATAAATGGGTGGACCATCAAATTCGCTTAATTTGAATATTTCATACAAATTTAATGGCTCACCTATAACAATATAAGCAACGCATAATGTTCAGAATACTTTATTATTGGAATATTGCCTGCAAACAACGCAACATATTTTGTCATCTGATATTAATATCTTTATAATTTCATAAATCATTGGCCATAGCTGTTGATTCTATTTTTCTAATTAAAATATAACCACATTTATAGTTTATATATTTCGACAAAGAGGCTGTTTTGACTTCGGAGACCGATGATATACCATTTATTTATTGAAATGTTATTAGATAAATATTGTATAAAATCAATACTTATTGAGTTAAATTTAATATTAAATAGCTGCTACGTATGAGCATTTTTGTACGTGTTTTTAGGTGCATTAAATAGTATTTCCATTTATTCTAAATAACATATTTTTTTGTTGTATCATAAAACTATTCGAAGAATATTATTTGTTTTTGTATATTCGTCTAGAGATCAGATTTAAGTTAAAAATGATTTCTATTCAATTTAAAATTAAAATCAATTCAGTCAGATAAATGTTCGTTTTTGATGAATGATTTATTATTATAAAATGGGGGTTCAATTTAAATAATTAAAAGCAATATTTATTTAAAATAAAATATTATTCGGATTTAAGAATTCCAAAAATTAGTTTTTTTCTTCTTAAAATAAAACAAAATCAATGAATTGCAAATTTTATTATAAATATTATTTCAATAGTTATTTCCAAGATAATTGTATGACTTATTTTAAACAGATTCGATCTTATTTCGAGCATTTTCTATTTGTAATTTAAATAAAAAATTACAAATATTTTAAAATAAAATGTAAATTTATTTGATTTAAAATGTATATTTTTGACTGGTCAATATTATATAAGTTTAATTTTTAAAAAATGTACCATAATTTGTATGTCGCGCTCCTCACACACATCTCTTAAAGGATTCTATTTATTTGTTATAGGGTTAAAATGTGTATATATATCTCATTAACTTCATATATCATTAAAAATGTTACATTATATATTCAATGTAATATATTGTAATATATATGTCATAAACGTATGTGTATGCGATTGAAAAAAATTTAATTATCATCAAAATTCTATCATTAAATTTTATACATGTATATATAGGAAAATCTATATTGATATCGAGCTTTCAACAAGTCATCGCATTCAATCTATTGCTTTTTGCTCGAATGAGTATTTCTGCGTTGCGAACCAAAATATTTTGATTTATATATTATTTATATAAAAAAAGATCCGTGTTTTAGTGACTGCCTTATATTTTTTACATACATGCCATCGAAGTCCTCTATATATGATAATATTTTATAATTATATTTTGTACGATAATAAATAATTATATTAACACTTTGAAGACGGTATGTGATGAATAGCGTATACCCCCAATTCCCGCATATTTTGACAAAAAATTATATAAATAAAATATGATAATTTCGAAAACCAATTATAACATTTATTAAATCGGATACATTATTAAAGATTTATTAACATATAAAAAAGCTATTTTAATGTGTTTTTTTTTCATATGATATCCTTGAAAAGAAGTCCGCTTATGGAGAGGTACTAAACAAAATTTGCAAATATATCGAATTTCGCTCCTCTTGTTATTTGCCTTACATACAAGACATGGATACTTTTTTTTCCCGCTATCTACAAACATTCTCTAAAACGTGTAGTCGCATATGACCAGATAATCGTCCTGATGGATCGTAAAAAGAAGCATGCATGGTAGGAGAATAGACGTTCCAGGTTGAATAACATCTGCTACATCTTCTTCTACTTTAGAATCATCACTAACCCATTTTTTTTTGGTACTTGCAGTAAAAATTGTTTTATATTTTACCCTTTCTTTATCGTTTAACTTGTTGTTATATACTGTGAATGAATTGAACAGTGCACAATTTATCTACATCATTGGTTGATGATTTTAAAAAACGTGAAAAAAAAGCGTCACCCGTCTCCAACGGTTGGAAACAGAAAACGTGTGAAAAAAACGTGAACCGTCTTCAATGTGTTAATAATTTTTCTGAATATAATATGTAGATTTGACAAATATATGAATAAATAATATTAATAAATAATTTTTTTACTAAAATATTTTGTAAATTAGATACAATTAATTATATTGATCCAGTTGCGTTTTTTTTTTTTATTACAATAGATGGGTGTACAATATTTTATATAAAAATTAATTCATTTCACATTTTTATACGCATACAATTTTGTTCATTATTTATTTTATTAAATATTGTACATAATAAGGATATAAGCATTTAAGTAATTTTTATTTCAAACATATATTATATAATAAATGTGCAATATCATTATATAAGATAATGACATCATATAAAAATTATATCTTCTTCCAGATCTTGTATAATATACGCAGTATACGTAGATAAAAAAAAATTCCTAACATAATATAACTTTTTTTATTTTTATATTGTCCGCGTTATATATTATTATATAATATCCATAATATTTTTATCATGACATTTTTACTCCATCATATCGAATTTATTTTGTATTATATATGGTATATATAAAATTTCATTCTGTCATTCACAATCTAATTTTTATATCATGACTTAACAAGAAAGATGAACAAGATAAAAAAAAAATATATATATGAATGAAAAATAACAAACCATTTACTTGCGAATTTTCTTCTTATATATTATATACTAATATTATATATCGTATATATAATATATCCTATGTACCATATATATAGGAAATATATAATATATTTATAAAAGATGCTGGTTATAATATTTTCATTCAATAATAAATATAATGGTATATTTTTTTTATATGATATTATACATTTATATATAACATACATTAAATAGTTTCTCAAACAATCAAGCAACAAATTCATACCACACACACACATACACATCAATACATAACATAACATAATAATAAATATATATTGTATATACAATCAATCCACTTAAAGTTCATCAATCAAATAAAAAAATTTTAATATTTTCCATTTTTTATTATTATATAAATATCAAGTTCAATATCAATAAGCGTATTTTTATACAAGAATATCTATATATTTATATATAAAGTTCATGGTATAATACTCGCTATCAACATTAAAAAGGAAATAATTCTGTCATAAAAATATATATGGAGATACATATATACCGTTGCATTGTATACTAAAATATAAAAGAATTCATATTATTCACATATTTCAATAATAAAATAAAAATTGATAAGAATTTTTCCGAAACACCGCTTATAAACCCTAAAACTAACTATATATATGTTAAGATTGAATGATACACTAAAATAGAATGCTACACTTTGCGTATATAATAACCTCGACATACAAATTATCATTATAATATATAATATGAGTACCCACCGCCGGCCGATTGGGATCATATAATTTTTGTTGATCCACCAGAATGGTATACTTTTTTGGGGAAGTTTTACTATATATATTTAATTTATATGATTTATTTATTCTCTATACGGAAATATAGAAATTTAACTTATTGTATATTTATTTTTTATATATAATATTGTATTGTAGAATTTAGTTTAAGTTGGATTTATGAGATATAAAACTTAATTCTATTATATAAATGTATTATATTTCTAATATTATAGTATACAGGGTGTCCATGAGCGGTGGGCATTTCATAAAGGGGATGATGCGAGACATAGTTCTAAGTCGAAATTACTAAATGACAATTTTCTGAGAATTTTTCTCGGTAGCCAACCACTAAAGTGTCAATAACTTCGAAAGTAAGGTAAATACAGAAAATTTATAGTATATCGAAATTTGTAGAAAATTAAATTCTGAATTAAAATGTGTTATAAATTTTTTTTATAACATGCATTAGTTTCGAGTTATTCAACAATATTATTTAAAAAATAACTATCTTTTCTCAAAAATAACTAAAATGAATTTTTTTTTAAAAATCTAACGACGCAACATATTTGTTTTATATCAAAAAAGCAAAAATTAAATTATTTCGCTACAATTTTGTAAACCATTTCATTTAGCAGTTGACTGGCAGTTTAAAAGTTATAAGGGTTTGAAAAAGTCGTATAAAAATGTAGAAATAATAAAATAACAAATTAAAATTATGCGGTGTTTGCTTATGAATAAATGAAATTTAACAATCCTACTCTTCTTTTGTTCCAAATAACTATAATTTTTGTTTGTTATTTTTCCATTTCTACAATTACACCACTTTTTCAAACACCTATAACTTTTAAACTGTTATTCATAACTAAATGAAATAATTTACAAAATTGTAGCGAAATAAATTAGCTTTCATTTTTGCTACATAAAAATAATATGTTAGATTTTTTAAACAAAAAATTCATTTTAGTAATTTTTGAGAAAATATAGTTATTTTTTAAATAATATTGTTGAATAGGTCGAAACTGAAGCATGTTATAAAAAAAATTTATAGCACAATTTAATACAGAATTTAATTATCTACAAATTCGGTGTACAATAAATTTTCTGTATTTACCTTACTTTCGATGTTATTGGTCCATTAATGATGCGACTACTGAGAAATATTCTTCGGACCGTATCTCGAAAACAAAGTGCCAAATCAAAAATTGTCATTTACTTATTTCGACTCAGAATTATGTACCCCATTGAAAGAATGCGCACTGCTCATGGTCACACCGTGTATAATAAATGATATGATATATGGAACAGGGTTGATAACACTAATATAGCTATATATTTTGTATATTGGGGGGTTTCGTGTATTAAATACTTTATATGGTATTAATTTATCTGCGTACACTATCTATATATAGTTAATCATGTGACTTACTAAATAAATAATATAATACAATTAAATACTCTTCAACGAAATTATAGTTTACAATAATATATACGGGACGGCAGTAAATATAATAAGTTTTTAAAATAACATTTTAAATTTTTATTCATTTGTGTAAAAGTGATTTTTTTTTCTCACATAAAATCAGTACGTATATTATGTAAAAAAATTAAAGCACAGCACATAATATTTAAAGGATAATTGGCATTGTTTTATCCTTATGTATATAAATATTTATTTATATGGTATTAATACAATACATATATAATATGATATCGAATGTTAAAAAGCCTTAAATAATAAATTATATAAATTTGTGTAACACTTTAATATAAAACCACTTTTTTTCCTTTAATATATAAATAATATATTATTATTTATATAAATTATTCAATTGGGAATTTATTGCATTTAATCTGAATGTTTTTATATTTTGAAATATTTATTTATAAATATATACAACATATAAGTGTTGGATTTGGTTGTCATAAATATGTATATACTTATACTGATACCATGTTATACCGTATATAATGTTGGTAAATGGTAAACTATATTGTATGCCGCTTATAAAATATAAATAAAAAATTAAAATTTAACTATTTTTTTTTTAAATATTTATATATGTTTAAAAATACTTTTGTTAGAATTATATAAATATTGAAATTAAAAGGATCAAAAACCACCACCATATATATTGAAGAATATAAAAAAAAAAGTACCATCGATCACAAATTCTTATTATTAATTTAATGGTATAGTTAAAATATTGGCACAATATTATCGTATGCATTAAATGTAAAAGTTTAAGTATATCAGGTATAGGAGTATGAAGTGAGCCGGCTGTACGTATATTAGTAATTGTGAAAGAGCCTTAATGTGATGTTTTTTTTATTGTTTTGACATCTGTCAACAACATTCAGTGTGGTAAATTCCATTTGTAATACAACATAAAATTTTATCGTGTTAAAAATGTCTAATTTTGTGCCTTCAACAAACGATTTGCGGGTATCATTAGTTTTTTGTTATCATTTAAAGAAAAACGCAGCTGAATCTCAACGAATGCTTGTAGAAGCTTTTGGTGATCATGCTCTATCATTAGCAACATGCAAAAGATGGTTTCAACAATTTAGAGACAAAGATTTTGATTTGAGAAATGAAGAACGTGGAAGACCACCTGAATTGCACCTTCTACGATTCAAAAGGAAGTCTTTTTTGCATCGAATCGTGACTGGTGATGAAAAGTGGATATATTTTGAGAATCCTAAACGCAAAAAATCATGGATTACACCAGGTAAAGCAGCAACATCGACTGCAAAACCAAAACGATTCGGTAAGAAGAGAATGCTTTGTGTTTGGTGGGATCATGAAGGTGTGGTGTATCATGAACTTCTAAAACCTGGTGAAATTGTTAATACGGTTCGCTACCAACAACAAATAATCGATTTGAACCATGCATTATTAGATAACCGACCAGAAGCTGTTGGATGGGAGCTGTTACCAAATCCGCCTTATTCACCAGACTTGGCTCCTTCGGACTACCATTTGTTTTCATCGATGGGACATACTTTGAAAGAACAGCACTTCAAAACTGATTTTTTTTTTCTAAATAATGTGTTTTTCTTCCTTTAAAAAGGGCTCATTTCATACTCCTATACCTGGTACACATATTTCTTCGCCAATTGTGGAAGAGTGAATTGATCGGATGAAATGCAGTGTTCTCATCGAGCACATAAAAAATCTTCTATTACATATATACATAAACTAAATTTTTTAATAAAATCTGGTGCACAAATTTGGATTTTCATATTTTATATAGAATAATAAATTCGATGATTGTCGCGATCTGTCGATCTATTATTAATAATTTTACATTTGTCAAAATATTTATACACAATACACCATATAATTATATGGAAGAATGCATTCTGTTAGAATGGTGCATATATAGAAAATGTTATTATTTACAGTTCCTTAATAGAATTTTAAAAAACATCTCAGCATAAATCTTACATTTTATAAGAATTTTTAAAGATGAATGCAAAGTTTAAGTTTAATATATTTAACAAAAAGTGTATTGTACTCAAAATAGCTATAAATGATGCTGGGAAGCAAATATTTTTTCGGTAAGCATAATTGTTTAGCAATACACGAACGCAGACGAAAAGATAATAAAATATGTACCGCCGAATAGAATCCGTATTTTTTACGGTCCCCATCGAATACCATACACTTGAAAATTTTTAAACGATACTAAAATATTTATAATTTATATTTTAAATAATTTAATATAAAAAATTTCTTGTTTGTTTTTTTTTTAATTGTATTTGAAATATGAAAATAATTATTAATTTTTTTTTTTTTTAAAGGGTATTTTATAATTTAATTAATTATACTTTCTTTATGTGTATACAATAAATTGTTGTATATATAAAGTTATAATTTCTTATATACAAGATATACCAACCAACGGCGAACGGCGTTGTTTAATATATCAATAATGAATTAAATTTTAAAACTGAAACTGATATAATATTATATTTACAGCATCGTACAAATACCGGGCGGAAAAAAAAAATCAAAATAAATAAATATTTATATTTTAGGAAGAAAAAAAAGCTGAGCTTCTTCTCTTCTATAATATATCTATATTATTTTATATATTTATATATTTATTCAACTATACAATATAAAATTATTTATTTATTCTTATAAAATATACACAATATTTTGGATATACATCTCACCACCCGAAAAAATATTAAAATATAATTTCACATAAATAATATTTATAAGCTTTTATGTTATAAATATATATATTAATATAATATGGTATACTACTTAAGTTTATGCTTACATAAATATTGTAAGACTTAGGCTTTATTATACAAAATACAATATATATATATTACATTTAGTAATAATAATAAACACAAAAATCTTATATATAAATTAATGTTTCTTCTATACAGATTAATATGAATTTAATATCAACGGTAGAGAGAGAGAGGATTGTTTTTTTGGATGGTTGTCCGTTTTAAATATGGATAAATAAATATGTATTATATGAATATTATTTCAATTAATATATACCATAAATAACTAAAAGAAAGTTGCAAATGCTTATAAAATTTAATTAATTATTCATTTTTAATAAATAAATAATTTTGATAATAATATAGACGCAGGCAATAGCGAACGAAGCATCTCAACATAATAAGAAAAATATGTTTTGGAAAATAATTATAACTTTTAAACTATTATATGTGTCTGCGAGTTATCCATTCAATGTGCGATAATATATATTTTATTGTCCTTTATTGAGAAAGGATTTGTTAGACTGTACAACATGCGGCTTGTTGTTTAAAACAATTTCAACAGCTTCTGTGAAATTTTATTTTACTGGCAATTCGTATATAGGTTTATATTTCCCAATATTAAATTTCGGATTTTAAAAATCAAATTCCGAATTTTACAAATCAAATTCATGCTGGATAACTTAGTCTTTTGTAGCACTCAGTAGCGCAGTTGCATAGCGCCGACATATATATTGTATATTATTAATCATGAAATATAGCGGGTTTAATTCCACTATTTTTCATAGGAAATTTTTCGGTATTTATTTTAATATTAAAATAAATTTGTTCGTTGATGGAATACAAAGAAAAACGGATATCTTTGAAAATATGGTGTTGGACGTCGCTATTCAAAGATTAACAATGTCTGCATTAACACACACATAACTATGGGCTAATCACCCATATAAAAATAATAGTATTTTGAAAACATTTATTTTTCGTTAATTACAGTACACACAATTGGTAAATTGTTATATACTCCCATGCGGAGTAATTTACCAACTTGGTTGTAATGAAAGGTTTATTAAAAGCTCCACTTGGAGCAAAATATGACTTAAAAAAAAAAAAAAAATAGTCTCTTTTTCGCCCTGATAACAATTTGTCCGTACTTTGAAAAATGAGAAAAATTTCCGTGGAAAAAATCCATATATGTTCGATGGAATAAATATGTTGGAATTTGTCCAAAGAATGTCATATTGATTTTCCACTTAATATAATACAATATTTTATTTATTAGGTCAATTGAAATTGTTGGATGGTCAGGGTAATATTGGCAACAAATATCCGCGCGGTATTCATAAAATTTATTTCACCAATTATTCAAGACAGTAGCGTTAATACAATTTTACAATTAAATTATTTTTTGAATAAGAAACTATAAATATCATACTTTTTATTTATTTCTTATGTATTTATTACATAAAATTTTGTTTCAACAAGTTACAATCTTTTATGACAAAAATTTTTGTCCGAATGCACTTGTCGCATGACGTATTTTTGTCAAATGCCGTAGATCTTCTTACAAAAAATACAGATATTCTGTGGAATAATATCAACGAGAAATAAATCGAAGGAAAATCCGTAGAAATTATCATCGGAAATATACGCGGATAATCCAAGGTTATTTTTTATAAAAATCCATGTATAGAGTTGTAGTCATCATATAAAATTCCAACGGACATCCGTAAGAAATCAATGGATATTTCCTCGGATTAAAACTACGGACTACAACATATAATGCGGAAATTTTTGCGTACAAACTACGAACACTGTAGGTAATCTCAAATGGTTAATCCAATTAAAACGGGTTTTTTCTCCGACTAACTTAAAAGATCTATATTGAATTGTTAGCGGATCCTCTCTAAATAACCAGAATTTATTTAATTTAACGGAACCATCCCTTCTTGTAGCAATTATTGTCTGGATATGACAATGAAATTGCTTAATCAACCGTGTTTTAAACATCCTTTTGCATTAAATTAAAATTATGTTACTTTTCATAAATTCAATTCATAATATATTAATTATAAATTTTTTACCTCTATTTTCTCAATCGTTTATTAATAAATTCTGATTTTAAGTAGGAAAAGTTTCAAATTAACTTTCAATATCCAGAATTTGATATGGAAAATTCCGAATTTAACGAATTTTATTTATAATAATAATAACTAAAGTAAATGTAATCCGTCTCCATAATGTACTTTATGCATACCATGCCATATAGGAACAACCACAATTTTATTTTATTAGTATTGTGCTTAATGCATTATCAAAAAAAAAAAAAAACGGAACGGAATTATTATTATCTCCTTTAAAAAGGAAAACATTAAAAAAATGTGTATATCGTGTATTTTATAAATAGTATTGGTATACTCTCGTACATATATACTAAGAATATATAAAACTTAAATAAATAAGTTTTACAAGGGGTTTGTTTTTGTACCATAGAAACTTTTTTATATTATATGTGGAATTTTATTTTTATATATGAAAAAACACATCCAACAAATGACACAGAAATAAAATCATTTGAGTAAATTATTATAATATCCGCAGTACATATAAAGAAGAAATGTGAGATACATATTTATTTATACTCGGTATAGTCTATGTAGATGAATTATTTATTATGCTTTTGAAAACATAAACATTCGCATACTATACTACTTGCAAAACACATTTATATATATGCGAGCATATATTTCAAATAGAGTTTATCATTATCGGTGCAGCATAAAAAAACATCAGCGCTATGCAAATACTTTTTAAATATATGCAAAACAAAAAAAAATGGAAAATATTGTATGATTAAACTTTTTGTATACATTTTATTATTTTCTGAACAAAAAAAATCTGCATCAACAAAATTATATACATTTGTTAATACAATTAATAAACATTCTAATATAGTGAAAAACACATTATTATTATTATTATAATATATATTCAATGGCATGTGGCGTTATTTATATGGTCATAAATGGTATAAATCAATGAGGCTGAGAGGATTCGTAAAATTAACAAATAATATACTAAATTATGTTTTAGTGTTAATCATTATATTTTGTTATATATATACAATCGAATGAAGGCATTTACCATCAATAAAATATTGCCGCATAGTTATTTACTTTTTTTTTTGGCCACATAATACGCACCAAATTATATGTTAAATGATTGTTTTATATTTTTTAAAAATCTATTAACCGCAGTTAACTGTTTCGATCTCTTTGGAAAATGCGTATCTAAATTGCATCTTGCAAATTGTCAATACTTATTACCCATGGCCAATATACTGTTTCGACCTATTTGGAAAATGCGTATCTAAATTGTGCCTTTCAAATTGTCACTACTTATTATTCACCGACGAATATACACTCGTCATAACACAAAACTTTGCACTTTTTTCATGACGATCATACTCGTCAAAAACAGTTAACTATGGTTGAATTAAAAAAATTGTAAATTTGGAAGTTTTCATTATATAGAATGGTAATTTCCCAGAAAATTTTCTAACATCGAATATGAAATAAAATGTATATATATATACGTATAGGTCTAACAACGGTTCACCAATTAATCGCTGTAATCACGCATATTGTATTGACTGATAAATATTTTATGGTGAAAAGTAAAATCGTTATCACTCAAATCAGTTTGTGTTACGAGCTAAATGTCTGAACAACAATATATTTATTTTTTTCCTTTTTGAAAATGTTATATTATGTGCTGAAATGTAATCGAATGATTGTCGACACTTTTATATGATAAAATCATGCTTTATCTAAAATAAGGTTAATGGTTTCAACGATACAAAAGTTGGTATACATTTTATTTGAATGATGCGGAAAATCATCCAAAGATAATTAATAGCAAGCATTACTTAAGCTGGAGACGATGCACAAGCAATAACTGGTAAATTCCGTAAATCAATGAGCCATTTCTAATCGCTTTAACTCAATGGGTATAAGAAATAAAAAGTAAAGAAGAAAATGGGTTCCATATATAATATGAATTGAGTGAGCGAAAAAAAATCCATTCTATAAAATTTTAATTGAAAGACAACAAACAAAGTAATTTTTTCCATCGCATTGTGAATTTTTATTACGATAATCCCAAAAAAATAACATTGAATTGAACCAAAGTCATATCCGCAATAAAATGTAAAATCAACTCCAATATGCCCCCCGTTATAAATTTTTATTTATTAAAATATGGTCACTGCCGGCAAACGCTATATACAAACAACAATTGATTGATTTCAACAATTGTTTATTGAAACCTACACGATCCAAGTATATGGGACAACCGATTATGATGGTAAATTGATTCTTTTGCATAAACAATTCGCGTCATTATGTGCGGCTAAATATATTGAAAAAAATATAATTTAAATACACGAGACATGGCGAAATTTGTTACAATACACCCGTCACCATTCACCAGATGTTGTTCCATCGATTTCGATGACACATATATGGCATCTGTGTACATTATTTCCACAATTATCTTTACATACAAAACTATTTTATGATAAATTTCAACAAAACGAAAAAAAAACATAAATTTCATTTACTACTGAATATAAAATATATTTAAAAACAATAAATGTGTAACATTTGCTCAATCTATGTTGCACAAGAAAAATAAAATTCACACTATACACACATTATATTTAATAACTATTGTGTAACATTATAATGAAAAATTATATTTTTCCTACATTAAATATATCGTATATAAAATGAGAAATTATTTCATTTAAATAATAATAATAATAATAATAATAATAATAATAATAATAATAATAATAATAATAATAATGATAATAACACAGCAAATTTTTATAGAAAAATATATACGACGACGTATAAATTTTTCATTATTTAAGCAGTATACTCTGGCATTGTTTCACAATATATATATTTAGTAGTTTTAAAATTTTCATATAAATATATTGTAATATTTGTATATTAGAAAATTGTATATAACCACATAACTTCCTTCTGCACACACACACACACACACATACATATATTGCAATATAAGGAGAGAATATAGTGAAAAATATCTATATATAAATATAAAATTTTAAAATTTATATGTTGCAATGCAATTGAGCAGCATCAGCAATATATAGACAAAATAAATATATATATAGAAATATAAAGCAATAATAATTTGTTAGCAAGTGGTAATAATCGCATCCCACACAACCATCTATAGATATATAAATTTGTATATTTAAATGAAATTTCATTTTAAATTGCTATATATATATAAATACATGAAATGTCGTCAAATGAAAATGAGGTTTTTGGTTTAAGGAACATTTGTATTTATATATGGAAAATTTGTTATTATAATATTTTATGTCACTTATTTACTATTTATAAATATTATTATTTATGTATTATATAAGCTAAAGGATATATATATCTAATGTATATGTGTGTGTGTGTGTGAAACAAATAAAAATAAATTATATAATGATTTAACGTTAATAGTTATATATTGTATATAAAATATAATCTATATAAATTTTAACATATTCTGTTTGTAATAAAAATATAACAATATATAAAAGTTAAACATATAGAAAAAATTGCATGAAATTTAATTCAATTTCAATTTTCAATTTATTTGGTACATATTTATTTATTTATTTTTTTTATATCGTTTTCATCGTTGTCATCGTTTTCATCGTTTTTCAATATTATAATATACATTAAATAAATTTTATCTCATTCTTTTCTTTCAATTTATATTTTATTTATTGAGCTTGACATCAATTTCATATAAAAAATACATGTACATCGCAAAAACATTTTGTTTATAAAGTTATTTTGTTTTACATTTACACACACACTCACACACACACACACATACATATGTGTCTATAAGAGGCCCTGCAGTAAATGTTGAAACTAGTTCCGTATAAAAAAAAAACTAATTCTTCAACTAGTGTAAAAATAACTAGTTACAGAACTATTACTAAAGTAATGCAAATAAAATAGCAACTATTTTAAATACACAATAATACAAATTACATGACAAAACGAAGAGAAACAAAAACGTTTTTGAACTGTTATAGAAATATATGTGTGCTGTTTTTAAACACTGTTTTAGATTTTACAAATGTAATAGCGTAATGATTTTCGTATTAAAAACACGTATTGTGATTGTGAAGTGAAAAAAGAAGTTTATTTAAGTAAATTACCATCCAAAATATCCAACAATTTTAGTACAGTATTATAAGAAGATGATATGCACATTGTATCTAACGAAAACTTTGTGACGGCAGATTGTTCCAACAATATGGATATTTTGGAAAACGAATCGATACCAAAAATATGATTTGAAGAGAAATTAATTGATTGGTATATTAGAAATAAACCATATTCCGTAAATGATTCGAAGAATTTCGTTTTATTTTACGCGAGAAAAACTTAGATGTAGCACGTAAAATAAAAAATGAAGCTGATGTAATTTAAGAAAACTACATGATAAACTGTTGCAATAATTTATAATATTTTTTCTAAATATGAAATAAATTATTATTTTGTATTAAAAACATAATAAATATTAAATTATATATTAAAATATATTGTCTACGTTTAATTTTAAGACTAAATACAACTTTTTTTTTTAAAGAACTAATTAAATATGTGTAGTGGTAAAAGAATATACTTAATCTAATTCAAATTAAAATTAACGCAGTTCAGTAACTAGTTGCAGAAGAACTAGTGCTTAAGTGTTTATTACATTAAAACAGTTCAGTAACTAGTTGCAGAAGAACTAGTGGTTAAGTGTTTATTACATTAAAACTAGTTCAGTAATTGGTTACAAATTAACTAATTTTTCAACTTTGTGGAAAAGTAATGCAGAAGAGGACAATTGTCTTTTCGTAGGACATTTCAATGTTAAAAGAAACAGTTCGCAACACGTAAAAAGAAGCGTGGAACCAATACTATTTACTTTGTAACTAGTTGTTCTACTAGTATAGTATAGAACTAGTTCTCGTTCCTGCAGGGAGTAGACAGCCAGACAGACAGACAGACATATAACCAACGTATATACGTATATATATAAAAATATATTACCATCATTACAATAATTTCAATTCAATTTAAAATAATTTGATTACAAAATGTCAATGATTTTCACAAATTATATATAATAATATAATATAACAAGAAAATATATTATTATTTGCATTTTATTTATATACAATATATCCTCTTTTGAATATATATAAAGAATTGAATATAAATTAGTATATAATAAAATAAAATGTATATAAATATATAAATAATATATAATATATAATAATAAATATTTGTGTGTATGTGTTAAGCAACAATTACCAGTTTTGTATAAATTTATTTAATATTTTATTAAACATATAAAATATTTACATTTATTTAGAAAATCGTTGTATAGAATTACATTCACCAGATGGTATACATTCATGTATATTACGTGCAACCGATCCACCAGAAGCATTAGCATGGTTTAATGCATTACATTCGGCAATGGCACGTAGTACACAAAAAGCTTTACAAGATGCAAATCGTGCGCTAGCCAATATAATTGGTGAACTTAAACATATCGGATGGTTAAGTCGAAAATCAGGCAATGAAATGGTAACTATTATATATTATAATTAATTTAATAATTTATATATATATATATATATAATTATATAACACATATATATATACATACATAGAATGGACGATCAAGTTCTGAAAGTTCTGATGATACAGAAAGATGGCAACCAGTTTTTGTTGCAGTAACAGATCGTGAATTACGGTATGTTTGATTTTATACATATATATTTTACATTACTTTGTTTAAAAAGTTTTATAATAAAATGTTATTTCACATATATCCACCTCCATGTATACATGTAAGACTCCCTGATGACTAAAAACTTATATATATATATATATATTGTATATAAGTGAAATATTTTGCGTACATATCCAAACAGAATAAAATCTTTCTTTTATGTACTTCCTCTCCATAAAACAGTCTGCATTATTTTATTATGCATTTGGAAAATTCACTAGATTTTCTTTTATTAATAAAAGAAAAACAGAAAACAGAAAACAAAACAAAGCAAAACAAAAAGAAAGTATTTCCCAAGGGGTATGTGTAATTCACCGTTTAACAAAAACATGTATATATATACAATATACGTGTATATACCACCCTCTTGTATTTATACATATATATTTGATGAAGATTATACTTGACGCATTGTCGCCGCGTCAATGTCGCTATATATATATCATCGCATATCATCATCATCCTATATCCATATGTCATATATATACCATAAATAGAAACATTTCAGTGTCACAGCCTATTGAACAAAATACTATACGCTCGCTTTTCTTTGTTAGACATACATTAGTATACACACACAAGTTATATATGAAAAACATAAAAAAAATAAGTGCATCATATACACACTTATGTATTGTATATTTATATATATATATATATATAAAAAGTAACTCTATACTATGTTGAGAGACTTATATATTCATTCAATTTTAAAATTATGTAAAATATGATTACATTGGTATAACATATATGTTAACTTTTACAATGTATTGTGTATATATAAAGATACTAGATAGTAGTATACCTATACATACATTTTAATGTAAACTCAAATGGAGAGGAAGAAAAAAAAAAGGATATTTTGTATATAAGCTTTTTTTTTCTTTTTGTTGTATTGTTACATTTTTCTGCATATACGCAGCGAGTGCGAAAACTGAAGCAATACTAAATGTCATATATATATAATATATAAAAATGACAATGACAATGTATATAAATATAGCCACCTATATCATATGAACGATGGTACACAGAAAAAAATATAGTAAAAGCAATTCGGCTGTTTAAACAGAAACTTAACAGAATTACTACGCTTCTGCGTAGAATAATTACTGATACAGCAAAAAAATAGTTTTGCTGCTTATATGAAATAATTATAAGATGCATTATGTTCGTTATCCGTAAAATATTCTTCTTATCTATAATATATCAAGGAGTATCGGTATCAAATGAGCGTTTTTTTATGAAAAAAACAAACACTAATTTTAAATGGGAAATTAAAAAATATTTTATTCTCAAAATATATGGGCCATTGTTTTCTATACATTTTGACCACCTTTCTGGCAAGCAATTTGTGGATACCACACGCCAATAGAATTGTTCCGCTTTTGCAGTAAACCAATCAGACACCCAATTTTCGAGTTCTTCGTAAGAATCGAAGTGTAGCTCAGCCAATGCGTGCGCCATCGATAAAAAAACAAATGGTAGTCGAAGGGAGCCAATTCTGGTGAATACGACGGGTGGGGCCGCAGCTCCCAGTCAAGTGCTTTGATTGTATACTGAACCGTGGTTTTGTTTTGTGTGCAGGTGCATTGTCATCGAGCAAAATTACCTTGTCGTGTCTTCTGACCCATTCCGATCGTTTTTCGATCAATGCATGGTTCAAATTGATCATTTGTTGTCGATGGCGATCAACATTAACAGTTTCACCAGGTTTTAGGAGTGCGTGGTACACAACACCTTTCTGGTCCCACCAGACACACAGCATTGTCTTCTTACCGATGCGATTTTGTTTTGCAGTTGATGTTGATGGTTTTGCTGGATTACCATGATTTTTTCCGTTTAGGATTTTTATAATAAATCCATTTTACAGCGCCAGTAACAATTCGATACAAAATTGATTTTCTTTCGTGTCTGTGGTGTTCCAGTCTATCGGTTTTCCATCTGTCTTTCATTCAATTCATGTGGCAACCATTTTTCACACTTTTGGATATTCCCCATAGCTTTAAAAACGGTCAGAAATCGCTTGTTGTGCAACATTTAACATTTCCATGCCATTTCCTTTTGATTAAAAAGTGTCATCTACATCCAATATCGCTTACAATTCGACGTTTTCAAACTTTTTTGGTGGTCTTCCACGTTCATTATTTCAAAATATTTTACAAATATATGCAGTTTATGTATCAAACAATTCAGTTTCGGTTTCGCACTTGTGCAAAATTAAGTTGTAAAAATTATTTATCAGTTTAACATTTACTCAAACAAAAAGCCATCATAACCAAAGTATTAAATTATAAGTTGCTATCTCAACATAATACCAGGAAATACCTTCATCGTCCATTAATTTTATTTCAAAACAAAACTATTAAAATTATCACAACAGAAATTAAAAACCTTTTTGGTTTAGGTTAATTTTTTTTAAATTTATATTAATAGAATTAAATATAGCTCTCTTCGTTTGAAATAGTTATTAAATAGTTTTTTAAACAATATTTGGTATTTTATTTATTTGCTACGAAGGAAATATTATTTTAGCAAAAAGCTCTAATTTTGCAGTACAAGCCGTTTTGCAACGAAAGTAGAAAAATCATGCCATTAGCAAAATCAAGCTACATAATCAACAGTATATAGTTTGTGTAAAAGGGCAAATATATTATTCGAGTGCAGTAACTATAATAAGCATAAATCTTCTTCTAGCAAATATAAAGTTGCTGCGTAACAGCAGATTCATTTGCGTAACATTTTTCTCATAAAAAATATTGTTGAAATGAGTAAAATATATTTTGCGACATAAGCAAAACAATTCTGCCAGTATATTTAATAGTATATCTGCGTTGCCGCAATTGGTACTTCTAAATTAGTAAAATCAATTGCAAAATATAAAAACAAAACACAAATGTTTATGAGTAAATAAAAGCAGAAATTTCCAAGTTTAGTAAAACTTTTCTGCTAGAGAGGAATAACATTTTTTTACGAATTTAGCATATCCATTTTTTGCTTTAACCGCTTAAACTATTTGAACGGAAGTATACTATAGACAGAAGATTTGCTATTTAAGTACGTATTTTTTCTGCTTTTAGAGAATAATTTTATTTTCAGTGTATAAAAAATATATATACTTAAGAATAACTATATATTGTAATTATTTAATGTAACGATAATGTATTAATTGTAATATAAAACTATCCGTAAATAGTTTCCATATAATAATTAAATTTATATTTAAATAGCAAAACTAAATTCAATTAATTTATTCTCATAATTATATGTATAAATTACAATTATTATACCACACATAGTGAGCATATAAATATAAAAGCATATATAGACAATTGGTTTGTACCATCAACAATTCGGAACTGAAAATGGAATGATCCACACGCAGATCCAGCCATCTGCTATATATAATAGAAAAATCCATAATAGTGCCAGAAGAATGATTATAATTTCTTTATCAAAAGTCCGTAATAACATATAGAATTAGTAATTCGAAGCAAAATTCGGGGGTATGGTATGGTATGATATCTGCATCAAATCAAATTGAAATCTACAAAAGCTTTTTATATATACCATACAATAATGATTTCAAAACATTATATTATATAAACTCTTTGCAACACACAGACGCTCACTTATATATATAAACACTCGTTTATATATGCTGCGTATTATAAAGGAAACATAATTTAATAACATATATCCTTTTTTATTTCATATGCACATAAATGTGTGTAATCTAAAAAATTTTTCAACAAAATAATACCAATAAGTACATAAGTGGATTAAAATTGTTATTTTATATTTGCATATGGTAAATATATATATATTGTTTTACAAATGCACACTTATCAATAATAAAACGTACAATATATCTGTATATAAATCCCATTTATATGTAATTATATTATATTATTATGTACTTTACATATTTATAGAATTTATTTATGCATGAATAGATTTTTTTGTTCAATTGAGAGAATAATAATGGTTAAAAAAAAAAATAAATATTCGTTTAGATTTGTAACTCGATCGGTAAATATAAATAAAACTTTTAAAAATACCAATTTCATTCGAATGAAGACTAAACTTATTTATAGCAAGTTTTAATATATAATATTTATTAATTAACTAATTTAATGTTGTTCGAATACAAATATGGTATACTCTGTCAATGAAAATAAAGAATATAAATTGAATAACAAATATCCTGGATTCTTTCTATTTATATAACGTTATTAAGGTATAGCTGTCAATAAACTGTATATGGCAGACAACTCAAATTATTTTCATTAAATAATCAGATCCTTTGTTTTTTTTTTGTTATTATTTTGCAATATTTTCCAAACAATTACAAATATTGTTTTCAATAATTAAAAATGATATATGAATTTACACATATATAGAATATATGAAAGTGCACCATGGTCAATAGAAGCATGGGGACGACCCGTAGAAAGTTCACCGTTGGCATCAACTAGATTAGCTGGATCGGGAGCAACAAATACAGCAGCCAATGCCAATGCAAATACGGTATAATTTTTTACACATATTTAGTATTCAATTACATTAAAAATATTATTAGACATTATATTGTTTTGTATTTATATATGTAGAATCAAACAACAGTATTTTGTGTACGTTGTGGTACATCACGTGGTGTTATAACACATTGGTTACGTGCCGAAACACATCGTGATATGGCATCATGGGCTAGAGCATTAGTACAAGGAAGTCATAATGCAGTTAATTATCAACGTGAATTTTCATTTCGTTGTTTATATCAGGTAATTTTTCTATTTTTATATATATTCAATATATAGTGAACATTGACAATTGTTGGCATTTTTGTTGGTAAGAAATATATGTAATATTTAGAAATTTATTTTATATATATCACACAGAAAAAATTTTGATCGTAATTATTAAAAACCGATTCTTTACACCGACGATTTTTTTACTATACATTGAATTTCCTTACGAACTTTTATTAAATATTTTCATAAATACTAGGAATATTATTTCTAATATTAAAACACCGTTCATAGGCGGCTTATGGAAGTTACTATACTACAATATATAGAAACATTTAGTAATTATTATTGAAAGAAATCTTAATATATGTATCTTAAAACTTAAAAGCTTTTAATAATCAATGAATAAATATGAATAATTAAGTATTATTTAAGAACATTTTTTTAAATATAAAATAGCTTATTTGTTGATTTGTTGTTCAGAAAGTCCAAATGTTGTTTTAATATATATAAAAATGGGAAACGTTTGAAATAAAATACAAATGTGAATTAATGAGCCATAGGCAACTTTATAAAGATGGGCTTCATTGTTATTATTAGAACTTTTCTTATTTATTATAGCAAGTATTTATACTCTTTATATGAAATTAATCATAATTAGTAAAAAAAAATATTTTTAAATGTTACAATGTTTTTCTTACCATTATAAAAATATTCATATTATTCAAATCTAATAAATTGGTATCGTTATGAAATAATTCATATAGAGCACAAAAAATAATATTATAATGTAACGATTATTTAAAGAAAGTATTTCTATCTATTAGAAATATTTTCCTACAATGTAAAGAAATATTGTAATATCGTTAATAACTATTCTTAAATATCAAACAAAAAATCGCATAACAATCGCATAACGCTTTCAAAGCTTTTCTGCAAATAATAAAAGAAATCGTAAGAAGTGTTCCATAAATAATAATAATAATGATTTTCTATATATTTCAATTTTAATCGGTTTATAAATAGTAATGAACATTCATAAATGTTAGTGAAATCGGCTGAAAATACATTGAAGTTTAAATACTATTTATTTGCGATTTCCTATCATTTACTGGAACAATTTTTTCTGTGCATATATATTAATTAAAAATTTCATTTAATTAAAATTATTACAAAACTTTAAAGTTATATATTGTCCATATATATAATTTAATTTATATGGTATATTGGGGACGAGATATATTAAATATTATAACTTTTCTTAACTTTCTTCCTTCACCATTAATTATCCTTATTTCATAAATATATTTACATATAAATAATAATGATTTTATGTTTGGTACGGTATATATTGGTATATATAGGGTCGACCATGTCAATTGATTGTACATTTAGAACGAGGCTTTTCATTATTAGAAGGCGGATTAGGTCAAACAGCAAAAGCATTATGGTCATATTCATTTGATAAATTAAAAGGATCAGCCGATGATGGACATCGTTTGTTATTTTTAGATTTTGGTGGTGACGATAATGAAATTGTAAGTTATTTTTTAAATTTATTATTATATTAATTACGTTTGGTCTTTATAGTACACAACTATATATAAAAATTATGTGTAATGCACGCACGCAACGATAAACGAGTATATCATCACTTTTATGTACGACTCAATTTGTAAAATTTTCAGTTAACATATATGAAATATATTAAACAGGTCTCATAGAAAACTTATAAATTGTGCACCATTACCCACACAACAAATATAAAATTTCATTTATAATTAATATATTACAAGTATATTGCCATCACAATCCAGAAAACCGGAAAATATAGTTATATTTAAAACATTTACCATAACATATGAGTGCACATAAAATATATGCAAATATTACATTACATACCAATATAAAAACGTACACATTTATATTTATAATATATTAAATTTAAGTAGATTCAACATAAAAAAAATTTTATATATGTTTTCAATTTTTTATATATTTTATAAATGATTTTTTGAACTATAAAATTAAAACTGAATTAGGTATATACATATAAAATATTTTATACCACACATTTCATATATAGTTTATAATAACATTTAGAAATACGCTAACTTCAGTTATACTGAAATAACAGTGACAAAGCTTGCAAAAAAATTTGCGCAGTTAACGTTTTCCAAGCTCGCATTTTAAGGATCATAATAAGGATACACCGTTTACTGCATGTATAATCATTTAGTATTGGCTGTAGTTCTCACTTCTGAAACACTATTCAATAGTTATTTTTTTTTGGCATACGTTCATCCTCCAAATACGTGACCATCTTTATTTTAAATTGTTTTGACATAATATTTAGTTTACGTCGTAAAAACCATTTATTTGGAAATTGTTGAATATGTATCCACTGTGATAGTAATAAATAAGTTTTACCGAAACAAATTTTAACGATTTCCTTTTATTTAAATAAGTTATCGATTGATGTGTTCCCAAAAATATGATGTACTCACTGTATAGTCAGTCTACTTTAAGCCATATACAGACTATAACGAAATTAAAGAAAACAGCTAATGCTATTTCTCATGCTTCGTCACGTTATTATATTACTATAATAGAATGAATGAAAAAAAAAGTCATATAACTGCTTTGAATTTAATATGGAATGTAATTATTTATTTGTTCCGAACGACGTACGTACGACGTATAATAAATATATTGCATTATATAGTTTTTCATATTATGAATTTAAATTAATATATGAACATATTTTTAAAAAATATACATTTTTATTTATACAATGAAAATAAAGGAAGAAAAAATTAAATATTACAATAATAAATACATTTATTATTTTTTTTTCACGCCTCACCAGGAAATCGATATGGAATGTTGTCCGAAACCAGTTGTATTTGTTTTACACAATTGTTTATCAGCAAAAGTACATTCATTAACATAATTTATAAATAATTACATTATATTTGTTTATGTATATATTTTTATTTATTTATTTATTTATTTATTTATTTATTTATTATAATTATATTTATTTAATTGTAATTTAAAATTTTTCATTTATTTTTCATTTATTATTTATTGCTCAAAAAAAACAAAAAAACGAATTTTTATTTTATTTATATTAAATTCACATGTAAATGAAATGTATACGAAATATAAATATTAAATTTTTGTTTGTTTTTCCAAGATTTAGAGTGACAAGAAAATAAATTAGAAAATGTAATTGAAGAGATTGAGTGAGTAGTAATGGTATGTTTTGAAATTATTTATAATTTAATTTAATAAAAATATTATACGCGATCCTTCTTGAATGTATAAAAATTCAATCTATTAGATATTAGATATTTGATTTTGATATATAGAAATTCTTTGAATACGAATTCTATTGAACGACAATAAATTATTTTCTATAAATTTAAATATTTAATATTTAATAAATTTTCAATAATTTTATACTTTCTGAATGTTATATAATATTAGTTTTTCATATACAAAATAAAATTTAGTGTGAATCTCTGATGGTAAAATAATAGTCAATATTATATTGTGTACAGAAAAGTTTTGGTTTGGAAACGAAAACCACCAGTTTTAAATATAGAAAAATTGTCGGACAACAGCAAGAAGAAATATTTTATAGCATTAATTTTTTCATTATTATTCTATTGTTGTCATATAAATTTCTCGGTATCAGATTTTATATATATTCAACATCGAAAACTAGGAGCGACTGTTGAGAAATATTTGCATGAGCTTGTTCCAAATATGTTTTTGTTAAAGTCACTCTACTAATACTATATAAATTGTAAAATATTTGGAATATGGAAAATTTTCGGGAAAATTGCATTTCATGTATTATCAAATTATCAAAGTTTTAACGGATTTCCAATTTTTATTACATAATTACAAAATCTAATCAATTTCCAAGATTTCATAGAAGAAATTGTTAAAATTGCTTCCCGCATTCAGAAAATATAGACCATTTTCCAATTGATGCCGTTGAAATTTTATATGAAATAATAATAATGTATACAATTTTTTGTACCATTTTTTATATTTGGAATACAATATAATTATTTTTATTTTAATTTCTCTTACATCGGATGGAAAATCGACCATATATTTTTTGGATGTGTGAAGAAATTTAAAAAAATTTTTCTCTATGAAACATTGAAAATTGATTAAATTTTGATTGATTATGTAATAAAAATTGGAAATCCGTTAATTAGAAAATTTGTTAATTCATTAAAAAGCGATTTTCCGCGAAAATTTGCCATATTCCAAATATTTTACAATTTATATAGTATAGGTAGAGTGGCTTTAAGAAAAATATATTTGGAACAAGCTCATGCATATATTTCTCATTTCGCCGCGCCTCATCCAAAACCAAACCATTTTCAAATAAATACCAAATTGTATATAATTATTTTTACCACATTCGCTCATGTATATTCGTGTTGTATGAGAAATTGCTATATGTAAAAGTAACAAAAAGGATATATCGGCAACGATTTTTTTGTTTTTAATTATCTTCACTTTAACACTTTTTTAAAATATAAATAAAAAAATCTAGTATTAAATATAATCAATGAAAAATTACATATACATTTCTAATAATGATCATAATTGTTAAGGAGAGGAAGAACCTCTTTTTGTATAAATTAAATTAATTGCGTACTTTAAAACTTAACAATAACAATAAAATGATTGACTTTTGTAAAACCGAGCGCAGTAATTGTATTTATTATTAAAAAGTGTTAATATAATTAAATTTTAATTTCTGTAAATAAATATACTAATTTAATAATATATGCAACAGCAAAAATTTAGTAATAAATAATATAATTTTTTTTTGTTTTCTTTTAATTAAATTAAATTAAAATTTTACTTAGAATAAAAAAAAAATGTAACAAATTGTGATAAAATAGTGAAATTGTGAATATATAACAATTTTTTTTTTCAACATTTTTTCTACATACATCAAAATACATATAAATACATATTCTCATTCATATACGCACATACCCAATACATATATATATATAATATAATATTTATATAATAATAGACCATATCATCAATATATCAATATCGTAATTAAATATAATAAATATATATAATTTAAAATTTTAGTTATGCCCTTGAATATATCATTTTTTTATACACATCGCAATTTGAATAAGTTTATAGTTCATTTTAATTGTATTTCATCCACAACGATTTTTATAGTGTTTGAGTTTATTTTCTCATAAATCCAAGTATCTTGTACTGGTTTATATAACGCGAATTAAATTCAAGATGTAAAACGACCAAATCCATTGGAAAAAACACCATGTTGAATAAAATACAATATTTGGAAGTTTAAGTTTGAGAAAAGAAAAATAAATGGATAAAAACTTTATGTATTCATCACCGCAGCAGTACCACCAGATTCATGTAATTATAAGTTAAATTTGTACAGACCCTTATTCGGTAATTATATACGTATTCATTTTCAGTTAACAAGATTATATTAATTGAAATTGAATATAACTATCAGATGGACATCGAAATTTGACTTTCATCTTAACATTTATATCAATTTAGAATGTAAGCACATTCGTTTTTCGGCGTGTGTCAAAAGTTTCTTATATAGTGTTTCAAATTTTAAATTTTTTCAATTATTTAAATTAATTAATTTTTAATCGTTCATTTAATTTTTAAAACTATCTGTACGTACACTGCGTTCACAAAAAATATAAAGAATTTGCCAATTGAAATTTTTTTCGAAACTATAAAATATAAAATTTCTACAAAATAGAAAATTACTGTACAATTATTGCAATCAATATTTTAATTTTATTAATTAATAATTAATTTATTATTAAATTTCAAAACTATATTTCTTCTGTTAAAGCAAAATTTTAATCGGTTTCTAAACCATCCGAATTTTTTTGCGTCATTATTTTTATATATTTTCTGCGTGCATAAATAAAAAAGTAATATTTCATAGAAACGGCAAACGGTTATATCGTAGCAAATAAAGTAATAATGCTATACACGACGAACGTATCCACACATCAGAAAAATCACGATAAACTATATTTTAATGTAGTTAATTTATTTCAATTTTCTTCACATATTTCTGTTGAATATTCTCACTTCCATATATACATAAATATATTTGGCCACAAAAATTCTATTCGATTGTACGGTAATGCGGCATATTATTATTACTCTCTTATATGAAGTATCACACGGCCAAATTCAAATTTAGTATCATTTTAAAGTCCTTGAAATACCATTAATCCGTGCGGCTTAAGTTCTATATACAGTTTCTTGTTTAATTCTCAAATTTACAAAAAAAAATATAGCATCATTATAAATGGTATCCTTAAAGTATCCTTAATCCGTAAAACATAAGTTATAATCAATTTCTTGTCCAATTTTAGTACAGATGCGATATATTGTAGTTGAATTCTACAGTTTATAGAGCACGAAAGGTATACATTCAGCCAAATAAGTACCCGGAAATTCTCATTTTTAATTTTCTCTCTGAGAATATTTAAAAAAAATTTTTTTCTCAGGTTGACACAACTGTCAGCCACCATTCTGTGAATTTTTATTGCTATGTGTGATTTAGTTTGCTTACGGCGTCATTAGGAACAAGTCAACCTTTTGTGTGCGTTGCGATTTTTACTATGGATAAAAATATCGATCAAAGAGTTTGTGTGAAATTTTGTGTTTCAAACGAAATTTCTTGTGTCAAAACATTGGAAATGTTGAAAAAAACATTTGGTGATTCAACCATGTCGAAAACTCAAGTTTACGATTGGTATAAATCGTTCAAAGAGGGGCGAGAAGAAGTGAACGATTTGCCACGTTCAGGACGGCCTTCGACCTCTTCAACTGAAGAAAACGTCGACAAAATAAAGGTAATGGTGCTCGAAAATCGTCATAATAGTTTGCGAGAGATAGCCAAAGAAATGAACATGTCTCATGAGACCGCTCGTCATATTTTGGTTGATGTTTTGGGTATGCGGAAAGTCGCAGCGCGATTGGTGCCAAAAGATCTGAATTTTCTTCAAAAAATGAATCGCAGTAAGGTGGCTGAAGACATGCTTGAACGCGTAAATTCAGATCCAACGTTCATCGAACGCATCATAACTGGTGACGAGACATGGGTTTACGAGTACGACATGCAAACAAGTCAACAATCATCGGAATGGCGCGCCAAAAATGAGCCGAAACCGAAAAAACCGCGCCAAAGCAAATCGAAAATCAAGGTGATGCTGACCGTTTTCTTCGATATTCGTGGTGTTGTTCATTCGGAATTCTTACCGGAGGGACAAACCGTCAATAAAGAATATTATCTTGGCGTTATGAAGCGTTTGAGAGAGAATGTTCGTCGCAAAAGACCAGATTTGTGGCGGAACAACAGTTGGATTTTGCACCACGATAATGCACCAGCGCACAAAGCGATCATTGTTAACGAGTTTTTGAACAAAAATTCAACAAATATCATCGAACAACCACCGTACTCTCCAGATATGGCACCATGTGACTTTTTCCTGTTTCCAAAACTCAAATTACCACTTCGTGGAACCCGTTTTGAGAGCATTGAAGACATCAAAACTAATTCGCAACGAGAATTGAAGGCCATCTCGGAATATAGCTTTAAAAAGTGTTTCGATGATTGGATTGTTCGTTGGAAGAAGTGTATTGCCTCAGAAGGGGCCTATTTTGAAGGGGATATAATAAATTTAGATGATTGATAAGTTGTTTGTGTTTTATTTCAAATTTCCGGGTACTTATTTGACTGAATGTACATAATTTCAAAAAATATTCTTGTAAACTCCAGCTGAATCATCAATTCCACTCATTATCATTTTCTTGAAATGTCTAATTAAAATAGTAAAATTTTTTAGAATAATCTAGTAACAATTTGTCTGCCGTACATTGAAAAATTAGGAAAATTTCCGTGGAAAACATCCACATATTTTCCATGGAAAAGAAATATATATATATCCGCGGTATTGTATTCTTAAGTTATTTCCGCTATTATCCAAAACAGATGGTTTAAATTTTGTGTATATCGCTTATCTACATATATTCCTCACTCTTTTTAATTCATTTTCATAATTTCATAAAAAACAACCAGCAACTCAAATCGATATATTTTCGAGGAATTTTGTAAGATTTTCCATGGAATTGAGATTTTTTTGTTTTTAATTTATTACAAAAAATAAATGCACAATCAATGAATTTTTGCCATCGTTCAACATCTTCATTCCGTGTTCATAGTACTTCTGGTCTATCGGTAAAAAACTGATTCAAAACCACGATCATTGGCATCATCGTCAGAAGAAAATTTATTCTGCTATAATACGGACAATTCACTGGTATTACTTACCAAATTACATGTACAATCCAAAGATATTTTTGCCAAAATCTGTGGATCTGCGTTCACAAAAAATTTGAATATAAATTCTATGGATATTCTGTGTAATAATATAGCAACGAGAAATACTTGTAAGGACACTCCGTAAAAATTATCATCGGAAATTTACGGATAATTCAAAGATTCTTCATATAAAATTTCAGTGGACATCCGTAAGAAATCCATATATATTTCCTCGGATTGAAACTACGGACTACTATACATATAATACGGAAATTTTGCGGACAAACTATGGACAATGTTACTAGGGTATCTACTAATACTTTAATATTTTATATTAATTCGTTAATATTCAATGTTAAACGATATATAAAGTAATATGATAAAACAGAAAAAAAATACTAAATAATAATAGATTATTTGGGTTTTTCCATTTTCTGATGTGTATTATTTTATGTTGTACTTAACAATACCACCTATACTCTAACTCGAAATATATATGTATTAAATTTAATATTAATTTAATTGTTTTTATTATTTTTTATGTACATATATAATAAATATTTTATAGTTAATTTTATATAATATTATTTATGTGTAAATTAGTTAAGATGAAATTATTTTAGGAAAGAAATTAAAACTTTAAAAATATATATTAATTAATTTTAATGATACATTAAATTAAATTAAAAAAAATTCATAATTCCCATCCATTAGCGTAATTCTTTTACTCATACACATATATTCTATACATAAATATATATATATATTTATATACTAAAAAATTCTATAAAAATGATGTGTGTGTGTGTGTGTGTGTGTGGGTGTGTGTACAATGTACATATTAATATAATTAAAAAAATAATTAATCTTTATGTTATTTATTTATACCATCATATACAACAATTACTATTATATCATATCATTAACATCCTTATTCATATTATCATTATTAATATTATAAATAAAATAATTCCTTGTGCATATTATTATTCAAATAAAAAATCTATAAATAATTAACGTATTTTTTGTTTCCATTTTGGTTTTTTTCTCATTTATTTATACAAATTAACATTAGTGCATAATTGAACGTTGGTCGCGCGGGTCGCTGGTTATTTATATTATAATACCATATATACCATACAAATAGATATGAAAATATACCATAAAATTAATAAAATCTTATACACCATCCACCACCACCACCACCGCCGCCGCACAATCCAAAAAATAAAATATATTATAAATGTTATAATAAAAGTAATTGTACATATAAAATTGTATGGTCAGTCGGTCGTGATGTGTGTGTGTGTATCGAAATAATTTATTAAGGGTTGATAAAACGAAAATAAAAAATCTAATTAAATTAATATACGTATAAATTATATTATTAAACAAAAAACTAAATAAATATTATTATTATTTGATTTTATTTTATTTTATTATATTTAATATTAAATGTATATTATTATTTAGAGATAATTTGTTAAAATATATAATTATATATGATTATGTTTTACCTTTTATTAACGAAATTAAAATGTATGTTTATGTATGGACAAAAAAAACGTATATAATTAAATAAAATTAATCGTGTATTTCTTATTATTTATATACATTTATCTGTGCACACACACACACACACATATTCAAATTTTTAAATATATAAAATATATAAACAAATTCATATCCTTTTTTTATATATATTAAACAATAAATATATAGATTAAATTTTTTTTCCTTTTTCCTTTTTCCTTTTTATTTCCCTTGTTTTTTTATATATATATATATTTTGATAATAATAATAATAATAATAATAATAATAAAAAATAACATAATTTTTTTTTTTATTATTAATTAACAATTAATTAATAATAAAAGGGGAAAAATCAAAGCTATATAAATAAATTGTATATGTATTTAAATTAATATAAATTAATAATAAATATATATATTAAATTATATTGAAAGTTAATTTAAATTAATAAATAATGAATAAAATTTTTTCGGTTTTTTTTTTTTTTAAATAATATAAATTGAACAAAATTTAAAAAAAAATATTCATATGAAAATAAAAATAAATTAATTAATTAATTAATTATAATAATAATTTAATAAAGATATTAATAAAATAAATCAATTTTGTAGACAAAAATCTGTCCTGGGAATGTTTTAATAAATGTTTTGAAAAAAATGTTTGTTTTTTATTTATTAAAAATTCATGAATTATCCCTCCTCTAGCGCGATCGCAATGTATTGTAAAAATCAGTACAAATAAATACTTATGTTCTTGAATAGTGAGTGTTTGTGTTTGCGTATGGCTGGTTTGGAAAGAAATACACAAAACGTACTATATACGTGAATCGAAAAAATTATACCCGTCAAAACTGGTGATAAAAGAGCTGAAACCGTTTATAGGTAACAATAATGGTGAACAAATTGTAAAGAAAATATTATTATTATTATACACAGGCACTTCCTTACATTATTTTCTGGTATTTGTGCAAAAAACAATTGTATATAATTAATAACTGGGCTTTGTGCGGATAATTTACTGAAAAAAAATAAAATTTATACAGTAAGAGTTTCTTGGGAGCTATCAACAAACTTTTGCTTCGCGCAGCAAAAAATAATCTAAAGAGGTTGTGTAGTTAAATAACATAAAAATCACAGAAAGATCTGAAATGCATACTTTGATTGTAATGTATACAGCGTTTGGAGAAACTATTACGACTAGAACATCCAAAAACACTATACGCGGAGATGGCCTATATAATAGTACTTGGAGCAAAATAAAACACACAAAAGTATATTTTATTTTGTTTTATATAAAAAAAAACGTGTTACAGATGTATGCCAGTTGCCCATAAACTTTTCATTACAGCCAAGTTGGTAAATTACTCTGCGCATCGGAATATATATAACAATTTACCAATTGTACCGCAATTAACAAAAGTTAGATGTTTTCAAAATTCTATTATTTTTATATGGTTAATTAGTCATATTTGTGATGCATGTGCGTGCAGACATTGTTAATTTTGTAAAAAAACACCATATTTTCAAAGATATCCGTTTTTCTTTTTATTCCGTAAACGAACAAATGGTCATACCAAGCAGAAAAATTCCAGTATTAAAATAAATGCTTTTATATCATTCTATAAATTATAAGTGATTTAAAAAGTGACTGGAATACGAACGTGTTTTGCAACCTGTATACGCAACGAAACCGCTATTATTCGAAAAATACTTTCGCAGCCTATGTCTAAAAAAAAACATTCTCAATATTATATTGAATTTTTCGATTATCATTTATGCCGTGCGATCATGTTGAAATTTTCAACTGAAGTAGTATTTAATGATGACAGAGTTTTTTAATATTTTTAAAAATATAGATGACAGCACTTATAGTAACACATTTGTCCGCCGTACATTGTAAAATTAGGAAAATTTCTGTGGAAAACGTTCACATATTTTCTATGGAAAATATATTTATTGTAAATTGTCCGAAGAATGTCCATAGATTTCCCACTTAATATAATACAGTATTTTATTTAGATTAATTGAAATCTTTGGATTGTCAGGTTAATAATTGCAACAAATATCCGCGCGGTATTGTATTCTTCATTTATTTCCGCAATTATCCAAGACCAGTGGTTCATATTTTGTATATTTCGTTTATCTAGATATAATCTTCACTCTTTTTAATTTATTTTCATAATTTCATAAAAAACAACCAGCAACTCAAATCGAAATGTTTCCGAGGAATTTTGTAAGATTTTTTATGAATTTTATCCGCTTATCTTGTTTATTACAAAAAAAAAAAAAAAAGGCACAATCGACGAGTGTTTACTATCGTTCAGCATCTTCATTCCGTTCTCATAGAACTTCTCATCTATCGCTAAAAAAATTGAATCAAACCGCGATCATTGGTATCATCGTCATAGAATTTATTATTATATTATTTAATTTGCTATAATACGGACAATTCACGGGTATTACTTGCCAAAATACATGTACAATCCAAAGATATTTTTGCCAAAATCCGTGAATCTGCTCACAAAAAATTTAAATATAAATTCTAAGGATATTCTGTGGAATAATAGCAACGAGAAATACGTAAGGATGAATGTCAATATGTAATGTAAGGAGAAACCGTAGAAATTATCATCGAACAAAATACTCATAATCCAAGGAAATTTTTTTATAAAAATCAATGGACAAGCTTGCACTCATCATAAAAAAATTCCAGCGGACATCCGTAAGAAATCCATAGATATTTCTTTGGATTGAAACTACGGACTACTACATATAATACCGAAAATTTAGCGGACAAACTACGAACAGTGTTACTAGGGAGTATACCCACTTTGTGAGCATCTCTATGTACCAAAGTATAATTTGTATATATAAAGTGTTTTATGGAAATAGGTGAGTATATCAGGATATTATATTAATATTTATTTTCGCCTATATTAAAAATACGGATATATTCGACACAATTTTTTTTTTTTTTGCATGCAGTTAAATTATTTAATTATTGTTGAAAAAGAAGGTTATATAGAAATGTCGGTAAAAAAGCCAAGAAAATAAATTATATGTAAAATTAAAAATTAATTATAAATATATATGATTCAATGGACTGCGGATAGGTCAGGTTTGAAAAGTGTGTTGGAGAAGACTAGGGGGTTTTAAAGCCATGGCGTAAGAGTAAGTAATTCAATGGAATTAAAATTGAAAGTTTCGACACGACAGCTCTGTTTCATGACAAGTCCTATTTCTTGTTAATTGATTTACCCGGTTAAATTTCCATTCATAAGTTATCGCTCGCATCATTATTTTCTATAGATTTATCCTTACACGATTACGGAAATATTCTTGATCTATTGATTCGCATCATTTTCATTTAATTTCTTGTTTAATTCCATATTTCATATGAAAGCATATGAACATATTTAAAGTTTATTAGTATTATTATTATATTTATATATAATTTATTCGCTATTGGTAGATTATTTATCGGTATACTATATATTATTTCCGTATATAAATAAGTGTAATTAATACCATATATATATATTGTATATATGGAATCTATGCACATACAGTAAATTTTTCCGGTAAAAATAAACTTATAAATGAGTAAGATAAAACTAATAATTTAACTCAATTATATATATAAATAATATGTGTGAGCACGATACGATACGATAATAATAATAATAATAATAATAATAATAATAATTTAGTAAGTGTTAAATTATTGCCTTATTTAAATTTAAAACTATATTTCACAATATATATTTTATATACTCTATTTATTATATCCTCCAAAGTGTGTCTATATAAGCGACAAAAATTGATAAGAAGTATTATATATCCTTTATTCAATAGTTTGTATATGTTATATTATATAAAATATAAAATATCATTAGTATAAATTTTGCACATTCTTCTTCTGTTATACATATAAAGTTAAAAAACATTCACCTTATTTACATTTTCTTGTTGTTCATAAAACCATATAATAAATGTAAATAATTTACTTAAACAAGTGTATTCATAATTTATGAAAACAAAAATTTTCCATCTAAATACATTAAATTGTATGTGTATCAGAGAGGTGGTATAAAACACCTACATGTATTGTAATTATTGATATAGGTACATTTATTTATTATTATTAGTATTTATATGTAACTATCTAAAGTATCGAATCTATATGTATCGGTTTGGTATATATGGTAAATATAAGAAAATGTATAAAAAGGGTTACCCCAAAATATACCGCATATAATAGAGAGAGAGTGATAATGATAATGGATATATACAATATAAACACATTTTACAATACATTCACCAACATAAAATAGGTAAACATTATCCTATTATTTTAATGTAATGCTGTTGTTGTTGTTGGTGTTGTTATTATTATTATTATTATTGTATTGTGTAACCCTTAAAATTCATCAACTATTTATTTCTGTTCGCACTATAAATATAAATATACTGTATATATAATATACCAGGTATAGGAGTATGAAGCGAGCCGCTGCCAATAAATGGATGTACTTATATTAGTAATTGTGAAAGAGCCTTAATGCGATGTTTTTGTTTATTGTTTTAACATCTGTTAACAACATTCAGTGTGGTAAATTCCATTTGTAATACAACAACATAAAATTTTATCGTGTTAAAAATGTCTAATTTTTAAAAAACGCAGCTGAATCTCAACGAATGCTTGTAGAAGCTTTTGGTGATCATGCTCTATCATAAGCAACATGCAAAAGATGGTTTCAACAATGTAGAGACAAAGATTTTGATTTGAGAAATGAAGAACGTGGAAGACCACCAAAAAAGTTTGAAGACAGTGAATTGCAAGCATTGTTGGACGAAGATGATACACAAACTCAAAAACAACTTGCAGAAGCCTTAAATGTAGATCAAAAAACAATTTCTAATCGTTTGAAAGCAATGGGAAAGATTCAAAAGTGTGGAAAATGGGTTCCACATGAATTGACTGAAAGGCAACAAGAAAATCGAAAAACCATTTGTGAATTGCACCTTCAACAATACAAAAGGAAGCCTTTTTTGCATCGAATCGTGACTGGTGATGAAAAGTGGATATATTTTGAGAATCCTAAACGCAAAAAATCATGGATTACACCAGGTAAAGCAGCAACATCGACTGCAAAACCAAAACGATTCGGTAAGAAGAGAATGCTTTGTGTTTGGTGGGATCAGGAAGGTGTGGTGTATCATGAACTTCTGAAACCTGGTGAAACTGTTAATACGGTTCGCTACCAAAAACAAATAATCGATTTGAACCATGCATTATTAGATAACCGACCAGAAGCTGTTGGATGGGAGCTGTTACCACACCCGCCGCCTTATTCACCAGACTTGGCTCCTTCGGACTACCATTTGTTTTCATCGATGGGACATGCTTTGAAAGAACAGCACTTCAAAACATCTGAAGAAGTTGAAAATTGGCTATATGAATGGTTTTCGTCCAATGCAACACCATTTTTTCGACGTGGTATACGAAAATTGTCTGAAAGGTGGTTAAAATGTGTAGAAAGCGATGGAAGTTATTTTGAATAAAATATTTTTGATTTTTTTATTCTAAATAATGTGTTTTTCTTCCTATAAGGCTCATTTCATACTCCTATACCTGGTATAAATAAATACGTGTATGAATGTATATATCTATATATAATTATGGGTCGTGATCCTGTGGTGTATGGCGTCTCTTCTTATATATATATAACATATACCATATATCTTCTTATAAATGTATATTATATACCTGTATATTATTTACCTACTTATATTATTATAATACTTTCTTCTTGTTTTACAAGATATTTTACCTTAAGTACATACACTATATATATTGTATATATAAGTCTCTGTTATATATAGACAACGTATTTTATATATGGTACATGGTATTTATATATAGGAAAGGAATATTATATAAAAGGAAATATATATATATATATACAATAGATAATGTATGAAATTTTTGGGTTTTCCTTTAAATTATTTGTTTATTTACAAAATACAATAGATATATACTTTGTAAAATGTATTTTTTTTATTGGTATTTATCTATAATAATATATACAATATATTACAAATATATTTATCGAATCCATATGTGCGTATATGTATATTATAATATATAAATAGGTTTCTATACGACATTAAATATTCGTGTAGATAGATGTAGAACATTAAATTACATATAACATATATATGATATGGTATACACAGCACACACACACCACACAGGTAATATACCTATAATGTTTGTTTTCAATTTTATATAGTTATACCAAAAACAATATATATATCCTTTTTCCTTTTGCTATACAATTTTTATGTACAAATATATACAAATAATGTAACTATACAAACAAACATAAATAAATATATGTGGATATCAATAGATAGGACAGCAGAGACATAAACAGAGTGGCTATAGCATTTATATGTGTGATGCGATGAATTCTAAAATTGAAATTTAAATAATTGAAATTATAAAAATGAGCATTTCTTAAGTATTTTACACATTAATTTATTCTTATAGAAAATGTAAATTTTCGTAAAACAGACTATAATTTTTAATTTACATAAAACTAAATGATTTGTTAATTTTCAACAAATTTATTTATTATTATTTTTATTATTATTATTATTATTATTATTATTAATATTTAATTTATTATAGTTTGACAAAAAACTGTTGCTAAAAAATACTTTATTGATATATGGGTAGAACGTTGCAAAGGATTCCGCCGCAATTAGTTAATAGTTCATAATTTTTTTGAATTTATAAAAATGATAATAACAGAACAAAATAGTTGAAACTAAACCAAAACTCCAAAAATAAACAATTTTTTTAATTTGTGTGTTTATAAAATCGCATTATAACAGTTTATTTAACACAAGAAACGTCGACTGTTATTCCCATCTTACTGATAAATTACATTTATTTAGTCAAATTTATATATATATTGTAGTATATTTATAACAGAATATTTATGCTGCGAATATTAACACATTAAAGACGGGAGTCATAGTACTACGATTTATCTCGACTGAAGTCGTACGGTTAGTACGGTTTCAAATGACATTGCGCAATCCATGCGCCACTTTACATATGTATTTAGTATGTTTTGTGGTTAGAAGCTATTCGGTTGTTCAAATTCTACTTACAGTAAATTTTGTTGAAATCCTTCAATATGATTTCACGCGAAAATAAAGATATATATATGCAGACGATTTGTCTGACATTGATTGCGATGAAAGAGAGTTAGATATTGACGATAATGATAGTGATGTTGACACGATAATGATAGTGATGTTGACACGATAATGATAGTGATGTTGACACGATAATGATAGTGATAGTTCTGTACGACCTGTGAGAAGGACCCCGAGTTTTTCCACTACCGATTAGCGATGATGCGCCGCGTTACCTAGCATACTTTCGTCAAGATCCCCAGTCTTTAATGTGTTAATAGTATAGTATAAGTTATGTTTGTATTTTATGGTATATATAAATGTTTACACTTACAATATATAATAAATAAACCATACAGATGAATATGTTTTGTGGTACACCGCTTGTATATATATTTATACCATATACTCATAAGGATATGGTTTTTAGACTTATATACTTTATAAATATATAATTTAAGATTGTTGTTCAAAAATTTAGCCGGAGCATAAAACACATGATGGAAAATAATTTGTATTTTTAAAAAAAAAACTCATCCATAAAAATATTTATAATATGATACACTTGCAGTTAAACGATTTTCAAGTTTTCAAAATCTTCTCTTCATAATATAATGGTTGGCTTAAAAACAATTCATATACATTAAATATTGTAATTTATCCAACGCTGGTTTTCTTTCTTATAGTTTCCGCAACAGGATGTTTTCTCACAAAATTTTTGTATATATAATTTTAATAAATAAAACACGTATCCACTTTAAGCAGCTGTATTTTTTATAATACATTTAGAATTCAAATTGCAATTGAAATGATCCAAGTGAAATATATATTAGATTAAAACTTAAAAATAAAAGTTGCTCATCGTTAAACTATATTTGAACAACCGATCGTAATTTTATAAAGAGAAAATTTTTGAAAAAAACAAAAACAGTAAACCAAATAAATGCCGAAGAATATAACAAATGAAAATAAAAAGAATTTAAAATTTAATAAAATTTTGAGATATACTGTTTCAAATAACATTTATTTATTTATATTATATGCACAATCATACGGATACGCTACGAGGAGTCTATGTAAACCATATATTGCATTATAAGATATATGTTAAATTTAAATAAATTGAATTTGTAAAATTTATCTAAATTTAACCTATCTCTGTGTGTAAAGGCTAAATACACACAACACACAAACATATATATTATAGATATTCGTTTATTTACCATAACGGGAAAACAAAAAGTCTATTCTATAATTTACAAAACATTATCATAATGAAATCCCATGAGATGCGTTATCCTTGTTTATAAAAAGTTTATCACAATTTTATATAATGGTATTTATATATGAGCGTTGTATATTATAGTGCTATACATTGTCATATAATATATATATTTTTTCACTATTTATATATTATTATTATTATTATTATTATTATTATTATTATGTAATGAAAAATAAATAAATGGAAATGGAAAATTTGTTATATATAATTAATTTTATATAGATGATTTTAACAATATTTAATAAAATAATATAATAACATTTTGTTTCATAAAAAGCATCCTTTATGTTATATGTAAACTCAAAATAATCTACTGTTTATTTGTATTATATATTGCGTTTGATATCGAATTTTTTATACAGAGTGTTCACGAGCGGTGCGCATTCCTTCATGGGAGGTGATGGTGGACATAATTCTAAGTCTAAATTACTAAATAACATTTTTCGATTTGGGTCTCTGTTTTCGAGATACGGCCCTAAGAATTTTTCTCTCGGCTGTCCATCATTAATAGACCAATAACTTCGAAACTAAGGTAAATACAGAAAATTTATAGTACATCGAATTTGTAGACAATTAAATTCTGAATTAAATTGTGTTATAAATTTTTTTATAACATGCTTCAGTTATTGAACAATATAATTGAAAAATAAATATGTTTTCTCAAAAATTTCGTACTAAAATGAATTTTTTTTTTAAAAATCTAAAGGCGCAACATATTATTTTTATAACAAAAAAGTAAAACTAATTTATTTAGCTACAATTTTATAAAATATTCCATTTAGCTATGACTAAGAATTTGAAAGTTATAAATATTTGAAAAAGTCGTGTAATTGTATAATAATAAAAAAATAACAAACTAAAATTATAGCTATTTGGAACAAACGCACAGTATTCGGTATTTGCTAATGAATAAACGAAATTTAAACAAACCTAATATTCTTTTGTTCCAAATATGTTAACTATAATTTTAGTTTGTTATTTTTCCATTTCTACAATTACACCACTTTTTCAAACATTCAACAACTTTTAAATTGTTAGTCATGGCGGGAAATGTAATATTTTACAAAATTGTAGCGAAATAATTTAGTTTTGCGTTTTTGATATAAAAATAATATGTTACGCCGATAGATTTTTAAAAAAAAATTCATTTTAGTAAGAAACTTTTGAGAAAACATAGTTATTTTTCAATTGTCAATAAATTGTTCAATAATTGAAGGAAATTATCAAAAAATTTATGACACCATTTAATTCAGAATTTAATTGTCTACAAATTCGGTATACTATAAATTTTCTGTATTTACCTTAGTTTCGAAGTTATTGGCCCATTAATTATGAGACTACCGCGAAAAAAAATTCTTAGGGCCGTATCTCGAAAACAGAGACCCAAATCGAAAAATTTTATTTAGTAATTTCGATTTAGAATTATGTCCCCCATCATCCCCTTGAAGGAATGCACACCGTTCGTGAACTCACTGTATATTAAAAGATAATAATATATAGGATAAAATTTTTTTATCATCAAATACATATAGTTTTGGTTGTTGATGTTGATGACCTGCCTATATATAAATGATGATTTTTTCCGTATAGCGTACGTGAAATTTTGCACACAATATCGTATACATAAAGACAAAATATATATACAAAAAAAATTATATCATAATATAGTAAATTGTTTACATGTGTACGATGAGCATATATCGAGTGTTACATACAAAAGTATAATATGTCTATAGATTAAAATGGAAAAAAAAAGCTCATTCATATATAAATTTTCTTTTCATATTATTAAATTTTCGTTTCCTTCAATTTTTGTCGTACCAAAAATTTTTCTTTCGCATATACCACCGTCAATAATTCAATTTAAATTTTTTGTCCTAAATAATATTGTGTGTTTAGATATATATTTTGTATAATATTTGCAGATATGTGTTATAAACAAAAATTACATTCATTCATTCCAAGTCAAATATATAATAGATAGATATATAAAAGTTGGTTGTGTTTTGTATATATATGCGGGAGGAGCTTTAGCAGAGCATATAGAAAAAAATGTTATAGGCCTATAGCAAAAAAATAAAAAGAACATATAAATGCTTAATACAAAATATAAAAGCGTTTCGATTATCTTTTGAAATATGCGATAAGAAATTATTTGGCTTTAATAATAATAATATTAATAATAATAATAATAATAACAAGTTATTAATGGGGAGTAAATGGACCAAAAATGTAATCTTATTTGAAAAGCTTCTTCTTTTTTCTTTTCCGTTTTTTTTTTTTTCATTTTTCTTTATTTCACTCTCTTCATTATGATCTTATTGTATTTTCTTTTGAAATCATATTTTATATTATTTATTATTACATATATATATTGTATATATATATATAAGAATAAGGATATATATATATAACTTAAAGATTTAATATATGAATAAATACATATACAGTAAAACATCTATGTTATAAGCGTATACTCTCACACGTCAGGGTAATCATAACATAGTGCGTAAACAACTTTAATGAGGAGCCATCTGAACTTATAATGTGACACAAAATAATTTCTTAAATTTATATCCTTTTTTTTTAAATTTATTTTCAAACCACCTCCTCACACAAACAATTAATAATAATTTTAATATTTTTGAATAGAATTGTTCAAAGAATCAGGAACAGGATCTTCTAAGGATAATTCTACAAATACAATACGATATCTTGTGACATATATAAGGAAATAATTAAACACAAAATAATAAAAGACTAAACTAAAAAGGTATCATAAAGGACATTTCGTCAAGGATAATGCTTAAAAATAAGTATATGTTGTATAGCTGTGATGAAACAGGGAAGCAACATGAAAATAAAGAATCAAAGATGTCGCTCGTTAAGATAAATTTATTTATCATATATAGGAATTAATCATGTGATATCTTAATAAAATAAACAGAACGTAAAACTTTAAAGTATGCATTTTTATTACAAAGAATGAAAGGTATATAATTAAACGGAAAATTGAACCGAACTGACAATTTAATTATAAAGGATATTTCCACTATACATTCCGACAATTAAAATATATCATTGCTACATATTTACAGGATAAAAACACTCAGCAGCGCAGTGAAATATATATTATTAATCATGAAATATCCCCACTATTTTTCATAGGAAATTTTTCAGTGTTATTATTTTAATATTGAAATTTTTCTGCTGGTTGACCTTTGTTCGTTTATGGAATTAAAAGAAAAACGTATATCTTTGAAAATATGGTGTTGGACGCCGCTATTCAAAGATTAACAATGTCTGCATACACACATCACTATGGTCTAATCACACATAGAAAAATAATAGTATTTTGAAAACATATATCTTTCGTTAATTGCAGTACAATTGGTAAATTGTTATATACTCCCGAAGTAATTTACCAACTTGGATGTAATGAAACGTTTATTAGATGCCATAAAGCTCCACTTGGAATAATATATGCCTTAAAAGAATGATAAAAATATTTATAGGATCTTCTAAGGATAATTCTCCTCACAATTAGTGTGCCCTATCTCTTATATGAAATGGCATAAAATTTGCATAGTAATTCAATAATATTATGTTTTGTTTTATGAATAGTATTTATTGCACTTTATATGAAATATATATACGACAATTTTTATGTATCACCTAGGTTTTGCTGTATTGCCTGCCTGCCTGCCTACTTGAATATATGTAACATATTTATATATACGAATAAATGAAATAAAATGAATCCTCAATATATATATAAATTGAAAAAAAATGTAATAGGATTTTATTAAAACAAAATGAAAATGTTATTAATTAATTGTATATTATTTGTATTTCTTTGACAAAGAATTTAATTTGTAAACGCGTTTCTAATACACAATAATAATACAATAAAATGTTATACAATTTTATTATAATAATACAAGTCGAATTAACAAAAATTTGTTGTTACAACAAAACACTTTTTATTTCTTTTGACTATAATATATAAATTTTGATTCAGCCGCAGTCGAATCAAAAACAAACTCTTAAAAAAGAAATTAAAAATTTAATTTGGTTTTTATATAGTGTTCTTTTGATAGTAGGATAAATGTGAAAATTTTTGTTGTACGAGAACAGTAAATGGAAAGTAGTTGGTTCTATCGAAAATAAACTTATTTCATTATTTTTTAATCCTGTTTATATAACACCCACATACTGTGGGTGCGCGCGTTCACGTGCTCATATGTGCGTTTACAAAAAAAAACACTATTATTGTACCCCAACCACCACAACAATGGACACAATTTTATAACATACATTGGTATATACAGAACTATATATATATATATTTATATTGTACATATCCTTTGACCAAAAATTTTATATAGAATTTTCTGTTTTTTTTTTCTCTCTCGTTTGTCAAAATGGTCAACATTGTTATTATATCAGATAAGTTGTAACATAAAAGGGATCACGTATTCAATAACTTTTTTTTTTGCTGTGTGTGTATACATTGTATAAGATAATGTATATACTTTTATTCACAAATATATATATATAAAGAGCTGATGTTTATTTTTCCATCCAAATATGTATTGTTTAAGAAACATCCATAAAATAAAGTTATAATATGAAAGAGGATATATTGAGTTTATTATAGATGATAAAACCTTTCATAAATAACTATATGGCGTATATGTGCACAGACAGGATACATATAAATACATTGTCTTCTCTATATACCAAAATTATATTGGCAATGTAATCAATGTTAAGTAATAAACATTTGAAATCGTTTTTATATATATATTTTATTACGTTTATATAAAAATAGATAATAATAATAATAATAATAATAAAATATTACACGCATACCATATATATTAATTTAATAATTGGATTTTCAATATATGCGCTACAGCTCTTGTATGAAATGAAATGAAATGAAAAAAATAAACATAAATTAATGAAATTGAATGGAGAAGAAAAAAAATTGTAATGATGGGAAACAAAAAAAAATTATATACAGCGAAAGAAAGAAAAAGAAATTATAATAAATTTTCATTTTTTAATAAAAAGCTTTATATAAATATATTTCATCCTTTATTCGCCTGATCGTATACACACACACACACACACATATACAATATATATATAATTGAATAATTTCAATATATTTGTATAAATGCGATGCGATGAGACAAATCCAGACAAAAAACAAATTACATTCATTTACATTTTCAATATTATGCAACGATGACGACGACGGCGACGACGACGACGACAATAAATTAACATATTATAATTAAAAAAAAAACTTGGAATTTTATTAAATTACCGGCGATGACTTTTTTCTATTTTCATTATATGAAATAGAAAATATTACCAATCACAAATAATTTAAGCCAAGCGCTAGTATATTTATAATTATAGACCAATCAAAAATATACACAACAAAATTGGATAGAAATGAGTATAAGTTGGAAATGCATGGTTCAATAAAAATTAAACAATTTGAGACCCATTTGTTCATTTTTGAAAAAATACACTTACACAAAACTTGAGCGAATATATAGAATATTTATAATTATAGGCAAATCAAAAATATACACAACAAAATTGGATAGAAATGAGTATAAGTTGGAAATGAATGGTTCAATAAAAATTAAACAATTTGAGACCCATTTGTTCATTTTTGAAAAAATACACTTACACAAAACTTGAGCGAATATATAGAATATTTTTAATTTTATAGAGCATTTTTTAATGCTTACTTAACGCAATGGGGCACATTTTAAGCGATTAAAAAAAGAGATTTATTCCAAATATATTTTTCGAAAAATCAATACCAATAATTAATAAATTGAAAAATTCTATGGAAAATCGATTTTAATGAATTATAAAATTTTCTAATTACAAACCATATAGTTTTAATGGATTTCCAATTTTTATTACAAAATTTAATCAATTTACCAAATCTTTCATAGTGAAGAAATTTTAAAAATTGCTTCACTTGTGCAGAAAATATAGTCGATTTTCCAGCCGAGAAATTAAAAATAATAGTACCGATGTATTCGAATTATATAAAAAATGGTATACAAAAAATTTATTCATTATCAATATTTCATACAAAATTTCAATAACATCAATTGGAAAATCGTCTATATTTTCTGAATGTGTAAAGCAATTCTAAAAATTTCTTCTATGAAATATTGAAAATTGATTTTAATTTTGTAATTATATAATAAAAATTGGGAAATCCATTTTAAAACTATGGCTTACCATTTAATTAGAAAATTTATTAATTCGTGAAAAGTGATTTTCTGTAAATAATATTTCAGGGTAATATTTTACAATTTATATAAAATATTATTAGTATAGTGACTTTAAGGAAAAAATATATTTTTACATACGAACGTCAATTTATTTTCACGAACCACCATCCCAAAATTGAAGAATATATATATATGAAGTGCGAGTTATACAATACATTTATGGAATAATTAATTTATTGTATCGATATTTCCACAAATATAATATATTAGTTTAATATTATTAAAATCATTAACAAATAATTGGCTTTTTTATTTAATTATTTCAGTGGCGACGCATGAAAAATTGTTTTCAGATTAAAATATCACTATATCATTGTGTCAGAAGGTAGAAGGAGAGCCGGAAGACCTAAGGCGAGATGGCTAGATGCAGTAAACTGTGATATAAAGATCCTTAAAATTCGGGATTGGAAGACATTGATTGCGGATAGGTCAGGTTGGAAAAGTGTGTTGCACCCGGATTGTAACGCCATGGAGTAAGTATTAGTATATCATTCTGATAGACGAGTTGAAAGTAGACCTCATTATGAAAAAAAATTGGAATGTCCACTTACCAAATATTCCGGGAAAATCGACTTTTATGAATTATTATCTTTTTGAATTACAGACCATATATTTTTAACGGATTTCCAGTTTTGTATATACAAAATTACAAATTATAATCAATTTTCAAATCTTTTGGAGAAGAGATTTTTAAAATCGATTCACACCGTTTAACAGATATGCAACCGATTTTCCATTTGATGTCCATTGAAATTTTGTCACAAATTTCTTTTCCGATTTTCTCGGCCATCGATTGGAAAATCGGTTGTATTGTATATCTTTTAAACGCGTGATTCGATTTTTCAAAATCTCTGCTAGAGAAAGATTGGAAATTGATTATAATTTACAATGCTGTAAGCAAAAATGGAAATTCGTTAAAACTATATGGACCGCGTAATTAAAAAAGATGCAAATTCAAAAAAGACGATTTTCCGGAAAATTTATTTCCGTTTTTTTTTTTCATAATTTAATTTAATTTCACCCAGGTTATAAGAAAAATATAGCGATATTGAAAACTGAAATACTCATCCTTCGCCACTGAACTGTGAACATTTTGTTTTAGTATATATAGGAACAAATTTATAGACAGCTATGTATAATGTAATTTAATGTATTCATTGTGTGTATTTCCATTTGATACCTTTACAGTTTATAATCGCATTCCAAAGTTAGCAATAATATACTAAATTACATTCGTATTAGGCTATAATTCAATCAATATTAATGTTGAAATTATCTTTCATTAACCTTACTTACTTACTCCATGGCGTTACAACCCGGGTGCGGTTTTAGCCTTCTCCAACACGCTTTTCCAACCTGACCTATCCGCAGTTAATGTCTTTCAATCCCGAATTTTTAGGATCTTTATATCACAGTTTACTGCATCTAGCCATCTCGCCTTAGGTCTTCCGGCTCTCCTTCTACCTTCTGGTTTACTATTTAACAGTTTTTTCGGCACACGCTCCTCCTCCATGCGTTCTACGTGTCCAAGCCATCTCAATCTATTGATATTGATTGTTTTGACAATATTTGGTTGACCGTACAATTTGTCTAATTCAAAATTGTATCTTCGCCTCCAACCATTTTGTTCTTTGACGGGACCAAATATGCCACGGAGTACCTTTCGTTCGAAAATCCGAAGTAGTTGTTCCTGGTTTTGTGTCATGCACCAAGCCTCCGACCCATACGTTAATATTGGACGTATTAAAGTTGTATATAGCTTTTCTTTCGATATATGTTTTCATTATTTCAATATTTGTCTATTAAAATGTGAACGCACGGGATGTGTAAAATCAATTTAATGTATGTATGTGTTAAATTATGCATATAATAATAATAATATTGATAATAAAAATGTGCATTACAGCAATTTTTGCGCACATATAACAAAAATGCAGATATTACAATACAAAAAAAAAAAATCAATGTTTTATATTGAAATTATGTGCAAATTTTTTGCGACAAAAAAATTAAAAAATCTTTAATGGAAATAATTTATAAATAATTTATTAATTTTTTTAACTATATACAATATATTTTTATATATAATAATAATAATAATAATTAATATATATTCGCGTATTTATAAACTACAATATATTAATTTATTATCCAATATTTATATACATAAGCATTCACACATATGTTATACATATAAGTATTACATATGTAAATTATGTAAATTACATACGCATATTTATGCGTTAAAAAGTTTAAATAAATATTTACCCACCCACGATTTATATGTTTAAAATTAAATCTAACAATATTATTATATTGTATTATCTATATATATTTTATAAAATAATAATAATAATAATAATAGTATTAAGTTATTAACATATTATAAATATTATAATACCCCCTCCCCATCGCGTATATTTATATGTTATTACTGTGTTATACATAATTTTTGCTCATACTATTATCGCACGATATTTATGTCAAAGCGCATATTTAGCGTAAATATTTATAGGGAAAATGTAAAAAGCACATTCATAGGTTTTTACTGTTTTGTGTAAATACGACCATATTCCAATTGTGTAAATAAATATTTTAATAGATTATATTTTACAAAATCCATATATACAATTTATACGATATATTGCATTTCGATTGAATTTATATAGAATGTGCAGTAGTGTATAGATAAACATGTGGTCGTATATACAAAATACAATAATTTTATATTAAAGTATAAAAAAAAATGCACCAATCAAACAACAAATAAAATAAAACGCACGAATATCCGGGAAAAGTGAAAATGAATAAATGGAAACTTTGTTATAAATGTAATATTTAATATAATATCAATAATAATAATAATAGAATTTAATATTAATATTATATCCTAAATAATTGAACGTACACAGATATATATAATTACAGGACTAATTTAAAAGTCATATACTTAAACAATTACTTCGGATTTTCGTACGAAAGGTACTCCGTGGCATATTTGGTCCCATCAACAAACAGAATGATTGGAGGCTACGAAGATACAATTTTGAATTAGACAAATTGTACACGGTCAACCAAATATTGTCAAAACAATCAAGATCAATAGATTGAGGATGGGTTGGACACGTAGAACGCATGGAGGAGGAGCGTGTGCCGAAAAAACTGTTAAATAGTAAACCAGAAGGTAGAAGGAGAGCCGGAAGACCTAAGGCGAGATGGCTAGATGCAGTGAACTGTGATATAAAGATCCTAAAATTTCGGGATTGGAAGACATTAACTGCGGATAGGTCAGGTTGGAAAAGCGTGTTGGAGAAGGCTAAAACCGCACCCGGGTTGTAACGCCATGGAGTAAGTAAGTAAGTATACTTGAACTTATAAATACGTTACCAAAAAGTATGCGTGATGGTATAAGAACTAAACCCTAAATAATATATAGTAACACTACCCTCCTATATACATTTTAATTTTATAATAATTTTTTTGAAATTTTGTCCACAATGAGAGAATCACACTGTGTTGAGTGAGACGCTCGTGTTTTAACTACTATTCCATATACATTTGTTTTGATTCAGTGTGTATTTTCATACCACAATGCCTCGATTATAAATCAGTGGATCAGTATAATTTTCACTGCTAATTCTTGACATACACATTGCTGTTTCGTTTGATGTCATTATAAATTGTTAGAAATTACATCAATATATACCCTAGTAACACAGTTCGTAGTTTGCCCGTAAAATTTCCGCATTATATGTAGTAGTCCGTAGTTTCAATCCGAGGAAATATCTATGGATTTCTTTCGGATGTTCGTTGGAATTTTATATGATAAGTGTAACCCTGTCCATGGGTTTTTATAAAAAAATGTCCTTGGATTATCCGCATATATTTTCGTTGATTTGGTATTATTCTACAGAATATCCGTAGAACATATATTCAGATTTTTTGTGAGCAGATCAATAGATTTTGACAAAAATATATCATGCGATATTTATATTTTCTTATGTAAAAAGTAATTTAATTGTAAAAATAAAATAATAAATTCATAGTATAATTTTGTAGACAATTTGACAGATCCACACAAGAAACAAAGCGCGGATAAAATGCATGAAAAGTCTTACAAAATTCTTAGGAAACGTACCCATTTGAGTCACTGGTTGTTTTAAAAATTATGAAAATAAATTAAAAATAGTGAGGATTAAGCGAAATATACAAAATTTCACCCACTGTCTGGGATAATTGGTGAACTAAATTATAAATACAACTATAGCGGATACATATTGCAAACATTACCCTGACAATCCAAAGATTTCAATTAACCTATAAATAAAATACTGTATTATATTAAGTGGAAAATATATGGACATTCTTCCGACCAATTCCAGTATATCTTTTCTATATGGAAAATATGTGGATTTTTTTCCACGGAAATTTTCCTCATTTTTCAAAGTACAGACAAATTGTTACTAGGCTATTTGTATTGTTATACGAGAAACAATTCCAGCTGCAAAAAAAAACAAATCAGAATGAAATGTTAAATGATATAATTCCAATTGCGGTTGGTGCCGTTGACTACATGCGCGCTGCTGCATATATTTAATTTATATAAAATAAAATATTAATGGAATTTTTCCAATCAAATTAATTTTCTATATAATTTATATATTATTTGAAAAAAAAATAAAATTGGAAAATTATACGATAAAATCAGTTGACTTTTAGCTTTTTTCAATATATTGTTAATGGTAAAATTATATAGATAAAGAGAGTGGCGAAAATAATGAACAATATATGAATTTAAATTAATAAAACTTTTTCACCATATATTTCACCGAGATTTTAACGGATCGTAATCGATAGACAAATTAAAGTTATATAATTATTATGCGCCCCACCCCCCCCGCACGGCATATTTATTATATCGCACCCTAGTACATTAATTTGATATTTATAATGGAGTTAATTTGATTCACTATATTTTATATTTCATTTTTTTACTAAATACAATATAAGGATTTTTGTATTAGTAATATTATAATATGTGAACATATAGATGAAGATGGTGATAATATACATCTATAGCTATACCAAAGTGGTATATATTCTTTAATTAGTTTCTTTAAAACGCAGCCACCACCTAAATACTTCTGGCCCAGAGATAGTCATAGGCATCGTCATATAAACAATATATATATGGTATAAAAAAAAATGTATATTAAAATGAAATGAGTATTTTTTTCATTTTTTTCACTTTTCTATACATTGTCGTAATGGAAACGGTGTACCTTTAAAAAATAATGAAATTTTCAATATAAATGCGGGAAATATTCTCCCCTTACATAGCACATATTTTATTTTATATATGACTTCAGTGGTATATATATATAACTTAAGTTAGATAGATATACGCGTTTTTAACTTAATTAATGTATTTTATCATATTTTTTTCTTTCTTAATATTTTTTTAATTTTAAATTTATAATTACAAAAAAATGATGTTTCTATAATTTATTTTTTATATAATTTAAATTTATACACCTTCGTATTTATTTGTATATATATCTATAGAGAAAAAGATTTTGAGATCTATATACATAGGTGTGTGTAGGTGTGTTTCCATATATAGAAATAATATTTTTTCTTATAACATTGGGTTAAAAGTTCAAAAGAATCTATGTCTGCTTCAAGAACGATTTGATATTTTTATTTTACATATACAAATTGGTTTTTTGTGTGCGTTTTCAATTGTAGAATCTAACTCTATTATATATTATTTTATATATACCTGAATAAAAAACTAATCAGGAATTTTAATTTAAAAGCAAGTACTTTGTAGACGACCAAAAAGGTTAAATTTTTATTTTATATATAAAGTAGTAATACGGTGGAGTAGTCACATAGTCATAAAGTGTTACAAATAATTTCAAATTTCTTTTATTTCTAATATAATTTAAATTAAATTTTGATTATGTTTTTTTCGCATTCAGGAAATAATGGTAATTAATAAAAAAAAAAATTAAAACTTAAGAAACGGATACTATGGATAATGTTAAAATGGTGTTAGGTTTCAGAAATATAAATAATTAACACCCGCAACAATTTTATCAACAATAATTCATTCATCAATTGAGTAACAAAAATATGTGTAATGAATTATTACCGATTTTGATCGACGCAATAACGAAATTTAGTCAACGCATTTATTATCAAAATGTGCGTATATCAACATTTACAGAACAAAAACAATACGTTAAGCTTAACAACTTGTCGGCTTATTTATATATTTGTGCTGTAACATTAAACTTATAGTTGTACTCAAATATTTATATAATCTTCAAATTATTTTATTCAAGCTATCCGTTTTTTTTAAGGTGTGTGACAAACATAAAAAATTCAAGTGATAAATCTAGTTGGTACAGTGCTGTGTTTTCAGATTGCAATTTCACTATATATCATTCTGGTGGACGAGTTGAAAGTCGACTACATTATGGAAAACAAATTGAAATGTCCAATTACTAATTTTACCGGTAAAAATCAACTTTTATGAATTATAATATCTTTATGAATTACGAACCATATAATTTTAACGGATTGCCATTTTTTGCACACAACATTGCAAATTAAAATAAATTTCCAATCTTTCATAGAGTCTATGATTTTTAAAATCAATTCACACCGTTCCACAAAGATATGCTACCGATTTTCCATTTGATGTCATTGAAATTTTGTATGAAATAATGGTACTGTATAAATTTTCTTTGTATTACCATTCATTGTGATTGTCAACTTTATACAGTACCATAAATTTCTTTTCAAATTTTCTCTGCCAACGATTGGAAAATAGATCGCATATCTTTTGAACGATTTTAAAAATTTCTTTCTTTGAAAGATTGAAAATTGATTATAATTTGTAAAAAATGGAAATCCGTTAAAATTATATGTTCCGTAATTAAAATAGATGATAATTCATAAAAATCGATTTGCCGGAAAATTTAATAAGTGGATATTAAAATTTTTCTTCATAATTTAGTTTAATTGCACCCAGGTTATAAGAAAAATATAGCGATATTGAAAACTATATGCTATTTCTCAACCTTCACCACTCGTTTTGGTTGCAATTAATTTTTTATTTTCCATAATTCATAAAAATCGATTTTCCGGGAAATTTAGTAAGTGAACATTCAAATTTTTTTTTCATAATTTAGTTTAATTTCACCCAGGTTATAAGAAAAATATAGCGACATTGAACACTATATGCTATTTCTCAACCTTCGCCACTCGTTTTGGTTGCAATTAATTTTTTATTTTTATCACAAAATATATTAATATCAAATTTATTATTACCATAAGTATCATGGTATTTTTAGGGGTCGCAATCAAAGCGGCTACTATAATTTGTTAAAATTTGTATTTAATTTTATGCATTTTACATTAAAACATTATTTTTTAAGTTTAAAAGACAAAATCGATATTCGTTTGGCAAAACAAAAGAAGTCGCATCTACATGGAAAATCTGAAAAAATCTTCACAATGTATTACAATTTAGTACAATATTTATTAATTGTGTGTTTCAAACATATATATTAATATTATTTATTGTATATTATTATAATAAAACATTAAAAATTTAGAAATTTATTTTTAAATTAAACACTGAATAATGGCATTAATAATCTACTATATAATTGTGTATAAATAAATTAAAACTTAATATTATATAAATGTGTTACATCTCCTCATACACGAATATATATATAAAAATTCGTGCAGCTTTAACAAAATATTTAAATCTTTTTTTGCAAGGTTTTAACATTATTCTATAACAAAATAATATAATTCTTTCTGTATATTTCTTGTAAAAAAAAACTAAAATAAAAATAAAACACTTTAATTTTTTTTGCATTTCTGATTTCTTTATATCTTGTAAATTGTAAATATATAAATACAAATATATATAGATAGAGCAATGTATCCCTGCAGTAAATGTTGAAACTAGTTCCGTAAAAAAAACTAATTCTTCAACTAGTGTAAAAAGAACTAGTTACAGAACTATTACTAAAGTAATGCAGATAGTAACTATTTAAAAATACACAATAATACAAATACATGACAAAACGAAGAGAAACAAAAACCGTTTTTGAACTGTTATAGAAATATATGTGCTTTTTTTATACACTGTTTTAGATTTTCCATGTAATAGTGTAATGATTTTCGTATTAAAAACACGTATTGTGATTGTGAAGTGGAAAAAAGAAGTTTATTTAAGTAAATTACCATCCAAAATATCCAACAATTTTAATGCAGTACAAGAAGATATGTACATTTTATCTAACGAAAACTTTGTGGCGGCAAATTGTTCCAACAATATGGATATTTTGGAAAACGAATCGTTACCAAAAATATCTTTTGAAGAGAAATTAATCGATTTGTATATTAGGAATAAACCATATTCCGTAAATGTTTCGAAGAATTTCGTTTTATTTTACGCGAGAAAAACTTATAGGTAGCACGTAAAATTAAAATGGAGCTGATGTAATTTCAAAATACTACATGATAAACTATGAAACACCAGTTGCAATAATTTATAATATTTTTTCTAAATATAATATTTTTTTTTTTTTTTTTTTTTTTTTGTGCGTGGGTAGGTAAAAATCTCAATAGACACCACGAGGAACGCGCGCGTTATCCTGGTGGTAGTGTGGAACTCTAATCCACTAAAAAACCTCCCAAGAGCATGAACATCCATATTTGAATGTCAATACTACTACCTATTACAATCTAGTCTAAAGACTAATAAGCAATTTTATTTTGTTGATTTGTTTAGGATACTAAAAGTTTATCCAGCGATTCATTTTAGTTTTGTTCGATTATAGTATTATGCCAATTCAAAAGGTTTTATCCTTTTGAGTCGTCTTGTTATATTTGAGTTGTCTATTAGCCTGTAAGCCTCAATATTCACATGTGCCCGTAGTCTTCTTTCGTGACCCTGTGCCATGTTTTTAATTTCGTCCACCACATTATCTATTTCTAGATCCCTATGTAGGTTTTTGTTGTTAATGTACCAAGGTGCATCTACAATATTTCTGAGCACCTTATTCTGGAATCGTTGTATTATATTTATATTACTTTGTTTGGTGCACCCCCAAAGTTGCACACCATATGTCCAAATAGGTTTTAGAATTTGCCTGTAGAGCAATAATTTATTTTCTATTGTCAAAGAAGATGTTTTTCCTATTAACCAATACATTTGTCTATAACGTATATCCAGTTCATCTCTTTTCTTCTTCACATGTGTTTTCCAACGCAATTTAGCATCTAAAGTCATGCCCAGATACTTGGCCGAATTAGAATATGGTATTTGCAGATTGCCAATAAATATAGGCCTATATACAATCCTTTTATTTGTGAAGTCTACGTGAACCGACTTTGTTTCGTTTAGTTTCATTCTCCATTTTTTGGTCCAGTTATCTATCTGTGTAATAGCCACCTGCAGTTTCGCGGTTGTTTCTTCGTTAGTGTCCCCAACAGCCAGGATGGCAGTATCATCAGCAAATGTTGCTATCAAGTTGTTTTCCATCAGTGGAAGATCACTAGTATACAATAAATAAAGTATTGGTCCAAGTACACTTCCCTGAGGTACTCCCGCCTTGATTTGTTTTAGCTGAGAAACGGCTCCATCCTGTTTTATTCTGAAGTATCTTTCTGACATATAAGATATTAATATCTCTGCATACCGTGCTGGTAGCATTTTTTGTAACTTGTGTATTAAACCCTCATGCCATACCTTGTCGAAGGCCTGTGCCACATCCAGAAAAATTGAGGAACACACCTTTTTTTCTTCTAGTGCTCTTTCGATCAAATCCGTTATTCTGTGTACCTGATCAATCGTTGAGTGTTTGTCTCTAAAACCAAATTGGTGATCCGGTAATAATCGTTTACTCTCAATGATTGGTTTTAGTCTCTTTAAAATAAGTTTTTCAAATAGTTTTGATAATATTGGCAATAATGAAATTGGCCTATAAGATGATGCCTCATGAGGTGGTTTGCCAGGTTTATTGATCATTATTACCTCAGCCACCTTCCATATATTTGGTACATGTTTTATTCTGAAGCAGGCATTAATGATATTTCTTAGATGTGTTATAGCTTTCCTGGGTAGCTGCTTCACAACCTCTCCCGTAATTAGATCATACCCAGGAGCCTTCTTCAGTTTTAGGTTTTTGATTTCATTTATTATTTCAGTAGTCGACGTTGGTTCCATATCCATATCTACATTTTCATTTTGAATATGCCGCACCTCCCATGACTCCTCGGCCCGACTATCAAGTGGTTGGAAAATATTTTCAAGATGTTCCGCAAATCTTTCCACCTTTTCTTCTTTATTTCTTGCCCAGCTTCCGTCCCCCCTCCTTATTGGCGGAACATGAACTATAGGTCCCTTTAGTTTTTTTGTAGCCTTCCATAGAGAATAGTCGGAGTTAATGCTATTAGTTAACGTTTTCAAATACCACTGTACCGACCTATTTTTATATTCTTTTATTTTCCTTCTTAAGTGTTGAGTGATGTTGTTTAGATTCGTTTTGTCAATTGGGGTTCTGGTTTGTTGCCACCTTCTCCTCATCCTTCTTTTTTTAACAAGTATTTCCATAATTTCTGTCGGATAGCCGTTTCCTTTTATTTTCTTTTTATTTTGTGGAGTATTTATCCATGCCGAGTTTTGTATGACCCTTGTAAATGTTTCTGTAGCTTTATCTACCTGTTCTGGTGTCCTTAGCGGTATATTAAGATTTATTCTGTCATCCACACAAAGTTTAAAACCCAACCAGTCTGTGAGTTTGTTGGTTAATGCTGGGTTTTCAGTGTTTTCCACAACCTTCTCCCTTAGGGTTAGACTTACCGGAGAGTGATCCGAACTTAACTCATCACTTTCTTCTACTTGTAATTTATTAGCGGGGATGTTCTTAATTATGAAGAAGTCAATTAGATCGGGTATTTTGTTAGGATCAGTTGGCCAGTATGTAGGCCTTCCCGTTGACCGTACTTCGCATCCCATTTCCCTAATTGCGCCATACAGTTCTTTTCCCCTAGGTAGTGTTAATCTGGAACCCCAAGCAGAGTTCTTTGCATTAAAATCACCACCCAGTATGAATCTTTTTCCCAGCGAATCCAGGAATTTTAAGTATTGCGCCTTCTTCAGTAAGTGTTTTGGTGGGCAATATATTCCCGATATTACAAAGGAATAATTTTTCATGTTGATGTTTACAGCAGTAGCCTGTATTTCTTTTGTCTCATATTTAGCCTCTTCATGGTGTTCAATATTTTCTTTTATTATAATTGCACTTCCTCCCTTGGCACTGTTTTCAGGATGATTCGCATGATAAGTTTTGTATCCCCAAAATTTGATATTGGATTGCTTAGTAAAATGTGTTTCCGAAATGAGACACACATCTATATTCTTCAGCTCAAGGACTGCCTGTAGTTCGTTTTTGTGTTGCTGCAGTCCATTCGCATTCCATAATAATATATTGAGTGTACTAGGCATCATTTGTATTTGTTTTCGGGTACAGCCCTTTCGAGGTACTTTCTAGGTTTTTTACCCGGTTATTCAATGATTTAAAGGAATTTTCCATACTTGTAACCTTTGTAAGTATCAGTTTCAAGGTTTTTTCCAAATTTTCATCTGGCTCCTTAGTTACTATATTTTTGTTTGCAGTTATTTGCGCATAAGTTACCCTACGAGTATTTGTTGGGTTAGTGGCATATGGTTGAGAATTTCCTTCCACATTTATTGGCTTTATTTTTGGTTGCCCCCTGATTTCACTGGGCGTGGTTCTTTCGGATTTTTTCGTATTTTTATTCCTGAGTTTTTGAATTTCCTTAGCAATCATACATCCTCTATAATTAGCCGGGTGCGCGTCCCCACATAATACACATTTTGGTTTTTCACTTCGTGTTTTTGTACAATGTATAGTGCCGTGTTTGCCGGCACATTTCACACATCTAGGTTCTTTTGAGCAATATTTTTGCGTATGATTGTATCCCTGGCAGTTTTTACATTGAGGTATTAAATTTGAACTTTTCCTTAACTGTTCAATTTTCACTCTCATATTTAGGATTGAGCCTATGTTGTAGATATTTTCAGTCTTTTCTTTATTATCAAAAGTCAACATAAATAAAGGAAGTCCTCTTCTACTGATGATTTCATTTCCTTCATTATTTATTTTTTTTTCTTTTTTAATGATGTTGACCGCTTCCGTTATATGTAATCCTCTTTGCTGTAGCTCGGATATAATATCGCTACTTTCACACGTTGGGTGGAGACCCCTAGCCATAACCCTAATTGGTCTCTCACTTTTATTCTCATACGTATACCATTGTATTGCATCATCTTGTAATTTTTTAGCAACAGCCCTATAACTTTCGTGATCTGTGGTATTAATCTTCCACACATCGTTGTTCAATGAAATAACCCTGTAATTACCATTCGTAATTGATTTCAAAATGGTCTGTATTTGAGCATATGTTTGAATGCCCACTATATTTATTGGTGGTGGTAATCTTTCACTTATGTGAGCACCCTTTTGATTTTTTTCCATACCCACTGAATTAGAGGTATTTATTTCTGGCGATGATTCAGCTTTTCTTTTTTTGGCAGGCTTTTTTTTCCTAACAATCCAGTTGGTTTCTCGTGCAAGCTCTTCCTCGTCAGTAAAGTATTGCGGTTTTTCAGAATTTGCCTTCGATTCCATTATGGCACTGACACTAGATTTCTTTAACAGCTCATTTTGTTTACGGAGCTCATCAATATCCGTACCCATTTGTTTAATAAGGTTTTCGAGGTTATTGACCCTCCCATGTAGTTCATGGTTTTCCTTTATAATGTCTGCTATAGTTGGTCGTTTTAACATGTTTTCTCCTCGAGAAGTTCATTTTTTTGTATTAATTGGGTCTGTCCATTGTTTACACAATACGGCACCCCGGGTGGAGTTCTCGGTGTTATTGAACTCCTTCTACTAATTTGAATTGATGGCAATAGTTGGTCCCCCCCCAGAATCCGTGGGACCGTCCTCCGAAGAGTGTGGATTTTCCAGTAAAACTGGTCTGCCACCTGGGGTATTAGTTTCCTTTGTTTTATCCATTGCATTATTGTTTCTACATTTAAAACGTTTTATACCTTCCGTCAGGTTTATATAACTGCCGTCCCTTTGGGATCAGTCGCAGACCAGGGAGCCGCCTATTATAGGTCAGACGCTTCTGGATTTTTTATGCGCATTTATTATTTAGCCTGTAATCCGTACAGTTGCCCGGTGGTCACCACTAGGAGGTATAATAAATACTTGGTAGGAGCTGACATAGTTGCGGCGTTGGAATGCTTTGAAAAGCAGACGGTCAACGCTTACCCTATCGCTACATACCCACGACCACCTAAATATAATATGAAGTAAATTATTATTTTCTATTAAAAACATAATAAATATTAAATTAAATATTAAAATATATTGTTTACGTTTATTTTTAAAATTAAATACAATTCCTTTTTTTTTAAAGAACTAGTTAAAGTGTACTGGTGAAAGAATATACATTCATGTAATTCAAATTAAAATTAACGCAGTTCAGTAACTAATTGCAGAAGAACTATAGTACTAGTATACTTAAGTGTTTACATTTAAACTAGTTCAGTTATTGGTTACAAATTAACTAGAGTCTTCAACTTCGTTGAAAAGTAATGCAGAAGAGGACACAATTGTCTTTTCGTAGGACATCTAAATGTTAAAAGAAACAGTTCGCAACACGTAAAAGGGATTTAGTGTGGAACTAGTACTATTTACTTTGTAACTAGTTGTTCTACTAGTATAATAGAAGTAGTTCTCTTTCCTGCAGGGATGTTACATGAACACAGATATATTTTTAGACTATGGGTTATATATTATATATATAGATATAGCGTAAATATGTAGAAATAGAGACTGCATATATATTTTTAGAGTAACTTTAGAAATATATATATATAAATGAAAGAAAATGACAACGTAACACACACACACCCTTAAAGCTTTTGTAATCTGTTGGAGAAAATTGCAATTCTAAAGAATATATATATTCTATCCTATATATTCCTATATATATATATATATATATATTTCACTTTATAATACTGTCTGCACATCACATATACCATATATATATAGTTATAATAATAACGTTAACGTGGCTAATAAACAAATGTTAGCAATTAACAAAGTTGTATAAGAATGTGAAAACTTTATACAACTAATTTAGTTGTCAGCATTTTCACATTTACGATATATATATATATAAATTGTATATACATGATATAAATACAATATAATACCACTAAAAAATATATGTGTGTGTGTATTTGTTATATATTATATACAAAATAAAACACATTATATTTTATATATAACATTTAATATATGCAAAATAGCAATTGGAAAAATTTTATAATATTATTATTTTTTATATAGACAATTTTAATTTATAATATTATAAAAATTCTATATTTTATAGAAACACCATTTCAAATCCATACAAATTAATTGAATTATTAAAGTAGTGTATGTCATATGCGGGGTGGGTGGAGATGAATGTAATGTATATACTACGAAAATTACTACTAATTACTACTATAATAAAATTAATAATTTTAAGGATCAATAAAATAATAATAAATTAAATGTAATAAAATAATATATTGTATATAATTTAAGAAAAGCGATGGGGAAAAATAAAAAGGCTTTAATAAATATAATAATTTAAAAAAAAATAGTATATCAGCGAACTGAAGTAGTATATTATTCTTGAAAAAAATTATTTCTTGTTATAACAAAAGCTTATACAGGGTGTCCCAATTATCGACGCAATACGAAAACAATAGATTCTCTGGGTCATTTTGCGTCGAAAATATCATATAACATTTTGGTCGATTCGACTTCGGTACGAAGTTACACGCAAATAACCAAATTCAATCAATCAGATCATGTTTTGCACTCTACTGGGATCAATATCTCAATAACTAATTAACCGATTTTAACAATTTTGATACACTATTAGCATTAGCATACCGAGAACTTTAATTTGACGTTAAAATAATGCAATTCGGAAATGTGGTTATCCAGATACTTACAGAAATGTTGACAGTTAGCTGAACGCCATTTTTCTTTTTGAAAGTTTGTTCAAGCATAAGTCAAAAAATCATAATGAAAAATGGATTGGCAGAGGTGGGCCCATAAGATAGTCGCCAAGTTCTCCAGACTTAAATCCATTGGATTTCTATTTATGGAGTTGTTTAAAGAAAAAGTCTATGCAAATGTGATTAATTCACTTGAAGAGTTAATTCAGCTTATTGAAAACTGTATTCAAGACCTTCGCGACAAGCAACAACAAACACTTAGATTGGTTCGGTCTATTGAAAAGCATTGTTGTCTATGTATTCGAGCTGAAGGAGCACAATTTCAGCAATTACTTTAGGCTTTGTTTGTTTAAAACTGTGGTGATATGCGTGCGTGTGCTTTTGTGGGTTTATGTGTGTGGGCCTTTGTGTGTGAGTTCGTTTGTGTGTGTGAGAAGGTTTGTGTGAATGCATAGGAGTGTATGGAATCAATTATCTGTCACGTCCATATTGTTGGTTCTGGATAAAACCAAAAAGAGATAAAATTTTTCCATAGAGAAAATCAATTTTATGCCTACATCGTTGTAGTTATTTGTGTATATCTTTGGAATCAGTTGAGACCTATCGTAATGTTATAGCTTAAACGAAAGCTTATGAATGTGGCAAGTTTTTAAACTTATACCGAAAAATTTTTTTCATTATAATTTTTCGACTTATGCTTGAACAAACTTTCAAAAAGAAAAATGGCGTTCAGCTAATTGTCAACATTTCTGTAAGTATCTTGATAACCACATGTCCGAATTGTCTTATCTTAACTTCAAATTAAAGACCTCGGTATGCTAATGCGAGGTAATAAATAATAGTGTATCAAAAATTTAAAATCGGTTAATTAGTTATTGAGATATTGATCCCAGTAGAGTGCAAAACATGATCTGATTGAAAATTTGGTTATTTGCGTGTAACTTGGTACCGAAGTCGAATCGGCCAATATGTTATATGATATTTTCGACGCAAAATGATCCAGAGAATGTAGTGTTTTCGTATTGCCGTCGATAATTGGGACACCCAGTATATTTGACCTTTGCAAATAAATAATAACCATGCCGATATATTATAAATATGGAATATATATTATGGAATGAAGATTTTATAAGTTCAATAATAATAATAATCTGGCAATTTGAGTAGCTATCACAACGTATATAAATCTATATATATATATATATCTGGCTGTATGTATGTGTATGTGTGTGTGTGTATTATAAGTACAATATTATCAAAGGATTTTATATATATATAAGAAAGGATAAGTGTTTTTTATTTTCTTATCATCAATTTTCAATATTTTTGCAATGACTTTTTTTTTGCTTTTCTTTATTTATTATTGCAAATATATATTTTACATTATTAAATCAGTTGAAAACCCTTTGTGTTATCTTAAAGTATTATTTGTATACTTATACAACATCCCATCACATAACATATAATAAATATATAAAGAGAATTTCTTAGATTTACAATTTTTTTTTTATTAGCTATACAGAGAGGTGGTACATGTTTGTATAGCAGCATAATGGGTATAACTATAACTATAAGACATTTTTAAGAATATTACATTTATATATACACATAAATATTCCTATCTGCATTTTACACCGAAAAACGCAGTCAATTTATTTTTCAATCCATTTTTTTTATTTTTTTATCCCATTGCTATAACACTATCATTCGAATGGCTTTATGTGTGTGCGCGACTATACCAGGTATAGGAGTATGAAATGAGCCTTTTTTAAAGGAAGAAAAACACATTATTAAGAATAAAAAAATCAAAAATATTTTATTCATAATAACTTCCATCGCTTTCTACACATTTTAACCACCTTTCAGGCAATTTTCGTATACCACGTCGAAAAAATGGTGTTGCTTTGGACGAAAACCATTCAGATAGCCAATTTTCAATTTCTTCAGATGTTTTGAAGTGCTGTTCTTTCAAAGCATGTCCCATCGATGAAAACAAATGGTAGTCCGAAGGAGCCAAGTCTGGTGAATAAGGCGGGTGTGGTAACAGCTCCCATCCAACTTTATCGACTTTATCGTATCCTGAACTGGTTTTGCTTTGTGTGCTGGTGCATTATCATGTTGCAAAATTACCTTAACAGATTTTTTCTTTCTTTCTGTCCATTCTGGTCGGTTATCTAATAATGCATGGTTCAAATCGATTATTTGTTGTTGGTAGCGAACCGTATTAACAATTTCACCAGGTTTCAGAAGTTCATGATACACCACACCTTCCTGATCCCACCAAACACAAAACATTCTCTTCTTACCGAATCGTTTTGGTTTTGCAGTCGATGTTGCTGCTTTACCTGGTTTAATCCATGATTTTTTGCGTTTAGGATTCTCAAAATATATCCACTTTTCATCACCAGTCACGATTCGATGCAAAAAAGGCTTTCTTTTGTATTGTTGAAGGTGCAATTCACAAATGGTTTTTCGATTTTCTTGTTGCCTTTCAGTCAATTCATGTGGAACCCATTTTCCACACTTTTGAATCTTTCCCATTGCTTTTAAACGATTAGAAATTGTTTTTTGATCTACATTTAAGGCTTCTGCAAGTTGTTTTTGAGTTTTGTGTATCATCTTCGTCCAACAATGCTTGCAATTCACTGTCTTCAAACTTTTTTGGTGGTCTTCCACGTTCTTCATTTCTCAAATCAAAATCTTTGTCTCTAAATTGTTGAAACCATCTTTTGCATGTTGCTAATGATAAAGCATGATCACCAAAAGCTTCTACAAGCATTCGTTGAGATTCAGCTGCGTTTTTTAAAAATTAGACATTTTTAACACGATAAAATTTTATGTTGTTGTATTACAAATGGAATTTACCACACTGAATGTTGTTGACAGATGTGAAAACAATAAAAAAAACATCGCATTAAGGCTGTTTCTCAATTACTAATATAAGTACAGCCATTTATTGGCAGCGGCTCGCTTCATACTCCTATACCTGGTATATTGTATATAAAAAAAATATATGTTATATAAAAAGTTATAAGAATTTTATTATATTCATATATACGGCATCAGACGACACATAATATAATATGTATGCAAATGCAAATAAAGTTATATATACGGTGTGTGTGTGTACGAAGAGTGGCTGACCGGTTTTTTTTTAAATTTCAAATACATTCGAATTCGAATACCGTATCTAATTGTAAAGTATGTGAAAAGATCTGCAAAATATTCATTCATGGTTTTAATTTCATCTTGTTTAAAGTCATTTAATGTATAAAAGCCAACGATTTTATTTAGATTTAAAGGCAGTCCATTTGATTTGATGAAAAATTATTTGTTCCATTAATTTAATATAAGCAGAAATTTTCTCACTAATTTTTGTATGGAAAACTTATCAAAAAAATATTATAATTATATTCAGAAATAATTGTTTTATCTCTTTAGCTGCTGCTGCAAGATCGATATCGATATCAATAAAAAAAAAATGGTTTCCAAAACCTTTTTCCTATTGTTGGAAAAACCGTCTTTAATTTCTTTGGTGCACTTCCCACAACAGCTTTAATCCATTGTTGTTTACTATTCTTTTTATCTCTGAGCGGTGAATATATATAGTTAAGTGGATACAATTTTAGTTTGCTAGAAAACAAAAAAAACGTTGATTTAAAATTAATTGACAAAATACGTTTTTGGTCAATCGTTTGCAAAATGCTATGCACAAACCACCTTTTTCATGCGCGAATATTTCATTAAGCAAAATATATTGTTTCACACGTGGATTATATTATAACGCATTATATTACTTGTTGAATGATTTGTAATGTATATATAGTACGCAGTTTTTGGCCGATCAACTGCAAGGCTTACAGAACCAAATTTAAAATTAGCAAACCCTATTTTTTTTTTATTTTTTTCAAAATCAAAGGATGCATTCGTTCAACAATCAACAATTTTTTGGTGTTATGGTTTTTCTTCACAGTTTCCAATGTTATTTATTATAATATACCATATATGTATCGCCGGTCGAAAACTATTCAAACAGTCTACGTATAATTTTATATATACAATTTATAGATGTATTATTTATTGATGCTTATACGGAATTCAATTTGGGGTAAGTGAAAATCAATTTTCTTTAGTTTTATTTTATTTTTGTTCAATTGTCAACTACATACATTTTTATTATAGATAAATACGAGTATATATAGACGTTTTAATAACATGTAAAATATATATGCATTTATGTATAGGCACTTTTTACATATATATAGTAACATACCGACACAGAGCCACACATATAAACATTTATAAAGTCATAAAATATATTTATATACAAAATTGTGCACTTAAAATAAAGTAAACGATATCTCAATTTATTGATTCGCTTATATTTATTTATTTATTTATTTATTTATTTATTTATTTAGTTTTTTATTTATATTAAAGGTATATCAAATATCAATATATATATATAAAAATTACAAAAAACCATCTTCTATTATAATATAATATAAAAATAGATGACAAATTGTATATATGGTACAATATATGAGCTAAGAAGAGCTATAAAAATGTATATAAATGCAACGATATAAACACTTTTCAATATTATGGATAGATATAGATAGATAGATATAGATAGATAAATAGATAAATAGATAGATATATAAAGATACTTTTCAATTTATTATTTATCAATATTATTTATGTTATAGGTGTGTTTGTGTGTGTGTGTGTGTGTATGTATAAATTATTAAAATTTATTTAATATTCAGATATAAAATGTATAACACAAATTATTGATGCATATTTATAATACGAGTTTGATCGGAAAATTAATATAGAAAAAATATGAATTGAAAATTCTTTCTGTATATATTTTTTGTAGGATTTCGTTTTGTATTTTATTAAAATGAATCATTTTGGTAATTTTGATGTTGATGGTTAACCTTCTTGCGTTTTGGATTGTCAACAGCTACTACATCTACTTTTCATAGTTACACACCACAAAAAGCCATAGACGACTTTTTCTTTTTTTTTGTTTGGTAACCAATGTACACTTCGCTTCGTAATGGAAATTCAAATCAATTCGTGTGTTACTCATTTTCCATCTGTTTGGATTTTTGGGCAATGGTTTAATAAACATTTAAAAACATCTGCTTCACTAAATTCAATAGCTCTTTATTGGTAATTTTTTGTCCAATAATGTTTTGCGATTTTACGATTCGTTGTCATCGAACTTTTTCGGTTGTTCAGAGTACGAATGTGATGGAGTCTAATCCACATCACAACATACGTTTCTACTATATATATATATATGTATTTTCTCGTAATCGAAATATAGTGTAAAATCGTAAAAAACACTTAATCGGATTCTATGTATTTTTTCACAGAATAAAAACAATTGTTTACAACACAACTGACTTATTCAGAAAAAAATATATACAATACCAATGGCTTCTATATACAATTGGCTATATATTCTTATCAACTGAGACGATTTAATTTTAAAATTAATTACCAATTTTTTTTTTAATTGATTCTTAATATTAATTTCATATAGTTCATTTTTAAATTGACATTGCACCACAATTGAATAAATGTTTGTATGAATATTAAATGATTATAATTTAATTATATATAGTTTCTTTATAAATTAACAAAATCGCGTTGCGTGAAGAAGAGCAAGCGGATCTAGTTGACTAGATGCAATGAACTGTGCAGATATTAAGATCAGAGATTGGAAGATATCAGCTGCAGATATAGCTCCTTAGTTGGAGAAGGCTAAAACCACAACTGGATTTTAATGCCACACAATAAGTAAATGTACCTTCATTTCTTATATATTAAATTATGAACTTTTTTTTGAATTAGTTTCAAAGAATTTTCATTTTATTTTTTTGTTATTTTAAAAAAAACCGATTTTATTAAATTCAATTAATTTCCAATTTTTCTCATCTGTAAAAAAAAATATTTAATTTTTTTATTTTAAATCGATATTTAAGCATTAAAACAGATATTTAAACAATTTTTCATTTGATGTCATTTGTCTACTGAAATGATGACAATTTCCCCATATAAATTTGTGTGTACCATTTTCCGCTGACGACAATATTAATAATAGAAAAAAAAAATGACATTACATCTTTAAATCGACCTGCACACTCTCGAGTATATTATTTCAAAAAGTACAGAAAATTTATTGTTATCGCTGTGTACAAAAAAAAAATAAAATATGTACGCAAAGAAAGGAATAAATCAATAAAAATTTTATATATTTATAAACGCGCTACTGCGTAAAATATAAGGTTATGGAGATTGGTTTTTGTTTGCATAATAAAATTCATATAATTATTAAGCAATAATTTGGATCGTTCATTAAATCTAAATTCATTGGGTGAAATGAAAAGATGGCACAGTATTTTGTGAACATATTAAAACTTATCCACTTTATACAAGCCTACTACTAATTTCTCTAAATATATCAATAATAAATTATTATTTTGGAATATAAAGTATAGGAAAGGAATAAATAAACAATATAAATATAAAAATCATTTATAAATTGTAAAAAATTTTTAAAATATATAGACCCATTTATGAAATGACAAAGTATATAAGTGTATTTTTAATATATAAGTGAGATTTAAAAAATTGTCTATATACAATTTTAATGGCATAAATGCTTTTAAAAATAATGCCTATGTGTATTTATACGAGATTATAATATAAAAGTCTATTGAGAATATTATCTTTAAATAACTATTATAATTTTATATATTATAAATACGAAAGAATTTTCTTTCCTTATATACCAGATCTAATGTACATATATTTCAATGGCGTATATGTATATGTTATACAGGTGTGTTCAAAATATACTATATTATAGAAATAAATATATACCATCGCGCAATATATACCATTTGCTGTTATAAAAATCATATAAAATTAAATTAAGAGTATATTGTATAACAGGCGAATTGAAAAGTTCCCGGTCTACCATAGTAAAACACATTTTTTTGGCAAAATTTGATTTTATTATTCAACATAGTTGCCGTCGAGGGTGATACAGCGATTATAGCGATCTTCCCACTTTTCGATACCATTTTTGTAGTACGATTTGTCTTTTACTTCAAAATAGGTCTTCATCGTGTGCAGTCCACTCAGCTGACGGCTGTCGATTGGTCTCCAGAGTGAAATCATGGAGCCATGTTTCATCCATTGTCACATATCGACGCAAAAATACAGGTTTATTGCGCTTGAACAGCTTCAAACACTGCAAACAGAATCATTAACATGTTGTAGCTTTTGATCGCGAGTGAGCTCGCGCCGCACGCACCATTTTGCACACAGCTTTCTCATGTACAAATATTCGTGAATGATATGATATACACGTTCAGATTATATCTTCACAATGTCTGCTATCTCGATCAACATCACTTTACGGTCAAAATTATTACGGTATAAATTGTTTTTGATGTTTTCGTCGGTGACAGCCTCTTTTGGGCGCGTCCACTGCGTTCGCCGTCTTCGGTGCTCATTTCTTCACGTTTAAACGTTTAGCATACCAATCAATGATGATTGATTTTCCTGGTGCAAACCCCGGCAGCTCTTCATCAAGTCAAGATTTTGCTTCAACTGTATTTTTTCCCTTCAAAAAGCAATACGAAATTCTTTTTTTCCATCTTTTTTCAAATAACAAAAGTAGCTACACAACACAACGCAATAGCTCACAAACTAATGGTCGGACTGCCGGATAAATTTTGACACGTATCGTTTGATGGTTGGTACTAATTAAAAATCATATGGATTTAATACTAGCACTGCCATATGTGTGTGTCAGACCGGGGACTTTTCAATTGGCTTGTTATAAGAAATGTGAAATTTAAATTATATTCACTTGGTGGTTTATTTAGTATTAAATATTATATATAGACAAAACCAGGAAGAATTTTCCACTTTTTTCTTCTACACCAATACTTTTATATTGAAACGCATTAAGTGTTTGTGCGCTTATATGTTAAAAGTGTACCTGATTCAAGACAGACAGAAAAAAACTTACATGCTGCGTATATGTGCGGAGATGCGACGTGGTAATGGTTATTATGGTACACATAATTTTTTTCTTCTTTTCTATATTGTGGTTATGTGTATTTAACATCTTTATATACATAATATTTATTTATTTATTTATTTATTTATTAAGTGTTTATAATATATATTGTGTATGTGTGTGTGTGTGTGTGTTTTTTGTAAGGAAAAACATATAAGTAATGAAAATGCTGTGTATTTACGCTTTGTATTTATTTTCTATATAGAATAGTCAGTAATATTTTATATGAATAATATTATATTTTATTATAATACATCTCACACACACTATTAAATCTACATATAAATATGTTTACGTTTATGTGTGTGTGTGTGTATGAAATTAACATTAATTCAATTTTAAGTATCAGCAAGGGAGTCATTTTTGTATACCATACACATTTAAAAATCATTTGTACCACCACCACCATGCATACGTACAGAACGAGTATATATATTATTTATAATATAATTTACATATTATTGGTAATAAATAGAAAAAAAAGTATATTTAATATATAATGTGTGTGGGTGTGTGTTACCTGCGTACACTTTTTATCCGGTATCGAAATCGGAGAGAAATATATAGCATTTAGTTTTCAATGTTATACTACAAAAAACTGAATGAAATTATGAAAAAGAATTTGGGTTTTCCTGGTTTTTTTTTTTTCAATTAATTACCATAATGTCCATCCATAGTTTTAGCAACGCCATTACATATTAGGTCCTTGAATTAATAATGTCGATTTTTTTGGCTTGAAAATGGCATTTATTTGTATAACAAAATGATTGAGTACATCAACCAATATATTGCCCATCGTTAGCCATGACTTCCTCCCATCTTTTGGGAAGTTTGTTCATTCCTCGTGTGAAGAACTCTTCATCTTTTGTCCCAATCCATTCATCGACCCATTCAGCATTTCGAAAGCGTACATCTGTCAGGCTGACCTTTATTGATCGGAACAAATGGTAATCAGAAGGAGCAAGGTCTGGAGAGTACGGGGGGTGATCAAGATGATCCCAACCGAGCCTCTTTATTTTTTCCTTAACGATGTTTACACGATGTGGTCTGGCATTGTCATCGTGAAATAAAACTTTGTGGTGTTTTCGAGCTATCAATGGTCGTTTTTCGTTCAATTTTTTTGCCAATTCGCCCAGTTGTCGTCGGTAGCGATCAGCTGTAACCGTTTCATTTGGTTTTAACAGCTCGTTATACACCACACCTTTCTGATCCCACCAAATGCACAGCATTACCTTCTGACAATGAATATCGCGTTTTGATTGTGAAGTTGAAGCGTGTAAACCACCGTTCACAAGTTTTTTGATTTGGAGCATGTTCACCGTAAGCTTCTACCAACAATCGATAACTATCAGCAGCGGTTTTCTTCAAATTAAAAGAAAGTCATTAAAATTCCCCGCAAAACAACTTTTTTAGGCACATAATTCGACATGTTCGAAACAAAAAAAAACTTTGTTGTTTACACTTCAACGAAATGACATATACTGAAATTTATACGCCAACTGTTATCAAATCGACATTATTAATGCAAGGTCCTAATACATATACAGCACTGTAAATTATTATCAATTTCCAATTTTGTATAAGAGATTTTTAAAATAAACAATTGACTATAATAATACCAGTAGTAAATAAAAAAAAATATATAGTGTACTGTGTAATTTGAAAATATTTATTCACACTTTGGCGTCCACACAGTGTGTTCCAAATGTTATCAGACGAAATTGTTATTGATATATATTAAAATTTGTAACTATATAGAATGCGTCGCATAACATTAATAAATAATTAAGAAAATATATTATTTAGCTTATTATTCTGTATATCCATATATACATTATATATATGTATTTGTAAACATAAAGCTCACGCACACATTAAAATTGAAATACAATATATGAAAACAAATATGAATAATAAAAATATTGTTAAGATATTGTGTTATATAATAAAATAAAATAAAAACCGAAAGAAATTTAATAAATAAATACATAATTATCTCCTTTTTTTTATACATATATCCTTATATTATATTTCACTTTCCCTTCACTCTTCATATATACACACACACACGAGTATATGTGTTTGTATAAATAATATATAAGAAGGATATATACGACTATTATACGGTATATATATATATATAAAGGACACATATAAAAAAGCTATATACATTATCATATTGTATAACAACCCTTTCATGCCGGCCTGTTGTCCCTGGCAAAATAACTTTTTGCACAAATAATAATTAATATCTTTTGTTTGTCGTAGGAAAGCTTAAACTTTCATTTTAATTTTTACGAAACGTGTAATAGTTTCCAAGTTTTACTTTTATTTCAATTACAACCCGCTTAATTTGATTGACATCATGATAGATATCAATAAATAACACAATTAACAATTAGGACGACAGCATCATAGAATTTTTTTTTTAATTTTTTTCTACACGAACCGTACACGTTCTAATAGTCTCGCAGACAATGTGTCAATTAGAGCTGCCCGTGATAGTTCATGTGTTGCGCACATATACGCACGATATACTGCGGCATTAAAAAAGGACGATTTATTTCAATGTTTGTAAATGTATATGTAGAAAGCGTATACGAAAAACGTCTTCATTAAGTTCAAAATAACTTCAAAACCTAGTATAAGTCTATATTTATTATAGGTATAGAAATATCTACTAGACTGTAAGCCATTTTCTTAAATATTTTGCAACACAATCTCATTATAAATTATAAATAGAAGTAGATGTTCAATTTATTTATAATAATCAATTTATTCTGCGTATTGTGTGTTTTCTTGAATTTTATTTAAGCAAAAAAGATATTATTACACCCAAAACGATCTTACGGTTAGTTTTATTCCGTTGGAAGTTGTTGTATTCCGCTTGAAAATTGGTCTATGTCAATGAAAGGGGTTAACATACCTATACATATAATAATTTTGTTAAATAAAACCCAATTATAATTACTTAATAATATAATATTAATAAATAAATTCAAATTTGACAACATATATTTCAGTATTATTTTTCCATATAGACTAATAATAATATACAATATATATAAATAAAATACAGGTACACCTTGAGATATACAAATAAAATTTTTAGATATTTTGACCTTTGACCAATCTCTATATCAAATTTGAAACAAATTTAATATATACAGCGATGTATAATGGATTTTTAATTTCTATATAGGAAATCGATATTTATGCAAGCAAATTTTTTTAAACTTGAACAATTCTTATTCAATTTTTTAATTATATTTGCATATTTATATAATATAGGATTATGTGCATATAGTGTTCACATTGAAGTTCTGGTAAATTGCGATTGTAAGATTTTTATAGCTGCTTTCTCGTTTCACCTATTGTTAAATTGAATATATCTTCAATATTTGGTTATTCATATGAATATTTTAGTCATTATATTAAAAATAAATTAAGATATTTTATTGTAACCACTTCTTGTTGTCATTTATTATTTCTCAATCTGTATAGAATGCTCTATAACTACATATGGTACACAAACGAATAATTAATATAATAATTTCATCAAATAATCCAAATATATACGAAATTTAATTTAAATTAAATAAGAATTGGTAAAATTTTTGGCAGTTAGTCCATATGGGAAAACTATTTGGAAATGAATTTTCCATAAAAATTTTCATATAATTATATCAAATATCTATACACAATTAATTTAACATTTACACTAATACCCTGAAAAAAAAAAGGGCATGGATCCAATTAAAAAGTAACGCGTCAAAACAATGAAATATTAATTAATTTTGCTCCAAGGAACATGGTTCATTGTTAAAATGATGATAACATTTATTAAACCAATACGAATATGAATTCATTAAAACAATAATAACGAAAATGAATATTTAATATATCAATGAATCACTTCGTTGGTTTAAAGAATTGTATATAATTGTTTTGATGATTATTATTCATTTTTTCAACGTGTTCTGTTTAATAACTTATTATTCTGTACATTAGTTAATTATTGAAATTCATTCATTCAATAAACAACTACATTCAGATAATTTTTAAAAATGAAAAATACTAAATGAATTATTCATTGAAACAATGAAAAATGGGCTTATAAACGCTATTCATTGAAATTATGTACAAATTTATTTTCAGTGTACGCAATCTTGTCTTGAATTGATGCGGTTTATAACCACAGAAACTTATCGCCTATCTCAAACGATACCTGTAGTCTGTATATTTATAAAATTCTTATATTAGTAGAATTTATAATAATGTATATTTTAAAGAAATTCAAAAATTTATATCATATTAAAAAACATTTTTTTTGTTTATAATATTATGTGACACATTTATTTATAATACAACGATATGAGTATATATATAAAGAATTTATCACATAAATACTGATGATACCTCCCGCACCTCCATCCATATATACATGTCATACTTTCTTTCTATATACTCGTATATATATGTATGTTTTATGTATAAAGAATAATAGATATACTCCCTTACATAAAGTAAAAGTAAAATTATTTATATAATATATTTTCCATATTAAAATACTCCACGTACAATATATATTATATTAACAATATATTTATGTACATAATAATAAATTTGTTTTATTTACTATATGTCTTAAATTTATTAACTCGCATATAGCAACACACACACACATACAGCCATATATCTATCTATATAGAAATAAAGTTATATACGTTTATATATGGTATAGACAAATACCTTAGCGTGAAAAGAATGATATCTTTCTTATTTAAAACACAAAAACCGCATATTTGGTGGTGGGTATACATAAATATTATTTCTTATATATACCATAAATATATGTAAAATATAAAAGTATATAAGTAAGTACATATTTACATATCTCTAGTATATAAGTATATAAGTATATATATGCAATACTCCCACACTCACTAATTATATATATTACAATATTATATAGGTTCGTCGTGGTATCATTTTCTGCACTTGTATAATTAATAATTAATTACTAAAGTAATAAAATAGAATTAAGAAGATGTGAAATATATACCGAATTGCTATATTTTATTTCGTATACATACGCAGCATATATCCGAAGAAAAAGTAATGATGTAATTATATTTGGAATTCAACTTAATTATTCAAGTGTTAAATAAATTCCATATACAAAATGTGTTTTATTTTATAATTAGAAAATCTAGTGTTAAAAAAAAATAAAAAACTGTTTGATCTTGATTTGTTTTTTGTAAGTGTAATATACTAAATATTCGACTCATCATCAGATCATATTAATAATATGGCATTGATTTTGGCATAATAATATAACATATTTTGAATACAAATAATTTAAGCCAAAAAATTTAAGTTGGTACATTTTTTTTTGTCAACACACGGTGTAAATAAATATGGGCAGAGCTGTATATATTTAATATATATAACATAACTTATATTCGTATATGGGTATAGTTGCCACATCTGGACAGTTTTTGAGAAACTCAGCTATACATACAAATACAATATATATATATTTTATAGTAGTCAGGTGTTCGAATTGACGCGTGTATCCAAAAACTTTGGATTTTAACTTATGAAGCAAAAATTGTTATACGTTATAACCAATGGATTAGAAACAAAATTATTGAATAGCCCAAAGAACAATGCGGGGATAGAATATTATGCTAAACCTAATATTATCCAATAGATAGATAAGATAATTCGGTAGCGCAATTGCAGAGCTCCGAAATATAAATTATTAATCATGAAATACAGCTGGTTCAAATCCGCTATTTTTCATAGGATATTTTTCGGTATTTATTTTAATACTAAAATTTTTCTGCTGGGGGTGACCATTTGTTCGTTAATGGAATAAAAAGAAAAACGGATATCTTTGAAAATATGGTGTTGGACGCCGCTATTCAAAGATTAACAATGTCTGCATACACACACATCACTATGGTCTAATCACACATATAAAAATAATAGTATTTTGAAAACATCTATTTTTTGTTAATTACAGTACAGTACCGTATACAATTGGTAAATTGTTATATACTCCCATGCGGAGTAATTTACCAACTTTGTTGTAATGAAAGGTTAATTAGATTATATGAAAGCTCCACTAGGACAAAATATGAAAAATAATTAATATTATCCAAAAATCATATATACGAGTTGTCGTTGTAAACGTGAGCGCCACGTTCTACACATGGATTTTCGACAAAAAGCGTACACTGAAGGACAAACGCTTGGCAAAGAATGACAATGTTTGTGGCTAAGAATGAAAGAATTTAGAAGTAACCTAAAACCAGAAAAATAATAACTTCTATTCTATAAAAATTTATCATTCGGTTACTAATATTGAAGAGAAAAAAGATTTAAAACAAAAAAGGCGGCAGCGTTTCCTTTTCTTATACCCTACACAAATACAGTAAAAATTCACGATTCACGCACACTCCATTCAGGCATCAATTTTTCATTACATCTGAACGATTACTGCACCATATTTGCCCATAACGTTAAAATCATTGATGGTCACTATTACGAAATTACGTTAAAAAATGCTAAACCGATAGCTTAAATCTTAATCCCATTCGCATAATTTTTATTTTTAGAAATTTTTCCAGAAATTCTTGTAGCAAACACCATCCATTGTTCCAGCAATTGTATCTTAAAATGAACATGTAGTTTTTTTTAATTAATTTTTTTTCATATCTACTAAATTTATCAATCAACTGAGCTCAATAAAAAATAAAATTCCAATAACATTGCATTTTGATAATTTTGTAAAAAAAAACAAATTTCAATTTTATGGACTGACATCATTTTGTAAAAAAAAAATTCCAGAACTTCAATAATATCCAGTCAGTTTTTCCAAAAATAACAAATAATTTAATGGGATTAAATTCAAGCTTTCATTTAACATTTATCTCACTTCATAAGAAATAATGTGAGCGACTACTCGTAACACCCCTAATAATGAATAATTCGAATTAGAAGATCATCCAGCAACTAATAAAGTGTAAACCCCTAATATTAGACAACACATTCAAAATAATGCCCCTATATTAATTGAATAATATTGCTATTCTGGTTCTTGAAAGATATTTCGTGGAGAACATGAAAATTCGATTCAAGCCACATCATTTATTCGATTAATGGCATCACAATCGATTCAGAAAATGAGCGTGAATCGGGAATTTTTACTGTATATATACAGTATTTAAATTTAAGTATTAGATAAAGACTAATGTGAATTCATTTTTGTTCTATACATATATATACAAACAAACTATAGTAATATATCAATTCTAACTAGCGCAACAGCTATGTTCAAAATAATAATAGTTTATAGTATAGTAGTTTGAAGCACTTTTTTTTAAAATGCAGTAATTAATATTAAATTAAAAAATGGTACTGTACAAAGAAATTGGTGTTTTCAATTATTATTTCAAATAATGTCTTCGCACATTAAATTCCATTCTATTGCATGATGATGGTTGTATTCACTGCAGTTTTTGTATGTAGCTGGCAATTATATACAGTAATTTCTTTGTATATATATAGAAACATTACCGCGATATAATAACTTTATAAGTGACTTTTTTTTAAAGTGGTAATTTTCCTATATGCGCTTTATTTCAAATCATTGTTTTGATTAGCTCAAACTCTCCTGCATGGCATTTATTTCGTTCGGTGACAAATTTAAACAGGAAAAAATACTGCTAAAAGTATATTTCAATTATATTATTTATTAATTGTAATAAATTTTTAAATAATTCGGCGATGGTTTTCGAAATATCTTCAAAACTTATTTTGCAAAAATTTTATGTGAAATTCAACAATAAATATTTCTTATAATATACTTTGATTTGAATATAATTTTACTATTTTAATGCTTAGCTTTCTTTTAACTTACTGCACTCTGTACACTGTATTATTTTGAACACAACTGTTTATAATTTGTAATATATATATTCAATATAGATAATAGATAGATAGTAGTATAGAAATCCATATATATATAATTACCTATCTCTAAATATAACTATAAAATATTTATAAGGGTAATATTAATGTAAATACATATATTTAGTTAGTATATAGTTAGTACATATGTGTATATCAGATACGCACACTAATATATATATAGATACATTACAAAATGACTTATTATCTACTATTAATCTTAATTTGGTTTTATTCGCATTTCAGTCAATGTTATTCTATATAACTATATTTATTTATGTATTAATTTATATATCATTGACTGACATTGTACAAAATATTATAAGTTCTACAACTTTTGTATCCTTTATAATATTAATTTTAATAACAAATAATAAATAATTTACATTTACACTGAGTGTGTGTGTGTGTCTGCACGTATATTATTTGTACAATATTATTTAATGATATAAATATAAGAACATAAGAGATAATTTATGTACTTGTACTTGTACTTGTGTATATGGAAAACTATTAAGGAAATAAGTTACTTAAATGTCGTTAAAGTTTTCCTAAAATATTACCCAAATTATATACGATTTTATTTATTATTATATCTTCTTGTATATGGTAAATGATATGTACAGAATGTTAAGAATGCCTACTAAAATATATGTTATCTATAATAAGTAAAAATTTATTATATAATAATATAAAAAATTTATTAAATATAAATCGCATTCAATTCTATATAGAATATTGTAAGTGCGAATCAAAAAGTTTCTCTTCAAAATCTATAAAAAATTTCCATATTCCCAAAACCTTTTCACAATTATTATATTAAAATTTTATTGTGCCAAATTGTATATAACCACAAAGCCGACGATGTTGATGTCTCTATATATAAGGTTGTCAAATATCTCCCTTCCGCCTTTTTGTCTTTTTAATTTCGCGGCTATGTACAAAGCGCTACAGAGCTCGTATCTGGCAACACTGTACATAATTTGAAAGCTCTTGACATAACAAACAAAACGACGCTATGTATGATTAGTTTGGATATTGCGTTCAACAGTTATAGACGTGTAAACATGGAGTTCACTAACGCCGAAATTCGCGCTATTTTAAAGTTTTCCTTCGTTAAAGGCAAATCCGCTAGAGAAACGTTCCGTGAGATTAATGGTGTTTTGGGGGATGGTACTCTATCACTTCGAACCGCGGAGGAATGGTTTCGACGATTCAGAGCCGGTGAAAACGACACCATGGATAAGCCAGCCGGCGGAAGACCTGTGACGACAAATACCGATCAAATCATGGAATACATCGAGTTAGACCGGCATGTGGCATCTCGTGACATCGCCCAGGAGATGGGAGTTAGTCACCAAACCATTTTAAACCATCTGCAGAAGGCTGGATACAAAAAAAAGCTTGATGTTTGGGTGCCACATGAATTAACAGTGAAAAATCTAATGGACCGAATTTCCATTTGCGAAATGCTGCTGAAACGGAACGAACTCGACCCATTCTTGAAGCGGATGGTGACTGGCGACGAAAAATGGATCACATACGACAATATCAAGCGAAAACGGTCGTGGTCGCAGGCCGGTGAATCGTCCCAAACAGTGGCCAAGCCGGGATTGACGGCCAGGAAGGTTTTGCTGTGTGTTTGGTGGGATTGGAAGGGAATCATCCACTATGAGCTGCTCCCATATGGCCAGACGCTTAATTCTACCATCTACTGCGAACAACTGGACCGCTTGAAGCAGGCGATCGACCAGAAGCGTCCAGAATTGGCCAAAAGGAAGGGTGTAGTGTTCCACCAGGACAACGCCAGACCACACACTTCGTTGATGACTCGTCAGAAGCTACGGGAGCTCGGATGGGAGGTTTTATCGCATCCACCATATAGCCCGGACATAGCGCCAAGTGATTACCACCTGTTCCTGTCCATGGCGAACGCCCTTGGTGGTGTAAAGTTGATCTCAAAAGAGGCTTGTGAAAAGTGGCTGTCCGAGTTCTTCGCAAATAAGGAGGGGGGCTTCTACGAGGGAGGTATTATGAAGTTGCAGTCTAGATGGAAACAGATTATCGAACAAAACGGCGCATATTTGAACTAAATCCGATTACTGTAACACTTTTTATAAAGCATTGAATAAAGAGCAAAAAGGCGGAAGGGAGATAGTTGACAACCTAATATATATAAATTTGTATATAGACCTCAAGCACACGTATACACACACCCGTTATCATATTTAGCTATTTACAAATGTCTGGATTACAAAACAAAACGCACAGAGACACAAAGTTAAAAAGAAAATTTGGGAAAAGTATATGTTTTTTTTTTTTACAAATGAAAAAAAAAGGAAATTTTCATTAATGAATAAAAAATAAAAAAAAGTTGTTATTTTTTTTGTGCATCAACCCCGAATTATAAAATATGTGTACACAATTATTTCTCACATCTGTTGTTAACATTATCGCATTTATCTGAATTTTCTCCATAAATTTCATTATTAACTCAATTTTGAATTATAATTTTTCTTTTCTTTCCAAAAAAAAAAAAACGAAAACCAAGTTATTAGAACAAAAATAAAATATTGTTGGCCTTATTATAATTATAATTTAATTATAAACAATTAAAAAAATATATAAAAGTTCTTCAATCCCAAATGATGATAAAAAGATAATTCTGTCGTCGCTTAAATTACAATATATGGTATTTATTGGATATACAAATATGAATTCGTCCAAATTATATATTGAGTATTTGAATTTTATTTCTACATAAAAACCGTCATTTGCGTTAATTTGATTTGATAGGCAAAGAATGGTTTCGACATATTAACAATATGATTTTGACACAGTTGACGAAATTTAAAGATACACGAATTGGAAGCATGATATCTATATCCAATGAAAAATTCAATATATAATCTGAATTGGGTGCTGCGTACATTAAATGTTATACTAAAAAAAATGTGTTTATACACAAATTTGGAAATGGTTCAAAAACAATACCAGTTGAATTAATTAAAAGACAAAGAAATTATGAACGTCGAAAAAACCGAAATTTTTTGTGAAATACTGACTTAAAAAAGAAAGGAATTTTTTTTCTTTTAAATCGAATTATTATTGGGTGTTGAAAAATGACAAGAAATTTTAAAAGAAATAATTTTTTTTTCGCATAGTATAATAAGTAAAAAATATTCAAGGATATGCTTTGTATTTTGTAAGATGTGTTGCTGAAGCAGTGTAAAACAAACAGAACCACGAATGTTGTTCAATTGATTAAAAACTATGGTTACATATAGTTGGGCAGTACTGCGATGTGTTACTCCACCACGCACCGTATTCATCAGACATTGCTCTTTTATCTATACAGATGACCATTTGTCCTGGTTATGGATGCAGTCAATCACCACCACTCAGATCAGTTCACAGCTTATAAAGAATTATAAAAATTTGAATGAATATTTGTATTCCTTCTAACAAAACAAACCTACAAAAATACAAAGAGCGAGTCGATAAATGTTGTTGTACAGCTACAAATTGTGAGCATTGAATAAATTTGTATTTTATTATAAAAAACATACATAAATCTTTAAAATTATTCCAAAAAAGGACGAATCCATATTTGTATATAAATACACCCCAATGTAATTGAAGGCATAAATTTTAATTGCACAAATTACCATTATAATTATTATAATTTCTTTGCATTTAAAATATATATTGTATTAAGCAAAAGCAAAAAAAATGCAAAACCATTTGTAAATTATTATTTTTTAATTTTTTGTTATCCACGTTTAAAAATAATGGCAAAAGCTTTAATGGAAAATTACACGCGTCGTCTTATAAGTAATATTATTTTTGGATATTTATAGGTAACAAAAGAAAAGTTTAATAAACTTTTTCTAATCCAAAAAATAAAGTTTTCGCAAGGAAAGTATTTTTATTTTTTTTTACTTCATCTACAATAAATGAACTATTATTTATTTATATTCGATTGTTATCGCCTACAGTAACATTGTCCGTAGTTTGTCCGCAAAATTTCTGCATTATATGTATAGTAGTCGAGTAGTTTGAATCCGAGGAAATATCTATGGATTTCGTACGGTTGTCCACTGGAATTTTATATGATGAGTGTAACCATGTCTATGGATTTTCATCAGAAATGTCCTTTGATTATCCGTATATTTTCGACGATGATAATTTCTACGGATTCTCCTTACAAATATTTCTCGTTGCTTAATTATTCCACAGAATATCCATAGAATTTATATTCAAATTTTTTGTGAGAGCAGTTCCAAGGATTTTGACAAAAATTGCATTAGATTGTAAATGTATTTTAGCAATAATGAATTGTCCGTATTATAGCAAAATAAATTTTCTTATGAACAGCGGTTTGATTCAGTTTTTTTTACCGATAGAACAGAAGTTCTATGAGCACAGAATGAATATGCTGCCCGAACGATGGCAAAAAATTCATCGATTGTGCATAATTTTTTGTAATAAACAATCGAGGATAAAATTCATGAAACTATTTTACAAAATTCCTCGGAAACGTATCGATTTGAGTTGCTGGTTTTTTTAAAAATTATGAAAATAAATATTAAATAGAGTAAGGATTATATCTATAGATAAGCGAAATATACAATATTTGAAACCCACTGGTTTTGGATAATTGCGGAAATAAATTATGAATACAATACAGCGCCAGATATATGTTGAACATATATTACCCTGACAATCCAAAGATTTCAATTGACCTATAAATAAAATACTGTATTATATTAAGTGGAAAATCTATGGACATTTTTTGGACAAATTTTAATATAAAATTTTTTTCATTGAAAATATGTGGATTTTTTCCACGGAAATTTTCCTCATTTTTCAAAGGACGGACAAATTGTTACCCGGAATATTACAATATATTTTCCAAAAGATATATAATATTAAAAAAAAATAATGAAATAAAGATGAAACTTATTATTTTATAAGTTATAGTACAAAGTTAAAGAGTTTTATTATATTTTGTTATTTATTTTTTGAACAAAACACAAAACGTATATAATGTCGAACGTATCTTATCTTCAAATGCACTATGAATTTTTCAATTTATTTATTATTTTCTTTTATAGATGATAATTATGCTCAATTTATTTGATACGTCATATATTTTCTATTATTAAATATATGAAACTGGGCATTGTCACACACAGCCTTCGCACACATCTCTCTCTACGTATACGGTTTGAATTGTACATATAATATATTAAAAGCTTTTAAGTGTGTCATAAACCGTTCGTATCTATCTATCTATGGTATATTACGTACAAAAAAATATATATATATGTGTGTCTCTCGTGAAACTATAAATTTAATTTAATTTAATTTCATTTAATTTAATTTAAACAATTCAAAAGTTTTACAGTAATTTTTGGCACACACACGACAATAGCTTATTATATATCCAGAAATTGTCTCCTGTTTTATAAATGTTTGAAATATACCTATATATATATATGTATGTTTCTGGGTATACTATGCACGATACTTAACAATGTCCCATCCATACACATATACACATAATAAACATAAAAACATAAAAACATAAGTATGGAAAAGTTGAATTTCGTACAAGAAAAGAAAAAATGGTAAATGGAAAAACAGAAACAATTCATTTTTCACTTAAAAATATAACAACTAAATATTTCGTTAATACTTGTGTACGAAGAAGAAAAGCTTTTTTTTTATTGTTATGGTATTTTTTTTTCCGCTTCTTCTATAATGAATACTAAAACAAAATCAAAGCATAAATAAAATAATAATAAAGAATAAGAACAGTGTTTTTTTTTTATTTTTATTTTTTGAGAAAGAGAGATTAATTTTCATTTATGTTATAATACTTTGTATATTTTCAAAAATATAGAAATCTTAACAACAAAGTGAAAAATTTTGTATCAAAAGAAAATTCTTAATCTACCACCGCCACGCGTTGATTCACATATTCATTATTTTGTAAATATTTATTACAAATCCTAATATAAGAATTTAGTAAAAGTAATTTTTTTTGCTCTTTGAATATTCTTTTATAATTAATTTTATATACGACAAATGTTTAAGTAAATTCATTTGTATATGGAAAATGGGATCGCATATATATTGTTTTGTTTGTACACAATATATATTTAAAAAGGTATAATAATTAATATTTTATTTATGGGCATAACTCATCTAAGAAATATCATTAATGCCTGCTTCAGAATAAAAACATGTACCAAATATATGGAAAATGGCTGAGGTAATCATGATCAATAAACATGGCAAACCACCTCATGAGGCATCATCTTATAGGCCAATTTCGTTATTGCCAATATTATCAAAACTATTTGAAAAACTTATTTTAAAGAGACCAAAAATCAATCATTGAGAGTAAACGATTATTACCGGATCATCAATTTGGTTTTACAGACAAACATTCAACGATTGATCAAGTACACAGAATAACGGATTTTATCGAAAGAACACTAGAAGAAAAAAAAGTGTGCTTCTCAATTTTTCTGGATGTAGCACAGATGTATAAATAAAACAGGATGCAGCCATTTCTCAGTTAAAACAAATCAAGGCGGGAGTACCTCAAGGAAGTGTACTTGGACCAATACTTTATTTATTGTATACTAGTGATCTTCAACTGATAGAAAACAACTTGATAGCAACATTTGCTGATGATACTGCCATACTAGCGGTTGGAGACACTAACGAAGAAACAACCACGAAACTGCAGGTGGCTATCACACAAATAGATAACTGGACCAAAAAATGGAGAATGAAACTAAACGAAACAAAGTCGGTTCACGTAGACTTCACAAATAAAAAGATTGTATATATAGGCCTATATTTATTGGCAATCTGCAAATACCACATTCCAATTCAGCCAAGTATCTGGGCATGACTGTAGATGCTAAATTGCGTTGGAAAACACATGTGAAGAAGAAAAGAGATGAACTGGATATACGTTATAGACAAATGTACTGGCCTAATAGGAAAAAAGTCTTCTTTGACAATAGAAAATAAATTATTGCTCAACAGGCAAATTCTAAAACCTATTTTGACATATGGCGTGAAACTTTGGGGGTGCACCAAACAAAGTACTATAAATATAATACAACGATTCCAGAATAAGGTGCTCAGAAATATTGTGGATGCACCTTGGTACATTAACAACAAAAACCTACATAGGGATCTAGAAATAGATAATGTAGTAGACGAAATTAAAAACATGGCACAAGGTCACGAAAGGAGACTACGAGCACATGTGAATATTGAGGCTTACAGGTTAATAGACAACTCAAATATAACAGACGACGACTCAAAAGGATAAAACCGTTTGAATTGGCATAACCGTTTGAATTGAACAAAACTAAAATGAATCGCTGGATAAACTTTTAGTATCCTAAATAAATCAACAAAATAAAATTGCTTATTAGTCTTTAGACTAGATTGTAATAGTTCGTAGTATTGACATTCAAATATGGATGTTAATGCTCTTGGGAGGTTTATTAGTGGATTCGAGTTCCACACTACCACCAGGATAACGCGCGCGTTCCTCGTGGTGTCTATTGAGATTTTTACCTACCCACGCAAAAAAAAAAAAAAAAATTTATGGGCATAAAACGATTAAAGTGTGTGTGTGTGTGTGTGTGAATTAAAATTAAAAATTATTTATATAATTGTGTAGGATGCCTTGGGAACCAATCATTTAAAAAATTGAAACACGTAATAACAAAAAAATATGTTGTAGTCAATCTATTTATTTTATTTCAAAATATTATGTATTGAGTCGAACGGTAACACACTTAATGATCATTCGTTTTTATTTATTCTAATAATTTAATAAGAAACAAAAAAAAAGGATCAGGGAAGCACTTAATTTTTCGACAGGGGTAATTTAATTATTAAGGAATCTCTATGTAGATCAACTACCATCTATGAGTAAGGGTTATCTAACATAGAAAAATTCAATATATGAAACGATAAACAGTTAACTTAAATTATTTCTAGCAATTTATTAATACATTTTTTAAATAAATTTTTACAGAAGAAGGTTCAACAACTATATATAAAAATGGGCTGCAACGCAAAATAAATCTCGCAAATAAATTCTCTCATTATTTATATCCCATTCGAAAAGGAATTATTTTAAATCAAGGATTATAAGCCTCTATACATACATATAGAAGTTGCAGCTAGACAATATTGAATTCAGATTGGGTTTTTAGCTATAATGTTGGAGAGCAATTGGTATCTCTATATATGGGCATTATCTCCAACATCGGATACACTGGATCGGAAGACCATATAATGATATCCTATATGGATTTATATATAATGTGGTGGCCATCAAGCTAAAGCTCAATTATACGGTTCGAAAACAATAAGACATAATACAACGGCTAATTTGTATTTCAATTTCGACGATGTTGTGCGTATATACCACATATATAATAACACAGCGGCATACTGCTCGCAAATCAGTTACGATGCGTCGCTTCAATGGAAAAATTCTTTGTTGGAATAATTATAAACGTAGGCATTGAAATTTGCAACATATGTATGGCTATGTACCATTGTCTGTGTTTTGCAATTGAAAGTGACGGCAATAATAAACTGTAGACGATTGCAATAAAAAAAATTTGGCTGTTCGCAAAGTGTTTATGTTCCGATATGTATATAGTGTTGGAATAGTATGATGACACGTAATAAAACGATACCATATCAACTCGGGGTTGTTAAATAATAATTTGTAGATCACTAAACAATCGTCATATGTCATATGTCGATTTTCATTAATTCGATTTCAATGAGAAGTTTATGCGATCAGATGGTTTTACTACAAGTTTGATACTGTTTTCATGCAAAGAGATGATATGATAAGGGGCTGCTTCTATATGTTGCTGAGGAAATGTTAACAACAAATTCCGTTTTTGTAATAAATATTTTGTGTCGCAGGTATGGCAATATTTTAAGTGATTGTCCGAGGACTCTGGCGAGGTGCAGCCATATAAGATATTTGGAGAATATACATCATAAATTATTCCATTGTAAATGTAACGTTTACAAAAATAATATTTCTGTTTTTCTATTTGAGATTATAAGCTATACGCAAGCATTAACTCATCGGTTGCGCACAATGAACCTACGATCGGTGGTGTAAGTTTAACGCCGCAATTTATTTAATTGATTTTTCTCCCTTATTAACAACAATCATCATCAATTACATTATATATGTGAATGAATAAATGATTGGAAAAAAAAATGTGTTATATAGTGAAATAAATAAAATAATAAAAGACAAATGGAAAAGGATAATGGAATTTATGTATAACAATTATTTATTATAATCACTATAACTAACTCTATTGTTTTTCGATACCCTATATAGAGAATTAGTACTTATAATATAAGAAGTTATACAAATTAACTTGGAAATTTTAATATATAATATTTTATTTTCCAATATATCTAAATCAATTACTAAACCATTTACAATCTTTTAATCTCTATGGTTTTTAAATGCATATATACTCGTAACGTATACGTAATCTCAAAGGAATAGTGTGCAGTGCGAATAAAATATAATTTGCATAGTCATGTAAAAATTTCTCATATTAAGTTATATTTCATATATGAAAAGTTGTTAAAGGAATTAATAAACTACAAATGGTATATCTATACAATAATATAGAACTAGCTGTATATAGAAAAGAATGTCCTGGCCTGGATAAATATAAAATTAAATACGTAATATGTATATTATAAATAGGTTATTGTGTATAAATATAATGGAAGTTTATATATTGTTTCGTTGAATTGACTTTTTAGCGACGATATATAAAAAAATGACCTTTTTTTTATTTCTCTCTGTATATGTTTAACAATTGCTTTTATTTGTTCACTTTTTTTCATCTCATATATAAACTATAAAAACTGATGGATGTATAGGCGAGAGTGTAACATTTTTTTTATTTTCGTCATATTGTAGACTATTATATAAAATATACATAAATATCCTCGTTTAAGTTTTAATGTACATATTTTTATACAATATATAGTAGAAGAATTTTAGCCAAGAGCTTTTCAGTTCAGTTTTTTTCCCAACATGTATTTCAATAGAATGGTATTATATTTGTATATAGGAAAAACTTGTATCGCATTTTACCGAATTCATATATAAATGCATAAGTTTTTTTTAAATAATTTTCATTCACATTTTCTGCTATTCAAATAATATTTATACTCTATTTTATTACAGATATTTGTATACATGTGTATTTTATAGATATACACCCCCACTATAATATCTAGGTAGGTACGTAGCATCTCACGAGGGTGTATACGCATATATATGCGATAGACATTTTTGTAAACCATAATTTATCAGTCAGGTTATATGTATAAGAACATTTGTATATAAATATAGGGCATTCTAAAGGTTAATTTTTAAAATATACCATCATTTTGAATGAAAGGAAATATTCAACTAAAATTAAAAATTAATCGAACAAGGACCTCAAGGATAAATTAGAAGAAAAAAATTATTTTGTCATATATTTGTTATATGCGTAATCGAATAGGTGTATAGTAGTAATTTGAAATAATCTCTTATATAATCCCGAGTAACAATTTGCACGTACTTTGAAAAATGAGGAAAATTATCGTGGAAAAAATTCACATATTTTCCATGCAAAATGCTATATTAGAATTTGTCCAAAGAATGTCCATAGATTTTTCACTTAATATAATATAATAGTATTTTATTTAGATCAATTGAAATCTTTGGATTGTCAGGGTAATATTTGCGGTATTGTATTCATAATTTAATTCACCAATTAACCCAGACAGTGGTTCAAATTTTTTATATTTCGTTTTGTCAACATAAAATCACCACACTTTTTAATTTATTTTCATAATTTTTAAAACAACCAGCAACTTAAATCTATATATTTCTTAGGAATTTTGTAAGACTTTTCATGGATTTTATCCGCGAAAAGTTGTTTATTACAAAAACAAAAAAATGGACAATCGTTGAATTGTTGCCTTTTATCTTCATTCTGTGCTCATAGAACTTCTGATTTATCGGTAAAAAAAACTGAATCAAACCACGATCATTGGCATCATCATCATCATTTATTCTGCTAATACAAACAATTCACGGGTATTACTGCCAACATACATTTGTGTCAAAATCCATCGTGGATCTGCGCTCACAAAAAATATGAATATAAATTCTATGGATATTCTATGGTATAATATAGCAACGAGAAATACTTGTAAGAAGAATCCGTAGAAATTATCATCGGAATTATACGCGGATAATCCAAGGAAATTGTTTATAAATATTCATGGACAGAGTTGCACACATCATATAAAATTCCAGCGGACATCCGTACGAAATCCATAGATATTTCCTTGGATTGAAACTACGGACTGCTATACATATATTTTGCGGAAATTTTACGGACAAACTATGGACACTTAATTACTAGGGATGCATATAATTATTATCCGTAATTATTCGAGAATAATTCTAATAATACCGCATACAGAGTTATAAATATAGGTTTTCTTTATATGAAAAATCGAAAGGATGATCGTCAATTTTTATACGTATTTGATTACAGATTTCACTGTACATTTTCATATATAGTTTCTGATAAACAAACAAACAAACAAACAAACAAAAATACACATATACGGAATTTCGTTTGACTGCTGGTGAAAATGTATATGGGTAGGTAAAAGGGTAAAAACCATAAGTAAATGTATTAAAGTTAAAATTTATTGAATGAATATTTGAATATGATATGAAAAAAGAGAAAAAGTTATTGATTAAATTAACTATAAAAACAAATATAAATGATTAAATAAATTGTCAATGGGTTAAAATAAATATTTAAATTTTCTTTGCTTGTATATTTTGGGAATTGATTTCTATACTTTTTTGAATATACATCTTTATTTTTATGTATATATCTGTCGAAGATATTAGGGAATTGATCGTAAAAGTTTTTTTTTTATTTTCATTACAAATATTCCATACAATATTCCATTTAGAATAAACAGGCGTTTTTTAATATGAAAAGAATTTATTTAATATGTGGTAGTACAATATATATTCAAAAATTTAAAAATTCTCTAGTTTAACATAGAATCTCTTTGATGGGAAAAAAAAATATAATATATATTTTAAAGTAGCGCCTATAAATATTGGGAAATAACAATTGAAGAAAATGCACGCACATAAAAAATAAAATAAAAATAAAATAAAAAAGTCATTTTTATCGCTATTCACATGTAATTTTCGGTTGATTGTGTCACATATCCGGCAATGTGATGTTTTGTGTATTTGTTCATCGGATTAGTTTACTATTTACTATATGAAACACATAATATTTTCCAAATTTCGTACAAAAATATGTATTGTAAGTATAGCAAAATGAACCAAATAAATGTATACACGCATTTATTCGGAAAAGCCTCTCTCAAATAATGTGAATAAAACTTTTACTGCGTAAATTTTCTCCACCAATTTTACATATTTATTTATTTATTTTTTATTTCCATTATTATTATTTATATTGATACAAGATGAAAAAATTTTATGTCACTATACCACACACCCGTGTCCCGTAAAATTATATCCAACAGATTTTATTTTTTTCATAATATTTATGTATGGCAAAAATTAAAAATATAGAAATTCCTAAGAATTTAAATTATTTTTAATCATCTTGTCTATGTAGAAAAATTATTATATTTGAGTGTATCTTATAGGTGCCTGTATTAAAAATACCTATCCTTTTTAAGATTAACATCCACAATATACCATACCAGATCTTGTACACCCATTATACTAATCTTGCATGTCATATGCATTCCATTAAATAGCACCCACCACTACTGATTGCGATATCAGCACACGGTACTTTCTTGAAACTATACGGATTTACAAATCGTTCCACAAATGCTAAATTGGCGACGACACATCGTGGCTTTGTGAACACCTCCAAATTAATATCGTTTATAATAATTTTTAATTATTGTTGCTGCTCGTATATAAATACGGATACGAATCTTGTTGGAAGATTTTATTATTTGTGTTCATATTTCCTTGAACCGTTACTGCGTTACGTCATGCACACCTCACCATCACGCCCCTTAAATTAATGATTCAACACAAAATCATACGGAAACTACTCTTCCATCCTCCCTTCACCCAACATACCGTTTACCATCGTGGTCCTTATATTTAAATTTTGCATAATATCCTCTATTCCAATATAGTTTCAATCTTTAAATCTTAATTAATTTCATAAAATTTCTTTCTTTTTTTGCTAAATTAACTATTGATAGGTTTTTTTTTCTGGCGAACTTGCGGTGTGGTAACTAAATTCATGTATATAATTTTCGAGATATTGTATGTCGTGAAAAGTTTCACGTTTACGTTGATTTTGTATATTTTGCGGCGATATTCTGTGCGGTCATGATGCTGAATCAAATTTTTGTATTTTTCTATAAATTTTCAAGGTTTTGGCTGACGCTTTTAAAGATTTACAAAATATTTGAAGAAAATATTATATGAATAGACAAAAAAGCAAAATTGAAATGATGGTCAACCGCATGGTAAAATATTTGTTTGGCGCGAAAGAAGGATGAAGAGTTGCATATAGGATTGTGTTGAAGCAACATTTAAAGATTAAAAAAAAAGCAATGTACTTCTATCTACTGATATCAATCACAAGTGGTGAGCTACTGTTTCAAAGTACTATTATGGTTTTGTGGAACACGTAGTACACAAGTTCTGGTGGTACATTGCCATCATTAATCTCATAATGGATATACTTTTTATACACGAATCAATAAGATTCAATCAAATTAACTGATTAATGTTAAAACATGAATAAAATTTGTTTGTTTTCATTTTTTTTGTTACAATCAGAAAATATTAAAAATAAATAAAATTATTAGGAATTCCTATTTTTATTTTTTATCGCATAAACGTTATAAGAAATTAGTATATGTGGATATAATTTTGTGACACACTGTAGATAATAAAATATAAAATACAAAATCTATTGAATATGTATAAAATATTGTTGAAATATGTGTGTGTGTGTGTGTTGGTATATGAGATCAAAAGAATATAAATATATAAAGTAAAAAATTTGGATTGAAAACGTGAAAACATAAAAAATTCTTTTCAAAAATAGTTATTGGAAAATTTATTAAACTATTTTTATTATATAATAAATAAATGTATTATTGAAATCAATAGCAATTTAAAAACTGTGCTGTATTCATAAAAAAAAACGCCTAACTCCGAGATAATTAGTCCTTATGTATAAGTCACCAATTGGATCTATCATTATATCTCGACCGATTTTTATTTATACAATTATTATAATATGAATGTGAATCACACGCATACTGTTGTGTGGCAAGACATTTTTAGTCTATACTGGATACAGAAAGTCCAAAACCATATTCCATATTCATTGAATGATAAGAACTTAATCCACAGCTGGACCATTCTATATGTTAAATATAATAGGGTAACATTCAATACCCCCCACAAATACAGATTCTCATTTTTAAAATAATTTAAATAAATTAAACAAAGTATTCACATAAATTGAACTCTGAGAGATCATCTTACATTTATTTATTATTTCATACAATCACGTAATGGATTCTGAATGTATTCCACCAAGGAAAAGCTGATGTTCTGAAATATTGTTTCCTTGGTGGAATTCAATCAGATCCCATTACGAGCCGGAACGCAAATATAAATTCGAATACTTTATCAGTGTTTTTATGAGATTGCTAGAGTAATAGTATAGTGTATTAAGTGTAGTGTAATCGTTAGTAATAAAAGGGTATTAACTATTAATTATAATTTGTATATTATTATTTAAAAATAATGTGTACTTTAATAAAAATTAAAATTAAAATTTTAAAAGTAAAATATTAATTTTTTTTTATGTGTTTTGTAATCATTTAATATTTTTAAAAACTATAAATACAATAAGTACCTGTCCCACCACCACAAGACAACATAGTTATATTATCGCAAATATATATTACAATTTTTATAATTAAAGAAAAACTTACCGAAAACGTCTATTTTATCATCATCGGTGCTTAGTTTACCACACATAAACTATTCAACATTTGCTAGTGGACAGTTTTTGGGCAATTGCAAGTGTTATCAGCTACAGTAGGCACACACAACCTACCTGTAGCAACACATATAATTTAATTGTCTTATATTGTTTTGTTAATTTAGTTTACAAATTTCTTTATGTTCAACTAATTATTACGCACGTTACATTATTATTACGAATTAAAACACTATAGAAAAACTTAAAAAAATAATTAATCACTGAATGAAATACAAAAGAATTATACAATTTTTAAATAAATTAATTCAATGGAATTACCATACAATTAAAACAAATATTAACAAAAATTAATATTATTATTAAATATTAATAACAATAGATCTAATTTAATAACACCGATTAAAAATTATCACATAATAAAAAAGAAAACCAAAATAACAATTTAAAAACGCGAGCCGACGACCTATACTCGCGGACGCGTTTACTTTATATCGGAACCAAATTCTGATCACACAAAATCTGTGTTATTATCGATAACAGAATGTTTCATATTTCAATGTTTATCAAAAAATGTATGTAACCATTTCATAAATTTGACATAAAATTTTCCATAATTTTATGGTTTTTCCTTTTTTCCCGCTTTTCTAATAAAATATAAAATAAGAAAATCTATAAAAATATATTGTTAAAGTATATATATGTGTGTGTGTGTGTGTGTGTGTGTGTGTGAGCATATTTGATATACGGGATCAAAAGAAAATAAATATAGGACGAAAAAAATTCTGTTGAAAAATAGAGTTTGGGAAATTTATTAAATTATTTTTTGGTTTTATACAGTGAGTTATTACATGGTGCTTGGGAAGATTTAAGTTATTTATTTTTGATGTATTATAACAATTATAAATGGAAAATATCCAATGATTTCAATTTGTTTCCGGGGTTAATAATAAAATACAAATTTATTTAATATTTTTTCAAGAAATATCAAATCATATGCATCAACAATTGGATTTTATCATCGATATATATTACCACCAATTAAAATATGCATCATTTTACTCTAGAACAGCTGTTAATGCAACAACAATTGCAATAATCAGCTGTAGTGTAAAAGGTAGTCATCGTTTTGTTAATTTACCAATTGTAATATTAAAATATAATGCATTTTCTCTCTCTCTGATTAAATAAAATTCAAAATAAAATTTAATTAAAATAAATATTTTTTTAATAATTATAAAAGAAAAGGAATATAATAAAAGAATAGAAGAAAAAGAAGAAAGAGAGAATATATTATTTGTATGTGTGTTTGTGTGTACATCAATACGATCTCAATGTATAAATTTATATAATCCTATCTCTTTCGTTTTCAATAATGAAATGCAGTATGAAACAGTGAAGGCGGTAAAGGTAACAAAAAAAAAAGAACCAAAACAAAAACAAAAAATTTCATTTGTTTTATTTTAAGAAAATAATTTTTTTAATATTTTTTTTAATATTTTTTAAGAAACACAATCCCATGAATGTTATATTTATACAGTCACCAAAATGTTTAATATAATTTAAACTAAATATGTAACTTACCTAACATTTTGATTTTATCATCGTGGTGTAGTGTATTTTACTTCAAATAAAATTTGCGATATCTACAATTTGTTATCACCTTCAGTAAATCTTAATACATCACTTGTACACAATAGATTCTTTTTTTTTTTTTTATTTTATTAAATTCTTTAAATTATCATCATATTTCTGGATTATATAAAACATAAAATCTTAATCCAAATTCCCCTTAGAAATTTCTATGCATAATGATATGCAACTAGTTATTGCGCATTACTGATTATACGAATCACACTAGGTAAACTTAAAAATGAATTACCGCACGAGTTACACAAAAAAATTAAGAAATTTTTATTTCATTTATTTCGTTTGTAATTAAATTCAATAGAATTTTATTAAAATTACTATTTTTTAATATGATTAATATTAAAATTGTAATATAAAAAATAAAAGGTATAATAAGACGTATACCATGTACTTGCACTTAACCGGAAATAAATTATGTTCAGAGAGATCCGTTGTTTATGTCATTTGAGTATGGAAAATGGAATATGTCAAAATTGTGACAGATTTGACATATTAAATTTTCCAGAAATGTGTTTTTTTTTTTTTTTTTTCATATAATTTTTCGTTATTGGCTGACTTGAAGTTGTTTTGATGCCGGTTTTTTTTTTATTTTATTATTATTATTATTATTAAAACGAAACAATAATTTATTTAATAATTTTATAAAAATAGAAAATAAGAAAATAAATATGAATAAAATTTCAGTACGATATATAGGAAATAATGGATATATATTTACTGCAAAAGGTAATGAGAAAAAAAAATTAATTCTCAACAAAAATCAATTATAATAAAATATTTCTTCTATCCAATTTCAATTTTCGGATCTATTATTTATTATAGACTATTTAGAAATTAGAAATAATCATCGAATTGTTGGAAATTTAATAGGTTGTTCTGTTCCATATCCAAGAGATTCTAATCAAAAAGGTATAGGTTATGTCATATATTTATAAACAAAAAAAGAAAAAAGTGAGACTCATGCTAATAAAATAATTATAATCATTAGGACTTCCAGCAATTTTATCAATTTATGAATTACAATTACTATATGAATTAGACATTATAAAAATTTTAAAAGCCGATGAATTAAAAGAATGTCCATCAAATGAACAGAAAAAATGTTATGAAAATGCATGTGCCGAAATTTTAACTCAACAAAGAGAATATTCGAAAGAATTAAAATTAAAGAGTTGTAAAATAAATATGAAAAATATTATGGCAGGAAAACGTAAAAAATTATTAAAATCAGGCGGTTCAGCAACGTCAATAGAAACGGAATTAATAAAATTAAACGAAAATGATATTTTAAAAGAAATATCTGATTCATATGTATTTGATAATGATAATATGAAATTAATACAAATTCCAACACAATATCCATTTAATAATGTTGTTTGTGGTGGTAATGGTGGTGTTGGTATGTATTTATTTATAAAATTTATTCCATTAATTATTAATGGTAATTACCTGTCTAACTATATGTTAAAATTCTTTATACAATAGAATCCGAATGTGTTGCGCTACCAAAATTGGATACACTTAAATATCATGTTTTTAAAGATTTCTGGCACAAAGGAAAATATATAACATGTGGTGATTCATTTGGTGGTGATTTTTTAATTTATCCCGGCGATCCAAAATTTTATCATGCCTCACATATTGTTCATTGTGTAACAACGGAGCCCGGTGGCAATCCAGAACCAACAATTAAAATACATATGCTAATTGCATGTTCACGTTTAAGTGTTGCAGTTAATAAATTATGTTTATTTGCCTATTTAAATGGAAACAATGAATTATGTTATCAAACATTAGAATGGGAAGGTAATTCACGTTACGAAACATGAATTGTAGTTTATTGTTTTTATTCTGATATATGGTTTTTTAAACGAAATGTGCATATAAAAATGAAAGATAATTGCCTACCGTCAAAATATTTATAAAATCTCAATGTCAAAATAACATTGTAAAACTTCTATTCAGTAATTATAATCTTATCAGAATATATTAATAATTTAATAAAATGATGTATTTATGAATAAATTAAATTCTAAATCAAGTCTAACGAAGAATAAATTGGTGGGAAATTGCGTGTTGATACACCGAATACCATTAATTGTGATTTAAACTTATTTATTTATATAATATTATTTTTAATTATATTTAAGTACTTACCGATATAAAACTAAGCATGAATTCATGTGAAATTGTCCATCAACCGAATACCATTAAATGACAATTGGTTAAAACAATTCGTTATAACTAAAATAAAGAATAAAACACAATAAAATCAATTAATGTGACAATCAAATAAAATGCATATTTATTAATTAATTTTTAATTAACAAATAATATATATATATATTTTTAATTTTAATTTTAATATTATTATAAAATCGATATTAAAATATGTGATTAAAAATAAAAATTGTTTATCATTTAAATGGAAAAAGGAAAAATTTTCTTATATTTTTTAATTATTCAAATAAAATATTAAAAATTAATCAAATTCTTTCTTTCCATAATTCATAGAAAAACTTTTACAATTAAATTTATTTTTTACCATACACACACACGCACACACGTACACAATAAATCACTTTTTAAAATTATTAGAAAAAAATAATGTGCCACAAATAAAAACTTAATTTTCAAAATACATATTTAAATTTTTTATTTTATATATTATTATATATTTTATGGTTCAAACTAAATTCTAGGAATGCACATAATAAAGTTAACATAATCGTATGCGTTAAAAATATGTTTAATAATGTTTAATTTTATATTAAATGTGAACAATTTCGATTAATTTTATAATTAAAAATATACATTAATAAAAAGAAAAACGGAAAAGAATTTGATACAACAAAAAATATATAATTTAAATTTACTGACCATGAGATTTTTCTATTAATTTTCCAATAAAAACATTATAAAATATTTCTAATTGTTCAATAAGTAATAATAAATTGCATATACATTTTTAATTTTATAATTTTAATATATTAATAATTTCGTTTTTTAGTTTTTTATATATATATATTTTTTTTTTTTTTTAATTCGGCATTACACAATCATTTTTCCATTTCCTTTGTTTAATAAAAAAATTAATTTCTGTTATTATTTTGTTGTAATGAATTGTAGCTTGGCGGTGGTGGATCCTATAAAATATAAATTAAATTATTTAATTAAATATTACAAGTATTACGTGCACTTGATGTATTTTAAGGAATTGGCAATTAATCAAAATTGAATGTTAAGGCGTTATTCTTTGACAAAGCATCGTCAATTAATTACTAATAAGATTATCCTTAATTTTTATTTTTAGCAGTGACACCAGTGAACGAATAATTCGAAATCAATTAATGTTGTTAATTTATGTGAGTAAAAATTGATTAATATAAAATTGTTACAATTTTACGGTGGCATTTAGATTTTTCTTTCCTATAGTTTAGAAAATCATAGTGACATTAAAGTAAAATTACTCTCCAATGTTTTAAACACGGAAGTTAGTTACTGCTATTATTTCTGCGAATTTTAATAATACAATCATGTCGCATAAAGTTTATGAATTGTTATCAAACATTCATTACAGCCAAGTTGTGGTATAACACAATATGTTTACGTACAAATATCGTTTTACTTTGAACGTTCAAAACCATCGTATTTAATATATCCGTTTTTTTTTTCATATTCCATAAACGAACATAAGGTAACGACCAACATAAAAATGCCTGTATTACTTCAACGATAAATTAGTATCAATGCACACACTATACACGGTGTATTTATACAATAAAAAATTAATACGTACATAAAAAGATGGTGGCGGTGCAAATTGATTTTGTGGTGTTGTATTATAATATGCACTTTGAGCAGCTTCAGCCTCTTTTGAATCTAAAAACAAAAAATATTAGATTATTAAATGATTTTAAAAGTTATATTAATTAATAATATAAAATTAATATAAATACTTGGTGGCGGAGCCGATGGAGCAGTAAAACCCATTGGATTGCTTGCGCCACCGCTAGCTGCACCAGGTGGACCGGTGAAAGTATCTTGGCCACTGCCTGGTGTTCCATTTGAAAACTGTGGCGGATAACCAGTACCACCGGCCGGTGGATATGACATTGGTGGATATCCAGATTGTGGTGACGGATAACTACCAGCTGCGGCTGCTGGTTGTCTAGGTGACGGCGGGTATGGTGAAGCATATCCACCTGATTGTGGTGGTGTTGGATATCCAGGTTGTCCCATCGGTGGATATCCAGCTGCTGGTTGTCCAGCGGACGGCGGATATGGTGAAGCATATCCACCGGATTGTTGTGCTGTTGGATATCCAGGTTGTCCCATCGGTGGATAACCTGTTTGATTTAATGACGGATAACCAGGTTGTGGTGGTGATTGATAATTTGGTGGACCTCGGTTACCCGGATAACCTGGTGGTCCACCAGCATTTGTAGGATTTCCCCATGCTTGTCCGCCAGGATAACCTGGTTGACTGCCTGGGTAATTTCCGGCTAATGTGAATAAATTATGAAATTTTTTTTGATTTTTACAAAATAATAATTTAAAATTTTGCATGCAAATTATAAATTAAAAAATTAAAATTATAATAAAATAACGATAAAATATAATAAAATTAAAAAAAAAAGCATCAAATTTTTATCAATTGGTAATGAGTTTTAATGAATTATATATAGCAAACCCGTTTTTATTCTTTTTGTCCCAATAACATTGTCATCATACCTGCATTATAACTAGGCGGCGGTACAATACCCGGATACGGTGGTGGATTATCATTCATAAATACACCATTGGCAGGTGGTTGATTGGGAAATTCTTGAGTATTCGGCAACCAACCATAATAACCGGTTGGATTCGGTGCATAGGCCGGTGGTGGTGCTTGATAAAAATCACCAGTCGGTGGTGTATACGGTGGTGGTGGTGCATTTTGCGAATTTGATTTTGCCAAATGAGCGGCACGTAACATTGCTTTTGCAAAATCTATTGCACCACCCGATTTAAACCATAATTTAAATTTTGCTTCACCAATAAATCGACCATTTTCTTGGGCACGTACTTTTCCTTTTATATAATTTGCACCAAATACAGGTTGTTCAACTTCAACCTAAAATATTTATTTTTTTTTTAATATTATTTGAATGTTTATTTTTAATTATAATATAGAAAATAATTACATCGGCCAAACAAACAAATGGAAAACTAAATGATACCATTTTATCATTCGTATCTTTATTATTGAATATCATTCGGTGAGTTGTTAAATATATTTTTCCATATTTACTTCCACGAAATATATCAGCATCTTGTCCAGAAAAATCCATTGTAACATTTTCGCTGAATAATAATATTCTGGAATGGTTTGTGGAGAGAAGAAAAACAGTTATAAAATAGAAATAATATTTTAAGTAATTAATTAATGCATCGAGATAATATGTGGTTCAGTTTTGAAATGGCATTAAGTTTTGATTGGCATCATTTGTTTACCGACACATTTACATGCCGTCGTCTATACAAATACATTACATTAGTATCTGTATTATATATTACAGATTAGAAAAATTGTTTGTGTTTTTTAGTTGCTCTATTATTATTTTATTTATTTTATGTAAAGGATGCATAAATTTTGTTTTATAATTTTTATATATTGATTTCAGTCTGATGCGTCTTGCAAAAAATAAACATATTTTTTTCTATAAAGAAAAGAATAAACGATAAAGAAGAATTTGATTAAAACAAGAATAGAATAATATGTATAAATAAAGTAGAATTTGGTGGAATTATTAAATATTTTCATGGTATTTGTTATGTTTTGCCAAATAAAAATATTGACCTTGAAAATTGCACATAATACACAAACACGAATACTGCTCAAAAATCATCAAACTCATCATCATCATCATCAACATCATCATCATTATCATTCAATAAGGCTTGAAAATATTAGAAAATATAATAGAAATATAATAATAATATAAAATTTAATCATTTTTAAAATATACAGACAAAAGTAACATATTTTAAATTTAATGCTAATGATAATTTACATGTAACATTATAAGATAAAATTTATATAGAACTTAAGGAAAAAATAGAAAAAACAACAAGATAAATAATTGATAACATATTTGTGTCGACGTTCTTATACAACTGTTAAAATTAATCGTTTTTTATTTGCCATTTTATACAATTTTTGTAATTTATTAAGCATATTATGAAATATTTATTAGTTTGTATTTATTTACCCTTCTCCGGAATGTATCAAAACACCATCATTTGCATGAGCTGTATTTACCGACATGATGACTAATTATTGAATCTCTATTATTTATTGTTTAACACAAATAAATAATTATCTTAATTTCTTATTGTAATACAAATAGTTTAATAAATTGATAATTTTTATAGAATTTTTTGTAACTATTTTGTTATTTTTTCCAAAAGACACAAACGATAGTAACAAAAAAAAAATAAATTGACAATTTTGTGTGTGAAAAAAAAATTATAGTGAAAAGAAAATGTCAAAAGTCATATGAATAAAATTTTGATGGAAAAAAAGTTATTCCAATATAATTTTATTCATGACGTTTTTGAGAAAGATATAGTAAAAATGTATACGTTTTGTATAAATGTAGGCGCAATAAATAAATTCTGACGGCATTGGCTAATGGCTCATTCGTTTTTTTTTTCTGTTGCTATGGAAAATTTGGAAACGAAAACAAAAAAAAATGCGTGTGCGTGTATTGTGTTTTCGTGTGTAGGTAGAATGAAGAGGATAAAAAATATAAAAATGGCCAATAATGTAATTTAATGATCATCAAAAATGCGCATTATTAGATAATAGATTAAAATATTAAAAATAATTAAACAGGCGTGATTTACAAAGAAATATACTAAAGTAAATAGGCCAAATACTAAAAAGTAGATCTACGGATATGGATTAAACTTATCTAGAACTATAACGATGTTTGAATTTTTGTTGATCAATCAAATCATAATGGGTTATGTGCAGTCTTCAATAAATAACGGTATTATTTTAATGTAATTTTAATTTTTAATAATTCTTTTATTTTCCGACACATTATTAATATAATTATTATAGCAATTTGTAAAAAATTCAGTTACATTTATAATTTTACATAAAATATCCAATTTTTACCACAAAACAAAAACAGAAATTGATAAGAAAAATATGCGTTTACTGAATGAGCTAACACGCACGTATACGTAATATTTAATTATAATCTATAATTGTATTAACACTTTCTTGCCGCACACATAAAAATGTGCTTATCATAATTCTAAAAGTAAGAATAAGACACCGGTACAAGTTAACGAGGGATAAACCAAAAATAAGTTTGTTCTTGTAATAATCATAATGAATTCATAATGAGAATATAACGGATGATAGATATGTAGTACTTCGGTTAAAAATAAAACCTTATAATGGTATTCAAATTAATACTTTATGTAAAGAAAATTAATCTATGTACATAATAATACAAAAACGTTCTTAGGTATTTCGTAAACAAATAGTTATATGTAATTTCTTTTCAATATTAAAAGAATAAAAGAAAGTGGAAAAGGAGTATGGTTTCAACCACACTTTAGAAAATTAAATGATAAATAGAGGGTAACCAATAAATCTTCGATATACCCCATTTGCTATATAAATGTATTTATAAAATTTTACTCGTAACCACTTCATCGTCTACTCTTTCCACTTTAGATGTGGCTCCAACATTTTTTTGTTCTACTCAACTAATTGTAAACTTTTTGTACAAATTGCTTATATTTCTTTTAATATTTACAGTATTATAACATTAAAAGAAAATGGGAAAACATGGAAAATATAAATACAATCAAGGATTAAAAATTAAGTCGAAACGATTGACTATATATTTACTATTTAGGCTATACAATATATATTCCAAGGATATAACTTAATCAAGTAATACCTATGATGGTACCAATAATATAATAAAAAGGTATTTAATATAAAAACAAATAAATATATTGACCCATATCAACGTTCGTTTCGAATATGAAAGTGGGTTTAGCATACACATAGAATTGTATATATTCATATGGAGTAAATTCAATATAGTGACACCGTCTGGCTATATGTCATATGTTCTCAATAATTTTATTGCTATATTTTCTATTGTTGTGGGCAAACATCTTTTAATGACAGTAACCTCTGTTTGGAAAACACTTACTTTTAAATTTTCTTTATTGTTTAACTTTTATATGAATTTTTTCTCAAAATCATATCAATTGATCAAGTTGCCTATTAGTTTTTTCCTGCACATTTTCTGAAATGATGAAAAAAGTTGGTGTTTGATCCTAATGATTTTTCCCTACTCTGTTGGTGTTTCAATAATTGCTAGGTGTATTGGGACCGGACCCAGTAACAAATCCATTATTTTGTTTTCATCACATAATGGTTTTTGTTACAATTTCGAATTAACTCCTCTTGTGTGTTCAGTCAATCATAGATTCATCATCTGGATGTAGTGTTGTCCTTTTTCTATTGTAGATAACCTTTTATTACCTCATGTGATGTGTTATCAATGTCCAGAAATGCACATACTACATTTTCTTCGTTTTCCTTCACTTCACCTTAGGTCATGTACCAATCCGAACAGCAAACAGTTTGTGTAAACCTGCCTGCTCTATTTGCATACTGATTTTGTGGTTTAGTTGTTGCTCCTTATATGTATTAGTAATAATATTACTAATAATTGTAATATTTACAAAAGCTATTCCATGAAAGATTTGTTATCTATTCAAATAGATGTGTAGAAATTCATTAAAAATATGATTCGTAATCCATATCATCATAATTATTATAGGTTATGTTACTTCAAGTGGAGCTTTACAATCAAGTTAGTAAATTACTCCGTATGAGAATACAAACAACAATTCACGAAATTTTTATATGAGCGATTAAAAAAATTGAATAATCCTAATTTTTTCTATTATCTAATCTCTCGCCAATCTGTCGACAAACGAAACAAAGTGATGTTGTAATAAGGACTGGAATCCTTTTTAGAGACGATTATTGTCTCTATTGTTCATAACTTTTTGGGATTCATTCACAAATTCTGTATCATATTGTCACAAAAAGTAATGGTAATACACAACCCCTAATCAGATTCTTTAAAATTAAACGATTCCAAATATATTTTCTTCTTTAGATGCGTCTCTAAAATTTCTACGCAAACATTAAAAGGAATTATCAGGGCGTGAGTAACCAGCGCCAAACTTATATATGAAAGTATTAAAACTTTTGATACACCCATTATATTTATTACACACATATGTTTCCTATATTCCAAAAATGATGTATTTATATTAATACCGTACACAATATTAAGATTTCAATAAAGTAATATATAAATAAATGAAAACCAAAAAAAAATAAACAAATTTCATTCATTAAAAAAAAAGAATCGACTCGAAATCAATTTTATAACGCATGCGTTTTTATATCATCTCCTTTTTTGTTTTGTTGTTGTTGCTAAAGGAAAAGAAAAAACAAAATCTGCAATTTTTCACCTAGACAAAATGTTTCCATTTTCCAGTTTATTTTATTATAGTATTTATGATTTTACAATAATTTTTTTATCCTTCTATAAATAAGTTCGCAGTTCGGTTAGTGTTTTGTTTATTTTATTTCCAATTACTTCTTATTTCTTATTTATTTGTTCATTTATCCATAAAATAAAAAAAAAAACAAAATTGTTATTGTAATTGACGTGTGTTGGTGTGTGTGTGTGTATGTGCAAAATATCTATTGTGTGTGCAAAATTATAATAGGAAACATATCCTTTTTTTTATTTATAGAAGAACTGGGTAAAATAGAAGACAATTTAATGTGAAAAAAAATAATAATAGATTTATTTTTAAGTGGAAAATTTCAATTTATAAATAAAACAAAAGAATTTAAATTATTAAATATGTAAATTATTATAATATTTAATTGATTTTTTTTTATAGAAATTTGAAAAAAAAAGGATAAAAAAAATTAGGTGTGAAACACAGAAAATATTTATAGTTTATTATTGTGAAAATATAAAACGCATAAAAGGAAAAAAAATTTCTTCTTCGCACATCTGATAATCATCCGTGTAATAACAAAAAAAAAAAAAAAAAATAACACAAATATTTTTTAAGGATACTTTAGAAGTAAATTAAATAAATAAATAAAAATGGAAGATATGGAAAATTCACCGTATGAACCACTTGGTCGTGGTAACAATGCCAATCATCGATCTAATCGACGACAACATTTAGATTCAATTGATAGTCCAGATATTAGTTCACAGCCACCAGGTGATCGACATAATGCATTATACACAACATTATTTGCAACGGCAGTTTCATTTATTATGCCATATAATTGGTAATTTATATAATGGTTATATTTTAGCTAGTTAGTACATATTTTTATTCCCATTCCTTCTGGGTGAAACATATCGCATATATATTGGAAAAAATTTGTATAATGTATGGAACCGCTGGTTAAAAAATGTCCTTTACAGCATATATGTATTTACTTTTTAAATCGTTTATTTACGCATTGATTTTTTGTTGATATCGTACTGTTCTTATAATTATTTATTATAAATTGTTTTACTTAAAATAAATGTCCATATATTTAATAACGTGTGAACGTACGATGTACTACAACTTTTTAAGTACTTATATAGAGGGTATCTATCTATTGATCATATCATAATTTTATCTAATATATTTTATATTTTATTGATAGTTTGTTAGTTGCATTTCCGATAAAAATAATTTTTACATGATTCATTGGATGCTCTGCCGGTAATATATTGATTTTTTGAAAAAGTTTTCTTATTCTCATTCATCTTTTATTATTTATAGTCATAGTTTTTTCCCCCATCATCAATTTTTGTATATAAATTTAAATTTACAATTAAATAAATCTCTCTTGTTATGTTTCGAATCGAATTATATTTCTCTGTGTTTTTGTACAAATGTTTCTGGTTTCTATGCTGATATGATGATATTATGTGACATCAATCGAGATTCTGTACACCTGCTGGTGCATATAAAGCGATGACGATCGTGTGATTAATATTTATTTATTGACTTTACACTGCGATGATATCTACTTCCATACGCAGAATCGCTGGATTATCGGTCACGATTATCCGATACTCAGTTGAGCGAGTTGTTAGTTGAACCATTCACTCGCTGTTCATTAAATTGGCCACAAACAGTATGTTATTTCAAATCTATACATACTCCATTAATCTCTGGCTGAATAACCTAATAGCATATATGTTAGTTAAAATGCAACCTGCCCAATATTTAAACTTGAGCAGTCTCCTCAAACAGTAAGTTGTTTCAAAGGAAGTCGTGGTCTTCCTGAAACTCGTGTCCCTCAATGTTTCATGGTTATCGTATGTCATGTCCGTTTACACACCTGCCGTTGGTTTCTGAGAATTACAAGTAGCAATATGAACATTCTTCGTAAATATTAAGATTTCTTTATACCGACCACATTTTTTAGTTCAATAACATCGAGTTCTTAATATATAACTTTGAGAAAATAAGTTATAGCATTCCATTTTCCCTTTTTTATTATTAAAAATATCATAATAAAACTAATATTAATAAATTATAATTTTATTTTCCATTCGTCTTTATAGTATAATTTCTTCTTTTATAGTTTAAAAATATATATAGAAAATATGGCGAAGAGACTAAAGTCTCGCGTAGAAGACATTAAATTTATGACATAATAGAAATGCGTCTTTTTTATTATTATAAAATATATCACATTTCAATTAAATGCTATAGCAAAAATTAATTATATAATTTTCATTGTTTTTTTATTACAGCTTTATATTATCATCAGATTATTGGCAAAGTCGATTTCCTGATCGAACTGTAGCATTAGATATGTCAATGACATATATTATAGTTGCATTTTGTACAGTTTTATTAAATAATGTATTTTTATCATTATTTTCATTTAAAATGCGTGTAATGTTTGGTTACACAGTATCATTAATAACACTAATGTTTGTTGCATTTTGTGAAATGGCATGGCATCTGTTTACAACACAAACAACGTATTCTGTTAATTTGGCAGCAATTTCATTAACGGCTGTTGGTTGTACAGGTAAATAGTATTACTAACTGCAATTAATTTATGTATTTTAATATAAAATATATAATATTATAGTTCAACAATCTAGTTTTTATGGATTTGCAAGTATGTTTCCAAAAAAATATACACAAGCGTTAATGGCTGGTGAAAGTACGTAAATTATATAAATATATTGTGAAATATTACATATAATTTTAATAATTGAAATTATATAATTTAATATGTGTTTTCGTTTTTAGGTTTTGCTGGATTTTTGGTAGCCACAAATCGTATAATAACAAAATCTTTTGTTCAAGATGAAGAAACATCAACTATTGTATTTTTTTTAGCTTCAAGTGGATACATTGCAATGAGTTTTTTACTGCAAACATATTCCTTTCAATTACCATACGTACGATATCATATGAAAGCATGTTCAAAAATTATATTACGTCCCGACGAAGATCGTGTACTTGTAAGTGTATAACATTTAATAAATGGTAAATTTACGATTAGCGATTGATAACAAAATGCGATATATATATATTTGGGTAAAAAATTTAATTTGAGTTAAATTATGCTTAAGAAGCTAGAGAAAATAATATTGTATGATCTAGAAGAGTACAAATGAAAAAGAAGTCGTCTAAATTTGTACAATTATGATTATGATAATGCTGTATCAATAAATCCGTCCGTAACTGGTTCTATATAGATTTACGTTATTGAAATATATTACGACAACAAAGTACGAAAAAGTTATTGTACGAAGCGATGTGAAGTTCCGCAAACGGTGTATGGTGATGCTGTGTGTTTGGAGCTGCTGTCGCAGTCAAAACTATGACTGTAATATCTATAATGTCCACAATTGATTAGATTGAAGCGTGATATTGAAATTTAAGAGAACTTGTGCTGGGTAGTTTTAATGCAGTCACCATATAGTCCACCGTCATACTATCAAACAAATTACTTCAGTGACGAAATTACTAGAAAAATTATAAAAACGTATCGATAATAATGCGATACACATTTGTTTTAATAAATTTCATTGACAATAAAAGAGAATGTGTATGAATTTTACGTAAAAATAATCGGCGACACATTACACAATTTTTCTGACCCTATTATTATAATATACTGAAAGAATATTTATTAAGAAATATCATTGCATTTTTTTTTTTATTTTCGTTCTGTAGACAGAAACATTACACGATGGATCGGTACTACAATCAACAGCAAGATGTGATTTCTTAACACTGGACGCCAATTCACCAGCAGTAACAGCAACAACAAAAACCACATTGTCTACGTCCACAACAGTACCACCAATTGTAGGCTTAAGTTTTAGTAATCCAGTTTATGAATTATCAAATCCATCGGCTGGTGAAAGTACATTAGATGGTTTAAATAATTATTCAGAAACATTATTAATGTCATCATCAACGACCCCATCAATATTATTGCCACAACTAGGCGATCAACAAACAACGTTACCACAACATCAAGAACAACAACCATCATCATTACAATGTCGTGATCAACATACAACTTCGACTACAAATTCAAATTCGATAAAAAATGATGTGCCAAATGTTGTATTTAAAGTTGAACATATTTTAACACCAAATAGTTGTAGTGCAGCGCCCACAGGACGTTTAGGTAATTTTCGTAGTGGTATTGAATCACGATGGCGTGTAGCACATGCTATTTATCCGTATATGGTATCAATAGCATTAGCCTATTGTGTTACACTATCATTATATCCAGGTATTGAATCGGAAATAGTATCATGTAAATTAAAATCATGGATGCCTGTACTATTAATGTTAACATTTAATACATCTGATTTAATGGGAAAAATTATTGCGGCCATACCGTACGGTTGGTCAAGGCGTCAATTAATATTAATGGCTGGTTTACGCGCATTATTAATACCATTACTATTATTGTGTTGTTCACCACGTAAACATCCTATAATTGCCGGCGAAACACCAGCATTTATATTTAGTGCTGCATTAGGTATAACAAATGGTTTATCAGGTAGTTTACCAATGATGTTGGCGCCATCCAAAGTACCGGCAACATTAAAAGAAGTTACCGGCAATATGATGACATTATCGTATAATGTTGGTTTAACATTAGGTTCATTAATTGGTTATATATTTGAATTAATGTTAGGTCCACAAATACGTAATCCGTGTCCAGAAGATCTGTATGTAAATCGGCAAACAACTACAACGACTACAACAGCACCAACAATATTAGCAACAATGACTGCGACAACACCGCCACCAGCACAAGCAACAGTAAGTACACCACCTTCAACAATATTGGCATCAGCCATAACAGTAGCAACAACATTATCGAATAAAATTAATAATTCTATAACAACAATATTAAATAATACAATTACAACAATTATGCCAACACTTAATAATGCATCAATAGTAGCTAATGTAACAACTGTAATGCCATCAATTTATTTATCAAAAATTCTTGAAGCAACCAATACTGTAACTAAAACATCAACTGCAACCACTGCAGCATCTGTTTTATTAGGGCCGTCTGGTCTGCATACATCAATTCTACATAATATTAATGATATTTTGAAAAATTCCTCATCTCAATCAAATGATTTTGGTAATTCTGGTATTTGAGTTATTTGAATTATTATATAAATAATAAGAGAAAGTTATAATTTTTTTTTTCAATGTGGTAATCTGATGTTGTGATGAATAATATTAAATTATTGAGTAAAATTTTGTTTTATTTCAAACAAGTGATTATTCTTTAATTATAAATTATTATTATTATTATTATTATTAAAACAATTATAATTACAATTATTTATTACTATTACATATTATTATTAATATTATATATAATTATTGTCATTATTAAGTAAAAATAATATATAAATAATTTATATAAGATTTTTTTGCTTATCAGCTCTTTATGGGATCCTTTTTTTGTATTTGTCGTCCGATGCAAATCAATTACAGTTTATAGTTAAAATATACAAAGAGGAAGGACATTTTCTTGCCATTATAAAATCTATAATAAATAATAGAATAGAATTGTATAGAAAAAAATGTTTAATTAATTGATATATAAGAATTATTGAATTTTTTTTATTTTAGTTCCTGTTGCATTAACGTAAAACGAATTAACATTATTTTCTATATATCGTACAGGAATTTTATTCATATTTATTTTTTATTTTATATATATTAAATAAATAAATTAAGGTTAGGAATAAAAAAAAACAAAAATAAGAAATAAGAAAAATACACAAAATCATGAAAATATATGAAAAATAAAAAAAAAAAAAAATTAGGGTACATTTCTTTACACTCTAAATTTAAAATAATTTAAAAGTGCGTGACGAAATGTACACCGGAGAAATTTTATGTGTCAAAATTTATTCATTTTTGAGAATTATTGGAATATTCCATGCAAAAATGACATAACACCGGATCCGTTAATTCAGAATTTATTTCCGGTAAACGCGAGTACGTGGTGCACGTCTTATTAAATAATTTTTTTTTATTTCTCTTATATTATATTATAATTTTAATTTTAGTGTTAATCATTATAAAAAATATTAATTTCTATTGAATTTTGTAATAGAAAAAACAAAAATTTCTTCATTTTTTTGGGTAACTCATTCAGTAAATCATTTTTTAAGTTTCCCTAGTGTTTGCAATTATGTAATGCGCAATAACTAACTACTTTGCTATACAGCGAAATTTCTGAAGAAAATGGATTAATTTTTTTTGTATTATATAATCCAGAAATAGGATTACAATAATTTAACAAAAAAAAAAAAAAAACGGAATATGTTGTACACGCGAAGATTTGCTGGAGCTGATAAAAAAATTGTAGAAGGCGCTTATTTTACTTGAACACATCACACCGATTATAAGCTAACACATATATCAGGTAAGTTAAATGTTTAGTTTAAATTATGTTAAAAATTTAACATCATTTAACTTTCATTTGATTTGATCATATTTCTAAAAAAAAAATATTAAATAAATTAAAACAAATGAACATTTTTTTTTTTTTTATACCTATGACAGCGGCCTCAATCATTTTCAAAATTTATGTGGGAAATGCATAAAATTATGTATGGATTGTGTTTGATAGCATCGTGTATTACAACACGGCCTACATTTCATGAAAGTGGCATTGTTTTTTCTACTGGAACACTGGATTGTGACGTACAACAAGTGAAATGTCACTGTCTTATAAAAAAAAAAATTCCATAAAATTGTAAACAAAAAATAAGAAAAAAGACACATTCAACAACAAAATTTGGATTTTTTCCTTTTTAATAAAAATTAAATCATGAAAAATAACAATTTAAAACAATTATTTAAGTTAATTTATAATGATAAATTTATATTATCAATCATTATTATAATATTTATATTCTCATTTGTTATAAGTTTATATTTAAGGTAAGAAAACAAAAAAAAAAACAAAAATCGCTCAGTAATTTTTATTTTTATTAATTATTTCATTTGTTTTTTTTTTTCCTCTTTTTGCAGTATAATTATAGGAATTTTAATACAATCCACATTTGTATTTGGTTGTATTACTGCAATAGTATTATTAAACCATAAAAATAATGTTTGTATATTATTTGATAGGATTTCACATTTATTTGGATTTAAAGAAATGGTAATTATTGTAATTATGTTGTGTTTTTCAACTTTTTTTTTTTATTTGTATAATAAATAATTAAAATACATTTTTTTTCAGACAGAAAATATTAAAGAAAATTGTGATATTTGTGGTACAAAAAAATGTAAACGACATTTTAAAATTACAACACGTGAATCTTGGAAAGGACTTTTTATTGATAAAGAATTGGATACGGCAGTGGATAGAGTAAGAATGAATTAACATTTATATTATTTTTATTTATTTAATTCAATGTGATATTGATTATTTACCTTTGTTTTTGTTCTGCTACAGTTTTATACACGTATTTTAACAAGTTTTGTTGAAAGTTGGTTTTCTTTATTGTCCCATGATGATGATTTTGTTAAGGCGTTAAAAGAAAATTTACGCGAAGCAACTTGTCGTTTAATTCACAAAATAAAAGATGTAAATTGTTTTTATATATTTGTATATTTTATTTTACAAAATACATTAATAGATATTTTTCTTTTCATACAGCTGAATGCACCAGTAATAATAACAAATAAATTATTGCCATGTGTATTTTCACATTATGAATTAATTGAAAAAATGTTAAATGATGGTGTACCAATGCAACGTTTAGCAACAACATTTACATTAAATGAATATGCTATACATCCGGCATGTATAAATCGTCAAGCTGAATTAGATTATTTACGTGCCTTAGCAAAATGTTTAATACCACGTTTGTGCAATAACGAATATTTTAATAGCAAAGTATTTTTTAGTTTAGCACGTGAATTATTAGCATGTTGGGTATTTCTACCATTGATGGATGTTATATCGGATCCAAATTTAATAAATTTATTAATTATTGTTGCAACAAATAAACTAAAAAATCCAAAATTTACACGTACAATGTCGACATCATCATCATCATCATCAACAGGAACACCTGGTTCCGGCAACAGTGGATCGATAACGATAACGTCGACAGTAAAAGATAAAGTTATATTTTTAGAAAATTTTGTGAAAAAAAAATGTGAAAATAATAAAGCAAATTTCTTACCATCGAATAATAATAATATAAATAAATCAACAGAAAATGATAATTTATTAACTGATCAACATCAATTATATTCATTTATGCAATTTTTAAAAAAAGAAGGTGCCGTTGATCTATTACGCTTTTATTTAGATGTTGATAATTTAAATATGGAATTATTAGATCCAAAAATTACAACAGATCCAGCAAAATTATCATCATTATATCAACAATCTGAAAGACTATTAAAAAGTTATCAACAAATGATGTCAATTGAATATAAAACACCGGTCAAAACATTGGCCGAAGCCCATTCAGATGTTAAACGTTTGCTGGAAGGAAAATGGAAAAAAGCATTTCATTCTACTCCAGAATATTTTCATTTAATTTACGGTGGCCGTAATATTCAAGAACATAATGATTTTAGGTAAATATTTGTTAAATATTAAAAATGTTAAAATTTTAATTTAATCTATTACCAATTACGACGACTACTATAGATCGAATGAACATCAATCGGGTCCGGTATCACGTTTAGGATCAAAATTAAAAGGTGCAATACGTGGTGCAATTGATGGTGCACCGATTGAAGCTATTGAAGTACCAACTGTTTGGGATACATTTACAGATGAACCAAATGTATGTATATAATTGAACAATTATAAATTTTATAAAAAAATTAAATATTCATATATAAATTGTACAAATAAATATTTATATGTAATATAGACAACAACTGCAGGTGGAAATACAACAATATATAATTCTGTAACACAAAAATTGCGTAAAGAACGTGGACAAAATTTAGATAATTTTATTGTAACATTTATGCAATCAATTGAACAATGCACAGACATTGGTGAAGATGTTGCGTCAATGAAAAATTCCAATCGTAATAAATTAAGTCAACAGCAACAACAAAAACCATTATTACACAATCAACGTAACAAACCGACCGCACCCGGTCGTAATCTTGTATTCGGTGATTTATTTGAAATACGTCATTTTACATCACAATTTTCAAATCGTTTTATTGCTCAACATTTCGTCAAAGGACCATCAAAATGTTTAATTTATATTTGTATGTAAACAATATAATTTGTAATGTACGTTTTGTGTACGTTTTTGTGTATTTAATTAATTTATAATATTTCTTTTCAGTGGTGAAAATATTTAAAACAAATTTAATAATTATACGATTAATATTAGGATTTATAAATGTGTCTGAAAAAACAGTTGATGCATTGATATGTAAATTAATTGATCAATTAATAAGAATTGGTTTATATGAACCACGTTTAGCAATTTTAATAACAACTTTAGAAGGTAAATAAAAATGTGTAATTTTATTATATAAAATACTGATAATTGCATAATGCTATTGTATTTTGGTAGAACATTTATTTGGACCCAAAGAAGCCGAACCAAGTTCAACGGAATTGTTAGAACGTCAACGGCAAGCTAAATTACGATTAAATAATATTTATAATGGATTAGGTTCGGTTATTGATGTTTTTCAATCACCACCACTTAATAAACATTTAATGTATTGTTTATTTGATATAATATTAGCTGAAATGTATCCGGATCTTGATACTAATAGTATTATTAATAATAGTTATAATAATAATGATAATAAAAACGCCAAAGAATAAATTCTAATATAATAATCATTTTAAATTTTGAAATTATGATAACGAAAAAAAAAAAAAAAAAAAAAAACAAATTTAAGGTAAACAATTTTTATTTTATTTTTAATTTATTTTTTTGTTTTATATTTATATTTTCTATTTTAATTTTTTTGTCGTCGTTGTCGTTGTCGTTGTCGTTGTCGTTGTCGTCTAATGCTTCCATTGACATAAATAATAAACCAATAATTACAAATATCGTTCCAAACCACCATAAAGTTGATGTTTTTTCTTTAAATATTAAATATCCTAAAAAAGCCTGTTGTGTGTCACACACACAATAACAATATTTTCATTTTAAATAAAAATTATTATTCAGTATTGAAATTTGATTTGGTTATGTTAAAATTATATTACCGATGTACAATAATTTGTTGCAGCACTTGTTACTGTTGCCACCAAAGAACCACCTTTATCATGTAATGCTTTTACAAAAAATGTCCATACCATTGCATTAAATATTATCATTAACATTAAACAAATAATTTTTAATAGCCAAATTGTTATCTGTGTAAAGTAAATACGACGAAAACAAAAAAATAATATATAAATTTTACATTACATTACATTATGTATTGTAATTGTAAACCCTCATTCATAATATATTCATTCCATTTTAACTCATTAATATTTACATATATATTTACCTGTTCATTAAATACAGTTTCAAACGCAACAGCATCATCATTATCATCATCGGCACCATCATTAATATTAACCGAAGAAGAAGACAAAATATCAGTATTAAAAGTGCCTTCGTTAATTGTGTTTGTGTTATTTTTTATTATAATTATTATTGATGGCAATTTACCGAAAAAACTACCGGCTGCAGCACATAAACCAGCAATAATTGCATAATGTGATAGACCATTAAACATTTTATAATAATATTACAAAAAAATAGCAGTGCAAATAAATAATATAGTTAAAGTTATTAAAATAAAAAACCAGAAAAAGAAAAAAAAAAAATTATTCCGTCCGGAAAGTGCTTATTAATTTTAACCTAGTAATTTTTGTTCACTTATTCAATCAAAATATATTACAAAAAATACAAAACAATCATTTTAAAAATTATAATATAAAAAACCAAAAAAAAAAAGAACTATTCCGTCCAAAAAGTGTTTATTTTGAAACTAGTAATTTTTTTATTTTTTTTTCTATCAAATATTAAAAAAAAACCAAAACAAATGAAGTGAAAAAATTAATAACATTTTTTTTTTTGAAGTGTCAAAGTGAGCAAAATATATAAACATTATTAGAAATTATATTTTGTCCTAGTTGTGTGCTAATATACATGAAAATATATATATAGAGAGAGAGAGAGATATCAGTACGCTATTATATATATATTTAATTTTTTTTTATATAAATGTATTTGTGGTAAACACGGCAATGGTTGATATGATAACAAAAAATACATTCAACAAATTTTGTATATAAAGAAAAAAAAAAAAATACGACAAAGTACAAATACTACCATCGTTTTTTTTTTGTATATATATCGCTCAAAAATGAACAAATGAATTTATGATGGTTTAAAAAATTTAAAGAAAAAATATAACAGTTATTTTTGTGTGCATATGACTCTTATATACACGCACACATTCACATAAAAAAAAACAATTGAAAATATGTGAATTGTTTTTTTCTATATATAATTGAATAGTATTATTTTTGTTTTGATTTAAGTGAAGACGTTTATTTTTAATTGATTTGTGTAACTAAGGCAAATCGGTGGTTGTCGATTAGCCGGAAAATGCATCCAGTTCCAGATCTTGATATTACTAGTATTATTAACAATAGTTATTCAGTAATAATAATGCCAAAAAATAAACTATAATAATAAACAATTTTTAATTGTTAAATTAAATTATGATAAAAAGAAGAAAAAAAAAAAAATCAAATTTATGGGTGAGCTATTTTAATTTAATTTTTAATTTCTTTTATATATTTTTTTATTTTTTAATCATCGTTATCATCGTCGTCCGCTGATGATAAATAATAAACCAATAATTATAAATTCCATTCCAAAACCATTATAAAATTAATGTTTTGTGTCTCTTTAATATTAATTATTTTAAAAAAAAAACTTGTTACACTTAGTGTTGGTGGCCATCAAAAATCCACCTTTATCATGTAATGCATTAAATATTATTAAAATATAAAAACCATTTTTAATAACCAAAAGTTATCTGTATCCGGTCAACCGGAAACAAAAATATAATATAAACAATTTTATATTACATTTTGTTCTAATTATGTTAACCCTCATTTCACTCAATTTAATAATATATATACATTCTTTTTTAACTCATTAATTTTTAATATTTATTCATTAAATATAGTTACAATAGCAACACCATCATCATCATAATAATTATCATCATCATCATCATCATCATCATCAATATTAACAGAATAGGTGGAAAAAATAACTGTAAATTATAAAAATTATCTTCATCAACTACGTTATTTTTTTGTTATGATTACTATTTAATGGTAATGTAACAATAAAAACAACCGGCTGCAATTACATAATTAATAATAATATTATGCTAAACCAGTAAACATTTTAATAATAATAATAATAACAGAAAAAAAAGTACAAATAAATAATATTAGATATTAAAAAAAAAAAAAAAATAATTCCGTCCGGAAAAAGTGCTTATTTTAAAATACAAATAATTTTCTATTTTTATTCATAGAAATGTTATAAAAAAATGAAGTGTAAAAAAAATCGTTTTTTGAAGTGTGTGTGTAAGTGAGAAAAATTTATATATAACAATTTTTTGGGAATTATAATATTTTATCATAACATAGTGTGAGTGTGTGTTTATATACAAATAAAAAAACAGAGAAAGAGATTAAATTACGCTACAATATATTATATATGGGTGTGTGTGTGTGTGGTTTGGTTATATGATAACAAACTAACACTTTTAAAAAAATTTGTATATAAAATAAAAATAATAATACTCTCACATCGTGTGCGGTTCATTCATCTTTTTTTATAATATGCTCAAAAAGGAACAAATTAATTTATGATGATTTTCCGGCTGTTAAAAATTTAAATAAAAAACAATATAACAGTTATTTTAGTGTAAAAAATCTAATCTATATGTTTATGTATAAACAATTTTTTGTTTTGTTATACCGATTACATACACCCACACACTCACAAATATGTGAATTACGTTTTCTATATGAGTATAGTAAAATTTTGAAATAAATGTTTATTTTTATTTTTTTTTTTTTGAGTGACGACGACAGTGCAGTATGCAAATCACGTAATTGCGGTTTATAAATAATAAAAACAGTATTTTTTTATTAATTCATAATTCATTTTGTGTGTGTATTGTGTGTTATTAATATATAGTTTTGATTGATTTGAGTTGGTGGTGTGTGCTGCTGCTGCTAATGTTGAGTGTAAATATAAGAAAAAATAAAACATAAACAAAAATAAACATGATATAAATAAATTATGTGCAGTGTAGTAATGATAATGATATAATGATAACAAGTTATGGTAAAATAAGTGTTTTATTTCTAGTTATTTTTTTTTTTTTTTTTTTAGTATTAGTTTTTTAGTTTTTGTGCGCGTAAACTTTAACCGAAATAAAAAAAAAAAAAAAAACTTTACTGTGCTAAACTGTGTTCATCATAAATATTGTGAAAAAGAGAGGTGAAATTTGTTGGGGTGGTTGATTTATTATTGAATTTATTTATGTGCGGATGGTTTGGCTGAGGCACATAACTTGCGGCTAACGATGATGAAATAAATAATATGGTAAGTTTATTTATAAATTTCATTTTCTATTTTTAAATTATATACAAAAAAAAAAATTTTCTTTATAGTATTTTTTTTTATCTATCCGATATTTGTGTACTGCGTAATTTATTTATAATAATATGAAAATGTATACAAAATATAACATAAATTTATAGGTTAATCAATTGCAATTTTTTTATTTTAATATGAGTTTTTTTTTTTGTTTGGTTGCCATAGATATATTCTATTAAAAACAAATAAAAAACAAAAAAAAAAGTGCATAAATAAAAGTTTGTAGGAGTTCAAATGCAATTTTTTTTTTTTCATTTACACACAGTGTGTAAAAAATGTGGTCATAAAAAGCATCACAAAAAAATAAATAATCGAATGTGAAATTTTTTCTTTTCAACATCCACGTTATTAATAATTACATGTCCATTAAATTGCAAAAAAACAATTATTCTTTCATGTGATACTTTTTACTCTGTCCGTCACAGTTTATAAATAGATTTATTTTGCAATTATTCAATTAAATACGAATTTAAAATTAAATTATTTTTAATATTTATATATAAATACAATAAATAAAACATTATTATATACATACACTCACACACACACGCATACGCACTTTAAAATGCAATATACATTTATGTTTACGATTGTTGATTGAATTTATGTATTCTATAATTCTATATATATTAACACGTTAATCGCCATGTCAGTCATATGTGTCCGACGTACGCGATCTAATAAAGTTACCATGGTCCATGTGAAAATTTTTCTGATATTATCGTGGCGATTAACGTGTTAAATAAAAAATTCCGCCTTTAATTTGTAAAAATTTATAATAATCTTTTTTTTAAAATTAAAAAAAAATATTTTACGTTTTATTTTTATGCATAAAATATAACAATTAAATTCAGAATAATATTTGTGTTGTGTTGTTATGGAAATAATTTTGTATAAATTATTGTTATTGTTCTATAAATCGGTTTTATTTTCACTCATACCTGAAAATATACACACTGCACTTAATAAAACAAAACAAAGGTATAGGCGTTTTTGTTTTAAAACCACCAAAACCAATGTACGGATTCAAATGCAGTGCAATTTTTAGTTACAATTGTTAATTTTGTTGCATGTACCATCATCAGACTATCGGTGGTGCTTGAATTATTGAGGTTATATTGTTAAATTTTTTGGTGATACATTTGCTATGCATCGTTTAATAAAATCATATATATTTCATTTTTGGGATTCAACGAATTTAATTTTTATTTATTCACGTGCACCACGACGTACAATTGAAAATGTTTTTGGAATAGTGTCAGTTGGTTTAAGTGGCTTGCGAAGTAAATACGAAATATTTGATTATTAGCCAAATAGTCTGATGGTTAGCTTAACTTAAAATTCAACACACGTTAACTTATTTACTATATGGATTAATTTAATTGATTGTTAAAGGAAGAATGATGAGTGTAGGGACAGCACGTGCAACTGATTACTTTAAAACATACGCCGACTCAACACAGCTATAGTGCTGCACTAGTGATTTAAAGCCGTTTGGTAAATTATTGGAACCGCTTGTTTTTTTTAATGCCACCGTATTTATATTATGGAGATTTAAATAAAATGTTTTAATCCTACTTTTCGAATACTTCTTATTTTCCTTATCTTTGCTTAATATTTACATTTACTATAATTTAAATTCTATTTTACATAACAATTTTGTTTACAAATTTCATGTGTGCACTTATATTTTAAAGGGATTTAGTAAAATTTTACAAGTATTTACAACAAAACTTTTATCTTTTTTTTGTTTGAATGCATTGTATTATTATTAAAGTAATTTTATTTTTGTATATAATACGACACAAATAAATTAATATATCTTATTTTGCTTTCCGTATATTACTATTTTAGATTATACATTTATTATCGTATATAGCTATAAAATGTATTACATTAAAATTCCATTCTTTCGTATATTATAATATTTTTTATATGTCCTTTATATATTGTATATTTTCTAAATCGGCTTATCTCTACGGTAAATTTATTTCCATTTCACTTTTTTTTTTTCTTTATTTTGCTGAATACAATTATATTTTATAAATTTGCTTATATATTACGAATTACCTATTTATTTATACCACTACCGAACCGACCGACAGACCACATACACACACACACACAGTCGATAACTCCATAAGATTATAAGTATTTATCGAGGATATTATATACATAGACGGACAAGGGATTTTATTATTTTGAAATGGAAATTTACTGCATGTGTGTGTGTGTGTGTGTGTATTTAAAATGTTATATTTTAATTTAATATGTGTATCCAAATATCCTTTTATTATCAATATAATTGTTTTTTTTTTTTCAATTCTACTTCAATATGTGTTTTTGATGGAAAATATATAAATGTAAACGTTGAACGAAAAATCGTAAATTTGTTAAACATTAATTTATACGAGTACAATTTTATACATTTTTATTTATACATAATTTATTCTATATACAACAAATATTTTGATTATTTATGGATTTTAATATTCATTGATAAAATTTTCATTTTAAATGTCACATAAATATTTTTGTATTGTTTTAATTTTCATGAAAATTGTTATTTTATGAAATGAGATTTCAATTTAATTTAATGTTTTCGTAATTTAAATAGTGTAAAATTAATAATTGACTAGTTGCATATTACATATTTAAATTTTAAATTTTAAATGTATTTATGGTTTACTCAAATATTAAGGTAAAATATGACTTGTTTCTCACTACCAAATTGGTAAAATTGACACCTAAACAATATACAAAAAAATTATACACCTATATTTGGCTCTAACGTATAGAGTATCAAATTTGAAAATCATAACATCGACAGTAGACATTTTCAATGACTCAAAATTGAAATTAATTTTTTGACAAACAACCTACAATAAAATAAAAACATTCGTTATCATCATTTGAGTAACCTTGGATGGGCGAATAAATGCAGTTTCTGTGCGACATATCCTCAGAGGTATTATGGAAAAACACTTGAAGTAAGATTAAAGTGTATTATCCAATTCCTTATAGTCAATTGGCAATAGATCTTTTTAGGTCACGGTGTAAATTGTCGTGCTTAAGTTATATTATTATACCCAATTAATATAGAAATTTTAAGATTTTAATTTTTTACTATTTTTTTCTATACATATTCAAATTTGTATATGCGAACAGATCATCAATCTAATGTAGATGAACAAGTGTAGTACATCAATATAATGTAGTTGGATAATCAATAAAATTTTATGGTTGATAGTAAATGAATTGTTGAATGCATCCATTATGATCAATTTTTAATAATATAGTCATTAGTTTAATTTAATGATAAAATATGCGCACAGAGAAGAAATGTTAAACTAATATTTTATGGGATTACTTATTGTTTAATTTGAAATCAAAATTTATTAAAAAATTATTATTTACCATATAAAAAATATTAACTCGGTGGTGTGTGTGTGGGTGGGTGATGGTTGATGGTTTAATCGATCCGGTTCAATTCCCAAAATTTATATCTGAACGCTATAGGGGTACGAATATATTAATCGTTTATGGAAATCTTTGAAAATATGATGCTGTCAACAATTAGAAATTTGTGCACATACTATTATCGACGAATCATTCATTTATAAAAATATAGTGAAATTAAAAAAAATTTTTTCTCGACACAATTGTAGACCAATTGATGAATTGTTATGTCGTACCGCGTGCAGCAGAGCTATTAATTACCAACTTTACTGTATATATAATGCAAGTTTTTTTGGGTAGATGCCATATGAGCTCTCTATTTTTTTTTTGCTTAACATGACTCGATGATGTCAATATATTATATATATTGTTTAAATAACACAGGTTTTGTGTGTATTTATAAGGGGCTAAGGGGCAGAAACATACAGATAAAGTCACTTGCACCGACTCTACTGTATATGTATATAATTTTAATCACAAACTTAAAAATATTCTTTAAAAGTTCTAATGTTATTTGTCAATTGTAATTTTTGTAATTTATTATGACCCCCGCTTCATTATGATCCAGTATTCTTATGTTTTATCAATGATGAAACTTTATAAATTAAATTAATTAAATTTTTGAATATAATAAAAATATAAATACTCCTTATATTATGTATATGAATGACGATTCATCTCGATCGTATCTTCATTACAACTAAACTTACCATCTAACACAAAATTCCATTCACTTAATACATTTATGTATTCGTTTATTCTAATGTAGTACATAAAGAGACTAAAAAGAGACTAAATTTGTTTGATATATATTTTCGTATATAAATTTTTCTTGTCCTTCTTGTTGAATGGATTGGTTGGTTACACAATTCCAGTGGCATAGTCACCAACAGCCATCACACAACACAACAATGTATGAGAATGTTTTCAAAATATACAGCATCATTCACATTGTATTGCACAATACATATGATAAATTATTTATTATTCGCATATCTCTCTGAAAATATGTTCGTTTGGTAGCGGTACTGTATATGGAATAGAGCGAAGAGCCTTATATTGAATGTATATATATAAATAGTTACCACGTTTGTCAGTCTACCTCTACAATATATTGTACTATTTACTATATAATATATACAATAAAAATACTACATTCTATTTATATGCATGGAAATGTTGTATATAATGAAAAAAAAATACTATGTACATAACACACATTGTATATAACATATGTATATAAATACCACGAGTAACTATACCTATATATATATGTATTTTATTATGTATATAATATTTTAAGTCAGTTTTCTTTCAGCCAAAGTTTCATTCATTCAGTTTAGCAGCCAGCAGTTCTAAACGAAACATTGTAATGAAATGTTGTGTTTTATTCACATTTTGTATATAAATAATAATAATAATAATAATATATATTTATTGTGAATTATAATTTAGTAATTTTTAATTATTTATTTATTTATTAATTTATTTCTGTTGTTCTCTATTGTAAATGATAAAAAAAAAACACATATTTATAATCAAATAATAAATAATCACATCAGTAATAATAAAAAATTCCATGATAAAATTCATTGTGTTTTTGTGTGTGTGTTTTTTTTTAGTATATGGCAAATAAATAAATAAATAAATAAATAAATGTACTTGAAATTTTATACTTTCATAAAAGATAAATAATATTAATTTTTTTCTATAGTTAACCCTCCTATATCTATCGTTAACAAAATTATCTTTGACATAATAAATATTGTAAATAATTATGTGATTAACTAATTATTTTTTGTATTTTTTGTAAATTAATTAATATATATAAATGTTTTTTTTTAAACTCACATTTACATTCCATATATGTAATTTATGAATATATCGTGTGTGTGTGTGTTAATTTAGTACCATTGTACTTATAAAGAAACAATAATAATTAAAAAGTGCATCACATATCTTTAACTATTTTTTAAAAACTACTTATAATTATTTATTTATTAATCATAAATTAAATCATCGTTAATATAATATTATTATTATTATAAACACAAAAAATATAATATAACAACAACACATCAACACTTACCATTCCAAATAATATAAAATAATGTAATATTTTATATATTAATTTTATTATATATATATAAGAGTCTCGCTATATATATATATACTCTTAATGTACATATGTATTAATGTTATATAAATATATATAATATATAACATTTTAGTAGAATGAATGGTACACACTGTAAAACTGGCTTAAACCGACAACAAAACACGTTGTATAGATATTTTTGTTGTTGTTGTTGATTTGTTGTTATTGTTGTTGTTGTTGTTACTACTGCTGCTGCTATACACACGATGACGAGATTGTACCTTTCTATATATAATAAATATATAGTTAATGAAATAAGAAAGGTGAATTTATTTCAGTTATTCATTTATTTTTTTACGATTGATTAAAATACTAAAAAAATCATTGTGTGTGTGTGTGTGGATAGAATACCTATACCTAAACAAAACATTAAAATATTTGGTAATTTTTTTTCTATTTATTTTGTGCGTTTTTCATTTAAATTAATTTCGGGTGTTGTGTGTATAAATAAATAATAAATAATTTTTGGTGTGTGCTTCGTTGCCTTCGTTCACCATATCGTCGATATATAAATATTATTTAATATTTATTTCTCTTGGTTTTAGTCAAAAAAAAAAAAAAAAAGTGTAATATTTATAGTTAAAACAACAATTTAAATAAATTATATAAGTAACTAAATTATAAAACAACTATTAAAAACCAGCAAAAGAAAACCAGCGAACCAACCAAACCAACCAAACCAACCAACCATTCAACAGAATAATTCCAATTAAATAACAACAACAACAACGCAACAACAGCAAGTCTTATATGTGTATTTGTTTATTATTATTATTATTATTATTATATATACCAAGTCTTAATTTCCATTTACAAATACCATATATATATATATGGTATGGTATGGTATGGTATGGTATGATATGTGGTGGTATATATAATAAAATAAACAGTAAATTTAATGTTGTGTTGTAACAGGAAAAAATTTATGGTATACACAAATACCATCATCATCATCATCATCTTCATATGATATATGTAAGAGGAAAAAATATAAATAAAATATTAATAAATTTATATATACAAAATAAATACATCAGACATACATTTGAAAAAGTACCATATAATAAAAAACAAATAGCAAAAGGTAAATCTTAAATATATATTATACTAGAAAAAAACTAAATAAATACATATACTAATATTATTTGACGACGATATATTGTTATACAATATATATTTTAAATAAGATAAAAAAAAAATTTTAACAGAAGAATGTGTTTGTTTTATATCTATTCTTTGAACCGACGATTCACACACAAAAAGCGATACCAAAAATTTAAGAAAACAACAAAAAAAATCATATGATAAACATTTTTTTATTTTGTATTTTTATTAATAATTAATATAAATGGAAAAAAAGTCTATTAACCCTTTAATGTAAAATGCTTCCCATTTTTTTATTATTAATTTTCATATAATGTTAAATATTTATGGTGCAAAAAATTTGCTTAATATGTTGAAAACGGTTTTTGCCCATATTATAATAAACATAAATTTTCTGGAAAATTAACGTTTATATGTGATAATCGATTTCCAACCACAATTTTACACATAGAAGAGAGATTTTTCATTTATCACTTAATTATATTTATCAAACTTATTCTATGTTCGTTTGCAATGAGTACAATTCCCTATACCGTTCATAGTTTTTTTCAACTTGAGTATAACACATAGGAAATAGTCGCACGCAGCTGATCAATGATATTATCTGTTTCAGAATCGAGGAAATAATTTTATTACAAATTCTTATACAAAAAAATCAATTCCCATACGCAGCATATGTGGTGTGAATGTCCATTAACATAACACTTCACAGCCATGTTACTTATTATATAGTAACAGGTTAAACCGTCCTTGAAATATTGCAATCAATAAATCTATTCGTTTATTTACAATAATCACTGATGAATGTGATCTTTCGGTATTGATAACATTTTTAAGTGATTTTATTTATTATAAAATTATTATAATTAAAATAATAAATACTCGTGTTAAATATCTGAAACTTACTCCTATATATATATAGACTATATAAAATCGAAACTTATTTGGTTATACGCATGTGGTTATATAGCTGAACTTTGTGTCCCAATAAATCGATACATTTTGTTAAAAAATATCATCAGTTGTTATCAGTATAAACGATAAACATATCTTTATCCTGGTGGACAGTCAAATAGGTTCTAACAGCAGTACTATATACAAACAGTTACCAAAATTATAGATTTATGCTTTCTACAAATTCTCACGTACCGCTGTCAAAAATCGAATGATCTAACTTGATTAATGGGGTTACGTATGATCCATAAAGGAATAACTATATAATAATGATCAATTTACAATAATTATTAATATTTCCAATCGACGGATTTTAAGTTGCAAATATTTTGCTTAGTTCTGATATAGTGTCGTTGTTACTGCTTTTCATATAATACTGACACAGGGTTGAATGGTTATTTCAGCTGTCTCGACTTTTGCTGTGGATCCAGGGGTGTGTATCTTTAAGTAGCTGTTACAATATTTTAATTATTTTATAATATTGTTCTTATTGTTGCTATATCGTATGAGTAGATTCTTTTACTTACTTACTTACACCATGGCATTATAACCCAGGTGCGGTTTCTCCAACACGTATCTCCAACCTAACCTATCCGCAGTCAATGTTTTCCAATCACGAATTTTCAGAATCTTTATATCACAGTTTACTGCTGCAAGCCACCTCGTCTTAACATTCCATGATGCAAGTTTTAAATCATTGTCCTTAAATTTTCGTTGCTTGTGTTGTTGCCGTTTATCCGGTTCGATCCGAGGCTGTGTTGTATAATTCATAACTGGTTTGTTTTTTTCCAAAGTTGATAGTTAACCATATGTTCAACCTAATTAATCATTCGTAGGGTATTTACAGCGGTATATCACCTCGTCCGAAAGCAGTTATATTAACACCGTTACTGTATAATCACTGAATCATTAACCCAGTTTTAATCGGATGCTGCTTTCACACAACACTCCAAAGTAATTTTCATACACACCAGATTGTCCGCGGCTACTTATGCTTTATTTATAAGCTAACCCATTATTGAATAGGCCGTTCCACTATCCGCAACCTGTGGACGCGTTCGTTCGCAACTGGCATTATAAGTATGCTATACCCAACATACCATTCCGAGCCGATTCTATTAATACGTAATTATTTTTTAATATATATAAAAACAAATTCAAAATATTAGTTCATTTTTATACTAAAAATATTACAATAAATCATTGATTTTTATTTATTTTTTTTTTTACGTGACCATGTTGCACACAAAAAAAGTTTTAAATTCTCAAAATTATATTTACATATTTATTCAAATGTATAGTATTAACATACACTCTCTGTCCGGCAAATAAACCCACGGAATTACATTCTGAGTATATATTGATCGAGTATAACGCTATATATTGTATATTGAGTTGATTGATGTAAAATCCGATCGCTTAACAAACAGTATACGCAGTTTAATTAAATTTCCTTCAGTGTAAACCAAAACAGAAAACATTAAGTGTTTGTCCTGAATATCAAAAGCCTGACAAATGGGCGATTATTGAACGATAATACACTTTGCATTGAAGAAATTACCGGTGAATGATCGCTATTATGTACTCAACACCATTCCAATCAGTTACCCGAAAAATAATTATATTTGATGCAATTTTTGAACGATAAACAAATCGATGTATTCCTCAGTTGATTGACGCAGAAGAATATTTTAAAAATCCATTTCGATTATTTTTACGACAGATCGTGTATTTTATGTGAATTTTTAATTATTATTATACACATAATAGTATTAAAAAATAATTAAAAAACAATGCTGTTATTTATTATTAGTTAATTAAATTAATTTTAGATATTTATAAAAAAAAACATTAAAATTAAAATTTACATAAATAATAAATGGAAAATCAGGATGGAATTGTATAATCTTGACATTTTCAGCATCAACAACCACAGCATCCACCCACAATTATTATAAATTTACATATTATATTATGTATGATTTCTTGGGTGCGTGCGTATATACAAGGTGTACTGCGTCTCTGCGTACGTTTATACAACCAATGAGCATATATACGTATGAAGTTAAACACAATATTCCATAATTAAATTTTGATTTTGTCTATAAATAAATAAATTTGTATATGGTTAAGTTTAATTATAAATTCATACAATTTTGATCATATATATATTAAATTTGTATAACATTATATTGTTTTTGTGTTACCTTCAAAATTCATTATATAATTAATTGTACGCGCATATATATAAATACAATAATATAGATGTGTTAAATGAATAAGACCCTGAAATTCGCATTGAGTGTATTTTGTGTATAAACACACACAGACTTGTGTATAGTTTTCATTTCAACAATTGTATTCCCTATACAACAAATATTGTATTATATATGTGGAACGGAATTCTATAAATAGTGAATGGAGAGATATAGAGTGGGTTAATATTATTTTAACAATAACAATAATAGTAAATGCAAGTTTTAGGTAAATTCTTAATAATATATACAAATATATTTTTGGTATACGTGACTCTTTGTATTACATATTTTAGTTATATCTACAAAAATAAATATAATTTAGAAATATAAGCATTAGAATATTATAGAAACTTAAAAATGTATTAAATGTTCAATCAAGTTTTGTAACTACGTTCGCTAATAATAAACGGATATGTGTTTAAAATAGTGTATTATAAAGTTTTTAACGTCATTTATATTATGCATTTTTATCTATAGAGATTATTTTATGACATAATAAAAGTAATAAAATTATATTATTTTTGTCGTCAATCGATTGGAATTTTATAGTATTTTATATAGTGGAAGGAAAAAAACTCCATACAATTTATTTCTTTATCATCCATCAAATCTTTCAAATATCACATATAATCTATGTTTTGATAAATTTGACAACTGAAATGTTAATCCGTGTGATTATAAATATAGTACAATATAAATGAAGAAAATATCTTAATAAATATTTCCATTTTTTCTAAGTTAATTACTACTTTACTAACACTTTTATTTGTTGAAGTCATCAATTGTGTTTTTTTTTTGCGCTACGATATATGTTTTGTTTATTTTGTTTTTATATTATTATTATATATAAGTAACGAGGGCTGTTCATCTATTCCGGATATTTTTTTTAAAAGACCTGTAAAATGTGTATTTATATTGAACATCGGCACATCATCATTTATGAAAATAGACAGAGAATAATTGCTGCCGCTAATTCTTTATATAGTGAATGTATGGTGCGGTTCTTTAATTGTGACTGACTAAGGAATGAGCTGGTTTTATTGTTATACAGCACTTTATCATATCCTCTCTGATATGTTTTTCCAAATTAACAAAATTTCTCAACTAACAGCATCTCGCGTACAGCCCTCGTTTTCATATTTTTCCTATATTAAATATGTAAATATATTGTTTAGTTTGAGTAGAATTCATATATTTATATATATAATAATATGAAGTCATTTTTTGAAATTATCAATGTTAAGTTTAAAGATCGTGCTTGGCTATAATTAAAAATTAATTAATAATAATAATACATATATCTTAGGTTTATAAAGATGTATACACAAACACCGGGTGTCGTTATACGTTATACGTTTATTATGGGCTTATAAATAAATATAGTTACGAAGTCATTTTATTATACATAAGGATAATATATATGTTGTAAATTGTGCTGTCATAGTATGGTGAATCCATTTGCTACCAAAATATTCTAATTATGTGACAAGTTACATTCATAAATACGTATATTATATTGATTAAAAATACCAAGTGGAAATATAATACCTTTTTAATTTCTATATATAAAAGGAAATGTTTTTGATCCTCGTATGGAATGGTAAATTTTATCTACGTAATCTATATATATACAATTATGAAGTTACAAAAATTATGTTTATGTAACCCCTCTAACGGTTACACTATATATTAAACTTTTCGATCAACATTCTCAATACTATATATATATGCACAACCAATACGTTTTTTGGAATTATGTATCCACCAATTATATATCAGCAAATATAAATAATATTTAAATAATGAATACAGTACAATTGGCAAATTGTTATATACTTCGATGCGGAGTAGTATGTTGTATGTTGTTAGATACCATATAAGCTCCATCTTGGAGTAATTTGGTTATATTGGTTATACATACCTCCACACAATATAACATTTTAATATTATAATTTTATTAATAATATTGCAGTAGTATATCCATCCTGTGTAACAAAAAAATTAATGTTATCATAGTAAACATATGTTAATATTACATATCTACAATATAATACTATGTAATTTAGTTTCAATGTTATTAACATTTATTATTATTGTTGTCTTTTTTTTTTATTAAGTCAAGAAATATCACCTGTTAATTAAATTCATAAATACCATACAATATATATTAATTCTTATCGATTCAGCCGATAATGTTGTGTTATAGAAATATGAATTTTAATGCCTTATAATTGTTTAATGTTTATATTTTTTTTTAATTCATATATTATTTTACAAAATTATGTTATTTTACATTTTACAAATTTACCAAGGGTTATTCAATATATTACATAGTAAATTGAAGCTTGTGTTATTCCATATAAAATCAATAAACATCATTTGCGAAAATTGTTTTAAACATAACTATATTGGAAAGAAATGTGTAAAGGAAAAACGTATTGTTTGTTTGTTGAAATTTATGCGGTGAGCATGTTCCATATTAACTACAACTTGTTACAACTTGTTCGCGACATTTTAGAAATACCGATTTTGAGCATACAAAACCATCACAAGAAAAAATTGAAGATGTCGAATTCTCGAAGCACTATTACTCAATGAACATTTCTCAAACGATATTGCAGAATTGACTGTTGCATTTAATGTTACATTTTTTTGCATAGAATTATTACTGGGCTGATGGAAAAATATATATATTACGAGAATTCTATTTAAATGCAAGAAATCTTGGTATAGGTTAAGTAGATCCATCACGGCCGCCAAAGTATCTGAATTTGATGGGAGCTATATACAATATATATATGTAGAGGATAAACAAACAGAATGGGAACATATAGATACAACAAATAAATTTTTCAACATGACAATGTGTCGCAGACCGTATGTTACTGAAAAAGCAGTTGTTAAAAAATATTTAAAAAGAGCATATATGGCTCAAATTACCATATGCTTTTCATACATAAACGTAATCCGTAAATTTTCTGAAAAATTAAATTGTAGCTTCAAATGCAGTATACTTTAAATAAATTTGTATATAAACATTAGAATTTATATAAGCAAAAAAAGAACGAATTAATATTTGTCCAATACCAAATATTTATAGATCAATCAAATTTTGCATATATATACTCGTACATAAGTAAATATTTTAATGTTGTGTTAATGCTGCTGCTTGCGCGAGTAATGGTACTCTATAATATTTCGTACATATTTCTTTTAATTCATTTTTCATGTAACCCATTATTCAAATTAAACTAAATTATATAATTTATACGACAATGTATTTTTCACATGCATACACGATATGTGTTTATGTAATTGTTTGTATTTACACACAATATAACAATAATACATTATACCACATATTATTATATTATAAATGAGACATGTATGAAAATAAAACCCATAAATCTTATTATTTTTTTTAACTCTATATAATAACAACAATAATAATATTATCCTAAAAAAATGATATTTTTACCTTTTACTCAAAGCTTCGGCTTAACTAAGTAAATATATATTTATTTATACACATAATATAGCTTAAAAAGATATACATAGAATACAAAATACTATTACCAAAAAATTATGTTTATTTGTACACACACACACACACACACAAATTATATTAGACAAATAAATACAAAAAGGGAAAATTTTTGCTTGTTCGTCAATAAAATTTTTCATTCCACTTATATTTTTCCAATATGTTTCTCTAATAGTTATAGATAGTTTTTATATAAATAAAAACATATAGTAGTAGCCATATACTACACACCCACACGCGTCGTCGCACATATATATATATATATATATACGTAACCCAAATTCGAACAACTCTGGAATATGTTAGTATATACAAATTTTGCTTATTTATTATCGTAAATTTTTCGATAAAACCAAAATCAAAACTAAACAACAAAAACTCCTCGTCGCATACAACAAATTCTTTATTTATATTCATTTTCTTATGTATTTTTTGATTGATGTTTATTTTTGACAACTTAAAATATAAATATATAAATTTAAATGTTTGTAAATAGGTTGTATATATAATAATGCGTTGATGTGTGTGATATACAATTGTTTGTAGTATATATACGATACTTAATTCAGGATTTTGAATGATTATTATTATGTAATATATAATATAAGGATGAAATGATTATAGGAAAATAGGAAGGAAATGAAATTATTCTAAATATACATATAACTCCAATATAAATGTATAGATCAATTATTTAATACAATATATTATAGAAATTGTAAAGTGGAGATCATAAACCAGAACGAAGTTAATGTTACTTTTTTATTGTGTATACGCGTATTCGATGGATGGCGGAGAGGAGGATGTAGTTTTAAAAAACATTTTTTTTAGGAATATTTATTTTTATTTTTTTTATTTATATACAATACATCATTTAAAAATGGTACGTGTATTATAAATATAAAATTGTCTGCATACACCAGGTGTACCGGTATCAAGTGAGCGTCAAGATAAAAATGTCTCGATAAGGAAACATTTGTTGTGAACGAGCCTTAATTTTTTTTCTTTTTTGTTTGGTTGCTATGACATCTTTTGTGTACATCAAGTCAGAGTCTGCATCGAATGCAGAGTCGCATCGAATGCAGAGTCGCATCGAATGCTTGTCGTGGCATATGGTCATCATCATGCCCAATCAGAAGCAACATACAAAAGATGGTTTCAACGGTTCAGAGGTACCATGCGAGCTCCTAAAACCTAGTGAAACTGTTAATGCTGATCGCTATCGACAACAAATGATCAATTTGAACTATTCAGGATATAATCAAAGCACTTGAGCACCACTTCGATTCCTACGAAGAAGTCGAAAATTGGGTGTCTGATTGGTTTGCTTCCATAGACGAACAATTCTATTGGCGTGTGGTATCCACAAATTGCTTGCCAGAAGAAAGGAGGTCAAAATGTGTAGAAAGCAATGGTCAATATTTTGTATAAAATGTTTTTTTTTACTTTCCCATTTAAAATTAGTGTTTTATTTTCACAAAAAATCGTTCATTTGTTACCGGTACACATATGATACATATGCATGAAGAGGAACACAAGGGGCTTCTATATAATTTCAATAAATTTTTATTGAGAGACTATATACAGTACAATATATATTTGTATGGTGGTTATATATGAATATAATAAAATAACATAATATTGTGCTGTTGTGTTCGGTGGTATTATGGTTATATTATTTGCGGTATATTATATATATGCGGTTAACACCGTAACAATATATATAGACTATATTTGTATAGTTACACAACGCACAAACGTACACACATTGCATAAATTTATTTATATATATATCGTTCTGGTTTTATGATGTAGATAAATTGTACACAACACCAGTACATGTTCCTATAATATAATATAAGTTCTATGATGATATTCTATGTGGAATAAAACTAATATCGTATATATATTTTTAATACCCGAAACATAAATTCTATGTGCATATTTATAATATGTGTTGACAAACAAAACATTTTATTATTATTTTATTTTGTCTTTTATTTTAAAAAAATTTCACATATAAATTTACTATAAAAACGTTCTTTCGGTTTAATACAATATATAAGTATTAGTAGTACAATATGTAATGTTATACAATTACAGTACAATATTTATTTATATTAATATTTATATATACACTCCGTTTTATTTGTTTACCGGCACTCGAATAATTTTATTCATCCTATTAGCTTTATTAAATTTAAGCATAAAACACTACACGTCTATAACAATTTCGTTGCACATACTTTTGTTTTCCTTCAATCTCGAATTATATATATATATTATTCTAATGAAGCTGGATCCATTGCAAAATGTTGTTGCAAAATCCAAATTGTCATTTGATTCAAGTGTTTTTAAACAAGTGAAACGCAGAGTGTATATACAAAATAAATTTGTAATATGTAATTTTGAAATACAAAAAGATTAAATTGTATAAATTTAAAAAATTATGGTTAAGGTGACCTTTTTTTTATTTTCTTCAAAATGATAAAGTCAAAGTTTAATATTATATATCCACCCCCCTCCCATATCCATACATAGTAATTTCATTAAAATTTATATATATGTAATATAATCTTTTTTATATATACAATAATGATATAAAGATAAAATTTGAAACGTCAAAATTTTATATATATATATTTTATCTAAAATAATGTCTAATAATATTGTAATGTTATCTTTTTCGATTCTTTTTATATACGTATAAAAAGTAAAATAAAATTATTATTCAATCAGAGAGGGTGGATCACCATATTATATAAATCCATAAAATATTTTGTTATAATTTTTTTTTGTTCATCTTAGCTCTAAAGTACCTATATATTCTATGTATGGAAACGTATAAAACTATATGTTGTGGTATAAAACAGAATTTTTTTCTGGTCCAGAATTTAGTATAACAGAAACGGAGTGGTCAGCAACAGATTTACGATGTTGAACGGAGCTATTCTGATCCAAATTCTGTTGCTATAGCGTTGCAACACAAAATCTGACAACATAAACAGAAATAATATTTCAATATCACTTATATATTTTGAATCACAAAAAAAATGTACACAATGAAATTAAAATTCTGGACCAGAAAAAAATTCTGTTTTATACTCTACCAAAACTTTGCTTAAGAAAAATATACGCGCGCAGTGGTATATTAAATTAAAACGCGTTGTATACTATATATAGAGAACGAATAGATAATAATAGATAAAACACACAAATAGATAATTATAATTTAATTAGATTTTTATGGCACGGAAGATCATTAACCCAATAAAAATTGAAAAAATGTATTTCTTATTGGTATATTATTATTATTTTTAAATTTAATCATTTTATGACAATTTAATCGTATAAATATTGTATAAATATATAATAGCAAAAAGCGTATAGGTAATTAATATCTCCTCGCGATATACGTTTAATTTTTTATTATAATAATAATAATAATAATAAATATGGATTGATTTTAATATTGTTATTTATATATTTATTTATTTATTTATTTATTTATTATTTACGTTCACATGTAAATTATATTTATTTTTATTATTTTTTTTTTAATACCCATATAAATATAGTAAAAGACCATGATTAAATTTCAACATTGGTTTTCCACAATACACCTCTTACTATTTATATAAATACCATTGTATATATATCTAAATCTATGTATATAGCGCCATATGTACATAATATTGTTTTATATAAGAAAGTATATTGTATAAAACAAGTCAAGTATAATTGCGTTTAAAACATTATTTATGTTAAAATAAAACCACATATATGAACAATAATAATAATAATAATAATAATAATAATAATAATAATAATAATATTTATATTAATAATAAAAAATACTCTATATATATAAATTCATCGCAATAGAAGTAAAATTATTAAATGCATTTTTATGGATTTTTATTGTAAAATATAGAATATAAAAAGAATTAATAAAATCTCTATATCTATATAAAAAAACATTAAAAATAAGTATAGAAATAAATATAAAAAAAATCTTAATAAAATAACTTCTTTTTATTATTATTATTATTATTATAGTTTTTCTGTCTTATTTCAATCATAAAAAAAATTTGTATAAGAAACATAAATTTCTCTTTATTTATTATTAGTTACATTATTTATAATTATTAAAAAATATTAAATTGTATTATTTTTTAAATACTCGCGGTGAAACCAAATAATTTTTATAATATACTGTGAACTTTATTTATTATACAATATTATTTGTGTGTGTGTGTGTGTGTGGAAAAATTTTTAATTTTTATTACAACAATTACTTGTTTTATTTATTTATTGTATCAGTGAAACATATTTATATTTACAAACAGCCGGATGTATTAAAAGTTACCATTTATAGTCAATGAAATTATTTTAATATATTGTGTATTCACTTTGCCGGTTATTTTTAATACATTCTGTATATATGCAAAGTTACACACTGCCTCTCTCTAAACATAATTAATTTAAAATAATAAAATATATGAAAAATGTTGTGTCAATAAAATATACAAACGATAAATTATTAACATTTCAAGGTGTAAATATTAATAATTATATTGTTTTGTATTTATTATTTGTGTGTGTGTGTTGTAATAATATATGAAAAACATAAAAAAAACCACATACCCTAGTAACAATTTGTCTGTACTTTAAAAAATGAGGAAAAGTTCCGTGGAAAAAAATCCATATATTTTCTATTGGAAAAAATATATGGGAATATTGTCCTAAGAAGATGATTCACTTAATATAATGGTATTTTATTTAGGTCAATTAAAATCTTTGGATTGTCAGGGTAATATGTCCAACATATATCTTCCCGGTATTGTATTAATAATTTATTTCACACATTATCCCAGACAGTGGTGTCAAATTTTGTATATTTCGCTTATCTATTAGATATAATCCTCACTCTTCGTAATTTATTTTCATAATTTTTAAAACAACTCAGCAACTCAAATCGATATATTTACGAGGGATTTTGTAAGAATTTTCATGGATTTTATCCGCAGTTTTTTTTTTACTTGTTTATTCCAAAAAAAAATGCACAACCGATGAATTTTTGCTATCGTTCAGCATATTAATTTCGTGCACATAGAACTTCTGATCTATCGGTAAAAAACTGAATCAAACCGCGATCATTGGCATCATCGTCATAGAAGAAAATGTATTCTGTTAATTCAGACAATTCACGGGTATTACTTGCCGAAAATACATGGACAATCCAAAGATATTTTTGTCAAAACCCGTGAATCTGCTCACAAAAAATATTAATATAAATTCTATGGATATTTTGTGGAATAATATCAACGAGAAATACTTCTAAGGAGAATCCAAAGAAATTATAATCGGAAATATACGGATAATCCAAGAAGATTTTTAAAAAAAATCTATGGACAGGGTTGCACTCATCATATAAAATGTCTAGCGAACATCCGTAAGAAATCCATAGATATTTCCTCGGATTGAAACTACGGACTACTACATATAATGCGGAAATTTTGTGGTTTGTCCACTACCGACAGTGTTACTAGGGTGACAATCAAATTTCCATTACAAAAATATATGTATAAAGAGATCAAATAAATTATATACCTCTTCACACAGACAAAATAATGCGAGTCCAAATACACAAATTATTTAATTTCGGAAAAATTAGATTTATATAGATTATGTATGGATTGTAATCACTTTTTGTTGTAATATATTCGAGTACACACACACACACACCAATGAATATTAATATATTTTTCGTTATTTTAAATTACAATGTAAAATGTTCAATGGCAATATGGTAATAACAATTGAATAAAAAAAAAAACAAAAAAGTGAAATGTGTAATTGTTGTTATTGTTCGTATAAATAAATATACAATACATGTATTAAAAATGAAAATAAATATATTGAGAACAATGAACTTCTTATTGTTATTGTATTGTGTTTCAAGTATAGAAGAAAAAAAAAAAAAAAAAAGGAAAGTAATAATTTCATCAATTTGTTTTTTCTGATACTCGTTCGTATTTAATATAAATAGATACCGGAAAAATATAATTTAATTTAAAATATTATAATTTGTAGACATAGAGATAGCATTTTAAACAACAATCCATTCTCTATATTTATAAAAGTGTATGTATTTTATTTATCAAAATCTTTAATTTAATTAAATGATAAGATGGAATTTCATGGGATTATATATACCTAGGGAAAGAAAAATCATTATTTTCTATTTTTATTATTACACACACACACATATTTTGTATATAAGAAAATGGGTGTGCGGTGGATAACAGACAGACAGATTTATAGAGATATGCAATAACCATATATTTGTATCTTAATTATATTTAATTTAATAATGATATCACAATAAAAATCAATTACCAAAAATCAGTATTACCAACCTCTACCACCCACTCACTCAAGACAACATATGAAAAATACAAGTATAAATTAATTTAAAATTAAATGTCCTAGCACCAAATCTGTAATCTTATAATTATTGTAAATAAAATATAGAATTCGTTCATATTTGAACTTTTCAAATAACTCTCGTTTGCTGTAGGCAATATATAGACGAAGAGAATTATTGTTTAATTTTGAAGTTTTTCAATTTTAAATTCAATCGTTTTTTGTTTTTTATAACTCTATCTAATTTATATAATTTTTACTTATTTATATATATTTTCGGGTATTATAATACATTTGGGGGGTGGTGGTTTAGAAAGTAATTTGTAATTTGGGGCAGTTTTTTTTTTTTAGTGTGGTAATAAATAACAAAATTTTTCCATATAGATCGAAATAAATTTAATCAATTATTTATTTTCTATTTTGTTTGATTTAATGATTTTTTACCATATATTTTTGGTAACTTTATGTGCGTGTGTGGTTGATTTTGTCATCATATATATCACAAAATGGCACAGTTGATGAATCCGAACGTTGAACATTTTTGTAAACCAATTCTTATACGTACAACACACACACACCATAAAATGTACATGCCATTGTGGTGAAACAAAAGTATATGACAAAAATACTCCAATCATTTTAAAATTGGCATTAAACTAACTAGCCCAATTTGTTTCTTAAGTAAGCTATAAAGTACAGCTACAGATGCTTATAATATATACAAATACGAAACATTGACATTACTTTTTTAAGAACGGGTCAATTTAAAAGAAATACCAGTCAATAATAAGAGTATATAAAATTAGCTGTCTCTGTTGTACGATATACAATCCCTTTTGTCTGTACAGTTTTAACTGTGTGCACAGTGTGTACATATGACTTTGTATGTAAAGGAACTGAAGTATATGATAATATAATTGAACTTAATTTAACTTTCATTCAAAATTCTATGTAATAATAGATTTTTTTTTTTTGTATATTATGTAAATGAATTTTTTCTATTATATTTAATATGAAATTTAATATATACCAAACTTTTGCTATACTGAGGTTCATAAAAATTTGAAATTGTAAAAATATTTAAATTTTAAAGAAAATTATTAATTTTATATATGCAGATAATTTTGGTGTGCAGGGTCCCGGCCAGTACAGATTCGTCTTTACTTTATATATACCATACCTTAGATTGTTTTCTATTTCTATATGTATTTGAACAGATATTTTATTATGCATGAATTTTATTCATTCAGAGGTGACTCGTTTAAATTATATTTTTACAATGTCACATAAAACTTGAATGATTGAATTAAGGGTGTTTCTTTTATATGCAATTTTTTTAGATACATTTTATTTATACTCGTGTATTCGTATACTGTTGAATAATTTTAATTATTTATATTTATATATTAAAAATATTTTTAACTATATATTGTATATAAAATGCGCTCACATACCATATATGTAAATATTATAGAATGAAAAAATTAATTATATTATATAAATATCACCATAAGGACATGTATATACCAAATTCCAAAACGTCTATATAATTTTTCGTATATATATTTAGCCTCTCTCATAAATGACCCTTTTTACACATCAATTAATACATTTTTATTGCTTAACTTTAGTATGTACAATATATTTTATTGTGAAAATACAATATTAACATGGTTGCTGCTAATGTGATCCTATTATTGTCACACTATCGAATGGTTGGTTGATGTTAACGAATTTTATAGGTTATATATATTTATAGTGTTGTGTGAAATTAAAACCTTAATTTTTAATAATAAGAAATTAATTAATTACCTATTACATATTTATAACAAATAATTTATATAATGTTTGGGTACCAATTTTATTGTTATTGTTCACATTAACCCGCATTAACCACCCGGCAACGTAACATTATTTATATTATTACATAAAAATTTATTATCGGTTAATGGAAGTTTATATATTAGCAAAATTTTGCTGTATATATATATAAAATATCTTTATTTCATCTTATATATCCTTTTTTGTCCGATTATATGTATATGTATGTGTGTGTGCAATAAAAATATTAAAATCTTGGAAAGGGTTTTTCAAAAATATGTTTTATCATATAAAAATGAATTTTTCCTTTTCATTTTTATGTTATGTTATAATAAAATATAATTTTATATGTGTGAAAGGACAACGGATTTTCTCTATTTAAAATATATACAAAATTTGTCAATGTTCATTTTATTATTTCCATAATGAAATCCGTTTTTATTTATTTATATTAATTATATAGAAATAATTAATTCTATAATATTAAATTCCTTTTTTATAATATTTTTTTTTATATATACAATATTAGTATGTGAATTATATACAAACCATATACACATTATAAAATTTAATATATAATTATTTCAAACAAAAATGTTACTGTTTTCTATTTATTTTATATATATATACATTCAGTCAAATAAGTACCCGGAAATTTGAAATAAAACACAAACAACTTATCAATCATCTAAATTTATTATATCCCCTTCAAAATAGGCCCCTTCTGAGGCAATACACTTCTTCCAACGAACAATCCAATCATCGAAACACTTTTTAAAGCTATATTCCGAGATGGCCTTCAATTCTCGTTGCGAATTAGTTTTGATGTCTTCAATGCTCTCAAAACGGGTTCCACGAAGTGGTAATTTGAGTTTTGGAAACAGGAAAAAGTCACATGGTGCCATATCTGGAGAGTACGGTGGTTGTTCGATGATATTTGTTGAATTTTTGTTCAAAAACTCGTTAACAATGATCGCTTTGTGCGCTGGTGCATTATCGTGGTGCAAAATCCAACTGTTGTTCCGCCACAAATCTGGTCTTTTGCGACGAACATTCTCTCTCAAACGCTTCATAACGCCAAGATAATATTCTTTATTGACGGTTTGTCCCTCCGGTAAGAATTCCGAATGAACAACACCACGAATATCGAAGAAAACGGTCAGCATCACCTTGATTTTCGATTTGCTTTGGCGCGGTTTTTTCGGTTTCGGCTCATTTTTGGCGCGCCATTCCGATGATTGTTGACTTGTTTGCATGTCGTACTCGTAAACCCATGTCTCGTCACCAGTTATGATGCGTTCGATGAACGTTGGATCTGAATTTACGCGTTCAAGCATGTCTTCAGCCACCTTACTGCGATTCATTTTTTGAAGAAAATTCAGATCTTTTGGCACCAATCGCGCTGCGACTTTCCGCATACCCAAAACATCAACCAAAATATGACGAGCGGTCTCATGAGACATGTTCATTTCTTTGGCTATCTCTCGCAAACTATTATGACGATTTTCGAGCACCATTACCTTTATTTTGTCGACGTTTTCTTCAGTTGAAGAGGTCGAAGGCCGTCCTGAACGTGGCAAATCGTTCACTTCTTCTCGCCCCTCTTTGAACGATTTATACCAATCGTAAACTTGAGTTTTCGACATGGTTGAATCACCAAATGTTTTTTTCAACATTTCCAATGTTTTGACACAAGAAATTTCGTTTGAAACACAAAATTTCACACAAACTCTTTGATCGATATTTTTATCCATAGTAAAAATCGCAACGCACACAAAAGGTTGACTTGTTCCTAATGACGCCGTAAGCAAACTAAATCACACATAGCAATAAAAATTCACAGAATGGTGGCTGACAGTTGTGTCAACCTGAGAAAAAAATTTTTTTTAAATATTCTCAGAGAGAAAATTAAAAATGAGAATTTCCGGGTACTTATTTGGCTGAATGTATATTTATATAGAATAATGTATTTGATGTTGATGTTAATGATTTTGATGATTATGATGATGATCATATGTGATGCATAATGATTAATATATTATATACATATATGCGATGGTATATATAATAAAAGTAAATGTCATCATTAATTTATATAAAACTAAATTTATATATTATGTTGTGTTTTGCTTTATCATGTCACAATTTTATACATGTATATTTAAATTAAAGGTTATTTATACAGGTTGTCCACGAGCGGTGCGCATTCCTTCAAGGTGGTGATTACATTTATAGTTATTTGGAACAAAAGAATAGTAGGCTTGTTAAAAATTTCATTTATTCATCAGCAAATAGCTATAATTTTAGTTTATTTTTTAATTTCTACAATTACACCACCAATTTCAAACATTTATAACCGTTAAACTGTCAGTCATAGCCATAAATGAAATATTTTTGCAAAATTGCAGTGAAATAATTTAGTTTTAGTTTTTTGTTATAATCATTTTAGTACAAAATTTTTTGAGAAAAGATAATTATTTTTCAATTAATATTGTTCAATAACTTGAAACAGAAGCAAGTTATAAAAAAAATTTATAATACATTTTAATTCAGAATTTAATTCTCTATAAATTTTGTATATTATAAATTTTCTGTATTTACCCTGCTTTCAAAGTTATTGGTCCATTAATGATGAGACTACCGAGAAAAATTTGTATCTCGAAAACAGAGCTACAAATCGAAAAATGTCATTTAGTAATTTCAACTTAGAATTATGTCCCGCCATCATACCCTTGAAGGAATGCACACCGCTCGTCTTGACACCCTGTACATATACGCATACACATGTTCTGCTTATATAATTATTTGTAAAATGATAACTTTTTGGGACGGTATTTTGTTATGTAATATACGTTGTGTATTTATATATTCGGTCACATTCCATTTCACACATATAAATATACATATGTTTTAATGTGATATATTGTATGTACACAATCACATTACAAAAATATATGATCACATCGTTTGATTCCATATTTATATAATTTGCATACATTATTTCATTTATATGCTAAAATTTAAATTTTAAACTTTTTAAATTGTTTGTATATAAAATTTCTTTCGAGAAAATCTATAATGATGTAAAATTATCAAGTTTCATATATATGTGTTAGAAAAATATTATCCATGGCACCTATCTACCATTTTAAATAAAATCATTTAATTGTAAATTTACACGGATATTCTGAAAATTTCTGAAAATCTTCGGCGTTATTTAAATTTTCATCAGATTTTAAATCATAGAACAAAATAGGCGTATCATAATCTCACCAAAAATCGTTTGATTTATTTTATTTATGAAATTTCATTTTAACAGTTAAACCTAAAACAAATCCGTTGTGTAACGATAGTTATTTCGCATTTATACGAATGAAAATAAAACAGCCCACATCAGAAACACTGAAATTTATTTTATTTACATAATTTTTTATGCGGTTAAAGTGTGCAAAAATGAACCCTTATGGTGCGCGCACATCCTTTTTTATTTACCATAATTTGAAAATATTTTACAATAGAATTAAATTTTATTGTTATCAATAATATATATATTTAAATACATTTTTTTAATGTACACTATTTATAGCTATACTATTATTTTATGATACTCTGATACAAATACAAATGTAAGAATAAAAAAAAAAAGGATTTAAATTTTTAATATTTAATACACATATTTTGTAAAGAATCAATATTTTATATTTTATTGTATAGATAACCGGCATAAAAAAAAAAAAATACTATACAACGACCATAAAAATATACCTTCAAAAATATTGGTAAAGAATATAATATACCGTTCGCTATTCTATTATTATTATTATTATTATTCTTTTTGATATAAGGATATACCACTTAATTCAAAAAAAAAACGCATGCACACCACCCCAAACACATATATATATATATATATAAGCATCCTTCCACAAATGTATGTATAGAACAGTATACAATAGTAAATATAAAACATATACACATAAATATTTTTAAAGATGTCATGTTAAAGATAAGACGATATGAAAATAATAAAAAAAAATCTTATAGGTTGACAATTTCCTTTCGTTTTTGTATGTTTCTTATATATTATATTATATATTTATACGAGTACATAATATTTGTATTCTGATTTTCTATTCCATAAATACATATCTACTTTCTTATATACATAACACATGGGCTAAAAATTTTCCGAAAATTCTAAGAAAAAACCATTTTTTTTCCAAAATTAAACTTTATTCATCAACATACATCCCTTCGCGGGACGATACACTGATTCCAACGATCTTCCAACTTTTCGATACCATTTTTATAGTACGATTTCGTTTTTTCCTCAAAATAGGCTTCTGTTTCGGCGATCACGTCTTCATTGCTCTTAAATTTCTTTCCAGTGAGCATTCTCTTGAGGTCTACAAACAGGAAACAGGTCGCTGGTGGTCAGATCTGGAGAATACGGTGGATGTGGAAGCCATTCGAATCCCATTTCATGCAATTTTGCCATCGTTTTCATTGATTTATGGTACGGTTTCCCTTTGTCTTGATGAAACAGCACTTTTTTCTTCTTTAAATGCGGTCGTTTCTTAACGATTTCATGCTTCAAACGCTCCAACAAGGCTATATAATAGTCACTATTGATGGTTTTTCCATTTTCGAGATAGTCGATGAAAATTATTCCATGTGCATCCCAAAATACAGATGCCATAACCTTGCCTGCCGACTGTTGCGTTTTTGGTCGTTGTGGACGAGGTTCGTCGCTTGTTGTCATTGATGCTGACTGCCGATTTGACGCCGGAGTGTAATGATGGAGCCATGTTTCATCCATTGTCACATATCGACGCAAAAATTCTGTTTTATTGCGGTTGAACAAGCCCAAACACTGCTCTGAATCATCGATACGTTGTTGTTTTTGATCGATTGTGAGTTCGCGCGGCACCCACTTTGCACAAAGCTTTTGCATGACCAAATATTCATGCACAATATGTCCAACACGCTCCTTTGATATCTTCAGAGCCTCAGCTATCTCGATCAACATCACTTTACGGTCATCTAAAATTATTTTGTGAACTTTTTTGATATTTTCTGGAGTAACAGCCTCCTTTGGACGTCCACTGCGTTCATCGTCCTTGGTGCTCATATGTCCGGTTTTAAATTTTGCAAACCACAAATGTACAGTTGAAAGAGCTGGAGCAGTGTCGGGATAATGCTAGTCAAGCAGTTTTTTGGCTTCAGAAATATTTTTTCCAATCAAAAAATAATGTTTAATCAACGCACGAAATTCGTGTTTTTCCATTTTTTTTCAAATAACAAAAGTAGCTACACTCACAAGTAGCAATATCTCACAAACTAATGGTCGGACTGCTGTCAAATTTTGAAACGTATCGTTTGAAGTTTGGTACTAACTAAAAATCATATGAAAAAAATTATAAAAAAAAAACCTCTTAGAATTTTCGGAAACTTTTTAGCCCATGTGTTATTTATTCATATATATATTATATTAAGTACGAGTATATAATGTACAGAATCGCGGTAAATACAATATATATATGGTATTGTACATATGAAATTATATATATATATGTGCTGTGTGTTTTGTTATGTAAAGGAAAACCCTCAAGGAAATACACATGTATTGAAAATATATTGGATAACGATATAACAAATATTGTATATAACAACAAAATCAGAAATAAATAAATTCAAAGATTGGTTGTTTGGTTACTGATTTAAAGGAAGAAAAAAAAAAATAAAACGAAAATTGAAAGTAAATATTATAAATTCTGTAAGAAATAAAGAGAAATTGTAGAGAAAAAATGTAATAATAATAATAAGAAACACAATTTTCCATTTCAACTCATTTATTTAAAATTTGTATAAACGTATCCTCAAGTATATATAGAATAGCTATTGACTATTTTGTATGCGTTACAAATGCAAAAATTAAGATGAAGGTATTTCTTTCCTAATATTATTCTTTCATTGTGTATTATTTCTTTTGTTAACATATTATTATTTGTGATTATTCTTTCTTCTTATATATATAACATGTAAAATATATGCGGAAGGAAGGAAATTTACATTACATTTTACACACAATATACACATCTAAAAAAATTTGTATACAAATATATCGAATGGAATTTCGTATTTTTAAAAATAATTATTTATTTGTTATCTATTATCTGAAAAAAAAGTCTTATAATAGACAGCGCACATCTTTCGATTATTATTAAAATTTTATATTTTGGTTTTTTTGTGTGTTGTTAACACTTTGAAGACGGTATGTGATGAAAGGCATATACCCCTAATTCTCGCATATTTTTTAAAAATTATATAAATAAAAAGTATAATAATTATCATAACATTTATTAACTGTCACTGTCACTATCACCAATTGTCTTATTTTCACCTTCAACATCATTTTCTACATCTGACAACGCATCTGCACAAAATTCTTTTATAAATTCAAAAGATTGATCCTCCAATTTAAACTATCCTCTTCCCTGAAAATACCAAATTTATAACTTTTTAAAATAAATATAACACTGAATTGAATATGATGGGTTTTTAGTGTCCAACTATATAATGCACATGTTTATTTATGACAACAATTTTTCGTTGTACTGTTTTATTTACTTATAATTGCAGTTTTTATACATTGTTGCTTGAAATTCTAAAAAACGTCAAAAAAACGTCACCCGTCTCCAACGGTTGGAAAAAAAAACGTGAACCGTCTTCAATGTGTTAAGGGTGTCACATTTTGTTTATTTTTTTTTTTTTCTTTTGCTCTTAAGATGACTCAAAACGACCGATTCCATTGCGTCCAGTAATTGGCATTTGCCAATTCGTAAATGTATGTATAATATCACTAATATACAATTGCAATTGATTGGTAATTTACCGCATAAAAATATATTGCAATTGAGTGACTATGGATGCAATGCAATTATTTACTGACCAATTTAAATATAAACTGCCTGCCCATTGTTCACAGAAATTCTGGATCAATGAGACGTCTGCAGCGTTACCCTATTTAACCGCAAATATGTTATAAAATTATATACAATAATTGTAATTTATATAATTTGTATTTATTTGCATATTTATATTCATTTCATTTAATTTTAATAATGTTGTATTTTCTACCCCCATACACATACACATATACAATAATATAATTATCAATAAAAATACATATAGCCACATTCAATTTTTTTTAATAAATGTTAAAATTAACTATTATAATAATTTTATATAAAAAAAATATTTATTTTAATATTTATTATTAACAATTTATTTATATAATTTTTAATTATTTATTTTCAGGTAAGCACACACAATCAATTTACAAATTTATAAATATACTTTATTATTATTATTACATATATATGGTAAATACAATATATGACGGAGGGGTTGTGTATTATATTAAATGTGATATAGGGTGAGTTTTTTTATATATATAGGAATTTTGAATAAATTACATTATTATTATTATTATTATTATTGTAAAACACATTATTAACACGTTAATCGCCATGTCAGTCATATGTGTCTGACGCTAAGAAGTTTTACATGAGCCATGTCAGACATATATGTCAGACATACGCGATTTGGTTGAAGGCCCATGGCTCATGTGAAAATTTTTCGGATATTATCGTCGCGATTAACGTGTTAATATATATTATTTATTTATTTATTTATTTAACACATAAATCCGTGGTATGTTCAACATTGTTCGGGAAAATTAATTAACATATATATTTTTGTATTCAATTTTAATTGTAAATGAATTTATCTATTTATCTATATATATATACAATATATTCATTCGAGGTTAACACACCAATATATGCACCGATACCTTTACACATTTTTAATATGCATTTCAATATATTTGAAATTAGAATATGATGTGATATTTGGGCATTAGTAAACACATAACTTAGAATGGCTTTTATTGGAATGTTTATAATATTCAAATTTTCGTAACACATATAATATTTTTTGTCGATTTCATATGATTACTTTTGATTATACAATTTTGAGTACTCGTCGGTATACACTTCGAGACTATAAATTGATGGAATATTTTCGAACGGATTTGTCGGCTCAAGAATACACAAAATTAGTCCGAAAGGGGTAAAACGCGTAATAATAGGGTTTTTGAATAGCAACCATAAAGGAAGGTTGCACATTAAATATACAATATATATTGCTATTTATCCATAATAAAAAATAATAAAAATATTTTCCTGATAACAACAACAATGTGTAATTTTAATAAATCAGAATATATACACTATAAATATGTAAATTCCTTTTTTGTAGTTTTTGTTGTTGTGGTTGTTGTTGTTGTATTGTCTACTCGTAGAAAACTTAAAATATATAATACGATAATCGTTTATATCGGATAAAGGATATATACAAACAATATATATATTATTTATGTATTTTAGTATAAATAAGAAACACACGTATATTTTCATTCACATTCATTCAAAATCTATTCCATTCAATTTTTGTATATATATGAATTTAAATTGTACATGTAAATGCTAATAAATATATGAAATATTGCTATATTATTTATATCTATATTACAACAACAATTTATAAATATTTAAATATGAAATATATATAACTAAAATCGAATTTATATTGAAATTATTTGTAGGGAAAATATTCTCTCAGGTTTACTTAAATATATACAATAAAATAAAGTACAATACATACATTAAATGAAAATTGTTTTCGTGGGATTAATTATTATTATTGTTTTATAGTAAAATTAATTTTAAATGGAAATTTCATGAACGTCGTTTTTTTTTGCTTTCTTAAATTGTTTTGTTAATTTTTCAATTTTTTTAAATTCAGTGATTGTAATATGGCATTTTAACTTTTTTCATCAATCGATGCCAAATTGATTGGATTTTCATTTCAAGCATTTGACACAGATTATTTCACTGGATATTGTCACTCAAATTATCAAAGCTTATATGATTGATGAATGATAATTTTAAAATTTTGAATCGCTTCTGTATCGTACAAGTATTGGGTTATTTTTAACGCATGTTTGTTTGTCGATTTTTTTTTGTTCATGGAATTACTCGCAGGAGGTAATCATTATTTTCATTTTAATTATAAATAATTTAGCTGCGGTGTGATTAAATTGTTCAAGCGGTATTTAATATATACTCAAACGATTTACAATTATTTAAATCAAATAATAATGATTGTATATAATGAATAATTTTACATTTACTGCAAAATTGACAGATTATATATACCATTTTAAATATTGACAAATTTTAAGTTTATGAATTTTATCCATAAAAAATAGTACACGCTTTTTTTTTTTTTGTATATTCTTACCATTTTGATTATTATTAATATAAAATTTACAGTCATCGTGTTTATAGTTAAAAAATATTGGTTACGTTGATTAACCGTTTGAGTGCTATGGGTTTTTGGTAAATTAATTGAAAATTGCTATTAGAAATAGAGAAAAAATATTTCATTATTCATAAAATTACAAATATAAGCATAAAAACTAAAAAAGTGACATATTTCAATAATTATTTTGGATTTTTGTAGATAAAATTATGAGTTATAATTGAAAATCACATATTTGCTGCCTTTTCTTTATCATAAATTTTATATTTTAGAAGAAAATACCAGTTTTTTTCTTTATTTAGACACATTTATGTTTTCCAATACATGTGCCATGCACCCCTTTTTTTGCAATCGTCGCTAAATCGACGAACCGCAATTTTGGCGCATTACATATTCGTCGCTGTAGCGACGATTCGAACTCAAACAGTTAAAAAAAAATCCTTATCATGTTGAATTTGTGATAAATAAGTCTAATTTGGTGTTGTTAGGTTTAATTTGATGTAAAAATGTGAGCAAATTTTGTGTTAAAACATTATTTATTGCTCTTGTATATTAGAATTTGCATATATACGAGGTTTTGGTTTCCGCAGCACATTGTGATTAATATACATATTGCCAGATATTGAATTAGTACAAAGAAGAATTGTTGAGATTCGTACATTAACATTTATTTCTTGGACAGATACGACTTTGTGCTTACGAAAATTGACCAACTCAAGTCATCAATATGAATATAGAGATATTATCTATAAAAAAGACTTTAATTTTTGGTAAATTTGTTTAATGGAAAAATTGATTGTCTTGCCAAATTTAATTTGTATATTAATTCCATAAATTTCGGGGACGAATGATTTTCTGTATATGTTGTCTTTATACTCGGTATAGGTGAACAAAAACAGAAAACGCTATTTAAATAATCTCATCAGAATTTATATTTTATATGAAAGATTTATATAAATATATAATTTCTTTTATCTTATATGATTTCATGAATAGATAAAATATTTTTGATTGTTTGTGATGAAACTCACTTATTTTTTTTGTGCTTAATTATGATTTATAAATACATGAATTGATTTTTCTGAAAACAAAAACAACCATTCTATGCTGTCTGATGTTTTTCTTCTGTTTTTTTTTTACTTTCCGGTACGTGTAAATTTTTGTTTTATTGTGTAAAAACTAATTGCGAAAAAAATGTAAAATTATTATCATTTTCACAAAACAATTTCTATATAATATTTGAGATAAGATAAATAATATATACATTTCAGTGTCATTATACACAATAAATTACGCAAACAAAAATAAAGGTGAAACTCTGATATATTGTATTTTGTAATTTATTTATACTCATATCTATATATAAATTACCTACTGGTATTTATTATCAGTTTTTATTCTATATATTATTGTATATTGAAACAAACAAAAAGAATCGATCTAATCAACATAACCGCAACAAAATGAATATTTCTCTTATCACGTAAACTTATTTATTGTTTTTGTTGTTGTTGTTGTTGTGCATTTTTATTTAATTATTTTGACAAAACTGTGACTCGTATTTTATTCTATACACACACACACTTGCCTAAATTTATATATTATATCTCAACTAAATAGTCTAAATATGTGTATTTTATTATTACAATATTTATATTTGTTTAACAATAAATGATAATATACATATTTTATATTCATAAATTTCTTCATCTAATTAATAAATATTTTTTATTTTATCACAATAAACGTAATAATGATAATGATAATAATAAAAATAAAAATATAGTTAATTTATTTTCCATACAATTTGTATATAAATGAAGACACTCTGCAAAGTTAAATAATATACAATTTTATTATACAATTACAATAAAAAATACAATGCAGCGAGGAGTATACGCATTATCAAAATATTATAACAAGAAATATTTCATCTATTAAATAATTTATTTTCTTTCATTATATTTTTCATTACAATTTAATTTTGTAAAAATAAAAAATTTTCCATGAAAATTGTAAATATTTTTGTTAATAAGTTAAATATTTATAATGTTGAACTTACTATATATTGTACAATAATATACATGTCGTATTATAGTCTCTGCACTCTGCAGGTTGTGTGCATGATTTTTGTGTGGTGAAAACTTTGTTTTTAAAATATTCAGAGAAAGAATTAACAATAAATTTATAATGAATTCATAAATTTTTTTATTTGTTGCGAATTATTTCTTATTTTATTCTAACCGTTTCGCATGTATTTAAATGAATTTACAAATGCAAAAGATATCCTTTTTGTTTATTTTTATGATAAAAATCTAACAGTAAATTTTTTTTTTTTTACATATTATATTATTTAAGATTGTTTATTAATTTATAATGTGTGTGTTAAGATAAGTCTATAAAATAATATACAAAATTGAATAATTCTAAAAATAGGTGTTTTGGCGTATATTTACTATTGCATATCAACTTGTGTTCGTTATATGTCTGGGTATAGATAGGATTTTTATTACGTGTCCTGTTAATTCTGTTATGGGTTTTATTATTTGCGACTCTCCAGGGGTGAAATCATGTAAGGTGATAAGTGACAGTCACTGTCACCTTTTTTATAAATGTTGCATCGGCTATGGCGATACATCACCGGTGACTATCACCAAAAAGTGACGATTTTCAGGTGATAGCTTTTTTGCTGTTGTTTTGTGCATAAGGTTATATTTTTTTGGGAAAAAAGAAATTCTTTCATTGTTATTTGTTGTGAATTCGGTGTGCTACGCAAAATATTAAAATAAATTAAAGGAAAATATTTAGTTCTTTTCATATTATATTCAAGAATACATTTCGTAATTTTTTTTCGGTTAACATTAACAAAGAAATAATATATTTTATCAAATATTTGTACTTGCATTTTTAAGTATGGATTAGCAATATATTTTATCAATATTCTTAAGGCAATAACCATTGGATATATTCTATATAGTTGTGTTAAAAGAAAAATAATGATATAATATTTGCTGTACATTCACGACCGAAAATTCAATTTTAATATTTTAAAATGTTTACAAATTATTTTAATTCGTAAATTTGTATTGGTTTTATTATTGTTAAAATAGTTAATTTTTTATTGAAGATTACAATCAAATAAATCCTAAACCATTGTGTTCCAACGTCCCTGAACAATATAATTCAATCGAAACTGAACTAAACATTTATATTTTTTATTAACGCCAAAAATTTATTATCTTGATTTTTTGATTATATTTCTATGATTTATTTGTAGTTTTTTAATTTTTTTTAGCAGTAATATAAAGAAAGAACATGTCAAAATATATTTCTTTCTCACCATCGATACGAATGACATTATAAAAATCAACTTGTGGTGAGTTTAAAAGTGATCACCTTACATGATGCCAAAAAAATAGGTGATCACTTTTGAATATCACCATGGTGACTGTCACTTATCACCTTACATGATTCCACCCCAGAACTGTATTGTCTCGATCAGTGTTATTTTTTGCATTGATCCGTACTATCCTTTACAATGTAAATGTTTTAATGAATGAACCGTTTTTAATTCGATTGACAAGACTATTGGTTGGAATATGTGCAAACATAATTTATTGAATTATATTAGAATTAATTGTTCATCTATTCCTATAAATGGATTATATTTTAAATTAAATTGTATATAAATAGGTATTTTTGTTTTCCGGTTTGTTATCCTAACAATTATGCGCGCTTTAATTCTTTAGAGGTTTTGCTAATCATTTGTATAATTCATATATATTTAAAATTTGCCTTTTTTTTAATAATGCGTGATATCTTTTTCATATATGTAAATTAATATTTGTATATTACATTATAGTATTTAATATATTCTTAAATAAATAAATATTTTGTATTATATATCCAAATAATAATAATAATAATGTACAGGGTGTATTAAAAGTAACCGCATATATCAACATTTAAAATTTAAAGTTTCATATAGTTCCATCTTTGGTAAATTCCTTTCCAAAAATTTACCATAATGAATATTTTATAAAATATTTATATTATCGGCTATAGTTTTAAAGGTAATGCACATAATCATATTCTAAATCAGAATCGTATATAATAATAACATAGTTCATTTTTTTTTTCTTATTGTTATTTTTCCTTTTCTATTTCAAATCTATAATAAATTGTACATCTTCTTTTATCTCTCAACTTTAATATATATATATATTTATATAAATATATATGTGTCCTCATATTTATCTATATAATTTATTGTTTATATAGAAATTATTATTATTATTATGTCTACAATGCAAAAAAAAATTTGTATATCATAAAAAACCTAAATTAAACCTCTTGCAAATATTTCGTTATGTTATTATAGGATTTTCTTATCAAAATAAAATAAAACAAAACCAAACAGAGAACGAACGACGACTACGGAACGAAAAAAAAAAATAAAAGGCAAACTAATATTTACTTACAAATAAATTGTTGACAAAGTTATACGACGTCATTTTGTTAGACACAATGTGCCTATATTTATGTATATATGTATAATAGCGCATATATATACAATATATAATATATATGTTAAATTGAGCCATAAGAAAGCTTATATGCAACAACAAACGCTATAAAAAAAAATAAATAAATGTACTTTGGATAATGGTTATTTTATATTTTATTGAGTTGAATATGGTTTAAATATACCATATGAAATATAAACATATAGGCAACTCACATAGGGTCAATATACTAAGTAATTGTCGTGTCGGGTTATGTATATTATGAGTATGTTACTGGCAAAAAATAAAATAAAAATAGAAACCCTCGTCCCATATCTATATATACGCGTATATATAACAAACACTTATATATGTAAAACATATATATGCTAATATAAAAATTGGTATCATTTCTATATATAACACATGGGCTGAAAAGTTTCCGAAAATTTTTGGAAAAAAACATTTTTTTTGCAAAATTAAACTTTATTCATCTATACATACATCTCTTCGCGGGCGATACACTGATTCCAACGATCTTTCAACTTTTCGATACCATTTTTATAGTACGATTTCGTTTTTTCCTCAAAATAGGCTTCTGTTTCGGCGATCACCTCTTCATTGCTCTTAAATTTCTTTCCAGTGAGCGTTCTCTTGAGGTCTGCAAACAGGAAACAGGTCGCTGGTGGTCAGATCTGGAGAATACGATGAATGTGGAAGCAATTCGAAGCCCAATTCATGGAATTTTTTCCATCGTTTTCATTGATTTATGACACGGTGGGTTGTCTTGATGAAACAGCACTTTTTTCTTCTTCAAATGCGGTCGTTTCATAGCGATTTCATGCTTAAAACGCTCCAACAAGGCTATATAATAGTCACTATTGCCGGTTTTTCCATTTTCGAGATAGTCGATGAAAATTATTCCTAGTACATTCCAAAATACAGATGCCATAACCTTGCCAGCCGACTGTTGCGTTTTTGGTCGTTGTGGACGAGGTTCGTCGCTTGCTGTCCATGATGCTGACTGCCGATTTGACGCCGGAGTGTAATGATGGAGCCATGTTTCATCCATTGTCACATATCGACGCAAAAATTCTGTTTTATTGCGGTTGAACAAGCCCAAACACTGCTCTGAATCATCGATACGTTGTTGTTTTTGATCGATTGTGAGTTCGCGCGGCACGTACTTTGCACAAAGCTTTTGCAGGCCCAAATATTCATGCACGATATGTCCAACACGCTCCTTTGATATCTTCAGTCAGGGCCTCGTCTATCTCGATCAACATCACTTTACGGTCATCTAAAATTATTTTGTGGATTTTTTTGATATTTTCTGCAGTAACAGCCTCCTTTGGACGTCCACTGCGTTCATCGTCCTTGTTGCTCATATGGCCGGTTTTAAATTTTGCAAACCACAAATGTACTGTTGAAAGAGCTGCAGCAGTGTCGGGATAATGCTCGTCAAGCAGTTTTTTGGCATCAGAAATATTTTTTCCAATCAAAAAATAATGTTTAATCAACGCATGAAATTCGTGTTTTTCCGTTTTTATTCAAATTACAAAAGTAGCTACACTCACAAGTAGCAATATCTCACAAACTAATGATCGGACTGCTATCAAATTTTGATACGTATCGTTTGAAGGTTGGAACTAACTAAAAATCATATGAAAAAAATTCTAGTGGCCGCCACTTCTTAGAATTTTCGGAAACCTTTCAGCCCATGTGTTACAATATATATGTTATTATATACCGACGACATATTCTTAATATGGTATATATACCACCAACGTTTTTGTCACCACTATATTTTTATATTTTTAAAACCTTTTCTCACTCATAAAATTTCTTTGCACATATATTTTATATGTAATATAATAAAAAATGAAACGCACTGTCAGTTAATATCTTATTGTCTATTTTATTATTATTATTATTATTATTATTCCATCATTTAGTGGCAGGATCCACTTTATAATAAATAAATACATGAGAACACCAAAAATATAAAAATGTACATATTATTTCGTATAATAATTTGTCTGTGGTATTATATATAAAATATTGTATAAAATTAGTTATGATATTACTTAAATAATCCCCCAAAAATTATGTGCGGTAATACAAAAATTTTCATTTATTGAATTATTTTTAAAATCCTCTTATTATAAAATTAGGTAAATTTTGTATATATTGTACAAAAATTATGATTTGCATAAATATTCTTATATATTTTGCTCTCCTATATTGTACAACAAATTAATTTGTTTTGTTTGTAACAAAAATCAAATACATTTCATATTTAAAGTCCAAATTAAGATATTTTTTGGTTTTATTTCAAAAATGAAATGAAATTTTATAATGTGAAATAAATAAAAAGATTATATATTTTATTTATTGAGGTATTTATCTTAATTATATATTTATATAGTTAAGTTATTATAATCTTAATATATATGCTATTAATATTAATATATAAATTAATGTATATATTTATACTGCATTAACGATTTTATAAATTATATAAATGTTGTTGTTAAACAAACATTTTTATAAGTAAGGAAATTAAGTGTTACAACTTTTATTCATGTTATGTTTTCAAATATTATCTATTTTAGTTCATTTGTACTTTTTTATATATGATACGATAATATATTTCACCACACAAACACACACACACAGGCACACAATTTCCCAAACGAAAACTTATACCATATATTTATATATGAAAAAGGACTTATATATACCGTTGATATATATATACGGTCAGATTTAATCTTTCCTTATTGCAGATTTTAGATTTTTTATCTTTACGCAGATAATATTTATAGGGATTTTAAATGTGAAACTTTTCGTGTGAAATTATATCTTAATAATTGTTCAAACTTAATAGTATGATTACAAAAATTGCCTTATAAATAAAATTCAATTGAAATTCTATAGTAAAGCTGATCTATATTTATTTCATCTGAATTTATTATATAATTCTAGTGATTAAAAATTTTTCATAAATGAGAAATATTAAAACATTTGAAGAATATATTGATGAAAATTTAACTATATGGTTTTTAAGTACAAGCCATATTCCGTATAGTTAGATGTCACAATAAATCTATTTTTCTTAATTATTCAATAAATAGTGACAATCAAATTTTACATAAATATGTAAAATAGTTTTTTTTTTTCATTTATATATTCCCAAATTTGAATAGAAATATTTTCAATAGATATATATAATTTTATTATTTTATAAACTATATCTATTTGGATTACATCGTCATATCTGATTGAATAAATATTAAATATGTTATATATTTTATATGCCCAATATCACAACATCATAGTCGAAATATATATTTAAAAAAAAAATTGAATTTATTAAATTACTTGTTTTTTTATTTTGATTCGAATTTTCGAATAATAATCTTTTCAAAATATTTGTATATTCAAATTTGTTATCAACAAAAAATAAAATTGTTTTATATTATTTTCCAATGTGAATTTATATATAATTATTATTTTATTATATAGAATAATTTAATATAGGAATTGCATGTGTGCGGTGGGTTACAGAAAAAAATCAGTGCTTTTATGAATAGTGTTTTCATTTTTAAAAAAATATAATATTAATACATAAAACATATAAAGGCAATAATATTCAATGGTTATTATACCAATACTCTGTTGAGCATCAATTATTGACCAGATGAACGTTGTATGTATGTTCGGTTGTCATTATGCGAAATATATTAAATGTAAATTTATTATAATATCTGCTCGTATGGCTATCAAAATGTTTCGTCCTTATTCTGATCACTTATTTATATTGTCACCGGGACAATTCAATAATTCCACTTAACTACAATATAAGACTGATGCTTATATAAATAGACAAAATATATATTGTGATATTGTAATAATTCGAATACTATTTACACAAGTTATCACAATATATTCATATAACTACAATTCAGTTACACAATTTATATTTATAAGTAAATTCACGGATACATGTATCTCACCTGAAATTCTATATAATAATTAATAATAATATAAAATAATAATAACGTTGTGTTACTGCGGTAATTTTTTATTTGTCATTTATAATATTTTATATTTAATTTACCATATAATTTATAAATTGAAATTTATAATATTCATATGTGTGTGTGTGTGGGAGGGTGGATAATTTATTTAAAGCTATATTTATTATTTATTTATATATCTTTTAATTTATTTGTATGGTATAATAATGTATAGACTAAATTGTGACATCATTTAACTTAATACTCTATCTATATATATAGCTAATATAATAGTGTTTTCAAAAGAATATAATAAATTGTTTAGTCAACTCTTGTTATATTGTGTTTAGGTAAAATAATATACAATTTTCCCTAATTTTATATATAGGAAGAAAGACAAAAGACTGTGATATACAATATATATATATATAGTTTAAAATTAATCCATTTTATATAGTCTATCCACAAATTTAGATTATATCTATTCATATACAAAAACAGATTATATAATATGGCATGTTACAATTCATCATGTACCTTTACCTAACTTTTTAAATTATATTATAATTTATATGTGTGTGTGTGTGTATATATATTTATATAATATAAAGGAATATTAAATTTTCTTTGTCTAAGGATATATATCCTTAAATTTTATATGTATGTAACTACATTGTTTATGCACACACATAATACTCCTCCTTAATATACTAAATATACCACAAAGTATATATAGTAAATATATTGAATAAAAAGAAGAATTATTCTTTCTTCTACAAAATCTTATATATATGTACAAATACAAACAAAATTCCAATATAATACGTATATGAGTTTGAGTGTTTTATTATCTGTCATAATGTTTTTTTTTTGTAATATATATTTATTTTAGTTTAAAAAAATTAAAAAAAAAAACATAAAAACACTATACAGATAACCGCAGCGATTAATTTCAGTTGTGTAATATGTGTCGTATTTAGAAAAATGTACATATAAAAATTAAAGTGGTTTTTATATTATTTTTTTTATATTAATTTTTACATCAATTATATGTAAAACTGTATCGCAAATTATTATATAATTGTAAATGTTTCTGTTTTTTTAATTATTTTGTGTGAAATTTAACATCTGATGAACTATATGTGCACCACAACATCATCTATATAAAGTAGCGTTTTTTTTTATATCATATAGAAATAAAATATATAAAAATTAGTGCAGTAGGTTAAGTGTATATATAAAATACTTATGTCTTATGCATTCCATTACTGGGATATTTAGTTTAAATTTTCTTTTATATGTGTTGTTATATTAGTTTTTATTTATTATATACGTTTATAAGTAATAAATAACATCCAAATATAAATTTGTTATTTTATAGTAATACATGACATGTGTTTGAGCAAGAACCACCACCACAAAATAGAAAAATTAAAAAGTCTTTGAATTAGTAGCATTATATAGCCGATGAAGTATCATTCGAAATACAATTGCAGAGAATTAACAGTTGCATCATTAAATTTTTGTTCAAAAATATGTTTCACAACGTGAAACAGAGAATATGGCGAAAATGGTTTAAACCGCAAAAAAGGAAATTGGCTACCGTGAATAATAAATCAAAAGATTTTATTACTGCGGTGATGGAAACTGAATACATTAGATTAGAAGCGTAATTGTAAAAAATCTTGTGTGAAACCATATAGCTATAGATCCATTAGCAACTAGAAATATTCATTGTGTCAAGTTTGTGATGTGTTACTACTATTTGGTGCGATCATAAATATACATGATCTATTATGAGTGGTTGAAACCATTTTTAAAACTATTACCCCACCCACCGTATATTCACACAGTTGCAGTCCTTTCTAGAACACATATAGTTATCACTTCTTACCGAAATTATTCTCAACCATAATTCTTTCTATATATATATCCAGAGAGTTAATCCGTAAATTGCGTGACATTATAAACAAATAAAATGTCGTAAAAATGATTGAAAACAGGATGCGTTTCATATTTGTATATTATATACCCAATATATATTATTAACAAAATGAATAAAAATTTCAAAGATTGTTATGTGTAAGAGAAGAGTCCTTTTTTTCGTTTCTTCTTTTTCCACCTCTTTTTAATAAATAAAGGAAAACACTTTGCCTCCTACATCTCATTTTCAAATTTTCTTTTCCTTTTTATTTATATATATAGTTAGAATATATTATAATACAAATAAAATTGAATGAACACATTGTATAGCCAAGTATTATATTACAACAATATATTAAATAATTAAAATATTTTATTGTCTTAAAATAGTCCTTTATATTTATACAAAAAAAAAACAAAATGGTTGATTTCACTTAAAACTTTTTTGATTGATAAAATTGTTTATAGATTTTATATGCGGCAGTGTAGTGTGTGGTATATGAATTTTTTTCAAAATTTATTTATAGAAATAACTATACGGAAAAATATTTTATTATTACAATATACAATTTAAATAACAATCTATTTTTTAAACATTATATATTAAGATATCTCTGTAAATTTTATTTTCTATTATAAAAAATATTATTTCATTATTGTACAAATAAAAAAATGAAAATACAACATCATTTCATAATTTTTTTCCAATATTAATTGTACATAATTCTTTGTACATAATATACATGTTTCTAATGTATTTTATATATATTTATATACTCGTATTTTGTCGGCGGCTACAGTATATATTGTAATATATGAAATAAAATTGATAAAAATATCAATTAAATTTATTTAATCATAATAATTGAGACATCGTTTTCAATGGCATAAAAAACAAAAAAATTTAATTAAAAAATTATATAATTAAAATATAAAAAAAAAAACTTTTCCTTTGTATACACGCACGCAATAAATATAAAATAGATAAGATAATAAAATATTTACTATACATATGTGTGTGTGTGTGCGGTATGTAACTACAATAATACAATATTCTAAAATATATATTAAAAATAAAATTTTAAATTTTAACATTATTAAAATGTAGAATTGTATTGATAATAATAAAAAATATGTATGATATCTGTTTTCATACATTAATTAAATTTATATATTATAATTGCGAAAGTTTTGCGGTTTGTTTAAAATTTTATAACAACCATTTGATTTTTTGAATAAATGTTCTAAGTTAAGATTAAAGGGAAAATCATGTACCATATACCATATATATATATGATCACATATATACAGACACATGCATATATAGGAAGATTATCTTAAAATCAGGTTAAATGTTTAAATAATTGAAATATATAAATCTAATACATAAAATACATTGTGTATTGTGTATATATTTGTGTGTATATAATCAAAATGAATATATTATTTATAGCATATAATTTCGGAAACATAAGAATTAGAGATATGTTGTGTCTTATATTTATGGATATAATCTATTCAGTTATACATATATTCATGCACAAATATCATTGTTAATTAATTCCATTTCAAATATCACAAATTTTGTTATCACATCATATATATGGTATAGACTATATCATGTTGATATATTTATAATACTAGACTATAGCCATTATTCTCTATATATGGTATATAATATATTAGACGCACTGATGTGCTGATTCTATATTTTATGATTTATTGTAATTTTAATTCCAAACTTATAATATTATATATAGAAAAATATATAGATATACGTGAAATATGCGCATAAAAAAAAATGTTGGATTAAATAAATTTCAAGTTGTTTTGAATTTTGGTTTTTTTTTTTTTTTTAAATACAGAACCTTAAACCTCAAACAAATGCAAATTTTCCTTTTTATTTGTATTTGTATTTGGCGAATTTTTGTGTACGAGAAGTTTAAAAATGATGGCAGTTTAGGTGATTGCGGTTTAACTAAAATTGTATTTAATGGGTAAAATACTCTATTGTTTGTTCTATTATTGAATATGTTTATCAAATTTGTTCATATCCTCTATTTGACTGTTAACATATCTCGGATTGATCCATTCATATTGTCCTATAAATTGTTAAGCATTTTGTTAGCATTATCGTCTGTTAAATTTTATATATTGAATCGCAATATTATTAATTTATAATAAGATATTTTGAATAAATTGCTTTTAAATATTATTAAGGCAATTAATTTAAATACATTTAAATTGTTAAATTAAAATATAATTTTTGAAAATAATATACTCTATATATTTAATGTCAATTATTATAAATAAATAAATATTACAAAAATATATTTATTAAATAAGCATAAATAATTTTGCTATAAATTTATGGCTGAGCTATGTAATTTCATATTGTTTATCTATAATCAGCAATATTTAAAGACAAAATATACGCGTAAATTAATTGCTATTTCTATTATGCTGTTAATCTGTATATATGCAGACTTTCTGAACCCGTGTGAAAATCGTTTGTAATTAATTGTACAGAACTGTTTTTAGCAAAATTTAGTAGATATTTTTGCTTTTCTCAATATTATATTATATTATGACAAAACATTAACAAAATTACTCGTATAGAAGAAATGTTTTGTTTTGAAGAAAATTTTTGACGAGAAATAATTTTTCTGTAAATCTTTTCAAATTGGTTATTTTTAAAAAAATTAAATTTTGGCTTTACTGCGTAAATGGATTACAGTGTTTTTATTTTTTTTCCATAAATCCAATATTTATATTAATATATGTAAAATAATAATACGCGCGTATATATAAAATTATAATTTTGAATTTCAAATTTCAAAAAGGGATACCAAGAAAAAAATAAAAAAAAAGGAAATGATGAGGGTTTATTTATATTTTATGCCGGCATTAAATACAATTTTTTTTTTTTTAGTTCTGTTTGATCTATATATTATTGAAAAACCATTGAACATACTATTTTTATATCTTATTTTAAAAAATATGAAAAAGGCACAAGGGAGGAACATAAATTATAATTTATTTCTTAGTTTTATTTTTATTTATATATAAAAAAAATTAAATATATTTGTAAAAACTAATTTTAATTTTACTCTCTGTGTAATTTAATAATTATTAACCCATTTTTTACATTAAAATTTATGTTCAAATAATATTTACATAATAATAAAGACAAACCTTATTTTAAATATAGTTTATCATAACCATTGTAAGTAATTGTTTTGTTTACATATTTTTGTTCCACCATATATATGAATAATATACAATATTAAAGTGAGACGCACGTGATAAGAAAAATGTATAGCATATTTTTTTTATTGTGTTATAAAATGTGATAACATAATTTACTTTAAATTACCTATATTATTTAATAAATGTTTATGGTGTGTCCTTCCATCATATCCGTACGTCCGCCCGTCCGCCGCCGTATATATAATTTAATAGAAATATATAGAAATGTATTCCGCGCAACCAAAAGTTAAGAAGTTAAAGAATTTCTATACTTTTATATAAAAAGTGCACACAGAAGAGTACCTACAAAAAAAAATCAAAACATTCCAATAATACTTAATATTTATACGGAAAAAAAAATAAAATAAAAATACTTTTACATAAAAATGAAAAGAAAAAAAAAATATACTTAAAAAGGTTTTCTTTTGAATTGAAATTTAATTCATATTTACAGTAAAATCTCTATGTCTTATATTTATTTTAATATATAATATTAATATGAGTATATGTATTCCAAAAAAAATATTAGAATCTAGAATAAAAATAATATATTGTGTCATTCATGTGTAGTCGCATATAAATACAATATGTCATCGTTGTGGTTTTGTCGTTGTCTTCCTTCATACGTATATCATATATTTGGAATGGAAAAAATATAAGAAATCGTTATAAATATACTAATCGTTATTAATATTTGATAACAAATTTAATTTTTCAAAATAGAATTTTTTATGTGTCATCATCAAGTGTTTTTATATTTTTTATGTATATAACAATATTTATTATTGTTATATAAATACGTGCAACGGTGTACCATCTCGTATATAATATTTACAATGTGTCGTTGTTGAGCGATTTTCATTCATTGTGATGTTTTTATATATTACAAAGAAACAAAAAACCAAAAAAAAAAAGGAAGAAAATTGGTGTGTGAGTTATATCTTTGAAATTATTAAAAATGAAAAAGGTTTTCTTACATTTTCTTTTAGCTTTTCTATTTGTTGTATACATGCACAATATAAATATACAATATAATATATTATATATAAAAACGTATATATGTACAATATAAATTACATGAAAATTGTTTTGTTTATGTTTGTGTGTGAAAATTTATGATAAATTAATTTGGTCATTTTGTTTTTTAATTTTTTTCACTGTTTGATTTTCTCTGTAGAAAAAATTCTAGTAATTTTTTTCCATTCCAAGTATGTTGATGATGTAAACACATATATTTACTAATAATTATTTAATTAAATCTATGTATACAATTTTATTATACAATATACAATATATTTATTTAGAATTTCAAAAGTTCTAAATAAAGTTCAAAAGAAACTTCTTTATTTTTTTTGCTTAAAAGTTCTCTTCACAATATATTAATATATTTTACAAAAGCATATTGTACTGATTTCATTTTATATACAATAACTTTTTTATTTGCTAAAATTTAATTATTCCATTTAAAATAGAGTTAATTCTCACTCATGTACAACTAATAGATTTCTATAATTTATATAAATTAATTTATAATTTTATGATTGTACACTGGGTGTCTGTTTATATTTATATACGATTTAGTGAGACATACTTTAAATTTTAAATTGATATTGATGACATATAAGCGCAACACATTTCTCGCATAACTTACAAAATTATAATATGGTTAAATTTTGCATCACTATTGTTTGCAAATTTTTACGAACTGAGACCTATTGATTTTTAAAATTAAATTCCACAATTTGTGAAAGCTCTTTGTTTTGTCCCTTTTTTAAAGCATATAATGAAGAGAAGAGAAAATTTAATTTTAATTAATATTAAAAAGTTTTTGTTTTATATCAATTATAAATTTTTTTTTCACATTTACAGAGACACTCTGAACTGTACTATCTCGTAGATTTATGTTAATTTTGACTTATTATTTGCTAATTTATCGTTTAATTTCCATTGAAAACTATTTGTTGCACACACTACTTTCTATAGAACAACAATTTATTTATAGATATATATATTTATTGTATAATTAATAATGCATATTTAATAAAAATTCTATATTGATGAGTGTATGTTTTCAGTGCGTAATCCAATTTTATTGATTCTAATGTGATTTTATGCGAACTAACTTAATAAATACATTTTATTAATTATATCTGGAAACTGATTCCATTATAGATTCTCAATTATCAAGGTCCTATTGTGATAACCAACATGTCCAGTTGCACCACATATTTCAAAACAACATTTTTATAGTCGATGAAACATGCGAAAACATTCGCATATCACTTGTGTATACTAAAAAGTGCCTCTCGGCCAACAAAACCATTTCTGCAACCAAACTGCTACCCATTGTCTCCTCCAGTGGCGACACTTGATGAAAATGTTTTCAGATTGCAATATTACTATATTTTTCTGGTAGACGAGTTGAAAGTAGATTAAATTATGAAAAAAAATTGGAATGTCTTACTGAATTTGCCGGAAAATCGACTTTTAAGAATTATCATCTTTTTGAATAACGGGCTATCGTTTTAAAGGATTTCCAGTTTTGTATACAGAATTACAAATTATATAATCTATTTCCAATCTTTCATAGAAAAGATTTTTAAAATCGATTCACACATTCAAAAGATATGCAACCGATTTTCCATTTGATGTCATTTGAAATTTTGTATGAAATAAAGGTAACGTAAAAAGTTTTTGTACCATTTTTTAAGTGTTCACTTTAGATAGTACCACAAATTTCTCTAAATTTTCTCTAATACCATCGATTGGAAAATCGGTCGCATATTTTTTGAATTTGTGAATCGATTTTAAAAATCTCTCCTATGAAAGATTGGAAATTGATTATGATTGTTGTGAGCAAAAATTAAAATCCGTTGTTAAAACTATGGCAAGCGTAATTAAAAAAGATGATAATTCATAAAAGTCGATTTTTCCGCCAAATTTAATACGGTGAACACCCAAATTTTTTTCATAATTTAATTTAAATTCACCCAGGTTATATAAGAAAAATATAGCGATATTGACGAACTGATATACTCAGCCTTCGCCACTGATCTCCTCACATTTTGTGTACATTTTTGTATGAATGATTTTAAGGAATATATGGCTTTAAATCATGGCTTATATCATCCTATGGTCACTATATGCAGGATTTCGTTTTTTTCGTTTTTAACAGCTTAATAATAATAATAATAATGGATTTTAACCGGTTTCGCTGATTTTTTTCAAATTTTTTGTGCATATTTAACGATTCACATTTATAATTGAATTCCTCCATTATTCTGCATTAATTAATTAACAATTAACAAATTAAACGTTAATTGTTGTTTTCCATATTATTGTCCATCTAAATACATTGAAATGGAAATTAATTTTTTTATATACTTCCAAAGCAAACCCATTTGTTGCAATATTTCTTCTGTCATCCATGGTTTACAGTGTCGTGGTTGGTATCTAATATATTATATTGTAAATTTAAAATAACATTGCATATTGTCAGTGCACGAAATACTATACAAATGCTTTTTGAAATAAATAATATTAAATACAAAATATGACTGTGTGTGAAAATTTGTATATCATCACATTCGATTTCACATGCCAAATTAATTGTGGTGCGTGTTGTAATAAATAATTAAATTAATAATTATATAGCTTTATTCATTTCTAAAATGTATATTTAATTAATTTATGCAATACTAACTTTTAATTATGCATAAATTTAGTATTTATATAACTTAGTGCACCATAATCGCATATAAATTTTATTATATGCGTAAAAATAGATAATATTTACTATTTAGCATTCTGAAAATAAATCTTAAATATATGGTTAAGTATACATAAATTGCTATATGACAGGTCCATTTAATGCTGTACCGATAATCGTATAGTGAAATTATATTTAAAAACGGATTATACAGTGTGCGGTGTTATATGGAGGCGATATTTTCAAAATTCTATTTATGGATTACATAAAATATGAAGCATTTATTTTTACATATACAATGAATATTTGATATTATATAAAATTGAAAATCGATTTTGTATTTAAATAATAAAATTGATGAACATATGTGTTTTATAATATTTGGTTTTCGTCGCATATTATACAATATACAATATATATTTATTTATATTATAATTTGTACATAAAAGCTCTGTGTATACACATATATTCATATAAGCTACTGATAATTTTATAAATATACATACCATATATAATTCGGTTTAAATATCTCCGTTCGATGTATACAAAATATACATACATTATTCAATTTTATTATGTGAATTTAAAATAACATGCAATCGTATATATAGATATAGATTGTATGGTATAGTTGTATATATGATATGATATGATATGCAAAATTTTTGGCAAAGATTCAACAATTTATCAAGATATAAAAAAGCAGCATCGCACATGAACAACATTAATATATTTTTGCCTTATATATATATATGTTCTCGTGTATAAGGATATAACTTTTGTATTGTATATTTAAAAATATTATATATACTGAGTTTATATTATGATTATTATAACAATATTATATTTAAATTTTTCATTCACAATATATAACATCCGATTTAAATCTTAAATATTATAATAATATAGAAATATTATATAGTTATTTTATATGTGAAATTTAATATTGTAATTTTTTCTTATTTATTACATATTATATATAAAAATAATACATATTTATTTCTCATTCAAATTTTATTATTATTTGTACACATAGACATTTTATAAAATTATATATAAAAACATTCATCATATATGAACGCTTACTATACGACTATAAAATAAAATACATTTAAATTTTAAAACATTGATTTTTGATATATGCGTGTACTCGTATGTAAACACAAATAAAAAAACAAGAGTTCAGTAAAGAATTTATAAAAATAATATTATAAGCATTTGTATATAAATATATATACCACCGAATACCACCGTACATTGATTGAAATGTATATTTTTAATATTTTACCATATAGCAAAATAATGTGCTAATATGTATTTCAAATTGATATATATATAAAATTCATACATCATCAATACCTCACATAATATGTATACAAACAAAATGTTGTAAATATTCAATTATAGACAATTTAAGTTCCTTTTTATATAAATAAACATATTTTCTTTGCTTTTTCAACTCAGTGCGATAGAGATTAAGAATGTGATACGGAATGTGAAGTTTATTTTATATATATATACCCTAGTAACACTATCCGTAGTTTGTCCGCCAAAATTTCCGCATTATATGTAGTAGTCCGTAGTTTTAATACAAGGAAATATCTATGGATTTCTTACAGATTTCCACTGGAATTTTATATGATGAGTGCAACCCTGTCCATAGATTTTCATAAAAAATGTCCTTGGTTTGGCCGTATATTTCCGATGATAATGTCTACGGATTCTCCTTAGAAGTATTTCTCGTTGCTATATTATTCCACACAGAATATCCATAGAATTTATATTCATATTTTTTCTGAACAGATCCACGGATTTAGATAAAAATATCTTTGGATTGTCATGTATTTTGGCATGTAATACCCATGAATTGTCCGTATTAGCAAAATTAATTTTCTTCACTGACGATGATGACAAATCGCGGTTTGATTCAGTTTTTTTTTACCGATATACCAGATGTTCTACGAGCACGGAATGAAGATGCTGAACGATGGCAAAAATTCATCAATTAAAATTTTTTTTTATAGTAATAATAAACACGAACAAAAAAACCGCACGGATAAAATCAATGAAAAGTCTTACAAAATTCCACGGAAATATATCGATTTGAGTTGATGGTTGTTTTAAAAATTATGAAAATAAATATTAAATAGAGTGAGGATTATATCAATAGATAATCGAAATATACAAAATTTGAACCCACTGTCTTGAATAATTGGTGAAATAAATTATGAATACAATATCGCGCGCATATATATTGCAAATATTACCCCAACAATCTAAAGATTTCAATTTACCTAAATAAAATACTGTATTATATTAAGTGGAACATAATATATGGACATTCTATGGACAAATTCCAATATATCTTTTCCATAGAAAATATGCGAATTTTTTCCACGGAAATTTTCCTCATTTTTCAAAGTACGGCCGACAAATTGTTACTAGGGTATATATATATGTATTCCATGATGTGCATATATAAAATTAGAAATTTAACATTTTGACATAATGTTTATTATATCTGCAAAAATTCAATTGATTTGAAAAATAATTTCAAATTTATTATAATATTTCAGTTTACTACACTTTTCTATTGATTTTTATTATATTTACGAATATTATATATGAATTTATTTATAACTCAATATCATATGAATTGACAGTGTTCATGGTTCATGATATCATTGTTGAAAATTAATCGGATCCGATCATGCCCATAATCGTCTCCCGCGTATATAGAAATGTGTATCTCTGTATTCGGTGATAATTCTGTGAGTTTTTTTTTTACAAGGAAAATTATATTAAATATAGAATATCTATAATTTTCTTTTTCATAAGCTTTTATTATTTTAACCGTAAGCAGTAGGTACTTATTTAAGAAAAACGCTAAAAATATCCTTAAATAATAATTTTATAATTTCCTTTTATAAATATGTACGCATCCTTCGGGGCTCTCTGTATATGTGATGATCTCATTATTTTTTTTTTTTTTATTTATTTATGTTACATTACAATCTATCTTAATTAACGTTACAAACTACTGTAAACATTATCGATATTAAGTAAATATATTTGATTTATGAAATTGTCATGATAGTGTTGGCTCCATTGAACCAATCCACTTTTAATTCTTAGTTTAGATTAATTGTTGATTACTAGTATTTTATTCTAACTAAATCTTGTACTAAGATCTTCCGGTTTGACTCTTTGAAGTCTTCTTAATTGATTGGTGTTGTTTAGTAATTGTGGAATTAGTTGGTTTGGGTGCCGTTGCAATCTTTGGTAGTAGCTTTTGCTTTCGACTACGATTTCTTCTTTCACGGAACGAATGTTGAGGTCTTTTCTAATCATTTCATTTCTCACATACCAAGGTGCGTTTACTATTGACCGCAATACTTTTGATTGGAACCTTTCAATGATGTCTATGTTAGAATTACTGGTTGTGCCCCATAATTCCAAGCCATACGTCCAAATAGGTTTTAGAATAGCCTTGTATGTCAAAATTTTGCATTGCACTGACATATTTGATACACGTCCAATCATCCAATATAATTTATTAAATTTTATTCTAAGTTGTTTGTTTTTATTTACAATATGATTTTTCCAATTTAGTCGACGATCTAGGTGCATGCCCAGATATCTTGATCTCATTATAATAATAATAATAATAATAATAATAAAATGCATATAAATATAAATATTAACCGTAAATTTTGTTATGTAATTGACAAATTTTATTATCCATAAAATTTAGAATATTATATACTCCAATTATTTGATTTTACATTGGTGGTCGTATCAGCGTATATACACTTTATTATAATATATTCTTTAAATTCAAAATTCACACATATTCAACATTTTTATATTGTAATATAAAATATAATAGAACATTTAATATTTATGCGTAAAAAATATAACAAAATCTTATCATAAAATAATATTTCTTTTAATATATATAAAGAATAAAGAAAATTATTTTTATCCTTGATAATTTATCCAGGAACACTTAAAAATTGTATGAATATGTAATTTTTTTTCCCCCCGTTCTTATTATTGTATTATATATCAATAAAGTGGATAATATGTATGATTTAAAATGGTTGTAATTTAATATTTCCTTTCCCATATATATTGTATATATTCTATAAATAAAGATATGTGCGATAAAATTTACCCTTGATATATATTCTGGATTTTTAAAATTAGGTTACTTATCTTATATTTATAGGTGTTTTATATATATATAACTATTTATAGTGTTTATGTTTTAAGTATATATAATATATAGTTTCTGCGTTGTTTTTGTTGCTACACTTACATCCTTTTTGGTGTTTGTATATATGTTTTTACATATACATATATATTTTAAGAGGTTTTATTTCCAACATTCTTATATAAATAGAACAAAATTGTATATCGTTATTGAGACAAAAAAAATATTATCCATTTTATTGATATATTGTATATATGTGTGTGTGTGTTTGTTTGTGTGTTTGTGTGTGCAAATACATATATAAAATATATGATATAACTTATGTTTTGAAAGAAAGGATGTATATTGTATGTGTTTGAAAAAAGGATGATATGAGAAAAACAATGATGTTCAAACAAATAAAAACTAAATACATAAACTATATATATTATATATGTGTGTCCTATGTGCCTAATGAATAAGAATAATGTCTGACCTGAAATGAAATTGTATATATAGCCGCAGAGGAGAAATATTATATTGTATATATTTAACTATTTCATTTCTATAAATGGATATATAATCAATCTATCATTAAATGATTAATTTTTTTGTTGTTGTATATATATCACACACGACACAGGAATACTGTTATTGCATTTATAATATACATTTATATATATATTTATATGTGAATTGATTAAGGATCTTTATATTTGTTATATTGACAATTTTACTGAAAAAGGGTTTTTTTTTTTTTGAATTTAAAAAATATTTGTGTATAAATTCGTTAAATATTTTCTGATTTTATATAATCAATTAAAATAGAATGGGACAAAATAAAAAATATTGAGTATAGATTTCATCTATAGATTTTTCAACCGCAAGATTCATTGCAAATAATTTATATTTATTGTATTTAGTTAACCAAAATAAAAATAAACCTATATATTAGGTTTACTTACTTACTTACTTACTCCATCGCGTTATAACCCACGTGCGGTTTTAGCCTTCTCCAACACGTTTTCCAACCTAACCTATCCGCAGTCAGTGTCTTCCAATCCCGAATTTTAACGATCTTTATATCACAGTTTACTGCATCTAGCCATTTCGCCTTAGATCTTCCGGCTCTCCTTCTTCCTTCTGGGTTAACGAATTTAACAGTTTTTTCGGCACACGCTACTCCTCCATGAGTACTACGTGTCCAAGCCATCTCAATCTATTGATTTTGATTGTTTTGACAATATTTGGTTGACCGTACAACTTGTCTAATTCAAAATTGTATCTTCGCCTCCTGCCATTCTGTTTGATTTGACGGCACCAAATATGCCACGGAGTACCTTTCCTTTAAAAATTCCGAAGTAATTGTTCGTGGTTCTGTGTCATCTACACCAAACCTCCGAACCCATACATTAATATTGAACTTATTAATGTTGTATATAGCTTGCACGTAAGATCTCGTTGTAATGTTTTCGATTGGAATTGTTTTTTTTTTGTTTAGCCCGTAATAACATCTGTTTCCAGTTGCGACCCTGCGACGAATTTCCTCTTCAATATCATTTTCTACATTTATCAACGATCCTAAGTAAAATACAAAACTATGGACTATTACAAAATTGTGTTCTCCAAATTATATATAAACATTTTGATCTCGAATTCCTGATGTATTCGCGTTGCCACCAAATATTTTGTTTTATATATTAGATTTTGTTAAAATAAAATTTATTATTATATAAATGTTATCGTCGTCAGTTGTCACGTAATTCCTTTAACTATTTAGCATAAGAACAATTTAATTTTTATCTAAAAAATTATTTTCGAAGGATATTTTCGATAAGTAAATATTTTATTATTGTTTTACAAAATTTTTCTTTCTCTTTCTATAACTTAAAATATTTTCGTGGTGTAACTAAAATAAAATATATATTAAAATCAATAAATAAAATCATATATTCATTTATAAAACAATTATGGCGCAATGATGATGATTGACTTTTATAAATTAAAAATGATGCAAATAATGATTATTATTTTATTGTTATTATATGAATTCATACAAAGCGGCATATAACAATGATAATAATAATGTGATGTGATGTGATGTGATGTGATGTGAAGTGTATGCCATTTAAGAGAACGTAAGACATTGTTATAAAAATATAGAAAATATTTTTAGCAAATAAATTGTCTCAAAAAAGAATGAAAAACCCGTTTACAATAAAAATAAAAAAATAAACTAATAATAATAATGTGATGATGATGCGATGACATATTTTTTTTATATAGATTTTAACCAATTTTTGTTTTTATTTATTTTTTTTTTTTTATATTTGACATCATCAGCATCATCCTGCAACATTATGTATTTTAAGACACTCGCCATTGATTGTACGTTGTTCTGTCTATCTCTCTAAATGTATAACATATGATAAATGTTATATTCGATCATATTTTTTTTTTATTTTGTTTTATCATCCATTCACATCCTATCAAAATACAATAACTATATATACAAAACCTAATATGGATATAAATTATAATACAATCGATGTATCTATCTATCTATCTATGGGGTTTATTCAGTTTATTGTATCAATTTTATTGTCATACGTATATTTATATAAACATTTTATATATTCTTTTACATTCTAATATAAACAATACACAATATTGGTGTATATAATTTGTATTGTATTGAGTGGGCAAGTCAATAAGTAGATGCAAATTGTAATTTTTGATTATTTTATTATGATTGATGTGTTTTGACGCACAGTAAATTTCTGCTACATTAGTATTTTCGACTCAGCTAAAATTTCGTCCTTTTTTGCCAAACGCATGTAATAAAAATTAATTGCTATTTACATATATTTATATGGAAAAAGAAATTATTTGTTGTATAAAATTAATAAATGTATATTTTAAATATGACACTCTCCTATTATTATTATTATTATTATATACTGAATTAAGTGAAGTGATAATTTTCATTTACTTATCGATTTACCCTCGAGAATATTGATAAAATATTATATTACTCGCATCATCATCGTAAATATTATATACCAGATTTAGATATACAAAAATATACACATAATTATTTGACAAGATTGAATTGTTTCGACAATATATTATAATATTTTCATTTAGTTTGAGGAAAATGGGAAAACAAAAAAAAAAAAAGAAGAAAATTGTATATTGTCTTTTATTTTTATGATGAAATAATATACATATTTGTATACTCTCTAAAGATATTAGATTTTCAAATATCGTTTATATGTTACATGTAGATATTTTTTTAGTCTTAGGGTTTTTTCTATTTATTTTGTTATTTCCGGCAGAATTGTTGACAATTCAAAATGACATCAATATACTAATAATTATCTTTGCTTTTTAATAATCTTTTCGTTGATATATTATTTATTTATATAGAATTATTTAATTAATGTGTGGTTATGGACCATATGCTGCAAATAGACTTTACCAATGAATATTGATAATAAAAACTCATTATAATACTATTGATAAATTTATAAATTATATAATACAAATATCTGCATTACATCACAGTAATTCATTGATGGTCACAGCTTTGCATTGATGGTTAATGCGAATGCAATATGATGAAGAAATAATTTTTAATGATGATCCCATATTCAATCCCATATTTAGAAAATTTAATATATATCTTATATATATATTGCATATTTATATACTCCCACATTTTTGCAAAGCATTTATTTCTATTTTATGAACTCATCTCTCTGTATATATATACAATAGATAAAATTTTATATAAGTGTGTAAATGTTATTTATTTATTAAAATTAAATATGGATATAATGATTTTTAATATTTTTTCTTTCACATTTTTAATTGAATGTATTTATAGAAAATATTTAAATTAAATATATATGATTTTTCTTACTTATTCCATAGCAAAATAATATTAATTAAATATTTCCATATATAAATAAATAAATAAAATTCTTTAACAATAAATAATAATGTCTATACAATTTCTATATATATATATAAATTTCCGACAAGGTACTCACTCATTAATGTAATAGCAATAAAATATTGTAAATATATAAAGTTAAAAACTTGTATCAAAACAAAATAACTTTATTATGTATCCCATCTGCCCTCAACAAAAAAAATATAAAGGAAACACAAAATTATTGATTATTAAATGCAATAAATTGGTACTTATTGAAAATACATATGGATAATAATATTTTATGTGTATAAATAAATAGAAATAAATCAAACTTTTGTATTCACACAACTTTTCTTTTCTATTTTTTTGACTTATGCTTTTCTTTTTTCATTTCTTTTCCATTCACATGTTCATATTATACAAAAAAATTTGAATCAATATATTGGTAACAAGAAAAAGAAAAGTCATATAAACTTTTTTAAAATTCATTTATATTTTTCCTTTTCCCTATTTGTTTTTTTTTTGTTGTGCAAATGTGTAAAAATAAAAAAACAAATGTTAAAATAAATATAATAATATTTTTTTATTTTTCCCGATATAATTTTAAGGACACTTTAAATTTCATGTGTTGGTTATTTATTTTTTGATATATGTTGACATATTTTTTCACAAACTATATATTTATAATCAATAATTATAATCACCAATATATAATAAAGTACCTCATATATTAGTATAATAGACTAATATGTTTTTCCATTCATTATTATACTATGGATATGAACACATTTTATATTTGTAATATTGCTATCCCAAGTGACAAATATAAGCTATTTATATATATCGAGCAATAATTAGTGATAATAGATAACCATCAATCAATTATAAAATGTCAAAAATTATTAAAACGGGCTAAATATTTGGTATGGAATTTAGTTTAAGGTGTAATGATAACTTGGTTTTGGGTATAGTCTAGATTATATTACTTAATAATTATTAATTCAGTTATAGCATATAATTGGTGCAATATATGTGCGATAGCAATTGGTAAATTTAACAAAATGAATTTATTTTTAATTACGGAATTTATCGGTTATTTATGAAACAGTTGAAATGGAAAACATGTCCTAAATAAAAAATTTTAATTAATTAATTTTATATACATAAATTTTTTCCGCATATAAAATTACACGATGAGAAGAACATAATGGCTTTTTTTTTTTATATAAATTATTAATTATATATTAAGTTTAATTATATATAAAATATATGCAGTAGCGCAGTTGCATAGCGGCCGAAATATTGTATATATTATTAATCATGAAATATAGTGGGTTCAATTCCGCTATTTTTCATATGAAATTTTTCGGTATTAACTTTTAAATACTGTAATTTTTCTGTTGGGTGTGACCATTTGTTCGTTTATGGAATACAAAGAAAAACGGATATCTTTAAAAATATGGTGTTGAACGTCGTTATTCAAACATTAATAATGTCACACACATCACTATGGGCTAATCACCCATATAAAAATAATAGTATTTTGAAAACATCGATATTTCGTTAATTACAATACAATTGGTAAATTGTTATATAATCCCAAATGGATTAATTTACCAACTTGGCCGTAATGAAAGGTTTCACTTATTATGACATAAAGCGATATATGACTTATAACAACAACAACAATTAAAATTAATTAATATAATAATAAATAAATAACTTTTGTGTATTTTGCTCGTCACAATTAAAAACAAATATATTGAAACTAAATTTAGAAAAAATTCCGGCACATAACAATTACTGTATATCATAGCAAAATGAATTAGAATATTGGCTTGAGGAGGAGTATCTTAAGTGATAATATTATACCATATAATTTGCCACTTGGGACAGTATAATATTATATATAATAACAATATATCGGCGATGTAACAATTTCATTGAAAAACTTACTATACAAAACATTTGGTTGTATATAAATTTTATTTCTTTCTTATATATTGTATATATACAACAACAATATAGTTAAAGTTAATATATATTGTACAATATATAATAAATAATTATACATACCGAAAAATCCATTCCAAAATCCACCTCTCCATATCAACGTAATACATATTATATGTGTGGCATAAAATTTATAGTTTATTTGAGTTGAGAGAGTTTATTGAAAAAGTTTCCATAATTTTTTCTGTTTGTGTTTATTGTTTTTCTTTATACTTTCTGTTCCTCTATATAATATAAATAAAATGTTGTCTATTATTGTCCGTTCCTACAACACAAGTATATTTTTTTATGAACGATTGTTATTATTGATACACTTTTCTATGGAACAATATTTATATATATATTTGTGTGTTTTTGCCTTTTTGCTCATCATCATTGATTTATTGGAATTAATTTGCAAAAAATTTATATTAATAATATTATAGCAAAAAAGTATATGAAATCTTTTGGATTTATAAAAAGTAGTGGCGGCCGGCCACCGCAACGTTTCTCATAAAATTATTTATAATTTATAATGAAAATTGTAAATTTTTAACCATTTATAATTTCTACAATATATAATTTTAACTTAATTTTAAATTATCTATTTACTATTTTTAAGCTTATCATTAATTATTAACGATTTTCAATTCATAGGTAAATTATTAGCAAAAAATTTAAATTTCAATATTTTAATCCATTTTTATTATATGTATGCGGAATATTGTAATAATTGTACGCCAGCTATAATTGTTTTGTAAATAATATTATTTCACTGTTTAGAAAAAAAAATAAGGATATACTTCATATAGAGATTGCATGCGTTAATGTATATTAAATTATTCTTACCAATGTATTAATTTTATATATAATAATTGAAACTTTAATACTTACTTACTGCATGGCATTAAAACCCAGGTGCGGTTGTGGTGGCCTTCTCCAACCGAACCCATTTGCAGCTAACTACCATATACCATCCAATCGCCCAAATTTTAAGGATCTATTTTAGTATATAATGAAATAATATTTTAACTAAATTAATATTATTTTAAAAAGAAATAATTATATTTTTTTTTGTATATCCCAACGCCACCGGCGACTCTCTTGGTTGCCATTGCCAATATTTCTATAATTTTTTGTTGTTGTTATAAAAGAAATAAAAACTATAATACACCATAAATTATAGCAGATTTTTCTTATTATATACAATGTTTATGTATATACAAAAGTAAAACTATAACAATATAATGTGGGGATTTATATTGGGTCTACATTTTCCATATATTATTTGGACACATATGACTGAAAATCGATTATTATTTTTACACAATTTTTAATATTTTATCGTTTTTCATATATTGTACAAATACACTTTTTTTTTTTTCTCTTTATAAATTACACTAAATTATAGATAAAAAAAATAATAAAATAATATTATTATTTTAATAGGAAAAAAAATCTCTTTTATTATTTGTTTTTTTTTTTCTATATATTGTATTTTACGATTACCAACAATTTTATTATAATATATTTAATATACTGCGGCTATATAAAATGTTGAATGAAATGGTATGTTATAAAATTGTAAAATGTGTCATAAACTTGTACAAAAAATTTAATTTATATTTTTAATAAAAAAAAGTATATATTTATTTTATTCATTTGAAATTCGATAAGAAATTTCTATTTCTATTGAATTTATTTCTAAACGCATATACTGTATCGAAATTACATTTATTATATTAATATTTGTATATTTGAATTTATAATTGAAAGTTTTAAAATCTTAAAACCCATTAAAGGCGCGGGATCGTCACGAAAGTATGCTAGGTAAAGCAGCGACCGTCTCGTCACGTTTTTCGTCGTAGAACTTCACTTTCATCATCGCTAATCGGTTGTGGAAAAACTCGGATCATTCTCACAGGTCGTATAGAACTATCACTATCATTATCATCAATATAACTATCATTTTGATCAATATCTAACTCTCACTCATCGTTGCAATCAACGTCAGACAAATCGTCTGCATATATATATTTATGCTAGGTAAAGCAGCGACCCCCTCGTCTTCATTTTTCGTCTAAGAACTTCACTTTCATCATCGCTAATCGGTTGTGGAAAAATTCGGATCATTCTCACAGGTCGTACAGAACTATCACTATCATTATCATCAATATCACTATCATTATTATCAATATCTAACTCTCTTTCATCGTCGCAATCAACGTCAGACAAATCGTCTGCATATATATCTTTATTTTCGCGTGAAACCATATTGAAGGATTTCAACAAAATTTACTGTAATTAGAATTTGAACAACCGAACAGCTTCAAATCACAAAACATACTAAATACAAATGTAAAGTGGTGCATGGATTGCGCAATGTCGTTGCAAACCGTACTAATACGACTCCCGCCTTTAAGCTACAGTCGAGATAAATCGTATTACTATGACTGCCGTCTTTAAGCTACAGACGAGATAAATCGTATTACTACGACTCCCGCCTTTAAGCTACAGTCGCGATAAATCGTATTACTATACGACTCCCGCCTTTAATGTGTTAATTATATACTTTAGTAATTGAATTAAAAAATAAAAACATTTTTTTTACTTACAACTTTATTTACTTATTTATATTTTCTTATTTACTTATTACTATTTTCTATTATTTCTTTTCAGGTAAGCAAAAACAATTAATATATATGAAATACATAAATATATCCTTTATTATTATTATACAATATATGTGTCGGCGGAGTCTGTAATGTATTAATTAGTATATAAGGGTAAGTTTTTGAATATTTATACAATGATTATTTGAAAATGAAATTCGTAAAATTGTAACACCTAATTATACTAATACATGTGTTGACATATAAGAAACCATATATAAATTAAGATAAAATAATGTGATATATAATTAATTAACATATAACACTCATGGTATAGGTGATATACTAAAAATTTGCATCTATATATTTTATATATTAATATGAAAAAATACTTTTAATATATAGAGGCGAATAATTTAATTATATATGGTATACTTTGATAAATTCAGTTATATAATATCATTAAAATTTTATCCAATCTATATACATTTCCACAATAATATACATTTACATATCGTAATAGATAGACAGACATTAACATATGTAAATATGCTATAGTACTTCATTGAGTTATGTCTATCATCATTATATAAGGTGTGTTGTTGAACTTATAAATAAATTATATTTGCATATTATCAATTTATTAATATTTTTTTTAAACTGTCTGCAAAAAAACTATTTTCTCATTTTCTATTAACGCGATATATACCACCTAACGATACATATATAAAAAATACATTAAATTTTTCATGTAAATTTAATCCTAATTAATATATTCTATATTGTACATTATTATTCTTCATTCATTCATTTGTAAATTAAATGATATCCTATTAAATAATTTTACTATTTTCATATTTATATAGAAAACATAGACAATATAAGCAAGCGCAGGGTATACTCAATATAATACACACTAAATAAACTTTATATTGTAATTATAATAAACATCATATATATTGTGTAATATAATATCGTATTACAGCACAGCGTTTATACAATAGAGTGCAATATTACACAATCTATTGTACATAATCGATACTATATATTTAATAGAAATAGAGCTATTATACGTGCGATGCGATGCGATGTGCATATATATATATATAGACAATATAATTACATTAGCATATAATTTTAAATGAAAATTTTAACTATAATTATAATGTCGGAATTATGATTTAGTTTTTCATTTTAATTTTTCGGAATATAATATTTGGAATTGTTACAACATAAAAAACAGTAAATCTATAACTTTTTTAAAGCGGTGGATAAATAACAATGAGCAATTGTCATACCGTTGACAATGAAGTGTATATACTTTGCTTTGCAAAATACACCAAATTGAATCTGTATCCATTGAATTTAAAAGCTATTGCTGAGTAGATATTCAGTTTTTTTATGTTGATGTAATTACGGAACTGTTTACATATAAATACAACTGTTGTTTTCACTTTTACGCCCGACTGCAAAACAACCAATAAACCATATTTTTAGCACTCACAAATAAATGTACAGCATTTTCTTGTGCAATTCGTTTGTTTATAAATTTATATATTTGGAATTTTCTCAATTAAATTAGATGATACTATGGATAAATTTTCACACACAAAATTTTAATGCACGTAATTTTGTACCTTTATCTCTTAATTTTTTTTTGGAAAATTTTATACTTTGTTGTTTTAAAAGAACCATATATTTAAAGACATATACGGTCTAAAACGAAATAGGTTGAGAGAGAAGCTTATATAACTGCAATATATTGATGTCGACGGACACATACCTTAATTTATTTTTCAAAATAATATAAAATTTTTTAAAACCTTTTTCTATATATGGTATATTATAATAATGGGTTGAGATAATAATGACAGCTAAACGATTTAATATGACTTATGAAAAAATATAAAAAAAACTCTAATATGTTTTTGAAAATAAATATATTTTATCACTTGTAAATCTTATATAACTAAGGTAGAGTAAAGATATTTGTTTTATATTGAGTTATATGCACCTTTTGTTTGTTTTAAGAAGAAAAAAGTATCTACTGGTTAGTATATTTTTTTTAGGATATCTATAAACATTTACGGGTAATACGAGAGTTCTTGAAAAATTATTGGCCTATCTATACCATTGGAAGATAATTTTTTTTTTTTAATAAAATCTCCTGAACCATTTACGCGGGGGTGCAATTAGATTCGTCATATTTGATGTAAAATGTCAAGAATTTTTTCAAGTTTGGAAATATATTGATAATATTATATTTAATTTGTTAAATTTTACCATTATCAAAAAACTTGTGTGAACAGTAATATTTGTCTTCTATAAGGAGCAGCTTTTTAACTAATGAAAATTTTGCATCCAACTATGATCCAAAAAAGAATACAATTGTTTTAACTTTTTGCTCCGTGCCTGTACGATAAACTTTGTAATTAAATATTTCAAAACCAAATCTTTTGAAATACCTATATAAGTTATACACCTTCAACTATTTTTGATAAACGGCTGTTGTTGGTATGTTAAACCGCATCTAAAACAATGAATTTAATCGCTGAACGATTTTAATTATATTTTGCAATTTTAAAAAATCAACGATACATTAATATTAATCGACTGCGTTACTACTTGAAAAATGCATTGACCAAATGGAAATAAAATGTTATATGTGTTTATATAAAGCAAGGGTCATTCCTCTGCAATTATAGTTTCTCGAACTATATTTATGCGTGTCAGAACGAGAACTATTCAGGCAGCCCAGCCCACGTATTATATACATTAATACAATGTATAATATTTTATTTTTATATTATTGATATAGATCGTTCGGTTTATTTGATATGTTTTTATATAACATTATAATATAAAATCTTTTAATTTTATCCATATACCAATTTGGAAATGTTTCAATTTCTATCATATTCATATCACACTTATTTGTCTATGTGTGTGGTGCATGTGTTACCTATAAAAACAATGCTTTTTTTTTTATATTGTACAAAATAAAATAAAATAAAAAAACATGATTTATATATATTTCAATCGGCAATGGAATTTGATATTGAATTGGTTTAGATTTAAAATATGCTTGTTTTGTTTCTTTTTTCCGTCTCTCTATATTATTGATAAGGTTTTGATACATCCATTACATAAATATATATATATTTTATTTTTATATGTGTCTATATTATACATTGGTGTTAGAACATAAAACAATGTAATATGTATAAAAATTGGAAATAAAATGAAACTGTTTCAATTTTCCTCTGCACATCATGTTTGAAAAATATATAGATATTTTTTTAACATATAACCAAGCACTAGTCACTTATGGTGATTGGTGTGGTATTGAGAATTTTATGGGTCAAAACAAAACAAAGATCGGATAATAGCAACAGAAAAAAAAATAAATATAAAAACCACCCCATATACAAAAAACAAAAATAATGTAATGTTTTGTTTTATTTATTTATTTGTGTGATGTTGAACACAATATTGTTCGTAATTTTTTATATTTTCTCTACAATTCTATATATAAAGCTATATTTTCAATCATATAATATATTATATTTTTTTCCAACTAAAATGTTCTATATAAATATATTACTTTGGAAAAGCCCGATTAAGGGTAAAGTATATACCAAAAATATATGGCTATTTATTTTATTTTCAAATGTTACACATAACTCATTTGTGGAACAATGAATTTTGACTTTTATCTATATATTTTTACTATAAATTTGTAGAACTCTTTGTGGATGTCAATATTTTTGAATTTATTGTATTACATATAAAAATATTTATGCTCTTTTTATGTATTAAATATGTACATAATTTATTAAAAACTGTGTAAACATATATTAATAAAAGAGTTAATTAATTTTCATATATGCTAATTTATTTAAATTTACAAAAAAAAATAAATATGACTACTTTTCTTATATATTATAAACTATGTCTTGTATATTTTTTACTTTTACTATACCCTCCTATATATAATATACTTTTTAACCCTTGGGATTATATACTGTTTGTATATAAGAAATAAAACTTTGTCCGTATGAATATATATAAAATATAAAAGTAATAAAATGTACAAAATATTTAGTATTTAAACTTAAGATACTTTTTCTTTGTATCTTAGATGGCAGATACATATACTTTAAAATCATCTTATCTACATATACAGATAAAGATATAAAAACTAGAAAGTATCTTTAGATTTAGTGACACAGATAAAAAAATTAAAAAAATATCTATAATTTTTAGATACTTTTTAGATAAATTTATACATAAATTATTTTTAGATAATAATTTTGAAAACATTACCTAGATTTTAATGTTATACAATTTTTTTTTTTATTATATTAACAACAGTACACGCGCGGTGCAGTAGAATTTCGGTTACAATAAATGGTTTTATTTATCGTTAAAACGATTATTTTTTCAATGTTTTATAAAATTAATTCTTAGATTACTAATCAGAAGATTACTTTTATCGAAAAAAAATTATTTTGCGATGAATGCAATTATGTCTTCTATATTTATAAGTAGTTTTAAACTATAGTTGTTTCTATAAAATAAAATAATAAGCATGAATAAACTTATCGCTTTTTACACTAATATACCATCATGATTTTACCGTGTACTTGTTCACTTAAAAATATTGAAAATATAAATAAGTTTTATTCACATACGTGTGCCACCCAGTCGACAAGCAATAATGAAGCGATTACATTATGTATCGAAATTCCAAATTATTTATGATTTGTTGAATATCGAGATGGAATAGAAAATAATTGAAGTGAAGCACTCGACCTTAATTTCTTCATTTATTTTATTTTATAATAAAAACTTATCTTTTTTTTTTCTTTCAATTACAAATTAATTTTTATATAAAATATCTATTTAAAATTTTATCTAAAATTATAGTAAATACCTATAATCATATGTAATTGTATTTAGATACTAATATAGAAATACATTAAATACATTTAGCCATGTATCCATACTGAACAACACTGACAACGGTTATATCTATATATTGATACGAAGACGGTATATATATATATATTTATATGCAATAATTTAAAAATCTCCTATGTGAGTAATTTTAAAAAATTATGGCTTATGGTTTTTTGCATTACGTTTTATTTTTATAAAATAGAATAAAATTTTTTTAAATGTAATTTTCTCAAAAAATTACTTTCATTTTATTTTATATATGCTATTTTTTTTTTTCTTTCTTTTACCACATATACACAGACAATCAATTTGCTATATTTGATAACATATACAATATATGAGTTATTCTATATTTATTTATACGATATATTACTTTGGTGTTTGGTGATGATACCCATAAGGCATTAAAATATATAATATATATATGTTATATATGAGTTTATATGCACATTGAGAATACCATCATTTATATGTATATTACTCTATCTATATATGATATATAAAATATATAATTTAGAAGAGTTTTTCAGGTTGTGTGATGCGTTGTCGTTAACCTTTATTGCGAAAAAATAAATTTTATATTATACAATCTTTTTATGCGGTCGTGAAGATGATAAATATTCATTTTATGTTATAAAAATGAAAATCCTTATATAATATAATATAAACAAAAATAATATTGTATAAAAATATATATATATATTCTTTCACCAATACCGCACAAGTGTTCTTTTCTTTATATAGAGAAAAAAAAAGCGGGCAAACACATATACAAATATCTTATCATATTTATATACGCGTATAATGTTCGCAGGCATTCAAAAAAATAATAGAAAATAATATTGTTATTATCTCGCACATATCTTTTTTTATCTCGTATATATTTGTGTGTGTGTCGGTGTGTGTCGGTGTGTGTCTGTTCTTAAAAGAAAATGTACTGTAAAAAATTTGTATATTAAATATTTATGCAAATTTTATGTTATAAAATTTAAAAATATAATCTTTTATATATGTTAAATATTTCCGCAGAACTCATAAATTGTAGCGCGTTATCCGCACCACGGTTAATACAATATATATACGCGTATCTTACATAATTATTAAGTACTTTATTAATAACATAAATAATTAATTTCTATTATAATTGTTTTATATTATATATATATATATAGATTTATTATGTGCGTATATATTCCTTATATATTCCTTATATAGATACAATAATTAATTATAACTTTTTCCATTTCATTATATGTATACAAGAGGAGTATGAATAAATGAAAATAATTTTTAAAAACATCTTATAAATAATATATTAATTTTTTTTTTTTTAGGTTGTACATGGCGTATAGTTGTAAAAAAAAAATAAATAATTACTATGTCGGAAAATTAACAAAAAATAAAAGTAGAACTTTTCTTATATTGAGTTAATTTATATATTCCCCGTGCATTACATAAGAAGTATATTATTTTTCTATATATTTATATATATTGTACCTAACCTATATATTTAATATAAACCAATTTCTTAAATGTTTTATACGGTTGAGAAAACTTTTTTATTTTTTATTTTTATTTTAAAGTAAATATATTTATATATACAAAAGTAAAACTATATATAGGAAAACGGAAATGTTTCATGTTCATGTTATATAACTAATTTTCATTTTATCATATAACGTTTTTCTTCCTTTTTTTTTTTGGTTCATATATTTTTATTTTCTCATTAAACTTTCTATTAAATTAAATTTAATATTATTATAACATTTAACCATGTTGTGTGTATTCGTATAGAATTTAGAAGAACATCATCAGTAACACCATCATTTATATATATAAAATTGTAATTATTTTTACATTTTGTTTTGTATACTATATTTAGTTTTTTTTGCATTTAAAATGTAAATATTGTATGTATCCGTTTGTGTACAATGGTGGCCAACATTAATTTTTGTATCCTTTAATGTATATGTAATACTTCATTTTGTATAATATTAATTCACAATTATGTATTGTAATTTAATAAAAAAATTCTAAGACTATACATTTATCTATATTAATTTTATTGGAATTACAATATAATTTAAATAGTAGTGCACGACAGCCGACTTCAAAATACGCCAGAAACTCTAACATATTTTTAGGGTCACAGTTGCTTATGTTATGCATAAAGGACGGTTATACCTTCGAAATGAGTATATACACAATTTATAAATATATATAAATGCTTATTTAAAATGCATTTTTCTTGTGCATGCATGTGTTTCACATCATTTTAACTTATACATATATATACGTTTGTTTATATATGCAATTATTTATGCAATTAAATGATTTATAATTTGTTGTTGTGATAAAAAAAAAAACCCTGGAAATATATTTATAAAAAATTATTTTCCTATTCCATACAGCAAAAAATATAATTATGTTTATATGAGCACCGCAAGTTATTTGAATTTAATGTTTTTTATTATTATTATTATATCATTTAATTATATAACTCATCTACTATTTTCTACATAATTATGTATAGAATATTAATATATATAAATTAATTATAGAAAATTTAATGAAATTTATATACAATAATTAGGAAGCAAAATCCTTCAAGCGACTGTTGTTGAAATTTTACTGACATTACAACGATTTGTTTTTGAGAAGCAATCATTTTAGTTAATTAACTTTTTAATATTTTGGTTGAGAAATTGTAAAAATTGGTAATTTGTGTAGTGAGTCGTTGTACCTCATAAAATTATAGTTGACGCATCAATAAAACAACTGTTTACGAATTGGTAAAATGAATTGAAATGTGATCGTACAACAAACAATTGATGCTGAACGGTTCAGGCAGATCAAATGATGTAACAACTGAAGAAATGATTCGAAAACAATCGAAAGTAAAAAATGCTTCAAATGATTGTTGTCAAATTTTAATCATAAGCAATCATTTCAGTTAATTAACTTTTATTATGGAATTGATAAAATTGTAAAAATCAAAATTTGTGTAGTGATCGAGTATCGATTTTTGAAAGGCTTTAAAAATCCTTATAAAAATTATTGATGACTTTAATAAAAACAACAACTATTTACGATTGGTATAATGAATTGAAAGGTACAACGCTGAACGGTTCAGGAAGATCAAATGATTAAAAAAAAAATCGATAATATCGTTTTGAAAGTTCATAAATTGAAATTAAACGAGATTGGTGTAAAAAATTTTTTACATGAAATGGTTCCATATGACAACTTGTGTGACAACTTTAACTGTTTAGATATATTTAAAGTTAATACAAATGGAATTTTGGCGTCGATGAAACATGGATGCATCACTATCAAGACAACAGCCTGCACATCTAGTCGCAAGCAAGTCGGCTAAAGCGACTAAAAACATAACTGATTAGCTGGCAAGATTATGTTGACTGTATTTTATTAGGATGATATTAATATATTTATTAACTATTTATAAAAAAAAAATGGTATAACAATAACAGCTTGAGAATATTATGTAGCGTTGTTAGATAAATTGAGTGACGAAATCAATAAAAAAAAAAAACCACCACATACATCTATCAAAATTATATATTTCTAATTTTCATTGCGGGAACTTATCATTTCGATCTAACGTATAACGTAACACACTTATAGAAATTAGATTAATTTTAAAAATAATTTCAATAAGATTATATTAATTATTCTTATTATCATTATTCACCTCCTTCCTCAAACATATCTGCATTTTTGAACTTAATATATATATAGTAAAATGAATGTATGTGGTCTTTGAAACTATATAAAGTTATATGTAATTTATATGAGACATTGTAAAAGTATAAATTAATTTAAAATTCAGTATATTATACAATGATATATTATTACTATATTTACGTACGTATAGGTATATGTGAAAGCTCAACATATAAGTAAAAATGTTTATATATGCGTTATTCATATGGTGTATTTATATAATGAAAAGAATATATGAAGAGATCTTACTGCAAAGAAGCGCATTAAAACTTTAAATATTTATTGAATGCATTAAATTATATTTTATATACGATATTTAATGTAATAATGTATCTCGTATATATATAGTATTTTATCATATATTATTTATACATAGTATGCTCAAAAACAATGCATGTATAGACGAATATTTTCAAAAATAAATAATTTACATGTAAAAACAAACCAAGATTTTTAAAAGTGATAGTATATTAGTAATTAATTTACAAAAGCTTTTTTATTCCCAAGTTCTCTTTTTTTTCTTTGCTTGTATAGTGGTTTTGTGCCTTACGACAAACATAGGTCTATTATTTTACCATGTTGGCGGAGGAAACTATCTTTCTATAAATTCCATTATATATCAAAGGAATATTCATCTATGGATATTTTAGTATATTATATTATTATATAGTGACTTTATACATATTTTATTGCAGTACATATAGAATGCATTATTATAAAATAATTTTAATTTAATTTAATCTTTGACTGAACAAATTTAGTTTAAAATTTCCATTAAATCGGTTATGTATTATACAAAACTATATTATAAAATAATAATTATATTAGCATAATATACAATTTAATTTAAAGTTTTAGATATAATATACATTTTAAAATTTATTAAAATTATATACATTTTATACAATATAAATATGTAACGCATAGTATAAGTTTAAATATTTATATTGAAGTTCAAATATATATAATAATAAGTAAAATGTATATACATTTTAGTGTGGCAAACACTAGACAACAATATATAATAAATCACCATATATAATTAATTCTTTGTAATATTATATAAATTTTTGCTATGTTACAGTAAAAGATTTTACATTATTATTATTAAAATTATATATGATGTGTTAAGGTGTGCGAGAGCCCACTGAAAAAAATTGTTTTTCCATAATTTTCTAATGTTAAAAATATTGCTAAAGAAAGAATTATTTGAAAAGTTCCTCAAGGCAATACCGCATATAAAAAAATATATTGACAGGCATAGGTGAATGCGTTTGAATGCCTATAGGTAAAATTAGATTTGACCAGTTCTGGAAGATGTACCAAATTTTATTTCATGTATCAAGTGTTAAAGAACACTGAAATTTTATTAACTTCAATTCGAATACATATAGCTTACACAATAATTCAAAGTAAGATTCAAGTTTATGCAACCTCTTGATTCAAATGGAACTATAACAATATCACAAATTATAGTATATCGTATGTATGTACAAGTCATTTGAAATGGGTTAATAAAAACTTTGTTAATCGCACCAACACCAAACTTATATCCTCTGTGTTATATAACAAATTTACATTTCTTTATGTTTGTACCATACAATTTTGTCCATTATTTATTTATATAAACATAAATATTTATATATAATTGGGTATTAAAATATGTAAAATATATGATAGTCTCTAAAATTAGAGTGACTTATAAAGGAATTTTAATTTATATAATCATAAAAATATTATAATATTTCAAAAAGTGTTAAATATATACTTGAACACATCTATATATGTTTATTATTATAATTATTATATATATTGTATAATTACGTAGCCGAGGTCTATAAATTATATATGCACATAATTTACTTTAAACTATATATATATACTTAATATTATTTATGTATATTGTATATAAAGATAAAGTATAGATAAATATAACTATCTCAAATATTAAAAAGTACTTCAACTTATACTTATGTACTATAATAATAATAATAATAATAATTATTTATAAGTTGTGAATGTATACCATAAATTAATTATTATGTGTACGAGTTTAATATATTATTTGATACCACTCACTATCTACAATATATACGATGGATATTATATGGATGACGATGGTGAATGGTATATGTGATACACTTTCTATATTATAATGGATTTTATATATATATAAATAGATATCAAATTATTGTTTAAAAAATATATATATTTTCTATCTATACAAAATTATTGCTTTTTTTGTTATTTGAAATAATATTAATGTTTCATTCATCAGATGGACATTCGTTTATCGTAAAATGACAATATTTTATTTATATTTACAACAATGACATGAAAGTACTTTAGAATTTCAACAATTTAGATTTTATGTATGAAATATGAAATGTAACATAAAGATATATATGATATAAAAATATACAATAACTGTCCAGGTATCGCATATATCAATCGTCCAATTCAATTTCTATTGAAACCATGGCACAACTATAAGAAAAGAGAATATAAAATATATAAATACTTAAATAATAACAATATTATATAATTATCCACACCATTATATATGAGTGGGGCATCTAAAAAATTATTAGATGAATTTATACATCATTCGATAATTTCAGATCATTTGGTAAATTGGTTATAGATATACACTGTCTGCATACAAGGATAAATTGACTGTCTATATATATATAAATGTCATATATGCGCTTCATACTTGACTGGATGACAACAATATTTAGCCACTAGATTATTTATTATTATTGTTATGTTTATTGTTTTTATTATAATAATACATATATTGTATATTTTTGCATATATATATAAAATTTAAATATTCTTTTATATATTTCTTTTGTATGTTAAAATTTACATGGGGATATTTTTATTATTATTATCAATTGAATAAATAAAATCATAAAATTACAATGAAAACAAACGAAAATGCAAATCTTCTTCTTATATAAATAAATGTATAGAGACGTTTGCGTATATATAGAAAAACAAAATGTGTACCATTCCCATATACTATAAACACACACACACACACACACACACTATACCATAATAATATATTAAATAAATAATGCTTTTAAAAAAAAAGGACATATTAATGTGCGACAATTTAACAAATTATTATCATTATTAATATTACAAAACATTAATTTTTGTATACAAAAAAAAAACAATTTTAAGTATCCCTTTTTTTTATATAAAAATTTCTTTTGAATTTATTTATTTATTTATTGGGTTAAAGGAAAAGTTTTTCATTTATCAGTCGTGGGATCATTTTTATTTTCTCTTATCAGTAATGACCATAAACACACGTACCCTAAGCAGCTGTAAAATTAATTTATTTTCGGATACGATATGCAATAATGTATCTGCTAGGGTTTCAATGGTTGATTGCAACAACTCGCTTGAATTTAATAATCTTTTACAATTTAAATTATATATAAAGACTATTCGTCTGGTTATGGTTAAATTTAATGAATAAATAAATAACTTCCACAGAACTTTTTTGACAACCCAACCCGTGTGTGTGTGTGTGTGTGTGTGTGTGTAAGCATAAATAAATTAACATTATTTTATTGTTGTTTATTAAATGTTTACAATCAAAATTATTTATGTATACAATAGTAATTATAATAATAAAAATGTGTTTTGTATTATTTTATATTATAATATAGAGAAATATATACAATATATAAAATTAATTATTAGTATTTTTTATGGGATAATTCCTGTATATATATTAAGCCTTAGCGAACGAATGCCACCATACTCACGACATTGCAAATATTCAGTATCCTTTTGTATGGACATATCTGTTCATATACTACCTATTATTACTGAAAGTTTACATAAAATCCACATAAAGTGATATTAATTATGTACCTTTTCTCGCTCTGGAAATTAAGTATTTAATTTTTTAAAAATCCGTCGACCTAATGGTCATCGTTCTAGAAAAATGCGCTCGTTCGTTAAGGGTTAATTCATTCAAATTTGATATTTTATATATTTTACAACCATAAAATTTATACACAACAACACACAGGCAACAAAAACGAAAATAATAAAATATTATCGAATAAATAATTTTAAATGTATATAAATGAATTATATGATTTTAATTTTTTAATGAGCTTTATGTATTTTGATCCACATATATTATTTAATTTACCTTTTTATTATATCCTATTATTTTTTATATATTGTATTAGGAAATTTTTATATAATATTACAAATTGACAAATTTAAATTTTAAACATATATTATAATAAATGATAATAGTTTAAAATTTGCCATTATCATGCGCAAATAAATGAGATCACGTTTATATTTTCGATAATATAATAGAAAGACTTCTTGTCTTGTATATTACAGAAAAATCAAACAAATGTTTTGTATTATGTGTATTTGTATACAGTAAAAAATCTGTCTGTACAGATATAATGTTGTTATCGCATTTTTTGGTCCGATTGATTAAAATTAATATCACATCGATTGGAAAATTATTTATTTATTTATTTATTAGAAAACGCGATGTAACAAAATTTCTGTTAAAATGTTACATCAATAACTTGCAACTATCTATGATTTTTTTTAATATAAGTTTTACTGTATTTATTTATTTCCTGTATTATAATCACGCACACACACTTACAGTAGACATAGGATATCGTATAACTATATGTAGACAAAGAAAAATTGAAAAATTGCTATCAAAAGAAAATTATCAATTTCCTTATGCATATAAATTCAATATTTTTATAAAAATATAATAGGTACTTCAATTTTAAAACATGTATACGTGCGCGTTAATACGTGTGTATAGCTAGAATATATTGTATCAATACTTTACATTCTATATTGTATATATACGTGAAACAATTATATTATTGCTTCGACGATCGTTATTATTTTTTTTTGTTAAAAATTTATTTATTCCATCCGGGACAAACAATATTCAATCTATATAAAGTATTAACCTCTAACTTTAAAAATATCGCTACTCAAAGATTTAACAAAGTGCGCATTCATTTAGGATGCAAAAGATCGCATAATAACACAAATTTTAATATATAAATTAATATATTGAAACTACACTTTTGCAAAAAAAAACCGTTGAATAAAATATTTTGGAATATAGATATAGTGAAAAATTACTTTATAAATAATTCATATCATATATAGAAATACTGTATTTAAGGAAACAGCTATACCTTGTGCGATAATTGTCGACCAATAGGTCCAATTTGTTTTATATATACTATCCCATGCGTATAGTAATTTACCCATAGTTGATTGTATAATAAATAATTTGTGTTTGGTAGTTTGGTAAGCTTGGAATATAACATGACTTGTTTATTCAATATTGTGTAGGTACTACAATATATATATTCGTATAAATATGATTTTTTTAATATTTCTGAATCTTTTGCTTTTCCATGTACTGTAAATATATAAATAAATACTAATTTTTGAACAACATATTATTGTTCTGCTACTGACATCATATTCTATATATTTGTATATATCATATTTATTTCATGTATACTCTATACTCTGTATATAGTACATATTAGATAATATTTTCAACACGTTGCCAATGGCGACTTGCAATAATATATATATATAGATAAAACTACATGTGCATACATTATAATCAAGTTACACACATATATATAAAAATGAGTTATATAAAATATCTGTTATATTAGATATATTGTGTATTGCAGATATAGCGCACCCATCAACTTTTATAATAATAATAATAATAATAATTGTATATGCATTACATGCACATTTACAATAACACATGGGCTAAAAAGTTTCCGAAAATTCTAAGAAAAAAACATTTTTTTTGCAAAATTAAACTTTATTCATCAACAATAGATCCCTTCGCGGGCGATACACTGATTCCAACGATCTTCCAACTTTTCGATACCATTTTTATAGTACGATTTCGTTTTTTCCTTAAAATAGGCTTCTGTTTCGGCGATCACTTCTTCATTGCTCTTAAATTTCTTTCCAGTGAGCATTCTCTTGAGGTCTGCAAACAGCAAAATAAGTCGCTGGTGGCCAGATCTGTAGAGTACGATGGATGTGGAAGCAATTCGAAGCCCAATTCATGCAATTTTGCCATCGTTTTCATTGATTTATGACACGGTGCGTTGTCTTGATGAACTTGAACTTTTTTCTTCTTCAAATGCGGTCGTTTTTTAGCGATTTCATGCTTCAAACGCTCCAACAAGGCTATATAATAGTCACTATTGGTGGTTTTTCCATTTTCGAGATAGTCGATGAAAATTATTCCATGTGCATCCCAAAATACAGATGCCATAACCTTGCCTGCCGACTGTTGCGTTTTTGGTCGTTGTGGACGAGGTTCTTCGCTTGCTGTCCATGATGCTGACTGCCGATTTGACTGCGGAGTGTAATGATGGAGCCATGTTTCATCCATTGTCACATATCGACGCAAAAATTCTGTTTTATTGCGGTTGAACAAGCCCAAATACTGCTCTGAATCATCGATACGTTGTTGTTTTTGATCGATTGTGAGTTCGCGCGGCACCCATTTTACGCATATCTTTTGCAGGCCCAAATATTCATGCACGATATGTCCAACACGCTCCTTTGATATCTTCAGAGCCTCAGCTATCTCGATCAACATCACTTTACGGTCATCTAAAATTATTTTGTGGACTTTTTTGATATTTTCTGAAGTAACAGCCTCCTTTGGACGTCCACTGCGTTCATCGTCCTTGGTGCTCATATGGCCGGTTTTAAATTTTACAAACCACAAATGTACTGTTGAAAGAGCTAGAGCCGTGTCGGGATAATGCTCGTCAAACAGTTTTTTGGCTTCAGAAATATTTTTTCTAATCAAAAAATAATGTTTAATCAATGCACGAAATTCGTGTTTTTCCATTTTTTTTTTCAAATAACAAAAGTAGCTACACTCACAACGCAATATCTCACAAACTAATGGTCGGATTGCTATCAAATTTTGGCACGTATCGTTTGAAGGTTGGTACTAACTAAAAATCATTTGAATATAATCATAAAAAAAAAACTTCTTAGAATTTTCGGAAACTTTTCAGCTCATGTGTTATATGTAAAAAAAAACGATGTATTTATCATGAGATTTCAATCAAATTTTATGTAGTATAAAAAAAAAATATGACCTAAATTTTAATAACAAAATCATATTTACTATTTTACTATTTACGTATGTATTGTATTAATACTCGTATATGCTGCACAACAGATATATAACATATCGACATGTAATGTTATTATATTATTTATGAGTTGCAATGTACTAACTAAACATATATATATATCCACCTAAATAAGGACATAAAAATGCTAAACGACAGCACACACACACACACATAATTATAAACATACTATATATATATTTTGAAAATATATACGGAATAATAATATAAATATATATCAAATTATAATATTTCATTTATTTCACCTGTCATTTCCGGCTGCCAATTGAATAAATTTGAAAAGGGAAATTTAATTTTTACTCTATATATATACTAATATATATACATTTACATACATATATTGAGTACATATATATCCTTATATAATAAATTTTTTGGTCAACATAATTTTATGACACGAGTGTGTATGATTTTTGATTATAAATATATTGTACCAATAAGAATTTCACATTAGTGTTCATAAATATATATATAGGATTGATTAGAATATAATATGTACTTCATCCAATTGCACAGTTTTATATACAATACATAGATTATTTTATATGAATAAATTTTATTTGATAGCTAGATTTCAATGAATATTATATTTTATATATACATAAACTGTATATAGTGTATCCATAATATTAAAGTTAAATCTTAAAATCATATTTATATATAATATTAATTTAAAAAAAAGTTAAATTTACCAAATTGTCTGTAATTCTTTTGTTACATCGATATAATAATAAATAACCATTTCGATCTTTTATTTAAACACAATACCTCTCTGTTCATTAATAAAGAAAAAAAATGTTATACAAAATATTTATATAAAACGAATTTAGAAAATTTAATTGAAAAAAGGTTTTTAATTCTATCAATTTATTTATTCTATTACTACTAATAATATATTTATTTATAGTCTGACCATTTACATTTTAATATAAGATACATAATTATTATTGTGTATTTTATGGAATGAATTAGCTTGGCTTTTTCGACTTTTACTGAAACTTATTTAACTGATAAATGTATATGCATCATAGTATCACTATTACTGGTACTATGTCTGAATATATCAGAGTGCGCAGTCTTCATATAGTGACGATACCCATATATCCATATTGTGTATATATATTTTTAATATATATATAAAATTTAGTATTTATATATATTATAAATAAAGTTATATACTAAAATCATGATTAACGAGATTGAATCAATAAAATAAAATACACAAAATTAAATTAACTCTATATACTAGAAATTGTAATAATAAGCTAAATTTATGTATTTATGTATTGTACTTAACATACTCTTATATGGGTCTGCGGGGCTATATGAATCTATATGGGTTATATGAATCGTATTATAGCAATTACTGCATTATTGTGTACCTGCCCACATACATATAAAAATATTATTTGGTATTATAAAAAATTTCATTGTAAATTAGTTGTTTCACGTTAATTAAATTTTCTTTGTAATACATATTTATATTAATTTTCAGTGATTTCAAAAGTTTTATATGCTTGGGGGGTGTTTACAAAAAAAACCATATTTTAATCAATGGCAGTTTTTGGAGTTTTTTGGTTTTTTTTTTTTTCCCTTATTTATACAGCACCCCTGTCACACCTATTGTTATAATAACAACAAAAGTTGTGTAAATATATAAGGTTATGTTGCTTATGAGGTACATATACATATCTTTTATTATATATATATGAATTTATGGTATATATCTACAATAAAACAATATGTATATAATAAGACGTGAGATTAAAGCAAATATTTTCAATGTAGTATATAATAAAATATTATACAATGACTATATACAAAATATATAAATTATATATTGTAGATATTATAACGAATATCACACGTGATTAGAATCGAAAATAATATGTATGTGTGTGTACAGTGTATTTAGTAAATAACAGACAATTTTTTTTTTTATTCTATTGTATTTTATCACCGGTTTTTTGTATTACTTATACATGTGTAAAAGTATATTATGTGCCATAAAGAAAATACGAGGGAGGTTTGATGAGATAGTTAGATATCTAAAAGTTATATATGGCCAAATATACATATTGACAGAATTTTTTGTGAAAAAATTATCACACATAAACAAAAGAGGAGCTTGAGGTGACAACACCAAAAATTATCAATAAAATCCATCCATATCGTGTTGGAAAATAAAATATACATAACATTTTTTTTTACGAACATTTTCACATGAAAAATCTATCAGCAAATGTTATAATATGATCAAAAACGTAATTGTATGTGAATCCGAATGCAATGAGAGATTATTGTACAGCGGCTTCTTTGTGAAACCAGTGTATCGCTGTAGCTATAAAAATAAAATGAATTTCCTTGCGTGTGAAAAATTAAGTAGTACATAAATCCTTGTTTTTATTTTTATACCCATATATCCTTATCAAACCGTTCGCACATGTATATATTAACAGGTTATATTATATAATAAAATATAATATATATAAATCCTTTTAATTTTTTCTGATTTTTTTTCCTTCAACAAACATTTAATTAGTCAAGTCAATTGAGTGTTTCAACGCGCAATACATATGATAAATTGTCTTTTATGTTTATGTTTATATAGTTATTTATTTATATTTATTGTATATACCATAATTAGATTCTGTATATATCTTATAATATGTAATATAGAAATATTTGGAAGTGATAATAAAAATGGATATAGGGGTTTTTAAACAAACTAAAAAAAAAAAATGAAACACAAAGAAGTATTCGTTATTTGCTTATGAATAAACGAAATTTAAACAAGCCCACTATTCTTTTGTTCCAAAAAATAACTATAATTTTAGTTTGTTATTTTTTTATTTCTCCACTTACACCACCAATTTCAAACATTTATAACTTTTAAACTGTTTAGTCATAGCCATAAATGAAATATTTTTGCAAAAATGTAGTGAAATAAATTAGTTTAACTTTTTTGATATAAAAACAAATATGTTGCGCCATTAGATTTTTAAAATAAAAAATTCATTTTAGTACGAAATTTTTTTGAGAAAACATAGTTATTTTTCAATTATATCTATTCAATAACTTGAAATTGAAGGAAGTTATAAAAAAATGTATAACACATTTTAATTCAGATTTTAATTCTCTATAAATTCGGTGTAGTATAAATTTTCTGTATATGCCCTGCTTTCGAAGTTATTGGTCAATTAATGATGAGAATACCGAGAAAAATTTGTATCTCGAAAACACAGCTCCAAATCGAAAAATGTTATTTAATAATTTCGACTTAGAATTATGTCCCCCATCACGCCCTTGAACTGAATGCGTACCGCTCGTCAACACCCTGTACATATTTACAACATATATATTTTAACAAAATTAATGTTTTCCCGCACGGTTTTGTTTCAGTGGTTCGGGGTGCAATTGGATTATTACATTGCGATAACGATCAGCTGCGTAAAATGGTTTTATTTTGTATCAGCAGCTTCAACAATACCGAAACTTGCTGGTGCTCTGTATCGAAATCATTTTGTTTTGTTAATACAGTCAATTACAAGTTGCATTATGAATATATTCAGCATGTACAAAAATAATTTATTTGAATATAATTTTCTTTTATTTTTATGACACACTTTTAAAGTTGAATTATTTGAGAAATATTAAACTGTAGGCATATTTTATATAATTCACAATGACAAAAATTTTTTATAATGTATATTTAGATTTTGTAAGGTTTCATTTATAAAATTGTGCTGTATATATAAAACTAAAAACATTATGTGAAGACTTTAAATTCTTACACATAACGTTGAATTAATAAGATAAATTGGTTATAAAATAGAAAATTTTTCGTCCTTTAGAATCAATTCATCTTTTCTATTTTTTTTTTTGCGATTTGTTCATAACTTCTATATGTGATGCTGCGTTCTCCTCACCACTGTGTTGCGCCAATCGATCGAAATAAATGATAATCTCGAATAGTAACGTATTATATATGGTGTGGTGAATCTATATATAGGATATGGATGCGGAAGTGTAAATATTGTTATCGTTTAATACTTTCAACAACATTTCCTTTACATATTTTAAAACATTGCATTGCCTTTTTTGTTTCAGTCCTAGGTTAATTGTTTATTCGTTGATGGGGGGGGGCGGTTTTTGTTTTTATTAAATTTTTAAAATAGCATATTCTTTTTATTATATTATATATTATTCTAATAATTTTTCAAATAAATATGTCTCTATGCATTATGTATATAATAAATGGTAGTAGTATATACAGCTATTACATAGTCTATGTATATATAAAGTAATATTTACATATTTATTTATGTAACGAATACTTTTTTTATTTATCACATTTATAAATTCAACAGATTTTATATATTACTATATTATGTACTCGCCTATATACGATGAAAAATATAGGATGAAAAAACATACAATAAATTTATAATCTTATAATCATATATTTGTTGTTTGTAGTTAGTTAATATATATATATATGATATTTATTATTTGTATCTACCCGTCCGTATATACATGTTTATTATAAAATATGTATATAGTACATGAATTTCTAAGTTAATCAAATAGTTAAATATTTACATAAATTATGTATAAAAAACTGTATCTTTTTCATATATATTGTTGACATTTTTTGAAAATGTAAATATTTTAAAGTTATGTAAATTTACCTACGAATATGGGTATGTGTATGAGTGTGGATATAAATAAATTACATAATAAATATGTATTATATAACAAAAAATGCAGGATAAATATATAATTACATTAAAAGGTGGTTTTTGTTTGTTTTTTTCATATGTGAAATATGCAACTTTGTATATTAATTATTAAATAATAATATTATTAATCAAATAATAAATGATAAATTTAATTTAAAAATTTGAAATTAAAATTAATCTTTGTCCATCTCAATTTTATATATTACTGCCCATTTGCTGCCATATATATTATATTTTAATCTATGCGGTATACTATAGTATGTGTGTGTGTGTGAGTATATTGTAAAATAAAGAAAAACTGAAATTTAAATTAGAACACTATAATTGGCTGCCACAGGTGCTATTTTTATAAATACATATTAAATAATATACAATAGTTTTGTTGAACAATAAAATTATATTGTAAAAGAAGTTTTTTTTTTATCATTAACCTGGATGACCTGGTTGGCAATATAATACCCTTTTATATTCCATATATATTCCGCAAGTACATATGATTTTGTATATACTATATTATAATATATAAATTACATCCATTTCCATATATATGTTATATATATATATAATTATACTCGTTATATAATGTAACAAATACTCATGTTAGTTATAATTATAAAAAGAAGAAAAAACAAATTCCATTTTTAATAGTACATAAAATCAGGTCATGTTATTTTCGAAGAGGTATTATAATAAGTGTGTTGTAAATTGTAATCATAAATAAAATGGGTATATACTGTTTTTATTATATATTCTTACTCCATGTTAAATAATGAATAGAAAATTGCAATAGCTATTTAAATTTAAATAAAAAATAATATATATTATATATAAATTTTGCTATCAGATACAGATACACATGTATAAAACATTGAGTGTAGAATATTTACACATATGCGTATTTATATATGTTACTTATATAGTCATCAAATAGGCAGCAATTTCTATTCCAAAACATATTATTTAAGGCTAGAAATGTGCACGCGAAGAAAAACAAACAAAACCATTCCATACATCAAAATCAGGTCATTAAAAACATATATACCCAATAATAGAATATTTTTATATATTGTATGTAATATGATTCATTGTGGTTTCTTTTATATTCTGAATGAATTCTATATTTATTTTATAGCAATACATTTTTAGTTTTATACTATCTCACATTCCCTAAATGAAAATTAAAATAATTTATCACTTATGGTTTTTTTTTTGTTTTGGGTTTTGTTTAGAATTATATTTTATAAAAATTGTAAAAAATTGTACAGATATAGAATATCCCAAAAATATACCATTTATTATGTCTGCAATATTGCAATATCTGTATATAATATATATATCTCAGATAATACGTACAATTTTCTAAACTTTAAACTATAGGTGTATTGAAAATTTGGTTATTTGCGTTTAACTTTGTACCGAAGTCGAATCGGCCAAAATGTTATATGATATTTTCGATGCAAAATGACCCAGAGAATCTAGTGTTTTCGTATTGCTGTCGAAAATTGGGATACCCTGTATAAAATACTGTATCAAAATCTTTCTACTATATCACATAGAAATGTCATAGATTTTTGTTGTCCAACACAATATTTTATTCAAAGATATTTGATTTTTGAATCCATAAAATTATTAAACTTGATCTTGTGACACGTTATAAAATTTCAAATTTTATTAATATATATATTTAAAACAGTTTTATGATAATATATTCCCTATGGGCAAAGTTTCACGTGACATACGGCTGACGAAATTAGTAATACAATTTATGGAAAAAAATCTTGAAATGTACTATAAATTTTTTGGAAACTCAACTTTTATGAATATAATGATTTTTTGAAAATAATTTTTATAAATTCAATTAATTTCCATATATAATTTTTCTTATATATCATATATAAAAGATACTATTAAAATCAATTGACGCAATCAAAAAGTATAGCCGATTTTTCAATTGATGCAGCGCAGTGATAATACCTATAAATGGTAGAAATTATTAATACGGCAATATCATTAATTCATACAAAATTTTACTATATAACATCAAATGGAAAAAATCGGTTATATATCTTTTGAACGATTAAAACGATTTTATTAAAAATTTCTTCCATTCAAACGATTGAAAATGTATTGTATTTAGAAAATATGTTTTAAAAATAATACTACTAATTTGTAATATAATGCATAATAATAATAATATAATTAATAAAATTTAATTTGCAGTATTGTACTTATATATAGAAAATATACAATACATTTTTGCATTAATTTTAAATTTCTGTTCTATTAATTAATTTATTATAATTTTACATTTAGGTGCGTATTATAAATAGATATGTGAAAATGTTGTAATTCACTTGATTTTGTGAATGTTTCTTTATACAGCACATCAGTTAGATAATAAAAAAACATTCCAATTTTTAATACAATAATTTTATTAAAAATAAAGAAATATAATAAAAATTTTAATGTGTGTACGGCGACGACGTAAAACAATAACAATGTAATTAAATAATTTTGCTTATTTCATGTGTAACCAATTATTAATTTATATAAATAAATTAATTTTATTTTAATGATATAATCACACGTTGCACAGTGTATTGTATCTATAAATAATGAATCAGAGAAAAGTAATTTTATTTCTATGGGAAATGGTAAATTTTCATTATATTATAATATAAGTGGAATTAAGTCATCGAGTTCGGCAGAGGTCAATGTCATTATATGAATTTGTGTAATTTTTAATTTTCAAATGGTTATTAATATTTTTTGTTACACATATATTATTGCATATGTATGGTGTTGCTGTCATATAAAGAAGTTTATTTAAAAAACATGATTAACTTCCTTGTATAAATAACAATAAATGTCATTATTATTGGTATTATAGGTTTATTTAAAATTATTATTATTTTATTTTTTTATATCATAATATTTTGTTTTGACATCGCATATAATAAATAATTATTATTTATTAAATAATTGAAATGTGATGTAACGTTGTTATTATCTTAAATAAAATATATATTTATATATATATGGTACTATTACCCATATATTACTTACTGTGTATTATAATGATGGAAAAAAAAATCAATTTGATATGCTCTCTTAACTTGAACTTGATATTGTTATATTTATAACTGTTTACATATTTTTTTTCGTCTGAATTGAATTTATTCATAAAATCAAAGTTGATCTATATCTATATACATTTTTCATAAATATATATGCATCACGTAATATTATTTATTCTATACAGATGATTTCGCATGTTTTTCTAATCATTTTCTATATTATATTTGTGTGTATATTTAATAAACAATACGTATAATAAAAGATTTTTGGCTATATTATAAACATTTATATTTATATATAATTGAATATAAAAAACGAGTACCATTCGACGTGATACCAAGGAGCTCTCGACATTTTTAAATTAACCCCATATATATATATGCAAAAAACATTAGTCTAACCATTTAAATACAATTTTTATTGTTTATACATTTTTGAAAAAAATCGATTTTATGTGAATTGTTTCTAAAAAAAATATAATACGTTGTTTTGTGAACAATTAATCCACAATAATTATTTATTTATTTTTATTATTATTTAATAATTAATAATTGAAATATATGAAAATAATATCGAAAAATGTTTACATGTGTGAGATACGATATTAAAACGTGACACGTCAAACACTTATGCAAAATTTATATTTCATTCTTCTTAAATTACTTACATACTTCAAGGTTCGATTTTAAGTTAATCCAACCGGATATATTTCTTAAAAGGAAAATGGTAAATCATTTTTATAAAAATAAGGATTTTTTATTTTAACATTATTCCAATTAAATTATTGTGACAACACACCTCTTTGATTATATTTTTCCCAATTTTTTTTCGGTTATATTGATTCTTTTATAATTTATTGTTTTACACTATAAATGTTTTTATTTAATGTAAAATACAGTTAATTATAATTTTCTTCGGCATAAGAAATCGATTTGAAAGCAAACAAAATTTTTCGTTTTGTTTTGTGAAAAATATACAAATGGTTTTTTTTTTTTGTATTAAAAGAGGCAGTCATCGTCGTCGTCGTTGTCGCACATCCATTAAAAATAACATTGGTATCCATTTCTGTGCGTGTATAATAATAATTGTATTTATCTAAATGTTTTAATTCTTCAGCTGCTTTCTATACGCTGAATAAAAAAAAAAAGAAATTATATGCCTTTCCGTTAACATTTCTTGTTTTATATCTAAATTTAAATCTAATATAAATTTAGTTATACGCGCGAATGCAAAAGAATTTAAAATAATAATATATTTTATAAAAATAAATCTCATTTATTATTATTTTATCATTAATTTAAATCAAAGAACCAACACACACACACACACACACACACAGAAATAACAACAAAAAGAACATATATATATATATATAGTTATATACTAAATAAAAGCCTAAAATATATAATCATTTATCTTCACTCTATTAGTATATATATATGAGCTTTTATATACTTTTATGTATATAGTCCTATATATATATATATATATATCCTTACAATTGTACATAGATTAACATTTAACCATATACTGTTTTTGTAATGTCTGTCTTTATATATATAAACAATTTTCGAATATATGGAAAATTCATTTAATTGTTAACATTAACATTAATGGACCGTATATATTCTGAATGTATGGTGTATATTATATAAAAACACATACACATTATATTATATAGTAGATTTTAAGTTGAAGGATATTTTATTATATATAGTAACATCCTTTTTTATTTATTTTATTTATATAAGTACTATATGGTATATATATACCCATACATTGTATATACAAGCTACAGTTCAAACGTATATTTACATTTATATATATATATATAAAATGTTTTTATATATAACTGTAAATGTCTTATATGCACATAAGGGTTTCTTTATATATATATATACCACACACGAATCCTCCACATATTGAACGGAATGAGTGCTTCAAGTTTAGTGTATTTAAATATGAATAACCAAAAAAAAAATACTAACTACATAGTAATAATTTTTTTTCTATATCATTTTATAAAACTCATACTAACATTTATTTACACACACACTTTCGTCACAATACACGTACGTAAACAAAAATAATTTTAAACATATGTTTTCTTATCTGTTTGCTACATATTATAGGTAAAACATACACATTCACACATAAATAAGTTTTAAAATTATAATCATATGTGTAGACAAATAGTATGTTGTAAAGTTATATGATGGATTGAGTCAATGCTACTCATTATTATCTATATTAAATTGTCTCTTACTTTGTTATATATTATAGGCAAAACATACACATTTAAATATTTATTTATTATCTCCCTACTTTTTTAATATTAAATTCATATATATAGGCTAAAAAAGTACGTTGAAAAGTTATATGGTGGATTGAGTCGATGCCACTCATTATTATCTATCAATTATGTCTGTTATCTTTCTTACAAATCATAGGCAAAACATACACATTTACATATTTATATTTTCCCTTTCTACTATTTTAAAATTAAAATCATATGTATAGACATAAAAAGTACGTTGAAAAGTTATATGGTGGATTCAGTTGAATTCATTAATTCTTCTATTTAAATTTTTTATGCTCTTATTCTTACGCATGTGTGTGATTTCAATACGTGAGGATGAGAAATAAATGGATTTATTGTTTATTGTTATCTTTTTATTTTCAAATATTTTGGTAGTTATTTTGTATTTTTATTTTATATTACTCTTCTTCGTGTATGGCTATTGCGTTTGTGACACTTGCATACAAAATCAAATGTATACATATTTTTAGTCGTTGTTATTATTATGTTAATATTTATTATCAAAAATCGTCTTATTGTAAAACATTTCAATTTAAATTTTTGGTTAAATAATTTTTTTTATTTATAGAATTTAATATGTATTTGTATATTAGTTTATGCACTTGCAGTTCTAATAACATTTTATGGTGTTTCCGTAAAGTAAATTCTTACGCTTCGTGCCTTATATATACCTATATAATATATTTTATCTTATGTATTATATATATTTAATATGTTTGTGTATATTCGTCATTCGAGAGAAAATATATAGGTCTTTTGTATTTCAATATATATATATATATATTGTATACAATTTAATATAAATAACAGACAATGTAATTTGTTTCTTATAATATTTATGTATTAAATAAATGCACAATATAATATACAATATACATTTTAGTAAAGAAATAGACATATGAAGGGTAATTTTGGATGACAAAGTATCCACTTTATGTCATACCATACGTATACGTACATTCACACACAACACACCTTTTTTTGGTATATATGTGCAGATTTAAATATATAAAATATAGGTATAAATAGAGGTATTTATAAGAATAAGTACTCGTAATAATAAATATGTTGAATTCATTTATATATGAATTTAATACAAATAATAAATATATTTTGTTTAACCTTCACGCGATGATCGTGATATTTAAAAAATTTGTTTTTATATATATTGAAAATGACGTTAACACCGTAACGTAATTTTATGTTTCATGTTTGTTGTAACGATACAACCAATTTTCCAATAAATTATTTAATTAAATTAAAATCAAATAATTTGAATTATAATATTATAATAAATAAATTCCGCATTTCAAATTTTATACAAACAAATATGTGATGAATTTTGGCTGGAAAAATATCTCTGTTAAACATGAAATATATATATTTATTCAATATCCCATCAACGTGTATACAAAATTTACATATATAACAATAAAAAATATGTGTTTTAATTGTGTTTCTGTAGCATAGTTTTTTTAACTCTATACTATCTATGTTACAATATAATATTGTATATATGTTTTTGATTGTTTATAACAAATTGAGTTATTTATAAAAGAAGAATTATTTTTGATGGGTTAACAAAAAGTGTCTGCATATAAAATTAAATATCTATAGATAGTTGTACAATAAATATATATATTCTTATACAACACATATCTATCTATTTGAGTATATATTGCAAAATTTGTTTGCTTTATATAATGTTATATAAATAAGGAAAACAAAAACCGCCATAAGGAATTTTGTGGTCTTTCTAAATTTTTCGTATTATTATTTAGTGAAATTCTGTACAATATATATTTTATATAATATTGTTTATATATATATTAGTAGAACTTTTAACGTTGTCATACATATATGCAATCTACATATATATATATATATATAATAAACATTCTTATGTACTCGTATATATATATATGTAATAAAAACATTGGGATGAGTGTTTCAAAACAAATTGCTAAAGATGACTAATAAAAAATGACTTTCGTATATATAAATATTATCATATATGAAAAGGCACAGATAAAAATATTTACAATATATAGAAAATATTCTATAAATATTTAAAATATTATATTTATATATAAATTTGATTTAAAATGATGTGTTCGCGTTATATTTAAAAATATAATAATGTTAATTAATAATTTTCTAATTATTTTTTCTTTTTCTATTTTATTTTACAGGACATTTTTTAATTTATTCCATTTTTATAAATATGATCAACAAATCCAGCATCTATACAATTTATTTATTAATTTACATTCTATATCGTTGTTTTTGAGATCATCGCACACGGTAGACGATTATTTGATTGCATCTATAATAATTGAACAATAATAATTTATTATATAAATAGTAGTAACAACACAATGTACATAATATAGTATTTTAAGGTAAGGTTCCTATAAATATTATTATTATATTCTGTTGTTTTTTCTTTTTAAATTATCTTAATAAATAAATTAAAGATAAATATTTATATTTATAAATTGATTTATCTGCATGTATTACAATAATAGATAATTAAATGGATTTATATATATAGAAGAGTGACGTGTCTTTCTCTCGTATGGAGAAATGTTTTGAAATTACAATATCATTAAATTTTTTTTTGTGGTAATCTAATTGAACGTATTTAGACTAAATTAAGTGGAAAAAAAATAAATATTATATTGGCCATTCATTGAACAACTTTTTAATTTACAGATGATAATTTTATCGGATTTTCATCAGTATTGTAAATTCCAATATTTTATAGAAGAGATTTTTTTAAAAAAAAACCGTTTTATGCATATGACCGATTTTCGGTTTGATGGCAGTGAAATTTTGTATATGAAATTTTTATTAGAAAATCGTTCATATTTTGTTGTATTATGCAAGAAGCGCATTTTTAAAAATCTTTTCTATATGAAAGTTTGGAAATTGATTAAATTTATTAATTCTTTAGACAAAAATTTAAGATTAAGCTACTTATTTCTCGGCTCGACTATACCACAAAAAAAAAAAAAAACAATATTTACTAATATTGAAACCTAAATATGCTAATTCTCATGAGTCGTCATCTGCCAGCATACACATATTATTTATATAATTATAATAATCTATATAATATACTAAATTGTCATTATTATATCCATAGAAATACTAAAACCGAGTAATATAAATTATAAATTTATTGATTTATGAAATATGATGACCCTTTAATATAATTTTGCCTCTAGATATATTTTATCTACAATATAGCTAGTTTATATGTACACGTCTATTTATAGTAGTACATGGATCTAAATAGATTATTATAAATTATAAATCAGTTTAACTATATAAATTGTATATATTTTGTTCTTTCGTTCACTGCTCTGCATTCGTGCTATGAATATATAATAAATTATATACTCTTTTTTTTCAGTTATATATGGAAATATTATTATGTACAAAGTGTTTGTATGAATATACACAGAATCAATATAATATTATAAAATATAATTGTATATAAATGTTTTGAGTATATAAGGTGTTTGTACTTTATATATATATAAATATTAAAAATATTGATATCCGATATATTATATAATAATAACCATCTTAATTTATTTTAACAATATAACATTAACCATTTATTGTTTGAAGAGCTTAGGCGAGCTTTTATTTTCCTATATATTATACACATATAAACACTCGGTAGCGCAGTTGCAAAAGCGCTGCTATACCATATATATATTAATCATGAAATATAGCGGGTTGAAATCCGCTATTTTTTATAGGAAATTTTTCCTGTATTTATTTTAATACTAAAATTTTTCAGTTGGGTGACCACATTTGTTCGTGGATGGAATAAAAAGAAAAACGGATATCTTTAAAAATATGGTGTTGGACGTCGCTATTCAAAAATTAACAATGTCTGCACACACACACACATCACTATGGCCGCCTAATCACCCATATAAAAATAATAGTATTATGAAAACATCTATCTTTCGTCAATAGTACAGTACAGTACAGTACACAATTGGTAAATTGTTATATAATCCCATGCAGAGTAATTTACCAACTTGGTTGTAATGAAAGTTTTATTAGATGACATAAAAGCTCCAGTAGGAGCAAAATATGACTTAAAAAAAAAAAAAACTTTTAAGCAATACACTCAATACACATATAATATATATATATATAAGTGTGTGTAGCATAATTTTTACAAATTTATATATCTGCAGTAAATATTATACTTTTACAAGTACTGATTTAAATATAACATACATTTATACTTATTTACAAGATATATATTGTAATATAGGTGTTATGTTATGTTTTTATATCACAATTTAATTATTGTAGGGTGTTATCGGTATATTTTGTCACAAAAGTATAAGCCTATTTATGAGTAAAACTTATAACTTGCAGTCTTTAAAAATTAATTGACACACTGTGTTTAGTAGACTTTAACAAAAACCTATTCTATTGAAAATAAACGATGCAAATAAATTTTAAAAAATACATAAACATCCTTGTAAACATCCTGTACATGTGTACACATGTAAATATATATATATAAGTTTAAATAATATACGTTACGGTTATATAATTAATTTATTTACCCACACACACATAATCTTTTATATATAAACATTAATTTACTATATATAAATTTTAACTCGTAGTATATAGGGTGTTTTTTTTTTAAGCTTCCTATAAAACTTTAAATTTGAATAAAACATTGATGATGGATTACATTAATTATTTATAAAAATAATATGTGTGGTAGTAAATTAACACCAACACCACCTCTACTAGCTGTTACGCATATAGTGATCGGTACAATTTTTCAACAATAATATTCGTAAACTAAACAACATGATTTTTTAAATTAAATTCCACAATTTGGTACAACGTTGTTTCAATTATTGATTTATAAAAGTATAAAAATAAAACATTATTTAATTATTATTAAACAATTTATATATTTTATTCAAATTTTAATTAATGTGCTACGCTACGCTTAAAAAAAATACCCTATATATATGGGTACACATGTATATGGATTAAATATCGCGCTTATATAATAAAGATATAAAGAAACAAAAAATCATCCCTCATCATCCCTCCGATAAATAAACATAACCTTTCTTTTTTTGTTTTTTTGTTTTCTCTTTTTCTTTCTTTTTTTGATCTTTAATATATATAACATTTAACTCAACAAGTTGACTTTTACTTAAAAAGCTTATCGTCGTATATTATATATAATTTATATATGAGTATTAAATATATTGTTACAAAAGGATTAAGTATACTTATTTATCCTATATTTATATATATATATACATTTATATGTATAATTTGTCATTTTGGTCGAATAAATGAGATGTTATAATATATTTCTATATTATTTTGTAATCGCGTAGAGCATATATACTTGTAATTTGTATATAAAAAAAGGGAAAACTGGAAAAGCGGGAAAATTTATTACCGTAATTCTTTCTATATATATATTTATGTAATAATTGTATTGTATATACAAATACAAAAATGTACAAAAAAAAAGCCAAATTCAGAATATCAACTATGATAACAAATTCAAAAGGTATAATGAAATTATATTTGTATATATATTACACAAATGTATATGTATCAGTTATGAGCGGTGTACAATTGGGTAAACAGAGCAAGATTAAATTGCCGAAAGTAATGAAAACAATAAATAAATCTGCATTCACATATTCATAATTTTAATTTTGCTGTTTATATAAAATATAAGCGGAAAACTGAAAATCTGTGGTTTTAAAGTAATGCGATCTAAAAGATCAACGTCCTTACTCCTTGCAATGGTAATTACAATACAATATATGTATATGTTCCACACCTGCCGCTTCAGAATGTATATTACATGATATGATGTAGGTTCAATAAATGCAATCGTATTTTTTTTTTAATATTTATAAATTTTAAATTATAATAAAACGAACAAATAGCCGTAATCCACGTATAGGTGAAAAATGTTTGTATATTAAAATAAATACTAAAAAAATATCGGATATGTAAATTTCTATAATTAAACACGGTATTTTACGATATTGATTAGCTACGCCACTGAGTGTTATGTATTTATAGTATTTATAATATCTATTATTATGGGTATACGCATACATTGAATATCACTATTATAAAATGTCCTATTTACCTTTTTCTCAATATTTACACATGTACATTATACATATCCTTATTTATTATATATATATAAGGACCTTATATATTATATTATAAATATATATATTAATATAGTGAGAGTTATATACAATAGAATGTGAAATATAATAACACACACAATTTGAACAATTACAATTAGTTTTTTTTTTTTTTTTTGGATTGCTCGTTGTTATATCAATAAAATTATCTGCGTAGAGTAAATATTTATTTTATATATTTAAATTTTGTTTATACTCTTTATATGTGTATAAAAATCACTACAATAACACATGGGCTGAAAAGTTTAGTCGATGAAAATTATTCCATGTCCATCCCAAAATACAGATGCCATAACTTTGCCAGCCGACTGTTGCGTTTTTGGTCGTTGTGGACGAGATTCGTCGCTTGCTGTCCATGATGCTGAACAAGCCCAAACACTGCTCTGAATCATCGATACGTTGTTGTTTTTGATCGATTGTGAGTTCGCGCGCGGCACCCACTTTACACAGAGCTTTTGCAGGCCCAAATATTCATGCACGATATGTCCAACACGCTCCTTTGATATCATCAGAGCCACAGCTATCTCGATCAACATCACTTTACGGTCATCTAAAATTATTTTGTGAAATTTTTTGATATTTTCTGGAGTAACAGCCTCCTTTGAACGTCCACAGCGTTCATCGTCTTTGGTGCTCATATGGCCGGTTTTAAATTTTGCAAATCACAAATGTACTGTTGTTGGAGCTGGAGCAGTGTCGGGATAATGCTCGTCAAGCAGTTTTTTGGTTTCAAAAATATTTTTTCCAATCAAAAAATAATGTAATAATCAACGCACGAAATTCGTGTTTTTCCATTTTTTTTCAAATTACAAAAGTAACAATATCTCACAAACTAATGGTCGGACTGCTGTCAAATTGTGACACGTATCGTTTGAAGGTTGGTACTAAATAAAAATCATATGAAAAAAATCATAAAAAAAAACTTCTTAGAATTTTCGGAAACTTTTCAGCTCATGTGTTATATTTAGCTATAAAATCGGTTTCTATATGTATTGGTAAAGGTTGTTGTTTTACGGCTTCTATAGCTTCTATAAGGAGGTTATATAATAAAGGTAATAAAAATATACGACATGAAATAGTAAAATAGGATAATAAGGCAAAACAAAAATTATTTTAAAATATGTCTTATAAATTACGACCGTATACTTTTCAAAAGTTATATTTTTTGTATATTTTTGAATATTTTTAATAATATATAAAGTGTCTCGAATTTAATTAATAATAAATTTTTACAGGACAATCATTTGAAATTGAATTATACTTTGTATGTTTTATAAAAATGTTTACATATATTTTGCAATGGCAAATTTTGAATAGACTTTAAAATATGTTTAATTTTAAATTTTCTTTTATTTTTAATACACAAGTTTTTCGTTTTTGATTGGGAAAAAAATGGAAAAGTTTTTTTTTTATACTTTAGTCGTATAATTAATAACAAAAATGTTAATTGATTCTTTTTTATTTTTATCTTTGAAACATAATCTATATATGATTAAAAAATGTATGTTATTTAACTTGTACGTTAAGTAATTGAATTTATAATTTATTTTAGTAAAATATGATTACATATATAAATTTAAAAACAAATATTTGGGCTCGGAATTATATAGTTACATTTATTTTAAAATTTTTTACAAGTTTTATAAATTTTTTAAATCGTTTTTTTATGTTATATTTTTTATTTAAAACTATAGATACAATAGTTCGCACAGTATATCACATTTATATCAATCAAATTGTATGTATTGATAAAATTGTATTTTTTTTTTATATATTTGAACATTAAAAGCATTATAAAAACAATACAAAACAAAAATTCATTATATATTGTAGAAAAAAATACATTCGAACACAACAATAACTGGGATATTTGCCAAATATTAATAACCTCAACTATAGAAAAACACAATTTTTTTTTTATATGTCATACAAAAAAATTCCTCAAATATAATAACAATATTTTTATATATATTAAAAAAAAAGTATTTCATTTTAAGATTAAGAAAATAAAAAAAAAGAAAAGCACTCAGACAATAATTAATAAAAAGCAGTAGGAATACAAAAATAATAATTTAAGTATATGCAGATATTCGATTTTTATCTATTCCTTTTTTATTTTTGTCCATCAAATAAGAAATTTCTTATTATTATATTTTTTTATGATGCTATTTTCACATAGAACGTAACGACGCAGCTCAAACTTAAAAAAAAAAATTTGTAGACGATATTAATATAAAATCTTATCATTATTATTTTAAATTCAATGTATAATTTTATTTTATATTATAAAATATGAAATTTTAAATTCCATTTATTTAAAAATGTCTTTCGCTGCTCTACCACCACTACACTATTTATTTACTTCATTGTGCATTTTATATTATAAATTAAGTGCATAAAAAATATATGTGTAAATATTTAGATCACGTCTGTTTTTTTTATATAAATAATAAATTTTCTTCTGTGAATGCTATACATACAATATATATAACTGACTCAATTAATATATATATAGCAAGTATAGGATTAGCCGTATATCTGTGCGGCTTAAGAATTTCAATATATTTATATATATATACACGCCGCCTATAGACACATATTTTATACTATTTATACAAAAAATAGAAAAATATCCAAAAGGAACACGCGTGTAATAATGTAAGTTATAAATGAGAAAAATATTTGTATATAATATAAATTTGAACGACTTTATATATTGTATATGCGTATACAAAATAACCATATGAATATTTAAAAAATGTAAATATATTACAATATATTGTATTAATACCCAAGCAACACAAATTATTTCATTTTTTGATGCACAAACTAACGTCGGCAGCGGAGTATAGAATAGAAAATCATCATATTGCAGATAATATGTGCAACGTTAATATTTGTACACACCGTGTCCTTTTAATTTGTGGTTATAATTGATATAATAAATTTATTTATTACAATTTTCATGAAATTCATAGAAAATGTGATGTTCCGGTTAGGTTTTGTATAGAGAATATGTTTATATTCCAGAATCCTATAATAATTTTTGGTCATTTCTTCACTGATTTTAATAATGGGTTTTACCGTATATGGATTTCTGATATACATAAGTTTATATTAACAATTTCTATAAACTTCTTATTATTCTTATATACTTCTTATGACTGATTAGGTCACTTTCAGAAACTATAGATGGTCAACCAATTTTGACCAAAATTTGTTTATTATTATTATAAAATTATTATATACTAATCGTTTTTTTATATGGATTTCCAGAAATTGGAAAATTTATGGTAATTTCTTCAGAACGCTTTATACAGTTCTATTAAAAGTTAAACATTATTATAATTTAATAATAAAATTATTTCGAATTTTCAAATTTGACTAAAATTTAAACTCATCATTTTCTATATAGGAACTTTAAAAAAAATTGGTTTTATAAAATTCGATTATAAAAATAAATATCTGCAAAAACAGTGAAGAAATCTAAAATGATCATCATTTTCTTATATAACAACTTACTTTATAAAAATTATTTATATATATAATTTTATTACCATATTTTTCATCCTGCAGCATCTATTGTGGTGATCGTTTTTGTTTTTTTAATTCATATATTACTCCAAGTGCAGCTGTATGTCATCTAATAAACCTTTCATTACAGCCAAGTTGGTAAATTACTTCGCATGGAAGTTTATGACAATTTACCAATTGTACTGTAATTAACGAAAGATAGATGTTTTCAAAATACTATTATTTTTATATGGATGATTAGCCCCCATAGTGATGTGTGTGTGCAGATATTGTTAATCTTTGAATAGCGGCGTCCAACACCATATTTCCAATGATATCCGTTTTTCTTTGTATACCATAAACGAAGAAATTGTCACGGAATTGAATCCGCTATATTTCATGATTAATAATATATATTTCGGCGCTATGCAACTGCGTTACTGAGTTTTTTTTTTCAATTTCTGTAGATCTGATCTGATTATAATATTCTGAAAAATGTTCATAAAAATTCTGCATAAAATCGCATTATATAAACGCAGCTATACTTGTCAAATTCAATATAGATTTAATTAGAAAAATTAAAATTGTCTATTAATTCGATATTTTATATATGTAATTATTCAACACACCCTAGAAATATCGAATCATATATATATTTATGTACAGACTTCACTGCTGATTTGAAAGATAATATCATATATATAATATCCTTTTTATTTAGAAAATAAATACAATATCATAATTTAATTTTCTACGGTTAATATATAATTAATTTAATTAAAATAAATAAGTTGGGATTATAATAAGATAAGTGAAAATATTTGATTTTGTTAACCGATATATGCTTTTTAAATAGTATGAAACACGAAAGGCATATACAATATATGGTATATCGGTTACCAAATCATATACACAAACATATAGTCTCATATGTTAGAGACTGTATTTAGAATTTATATTCAACTACATTACACACCGCACCCATTTTATTTTCTCATAATAAAATGATAATAGAATAGAATAAAAATAGAAATTTCAAATAAATTAATTTATTTTTTATTAATCTCATTTCTCATATATCGTTAAATAAAAGCCTATAAACAAATTTTCTACCGCAACAATTTTATTTTGCGATAAAAAAAAATTCTGCAATAATGATTGTGCTTGCAATAAATTAATAAAACAGTAGTTAATTGAATTCCGTACCATTCCTCTTGATTAAGAGAATAGAACAAAGTGGATTTCTGATCTTAGCGCTTTATTTATACAGCAACAAAACGATTTTTTTAAGTTGCAAATTGTATGAATTGGGGATATTATTACGCTTTTCTCATCTTTTATATACGAAAGTTATTTTGCATAATTTTTATATAGATATTTGCGTATGTCCTTCAAAATAGTTTATATATATATTAAATTATTATATATGCACCCTGACGACGTTATGGTTGTTGTACCCGTGTTTGTATTACATAACAAAATTGTTTATATTGCATTTTTATCTTATATTCCACATTAAGATCAATTAAAATATGAGGAAAAATGAAATTTGAAAATAAATTTTGTGTTTTAACACATGTAACACAATCAATTATAAAGGATTTTCCCAAATTTATATATATTCAAACATTTATTTATTAATTATGAAATCAACCGACTCAGATTTATTTATTTATACAATAATAAAAATGTTAAAGTTAATAAATAAATTTATAAATATATAAAAAATCTATACAATTTGTGTTGTATACCTTTACCTTTACCAATATGATTTATAAATAACGTTTAACATATTCAACAACAGGTGATGATTTATCTAAATATACGAATATATTGATTTATAACACCTAAAGAAAATGTATTAATATCTTAGAAAGTATATAAATATAATAAGAACAATAGAAGTGTTTTCTTGCCTAATATATCTTTGAAGCCTTTTATTGATAAACCGATACAATACAGTATATTGTAATATTGCGACATTTTCATATATCTATATTATTATTTTCGGGTATATAAAAACAATTACACATTCTTTAACTATATTTTTGATTGCCAAAAATAATAATATAAAATACTGCAGAAATTTAGATACAAAAATCGATATAGATAAATTTTAAAACAAATACAAATTTTGTATATAAAAAATCAAATAATTTTCATATTGTGTAAAAATTTATCAGCTTGAATGTGAACCACCGCAAGCAGGCAGTGTCGACAGACTGTGAAAATGTTATCAATATATTTGTTCCATATTACTATAATAAGAAAATCATTATTTCTTTACGGATATTTTTGTTTTTTTTATGGAAATCCTAGGGTTTTTCCTTTAAATAATATAAAATGACAGAAAACCGTATTTTTTTTTCTTTCTTACTTACCTCCTCTCGATTCACACGTAACATTGTAATAAAAATATATTATTTAGATTGATTGAATTTTCTTTGTTTCCATTTTTTATACCAACCAATCTCTGTTTGTGGTGTTGTCTGTGTATTTTTTTGGTTTTTTTGTGTATATTCAATATCATAAATCATTCGATTGCATCAATCTTTTCCGGTTTTTCTTTTTGTATATATCGTTTTTTTTTTTTTTTTTTCCTTTTTCATTTCCGTTTTTTAAATTAAAAAACAAATTTAAATTTTCTTCCTTCAAATACTTATACGTATTTGCATTAAAACTGAATTCATTATAAATTATGTGCGCCCATCGCATATCAAAACATGGATATATTTATGTGGTATAAGAAGGTTCTTATTTATTAGCAAAATTCATATATACTCAATTTTCTTCATTTTATTTAAATAATTTTAATTCTATGTTGCTTTGTTGTTGTTCATGTTTCAAAATTAAAAAATCCATAAATTTATGTTGTGATGAATGTTTGGTATATATTGTAGAAATGTAAGTAAATATTAAAAACGAGTCACAACAACAAAAAATGCATTCTAATACCTCACATTATATAGATTTTATATAAATAGCATGTGTTTAAATTTATTGCATGTTGGAATTCATTAAAATTATATGTATTATATTGGAAGAAAATGAGGTCTTTCACCTTATAAATGATATTATGTTTTTCTTATGTACAAAATTTTTTATTTTATTATATAGACCATTTTGTTCATTATATATTCTTAAAATATATACTTATTGTATATAACTGGAACTATATTATGAATTTCCTTTTGAAGTCAATCTAAACCGTTTTCTTCGTACACACTCTGTTTCCTTTAATTTTATTTTGAATTACATAATGAGTGAAACGCGAATGTTTATATTTTTTCAAAGGATAGAAAATCAATTTTTTTATGTTTTATATAATTTGTTATACACCACAATACCTCGATATACGGTCTACGTACTTGCCGCAAAGCGAAAAATTATATAACGAATCAATTATTTTGATACAAATCCATACCAAATTCAATAGAGGAGATTGGAACAATTTTATAAAAAAAAATTTGATTTGTTATATAACTTTTTGCTTTGCGGCCAATTTTCCCGGAACGTATCTGGGCCGTAAAGCGAGGTATTGGTTGTATATTATTGCGTATGGAAGAAAAAAAGCTATAAAATACAATTTCATTTATTTAATAATATTTAATTTTTTTTTTCTTATATAAAAAAGAAAAGTAGCAACTAACATTTTTTTTCTTCTATATTTTTCCAATAAGAAATAAATAGTCTTTTATTTTTTTAAATAATAATATAATTGTTTTTGTATTTTTCCTTTATAAATTGATGTATTTATTGGATTGATACTATATACTTTTTTTTTTGTAATTCAACCATTTCTATATCCGCGGTTTTTAGATATTCTCATGAATCTTTATAAGGTGCGACGCCATTTTAACCCGCAAGAATTATCAATAATTTTCAAAATTTTCCTATTTTTCAGTTCTCTAGTTTTTCTTTCGTAAATTTTCTTAACAAAATGAATGTTTGATATTTGAAATATTAAAATTAAATGAACGTTAAAAATACTCACTTTATAAAAACATTTTAAAAACATTTTTTTATTTCATTATATGCACAAGCAAAGACAACATCCTTCATTGCCTTCTTATATCTATTTAATAAACTATAGTGAACCATTTTTATTTTTATTTTCCAACGAAATTCTTTTGAAAATTTGTAAAAACATTGGAAAATTTGTAAATAGTCACAATTTCACATATAAACAAACAGAAATTACGGCTAATGGTCGAATTATTGATCGAGCTATGGAAAATGGGTTAAATTTATTATATTATTAATAAACATCACAATAAATATAGTATAATTAAAAGTTTTTATGATCACAAAAATAAAACGATTGTGATTAAAATTGATTTGATAATAATAAATTTCTTAAATTAAATTAAATTAAAAATTTTATTACACATTATAAATGATGGTAAAATATATGAAACATTATCTCAATTTTTGATGTGAATTTCATGCATTGAATTGATTATATATTTTACAAATAATACATTTAATATAATAAATCATGATATAAATTTAATGAAAAAAAAAATTGAAAATTTTCTGAAATTTGATAACAAATTTGATTATTCCATTACAGATTTAGAAATATATTTAACATCAAACAAACAAATAGCATATCAGAGATGATGAGTTAAAATATATCTTTTAAATTCATATATAATATAAAATTTTATTTATCTTATACCGCACACACATATCCTGCTACTGATATTTTTTTTGTAAATTATCGAATATATCTATCTATCTATTGTGATGCATGGAAAGAAGAAACATATAAAGTTTGCGTATATATATTTATAATTATTTAAATCTTCAATTTTGTCTGTGTATCTCTCATTGTGACTTAACTTAATCAACATATCACATATATTATAACTTTTTTAAAGTTTTCCTAAATATATATATATAAATACAATATTATTGATTCGTTTATAATTGTGAATTTATTTACGAATCGAATGAGATTATGTAAAATAAAATAAATTCAATTCGAAATATAATATGTACAAATTTTCACATCTTTCATAAATTTCATATAGAAAACTTTTTATCAATCAAATATATATAAATCATTTTTTATTTTATATATTTTTGATAGCATTCAGTTTAAAGCAAATATTATACAATTTAATATGGAAAATAATTTTATATATTTATACAATAGTTAAAATTTTTATGTGCATATATATGAAGTTAAATAAAATTAACAACATAAAATGAATGTATGTTATTATATTATTTTGTTACGTTATATATACGTTTACAGTTGGCACAGAGGGACGAATCTTAACATTTTATTGTCATATAGATATGAGTAAAGTTTATTTACATTTGAAATATAGTGGACATTTTTTCGAAACTTTCTTCGGAACCAAAGTTGAAGGTGATGATGTAAAAATGTATTTTATACTATATTCATTTATATATTGTACCATTAAATAAATATCGAAACTGCTGTAATTTATTTATATATATATTTTTATTGTGTTGTGTGGCGTTCAAAAAATTTTTACATTTCCAACAACCCGCGCGTCACTGATACACACACACACACCCACACACAATTTTATCTGTACAATTTTAAATAATATCAAATAAGATCAACTCTATATAAATAAAGTTTTAAAAAAACTTATATATATTCACATTCATTGTATGCATAAAAAAATATATGGATGTGATATATAGTTAAATTGACAAAATAACTACTGTATTTATTTTTATTTTACAATCGCATTTGATAAGGGAAAAAAAACAACAACTTTTAAATTTATTCAAAATATAAAAAGATTATTTTATTTTATTATATTTATATATTATTTGATAACGAGATTATATTGTATATAAGTTAGATAATAAATTAACTTTAATATAGAATTTATTTTTATATGTGGACGATGAGTAATTGTCCTAAAAGTTGTCACAAACTATTGTTAATATTATAAATGTACTTTGGAATTAATTTATAAATTCAGATATACTAATACGATGCTATTTCTTGATTTTGGCACTTCTAAAGATTTTATGGTAACTTTAGATTTTATTTTTTATAAATAGCACCTCATACCTACCCCCATATGATCTATGAACAGATACTGCGTAAACATTGTAAATACGAAAAATTAATCTATTTTGCTTATTAACTTGTCTTAACAGAACAGATTTCGTGTCAATGTTGAAAAAAAATTTACAATGCAATGCAAATTTATATAAAAATTGAAAACAATTTCTCTCCTTTACACCCCCTATGTGTATGAAATGAAATCTAAAAATTATCTAATTTATATATTCGCGTACTATTTACATTTTAAATTCAAATATTAATATATAAATATACAGAAAAGGATTAGATAAATAAATTCATTAATTAATCATTCAATACCGTAAATAAATAATTAATATTTTGTCATACGACGTACACTATTACAAAAAAATAATTAAATCTTAAAATATCAATAATAATGAGACGATTAAATAATAATTGTCACTCCCAAAAATCTCTATATATAAATTGTACAATATTTTCAGTTTTAATATATACTTTCAAGATATTCGGATTATAATTTTAATTAAAAATGTTTGTTTGTTAATTAAATTAAAATTATATCTATGTATAAAAAGATAATTACCAAAAAAAAAATTATTAGTGCAAATAGTTTTAAAAATATTTACTCACACACACATTTGGAATCGTTTTTGTATCTCCACTGTAATGTTTGTGGTATCGAAACGTTAGGAAGGAGTGAGTGACACAATTATTTATGGACAATTAACTTGGCATCTTCTTTTATATAATCAATCCACATTGTTTATTGAACGTTCAGCACAAGTATCAAGGATATTCAGTCAGAAACTTTCTATACGCACATCTTATTATAACAATAAATTATATAAATAGTTAATATCTCGATCGCAAAATAATTTAATGCCGATGTTTTATGTGAAATGTATTTAGAAATATTTTATCTTAATTATATAAAGACGTGATTTTTACTCTTTTTGTCCGATAGTATGTATCAATAAGATTTTATAAAATCAAATTGCAACTTTGTCAGAGTAATTCATTGATTTCTTACTTACTTGCTGCATTGCATTATAATCCAGGTGCGGTTTTAGCCTTCTCTAACAACCTCACCTATCTGCAGTCAATGTCTTCCAATTTTAAGAATCTTTATATCACAGTTTAGTGCATCTAGCCATTTCGCCTTAGGTCTTCCGGCTCTTCTTCTACCCTTCTGGATTACCATTCAACAGTTTTTTTGGCACACACTTCTCCGCCATGCGTGTCCATACGTGTCCAAGCCATCTTAACCTATTGATTTTGATTGTTTTTACAATATTTAGTTGACCGTACAACTAGTCTTATTCAAAATTGTATCTTTTCGCCTCCAACCATTCTGTTCTGTGCCGAGACCAAATCGATCATTGATTCCTATATTCCCTATATTATTTAATATAACATCATATACTATATCCATATTAGTATCAGATAGATAGTATCAGTTAAATCTATTTCTATTTTACAAAATTCAACTTTGATAATATATTAATTAAAAAAAAAGCGCGTGTGTATCCACTCGCAAATATTATATATTTTTATTATAATTAAATTCATGTACATTTTTTATCTCTTTTAATATATTATTGTTATGTGATGCAAAAGATGACATTTTATAATGGGAAAAAAAAAACTAAAAAAAACCAACTAAAATATGTAATTTTGTATTAAAAAATGCGAGCGAGGTCAAAACCATATGTGTCGGTTAGTTATTACTATTATTATTATTTTTTATATTCTGTTTGGTTGTTTTTTTTTTTTTTGATTATACAAATCAGCATGTCAGAAAAAAAAAGAAAACATTACCACAAAATACTTGTTATTTATAAAAACTAATATTTATTATATACTCATTCGAACGAACGATCGTTCTTATATATACAAACACTGAAATAAACGTTTCGTATATAACACACATACGCATAAGTATATAAAAAATATATATTAACTTTAAAGAAAGTGAAACTCTTTGTATGGTTTTATATAGATAGGATGGTGGTATATATACAATATATAGAAACAGCTGTTTCTTCTTAATTTTCTCGACCTAATAACACGTTTATAAGTAAATATTTCTTTTAATAATAATGATACTTATTATTTTATATACAATATATATTTATGTAGACATTTAGCTCTGTGCTCTGTTATAATAATATACGTAATATATTTATTTTTATTTCCCTAAAGATGTAATATTTCTATTTTTATTATATACCATATAATAATAAAATAATAATAATAATAATAATAAAACACCGAATGTATGTGTTTGTGTGTGTGTATCTCTGTTTTTGTGTTCGTACATCTACTTATTATATTGTTTTTATGCTATTATGATTTTGGCGGTAGAAATATAAAATGAAATAATTTTTTGCTGTATGACGTCTTCGTTCTTGTTTGTAAGAACTTTTTTTTTTTATTATTTTATATAGTCTGTCTCTCTAAAAATTAGAAAAGTCTTATTAAACCATATCTGGTATATTTATTTTTATATAAGAAAAATAAATACTTGCTTAAAGAATTATCCAAATTACTTGAAAATTGAAATGAATAATTATTGATAATTGTTATATATTAACATTTTCTATAAATATATAATTGATTTCTTTATAAATGGTGCGTTAAGTGTTTTATAATGATATAAAAAGTATGTGCGGTAGATATATATTGTTATAATTATTATTTTTTATATATTTATTTTGTTATTTGTTGGGCTATATATATGGAAATGATTCAATAAAATTATTAAAATAACAATGATTCATTTTTATATTTATAGATTTTCTATTATAAATATATGTGTATTTTAGTGTATGAGTGTGTTATTATGAAATTAAATCCATTTTTTTTTTTTATTTTATTAGCATAGCATAGGCAACATATTTCTAAACACATATAATATAAATGTGTTGAATTGTTTAGATTATTGATAAACACACACACACACACACACACAGAAAATTTGATTTTTATTAACATTGGATTACTATATTTATTTATGACCACTATATTTTTTCGATCAATTTATAGATTTCATATATATCAAAATCTATGAGGAATATTCTATGGATAGAGATTCAATTGTTAAGCGAACTGCAACCAAAAAAAAAATAGGCATAAATATTCCAGAAACAGTTTTCATATTCAAAAAATAATGCCCGCTTATATGTATACGATAATAATAATATACATATAAATCCACGATCCTCACACAAATAATAAAATCCATTAAACGCTAATGGCGTTTGATCTATTTATTATGTGATCTGTTATAATGTGACATTTAAAATTCAATTTTCTAAATATAAAATTTGGCAACATTTATGAAAATTCTACCAATAAATTAAAGGATATAGAATTTTTTCTTGTACAGTTAATTAAATTTAACACATTTGGTCTGTACCTATTATTAAAAATAAATTGTTTGCAGAAAACCGCAATTAAAAAATGTTGTAACAGTTTTTTGAGAATCGATCTGTTAATTTGTTAACATTATGTGAGTATAAATATTTAGAATTCTTAAGGACAGATCTATAGTATATAAAAATGGAGTAGAATTACACCCAAACGGTACACCGTAAACAATTTCACCCGAGAGACTCAGACCCAAATGCATGTTGATTTGTATATATATACAATTGATGGATCGATCAATAGGATTTAAATTCAATATCGTTGCGGATAACCGAACACGCACGACTATTTCTTTTCAATTTTATTATAAATTTACAAAATATTTTTCCATAAAATTATTTTTACAATAAAACTCTATCTCATAATAATAATTAAATTATCATTAAATTATAAAATATAGAATAATCACTACTATTACATTTTTATGCGCTAAATTTTTCTGTGTGTTTATATGAATATATATGTAAATGTTAAATAAACATATAACATAAATATGACGAATTACTTAATTTTCAATTCTTCAATATAGAATTTGTAAATAATTACATTTTTTAAATTTTATATATTGCGTATTACGAGTATTACATGTATTAAGTAATTGTTATTTGTATGGTTTATATGATATTTATTTTATATTTAAATTACTCTCGTTACACGCCTATGCACACACATTTGTTTGTGTAATTTTTATGTAATTCTATTCTTATCGGAAAAATGTTGGTTGTGTAATTTTAAAACCGAATAAAAATAAATGAAGTATTCTTTTTCGCATGTGTGTTCACTTGATATTTACTCAATAACGAAGTAAGTCATTAAAAATAAATAAATGTTTCTATATATACAAATATTTTGATTATTGTGACTATATAATTATGTTAATCTGGAAAATGAAAGTTATGAAAAAATTATTATATTCTCGCATGGTATACGATACGCAGTGCGTATCAATCTATATATTATTTTATCATTAATTACAGATTTTACAGACTACATAATATTTAATATTAATATTTCCGCACAAGCACTTATATGAAAATTGTCATTAAATTGTATATATATATATTCGTTTTATCCCTTACGCATATAATAAGGTTTATTATTCGTTACATTATACAAATATGCGTAATACATATTGTAATTTAGAATTTAATTATAAAAACTAAAATGTTCATGCGATCCTCCGCATATTATAACAATTTTATAGTTACGTGTATCCACATTTATATGTGCGTGTGTATGTTTTTGTTTTACATTTGAAACAAGAAATAATTTTATAATTAAATGTCATAGGATAATATAATGTCAACGAGGTGGTGGTGGTATACAAATAATAAATATATGTGTATATCTTTGCATATACCTAAAAGTATTGTTATAGACTATATAATATAGTTTCTATTGAAATAGTTCATATGTATATAATTTCTAAAATTAATTAAATTATGCGAATATATATTTGTAATTGTTATATACATAAAAAAGTAAATAAAATTAAAATATGTGGATCGCAAAACAAATATAGAAACGAGAATTGTATTAAAATCTATAACCTTTATATATATAAAATATTTTAATAATTGGACATCAGACATCAGGGATTTAAAAAAAACAACGATTTTAAGAAGTTAAAATATTGTAGGAAATCATTTATATTAAAATAATCAGTATTAATAAATTAAATATAGCAAAAGATATCGTTATATCTAATTTATTTTTAAGACCTAAATGAGTATATCTATGTTATTATACAGCAATAATTAAATGTATAAACGTATTAATTAAATTTATTTATTACCATAATTAATATAACTTAATTTATCGACCATATAATATTAATATGCGATAATATAGTTTAACAAATTCACCAAAAAAATGGTTGATAGTCTTAAAGAATTGCTATGCGTAAACCGCGACATGTTTAAAAAATGAAACCGCATATATTTTGATAGGCAAAATTGCAGAAAATTTATTACAACACACAGTCAATTAAGGGAGCATGTCGTCGGAAATTATTTCATAGTTCATAATAAATAATTGATGGAATAAATTTGGGTGTAATGGGAATTAAATTTTCATCGGAAAATTACCTTTTTTAAATTTTTTTTTGTCTATAAATTATTTATGGAATATACCATCAAAAACATATTGTTTATATATATGCAAAAATTATTAGTATTTTTCTCGACACGCCAACGAGTTCCATATATATGAAATGCTTAATTTGACATATATATATATGACATACTTGAGTTCTATCCATCAGTGTATATTTAAATATAGAGTGAATTCATATAATGAATATAAATTACATAGATGAGATAATAAACCAAAAAAACCTTCTAATTTTTTTTTAGTGAAAATCTCATGCCGCCCCCTTCAAACCAATAAAAAAACCTATATATAAAAAAATTATTGTTCATATGTGACGCACACACATAATATTCATATATAACATATATGAAATATTGTACCAACTAATTAGATTTCTTTTCACATAATATAACAAAACATTGGCATATGTACTTTCAAAGGTTTATGACATTTTTAAAAAAAAAATAAAATATTAATTGGATATATGTTTTTATAAAATATAGTACTCCAACTATATAATTGAACCTTTTTCTTTACAAACGATATTATTAAATAAGATATAATATGTGAATATAGAGTAACCCATACGTAAATAAGTGTATATATTTTGGCAAAATTAATATATACACATTGAGAGGTACAATATTTGCTGTATAGATAATAATATTATTCATAATTAATCTTTCATATAATGTATATCATCACCAAGCCCAAGGTTAGAGATGTGTTCCACTCGAAGTATATAGAACATATTACTAATTTATATGTACCATGCAATTATAGGGTTAGTATATATTGGTAAATTATTTCTATGATGGTAAAAAAAATGTACCAATTAAGTTTTTTTTTACCTTATAAAGTATGTACCAAAATAAATTTCTTAAATATCTTAGTACGACACCTTGTATTTTTAAAAAATATGTCATGTATTGATGAATTTGACGTTACTGTTGGTCTTACCCACAAAAACTGAAATCTAATTAGTATAGCTTTATTATTATAATATTGTGTTCATGTTTTAAATGTATACAAAGTATAAACCATCATATTTGTTTTTTAACATCACTTTAATTTAATCATTCCTCACGTACGTGTGTACCTGAGTTAATAACAAATTTTAAATATTATTATGGTACCTTTATATATATAGTGTTACATATGTAAAATTATATACAGGTTAACTGTCGTTAATTCGAATTCCGTTACCGCATCTAATGACTACCTACTCGTGAACTAATGATTATACTGAGAAAGACACCAAGTCATCACATCGTAATAGAGTGCTCCTCGCCGGCATAACTATTGAAACATTACAGTAAAATTGGTAAATTACTCTGTGAGTATATAACAAGAACACTAATTAGTCTGCATTTATATTTCGATATTGATGATTTATATTAATCTTATGATTGAATCGATCATAACGTTGTTTTTTGCTGTGGAGATATTATTAATATCTGTGAATAGTATCCAACACCATATTATATGGTTGACTAATTTTTAGTATGTACTTGCTATCATTGAATTGAATTACTTGTGCTTTAATCCACTGTGTCATTGAACCGTGCCGTACCAAATATTATGTAAATACATATATTTTTAATCAAATTAAACGATATTATATATTTTATTTTATCATTGAATTGAAATGAGAGTTGACCCATATATAAATTTGCAATTAAATTATAATTAAATTTGTTTACATGCATGTCGTCGGTTCCTGTTCCATTAAAAACTATAGCAAATATTTATTTTTAATTAAATATATTTAAGTATTTTTACTATAATTTACTAAAATGTTCAAATAATATTTAATAATATTCATTATTTTACAATATTAAACAAAAAACTCAATTAATTAATAGCAATTCATAAATAAATAAAAATTTGTATTAAATAATTAAATAGTTAATTTTTTTAAAATAATAATTTATAATCATTATATGGAATAAAAAAACTATATGCTTTAATCTCGGCTTATGTTAATATTTTTTAAAAAATTAGTATTTGAATTTATTTATGCGTTTTAAAAACATATTGTATTATATAGAAAGATATGATATCAAACAATTTTTTGAGTTACGTATATTTATTATACGTCTTTTTTAGTCTATAAATTTTAAAAAAACGATAACACGTTTTTATACAAAATTAAATAAATAAATATATATTTTTTAATGTATATTCTTCGAGACGTTGTGTGTTGTGTGTGTGTGTATAAGATTCATCATTTTAATTTTTCCAAATAAACAAAATATGACATTGATATTTTTATCATAACAAAAATAAAATTAATATTATTAATATATTTTGTATCTTTTGTTTTTAAAAGATTAAATAATATACATTTTTTTCATTTCTATCGCAACGTACAACACACATCGCATATAAATAATTTGTTAAATTTTTAAGTACATAATAATATTGATTTTATGTTTAAATTATAATCTCCTGTATATTTATTGTACACGTACAAATATATAAATAAATAAATAAATAAATAAAAGTTAATTAATATGATATTATCATTTTTTACATTATACAATACCATAACATTTTATTCCAACATTGACTTATATGTTGTATTTAAACACAATATGATATATTTCATCTCTATTCATCTCTATATATAATATATTTGTTTTGGGGGTATATGACGTGTAAATATTGTGTTCATAATAATATATGTGTTATTGTATAATATATGAAAAATGTTATTCCCTTGTGCTCTGCTCAAAATAAAATATAAATTCCACATAAAACTTTTAATTAATTTTTATAAGATGCATATAGCCGAGGATTGTATATGTAAAAATTATTATAAAATACATGGATTGTTTTTCTCATATATAAAATATATAGATGAATTCCATCAAATAATTTGATTTTCAATTTTTAGTATATAAAATATTAATGGGATCGATATTTTGTCTAATGACTCAATGTGATGCACAAATTTTTGCTGAAGTTGTGAATCCGATTTTAATGGATTCATTTGTTATATACATATTCATTTATCAAAATATCAATCCTATACACATAAACTTTATCTATATTGTAACAAAACTGTTATAGAAATGCTTATAGAAATTCTATGGAATTCGCCTTTTGTATATTACTACTATTACTCTCATTAAATATCCATTATGTTATATTACATTTCAATATATATATTTTTTCCGTATATGTATGTAATGTATTAAAATTTATATATCGTATTTAATATTAGTATAACTAACAAATCCAAATAATACATCACAAAATGCATATTATTATAGCAGCTCTGTGTGCTCTGTATATATATACCAATTATTAAATTTAAATTATTTTAAAGTCACATTACATTGATCTTGACAAAATATGTATATATGTATTTTAATAATACATAATACAAACGACATATACAACATATTTATTATATATTTATTTTCATTATTAACTAATTGCTAATTATTAAAATAAATACAAAAAAAAAATTTTTTACATACATTAGCGACCAAAATAATAAATTTTATTTTGTAACATAATTATAGATTCAAATTGAAGTTACGAAAAATATATATGTTTTAAGATGATGATTGTTATCATAAAAACTCCGGCGCGTATATATAATAAGTTTTGATGACAATTTACATATTTATTTTCTGAAATGTGTTTCTCTATTGCTCAATATATATAATTTGACATATACAGGAGGGAATTAATATATATAAGGTTATTTGCAAAGACCTACATTTAATAGAGCAGAGGTGAAATCATGTAAAGTGATAAGTGACAGTCACTGTCACCTTTTTTATAAATGTTGCATCGGCTATGGCGATACATCACCGGTGACTATCACCAAAAAGTTACGATTTTCAGGTGATAGCTTTTTTGCTGTCGTTTTGTGCATAAGGTTATATTTCTGTGGAACGAAAAGAAATTCTTTCATTGTTATTTGTTGTGAATTCGGTGTGCTACGCAAAATATTAAAATAAATTAAAGGAAAATATTTAGTTTTCATATTATATTCAAAGAATACATTTCGTAATTTTTTTTCGGTTAACATTAACAAAAAAATAATATATTTTATCAAATATTTGTACTTGCATTTTCAGGTATGGATTAGCAATATATTTTATCAATATTCTTAAGGCAATAACCATTGGATATATTCTATATATTTGTGTTAAAAGAAAAATAATGATATAATATTTGCTGTACATTCAGACTGAAAATTCAATTTTAATATTTTAAATTGTTTACATAGTATTTTAATTCGTAAATTTGTAATGGTTTTATTATTGTTAAAATAGTTAATTTTTTATTGAAGATTACAATCAAATAAATCCTACACCATTGTGTTCCATCGTGCCTGCACAAGATAATTCAATCGAAACTGAACTAAGCATTCATATTTTTTATTAACGCTAAAATTTTATTATCTTGATTTTTTGATTATATTTCTATGATTTATTTGTAGATTTTATTTTTTTTTTAGCAGTAATATAAAGAAAGAACATGTCAAAATATATTTCTTTCTCACCATCGATACGAATGACATTATAAAAATCACCTTGTGGTGAGTTTAAAAGTGATCACCTTACATGTTGCCAAAAAAATAGGTGATCACTTTTGAATATCACCATGGTGAATGTCACTTATCACCTTACATGATTGCACCCCAGAATTTAAAGTATTGTATATATAAATTAATTGTAACTTAAAATAATAATGAATACAGAAATTTCGGCATAATAGTATTTTATTTTTTTTCCACAATTGCTGTCATTATAGTAGCTCAGAAAGATGTAAATTGTTATTAAAATTTGTACTTTTTTTTCCATTCCTATTTTTTTTTAACATAACTTACTCTAAATTATTTTGGTCACTGTAAAAAAAAAAACATCTAAATATAAATTTTATTGTTGTTATTTTTGAATATATAAAGTAATCCATTTAGCACCCCGTCCACGCGCGATACACGCAGTAGGAAAAGTCATTTTTATATTGTAATATATGTATTTATTTGATAGATACTTTATGATGCGATAAAAACTTATTCATATATACTTAAATTTTATAATAAATTTATAATAAAACTTGTGTTTACATTATAATTAGACCATACATAAAAATAAATAAAATGATTGAATGTTGTTGACCTTAAAAATTATACTTAATATTTTTTTTTTTTCTTTTTTCTAATAGATTATATTTTGGACTTAAACCAAACGCAGCCAAAAAACACACACACACACACACACAGCCACTCATATGTAAATAATTAGTTTTTTTTGTACTTAAAAAATATATATATAACTCTTTTATATATTGGCTATATCGATCTCTAAATGATTGACATCATTGGAGGAGAAAATAATTCGTGTTAAATATATTTCCCCGAATTTCAGTTAATTTTTTTTTGTTATTTTTTTTTTTTAACAATAATACAACAAAAAAAAATGGAACATTCAGATTTGGTTTCGGAAATGTCTCAAGTAGAGCATCTTTCTACTCAAGATCGATTACAACTGGCAAGAATGTAAGTAAAACTTTATTGTTATATAGAAATTATTATAATTTTAAAAATATTATAATTTATTTTATGGTGCGGGCGGGTACGATACCATATTTTTTTTGTTGTTTTGTTGATGCATAATTTTGTTTGTATATTGATTTGTTGTTAAATTATTATCATGTGTGTTTCAAAAGATGATATATATTATATTGTTTTTATATCTAATATATAAGTTATTTCAAAAATTAATTAATTAATTTTTCATTTCGTGCACTAAGAAGTGGCTGTAATTTCGCATATAGTGATTTATTCATCAAATATAAATATATAAATAAATATTTTATCGAATATAAAATTTCGGGAATGATGTGTGTGTGTTGGTTTTTTATGTCAACAAAAATCAAATATATGTATTAATAATAATTTTTCTGTAATTTCGTATTTAATACAGAATTATATAATTTTATTATGTGATTAAAAACTTTTCCAATTATTTTTATATTGTGTGTCGCTCCTATTTATGTTCAAATATTTGTGATATAATATGAAATTAGTTTAGATTTAAAATATACTTTCGAGTTTTTTTTTATTTTCTTTATAATATTTATGCATATGGTGGTAATATTTTATAAAAAAACATAAAACTTTAATAATTTGTATAGAAATACATATATATAAATATAATATCAACAGCGTCTCGTGAGACACCGAACCGACGAATGAAACGGTATCGATATCATCATATGTTTTATAATAAAAAAAATTAATGTATAATAATTTATGTACCAAAATTTGGAGTTTAGTTTTTTAACAGATGTACGTAATGAAATGAAAATCAATAAATCCAATGTTCCTAATATGGAAAAGATTTTTAAAATCATTTTGAATGAGTGAAGTGATTTTGTGTTCTATACTCTATTTATAGATTGAGAATTAATTGAATTTAGGAAATAAGTTGTTTATGAAGAAACACTTTTACAAGTTCTAAACTCTTTTAAAACAACCTCTGTCTCTTGTGCGTATAGTGGAAAAATAAATGCATATATATAGTTTTGATATTGTAATGCGAATATTTTTTTTTTCTTGCACGAGACGCCCGTGACACCACCGCATACATTTTTAACAAAAAAACATAATCGTTCTAAGAAAATTAGAAAAAAGTTTTTGCATTAATTTTTTTTATTGGTATTTCTGCATCACAAGCAATAATTGTGTACATCATGTGATTTATTATAATAATATCAAACCAATGTATTTCACGAAAATTTTATACAATGAATTTTATTTCTACTATATGAAGAAATAATATATAAATACAATTTTTGATAAGATGTTGTCGGCACGTGCGGTTATTAAATATGTGTAATAACCTTAGTAACAATTTGTCCGTACTTTGAAAAATGAGGTAAATTTCTGTGGAAAAAATTCACATATTTTCCATGGTAAAAATATATTGGAATTTGTCCAAAGAATGTCCATAGATTTTCCACTTTTAATATATAATAGTATTTTATTTATAGGTCAATTGAAATCTTTGGATGGTCACGGTAATATTTCCATCATTTATCCGCTCGGTATTGTATTCATAATTTATTTCACCAATTTACTAAGATAGTGGTGTTAAATTTTGTATATTTCGCTTATCTGTAGATATAATCCTAACTCTTTTTAATTTATTTTCATAATTTTTAAAATAACCAGCCTCTTAAATCTATATGTTTCTAGACTTTTCATGAATTTTATCCGCGGTTTTTTTTTTCTTGTTTATTACAAAAAAATAAGTACAATTGATGAATTTTTTCCATCGGGCAGCATCTTAATTTCGTGCTCATAGAACTGCTGGTCTAAAATTGAATCACACAGCGAATTGGTATCATCGACATAAGAAAATTTATTCTGCTAACACGGACAATTCACGGGTATTACTTGTTAAAATACATAGACGATCTAAAGCTATTTTTGTCAAAATCCGTGGATTTGCTCACAAAAAATATGAATATAAATTCTATGGATATTCTGTGGAATAATAGCAACGAGAAATATTTCTAAGGAGAATCCGTGGCAATTATCATCGGAAATATACGACGGATAATCCAAGGACATTTTTTTATAAAAATACATGGACAGGTTTGCACTGATCATATAAAATTCCAGCGGGCATCCGTAAGAAATCCATAGATATTACTTTGGATTGAAACTACGGACTACTACATGTAATGCAGAAATTTTGCGAACAAACTACGGACAGTGTTACTAGGTGAAATTAAAATTTAATTGAATTATTATGATTCCACATCTTAAATTAATGTGCAAGTTATTTTAGTATTTTTATATTCCTATACAAAATTTGAGCTTAATATATCATTTAATTCGGATTTGATTTCACAGCCATTTGTAAATAAATACTTTTTATGCTTTTTCGATTTTTTGCAATACACGAGATTATAATGATAAAATATAGTTTGCATTTAATTATTTATTGCTACTGCGAATACTGCGTAAAATTACATTAACAAATTGTTATGCTATCGAAAACAACAATAATATATGATTAAATGTCAATTAGAAATTAAGGATATTATACAAAGTATATGTTGATTGATGCATTGGTTGCATTTAAAATGTATATGCGGCAGCAAAATTGATACCAAAACTCATTTCATATATATATATATGCGTACGATGAAAAATAATTTCATAATAATTGTTGTCATATCTAGAGAGATATGTGAAGCTTCAAAAATTCTATACAATGAATTGTTATATTTAAAATATATAGGTAATATTATGGTATAAGTTATATCATATTCTTATTATCAATACCATACCACCAAATACATATAATAAATTTAATTATAATATTAGAAAAGGCCATTAACCGCAGTGAACCAGTAGCAGCTATACATATATATTTTATATGAATTTTTGAAATTAAAATGAATATTTATTAATATAACATAACCAGACTATAAGAAAATTAACTTTGAAGTATATATATATCGCTCTTATTTTACATATATTCAACAATACCTATATATATTATATATATGTATTTTAGTTAGTATATATACTAATTCTATTATATTATGTACATTACATATATGTATTATATTATAACATTAACAACACCAACAAAAAACCAACCAATAAACAGCACATTTACTTAATAAAAACGTTTGCACACCATTTCTTGTGTATATTTATGTATTTATGAAATATATACCTTAAATACTTATTATATAAAATAAAATATAAATTAATTAATTAAATTTTAAAATTTTACAAAAAAAAGTATATAATGTTTAAATATGGTGTCAGACAAATTATTTTATATAAGGTTGTCAAATATCTCCCTTCCGCCTTTTTGTCTTTTTAATTTCGCGGCTATGTACAAAGCGCTACAGAGCTCGTATCTGGCAACACTGTACATAATTTGAAAGCTCTTGACATAACAAACAAAACGACGCTATGTATGATTAGTTTGGATATTGCGTTCAACAGTTATAGACGTGTAAACATGGAGTTCACAAACGCCGAAATTCGCACTATTTTAAAGTTTTCCTTCGTTAAAGGCAAATCCGCTAGAGAAACGTTCCGTGAGATTAATGGTGTTTTGGGGGATGGTACTCTATCACTTCGAACCGCGGAGGAATGGTTTCGACGATTCAGAGCCGGTGAAAACGACACCATGGATAAGCCAGCCGGCGGAAGACCTGTGACGACAAATACCGATCAAATCATGGAATACATCGAGTTAGACCGGCATGTGGCATCTCGTGACATCGCCCAGGAGATGGGAGTTAGTCACCAAACCATTTTAAACCATCTGCAGAAGGCTGGATACAAAAAAAAGCTTGATGTTTGGGTGCCACATGAATTAACAGTGAAAAATCTAATGGACCGAATTTCCATTTGCGAAATGCTGCTGAAACGGAACGAACTCGACCCATTCTTGAAGCGGATGGTGACTGGCGACGAAAAATGGATCACATACGACAATATCAAGCGAAAACGGTCGTGGTCGCAGGCCGCGTGTTTGGTGGGATTGGAAGGGAATCATCCACTATGAGCTGCTCCCATATGGCCAGACGCTTAATTCTACCATCTACTGCGAACAACTGGACCGCTTGAAGCAGGCGATCGACCAGAAGCGTCCAGAATTGGCCAAAAGGAAGGGTGTAGTGTTCCACCAGGACAACGCCAGACCACACACTTCGTTGATGACTCGTCAGAAGCTACGGGAGCTCGGATGGGAGGTTTTATCGCATCCACCATATAGCCCGGACATAGCGCCAAGTGATTACCACCTGTTCCTGTCCATGGCGAACGCCCTTGGTGGTGTAAAGTTGATCTCAAAAGAGGCTTGTGAAAAGTGGCTGTCCGAGTTCTTCGCAAATAAGGAGGGGGGCTTCTACGAGGGAGGTATTATGAAGTTGCAGTCTAGATGGAAACAGATTATCGAACAAAACGGCGCATATTTGAACTAAATCCGATTACTGTAACACTTTTTATAAAGCATTGAATAAAGAGCAAAAAGGCGGAAGGGAGATAGTTGACAACCTAATATAATTTATATTGGATGCAGTTGTACCCACACATATATATATATGATAGAGTGTGGTTGAGGGTGGTTATTGTTTGAAATTCTATTATTTACATATATTATAAAGAATATTTTCTAAAGAATTTTTGCAAAAAATACAAATTATACTCGGTCCGTATCTATCTATAAATAAAAATGTATTTAAATATTACATTTTTTTAATTTTAACATGTACAATGTACTCGTATTATAATTAATTTATTGCACCTATTGTGTACAAAAGTTTTCGATATAATTAAATTTAAATTTAAAGTCAAAACCTCACAAACTCTTGTCCATTCAACTTAAAACGGTGGCTATATGTTAAACGCACACAATGCAATCAACTAATAAATATAAAAGTATAGAAAAGGTATAAAATTATAAATTTTAGTACAATAGTTTATTTTTATATTGTATATATTGAGTAGTACTCCACGTGCACGTCTACTTTAAAAAGATATTAAGGTATAATAAGTATTTATTTGGCGTTGATGGTTTAGTAATATAATATACAAGAAGAATTTTTTATGGTAAATCAGATATTTAAAAGAAAAATCTAATAAAATGAAAATAAATATAAATAAATAGGGGTTTAATTTTCTTTTTCCTCTGCGCTTATATATATATTGCACACAAATATACGTAAATAAATCTAGATAGATAAACATTTATGTGTGTGCCGATATATAAAGCAAATATCAATAAATCTATCAATTGAATTTGATAGTAAATAAAATAATATTATGTTTTTGTATGTGTTCACATAAAAATACTAATTTATGCTATGCTATTCATATATATGTAAAACGTTAAACTTATAATATTGTATATATTGATTTACATCATCGCATTAAATCATTTTACTTTAAGTGAAGTATGTGTCATGTATATGGACGTGACCATGTATATACATTTCATTAAAGTTGCTATATATATATTGATATATATAAATTACACATGGGAGTATATATATGTAACATCAATAACAGTTTACCAATTGGTCTGCAATTATATCAAAAGATACGAGACGTTTCCTTAATACAATTGATTTCGCTATATATTTTGTAAATAAATATACATAAATTAAATAATAATGGCTCTAAATATATATTCTTATGTATTAGCTATTTTATAGTTAGTTGTATAGTATGGCATACACCGTTTGTTCGAAAAATAATCGAAATGACCTTTTAATATATGGATGTGGTAACACCAGTCTAGTCTACAAACATGAATTTGAATTTTGTGGTAGCATATTTTATAAAATTATACCATACCATAGAAAATTAATGGAAATGGAAATCGATATATATGCATCAATTAAATATACATCATTTAATAGTCAACGAGACCGTATAATATACTCGCAACAATATTTCGCAATCGCAACGACATGTAGTACAATATTTTTTCTTAATTTATTTCCCCGAATTTTTCATACAAAAGATTGTTTATAATAAATTATTTTAATTTTAATGTTGCGTATGGAAAAGTTTTGTGTCTAAATATTTTTAATGATTTTACATAACATGTTTTTTTTCTGTTATTATTTTTGATAAATTGCGTCCATAAATATATAAGAGAGAGAGCTAACAAATGCCTATTTTATATATACAAAATATTGAATAGATATTTAACATAAAATTAAATTTTAACTTTTCATAATTCATAATTACGTATAAAATTTATATTAAATTAAATATTCTTATTTAAAAACTTAATTTAAAAATAAAAATAAGTAAATAAGAAAAATTGTTTGGTTTTGACTTTTTTTAATATACAATAGAAGAGGGTGGATAGAAAATAAAACGCACAGTGATTTAAATCGATATAATTGTTTTTATATATTAATCGTCACACGATTGTGTGTCAAATAATTTGTTATTTAAATTTATTTGTTCACTTAACATAATTTACGCAATCTTTGAAAAACAAAATAATGCAAGGATCCGCTTTTATTTATACCGTGCAGACAAAATATTTTAATTTATTTAACACACAGAAAAATTGTTTATTTGTTTGTTGTGTGTGGCGTGACGCTCAGCATTGATGGATTATTTTTATTTTGACATATTTTTTTTTTATACAAAATATTATAATATATACAATTTTCTATTTTATTTCAATATTCATATCATACGAATACGTATTTTATTGTATTTTGCTGTTTTTGTAATTTTAAATAATCTATCAAAGTGTCAATTGTTATATTTTACCATATAAATTGTATATTTATCTTTCGCGTATTCCATACATAGATGGAATAGATAAATTTAAAAATTGAGAGTAATATCTATATTTAAAAATAAAATAAAATCTATCGAAAATTTTAAAATATATAAATAAAGAATTATGTTAATATAAAAATTGTGGAAAAAAAATGTTTGTTTAATTTTCCGAGAAAATTTAATAATACAAAGATAGATTTATATTTATAGTAAATTCGCATAAATTATTATAGAAACTAATATATTTTATGTATTAAATCTCTGATATTGGTTTGAACAAAATTATTGGATTGATAACTAATTTATAATTTATAAATTTTGCTCGATTATGTTATGCCATATTTCATATGTAGCATTACATGCTCATAGACCGTCTTTGATTTGGTGGTCGTCAACAATTTCAACTGTACAATCAAAATGTTGTCCATCTTTGAGTGAAAAATTACCACAACGAAATTTAACTAGTGCATTAAATTAGTTATCAACACAATAAAATATTTTATACGATGCATCACAATTTACAAAAAAAACATACTTTTTTAATTTTCTGTATGTGTAGTACGTGTGTATTTACAATTTTTACCATTATTCTTATCAGATCACAAAGCTATATTATAAGATTAATTAAATATATATTCCGTATACGATACACCACCACCCACCCACACAAAATGGTTGATTTTATACACACAAAATATTAATCAATCACTTATTGAATTCAATTTATAGACATCATATATAAATAATTAATACTTTTTATATTTATATGAATGAAGTGTAATTTGTCAATAAAATGTATTTAATTATATATGTATTAGGTGTTGTACATATTATCATTTCATCGCTCTAATCGATTTCTCAACAATTTAATTTCATTGTGTGTACGTGTGTGGTATCTATTTATTTATCTAATTAAAATAAAACAGAAGGTTTTATACAATATCATCCGCGTCGTCGTCGTATAGTATTATAAAATGCAGACACATTTTTTTTTTTTATTTGTCTATACCCTAGTAACACTGTAATAGTAGTCCGTAATTTCAATCCGAGGAAATATCTATGGATTTCTTACAGATGTCCGCTGGAATTTTATATGATGAGTGCAACCCTGTTCATAAATTTTTATAAAAAATGTCCTTGGATTATCCGTATATTTACGATGATAATTTCTATGGATTCTCACTGGTAGTATTTCTCATTGCTATTATACCACAGAATACCGATAGAATTTATATTCAAATTTTTTGTGAGCAGATCCACAGATTTTGACAAAATTATCTTTGGATTTTAATACATGTATTTTGGCAAGTAATACCCGTGAATTGTCCCCGTATTAACAGAATAAATTTTCTTATCACGATGATGCCAATGATCGCGGTTTGATTCAGTTTTTTTTACCGATAGACCAGATATTTGTTGGAAATATTACCGTGACAATCCAAAGATTTCAATTGACCTAAATAAAATACTATTATATTAAGTGGAAATTCTATGGACATTCTTTGGACAAATTCAAATATATCTTTTCCATAGAAGATAAGTGAATTTTTTCTCCGGATATTTTCTTCATTTTTCAAAGTACGGACAAATTGTTACTAGGGTATTTATTTTTTGATTTGTTTTTTGTCATTTATAAATAATACAACCAACAATGTCTTGTTTTTTTTTTGACGATAAAATATACGGTTTTATGTTTTTAAGTATATATATTTTATTTTATTATATATTTTGAAATAGTTTTTTCTTATATTTCAATACACATACCGCGTTGTCTGTGTGATAAGAACTAAATATTAATAAATAAAAATATACTAGAACTTGAAGTTCTCTGCGAGCATATTTACTAAATCTTTAAGAAACGTAATTTTCACACGTTGTTTTTCTAATAAACATATAGATACAATTGAGTATAACGTAAATATTTGCATTGTATACCACATTGCACACCAAGTGTTGGTGACAACATTTTGTTCTTTGCACAATACTAAAAATCACAAATTATATATTTATGATCCGTTTCGATTGAGTATATGTACGCACTTTTTTTATATAAACGATAAACCACTCCGCCTATAAGATTTTACAAAGTTTAACTTTTCTCACATAAATTTGAAGACTGTTTTCAAAAAACCATGGTTCCCTACTTATATAAAAATGTATAATTTAAAAAATTTAATTCATATTTTATATAAATTTTTTGTATTATTATATATTAAATTTTATTATTCACGCACCAATTATATTTAATTATTTTTTATATGTAATAAGTCACATTATGATTTTGAGCTAACCGATGGAATTATAACCAATAATATTTTGTTGCGGAAATTTTTTCGTTAATTTTTATTTTAAAACCTTGTCAATAGCCATACCAAAGAAATTCCAATATTTTGTTATAATTTATATGATGCATTATAATATGATCATCGCATGATCATGTTTATTAATTACAATTATATAGTATTGTTTATAGTTAATTTAATTTTTAATTTGACATGTCTTTGTACATATACATATTTAATTTTATATTTTCGTATTTTAAAATTTTAAATGAAATCTTATTATCTATGCCATGTATCTACGGCGGGGATCTATGGATTTTAATATATAACAAATATATATGGGTTTAAAGAAAATTAGTACAAAATAATATATAAGGTAAAAATATAAATTTTTTTTTATTTATTTATATACCGCCCCCGCAATCCACGTTTTCAATTTTAATGCCAAAGAGGATTTCGTTTTTATATTTTATTTAAAATTCAAAAGAATTTCATTTGAATAATGTTTTATTTTTTTCGTATATATATCTTTTTGTATTTAATCTAATTATGTATCTATCTACCTAAACCTATGTATATTTTTAAATATTTTCTAGTATTTTATATATATTCTATTGATATATATAACGTAATTTTTATAATATAGTATTAGTATATATACTATAAAATATATAAATTATAGAATTACATCATTTGCGTTACATGCAAAAAAAAAATTCGATTTCTCTAATTGTGTGAATTCTATTTATATAAGAATTTCACATAATATTTATTTATAATATTAAACGCAGCAGTGCCGCATATAAATAAATAAACACCCCATGCTAATAATATATTTACAAAATTATCGTTTGAAACTAATTGCTATATTATTTACTAATCGTTTTATATATGTATAAATATATTATTAATAACTTAAACGTAATTATTACAAATTACAAATGAATAAAAAATTAATTGTATGTATAGTACTGTGCAGCAGTAAAAATTTTACTTATTTAACAATTAAATTGAATGCATAACATAAGTGTAACACTATATTTATACGGTGTATTGTGTAGATAGCAAATTTTAAGTATATATAAACTCTACAATATATACAATAGTTAAATATCGAAAGATAGTATATGGGACTCTCTGCATGTACAGACTACAGAGTGACCGAAGGATTGATGCGGATGACCGACATATGTACGATCCACTGTATATTCCTATGTAGAATAATTTTAATTAAACCATGTGTTTAAAGTATATAATTATTAAAATCTGATTTCTTGTGTGTGTATGATAATTAAAATCAATTCATTTTATAACTATAATTTCAATAAATTTGTAATTGCAATTTATATAGGAACTATTGATATTTATGTTACTACAATATATACTTCCCATTGATAGTTTTTATTATATGCAATAAAATTAAATTCCTTAATTACTATGTGACATGTTAATTAATTTTTATACTTATAACATATGTTTGTGTACATATAGAGAGTTCATAAACCCAATTGATTAAAAATGAATATGTATAATGATACCACCTCACTTTATATATATGTTGATGAGAATATTATATTGTATAGTTAAATAAACAATAAAAAATTAAATAATAAATGTATTAATTAAAGTAGCAATTAGAGGCATATACATTTGAAAAAAAATACGACGACGAAAAACTATATAAATGTATACGTCACGTCGTCGCCTGCCAATTGTTATATAATTGTTGAATGATACAATAATAAAATTATAATTAATTATATACTGAAAAAAATATGTGATAATAATTAGTATAAAATAACTAAAAAAAACATCAAAAAACAAACGCCAATTACTATGTGTTATTGTGTCGCTATATAAATAATAAGAATATTTTGTTTGCCACTGTTTTTATATATGATTAATTATTGTCTATTGTATTATATTTCTGTGAAAATCGAAAATGTTAACAATTATGAAAATAATTGTAATTTAATATTTACTCATCCTTGTTTCGGCATCTATGCATTGTATATATAGACACCGAAACACACAACAGTGTGTCAATTAATTTGTAAGAATAGAAGAGATCTAGATGTCAACGCACACGTGAATCAGCATCAACATTTAATTGTGTATATGCGAGATAAAACTAAATAATAAACAACAATTTGTGTATATTTTTTTTATTAAACTAACAATAAAAACGATATCCACCTACGTTCATGTTGAACTATTAGAACAATATGATCCTTATACATTGTTTCAACTATATATACGAACAATTACATATATAGGAATCATCTATAACATTGCATTTGGCTTATTTAGCAATATGCTAATTGTTAATTACAAATTTCTATAAATTTTGATGATGTTGCGATCATAAAGCGGTTAATATCGCTTTGGCGGCAGTTCCATAAAACATGAATTCAAATTCAAATTATTTAAAATCAAGAATAATAAATAGTTTTTTTATTGTAAAAATTGTTAGTATTAAAAGTTCTTTGACACACTATGCTACACTGTGTCTTTGTATATATTATCTATATACAGTAAAGATCTGATAAGTGTAACGCCTCAGAATCAATTTTTTTTTAAAAGAATAATAATAACACTTTAATATAATATTTCGTATTTCGGTATAGAAATTTCAATATTTCTCCTATACTATCCTATACTGAAATGCTATTTTATTTCAAACAATAGAATAATCGACTGGAATTGTTGATTAAAAGTATTAATGATTTTTTCAAGGATTCTACAAGGATATTTTATTTTGTATTCGATACAGCTCAGGCGAAAGAGAATTAAACAACAAAATGAGTATGCAACTTCAATTTTACAAGAATTATGAACATGATTTCAACGAACATTATAATGATAATTTTCGAATTTGGACATGCAATACCTCATATGAAAAAAAGTAAAATATTCAAGGAATTGAATAGTAGAATTATTGGTATTCCGCAAGACACAATGTTATTTCCATGATTTTGTATGGATAATTTTTGAAATTAAGTAAACAACCATAATGAATGAGAATCAATCTATCAATCAATCAATTAATTAAATAATCAAAATTGAATGAATTAGAATATATATATATTTGAATATATATATAATAAGGAATAATATCGATTAAATTAATAATCAAATGCTAGAATTACTTTTCGTTGTTACATATATAACCGCATTCTAGATTCTATATATATATAGTCATTTTTATTAAGGACAATTCTTGTTTAAGATCTTCCTTTTGTCAATACATTAATTTTCGTGATAATCATCTTCTTAATTATTAACTTTTTCAATTATATACAATATATATATAGCGCACTCATCTGCAATGACTGGAGCTGTGAAATAAGTAAATTTTTTATTTGACTATTGAGTGTATGCTCTTTATAAGTGTGATTTTTACTGTATTTTTTTATACTATCTCGTAATTATGTCTCATTTATATTGAAATTCGAAAGAAAAAAATACTGTATAAAGATGAACATTATTTATTTTATATTTTTTTTTTTTATGTATGTATAAAGTATGTCATCATCATTATCATCATCATCATCATCATCATCACCATTATCATTATAATTGACAATAATATAATATATATAAAAAAAATATATAGTTGTATTAAAAAAAATAAATAAATTGGATATAACTTGGCGACAGAATTATTTTAAATCTATCTTTTTATAGTAGGTATTTAGTATAAATAATAATATATGACGAAAGTTTCTTTTACTCTTTTTTTTTTACATAATCTAATACTATAAAAGTATAAATAAATATACAATACTAAATCTAAATAATATACAATATGTAACTAACTACTATAATCATATTATTATGGGCATTGCTCTATAGTCAGTCTCTATCTATATATAAAATGCTATACAGATATATTACAATAATAATGATGTAGCGAAATTACAGTGAAAATGTGGTTATTATTACAAGACAAGACAATATATAAAATTATCTGTATATGAAAATCGGAAATGCGTTTGAAATGATAATTTAATTAATGCAATCAATTTATATATGTATGTGTGTGTGTGTGTGTAAATGTGTGTCAATGTTATTTTTATTATATATATAAATAAGTATATAAATTTATGGTATATAATAAAAATTATATTGAAAATCATCGCCTTATTTATATGTCTATTTATGTTTGTAAAAACATTGGGATGGTTCAGTAATAAATGTATCTATTTTTGCAAATATATAATACAATTTGTTTGTATATACATAAATTAAAAAGTAATTTACCAAATGAAATTTATTTCAAAGTAGATTGTTGATATAGATACGTAATATATAAATAGAATCTGCGAATTACATATGATTCCTTATATATCCTCCATATATGAATATAACATTTGTTCTATTATATAATTAAATTAATTTACCACTTATTTCAGTACTATATATTTGAAATAGATATTGATAATTGAAAACTTATGTTATATATAATTTAATGTAGGCGACGAGCCCATCAATTGAAGGTGGCCAAACAAAAAGAAAAAGAATGGCTGAAGGAGAAAAGTCGACGTGAACGTAATCCGAATGCACAAAGTAATGGTATTGCCAAAAAACGTAGACACATTACATTTGAAAATAGTGTGGTTGTGTTAGAGGCGGCCGCCCGCAATGACATCGAAGAGGTGGGTCGACTGTTGGAAAAAGGTGTATCACCGGACGCCACCAATGAAGATGGTTTAACGCCATTGCATCAATGTTGTATCGATAATAATTCGGATATGTTACGATTATTGTTGGACTATGGGGCCGATGTGAATGCAAAAGATAGTGAAAAATGGACACCATTACATGCGGCCGCAACATGTGGTCATTTATATTTAGTGAAAATTTTAATTAGTCGTGGTGCAAATTTATTGGCCGTCAATGTTGATGGTAACATGCCATATGATTTATGTGATGATGAAGAAACATTGGATTGCATTGAAGCGGAAATGTCACGGCGTGGTGTGACCCAAGAATTAATTGATGAAACACGGGCCGCCACCGAAAATCAAATGCTAATCGATCTTACGGAAATTGCAAATCGAGGCGGTGACCTAGAAATACCTGATAAACATGGTGCAACACCTGTAAGTGTGTTTTTCTATATATTGAGTATATTTGGTTTTTTTTCCAATATTTTATTTTAATATTCATAATTCATTTTATTTTATATTTATATATATTAAAATATAGTTACATATTGCATCAGCTAATGGATATACAAAAGTTGTTGAATTTCTATTAGAAAATCATGTATCAGTTGATGCTATGGATAAAGATATGTGGACAGCTGTACATGCAGCAGCTTGTTGGGGACATGTAAGTGATTGTATAAATTTTATATATAAATAAATAAATGGTACTTTTTCATATACACACCACCATTGTCTGTTTCTGTTCGAAAAATAACTGGAATTATTTTTTAATAGGTCTACCAATATGTGTGTGCCGTTTTTTTAAAAATAAAACACATTAATTCCGGTAATAACAGTAAAAAATTTTTATTGAATATAATTACCATCGTTAAGTATAACCTTTTTCCTATTTTTTGGCAATTTATGAATACCATCAAAATAAAACTTCTCCTCTTTTGATGCGATCCAAGAATCGATCCAATTTTGGACGTCTTCATAATTGTGGAAGCGTTGTGCACAGAGTCCATGTGCCATCGATCTGAACAAGTGGTAATCTGATGGAGCAACATCTGGTGAATAGGGCGGGTGTGGTAACACATCCCATCCGAGTGTTTCCAATGTTTCTTTTACCGGTTTTGCGACATGTGGACGAGCTTTGTCGTGTAAAAGAATCACTCTTTCATGTCTGTTGGCCCATTCTGGTCGTTTTTCTTTCAATGATTGATTCAATTTATTCAATTGTCCTTTGTATACCTCACCAGTAATAGTTTGACCAGGTTTCAATAACTCATAATACAGCACGCCCTTTTGGTCCCACCAAATACACAATAAAACCTTCTTTCCATGAATATTGCGTTTTGGCGTCAATTTGACTGGTTGACCTGGATCAGTCCAATGCTTAGTCCGTTTAGGATTGTCAAAATAAATCCATTTTTCATCACCAGTGACTATTCGATGCAAAAACGACTTTCGTTGCTGTCTTTGAAACAATATTTCGCACGTGGTTTTTCGCTTTTCCATGCTTCTTTCTGTCAATTCATATGGAACCCATTTTCCTTCCTTTTGGATCTTACCCATATTGTTTAAACGATTAGAAATGGTTTGTTGACATACATTTAAGGAATCAGCTAGTTGTTGTTGCGATTGCGCATCGTCTGCATCCAACAATGCTTGCAATTCTGTATCTTCAAATTTTTTTGGTGGTTTTCCACGTTCTTTGTCATTCAGATCAAAATCACCACTTTTGAATCGTTGAAACCACTTTCTGCACATTCTTTCTTGTAAAGCATGTTCACCATAAGCTTCAACAAGAATTCGATGACTTTCAGCAGCAGTTTTCTTCCAATGAAACAATAACAATAAACCTCCCCGCAAATCACTTTTTTCTGGCACAAAACACGACATTTTCAACAAAAAAAAAAATATGTTGTTTACACTTTTAGCTCGTAACACAAACTGAGAAAGATAAAGATATAAAGTGAATACGTTCACAAAAAAATATTTCAGCCGAAACCACCATCGTTTCAGGCAGCTACAGCGATTAATCCGTGAGCGGCACACACATATTAGTAGACCTATTACTAATATATGGATTTGATAATGTCATCTATTGGCTGCCGATTTATGTATTAATGTGAACCATGGAACTTAACAATTTTATGGCAATTTCGTAAAAGTGGAAACCAAAATATAACAATAGTGAAAATAAAAATGTGTAATAAACAAGAAACCAGTGTTAACTTTTGTTTTAACATTATAGTATTGACGATTCTGTGATGACAGAGAAGATCGCAGGCCAACCATCAACACGGATTAACGAAGAAAACATATAAATATTTTTTTTGATTTCATGATGAAATCTTCAATGAAATTCATGGAAATGAAATTTGATATATCAAAAACAATAATTCTTGAAATTTTAACTGAATCAATATTGTTCTACAAAAGTTTAATACAAAGTTTGTTTCACTTCAAATTACTAATGACCAAAACTATTGTAACTGATGCAGGTGATGAAAGATGGTGTAATAAATACAAACCGAAAAATAAGCCTCAAAGAATTGAATGACGGGCGGGGTTACCAGACGAAATTAATACAAAAAAATGCTAATTTATTTTTACGATTCCAAATCTATATCGAGACCTTGACAAAGTATCACTATTTCCTTTTATTATTAATCAAATTTATTTGTTTCAACATTTCCCTTTTATTTTGGCTCCCACCATTTAATTCCATGTGACAATTTTCTATAAGGAAAACGATTTTACATCAATTAAAGACGTTTAACGACCGCCATACAAAACACCATAAAAAAGTAATTTAATGCAATTGTTGAACGCATGCAAATATCAATGTATATCTTCCAGTTGAGGAAGAACATTTTAATTATTTTTTTTACTTAATCCATTTCGGTTACCATTCGGACAATGTGTGTCATTTACAATTATAATATATAAAAATTATATAAATTTAATAAACATTATTTTAATATAAATCTCATTAGATGGAGGTATTAGAATTGTTAGCCATGAGTGGTGCTGATTTAAATGCAAAAAATAAAAATGAAGAAACACCCTCAGGTACATATTTTAACAAACAAATAAACTTAAATTTTATTATTCATTTATTTTTAAATTAAGTTAAATTTATTGTGCGTATTGTTGTGAAGTGGTAGATGAAGAAGAAGCAGAAGAACAAGAAAAAAAAGTTTACGAATATTTATAAATATTGTCGCCTCAATTGTTTTACAATCGCGTTTATTCTTTCCTCTATATAACAAAATTACATATTGAGTACAACGTACATAAAATACAACGAATCCATGTAGCAATGAATTTGTAAAGTTTATTATATGTTTTTAAAAATAAATCAAAAGATTTACAGATTTAAATACAAAAAAAAAAAAAAAAATAAAACAAAACGGGGGAGTAAATTCTTTTAATAAAGTTTAAAAGAGTTTTTTTATTTTCTTTTTATTTTGTTATATATTTCGGAAAATTATATTATGTACATTTTCTTAAAGTCAATTTAATTTTATATTTATTTATTTGTGAACGAAAGGGTATACGGATGGCATGGCGGCGCGTGCATCATAAAAGAAAATTCAATTTAATAAATAATTGAACGATAAATTTAATAATTTTCTTAAATATTATACTTATTATATTTTTTTTTTTATATCACATAATTTAGATATTTGTGAAGATTCAGAAATTAGAGACCGCATTGAACAATTAAAAACGGAACAAGAAAGTAAACGGTTAGCTGAACTACAACAAAAACGGGTACGAAGATCAAAAAGTAATACAAGGTAAGTGAATAATTTCTTGTAATTGTTATTACAGTTAAAATTCCCCCAACAAGGACCCGTACTCTGGTGGATCGCCAATAATTCTGAGGTGATTGTATTATTATATAATAGTTGAGAGTGCATATCAATTTCTTTTAAAAAATTTAATATATTACTGTGTGTCTATTCAAACGCATGTTGTAGAGAAAATGTTAAAATGCTTTTGGTTGGTATACCGAAATAATAATCAATTGATTGAAATCTAAAAAAATATTAATCTTATCGGCTGCAGATAACGAACGTTTTCAAATCACTCAGGTCAATCCTGAGCAAATAAGTTGTGAAATGTTATAAAACATTTAAATTTAAAGCTACATTTTGATTTAGCGAACTGAAGATAAGATAAATAATAATGTTACTAATCAATAAAACATTATAATTATTACAATATTTGGTGGGTGTATGATATCGATATGATTGTGAGGTGGTTCGATTACAGAGAGATCCTTTTTGGAGTTTTACTGTAAAAAATTATTTAAATTCATATTTAATAAATTACTCTGGAACAACACCCCCCGCAAAATAAAATTCTTTACTATTTACTTAAATAATTTAAATTAAATTGAGGAAATTTCATTATGGAAATTATATAATTTTATAAATAATGTAAATCTTATATAGAGTTATATTTTATTACTTTTCTATCCGAATATTTTTGTTGTTGTTATAATTTTCATTATTCATTATTTATTTTTTCGTTTCTTTATTTTATTGTAAATTCATTTGATAATTTAATTATACCACAAATAATGCGAATGATAAAAACACAAAAAAAAATATAGAGCACAATCTGTAAGAAGAACATCACTGCGTGATAAAGGACTAACAACAAAAAAAGATGCAGTCGAAGAAACAAGATTAAGATTACAAGCTCAAGAGGTGAGTTAATTTTTATATTTATATTTTTTTATTTTATTCTATTTCTTGTTTGTCTTTTTTTATTTATTTTTTTTATCGTATTTTATAAAAAGCTTTTTATTTTATGAATTAATGACTATATTTATTTCCCCATCTTGCCTTTCGATACGTGTGCGTTCTTGATGAGGATTATAATAATTATATTTGTTATATATACACTGTGACTATTTTATATTAAATATATTGTGATTAACAATGTTTTGTAGCCGCAAAACAACGTACAACACTTGAGCGAAAATAAAGATAACGATTGAAAGAATTATTAAAAAAAATTATTTTTAATGGTTTGGTTGATAAATAGAAAAAAGAAAATAAAAATAAAAATAGAAGATTCGTGTAATAAATTTTAATACAGAGAGAGAGAAGGTGGTGGATATGAAAAGATAAGAAAAATATATTGTATATTTAAATAAAATTTCAATTTCAATTAGATTTAATTTTAAGAATTTTCCGGATTAAATTCTTCAGTATACGACGTTATATACGACGAGTATAAGAAGTATTACATTTTTTTTCTATTTATCTACACCTATATTATATCTGGAGTATTTTAACATTATTTACACAGGGTATTGTATAGTACGTACATATACATAATTTAAAGGGAATTGGTTAAGACATGGTAGACATGGGTTAATTTTAGAAATTAATTTAATCTCTATTCCAATTTCCGCATCTGAAATATTTATATAACATTATTTTTAGGTTGTATAATTTTCCAGCAATCGCTGTATGTAATGTTTTTTTTTTCTTTGTAGAACAATATAAAAAAATATATGTAAGATAAGAAACACCATATACGCAATCACCATATACGACGATCAGTGTTCGAATTAGATATTTTATATTGATCCTGTATATAGATAAGATTTAGATACTTTTAAATTTGTTTATCTAACCATTAGATAAACTATATATAGATAACCATATTTTTGAAAATAATATTTTAGATAAAGATATTAAAATTAAAAATAATCAAAAATTTTTTTCCGGTTTTGTTTTGAAAATTACGTTCAAAGAACCAATACGGCAAAATACCACGTATGGTAATAAAATTTAATTCTATATATATTTATTTCTCATAATTTAAAGTTTTTTTGTTTTAAGAACAAGTATTTTAACAGCTGTATGCTACAGAGTCTTTCAACTTGCCAAAGCTTTAATAGTGGATAAAATGCTTATGTTGACAAAATAATCGTCCATAGTGTGTAGGTGGGGAATGCAATTTGGCTTATATTTTGGGTGCACTTAAACAGAATGTATTAGTTTTTGCTACTATATGACATTTGCCAAATTCAATATGTGACGGACACCGAGTCGGTTATCTCATTACTGGAATTATATTTATCTAGATAATCATCTCAGATAATTTAATTTGAAAATTTATCTTTGATATAATGAAATAATATTTAAAAAATTAATCCATCCCTATATACATTTAAACTGTATATATATATACAAACAAATACTATATGCGACACATCCTGTGTGCAAATAAACCAACTTTTGCATGCATGTATGCTTAAAATAAATATTGATATACGTTTTTTAAAGATAAATCCTAGAAAATTACGTAAATCTGTTCTCATATATCCTTTCAATATTTTTTATATATTGTATAAACCTTTTAATTCATACAAGAATATGATATTGTTTGTTGAATTTCACGAATTCATCATCTTATCTTTATATTATTTATGAGAATGTGAATCCAGCTTCGTTTTACTATAACCACAATTTTTAACAAAATATTGTGTTTTTTAAATTAATATTATTTTTGATATATATATTAGGAAACAATATAATTTAATTTGTAAATTTAATAAGTATACGAGATGAATCTAACTAAAATAATATAAATATATTATAATAATGTTAGTCAAAGATCTTTTTAAAAACAATTTTTAAATACATAATTATATTTATATGGAAAATTTTCAGTGTAATTATATAAACAAAATAAAAAACGAAAAGTTTTAAACAAGTTTTCCGCGATGTTCCATGTGATCTATATATTGTATGTTCATTTTCCAACTACTATACATAAATTTTATATATTTTAAAACCTTCTGAAAAATGCAAATGTTTGGGGAAAATTCAGCTAAAATAAACGCGGTCATTTATAGTAGGTAAAAAATAGAAAATGTTCATGTGATACACATTTAACAGACGCAAGGTCAAAATAAAAAATGTGTGTATAAAATTATTTGAATATAAATACCCGCAATAACTATCTGCAATAGTGTTGATAATTCTTCCTATTTTCCAACATATACATATGTAAATAAATGTTGACTGCGTATTTATTTTAGCTGAATTACTCCCAAATAAATACATATATACACTCGTTGTTATCCCAATCCGGATATATATAAAATATGTTCAGTTCATTAAATTGTATTATTATTTTGCCGGTAACCATCATTCATGCTGTTGCTAAAACAGTCAAATAGATGCATCGCTAAATATTATATATTTGTATTGAAACATATATATATTTTCTCGTATATATACTAAAGTTAAAAATTATAAATTATAAATTTATGTATATGTTAAAAACTTTTATACAGAATTAAAACTTTTTTTTTTTATATAATGTTTTACGAATCTCTCAGGATAATGTAAATTTATAGTTCATGTAATAATATTAAATATATACTACACGAATATACTAATGTGTGTTGTGTGCAAGTATTCTTCACTGCATAAATATACCAGTATTATACGCAATATAAAATGGCATATAATACAATGCTTTCTAAGTTTTTCGATTAAGGAAGCTGCAAGTCATCGACTATGTCACTTCGTACAATGTCATCGAATCGATGCGTTCGAATAAACCTGTATATAGAATAATAAAAACTTAGATTTTGATGTGAATGAATGATAAGATAATTGGTAGATTTACGAATTTCAAATGGGAGGAAAAAAACTCAGTTACGTAGCACCGGTCTCATCGCTAACGACAAAAATTAACTGAATTGAAACGTGGATTTGAAAAAAAAAGAAAAAACTACAATGGAATGGATTATAATTTTACCTCAGAAAAATTGCTTGTTCGTAATCGTTGAACAAATATTGTGTGAAACGTTTTAATCCACCCGCGTTGCTTATTTATCAGATTGTATATTTCTTCTATGATTGATGACAAATCACGACTGCATCAAAAGAGAATGTTTTTGAACAATTAAATTTTTTTTTTTGCAGCTGCGAATCATACTTGCACAACTATTAATCCAAAAATATTATAGTGTATGTGTGTTTAATTGGATATAAATAGTTTTTAGGATTTGCATTTATAATTTCTATATATAGTGACACTTTGTTATATATAATCGTATGAATCAGTGTATAATTACAACTCTTATATTATATATTTATTTAAATATAAATTATAATTAAATTAATTACTTTATAATTTCGTATTTTTGTAAAGAAAATTATACAAATTTATATAATATAACATCGTGTTATATGCGATATATAATATTTATTGATATATATATATATGGTGCACTTGTAACCACACAAACGTAATACGAGTATAAATACATAAATTAATAAAAGAAAAACTTTTCTTATTTACTATTTTCAGCGTTTTCTTTTAATTTCTTTTAATTATGTAATATTCTTTCTCTCTATATACAATATATATAAAGTTAACATAAATTCTATGGTATATTATATAATGCGAACATAAAACATATATATTTATAATATATTACGAAAAATGAATTTCGCACCGCACACATGTACACCCGTTGTTATATACAATATTTTGTTTGGGTTAATTAAATAAAACTTCAATATAATACACTTTATATATATTAAAATATTTGTATATAAAAAGTATATAATATAAAGGTTTAATTAAACTGTGACGGAATAAAATACATATAGCGCACGGAAATCTAATCTATAAATAACGTTATCGGTAACTTACACAAATAATGTTAAATGCTATACAGACAGACGATTAAAAATAATCAAACCTTGATCAAATATATATTATTATTTTACATTATGTCATTGAAATTATTATATTGTACAATATATTTGCATTAAAATCTATAAACTATATCCATTTGAATATAAATGTCAAAATTCAATCATCACATTTTAGTATATAATTTGTCTCATAATTTATTTAAGTTTATCCTAATCATTATTTTTTTGCTGTCTATATATCTAGGCCATATATAAATATATACAACAACAAAACTAATGACGATAAAACTCTTTTAATAATATAAAAAAAAAATAAAACATATAATTGTGCGTGCGTGACTTGATCCAGAACCCCACGTAAAATATAATATTTTTACATCTATAAATTAAAAAAAAAATAAAGTCTAAAAACATATAATTTTTGTTTAATTTTGAAAGCTTTATTTTTAAATGTTAATATTAGAATTTTAATTTTATCATTTACTTATGGCTATAAATACGTGATGCGACGACGACCACACGTACGTTTGTGGTGCATATATGTTACTGTAAAAGCAGCATATTGAAATTCAATTAATTTGTTGTGATGTTACATGTAATTACAATTTGAAAAAAAGTAATAATTAAATTTGATCATAATTCAAAAGAAATCAAATAAATGTATTAGCTATTCAAAAAAATATCTAATTTTTTATCCAAAAGATTTGTACAAATGAAAAGAAGTGTGTGTGTGTGTGTTTTGATTCATTCTTCATATATTATACCATTCCACCGTCTGCGTGAGTTAGATATATTTTTAATTATATATTATTATTATTATTAACATTCTATGTATTCATTTAATTAATACTATATATACGGGCGTCCCTTGCGATATATATACAGATTATTATTTTATCCCATCATAAATTCGCTTCCATATTCTGTTGAATTATGTATGCGGTTTTTGGTTTTTTTGATATGCTATTTTCGCATTTCGTAGATGCGATCTGAAAACATAAATTTTATGAATTAAACAACATTTGAATGCTTTAGTTTATTGTTTAACAATTATTTATCTTCAAATGGTTTTGATCTTGAATAGTTGTGGAGCTACATATAAAAGTGGATCAGTAGCTATCCGATTAGAATATAATTAAATTAAAATTCCAATTATATCATAATTAATATATATTAATGTCAATTTGAAAACAGCATATTGAAATATGATAATAAATATTTGCAAAAAGGACTAAATGAAAAATTAATATCCAAAAATTATTTCTCTGGACAAGTTCTAGAAATTTTTTTATTCAATTTTGATCAACTGAATTTCTGTAGGAAATCGATACTCAAAACAGTTTTAATGATGATGAGAAATTTCTTAAACTTTACCAATTCTTAACCAATTTTAATTAAATTTGCTATGAATGGTTATTATTATTATTATTGTTTATATATCCTATTCTTAACGTTTTATATATATAATTATAAAGATTGAAATAATAATTTAATTTATTTCATCCTTCATTTTTAATATTGATGAATTAAAATCGATTTTCTTTATAAAACATTTTATTAATTTTATACTTAACCTTTTTCTTTTCATATATTTTCTTTCTTACTATTTTATATGAAAACAATTGAAAATAATAAATTATCAATAATTTTAGTAAAAAAACTGAAATTTTTATCCAAATAAAATTCCAAATTTACACAACTTATCGGTTCTATTGTTTTTATATTATATATAGTAAATATTCACGGCAATTATTTTGTGAGGGCTTGTCCAAGAAATATAAATTCTATATCTATAAAAATCTATCTACATACTTTATAGCTATCAATATAGAATATATATAAAAGTTTTACGTACCAATACTTTTAGTACCATATAAAAATATCATTTTGATATTAAATATGTGAATGTGAAAATGTCACACAATGAAATATATTATATATATTTTATTTAGATACATCGATATATATATTGTACGATATAAATATATAATTGAGTTCACAGCTTGATTCCTAAAAATAAAATGATACAAAAATAAATATGAGAATTATATTTGTTATTTTTAATGTTATTATAGAAATTTGGAAATTTTTTACGTATACATTATTACATATAGAGCGTAATCATAAACGTGTCATATAAATTCATCTATATAACAATATCTTAATCTTTTGTGTTTTAAATTGTGTTTTAAATAAGTAAAAATTATGCAATGTTATGGGTCTCTTCTCTGCTGATGTATATATAATTATATTTCAAAATCTGTATCCTTTTAAAAATAAATTGAGTTGTCACATGAAACTAAATACTGTGTCTCTCATATATCTATAAAATCTATATAATATCTATAATATTATTATTAGAAAGTGCAATCCTTTAAAACGACACACAAATTTAATGATATTTCATCGATAGTTTGATAGTCGTTTAAGTGTGAATTAAATTTTATTCTCCAGATTTGGCTGAACGTTTCTGTTTCATCAGAAGATGAAAATGTATTTAGATTGAAAAAGATCTGCACGCATCAAATTCTAAAGTAATCGATACAACAAAAGGCTGAAATCATTAAAAATCCTTATTATTTGAAAGGGATTAAATAATTGGAAGAATACGCTGTTATAAAAAGTGTATAGAAATATGTTGAACAATAAAATTATTTATTTTTATATATATTTCATTATCATTCCGAGAACTTATCGCATCCTATATTTAGCATATGGATAATAATAATAATATTAGGTTGTCAACTATCTCCCTTCCGCCTTTTTGCTCTTTATTCAATGCTTTATAAAAAGTGTTACAGTAATCGGATTTAGTTCAAATATGCGCCGTTTTGTTCGATAATCTGTTTCCATCTAGACTGCAACTTCATAATACCTCCCTCGTAGAAGCCCCCCTCCTTATTTGCGAAGAACTCGGACAGCCACTTTTCACAAGCCTCTTTTGAGATCAACTTTACACCACCAAGGGCGTTCGCCATGGACAGGAACAGGTGGTAATCACTTGGCGCTATGTCCGGGCTATATGGTGGATGCGATAAAACCTCCCATCCGAGCTCCCGTAGCTTCTGACGAGTCATCAACGAAGTGTGTGGTCTGGCGTTGTCCTGGTGGAACACTACACCCTTCCTTTTGGCCAATTCTGGACGCTTCTGGTAGATCGCCTGCTTCAAGCGGTCCAGTTGTTCGCAGTAGATGGTAGAATTAAGCGTCTGGCCATATGGGAGCAGCTCATAGTGGATGATTCCCTTCCAATCCCACCAAACACACAGCAAAACCTTCCTGGCCGTCAATCCCGGCTTGGCCACTGTTTGGGACGATTCACCGGCCTGCGACCACGACCGTTTTCGCTTGATATTGTCGTATGTGATCCATTTTTCGTCGCCAGTCACCATCCGCTTCAAGAATGGGTCGAGTTCGTTCCGTTTCAGCAGCATTTCGCAAATGGAAATTCGGTCCATTAGATTTTTCACTGTTAATTCATGTGGCACCCAAACATCAAGCTTTTTTTTGTATCCAGCCTTCTGCAGATGGTTTAAAATGGTTTGGTGACTAACTCCCATCTCCTGGGCGATGTCACGAGATGCCACATGCCGGTCTAACTCGATGTATTCCATGATTTGATCGGTATTTGTCGTCACAGGTCTTCCGCCGGCTGGCTTATCCATGGTGTCGTTTTCACCGGCTCTGAATCGTCGAAACCATTCCTCCGCGGTTTGAAGTGATAGAGTACCATCCCCCAAAACACCATTAATCTCACGGAACGTTTCTCTAGCGGATTTGCCTTTAACGAAGGAAAACTTTAAAATAGCGCGAATTTCGGCGTTAGTGAACTCCATGTTTACACGTCTATAACTGTTGAACGCAATATCCAAACTAATCATACATAGCGTCGTTTTGTTTGTTATGTCAAGAGCTTTCAAATTATGTACAGTGTTGCCAGATACGAGCTCTGTAGCGCTTTGTACATAGCCGCGAAATTAAAAAGACAAAAAGGCGGAAGGGAGATATTTGACAACCTTATATATTGTTAGTTAGTGACTTAATGCTTAATGTATATAACACAAATGTTTTGTATTTTGATTAATATAATGATACGTATTTACGCTATAAAGGTTACGTGCGTGCTTCTTGTGTTCATATGTTTGAATATAGTTCAATTATGTATATAATGTTTAAATAGGGTGTTTATATTTAAAAGTTTCTCATAAATTTTCCTACATAAATATGATATCTCGCATATATACAATATAATGGAAAGATTTCAATTAAATCAAAAAAGTATATGAAAATTGTCTACACCTTTTAATACACACTGTGTAATATGTGTACTAATATTAAATATATATGTAATTATATGCTGATTTGTAATTTTCTAATTACAACACACACACACACACACGTATAAATATAAAACATGAATTTTACATTTATTAAAATTAAATCTAATCTAAAAAAAGAAGTTTATTTGCAACTAATTATTATAACAAAAGACGCATAGAAAATGTATAAGGAAAATTATTATATGGTGTAATATACGTAAGGAAAATGAAAAGTATTTTTCTCTCTATACATTAATACAATACTATATTTAAAATGAATAGTAAAATATATATTTGAATACGTGTTTTATGTTTTCGTATGTTTTTTCCTTTTTTTGTTAAAAAATTACTCTATTTAAAATTATATAGAAATCGCAATATTAAAATATATATATAAAAAAACCCATATAAAATATAAATTGCACGAAAGTGTATCATTTACGAAAATATTTCAAAATATGCTTTGAGGCATATACATACACACACACACACACCCATACACATATGTATACAATTTGAAATTGTAACCTTGGGAATAAAGCTTTATTCCATTGTTTCGTATCTATAACAATAGATTTATATGTAACAGTTTTATATACACTTGAAAAAAAAAAAGCACTATTAAGATTTTTGAAAATGTATGTTGATTCTATAATAATTTTATTTATTTTATTAACCAACCCTAGGGTTGTTACAATTAAGGTTTTTGTTTCGTTAAATTCGTACAATAATATATGTCTAATGTTTTTTTTTTTGTTGTACCCAATGCTGTTATTAGTAATCCATATTGCTTATAAATCATAATCGATATCTGTATACGACCATATAAACTGTTAACTTCATCAGTGATCGATAGCACTTCGAAATAGAGTATAACCGATTCACATTTAATACTTTCATCAAATTTGTATACATTTTCTGTTTGTCAATAGAAAACCTTTCAAAACAATATAGAATTTAATCACTGCACAATATTCAATTTTTTCCATTATTAAAAAATGCATTGCTATACAGTCACATAACACATTGTTCACTTAAAATGACTTATAATAATAAATTGACAAATCTAAATTTAAATTTTTAATAAATTCATTTCATTTTGAAATATGAAAAACTACACTACACTGCCTGCTGTAGTCGCTTTCAAAACTTTTCGCTCACAACCCATATAGTCGCAACGCAAATTTATAATACCATGCACTGAAGAAAATATATAGGTCTGCAAAAATTCGATAATTTATATTATTATTATAATGATTTTCTTTCTCTATAAGAACGTACACACAACAACATTTAAAATTGTTTAATTTGTTATTTTAAATTTATATCCAAATAATAAATTTAATTTAATTTAAAATACCTATTATTTATCCTATGCGTATTTAATTAATCACCTGTTGTATAACTTTGCAATTCGTGTATTTAATTTTAAAAAAGCTTAAATAATTTCCCTTTTTTTTTGTTTTGTTTTTTGCTGTAAGACATTCTTATAATTTATATTATGCGATTAAGAAAATATTTATTTTACGATCAGAACAACAAATATTTATATATTTTATCACAACGTAATTAATTGGTTCTGGTAATTAACCATATTTTCACGGAAGATATTTATTATAAGTACATGTAAATGTATATTTTATATATATATTGGTAGACGTTCATATATACAATTATATAGATGTAAAGATATCTTATAATAATTTGTATAAATAATGAAGGTAATATAAATATAATATGGCGGTGTGTGGCCTCGTTCAACGGCCAGCAATAATTCCGTAACATAAAAATATTTGTATATTTGAATTTGAATTAACAATAATTTTTTTTTATATCTATATTATTGTTCACTTTATATTGCATTTCACAACACAAAATATATTTTATTATTAATGTAAATGAAAAAAAATAAAAACTTTATAAATTGCTTCATTTATTTTCTCTGTAAGCATTTTAAATATTGTACAATATATATTAAAAAATATTAAATTGTACGGAATTTTTAATTTTTTTTGGCAATCTAAACAACTCTTTATATTCAAAAATTGAAGTATATTATCGATACACACTCTACGTTTCTTTTACACGTTAACACATCCATCAATGAGTGGCAATTTATATTTAAGAAATCATATTTCCATATAATAATTGTATATTTTATTTAATTATATGTTATTATGTAATGTACAATATATATTAATAATATCAATGATTATTCAATATTAAATGTATAATTGGCGAATAGAGAAATAATAAAATATTTTATATTTATTATACTGTTTTGTTTACAAAATCGCACATAAAAATTAATTAACACTACATAATTTAATAAAATATACAATATATGGAAAATATTTCATTACAAACATATTCATATAAAATATAAATTGAATGAATAATAACTATCCTATATAGAGTAACACTGTCTGTATAGTTTCAATACGAGGAAATATCTATTTATATGATCAGTAAAACCCTGAACATGGATTTTTATTAAAAAAACGTTCTTGGATTATCCTTATATTTTCGATGATAATTACTACGGATTCTTCTTAGAATTATTTCTCTTTGCTATTATTCCACAGCATATCCGTAGAATTTTTTGTGAACAAATCCACGGATTTTGACCAAAAAAAAATATGTCATACGACAGATGCACTGGCACAAATATTTTTCTCATAACAGGTTGTAACTTAATGTAATAAATAAATAAAAAGTATGATATTTATATTTTCTTATATGTAAAAAATAATTTAATTATAAAATTAAATTAATAAAATTCATAGTATAATTTTGTAGAAATTTGGCAGATAAACAACAAGAAAAAAAACTGTGCGGATAAAATCCATGAAAAGTCTTTACAAATTTTTACGGAAATGTATCGATTTAAGTTGCTGGTTGTTTTAAAAATTATAAAAATAAATTAGATTATCTAGATAAGCGAAAAATACAAAATTTGATAGATAATTGATGAAATAAATTATGAATACAATGCCGTGCGTGGATATGTGTTGAAAATATAACCATGAAAATCCAAAGATTTCAATTGACCTATAAATAAAATACTATTATATATTAAGTGGAAAATATATGGACATTCTTTGGACAAATTCCAATATATTTTTTCGATGGAAAATATGTGCATTTTTTCCACGCAAATTTTCCTCATTTTTCAAATCCACGGACAAATTGTTACTATTAGGTATATTCCTTATTTTTTTAAACATTAATATATTATGATGAAATATGAAGAAATTGTTAATATTATAAACCGAATGTTTAATATTTTACATATCGTACGTGATCCAAAAACAATCTGTTAAAATATATAATAAATTTTACATTAGATTTTTTATCTGATTTATTAACTTAAAAACATTGTTTAACAATTGCTAATGTTAATATTTTTAATCGAAAAATACAAAATAGCTAAATATTTTTAGTTGTAAATTTCCACTAAACAACAAACTTATAAATAAAATAAATTATTTAGATAAAATTGAGCAATGCGTTTAGAAATGTTTAGAAAATGCATGCGTTTAATATTGGCATAGTATATTTAGTAAAATCAAAATCATAAATCAACAATCAAAATGAAAAACAGTGATGATGGCGACGACTTAACATTAAAACCATTCAAATGATCGATACAAAAGTTTGATTTAAAATTTATTATGATTTTATTTGTTCATTTAATTTTACGTAAATTCTTATATTATATTATCTGTTTAATTAATTTTTCTGCATAACATTTCCTATATATACAATATATAGTCAAATGACTGGTTATACGGAATGGTTATATTGTACCATTAAACGGTATGGTTAGTGTTAAATGTAAATTCAATCAATTCATCTTTTTATATGTGTGTGTCTGTGTGTGGGGTAAGAAAAATAACACGTAGAAAGACAATTAACACGTAAATTATTTAATTTTTTTTGAAATATAAAAACATTAAAAATATACGTGTCTACAAACACTTTTCACACTATATCTATGTGTACATATTCAAAACACAACGCACATAATATAAATAAATATAACTTAATTATAATGAAATAATAAATAATTTAATATTATAAATCATATTATAATGAATTAAATTAAGTGTATATATAACCAAAAAACCATCATCGTACACAGACGGTTATTTCTTTGACTTATCATAAAAACTTATTCAAACCATCCGCACACACACACACACATTACACAGTCAAGAGCGAGTACTTGTTGGGAAAATTATCTTTCAATCTATATATGTTTTATATAATATGTAAAATATTATTATTAACAATATTATTCATCTGCATAGGTTTGTAATTGTTTTTGGTATATAACTATAAATATAAACAATATTTGTAAAAATCAATGTCGAAATCATTCGTGGTTTAATTATTTTTAAGTGCATCATATAAATTAATATAATATATACACATTTGGTATGATGCTAAGCTATGGAACCATATTTCACTGTGTATATAGTCACTATGTGTGTCTATAGATTTCTTCGTCATATATGAAAATAATAAATAATTTGTACATGGTAAATATTTTTATATATGAGCTCTCTATGTTTTATAATTGTTATTGGATTTGATGTATGTTTATATGATTTCATTTCATATATGTTAGTAGCTATACGATACATATATATATATATATATAGATAAAATATTTATTAAACGGATGGCACGCATGCACTAACAACTTAACTAATATAAATGGAAAAAAAAAAAAAACTTTTACTTACAAATAATTTATTTTTTGTATTTAATTTAGTTAGTTTTTACCAGTCATTTGTTGTGCCGCGTTCATTATTTGTTACACATTTTTTTATTTTTGAAAAAAATTGCATTTTTATTTCGGTCGGTTAATTGTTGCGCTTCTAAAATATATATTGTTGTATTTGAATGATGTTAATATTATTTATAATAAGTGCCTATATATGTATTATTTCTATATATATAGAAAAATTTTTAAACAAATTAATTTTAATATTTAAAATTCTAATAAAAATACTAATAATATTTAATTATTTTGTATACCCATAAAAACAACGTATTAAAAATGCAATATATATATTTAAACAACAAGATTAAATTTAAATAATAGAATATTATTACTTTTAAATTGAATGTTTATATAAGTGGATTGAAAAAACATAAAATTTTTGAAATTTTTCATATTTATTATATTTATTCGACGTCTGCATCTGCATCTAAATCATGGTACACCAAATGAAACTTTCGGCGTCTATACAACACGACCAATTGAATAAATACATTTAATTTTGTGCCATAATTACTTCCGCATGCCAAATTATATATAACAATTCACCACCAATTATTTTTATATATGAGAGGCGATTATTAGTCCTTAATTCATATGGTATATGCTGTTGTGCAGACACATATATATTTGTTAATATAGCGTTCAACATCGCATATTTTCAAAGATATACGTTTTTTTTAGTGATTCCACATATATCGTACAAATTATATAAATCAGCGGAAAAAATGTCAGTATTAAAATATATATTGATATTGTGTAGCGGGTGTGTTCTTTGAACGTTATGTTGTGTTCTCAGTCTATATACGCATTTTATTGTAATTATGATTATATTTTATATAAATAATATATAGAGTTATTTGGAGGGCCTTTATATTTATTAGTAGTAGATGCGGATGAATAAATAAAAATAAATGAAATTAATTTAAATATTAGTTTATATATGAACAAGTTTGTCTATACACATAATTTAAATTCATTGAACCCCCCCACACACACACACACGCGCGCGCGCTATTATTGTTTTGTGTTAAAAAAAATAAATAGTATTTATTAAATTTTGTCTTTCATTAATTGTTGATTATAAAATGAATTCAAATGATGGATGGATGTATTAATACAGTGAAAAATTTTGTTTAATATTATCAGTGACGCAGTCTGAGAAGTAGCATTCAGTTTTCTTATAACCTGGGTGAAATTAAACTAAATAAATTATCAAAAAAAAAAAAAAAAATGTGGATATTCACCGAATTAAATTTTGCCGGAAAATCGACTTTTATGAATATTCATCTTTTATAATTACATGCTATAGTTTTAACGGATTTACATTTTTGTATCGAGAATTATATTCAATTTTCAAGATATCATAGAAGAGATTAAATAAAATCGATTAATGCGTTCAAATGATATGCGACCGATTTTCCAATCGATGATAGAAAAAATTTAAAGAAATTAGTGATATTGTATAAAGTTGACAACCACCGAATGGTACAAAAAATTTATACACTGCCATTATTTCATACATCAATTTCAATGATGACATCAAATGGAAAATCGGTCACATATATCTTTTGAATGTGTGAATCGATTTTAAAAATCGCTTCTATGAAATGGTAGAAATTGATTATAATTTTAAATTCTGTATATAAAACTGGAAATCCGTTAAAAAAGTATATGGTCTGTAATTCAAAAAGATGATAATTCTTAAAAGTCGATTTTCCAGAAAATTTATATTAAGTGAATATTCCAATTTTTTTTTCATAATGTAGTCTACTTTCAATTCGTGTCTACCAAAAAAATATATAGTGATCTTACAATCTGAAAACATTTTTTCAATCTTTGCCACTGATAACAAATTTAATTTCACATAAACTATACAATATAAATATTTACAAACTTAAGATAGATTATTCTTATTCTCTCGCTTATGCTGAGTCCAAAAATGGAATTAATTATTTTTCTTTATATATAAATATATAGTGTTTAAATTTATATATTCAAAGAAGTAGTTACACATGGATAGAAAATGTCTTGGGGCTTGGGTTTTCTAACAATGTACTTATATTTATACTGTTTCAGATATAAGAGTGAATAAACACAACTAAGTATCAGTCCGTAATATTATACACAACCTCAGTTTTATTTGAAAAAATTAATTACATTTATATTTAGTCGTGAAGGTAACACCTGTATATGGTATAGGAAAAGCAAAATTTTTCTTTCTAAATTACACATTATAAATGAGAATATATATTAATGATTAAGTGGTTGTTATTTTTTATTTTTTGAAAAACATCGTAATTTGTCATAAGATTTTTTCTCCTGCGTATTATACATTATTACCAGATTACTATAATATATTAATAAAAATTGATTCCATATAAATATTAAATATCTGAAAAAATGTTATATCTTAAAATGTGTAATATATTGACAAATTTTGTATATGGGGATGGTAAATGTATAAAAGATACTCTATGTATATCTAAGATTTTTTTCCTATATTTTTACATATTATCTTTTCAATTTACAATAAATTCTATATCTATCTTTTGGGGCGGGGGTTTTTTTTTTTTTCTTTAAAGAAAACAAAGTATTACAAATATAATATATAATCGTCAACAAAAAAATAAGAAAATAAACCCTCATCATCCGCATCCTGTCGACTATTTTTATAAATTCACATTTCACAAACGATTTGTATATATTTTAATTAATAAATATATAACATTTCATAACTTCAGTTTGGTTCGCCGCTGTGTGTGTGTGTGTGTTTGATTTTAAAAATTTAACGCAGATAATTATTTTTAATATGAATAGTTTTTAAACGATGTAATTCCAATAATATATATAATTTCAACCCATATGATGATGTGTAATAATGTATAATATAGTATTCGAAAGGATTAATATATGCGTTAGGGTTAATAAATTCGTATATATTTATATATTTAGATTATTTTTATATACAACAACAAATCACATGTATATTTCTATCTATTTCTAATAAAATAAATCCATTTCATTTCATTAAATATATATAAATATTTTATTATTATGATTTTTATACTCCCATATATATATAAAATGACGTTTTACCTTTTGAATGTGTAATCGAATAAAAATTTTGATAGTATTATAAATAAATATTATTTTTTTTTTTCAAAAACTGCTGCAAGGGATTTCCTCTTGTATAATATTTTGACTCGTAAAAATTCATATATAAATAATATTATTATTATTATTATGCAATTTAAAACTTTTGACATTAAAATACCATATAATATAAATATATTTATATATACGCGTAGATATTAAACGACTGTCATTCAATGCGTATAAATATACATTTATAAATGTGCGTAACATTACATTTGATACGAATATATATTTTATATATATATTATTATTTGTTTATGTTAGATATTTATATTTTGACAACGTATCATCATCGATACGTATAGTACATGATATACCATATATATCGTATCAATATATTATAATACGTATCTTGTTTCAATAATAATATATCGATTCGATATCACTCATGGAATATACAATATATATATATATATAGAGAGAGAATGACAACTGGAGGCTATATATAAATCTGGAAAATATTCAATTAATTATTATATGTTAACATACCATAGATAGAGAGATAACGTTCTGTATATTTATATAATCCACAAAGGTATTTTGTATATTCATATCCTGCGTATATAAATAACATACCATATATTTGCATTATCGAATATGTGAGACTGTAATACAATAATTATTTATATTATATTCAAAATTTGGTTTATCTATCTATTTATGCGGATGCGTTAAGTATAACGTTTTTCACATCAGAAACCAATAAACATGTTTTTCCGCTGTATATAAATAAATTTTCCAACCCCATTTGAATTATCATCATTATTGTATAATTACTTATTCTTATAATTATTATTATTATTATTATTAAGTCATATTTTGCTCCAAGTGGAGCTTTATGTCATCAAATAAACCTTTCATTACAGTCAAGTTGGTAAATTACTCCGGATGGGAGTTACCAATTGTACTGTAATTAACGAAATAAGATGTTTTCAAAATTCTATTATTTTTATATGAGTGATTAGCACATAGTGATGTGTGTGTGTGCAGACATTCTTAATCTTTGCATAGCGGCGTCCAACACAATATTTTCAAAAATATTCGTTTTTCTTTGTATTCTATAAACGAACAAATAAATGGTATTAAAATAATAATAAGTATTAAAATAAATACCGAAAAATTTCCTATGAAAAATAGCGGAATTGAACCCACTATATTTCATGATTAATAATATATATTTCGGCCGCTATGCAACTGCGCTACTGAGTGTTTTATTATTCTTATAATATGGTATTATATATATAATGAAAATTTGAAAATTAATCATGTTGAGAAAATTCTATCAAAATATTTTTGTGAAGCGATGATCAGATGACAAATAAAAAAAAAATATATATATAAAATAAAATCGCTATTTTAATTCAATTAAATAGATGATTTTAGTATATGTCATCAATTTTTTACAGAATTCTGCAAAATTCTCTCAAAATGTTTATACTTATATTGATCCAAATGCACATCTGTGGCTAATCTGCTGCATTCAATTTTTGATGAAATGGATTCATTGTACAACATATGAATTTTGAATCGCACTGCCGTAAGCTGACATATCAAATATACACGTATAACCGAAATTTCATTAAAATTATGTAAAGGAAATGTACACAGAGTTAAGTATTAGAGATAATAAAACATCGGAAAATGATTCTATGAGTATCAGTATTTATTATTATTTTTTATATTTTATGAATTAACTCCGCAACCTGTAAATCGCTACTGTAAAAACTTTATTGAAATTCAATATATAAAAATATATAGATTTGTGGTGATTTATAAATTATTTATTACAAACAGGAGATGGAGGACTGTATGTGTATGTGTAAAGCGGAAGACCAAAAAAGTAAAAAATCATTTAATATTAATATAGAAAGAGTTTTTCTGCCGATTACACATTCAGAGTCGGCACTGTTTATATATTTATATAGTGAAAATGAGAAAGTATTTAATTTTTTAAATAAATTTATTTCCAATTATATTTTCAATTAAGCAATACGTTAAATTATTTCGTTTTATATTTTTTTTATGTGTTACCGCATTACAACGCATATATTCATTCATATACAATATATTATTTAATAATATAATTATTTGTTGAATCATATGAATTGTAATTTTTATTATTATTATTATTATTATTATTATTATTATTATTATTGTTATGTTAATATATTTTTTTATTTATTTATTATATTGTTACATATGCAATTTTAACCCGATGTTATTGTCAGACATATTTATTCGATTTTCTATTACTATACATTGTATAGTTTATGTGAGTGTATCATTTTATATATATGATCACAAGTGAAATACATAAAGAAGATCATTTTTTTGTTCTTTTTGTAAACACGGCTTGTTTATGGTGTTTGTCCTATATGTGTTGTCGAGAGTCCTGTAATGTTAATTATACTATAGCTATGCTTCTAACGCTTTGTGATGGTCGATTAATAGGATGTCTTTTCTGTATCCATGGTGCTATATTTGTAATATGGTCATTGCTCATTCTGTCGAAGTATTCGCACCAGAATCGTAGCTTTGCTTGTTTGCATTATCCGACAATATTTTCTACTTGGTTCATATATTTCACGCATTGCAAATTATTCTTTTAATAACCTCTATCTCCGGTTGAAGCGTAATAATTTTCTTATTGTATATAGTTTCAATGTCCGCCCGAGCTTCCACCGCTTGTTTAGTGGTGGTATGTGGTAATGTAAAATCTAATCAAAATTTTTATGTTAAAGTAAAATAGTCGGATGGTGAATAGGGTTAAGCAATAATTTATATATAGTAATTCGAATACTATATATTTATACTAGCTGAAATAAATAGATATATGAAATTGATGTAATAAATATTTTATATATTCGCATATGTGCATTTACATATATGAATAAATGAACGTATACACAACATCATATCTATACCATATATAGTTCAATTTATATTTTATAATTGTATAATGTAATCACATTTAGTTCAGGAAATTATAGATTTATTTAATTTGCAAATCAGATTTAATTTAAATTTCTTTAAAAATAATAATTACTATATTTTTTTTCACATTTTCATATTTATAACTTTTCTTTACCATATCTGAAATTCATATTTTTGAGTAAACTATTTTTATCCGAAATTTATTTGTGGCGGTATGTGTGGACTATATGGGCCCCGATTGATTAAATTTAAATTACTTTTTCTTTATATATTTATTTATTTTATACAAAAAAGGTATATATGTTGAAATTAACCTGATATTATAATACATATTTTGTGTAGTATATGACGTATTCTTATTATCCGGGGAAAACTATCATAACTTATTTCATTGAAGTGCAAAAAAACTTAAGTGAATTAAAATGTTAAATTTGTCAATATATATTTTATGATATATATTCCCATCATAAATAATAATTTATCCGCACTATCTTATTATGTTGTGGATGTTGTGGATGGGGGTGATATATAAATATATATATTAATAAACTTTAACGATTTGTATGCTGCTATATGTGTGTGTGTGTGTGTGTACAAATTGATTATATTTATTTTGACAATGTGTGGTGATAATGATGTGTGATAAATAACAACAATAAATAATAATGAAACGTTAAGAAAAATAGGCAATTGACCAACCTTGAAAATAAAAACAGAAATATTGGTATATCGTATACTACTGCGAAACATTATATATATTTGTAATTTGATTAATGAAATTAGTATTTATACGTATAATAAGTTTAGTATTGTATATTAAATGAACAATACTTTATACGAACTATTCACAACAATAATATAATATATAGGGATCATTTTCGTGTGTAACATAATCAATTAAGCTTAATGCCTAAATATATTCTCATACCCTGTGCGCAGCACTTATTATTATACAATGTTTTATGTTTTTTTTTCTATTTTTATGAACCTTAATAACCAAAATGAACACAGTTTATTTATACTCTCTATTCTATAGAAATGTGTTTAGTTAACGACAACCAAAATTAAAATAATAATTAATTTTTATGTTTTTTTATTTTTTTTTACTCTATATATTTTGTATATTACAAAATTTTTAAAGTAAAAAAATATATAAGAAAAATTTGAAGTGAAAATCTTTAAAAAAAAAAAATATAGCAAAATCATGATTACTAAGCGATTATCTTTGTAAATATATACACTTTATTCATCTATCACCACCATATAGTAGTAGCACACTATATGAAGAGAAAATATTAGTATCATCGACGCCGTCACTACTACAATATATATATGGTACAATATATTTTATATAGCGTGTGTGTACACCAGAGTTATATAACAATTTTGTCTTGTAATTTTACTATTTATTTTAACATTTCATTATATGATATTAAATAGTCTTTCACCCATCAAACACACACACACACACACAAACACACACAAATCAGAGATCGTCTTTCTCTCTGTAGAAAAAGATATAATATTGTATTTTATATTTTATTTCTATACAATAATAAAAATATATATGTATTTTGAAATGAAATATTTTATGGTTAATGAAAGAAAAATCTGACACAAGCAGAAAATTTAAAAAAAAGGTTAGATAACCTTTATTTTTCATACATATATTAGACAAAAAATAATACATTAAATTTAAAAATATATTTATAATTAATTATATAACCAACTTAATTAATAAGTATTAATTAAATAAATTATAAAATTATTCTCGTACTGTTGTATATGGGTTAGAGATATATAACATCCTTTTTATTTTAGAATCTATATTTGTTTCGGGATATTCAGTAAATCTAATGGTTAATTATTACTTCTTGTTATGCGGATATGGAGGAAATAATCCTATTAGAAGTTCCTCCTTTTTAATTATATATATCCTTTTTAATTATATAAGGGATCGCATAACCGATCAATTGCGTAAAATTATATAGTGTCAAATGGGTCAGTAAACTATATAACATTTAAATAGAAAGAGAAAAAATATTCGCCGATTATCTTGAAGAATTATTTTAGCCACTTAAATCACATATAGGGACAAACTATATACGTAATGACTTTGCTGGACGAAAATATTTTTCATGGCAGAGATCAGTTCAACACAATGTCTGAAGTCAAAGAGGCCACCGATGGATATAACCTAATTACGCGGTTACAAGATATACTTGAAGGACTTCCAAAGAGAAAATATATATTATATATGTTAATGCGATAATCCAAAAGCGAATATAGAACCATACCGACCACTCATATAACTTTATTATACAATATATATTAGAATGCTTTTATCAAAACTATACATTTGAAATGTTATTATTGTAAATATACAATTTATGTATAGGACCATAATAGAACATACGAACTGATACCAGTAAATCAATTTGTCTTCACAACAACAACACTCAACGATTTTGAACAGCTTCATATGTGGAGTTGTATATATTATATGTTATATGAGGCAAGATTTAGAAGAAAACCATTACTGCTCTGCAATATTCTTATAGACATTGAACAGGAATTTGATGCAGTACTCTATGTGAACACATGGGACTACTTCAGAAATATCAACAATGATGAACGTAAAGAAATAAGAAAATTTAGTATACAGAATATAAAACTATACGTTAAAAACGTTAAAAACCCGCAAATGAACTATAGGAAATAATCTACTATATAAATATATACATTAGAAATAATAGATCAAGATGACATGTCATATTAAGCTAACCAATCGGTATTTAAATTAATACAAATCCATTTGTTCGTCAGATGGAATAAAAAAGTGAATATCTATGAAATACTCAATGATTAACCATGTCTGTGGTTACATTATATTATCGACTCTAACCTAAACACTCCTATAAAAATATCTATCGATAATTGTAGATGTATAGATCATTTAGTGAATTGTTATATATATTCCCGAGTGCGGTAAACTTGACTGTGTAATAAATGTTTGGTAGATGCCATAAGCTCCACTTGGAGTGACACGACTTGTGTGTGTGTGTGTGTGTGTGTAACAAATACACGCATAACTATATAATTTGCGGAAAAAAAATATTATAGAATAATTACCAAAAAATACTTTACAATTTTGTCCGGTCATACACAAATACAAAACATTATCATCATTATCGGAAAAAACCGTATACAAAATAGAAATTTCATTAATTTTTCCTTTGTATAAATTTATAATTTAGAAATTATTAATTTATTTGATTACAAATGGATATGAAAAGAATAAAAAAAAAATCAATATATTATCATTTTACCGTGCAACCACCAACCAAGAAGGTGCCGCTTCTTTTGAAATGAAAAATGTAATAATTTATTTATATTATTATCACATTGTTTTCTTAAAAAGGAATTTCTTTCTATTTTTTCTTTGGTTTTTTTTTTTTTTTTTGTTATATTCTATTTGTTATTTATTTTTTTATTAAATACGATACTAATAACTTATTCGCTCTCTTGCAAACGTTTCTGTAATATACAATAATTGTTTCCTATTCTTTGATATATTGTACACGTATTGGTATATATGTTTATAATAAGAAAATATGTATATGTATAATATTTCCTTGAATGTTTATTGTATCCCATTTTCAATTTCAAAGAAAAAATAATAAATTCTATTTTTTTTTCATTTTCTTTTATTTCAATTTAATATTTTCCTTGCCATAGAAAATTTATTTACAATAATTGCATAAAAACAATGTTTTGTTTATTACATTTCCGTTGTTTTTTTTCTGTTGTGTAGTTTGTAAAAAATACAAATTGCATATATAATTGCAAAAATATAATTTACTATTAATTATTAATTTTATGTAATGGTTTCTTTTTTGTACGGTGGTTTATACAAATAGCAAATAATTAAAAATTAATTTTTTTTTACAAGGTTTGCACACACAGCCAATAGATCAATAAATAATATATATAAAATTAATTTGAAGGCGAAAAATATCTAACAAATTGCATTGTATTAATTGTTATTTTATTTAATTTATAGTCTATAATTATATTGTGCTTTTGTGGAGATATAGATTATTTATCCTCCCCTGTGATTATCAAATAAAAAATGTTAATTTAACGAATTTCAATCAATTCATTTTAGTTTAAAATCACAGATACATAAATATCTTTTATATCGTTTTCCATTGATACTAATCCAACAACTTCACATTTGCAGTTGCAATAAACTGAAGTTACGTTTTTTTTTTTTTTGAGAATTTTAAGAAGCACGACATCGACAAAAGACAATTTTGTTGCCGAACAAAATAAGAAAGATAATGACGAATCGAATAAATTTTTCCTATTGAAATTAATAATAATAATACGAAATAATTGAAACAATTTTATTATACAAAATAATAACAATTAAAACGTATTTAGTATATTTAAAGAAGTATTTTAAATAAATATTTAATTTAAGAAAAATCAAACATAGAAAAGTTTCTTCAAATTTCAAAAAACACATTTTATTATTTTATTCTGATATATATTATTCGTATACGAATCTGAGGAGAAATATCATTCCGTTTTCAATATCGCTATATTTTTTCTAATAATATGGGTGAAATTAAACTAAATTATCACAAAAAAAAAATGTGTGGGTATTCACTGAATTAAATTTTCCCGAAATTCGTCTTTTATGAATTATTTTCTTTTTAAATTGTGGGCCATAGTTTTAACGGATTTACATTTTTGCTGCCGGCATTGCAATTTATAATCAATTTCCAATCTTACATAGAAGAGGTTTTTAAAATCGATTTATGCATTCAAAAGATATGCAACCGATTTTCCAATCAATGGCAAAGTAAAGAAACTTGTGATATTGTATAAAATTGACAACCACCGAATGGTACAAAAAATTTATACACTACCATTATTTCATACATCAATTTCAATGACATCAAATGGAAAATCGGTCACATATATCTTTTGAATGTGTGAATCGATTTTAAAAATCGCTTCTATGAAATGGTGGAAATTGATTATAATTTGAAATTCTGTATACAAAACTTGAAATCCGTTTAAAATAACATATATGGCCCGTTATTCAAAAAGATGATAATTAGTAAAAGTCGATTTTCCGAAAAATTCAGTAAGTGAACTTTCTTATTTTTTTCATAATGTAATCTATTTTCAACTCGGCTACCAGAAAAATATGGTGATATTGCAAATCTGAAAACATTTTTTCACTCTTGGCCACTGCTGCTAATTAGAATATTTTATTCTATAATTATATGTGTTTCTAAATTTGAAGCGTATCATCATCACAAGTATCACAACCTGTTTTATTTGTAATTTCAAGGGAAGCATCTAAATACGGTCTTCTTTCAATCATATAGCTTACGATAAATTACTCGGAATTGGAGAAGGGGCGACGTATATATAAAAGTTAACTGCAATTACTAGAAGAAATATATAGTAGTTTTCTTAATTATAATTTTATTAAGCATTTTCCAAATCAAATTCAGTATTTTCCAAACCAAATTCTGTATTTTAAAAATCAAATTTAGAATTTTCCAAATTAAATTCAGTATTTATTAATAAACAGTTGAAAAAATAGAAAATAGAAAAAAAAGTTATTCTATATGAATTAAATTAATGAAAAATAACATAACTTTAATTTTATGCAAAAGTTGTTCAGAAACAGCTGATGGTAATTTCATTGTCATATCCAGAAAATACTATTGTTACTATCACCAGGAGTATTAGTTCTTTGTCACACATTCTTCAATTATAATATTTAACTAAATTTTGGTTATTTAGACGATCCAATTCTCAACTTCAACAATTCTCGTGCTTTGAATTTCGTTTTAGAAAGAACACTTTTGCAATTGGATTCAGCTTTGTTGAATATGGCGAAAGAAACATTGATTCGTACATTCATAATTCTCAGCACTTTTTGTGTCTTGTGAATTACTGCGTGGTCCAAAACTAAGTGCGCATGCATTAGGTTATATTTTCTTCTTGAAGTTTATAAATTAATTCTTTGAGAAATTCACAAAAAACATAATTATATATATCGCTGTTTATGTGAAATTGTGCGAAATGTTAAACGGATAGCAAAAAGGTATTAAAATTGTATTGTGTGAATGTTGTGTGCGGGTAACATAAAATTGAATTTTATTGAAATACTGAATTTTTATTTGGAAAATATTAAATTTAATTTGGAAAATACTGAATTTGAAATTAACACGTTAATCGCCACGATAATATCAGAAAAAAATTTTCACATGGGCCATGTTAACTTTATTAGATCGCGTACGTCAGACATATATGTCTGACATGGCTCATGTAGAACTTCTTAGCGTCAGACCCATATGACTGACATGGCGATTAACGTATTAAAAACCTAATAACTTATCGCATTAGAATTATAATTGCCCATATATCGTTGTGGCCATATGCAATATATTATTATATTTTATTTTGTACTGTACGACACATCGCATATAATAAACTAAAATATTAATATCCGATTAATGTATTGTAAACAAAAGAAAAATGAAAAATTATAAATTTTCCGCAATGAAACGATTTTTCTTAAATTTTCTATATAATTTATTAGTATAATAAAAAAATATTATTTAAGTGGTTTATGTTTTTTTATACTTATTCACACACACACAAACACACACACGTTTGCCACAAGATGGAAAAATAAACCTTTCATATATTGTATGAATATTATATAGTTCATCTGCAGATATATTATGTGTGGTGTTACTGTGTGTTGTTATATACTAAATATATATATATATACAATATTGTACATAAACACTATTTATATATAATTCATTTCTTTGTTTCTATACATAGAATATATATTATATATTTTATATTTTGTACTTATATTTATGTTGAAGTAAAAATTTAAAATTTAATAAAAACAACATCCATCTACATATAAAATATAGATAGATAACATACCTACTTATGTACTTATGTTGTATATAAATGGAAAAACTTATATATTATAAATAGTAGTACTCTGCGATAATAAATTTGTGTGCTTATAATATATATTGAATTTTTAATAATATTCACATATACACCACCGACAGACCGACCGACCAACCGACCGACCTAACGCATTAATATATACTTTAATAATATATTAGTATTTTTTATATATTGATATATTTTTTAAGATCAAACTTGTTAAATCTCAAAAGTGTTTACAATCCATTTATTATTTTTTTTTTATATAAACATACAATATATAATTCAAAGTTGGTTATTTATAATAATAACTATATGTACTAACTAATATTTAGATAAAAAAAAATTAAAATATAGTGCATTTTTATATCGAATATTATTATTGTTCATTTTAAATAAAAACCAATAAATTTTGTATAATGAAGTGGATATTTGATTTACATCGATGTGATGAAAAAGAATCATCAAGTATTGTTGGACTTATGTATAGGGTTAGTATACACAAAATCACATATATATATTTAATTTAAATATTTTAAATATTTAATATAGATTAAATAATATATAAGGGAAGATATACGGAAGAACAAAGAAAAGAAACAGGACTTTTTATTATTCCTTTTTCTATTTTTCCTTTTTGTTTTGTACAAATAAATAAATAAATAAAATGAGTTTTCCTTTTTGCAATTTGTATTGTATTTTTTTTGTATATATATATAGCACTGATTCTTCTCAGATTATATATATATATATAGTTGAAATTATTTCAATTATCTATCTGTTATATCGCATCTGTATATATATATAGGTATATTTTGTTTATTTACAATATGGTTCTGCTTTCACCATATATAAAAATGTACATATACCCAGCGGCGTCTTGTTTTACGTTTTAGAAATTAGATTGGATATCATAAAACTTATTTATATATTCTTAAAGCAATATGTTCGATATATAGGTAAAGAAAGTAAAGAAATTTGGGTGTCATATAATGATATTTAACTATCGCATGCGAATAAATCGCAGATATTCAATATTACTCATGTATGGAAGCGTTTTCGTATATATCCTTCATATGGTAAAATATGCGATAGCCAAATAATATATCTCATGATATGAATAAATATCTGGCATCTCCTAATATATTTTTTTTACTTCTCAGGTATATCATCTGCAGTAGTACAATCTAAAAAAATCTACTCTAATTTAGAGTATACAAAATTAGAGTAGATTTTTTTAGATTGTACTACCTACTACTACCTTTACCTATACACATATTTCTTCAATTTCAACAAAACTCAATCGAAAAATTGAATATATTTATGTTGAACGCAAATTAACCGATTTTAAACATTTTTCATTATTCTTTCATAATATATAAAATTATCCTTAAATCCTTAAAAATAGATTTTCCTATATATATGAAAATTTAGTAGGTGAACATTATATACATTTTCTTCGCAAATTCTATATATGCCAGGCTACTATCTCAATGCAATGGATAAATGCAATTGTGTTTCTTTTTCATCGAAAGTCAATACCGATAATCTTTAATTACAAGATTTGTAATTCGTCCCTAAAACGGGTTGACAAAATACATGATCTTGTCGTTATTTTCGATCGTAAATTATCTTTTAAACCCCACGTTAATTACATAACTTCTAGAGCTTCTATGATGGTGAGATTTCGTAAGAGGAGTTGATATGTTAGTTAGTTAGTTAGTTAGTTAGTTAGTTAGTTAGTTAGTTAGTTAGTTCTGATCCATACGTGTAGAAGAGCTTATACTTTGTCAGATCTCAATTGGAATATGCTTCGGTAGTATGGAATCCATCCATACTACAATAAACACAATCTAATTCCATTGAGTCTGTGCAAAAACGATTTGTTTTATATGTTCTATGGAAACTGGGATGGACAGATGTCTTTCGGCTTCCACCTTATTTGCATCGGTGTCAATTGATCAATTTTGAATCTTTAAAACATAGGCGTAAAATGGCTGGTGTTTTATTTATTTTTTAGCTCTTGTCAAAATAGGATCGATGCACCAAATTTGCTATCACTTATTGATTTTAGCGTATCTAATCGGTGTCTTCGTAATCCATGCTTCTTGCTTTTGAGCCATCACAGAACAAACTATGGACAATATTGTCCATTAAACAATATGTCACGATTATATTTAATTATTATTCGATTGTGTTTGATTTTGGTTTGTCCCGTGATGTCTTTAGCAACCGGAACAGATCTATGGATTTGAGACGAAATTAATTATACGTTGCCTGTAATCATTTTGTTTTAATTTGTTAATTGTTATTTGTTTTTTTTTTTTTTTCCGTATTTAAATTTGTACTGTTCACTCTGAAAATAATTCGATTGTTGTATTGGATTTTTATATTTGTTGCTGTAATGCTGTAATTAGCGGTCAGTAGGAGGGTACATGGAAGCCCGTTGGCTGTAAATAAATAAATAAATAAATAAACAACTTATATCTAAAATTAGAAAAATATAGGATGGTATACAAGCACTTGATTCACGCCAGGGCCACCTCTGATTAAATCCATCACAATTACACACAAATACAAATAAATTTAGATATGGGTAAAAAAAAAGACAAAAAAAAAGGAAAACAGAACAAGAAAACTGTTGAAAATATATATAATTGTGAAAGTGACAAGTTATTTTATTTTTATTTTGCTTAATTTATGGTGGGTGTTTTGTGTTTTTTACATGTTACACTCTATATCCAAATGGTACATTGTGTTTTGGTATATACCAATGTACAATACAATTTATTTTTATAAGTGCATATATAGCGAATAATGTCTGGGTTGTGTATTGCTATCGCTGTGTATAAATAATATATTGTCTATCTAGTGTTGTATAATATATAATCTCGGTCAACCATTCATCTTATTGCGTTTTTTTGTTAAACATATAGCAACAGAAAAAAAAAATAATAGAAGAAACCTTTATCAATTTTTTTTTTTTTTTTGGTTAAGTGGTTCACTTTTTTCTCTATGTTGATTACGACCACCGAAACATCTATATATATATTGTATTTATCATACACAACAACAACTATATATATATAAATTCATTTGCGGTGATGACATTAAAAAAAATTCAATTATTTTATATATGAAAAATGTGTACAAAAATTAAATTATCTTTAATTTATTAAAAATATATATAGCTAACCATTTTTTTTTTATTATCTATAATCAAATATAAATTAATTTTATATCCAATAATTATGTGGATGATAAATTTATGAATAATTTAGGTATATGCCCGCTCAATGGTTTTTTGGTTTTATATTCACAAATATGGTAAAGTTTTCCACGCATGTATGCAATAACGATTATGCCGCAAACAAAGAACGAAAGATGATATGACCGCAGAGAGTACAGAATAATTTCATAAAAATATATAAAGTGATATCATATTGAAGACAAAAAAAAATATCGTATACAAATATATACAAATGAAAGAAATAATAGAGGATAACGCAGTATCATAAAAGCAACCTAAAAAACACACGCACCGTTAAATGATACCAAGATCCGACAATAGTATATTTTTAAATGAATGAAATCGAAAATTTAAATTTCATCAAATTAATCGATAGGCCACCACAATAAATAATTATGTAAATATAGCAATTTGATTTAAAATCATATAATATATTTAATTAAATTATTGCAGTATTGGATTGAAATACCAACAGAAAAACAAATAATATATTTATATATATTATGGTCTTATCGTACTGCGTCGTATATAGTTAAACTAGAATATTTTAAATACTTCCAAACAAATCGGTAATATATATGGCGACCAACAAACATTGTAACCTAACTACTCAGATATAAATATATATATTTATGAATTGTTATTGTTGAGCTCAATAATTCTCGACAGTTTAGTGCTTCTAACAGCCAATTCCTTTCACCCAATATACGCTACACGGATTCGTAATAATAATATAAATATATTTTATAATGAAGGAGAATGGAAAATCGTACTAAAAAGTAACATTCCATTAAGGACAAAAGCGGAATTCAAACTAGTATATAAGTGGGATGTCAACAGTATTTCTATATATATATATATACAATATCAATAATTAAAACAGATAGGTCGTTATTATAACGGCGTGGTAAATCTCGCAACGAATTAATGTTATAAAATTACTAATATATAATATTTAAAATGCAATACTTATTATATCGTTATATAAGCGTTATAAAAAGTTATAAAGTGTTATAAAAATATGTCACATTAATTTATATTATATATATAATATATTGTTAAAATGAAAAAAAAGCTCATATATAAATAAATAACCTTCATCAAATAAAATACCATATACTATATGAGCGAGAGTTACGATAGTTATACGTATCAATTCACATTACATTATATAAATCTTAAATAAATCCATTATTGGCAATATAATCGATATCGATGAACTATATTTATATATATAAAATATATTATTTCTATTTGTGGTGTGATTGTCATATAGATATATATATATACCCTCTAAGCTAACGTTACGATAGCACACATATATATATATATATATAGGGACAAAATATATGAGCATATAAGGATAATTTACATTTATACCATATTTAATTTATTATATTATATACTTTAATATAAGCACATTTTTTCAATGGTTTATTAAAACTACATACATATATATAAAAAATATATATATCGGATCGAATTTATATCAAATAATATAAATTTTCATTTTGTATATAATTACGTGAATATATAAAATTTAAGATGAGAACATTACCCACAAATAATAATTTATAAATATTTCCAATTCCATATATATACAATTTATTAACACTGAACTCTATATATACTCCCATCATTCATTAATTATTATTATTATAAAATATAACGTTTCATATATTCTTTCAAAGACACATACATATTTCAAGTATTGCAATAACTAAATAATTATTGAAAAAAAGTTCACTTATCCCGTGCATGTCTGGGACACATATAGTGTGATATTTTTACTTGTTATTTTTTCATTATTATTATTAGCAAAGAAAAAATTAAATATTGTGTTCAACGCAGAAATTGTTTTACAAGAACTATATTTCATATAGAAATTTCATCAGTTTGTTTTTTTTCTATTATTATTTTATGTCATTAAATAATATTTTATAACATTATTTTTCAAAGAAACTCTTTTTAAAATTAAATGTCGATATATTATTTACAACCACAAGCATATTTTTATGTATATAGAGTTGTTTGACTTGTGAATTTAAAATGTATATACAGCGCTCCCTTAATATACGATAGTTTAAATGTACGTACACCGCACAACACAGGCAATTGCATATTTTAATTGGGAAAATTGAAACTCATATTTTATAATCTACACCATATTTTTAAAATATCTATATCGCGAAGATAAAATAATAAGTGTGTATTTACAAATTTGAATCATTTAAAATTAATTATATTTCTATATATAAATGCTTTTTATTAACTCAATTTATTCTTATGAGTAAATCGACCCCATATAGGTATAACGTTGTGTGTGCTGTAAAGACATTGTTAATCTCTACGAATAGCGTTCGCAACACCACATATTTTCAAAGATATTCACTTTATTATTTCATAAATGAACTGATATAATTCAGTTCAGTAATTTTTAGTATAAGAAAAGTACTGAAAAAATTTTTCATATCAATGCCACCCCCACGAATTCGCAATCTTCGAATGTAATGACATGCACTTCGCCCATCACAATGCCACTGAACCACTATATCGATATGAACTTGAATGCAAAATTGAATTCATTTTTATGAAATTATTCTACACACTCTGCGGTCAGAATACATTCTTTGTTTGGGACATAATTGAATAAAAATAAACTATATATAGAAAATTCATTGTTATTATAATTGCATACTTAATTTGTGCATAGCAAATCCGGTTAAAATTAAATGAGAAATTTTCTGCACAATTCTATAATAATCTACTCCGTAAACGTAAACTGGTGTATCGATTTTCCTATAAAAAAAACTTTATAAATTCTAAACATAAATTTGAAAATTGATTCAGTAAACTGTCCTTCAATTTCTTAGAAGTTCATTGTACAAACAATTCATAAAATCCCTGAATTTGCAATAAGATGTAAGGCATTTAATTTAAGTGTATAATTGTTATGGCGGAGACTAAAAGAAATTTAAAGTTTTCAAACAAAAATTTGATTGTAAAGATATCACTAAGAATTTGAATAAAATCAAAATCATTCATAATTCTTATAAGAATTACCGCAAATCTCAAAGGGATACTTGTATTCTAATAAAGAGGAAAGCAAATATCGACATTTTTATGTACAAAAATGCGAAATATATTTTTCCCTTTAACATATAATATATTGGACATTTTTTTTGTTATTCAATTTTAGCAAATTTAAAAAATTTGTATTTACCATTAATTTAATTTTTTCTCTTTTTGTATTCCATCAAACACTCTTTTACCATATATAAATGTATTTTATTTTTAAATTGATTTTATATCATTTACAACAATATATATTATGTACATGGAACGCGTCGTCGGTCGGGATTTTAATAACTTTATGTATATATATTGTATGTTTCAAAATGTTTTATATTATGTAATATAAAAAGGTATATTTTATTTGCATATATAATATCGAGGAGGCACCTATTTTATTAACAAAATTAATTATAAATATACATACATATTTTTGTATGGGTATAGTCAATAGTGTTGTGCGAAATACATTTATCAAGTCAATTTTGTTATGTTGTTAATATAAATTTACGTATATTATAATATACAATAGTATTGATATATATCGTTTTAAATGTATTAATATACTTGAATATATAAAATTAAATTGAAAATTTAGGTCAAAACAATTTATTATATATATTTTAATTTTCTCATATTTTATTTTGCGCAGGGTTATACAGTACCGGATAGTACAACTAATGTAAATTCCAATACAACAGATAATGCTGCCGATCGTAACAATAATAATACAAATAATAATAATAATACAATTAATAATAATAAAAATAAAACAAATTTAGTTCCTATTAGTAATTCTATTAACAATAATAATATCAACGATAATATTAACAATAATAATAATAATAATAATAATAATAATAATAATAATATTAACAATAATAATAATAATATTCAAAATAACAATACTCGTTATCCAAATAATGTCGCTGGGCAACAACAACAACAACAACAACAACATCATCAACAACAACATAAATCACAAAATCCTCTTTATGGTCAAACTACCTCATATCCAATTAATAATTATGATTCAACAATAAATCGGCGATCACCGGAAGGAAAAGATAATGAAGCATATATTGAAGATAAAAAATTATTAATTAATAATAATAATTCATCAACGGCAGCAGCAGCAGCAGCAGCAGCAGCTGCTACCACCACAAATACAATAAATAGTAAAACAACAAATAATCAACAAAAAATTGGTAACGACATTTCTACTGAGATTTTTTCTACTTCTAATGAAAATGGAAAAATTAATGTTCAAGTTACTGTGCTTGTTGGTGAGTTTATTAATTATTTTTATGTTGCTGGCTTTGCATGTTTTATTTTATGTTTTCGTTTTTATAATTTATTATTTATTATTTATTATTTAATTATTTTATATTTATTTTATTTTTATTATATAAATATTTATTTCTATTTTTGAACTTTTATTATATATTAGTCGTCGCCAGTGTGTGTGTGTGTGAAAATTGATTTTTTTTCTAATTAAATTGCATGCCATATCCAAAAATTTAAATTAATGAATTTTAATTGAAACATTTTTAATGTTTATTATTTTATTTAAAAAAACAATAAGATTTAAAATTACAAAAATCTTTAAGTTAAAATATTTATTGGTAAATTATTTGAAATTTAAATTAATTAAAATTCATAAATTTAAGAATTTTTTGTTTTCGTGTTAATTTATGTGTGTGTGAGAATGCAAATATTTTCTTATATTCAATTTTAATCAGTGTAACAAAAATGTTTTCACATTACAATATAACCAAATATATTTTTCTGGTGTATAGTCGAGTCGAAAGTGTAAGACTAAATTGTGGATATAAAAAAAATTGAATGTCAATTTAGTAAATTTTCCTGGAAAATCAACTTTTATTAATTATCATTTTTTTTAATAATGACCAGTAGTTTTAATACATTGCCATTATTGTATACAGACTTGCAAATTTTTATAATCAATTTCCATTCTTTCATATATACAGAAGAGATTTTTTTCAACAATCGCCTTACACACATTCAAAACATATATAACCGATTTTCCGATTGATTTTTTTTCGGTGATATTTTGTATATGAAATATATTACTGCGTATAAATTGTTTATGTTACCATTTACGTTCACGTTATATACACACAGTATCATAAATTTCTTTGAATTTCCACTATCATGGATTGGAAAATCAGTCGTATATCTTTTAAACGTGTTAAGATTTTTAAAAAAAAAATCTCTTCTAATATATATGAAAGATTGGAAATTGATTATTTAATTTTCAAAATCCTTTATACAAAAATTGAATTCCATTAAAACTAATAACCCCCGTAATTAACACGTTAATCGCCATATCAGTCATATGTGTCTGACGCTAAGAAGTTCTACATGAGCCATGTCAGACATATATGTCTGACGTAAGCGATTTGGTAGAAGGCCACGTCAATCACAGATGTCCGACGCAAACGATACATTTGCATTATGTTTCGAAAGGTGCGGCCTATCAGGAACAAAACCTGAAAATTTCTTGGCTTACTACAAACAATAAAATGAAATATGGCAACAAAAAATTTTTTTCTGTGATATACATTAAGTTTCCTTGATACATTTTTAACTAAATTATCGAATAAAGTTATTATGGCCCATGTGAAAATTTTTCTGATATTATCGTGGCGATTAACGTGTTAAAAAATAGATGATAATTTATAAAAGTTAATTTTCCGGGAAATTTAATTCGGTGTTGATGTTCACTGGATGTGAAGAAAAATATATATAGTAATATTGTTCAATTAAATTCTAATTCTCACCATTCCAGCCATTGGTTTCAATATGCTATTAAGGACCTCTTTTGTAACGCCGCGACGGTACTCATTTAACACGCGGTTTCGTACAATGCGTTCATAAATTTGTGGTGGCGGTGGTTTCGTATGTAACACCAACCGTAAAATTAGACTTTAAGGGGGGAACGACTGTGTGTATACCATATGATGCTAATAACTAATATTAGCGATACAGGTGGAATACGAAAACAAATAATAAATATATATATTTAAATAATACAAATCCAATATAAATATAGATAACTTAATTGTTATCTACTTAGAATATATATAAAAAAATTAAATAACAACATATTGTTTAGTAGTTCAGTGCGGGTATATTGTTTATACGCTAATCGATTATGAATTATCGACTGTAAAATTATTTGAATACTGAACTTTTTCAGTTGATTTACCATTTGTTTGTTTATGGAATGGAACCAAAAAGAAAAGATAAAAACGGTTATCTTTAAAAATATTGTGTTTTGGATATGCTCACTACTTATATATGTTTGAACACATCATATCGACTAATCATATAAATATATATAAAAATAATGTAATGATAAATATAATACAAACCGATACCATTCCCATACGGAACAATTTAACTATATAATGATATTTTTTTGACATATAAATATCTTGATCTCCATTTGCGCTAACCAGACTTGTTGATGTTGATGATGATGATGATGATGATGATGATGATGATGATGATGTTGATGATGATAATAATGATGAAGACATGGCAAACATATATTTATTTATTGTAGCATATATTATATTATTCAAATATGTTAAATGAAAACATATAACTTTATATCGCCTACCCTTTTCATATATATATAATACCCGTACAAAACAAATAATTGATTTATATTCTTCTGTTCTAAAGTTTGGATTCGCACACTAAAACCATATCTATATAAATATATATCTTTTATATAGACAACAAAAGCAGAAAAACTTTATTCAACAATTGTTTTGCATTCTATATTATATTGTTTATAATAATATGCGAAGATATATTAAATTAAATTAAATACGTATTTATTTAGAAAATTTTATGATATCGTAAAAATATTGTAAAAACACAAACAAATTGTATAGTAAAATTGTTTGTCTTATATACGTGCCGATCTATCGCTTTATTAATACTACTTTCAAACATAAACTATATATTTTCTATATTATATTATATTTCTTATACATTTATTGTAATAAGAAAACTTTTTACGAACATTGTGTAACACTTTTGATATACTGAATATAATATATACGGTTCGTATTTATATACCAATGGGTGTACGATATTATTTGTAATGCATATATTTTATATATTACTGCCGCAACAACATGCCGATAAATATTTTAAGAAGCCAATAACTATATATAAAAATAGGTGAAAAATAAATTAACCATAACCACCATATCTCATGTATAATAAGAAAATGAATGATTTATACTTTGTGTCACAGGTGTGCTGCAGTGTATATCTATAGATTAGTATATAGGTGATTGTGTGGATATTGATAATATAAATATATGTAAATGAATGTAACATATATATAAAACTATTTTACTCTCTTATAAATTGCATATATTTGTAGAAATATATCTATGTAACATTGAAATTATAAGTAAATTGAATGTAATGATTTAACAGTATACAAAAAATAATATTAATAATGATAATGGATGCGAATCGAATGTTGTGTACAATATGTGCTATTTGTTTTATCTAAAACAATATTAATTATTTGATGCTGATGTGTATACATAAATTGTGCTTTTATTAGTCAATGCATAAAAATATGTAATATGTAATCACTTTTATATTTATCGCTTAACATTAATAATTATAACATCACTCGCTTGTATATACAATATATTTTTTATAATACATAACACTCAATCTATCTATACTGATAATAATTATTTAAGATAATATATGTAAAAATTAGAATTTTAAATATTTTTTTTCACAATTGGAATTACTCTTTATTAAATTATATAATTTTTGTTGTTTAAATTCAAAATTGTTGTATGTGTATGCGTATATTTGTTTTTTTTGTTGTTTTATCTTTTGTTATAAATTTTATAGACGATATAGATTTTAGATGCGTTCATTTTCACACAATATACAATTATTTTACAAAATATTTTACATCTTTTGTAACATATAAATAAATAAAGTGCAGAAAGGTTTACAGGTGTACTCCATTGTATCAATCCAGATTGCATGCTCACACTAATATAAAATCCATTAATGCTGCCCGTTCATTATCTCTATCTTTTTAAAAATAACCCAAAATTTCTGATGAATTATTAGTGTTTTATCCATACTCTTTGTACCAAAAATTAATTTCCCATATATTCAACTTGTGCAGTGTAAACCTCTGTAGCAAAATAGATTTCATTACCCTTTGGATTTGCCGCCATGCAGGAGGATGACCTTTTATTGTTGCACCATTATTTCGGTTCGTCTAGCGGTCAACGAGATATTATTAAATCTCCTCATGCGCGGTACACAATCAAGTTTGATCTCATCCAGAATTGCTTTTCTTTTAACATATTGTACTTAGTTTATCATTCACCTAACAGAACTATTAGTCGCACTTTTATCATTAAGAATAACATAGATATTGTTGTTATTGAGTTTCATATGTGGGAGATTCGTGGCAGATTAAAAGCATCCCCAATTTATTTCTTTTATTCTTACAATATCTTTTTATGACAAAATTATACATATTTTGTTGGGATGGGATTTGTGTTAATAAAAAGTATAATTTATTCAATAAACTAAAATACATACGGATAAATAATTTTTTAGTTTAATAACGACGACAACAATAGTTAAAAACTAACATATTGCAGAACAACTGGAAGTGTGGAAAAAGATATGTTTTTATTCTCTGGCCGTCATATTCAACATAAATATTTATTCCATCTTTCTATATATCATGATTGGCTTGTGTTTTTGTGAAACAATTCAAATCTCATGCGAAAAAGTTGTACAATTGATTCATTCTGCAATAAATTTGGTGCGTCAAATCATCATTCACTGATCACCATATAATTAAAATGTGAACAAAACCAATTTATTTATATGTTACAAATGTGTTAAAAAATATTTTGTTGTTCACACGCATATTTTATATTCATATTTCTATATTTATATTTATTAAAACATTTAGTAGTAAAATTTACATAAATTTAATTGCGTATGTGCTTTATTATGAAAAAAAAAAATGGAACGGATAAACTCTCCAACGAAACACTAATCAATTATTTTAATTTTAATAATATATTGTGCATATTTTATTCGTTTATCCCATCAGTAATATAAAAATTTAATATTTAAAATTTAAAATTTAAAATTCAAAATTCAAAAATAAAATATGACAATATATTTTTGGTTGCTTAAAAATTAATTAATTTAATTTTAACATAATTTAATTATTTTATTAATTATTAAAAATAAATTTCAATCATGGTTTTTTTTTTTTTTTTTTCTTATTTTCTTACATATAATTAAAAAAAATTTTATTTCATTTCACACCCCCACCTCTCTCAAAATAACGAAAAAAAAACAAACAAACAAACAAACAAACGAACAAAAAATGTGTAAAAAAAAATTAAAAAAAAATTGTAAAAACAATTAGATACTCATAATTTAGATCATTCAATAACAGGAACAACATTAGCTAATTTAAAAAAACAACGTGCTCAATCACGTACCAGTTCAACATCCGAAAATGGTTCAATATTAACGTCACAACAAAATAATAATCATCATCATGCGCAACAAAATATGATTGGTGGCGGTGGTGGTGGTGGTGTTACAACAGCAACAACAACAACAACGACAGGTAATCAACAACAAATGGAATTATCCGTTGTGTCATCGGATTTAAAAACACCAACAATAACCAAATTTTGTGGTGTTACAAGTGATGTAGTTAGTGATAGTACACGATCAAGACGATGTTGTGCTATTATGTAATTTATATATAGAAAATAATTAAATTTTATTATTATTATTATATAAAAATGATGAAAAAGGAGTTTTATATTGATAGAAAAAAAAATAAATAAATAAAAATAAAACAAATTTATTCAATATTTTTATAATTGATTAAAATAAAAAATAATAATAATAATAATAATAATAATAATAATATATATTAAAATTGTGTAAAATTATTATAAATAAATAAATTTCTTTATTTTTTTTTTCAATACGATTTGTACATTTTATTTTTATTTTTTTGTTAATTAAATATTTAATTATATTATTATTATTATTATTATTATTATTATTATATTGATTGCAATTATTGCAATAATTATTTATGTGAAAATTGTATTTTATTTGTATATAAAATAATTAAAAATTTATATGGAATATATAATTACATTTTTATATATATTGGAAGTGAAAACGCATTAAGCACATATAGTTAAGTCAGTGAAACTTTTTTTTCATTATATTTATATATATTATTATTATTAATTTATTTTATAATTATGAAATAAAAATGTATACAAAATTTAATATGTACTTAATTAAAAAATTAATATGTATCATTTTTAATAATAATTATAGTGTAATAATTTTTGTATTTTTATTATTATTATATAAAATATATATTCTATTATTTAAGCGATCGATTTATTATTATTATTATTATTATTATTATTATTATTATTATTATTATTATTACAATATTATTATTACAATATTATTAATATAAAAATAAAAAAAAAAAAGAAGAAAAGAAATTTTGGCTGTGCGTTCTCAAAATTAACAAAACAATTATAAAATTCCCCAATTTATTTCTTTTTTATTTTTCTAATTAATAGTTTTTTTTCTTTCTCTATTCCATATATTTTTTATTATAATTAATATATTTATAATATATCAAAATTAATAATTTATAAATTTATATCAAAATGTAAAAAAAAAAAAAAAAAAACAAAATAATATGGAACAATTTAATATTTTAAGTATTATTAAATTTAATAACAAAATATAAATAATAATAACAATAATAAAAATTATGTATAGAAATATTTAATTTTTAATGAATATTTATATTTATTTATATATACCAATATATGAATTAAATAATATAATTAAAATAATAATTAAATAATATTGAATGGAAAAAAATGTCCTTAATTAATTTATATAAATTAAATAATTAATATATAATATATACTAAATTTAATTATAAATTAAATAAAAAAAAATATATATATATATTGAATTTTGTAAGTAGTCTATAAAATTAATTAATTAAAATATTAATAATTTTTTTCCTTTTTATTATTTTATTACACATATATAAATAAAATAAAAATTATTAATTATAATAATGTATTATTAATATGTAAAAAAATACAAATTGAAAAATAATAATTAAAAATTAAAAATCAAAATGAAAATGAAATATTTATGTGTGAACGGTAATAAAATTGGAATAGATAAATTTACTTTATATATATTTAAAAAATAATTAATTAAAATGTAATAAATAAAAAAATACTTAACTAAATAGCACATCATCCAACATACGTTCATTGCGAAATTCGTATACAATAACAAAAATTAGCAATATAAAACAACTAACACGTATAATTTCTTAAGCATTGAGTTTAATAATTTTTTTCTATTAATTATTATACATTAAAAAATAACTATTCTATAAATTTTCTATTCAATATATATTTACAATATATAAAAATGACAAATTTAATTCAACGTGTATATCGACGAGTTGATCAAATAAATTAAATATCTATATATATGGCACAGCCTTTAAACTGTAAGGAAAAAATATATTTCAATATTTTACATTCATTTTAATTATTGCACCACATCAAGTTGCGACATACACGTTGTGTAAGTCAATTTTCTACACCATATCGTTGTTCTAGTGGGTAGAATGGTTTTTATGTTAAACCTCGTCCCTTTTTTTTACCTGCCATTATTTCTGTAAATAGATTTGTTTACCGACATACCTCCCGCTCCCGCATAAATTTTAAATATGATTTAACGTCAAACAGTTTACAAAACATCTTTTTACAGGGTTTTTACATGTATTTTTGGCAACATTGTCGTCCATTAATGCGCTGCACTTAACCAATAGAATTTCATATCATTATATTTGCAAATACCCTAGTAACAATTTGTTCGTTCTTTGAAAAATGAAGAAAATATCCGTAGAAAAAATTCACATATTTTCCATATGGAAAAGATATATATTGGCATTTGTCCAAAGAATGTCCATAGATTTACCATTTAATATAATAGTATTTTATTTACGGGTCAATTGAAATCTTTGGATTGTCAGAGTAATATGTCCAACATATATCCGCCCGATATTGTATTCATAATTTATTTCACACATTATCCCAGACAGTGGTGTCAAATTTTGTATATTTCGTTTATCTATTAGATATAATCCTCACTCTTTTTAATTTATTTTCATAAATTTTAAAACAACAAACAACTCAAATCTATATATATTTTCGAGAAATTTTGTAATTCAATTTTTATGGATTTTATCAGCGCGGTTTTTTGTTCTTGTTTATTACTATAAAAACATTTTTAATCGATGAACTTTTGCCATCGTTCAGCATCTTCATTCTGTGCTCATAGAACTCTACTATCGTCTATCGGCAAAAAAACTGAATCAAACCACGATTTGGCATTCATCATCATAGAAGAAAATTTATTTTGCTAATACGGACAATTCACGGGTATTATACTTGCCAAAATACATGGACGATATAAAGATATTTTTGTCAAAATTCGTTGATCTGCTCACAAATAATATGAATATAAATTCTATGGATATTCTGTGTGGAATAAGATCAACGAGAAACACTTCTAAGGAAAATCCGTAGAAATTATCATCGGAAATAAACGGGTAATCCAAGAAAATTACTTATAAAATATCTATGGACAGCGAACATCCGTAAGAAATCCATAGATATTTCCTCGGATTGAAACTATACAGACTACTACATATAATGCGGAAATTTTGTGGACAAACTACGGACAGTTTTACTAGGGTATTTCCATATATCTTCTTTTTCTTTTTTTCTTCTATTCTATGAAACGGATCTATACTATGTCACAACAAGGATCCACAAACCATTATACATACTACCACTGCATTCATTCATCTTATTATTGAAATATATATATATTTATATATATACAATATATAAAGTGGATTGAAGTTTTGATTATATACGTCAACGCCTTTCCATCACATCCATGATACACAATGATATTGTACTTTCCTATTCATTTGTCCAAACATAATGTTTTTCCAAAAATTTAGATTTTACAAAATTCAATCAAATCTTTTTAATATCGTTTTTTATATTATAAAGTGATTTATGCATTCATTGGGTCCATAAACATTATTATATTATTGTATAAATCCAATTATTTCTATTGCATAATATTGCACTTTATATGACATTGGATATCAATTGAGTAACTGATAATATATATGGATTTGCTATGTACTTGTACGGTCGGTCGGTGGTGATGGTGAATACAAGGATCGCCAATTTCTGTTCTTTTATCATCAAATTAAAAAAACAGCTTAACACAGCTGAAGAGATTTCTATATAATTGCAGAATTAAAATACTTATCAGTATATATATTATGATTTGGTGTAATATTAAACGATCTACATAGTCGAGCATTTAAAATAATAATAAAATAAAAAAATATTTTATTGTCATAAAAAAAAATACTTAAATCAATTTATTTCATAATAATAATTTTCATTTTTATTTTGATTTTTAATTTTTTTTTTTAATTTAAAACCTATAAACATATTAATTTATGTATTTTTGTAATAAAAACTGTAAATAATAATATACAAAAGAGTGTTGTTCTCAAGATGATGGTGATATACATATATGACATTACATTTTAAGTCAATCATATATTTATATCAGTTTAAATATCATTAATGTTTTTGAAAGAAAATGATCATCATATGAGTTAATTGTATATACGAATTTTTTTCAATATTTGATCAGTTGATTAGTGGACGCTATATAGCTATCTATCACCGGGCGATAATAAGTTTTTTTTATCAACTATTAAATAATTATATTTTATCCTTTCGTATTCTTTATGTATGTAATGAGAATTTTTGTAATAAAATTAGGATAATGAATTGAAAAAATCTTGTCATGTATTCATTACTTAAAACATATATATATCCTTCTATATCAACCTCTTATTTAAAGCATATAATTCGTAGCCGAACACACTCTCTGTGTGTCACTGTATATTTATTCACAATAAAAATGATGTAGACTTCCATAATCAAATCCAGTACATAAAATATATGGAAAAGTGATAGAAAAATCATATAATAAATAATAATTATATGTTTAAGATATTCAAATTAAAGTAAAAATAAAGAATTACAATTCAATTTCTTTTAAATACCTATATTTCAATTTTTAAATAATATAAATTAGCTAAATTTCACTTAACAAAGACGCATTGAAAAACTGATCATTTATTATCGTATATTTTATAAACAATTTAACTTAAACACTTCTACTGTTTTATATCGTCTTTCTTCCATATACAATAATATATATTAAAATAAAAAATGAGCTAAATTTATAATTTTATAAAAATTATATTTCCTTTTCCTTTTATTGCATAATTATAACAAAAAAAAAAAAACAAATTAACATTTTGACTGATTTTATGTTTTTTCTATACAATACTTTTAATGTCTTCGTAAAATTATATATAAAATAATTAATTAAAATTTTCTATACTTATTTAAAATACATATGCATTTTTTGAAAGATTTTACATAAGAAACACTGGCAAGAACATTTTTCCATCTAAGCAGATTCTTCGCAAGTGTGTGCATGTGTAAAAAAAAAAAAAAAAGGTGTATATTTAATAAAATAAATAAAAAGCGCCTAAAATAAATATGAAAAATTTTGAAAATAAATTTATAAATAAAAAATACAAAAAAATACAGATAAAAGAACAAAGCAAAAATAATACACAAAACAAATCGTTCATTTGATTTAATAAATAAATAAATTTAAGTAGCAACAAAAATGTATATTTAAATATATATCACAAACATTTTTTAATATCATGATCACCGGCATTCGCCACTACTCTCCAGCACACACAGTATGCACCAAAATACACCACGCAGCTATTTATATATACGTATTTAACAGTACCATCCGCGTAACATTGCGCGGCATTTCATCACAAAATAAGAAATAATTATTTTTTATTAATACACATAATTGAATTGCTTTTGAAATAGTAATTCTATAAAAATATTAAACCCATCACATCTAAAAATCAACATATCACCAAAAATAATAGTCATTAATTATATATATCTAAAAAAATAAAAAAATAAAAATATAGATTATATTTAAATTTGTTACAAGTCATTCAGAAAATTATTTATAAAATCATAAAATCAATTTGATAAAAACAATTAACACACAATCGATTCCTGCGATTCAATCAAAAAAAAATCATTCGATAAAAATGCTACTGTATTAATTAAAAGGTAACATTAAAATAGCCAACAAATTTAACAAACAATAATTATGTAAAAATATATATTTATCTTTCGATTTGAATATGGGTTTTACATAATAACGATTTAATATTTTAAGTCAAATCGAATTGAATCGAAATACAGAATATAAATACTCTTCTATATTGGTGACACCGGTGGCATCATTTTTCGTCGCAATGTCGCAATATTCATGTTTTAAATGTGTTGTGATGCTCTCCATGAACATGGAACATTTACAGACAAAGGAAATTTGTTTAACTATAATGACAACGCTCGCTTTGTAAATTATACTTGAAGCTACCCAAGAAATTCTCAGAATTAAACATCGTCTATGCGATTATCACCTATATTCAAATCAATGCACAGTCTTGTGGATATCGACCAGCACCGATTCTCACAAATATTTTCGAAAATTGTTTAATAATGAATGTGAAATGATGCACTAACATAATAACACATAATAACGGCGCATATATATGGAAAATTAATGTTTAAAAAATGTAATTGTTACCAAATAATTAAGAGGATAAACATTAGCACTAACGTCACTCCACCGCATACGAATGTATTTTGTTTATAGTAATTTTGTAATCGATTTTTGGAAAATATTATTTTTCACTTAATTTTGATTTATTAATAATTTTTTGAATGATTGTAAATATATATTTTTTCTATTCAAATAATATAAATATACACTAAATTTTATAATTATTAATTAAATCAATGTCGTAATTTTAATTAATTATTTGCATATTATTATTATAATTTCTAATAAGTTAAATATTAGTTTTATGTTTTTTTTTTTTTTTTTTTCTATAAACTAAAAACAATTTGGAACAGTATTCTTTTTAGATGATCAATTTAAAAATTAAAAAAACATAGATAAAACAAAGAGTTGGGTATGTAATTTTCTTAAAAAGAGGATTTATGGTTTCACAACAAAACAAAAAGACGTTCCATAATTATAATAATTTTGAATTTAAACCTTATCCGCATTATATTTAAGAATGAATTTAGGCCTATATCAATATTTATTTCCAATATAATAAAAAAAATTACTATTTAATATAAAATATTAAATTTGCAAAAATGATCAAACCATAATTAAAACAACAATTTAATGATGACGACGCGCGCGATATAAAAAGTAGCAGCAAAATAATCAAAATATTAAAATAAAAAATTATTAATTATTTTATATTTATATCAAAAATTAATTCTATTTATATTTACTTTCAACTTTTTTTACAAATTTTTTCTTAAAATTATATTTTTTATTTTAATAAATTTATGGAACTCACGCATTTGACACGAACGACAGAGAATATAAATGAATTGAAAACAAATATTACAAACACACACACACACACACACACATAAATATATATTTTAATTAAATAATAAAATTATTATTAATTATATAAAAAAAGAAAAAAAGCACAATTATTTAATTATAATTATTAGGGTTTTATTATAAAATTTATAAATATTATTAATGTAAATGAATTTAAAACGAAAAACAGCAAAAATGAAAAAGGAACTTATTACTTATTATATAATTAATAAAAAAAAATATATATAAATTATTTAATTAATCTGTAAAATTAATTGTTTTATATTTTAAATTAAATAATTTTCACTACAAAAAAAGCTTACCATTTTTGACTGGTGCAAAAAGCATTGCAGATAAATGTTGCATTATTAGAATATGTATAGTTCGCAGAACCACCATCAAGTTATAGGTTGGATATAAAACATATCTTGCAATACCAGTTGAATAACCATTAAGTATCCGTCGACAATCTGTCGGCTGTGTAGGAGAATCACTGAAAACATAGTGTATTCACTTAATGACTTAATTAATGATTTAATCATTACACAGTGTCATCATACCAACTTTCGATGGAAGATAAAGTATATCCCTGTAAATACCCTACGACTTTACAGAATTATCAAGTATGTTGAACGTATTGGTTAACAACCATCAACGGAAAAACGATTAGTTATATGAAATCTACAAGTCTACACAGTCTCGAATCGGACAGGATAAAATGCAACGAAAAAAGGACAACGATAAACGTCCTTAAAATCCAGGATTGGAAGACGTTAGCTGCGGCGGGGATAGGTCCGGTTCCAGAAATATGTTGGAGAAGTCTAAAACCACACCAACATTTTAATGCCAAGCAATAAGGAAATGCGGCAACATAAAGTAAACAGTTGCAGCATTAATAGCAAATGCAACCACATATCAACAAAACAACAAATATATTAATCAAGCACCACACTAAATAAAGCTGCATTAATATTATACGACATAATCGTGTGTACATTCGTGTGTCACAGACAATTCAAAATCAACAACTATATTGGATGCGGTGAATGGAAAAGTGTAATTAGATATATAAATAAATGAAAATAATAACATCATCAGTTGACTGACAGTAATCAATATAAGTACATTGAAAATGCATACCACCATCACCGCAGCACATATGAACTCGAAAATAATTATCATTGTTAAGATATTGCATATAAGCAACTGCGAGAAGCAATGTTTACTGCAAAAAAAACGGAGATGGTTTGTGTGCGGAGTAAAAATTAAAAAAGAAAACTATATAGGAATACCAAAAATACATTGACACACACACACTCCCACAAAATCAACCAACACAATTTAGATCAAATTTAATAAAGAACTTTTTCATTTTGTGATAGTTGATACTTATTGTCACAACATACTAACAAATTTTTGACAAAAAACATGTTTGATATTACTGCACCTAATCCAGTAATATAATATATACAATTTCAAAAAAAATGGGTATTAAAAAATATCGTAATTTCACTTTTGGTACATCAGAGATGATTTACTTCATAAATATTTAAAGTGCTGTGGACAAATTTCCAGTAAATCATGAACGTCGTTTACTTCAACATATATGAAATTGTGGTGATGGAGACGCACACTGCACGGAGGATGCTTCAACATCAAAAAACCTAGCAGCGAGCTAACAAGTGCATAATAAATAAAGTGTAAAAATTATATAAGTGTCAAATTAATTAAAGTTAATTAAATGAAGCAAAAACAATATAATATAAATGAATGTTTAATTAAAAGCAAATTTTCGTAATCACTTTATAAAGCCGTGAGCGCAAAACATTGTTTATAGAAAAATAAAATAAATTTAGTTTTTTATATTTAAATTTATAATTTTTAATTAACAATTTTTCAGTGTTTTTTTTTTTTTTTAAAAAAAATATGAACTTTTACAATTTCAAAATTAAAATTAAAAGTGATTATTATTTTTTTATTTTTTATTAAAAGGACATCTTTATTTATTGTTAATTAAGGGTTTGTTTTATTTATTTTATTTTTTTTTAATGATGAAAATTATTTTAAAATTAATACAAAAAAAAAACTCTAGCATAAATATATATTTTAATAAAAATGTATTATGGTTTTTTTTTTTACTTAATTTTTACTATTAATGGCGCAGATTAAAACAAACAAAAAAAAGAAAATACTGACTTAAAATAAATAAAAAAATGAAAAAATAATTGATAGAAAAACGCTATCGCTATCAATCATTATTTTTTTTATATTTTGAATAAATTGAGCATAGAAAATATTTAATAATAACATTATTATTTGTTATTTACCATAAAAAATTGATTGTTTTTTTTATATTATTTTATTTAATGCAATTTATCTTAAAAAATATCTTTTTGAATATATAAATTTCTATATAAAATAAAAAAATGATGACGAGACTAGCAGCGCGCAGTTTTTTTTTCTTATTTTTAATTAATCGGTTGATTTAAAACATTTTATTTATTTATAAATTTAATTTTTAATTATGATTTCTTTCGGACAAATAAATTTCATTTCATTTTATTACAAATATATCAAAGACACATAAAAAAATACATTCATAAAAATTTAGCACTTTATTTTTTATTTTTGTTCATATTTTCTCATCTCATAAGGCAATTACGCATAATTTTGAATATCATATTTATTATAATTATAATAGGAATTTATATTTATTTATTATTTTATAACATTTTTTTTTAATTTTATTATTATTTAAATTTTGGTAAAATAAAGACAAAATATGGTGTGTAATTAATATTTTTAAAATTTAAATATTACATTTATGTGAAAATATTTTCTTTCCATGCACAACAAACACACCACCAAAAATTTTCCCAGATAAAAACTACTTTTACAATCTAATAATACGAATATGAAAATTAAAATACTTTTCTTACGTTGAGAGATGGGGTGGTCGTGGTGGTGGTGGTGGGTGGTTGGATGGATCGGTCGCGATTTGATAAATGTAATTTTAAAAAATCTTTCTGATCATATTTAAAATTATTATGGAATAATTATTATTGTTATTATTTTGTTAAACAACAAATTTTATTATGCGCCGTTTTTTTTTTAATTTTTTTTTTCTTCGGAAGAATTATAATTATAAACAAAAAATACAAATTTGTTGTTTTTATTAATAAAATAATACATAAATTTTTATAATATTGTTGTTAAGTTTTATCACCAATCTTTTTTTATTTCAAATGTCCAATCCCATTTAAGATGTTCATTTTTATCGTCGTCCGTAAATAATGATGTAACTGAATAATTTCCACGAGCCATCATACCAGACGGTGCCTCTTCAAATGGTGTTGTATAACTTTGCATTTCAGTTTTTGGCGGGTACGAACCGACCATGTGTGTCATTTTATCAACTAAAATAAAAATTATATAAATTATTTAATTATCAATTTATTAATTAGTATTATTAATTTTAAAAAATATATTATTTTAAACAACTATACGTGTGTGTGTGTGTTAGTGAAGGGTGACAGAGGGTACACAATATTTATTTGGTGCATATTTAGTGCATAAAAACATAAAACAAAATAATATAGTTATGTGGATGGTTTTTTTTATTTGGGTTTTTAACAAGGGGTTTCATTTAAAATCATACAATATTATTTATACATATCCGATTGATGGTGGATATAGGAACTCATATTTTTAGGAATATCCTCAAAAGATAAATTCTCATAAACCAACATTTAAAATTATTCACTTCACCGTGAGCTACTACATTTTATTGTCTTAAAACAATTTTTTTAACATTGCATCAACTATTAACATAAGTAGCTTAGTTGATTAGCTAATGTCGTAATTAGTATTATTATTGCATTGCATTAGACCACATGTGTAATTCAATTCTGCGGTTGTGTGAATTCAATTAGAAATGATAAATTTGCATGTACATAAATAAGAAGGATGCAAAGTATGCATAGGTGTGCACGTGCAATTTTAAATCTGCAAATAAATATTACATACAGATCCATGTCATACACACTTCAAGAATATTGTTGCAAAATTGAAAAAATGATTAAAACTAAAAGGACGTTGAGAGCACAATGCATTTGAAAATAATATGATTGAAGGCAGTAACGATGAACCTGCCAACATCAACGACAAATGACAAATTTTCACGGCACTAAGGTTTAATTGTTGATTTGATTTTGGATTAAAAAGGTGTGATTTATATAGAATAGAATATACTACAAAATAACAAAGTTTAGTTTAAATATTTTGTTATTATCGATACTGCGCACGTATAGTTATTTGTAATAGGATTGATTATTATTATTAATAATAATAATTATATACAGCGTATTGTTATAAATATTTACGAATCTAATACATTCATTTCTCAAACTCTTAACTATATAAAAAGATAAATGTTTTAATTATTTTATTTAATATAAATATTAGAAAAAAAAAAGAAAAAACTACTATATACATTTTTAACAATTATAAATCTTAAAAAGATTAGTTAGTAGTACAAGAGGGAAAATACACATTATAAAAATGTAATTTATGGAATTGTAAAAGACAGCAGGCAGTACTGCAAACAATTAAATATATATTTTTTACAATAAATATTAAATCAAAATTGCATATTTAAATAAAATTATAAATTTATATATCTTACCAGCCGCTGGAATAATTAATATTTAAATTATTAAATATATCCATATAATAATAATAATAATAATAATAATATATTAAATTTGTGTAGCATATTTTTTAACGAAACAATAGACAAAACCAAAAATTATTAACGAGAATTATTCTTTTAAAATTAATTAATAATAATATTAATAATTTAATTTAAATGTTTGTACAATTACCTGGTAAACTCATTCTATAAATTTTTTGCACATATTTTAAACCATGTACGATTTCACGTTGAACAACAAATTCAATACGAATTTTATAATGTACACCTTCTTTTATTGTAAATGTCTATAAATAATAATAGTAATAGAAAAATTAATAATTAGATAAATTTTATGGATAAAATATAATTAAGTTATTCTTTAACATCGAGAGAACGAATGTTTTTACGTATTTTACATACAAAATTAACAAAATTAAATGCATATTTCAATTACATTGAATGTTAGAGAAAACAAAAAAAGGATACGAAAAAGGAGATATTTTTGTTATGGACATATGAATATGAAGACTATTTTTTATGTAGATTTTAGTTTAACTATTAATCTATAGTTATTGGATGCGATAACAGACAACGAAATATGCTGTCGATAATCAATTAAACAAACATAGGAAAATCACAGAATTTTGTTGCTATCGATGTTATATTCGATTATTGACAATTATTGATAATTATCGAATGTTTTTTTGGAAGCTAATGATGAAGTACGTGTTTTATTTAACAAAAAAAAAACTTTAAAGATATAAAGCCGATAATTATTATGTGAATGACATAGACGAAATTCATAGATGCCAATTTGCATATATACATTATTGTGAATGAAAACAATGACACAGACACACAAACAACAATTGGCTTATTGTTACATAATAATCTCATTTCTGTTCACATTCAATCAATGGGAATAATTTCAAAATGTACATAGAATTCCAATGGTCGGCAACATCAACATGTAAATTAATTTTCTACCATATAACCAACATCTTACGCATAATCATCTCAAACAATTTCAATATTGATTGGATATACATTAAAATAATCAATAGAAACAACTGCACGTTATCAATACCCTATTCGAAACAAATATTAACAAATGTTTTGATATTTGGTACAGATCAGATTGGCTGTTAGAAAAAACATAAATAAAGGGACATATGAAAGTGGTAAACAAAATAAGTTGACCGACATAAAACCTGACAAAAAAAAGGTCCGAAGATGTTCGAAGAACAATCAGATGTCCTTTTATTTATTGTTTCGCGCCAGAAAACTGTAAAATACAAATATGGATTAAACTTATAAAAAATTATAAACAAAATAACAATATAAATTACCTGTTTTTTTAATTTTGATAAATCACCGGTAAGATCAAGTATCATATCATCACGACCCTGTACACATAATGCTAATTTTTTAACAATAACTTTACGTGTATCATTTGGATCTGTATCAAATAAATACAATAAATATAAATTATGTTAGAAATCAATGCAAAAAAAACAAATGGTTAAATTAGAACAAATTCACAAAAATAGTAAAACATAAACATACAAAAAAATATATATTACAATTTCCATTTTTTCGTCTTTTCTTTGTATTTATTTATATTTCTATTTCTATGTTTTGTGTTTTAATATTTTAAAAAATGTAATTTCAGTAAGAAAAAATAATATTTGTTTATCTTATCAGAATTTAAACCGCACACAAACACACACTCACACACAGACACGGAGTGAACTATAAATGCTATAGTGTGTTTTTTTTTTTTTTTTTTTTAAATATACATTTTTTGTTGATAAATACAAAAATTTAAAAAAAAGATGAAATAAGAAACCAACAAAATAACATTGAATTTAAATATTGTAATTGTTATTTTGAATAATGAATATGATAATGTTAATATATTCTAACTACAAAAAACTAAATAAATTGTTAATATAATTTACCAACAACAATTGTTTCCGATTGAGCAGCACCAAGTAATGCTTCTTTATATCGTCTTAAACTTTCATCATCTTGATCGGCGGCTACTATTTGTTCAATAGTTTTTTGTGGCGGTGGTTGATAACGTCCCTCTAATTCAACATCAACATCACCACCACCACCACCAACACCAACATTTTCAGCATCATGTTCTGTTGACATTTTCTTATTGATACTATAATTTATATTATTTTATTTGTAAAACAAGTAGTTTTGTTATATTATCACTAAAAATTGAAAGAAAAAAATAATACAAAATTATTGTAATAAATGAAAATTCTTTCATATATTATAACTTTAAATAAAATTAACTTGTTATCGATGCATGTATTATATTGTATGTATGTGGGAGGGGATATACCTACATGGATAAATATAATAAAATTGATAACAAATTGTCATGTAATTTATTTATTATTATAATTTATAATTTTTATATTATATAGAATGAGGTAATTTTTTTTTAATGTGTTTGTTATTTAATTTCGTCATACACACACACACACAAATATTCAACAATTAAGAATATATATCAATAATTGATGAACAATTTTTTACAAAAAATTATATAATAAAACCAATTTCATTTGTGCAAAACGATAACAACATCAGTAATTGAAAAAAAAAACATAGCAATGGTAACTGGATGAGATTAAACAAACAGATGAAGAAAACGTTCTGCGATTGACTTGTATTACAAACGAATAGTATGAGACTGTTATTATGGTGTTGTGGTCACCCACAAAACAAACTAAAAATTGTTGCAGAGATGCATAAACGTTGCAAACAATTAGCGATATTATATCGTACAATTAATTAACAAATAAAAGGAATAATATAAAAATTTGCCCGGCAACTTATGTGAAGAGATGACACAGATGTCTCAGAGACGCCTAAGGAAACCTTTCAGCACTTAGATTATTCTATAGATATTGTGTTAATGGAAAATTTATTAGTAGCAGTAAGAATAGTAGTTAAAACTATAAAAGTATTATTGACAAAATACTTCACAGACTAAAATTTATTTACAATTAAGTAAGAAGTGGTAAGCCGAAGAAGAAGAAGAAGAAAGAATATAGCTAGTATTAAGTATTTCAACTCGAAACACTAACCTATAGATTAGATATTCTAGCAATGGCACTAATATTATAATGTATACATCTGAACAACATATCATTGTGATGTGATGTCACAAATATAAAATATGAATCTTCTTTCCATTTAACTTTTGTCAACTGTATGAATGTATGCATCGAGTCTCGAGGGGTTTTTTTTTTATTCCTTTTAAATGGATTAATTATATAATAATAATTTTGAACTTGAATTTTCCCATTTATATATAAATAACGATATTTTAAAATAGCATCAAAATAAATTTTTCTCATTTACATAATATTTTGTTAATAATCAATAATCAATATATTAAATGTTATGTATTGTATATTAGATAGTTATACAACAATAACAAGGCTATGTTATTTTAATCATAATTATTATGACCACCACCATACCATCTCCCTTACATTATTCTGTAATAAATAAATAAAAAAACCACACTTTAGTGGTTGCACTTTGAGAGGGAGAAAAATTAGAATTTATTAATACCAGAAGAAACCTTGTTTAGAAAAATGTAACAAAGAAACAATACCATTTTGTACCTATATATTATTATAGTGTGGTATATTATTGGTATATTCAACAAATTAGTGACAATGAAACGAAATGATAATGATATTTTATTGTTATTGTTTTATTATATAGATGCACTTGACTTGACGCTGACAATCGAATTTAAATATATTACAATAATATTATATACACAATAAAATTAACATATGGTTTATGTTAATTAAATAAATGTAAATAATAATAATTATTGCAATTGCTAAAGCGTTTTCGTAGAATTTTCCATTTATAGAAAAGACCACATATACCGGTTAATGAAAATATATAATAATTGTATCCATATAATAACTGAAAACTGTATCCCATATTTTCTTTACACCATAATAATTGTGGAATTATATTTTTTATTAGCGTTTTAATCGTTTACGTTTTCTATAACAAAAATATAAAATGATGTTTACAATATAGTGTTATAGGTGATCATTACAAGACGAAGACACAAGTTTAAACAAACCATTCATTAATTATTTTTTTTATATGTATGATGGAAACTTGTAGTACCTATATTATGATCTACCTACTATATGTATAGATGATGAAATAACTATAATTACGTTTTAAGAACCTGAAAAAAAAAATAAATTTGCACGTAAAATAAATTAACTCTTATTTTATTATATATACAAAATATAAACAAACCAATTTAATGTAAATTTACTTGAATAATTAATTTTTCCCGTAAACCATAAAGAAACACACAAAAAGTCCATTAATTTCTCAATAATTCAAACAAGAAAATATTTATAAAAAAATGAAAAATACACCCAAAGACGCTTCTTCACTTACACACTCACCTTTTTTTTTTTTTTTTTACATTTACCTCTCTATTAAATTGTTTTTGTATATTTTCTTAAAACCAAATCTTATCTATTTATAGAGACTAGAGATTTTATGATAAATAAAATAATTTTATGTATATGATTACTAATAAAATTACAATAATAACGAAACAAAAACGCAGCTCAGCTACACACAAATTACGATTACGCATTCACAATATTAATTACCTATTTTCAACAAAAAAAAACGAAAAAAATAAAACCAACAAGAGACACTTAAACTAAGAAAAAAAAAAACACGATAAAATTACATCCTCATCCGATTATTTTGCAGAAATAATGTGAAAGAAAATTGGGTGGAGAAAATTTCAATTTTCATTTTAACTAACTGTTTTAAATTTTCTTATAAATTAATGTTGTATGAATGATGATTCAGTAATTTAAAATACTTTATTTTATTTTATCTACCTAATTCTTCCGTTTTTTTTATGCAGATGCTTCGCCGCTAACTTTTTTTTTTTTTTTGCAAAGACGTTGAACGCCGCAATTATTTTTCTTTAAACAAATATTTTATTTTTCACACAAAAATAATATATAAATTATACACTCAAATAATAATAATAAATAAATATTGAAAATGAAAATTTTAATTTAAATAAAATAATATAAAAAAAATTGTAGTACAGCAGCAAGAAACAAACAAAAAAAAAACGATAATAAAAAAAAATAATATTTTACGATAAAAAAAAAATTAAATGTACACAGACCACCGCAGACACATCAAAAATCAAAATGAAATAAACAAACGTCAAACACACTGCAGTCAGAACTGTTCAAGTTCTCATTACAAGAGAACAGCCGACAAGCCGACAACACAACAAAGTCTCACTAGCTGTCACGAATTGTCACAATTTACGAATGTGAGATGAGCTTAGAAACATCGCATGGAAATGACAAATGGAATTTCGATATTATTTGACAAATATAATTTTCTCAATTCTCATCATCGCATGGAAATGACAAATGGAATTTCGATATTATTTGATAAATATAATTTTCTCAATTCATGTCATCGCATAAATACTATTTCTTCAAGCTGTCATTTTTTCCAGTTTTTTTTTTTATATTATATATAGAAGTTGTTTTTTATGTTTTTTTTATCATAAATAATTATAAAAATTAGCGTTGCAAATGATGATTATATATTTCTTAATGATTTTGCGGTTTCCATCTGAAAAGGTAAAATATTAAACTTAAGATTGTGTTTTGCATAAGATGTCTCTTGTAACATAACCTCTAAAAAAAAGTAAAAATGTAAAAAAACATTTTAAATTAAATAAAAATAAAATTTAATTTATATTTTAGTTAAATAAGGGATTCAGCTGCAGCCAATGATTATTTTATTAGTGTATTTGGTGTTAGAATAATAATAATGAATCCTATGCTGTAGTTTATTTGTTAAATACAGTTAAGATGTAGCTACAGCTATTTATATTCTTGCAAAATTATCGGTTAATCCAGTACATAATGGTTAATTGCCTAATAAAATCAGTAATAATCACACAATTCAATATAAGGTAAGACAAATACTATAATTTAAAAATTTAAAAATGTTGCAATTTGAGAATATTTTTCTTGTTGCATTTTCCAACAAAAATTTTATAATACTTAAATGGTATCCGATTAATAAGTAATAAAATACAAAAATTCCAAGATGTAGACTTAAAAATTATTAGATAGACAATTTATAGATATGGATCATAAATAAAAATCAATATTGAAAGACTCTATTTATTATGTTTTGCCAAATTGTTGAAGTGCTACCTGCTACAGTAACAGTGCGTTTGTCATCGTTTAAAATTCTCAAAATAAATTCATAACGATTCTATGCAAGAAATCGTTTTGCGACATTTTCACTGTTTTTTTTTTTTCTATTTGTCTTTTATTGAATTGATATTTATGCTAATCTTCTCTAAGACTATTTAAAATTGAAATTAAATAATAACGTATAAAACAAATTATATTAATTATAATTATAATTAAAGTTAATTTTAAAAACCTTTTGCCGTAATAACTCTTTGGGTATTGTGTTTAATTGACTTGCCACTTTGTTCTTCAATTTGTATACCGTATATATCTAATAATGCATGCAATTACATATTATCAGACTTTTTTGATTTTTTCTTCAATTTTACAGTTGTACAACAAATTGGTAGCCTTTAATTTGGGCTATTACCAATATCTTTTAAAATAAATACAATATCAAATATATCATTTTACTTACATTTCCTTTTTAAGTAATATTCCGGCTTTTCTTTCGCATTTAAACAGATTTAGAAAGATGAAATGCTCTGGAATCTGAGCACCAATTATTGAAATTAACGTGTAAAATCAATGGCATATTATGAGGATTTAATGCATCGAATTAGAGGTAATTTATTCTTCATAATAATATATAGCTTATTAATTAATAATAATAACTAAATTTATAATATTATAGCTGAAGAATATTTATGGTAATGCTACTTCAAGCAGAGATCAAAATTATTAACATAGTCATGATATGGTGTCAATTATTGTCAGGTTAGTGTTGGAACATTAATTAAATTTACATCTATCCGTACCATATTAGAAAACAAAACAATTAGACTACTTAGACATTTTGAAATATTCATTACGCATGTAATATTATGTTAAAATATTTAGTTGCACAATTAATAAAGATGCGCTAGGTATTAATTTTAAAGAAAATTGTTCATAAATAACTGTATAATCCTATTTCGAGAATCTTTTTATACAAAATTCCATCGAAATTAATCAAGAAATGATGCAGATATTTCCTTAAACAGAAATGCATTACGTATACATTTATTCACCCATACATACAATAAACACAACTACATAAACAGACCAACAATAAACATATGCTGCACATATGATGCAATCACAGCATTAAAATAAATATGCATATGCTGATGTACCAAAATATAAATTGGAATTATTACGTTCCATTGATAATAATTATTAAATATACTACAGGACCACAACCAATGGACGCTTATGCATAGCATTTTTTGCAGTTATTTGGATGGACAACTACAACAAAAATCTATGCTACACGTGGAGATAATACAAAATCAAAAACATATATCATTACAGTGAAGTTGATAAATTTGACCTAATTGGAATCTATAACAAATTCACCAATTGGTCTTTAATAACTTACCACAAATTATAAATTATATTTTATTTGAGTGATTGCTCGGCCCCATATTTGTTTTGTTTACTGGTAATATCAAATGTTTTTTAAAAAAAATCTCTGTAATATTAATCTCAATTTTTTTCTATATTTGCAGATGATTTAAAAAAAAAGTATATTGAAACAACACATAATTCAATTATTAATTATGTGGCAAACTTATGTTACTTCTGGCATCAGAGTATTATTTAATGATTTATTAGCACCACATCATTCTATCAAATTGATGATATAAAATATGATATTTTAATAAATATATAAATAAAATAAGTTTTAGATTTAAGCATGAATTAAATTTTAAATGTAATTGTATATTGAAACTATCACAATTAAATATTTTACTCAGAAGTTATATTATACATTAAAAATGAATATGGAATTAGTTAAATTAAAATTTCTACCAAGATTTCAATGTTAAAAAATAGCTACATTTTATTATAATTGAATTTAATTTCATGATTATAAAGTTTAACAATTACAATTACATGTAACGCTTATTATATAAGATAAATAACAAACAAACCCTTAATTATAAAGTAAACCTCATTAAATTGATTAACAATTTGCATTTTAAACTTATTACTTAAATAGAAGAAATTGTTTTTTTTTTGAACCAATCGCTGAGAATCTTTTTTATTGAATTTAAATTAAAAAATTAGAATTCGTTCAATTTAAAATATTAAAATAAATTTGTAAGAAGCACATATAGTTATTTAAAATTCATTTAAAGTATTGTAATTATTAAGATGTCATCATAAATAGTTAAGTTAAAGTTCATTCATTTATGTTTACTGAATAAATGTTAAAAGGGTTAATTTTAATAATAGATAATAATAGAATTAAGATTTATACATAAATTATAAGTAAAAGGTAATTATTTAAGATAATTCGATATTAATTGACTACAATGCTCAGTACAATTTGATAAGACATACAGAAAATTAATAAAAAAAATTAAATACCTGTATAATCCTATTTCAAGAACCTATATACAAAATTTCAACGAAATTGGTCAAGAAATGATGCAGATATTTCCTTTACCAGAAATGCATAGCATTTCTTATACATCACACAACTACATCAACAGACCAAAAACTTTGAAAAATAACCATAATATACTATGTTTTCAAAATAGTTATTAGACAATCATAAGCATATGATAGTGAAAATATTATTTAATTTTTATTATATGCATTTCTGTTAAATGGAATATCTGCATCATTTCTTGGCCAATTTCGATGCAATTTCGTATATAGGTTTGGAATAGGGTTATACTGGTATTTATCAACAATTTTCTTTAAAATTAATACCTAGGGAATCTTTATTAATTGTACGACTGAATGATCTCTTGGCTAATTTCGTACCAATTTGGTATGTAGATTTGGAATGAGATTATAGACAGGTGTTGACTTATTAACAAATAACAAGTAAAAATACAAACAACTTACAATATCAGCAGAAGAAATGTTTCTTTAATAAAAACAAACATCTTCCTTTACAATGGATTGCAGAAAAATATACATCCGAAAAAACGTTAAATGACCATCAAGTGTTTTGAAGAGCCATTGAAGATTAATATAAAATAATGTAAATAATAAATATAAAATAATGTAAATATATGGTAATTATCAGTGATCTTTATTTTAATGTAAAAATAATTTAACTTATTTATTAAATCGATAAACAATTTGATTTAAAAAAAAATATATTTGTCTAATTATTTTATGACGTTCATCAATAGTTCCCCAACATTTAACTACCGTCCATTGAAATCTGAAAAGAGAAAAAGAAAACAAAAAAAAAAAATGTTAAGTACAAAATAAAAATATAAATAACATAAAATTAATATTTCATATACGAAATTCTACACCTACACAATATAAAAGAAGAAAAAAAAAAAAATGTGTCTCTAATAAGTGTCCTGTAAATAAAAATAAATAATAAGAAATCGATCAACTTTAATGTGGTACCTATTCCGAATAAATAAATTCAAAATTTTTGTCCCTTATATATCGCAACCGACACGTAAACTATAATAAGTTTGGTGGTGTATAATGTAGAGGTGCAGTGAATATTCATATGAGATATGAATACGGCGGGTTCGATTTCTTACCGAAACCGAAAAAAAAAATTTCTTAAAAAAAACAAAAAAATAAGTTTTCACATATATGAAAAATAAATATTCTTACTTTGGTGGTGGTCTCAGTTGTGTATTTCCAATTTGACGATAGAAAAAAAAAATTATTTTTAATTTTTTTTTGGAAATTCCCGGTACTTTATGAACAAAACAACCCAATATTAAAACACGATTTTGACCGACTTAGAGGCGGAATTTTCGAGTTATCTCAACGGAATCGTGTTCGGACGATGACCCCGCGTCTTTTAAGCCTATTTCCAGCCCTACTTTTTTGGACTTTTTTGACCCCCAAAAGTGTGGGTTATAACCTTATGCCGAAAAAATTTTTTTGCCCGTAGGACCTTCAGATTTTGAGGGATTGTAGAGCTCGGAAAAAAAACAGGTTCTGTCGACCCCTTTGCCGGATTTCCCTCCGGGGGCGGAGCTATGGACCTTCGAAAGTACCAAATGGGTCACTTTTGGATCCCTATAACTCCGGAAATACTCAATATTTCGGGAGGAGCTTCTCACCAGTGATAGTCCTCCTCAAGGGCTACAAATTATAATATGGGGGTGATTTGCTATCTAGAAGGGTTTTCCAACTAGGGCTACCCAAAGATTGAAAAAACGTTTGCAGACCAATGTTCCGAGTACTGGAAAGTCGGGAAATATTGGACTTTCCAAAAATCTAATGATGCAGAAATGTAAAGGAAAGTCCAAAGTTTATCCTCAGATTTTTTTTGGAATTTTCCAGTGGAAAATGTGGATTTTCCAGGAACATCGAAAAACATCGATTTTTTCATGTTTTCAAATGGGAATTTCCCGGCTTTCCCAATGGAATTTTCCAATGCCCTATTTATCACAGATAGTAGACTATATGCCACGTATTTTAAGCCCCACCACAACTCCTCAAGTCAAATGGTTTTCCCACAGTGGCTGCCCAAAGTTAGGCTTACACGAAAATTTCAAAATTTTAAATCGGTCATAAGTCGACCAATAAATTTTTCACAAAAAAAGTCCAGAAGCTTTATTGTGCGCTCTAAGATCCTCTACAAGATGGCTGTAACAAAAATTGGCTAACACATAAATTTTTTTCGAAATCATCCAAAACCTGGTTTTCAGAAATTCCGGGAAATTTCTCCAGCCCAAAGTTGATGACTTACAGATTTCTTATAGCCATAAATGGATTTAGATGGTAAATGTACTGAGGGAGTGGTACTGAAAATGTTTTCTAACTATTACAGTTTTCCCGGAATTTCCCGATCAAAATTAAAATTTTCCGGATTTTCCCGAAAATTTCCAGATGTCTTAATTAGAATATAAGAAACATTTTTTACCACTAGAGGACCCGAATCTATTTACGCGTTTTCCCGGAATTTTCACATAACGGTTTCATACTCATGGTGAAAAACCCAAGTTTTTTTGTTACAAAAAGATAGGTCCTTCAATTACCTATCATTTAATATGTATCACAACATCCTACCACTTCAAACAGCTGAGCTATTATTTTTCCCGTGTCCCAAATATATAATATTTTTTTACACTAATTTACCTTTAAAATTTTGTTTTCAGTAATTTCGGTTGTCCTTAAATTTCCCAATTTCCATTTTTTTATATTAATTGTGTATGTGTGTATGTGTTTTTCTATCTGCAAAAGAAAATTTTTAATGTTACAGTAATATATAATAATAATTTTCATATAACTTGTATCAAAAATAAATTTATATATGAAAACAACAAATACAAGTGATTTCTTTTTATTTATCGTTTTCTTTTCCATTTAAAATAATGTATATACAAATAAACACACCAATGCATACAATAAGCACACATAAACATATAGATAAGTAAAAGAAACATTACAAATGTAAATATTAAAAAATTATTGTATATAAATGTCATATTAAGTTGTTGTCTTTGCTATATGAAAATTTTTGGTTTTATATATATTAAAAACAATTGTTTTTAAGCTGAAAAATATGCAATGCAAAATCAAAATGAAATATATTTTTTTACTTTGAAATTGAGTTCCATGTGTTCTATGTTCTGACTTTATCTCGAGAATTCGTTAATACAATTCCATTTTCAATAATACTTAATTGATTTCGTTAGTATAATTATGGACACACTGATTTTAGCTAAAATAAATGATTTCTTTCGGATTGATTTTAAAAACCGAACATACCCTATATTTTACTTATCAACTTTATCTAGTGATTTAATGGTAGTGGTCAACGTCCATTTCATCAAATCCAGAGGGTGCGAGTTTAACTCGTACTGAAAATTACTCCAGTGAATTACCATTAATTCGTTTATGAAATCAAAAAGCGAATCTTTGAAAATATGGTGTTGAACGCCATTCAGAGATTAACAATATATCCGTATATCGGAGTAATCATGTCAATGGTTACGAATTCTTGTATACGGTCTGCAATACTGATTGAATAAAGAAATTCTGAAAATACCGCTGCCTGCAGATAGGAATTCTTAAAAATGGTTTGAAATAATAATTGCTAAGTTCTTAAATAGAATATGCTCACTTTCAGAATTTCTCTATGTTATATTTGAGAACTTGGCAATCAATGTTTCAGACCATGGTCTTTTAAGAATTTGCACCAGAAGAGAATAATCTACATTTAATTTAACTAAAACCTACAACTCATGAAAATTGCAATAATATATACTTAAATTAGAATGTTAACGTAATTCAAAATAACAAAGTACGCATGTATTAAGTACAACTACATTTTTATGTTAATATTTATTTATGCATTGATAAATTAATTGCTAAACTAATTAATTGTAAAAATCCTGCACGCATAAGAATTAAAATAAAAAAAAATTAATTAAATATATCCTAAATTATTTGCTTCATGTGCTATTGTGATAACAGCATCATATATTTCTTCAGCTGTTGGAATTATTTGCTCCGCAGGTAATTCGAAACCGCTCGAATATCTATTGCTGCCCGGCCTTAATTCAAATGTATATGATAACGGTATCGATAAATTACCATAAACCCAATCCATACTAGAACCAGTTGCTGGATAAATTGCAGCATATGTATTACCAATACTATATCGAGTACCATAACGTTTTGCTAAATGTTCAATTCCTTTTTTACCAATTGCCAATAAATCATCATGATTTTCTGTATGTACAGCCGTATATCCGTATGGAAATAATAGAATTTGTGAGTATGAGTGAAATGCGTAATATTATTTTAATTGTTTTCTTATTGTTGTTAAATATTGAGAATATGAATACATTTCAGGTTCAGAAAATGTTCGTCGACCAGCATAAGTTTCAGCACATGGATATTTACTTGAACCAATTTCATTCCAATGAAAATCCCAATTACGATTTGGGTCCACGCCAGAACAAATAAAATTTGACGATGGTGTACGTGCTTTACGCCATAATCGATCACGTTGAAATGTATATGCATAACCATCAGGATTTATTATCGGAAAGAAGTACCAATTTATATTTGCTGAATTTGCTTGAAATAACGATGTAATATGATTTTCAGTCGAAGGAGAATTTAATTTTTCGATTAATTCCATTCACGCGCATGCATTCCACTTTAAAAAAAAAACGGCTGCATTGTCTGGATTATTATTAAATGATAATTTAATACCACGTATTTCTCTACCTTCATATGATTTTCCAGCTATTATTAATTCTAAATTGTTTGGATATTTTTTTACCATTGCATCAATTTTTTCTTGTAAATTTGTATCCAATATTTTATATAAAAAATTATGTGCACGTAATATTGTTGTAAATTCAGCGAATTTATGTGGTGCAACAACAAAAACAACATCATTTTCAACTTTACCAGGACCAACAATAAACTTATAACTATCACTTGTATTTTCGATTAATTGTAATGTATTAATTTGTTTTTGATCAGTTGGAACTACTTTATACGCTTTATAATTATTATATTTTGCTGTAATTTCGATATCATCATCGTTTTCATTATCACGGCGAACAACATCGTCGTGGTCGAGAATATATTCAGTGCCACCCGCACTACTACCAATACCACTGGTAATACTTTCGTCTGCACCAAGGCAATAAAAACCGAAATACAATGTTACAAATATTAATAAATATAAATTAGTGAAAATCATTTTATATAAAAATATAAGATACAATTCAATCGACTTCTACAATTCAACTGATTCAAAAATGTTCTGATTTTTCTTTAGAATATTTTAACTTTTTATGAATAGTATATGTAAACACTTCTTTTTTATTTGTTCAATAAATTATAAAAAATATATTATAGTTAATATAATATACAGAATATAGGGGAATTATTGAAATTTGGTTAGTGTATATTTATATATTTCAATCACATTATTATATAAATATTATGCCATTGTCTACAATTAGAGTCCGAATTCATTTTTTTCTGTTCACAATGTTCTTTCCTCACTTTACAATGAATTCAGGAATTATGGGGCGATTCGTAATATTAATACTATGTATTATACAATATATATATGAATATGTATGTAATATTATAATTTCAAACTCTTTTCTTCTATTTATCAGTAAATTACAAATTAAAAGAGATAACCAGTTATTTGATCATTAAGCAATTTACAATATAAATTACAATAAACAAGAATTGAATTTTGAATTAGTTTATAATAGTACTATATAATAATACATATATTTTATTACAGGTATGAATGAATGTATAAAAGATATCACATTATTCGGTCATTGAACACCAATTAATTTTTAAACTCTCCTGGTGAACAATAGACAAAATTAAAAATAATAATAAATACCTTTTTTAATATGTCGTATTTTGTAACACACTTTAAAAAGTTTATAATGTTAACGTTGATTTGAATATGGCATCTACCAACCATCCCTTATATCATATTGAAGCCAAATGGTGATAATTGATTAACATGAAAGGTACCAAAAGCTGAAAATAAAAATGTTTTTACGTTAACAATAGGTGACAATAGTTTTCGTTTTGTTTATGGTAAATTTATTTATTTTATACTTACAATTTTATACATCAACAAAACCTTCAGATGGAATTGTATTGCTTGTAATTATATACATTTAGATCTTTCTTTTGTGTTGCATCTTTGTAAATTCATTTCCAAACATGAATGAGCTGCAGTCGAATACTTGACCGGCTGTCTATCATTTGTATTTCTTCCTGCGGTTAAACATATAGAATGTATTGCACCCGATCTAAACTTACATTTAGTAATTGTTGTTACGTCATAACCACTGTGTATCTATAGTTACATTTAAAAATACAATAGCATGCGTTCATTCAAAATCGAAAAAAAAATAGCAAAAATATTAAGCCGAAAGGCCTGGTTTACATATGAGGTGTAAAACAGCTCGCCCGAGAGTGAGACTTAAAAAGTATGAAAAATTTAATTTCGCACCTCGGTTTATCACATGTAAATCCAGGCAGGAGAAACGTAAGGCAAACGTTTTTCTAAATTTCTATTTCTGTACTGTATTGTCAGGATATTTTACCTTCCCCAAAATATACTATTATCATATATATAGAAATATCAATTATCATCATAGCTTTTACCCATGCCTAATGTTCTCATACCGTTTTTCTTGCATTTATATTTTTAAATTGATATTTTGTATTTTTTAATTTTAAAATTACAAATGTTATTACGACAGCGGACGGCATCTAGTATTAAAAACATAAGTGCTAATAATAACATCCAGGAATACACAAAAGTGAACACTTATGAAGAATTGATTATTGAAATTTGATCTTTTCCAAGAATTAATGTATGTATGATCAATTGTAGCGTAATCATGCCTAGATTTCAAAAAATTAATAATAATTAAATTAAAATTATTTGTTTTTTACCATATAAACAACACAATATCGACAATATATATAATAATAAATATTTAAATACGTATAAAAGTATTATAAATCAAATTTGTTATTAATTCACATGATAAAAATTTCTATGTGAAACACAATCAAATCTAATAAACCACCATGTGCAAACCGTAAAAGTTAAAAATCAATAATTATGACAAAACATAATTAACCCAGGGTAAAGTTAATGTAGTGATATTTTCATAATTTCAAAACCACCTTATAATAACTTTAACACATTGTTGACCGGAAATGAGTTATCCATTGATTACGAGTTAATTCGCCATTACATGCATTATTTATGAAGCCCAATGCGATATAGAATAGTAAATTGTCGGTCAACAATGTGTTAAGTTAATCATTTAATGAAGAATGATTTATTTTATATATAATTAAATGCATTTAAATTAATATTATAATTATTTAATCTTCATATCAACAATACGAACTCAATTGCAATTAATTATTAATAATAGTATATGGACGCATACAATAATTAATAATATTGTAATTTAAAATGAACATTGTATTGATGAAATGATGATTACTTAAATACATGAGTTGAAATCCATTCAATTTAAATTTGTTACTATTTTAATTTATAAATACAATATCAATTTAATTAGCTGCACTGTTTTTAAATTTAATTTAAATGTTTTTAAAAAAAAAAGTAGTTTTTTTTTTTATCTTATAATTACTTAGTTACAATAAACTTTTATTTGAATACCTTAAGCGCGATAAAATATTCAATATATATATTTAATAATACGATTAATGGTTTATAGAAGTGAAACGTAAATATAAAGTGTATTAATAAACCTTGCCGACAATTCACACACACGTTTTACACTTAAAAACATTTTATCCGAATAAAATAGTTAAAACCAATTATTGCAATTGTAATTGTTGTTGATCCTGTTGTTGTAAAATGGTAGCTTGTTGTTGTTGTTGTTGTTGTTGTTGCTGCTGCTGCTGTTGTTGTTGGTGTTGTTGCTGCTGATGTTGTTGTTGTTGTTGCTGCTGCTGCTGCTGTTGTTGTTGTTGTTGCTGTTGTAATTTATTCAGTGCTCTTGTATGTGTTTTCATATGTGTTTGAAGTGCAATAGATTGAATAAAACGTTTACCACAATGAACACAAGCATGCGGTTTTTCACCTGTATGTGTCATTATATGATGTTTTAGTGTTTCTGATTTTCCAAATGAACGATCACAATGTGGACAATTATATGCTTTTATACCACAATGTACAATCCTGATATGTCGTGACATATTACCTATAAATAAAATTGATTTAATAGAACAATATATTAAATTTAATTCACTAATATAGTTTTATAAAAATATATTTAATATTAATTTTTCAGATGGGTGACGTTTATTTAATGGAATAAAAAAAAAGAGGGTAGCTTTGAAAGTTCCAGACTCACAGATTAACAATGCACATACACACACACACATCGCCCAAATATAAATAATATTAATTATGGAAACTCATCTATCTTTCGTTAATTGCTGTACAATAAATAAAACTTACCTGTACTAGTAAAAACCGATGTACAATATTTACAATAATGTAATTTCTCACGTGTATGGTAATTCATATGAATTTTTAATTCATGTGGTGTTGTTTTACGTAAACCACAAATTGAACATACATGATTTTTAATACCTTGATGTCTCATTATATGTTCTTTTAATTTATGATTTGTTGGATATTTTTTTGGGCATAAATGACATTTATAGGGCATCAGTCCCGTATGTGTATAACTATGTTTCTATAAAAAAAAATCCAACATAAATAATTAGAATATTTGCTAGGGGAAGGTACAGTCGCATAATATAGAAAAAAATAACATACTTTTAATTGTGAATTTGTTGTAAATGATTTACCACAAAGTTCACAAATAAATTTTGGTGGTGGAGCCATATCGGGCGGTCTTATGGTATGAACTTTTTTCACATGAGCAACTAAAGATTGTTTCATATTATAAGTTTTATCACAATCCGGATAATCGCAAATAAATTTTTTTAAACTTTCATTATTATGATTAACTTTTGTATGTTGTGTTAAACCAGACCATTTTGCAAATGATTTTCCACATATTTTACATAAACATGGCTAAAAAAAAATAATAAACAATTTCATATAATAAATCCTGCTAAAAACATATTATTTGTATATATTTTTCATATATATATAATATGAATTACCTTTAATCCTTGATGTTGTCTTAAATGTGCTTCTAGACGATGCTTTTTAAAAAATTTACGATTACATTGGTCACATATGAATTTTTCAAATTTAGGTTCAGTTTTTCGATTACGTATTCGTTTATCTTTGCTACGACTACGTTTTGCTTTTGGTTTCTTATCATCAATTAGAGCTATAATACTTTTAAAATTTTCATTAGCATCACTATCATCATCATCGTCAACAGCAGCAGTAGCAGCCTTATAGTCAATATCATTTTTATTGTCTTCATTGCTATCATCATTATTATCATTATTACAATTATCATCATCATCATCATCGTCATCATTGTCCATATATAATGCATACTTATTATTTTCATCAGAATTACTACTATTATCATTAAGTAAATTTAAATGTATTGAATCAATATTTTGATCTGTTTCTTTTTTAATGTCTAGCATCAATAAGAAGAAAAATCGATTTAAAAATTCAATATTAACAAATTAATTTTTTACCTTTATAATATTAATATGCAAATAAAATATTTATGTCGTTACCTAATTTATTTATATTTTCTAATAAATCTGGATGATTATCGGCTGTATAATTATGATTCAATATATGTACATTATTTGTTGTTATCTTTTTATTACGTGTTCTTCCCCCAATAAATTCAATAACCGGTAATAATTCAACTTTAACATCAACAACATCTTGATGATAAAATTCATTGTTAATATTATCGGGTTCAGTTTTTACATTAATTTTTTCTCGGAAATAATTATCGGATGTTGAACACATTAAACGGAATTCTTTAAAATTCATAATTGAATTAAAACATCTTTCACAAATGTGAGTTGGTAGTCCATCTTTTTCCTTTACCTGTTTGTTGTAATACACGAAAACATATAAACAAATAAATAATTATTATAAATATAAAACCATACTGGATATTGGAAAAAAAATAAATATAATTTGTTATTTATATAAAAAAAAAATAAATACCTCTAAAGATGTACATATTCTATAGATTTCCAAAAGATTATTGGTACGAAATATGCATTTCATATCACCTAAATTCTTTTGTTTTGAACAAGCACGGCAAAAATCATTACGTGGTGTTGCTATTGGATCGATTACATCCATAATTTATTAATTTTTTTATTTAACTTTATAAAACTGTTAATTTTTATTATTATTATATGTTTTTTATTATTATACTTTAGCCAATCTATTTAAGAAAAAAACAATAAACATTTATTAATTTCTATATATCAAAAGAAATTTTTGCTTCGATTTTTGTTTTGACACCATTTCATTTAATTCATTTTTATATTCATTTATTATTGTTGTTGTTTTTTTTTTTTATTTATTTTGATTTGACACATGTATTTGAATGAATTTTTCCCGATGTCACTGTTCACGTAAAAAAAACAACAATGAATTTTTATTGTGAATTTGTAAATACTTTTTTCCGGCTTTTGTTGGATATAGCTTGCCATTTCCTTTTTATATTGTTAAGTAGTAGACAGTCAGTCATCATCATATTCATACGAAAATTTTATTTATTCTTGTTTAATTAAATGGTGTATTAACATTAAATAAAATATTAAATTATTTATTTATCGCGTTGAATTATTAAATAATATTAATATGGTGTTATTAAATTTATAATATATATTTATAAAAAGTGTTTTAAAGTTAAGTTATAATATAAAAAGAAAATGCAATCGGAGAAGAAACAAAAATAGTTTTATATATTAAAATCCGTATCAGTGTGCTCGAGTTTTAATAAGTTTTAATTGAATATCTTTTTATTTAATATGTGTGTTCTAATTGTTTTATTATTAAATTAAATGTGTTATATTTTTGCATATTAACGTAATGCAAAATTAGTTTCCTTTACATAAATTGTTCTTGTGCGTGCGTGCGTGTGTGTGTGTGTGTGTTAATGAGTAATTCAACAATCAAAAGCAAACATAAATATTTCGAAGGAATATTTTTTATGTTTGCATATTAAATGATTATATTATTTATTTATAATAATATCATTAAGTAATTAAATAGTAATAATTTGTTGTTATTAAATTTATAAAAAGTGTTTTTAGATCATATTATAATAAAAGAAAAGAAAATGCTACCTGCAAAAAAAAAAACTATTTTATATATTAAAATTTTGTTAGTGTGTGCGCGGCGAATATTAATAAGTTTTCATTATTAAGTATCTTTTTATTCAATAAGTGTTCTAATTGTTATTAATAGTTTATAAAAAGTAATTTTTATGTAAAATGTTACCCTTTTTCTAATTAATTACATACGTGCGAAGTGAAAGTGTAGTATATAATTTTGTACATCAAATTGCACATGCGTCAACATACATTTTAGAAGGAATTTGTTTCATCATATCCATTTATGCTGCAATAGGATTAGGTTAAGGATATTTATTCAACATTCCTGTATATTATTTCGGTAAGTTTTGTTTTTATTAAATGTAGCCATAAATTTTCATACAAATGTATTTCATTAAAATGATTCGTTAGACTTAATTTACTTTACACAATTTCATAATACATTAATGATAATTTAAATGCAATTTGGGGGATTGTAAATATTATTAAATTTCTCTAAATCTATACTATTTCTTATATTGTCACCTTTATATTATGATTTTTTTAACTTTTTTCCATTTTTATAAGAAGTTTTATGGTTATACATTTTGTATATGCAAATTAATGTATACCATAAGTATTCGCTTAAGCTACGTTGTGTATAAAACAGATTTTTTTTCTTGTCCAGAATTTAGCATAACATTATAGCTCCAGAAGCTGTTGTAAATATAGTTTATAGTTATTTTTTTACTATGAACTTAAACACATTCGATTCAAATTTTCGGTAACCATTGATTGTATAGTGTTTTTTTTTTGTCTATTTGTTATTGAGGGACATATAAATGAAATTAATTTTTTATTATTTAATTTAATGGTATTTATTTATTTATTTAATATTATCTCAACATATTAACATATATTTGTTATTTTTTTTTGTATATTAATTTAATATATACACCAATACTATTTTAATAATGGCATATATACTGCGTATGTAATATAATATAATCACATCTCTATAACTTGTAATTATATTTTAGTTATACATATTTATTTATGTATAATCTATAAATTATTATATATTTACTACATAATATTTTTACACATACATTTTCTATTCATATACATTTTATTGCATTAAGATATAATAAATTAATAAAATGCAACTTTACAAATAATTATATAAAAAAAATAAACAATGAAACAAAAAAATCGACTTAAATTATACACTTATAAGCGGACGATAATAATTATATAAATGTGAAACAATATATTTAAAAAATGTGAAGAAATTGTAGGGAAAATATGGTTCAAGGAAAATATAGCACATTAATTTTTAAAATGAGATTATATACACCACCTGAATTTATCTAACAAAATTCCAATACTTTCGTGTCTTTCTTTCCGGTTTTTTTTTTTTTTTTTTTTTCGTCCCCCAAATACAATTTATTACAAATACATAAATTTCTTTTTCTTTTATCTTTTTATTATAATTAACCTGAGTATTATAAAATTGGATGTAATTATAACAAATTATATATATAAATGAACAAATACAAATCAATATGTGATGGTGTTTATAATATACAAATACATTGATCAATATAAATATGTGTCTAAATTTAACGCAGTCTGTCACAAAATTATCTAAAAATAAATTTAAATTAATGTAAAAAAAAAATGTTTTTTCTTAAATTTATATGTTAATTTTAATAAAATCTAATTGTTTTTGTTTTTAATGAAAATCTTATATATAAATTATTCTCAATTTTACACACCACTTCTTTCTACCAGCTCTTAATTTCTTTTAACATTCTTTTGGTTTGTTTTTTTTTTTTTTTAAATTTATTTCATATTACTTTTTATATCATTTACTAAACACGAAAAAAAAAAAAACTGGTACTTTATTACTAACATAAAAATAATTAATTAAATTAATAATGATTTTTTTCCACATCATTATTTATCACATCAAACTTATAAAATATATATATATTTATATTTTAATATTATTGTTATATTAAAGTATATATTATTTATTTAATAACTAAAAAAAAAAAAAAAAAAAAGAAGAAGATATCTTCTTAATATTTGTGTATGTATGTGTGTTAATTTCTTTTATGTTTCTTAAAAAAAAAATTGTGTCTCTCGCGTTCCTCTTCCATCACCACATAAATATTACATATCATATATTTATTCAATATCATGAAATTGTAAAATTGCACGACCTGGAATTTCGGAATGACATAATTTTCGTACAACTTCAGATGCTTGTTCGCATGGGAATACAGAATGTGGTGGTGGTTCAATCTATTTTTTTTTTGTAAAGAAAATAAAAGAATAAATAAGATATAGTAATTTTGAATTAATTTAACATTTATTTTAAATGAAAAAATTTATATAATTACCGCATTGGTTGAAACCAATTTAACCAAATCATGTAATTGTTCAATGCTACCATTAGCAACACTAATTAATTTTTGTTCACGTTCTTCAGCACGACGTGAAAATTTTGGCAAAAGTTTTTCAGCAACTTCTTCACTGACCAATACCACACCACCCTGTTTATAATTATATACATTTACATTTATATTAATTACATTAATAATACACAAAATGTTGTAAATACAATTACAAGTATAAATGAAAAATTATAATACCTTTCCTAAGCATTGCATCGAACGATGTAGACTACGTGATGTTGTACCAAAATCAATAACAATATCACAAATTCCATCACATGCATCAATTGTTCTTTCAATTAATTGTTTTTCATATAAATCTTCATTCCATTGAACGACATTTACTCTATGAAAATATATGCGAAATAGAATAATTAAATATTTTTATTAATTGTTTTTAATTATACTAATTACCTTCCAACTTCTTTGGCCAATAGAAATCCTTCGTCTCTTAAACTGGCCACCGTAATTTGTACACGTTCACGATATTCAGAATTTTGAAAATGATGTGCAGCAATGCGTACGGCCCATAAGGCTAAACCACCGGTGCCAACAATTAATATTTTACATTTTGATGATGGCGAACGTTCGTCCAACAGATTTGAAACAATTTGATGGGCCAGAAATACTGTGTTCATTGCTAACAGTGCACCAGTCGGTAACATTGCACCAACACTAAGTGGTAATGTGTCTGGTATCGGTACAATATATTTTAAATCGGGTACAACAATTAATTCAGCATAACCATTTGGTGTATCCTCAAATGGATATAAAATAACTCTTTGTCCAACTTTTAAATTACATGCGTCACTTTGTACATTTGCGCCCAACGATTCAATGATGCCGGCCACCTCAAAACCAGGAAATAATGCACCGTCACGATAACCATGATGTACCGGTGACGTCTGTTGTTGTATCACATTTGATGTAATTGACATGTCATTCATTTCACTGGACACACTCGATATGCTTGATATCGATGATGAACGATTACGACGATAACATGCACCAGCACAAATAACTTTTATACGTGCCCCATTTGCCGGTGTATCCGGTATCGGTACATTAAAATTAAATACACAATCTTTTACCGATTGTGTGTCCGGCGATTCAATGGACACTTGACGACACAATTTATTCATATTGAAATAGGTTGATGACGGATAATTGGTGGTGGTTTTGTTATTCGTAGACGTTGTGTTGGTTTGTCTACAATGAAATTATATTTTAAAATGAGACCGTATATTAAAAATTTAAATATAAATATAAATTTTCTGGTAGAACAAATGAATTTCAATTTAAGAGGTAGTAATTATGATATAGATTTTATTATTATTCACGTGCGTGAATAATGTGAATTTTTAAAAATTAATAAATCATTGAACTTTGTGTTATCAAATTATATAAAATTTTGTTTTTTTGGGCAGTTTCTTGTTTGACTAAATAGTGTGTACCTAGGCATTATATATCTCAATAGAATTTATCATTTAAAAAGTGTTTGTGTGTTCAGTATTAGTGTAGCACATGTACAACAACAAAGGAGACAACAAATGTATATATAAAACGGATAAAAAACAATGAAATTAGACAATTAGAGACACAAGTGATTGTTTTGTATACCTACAACTAAAAAATATATTTATATAAGATTAAGATTGAATTAGAGATTTTAAAGTATTGCGAACATGAAACATATCCAGACATATGTAAATCTGACCCGGTTTAAACCTGATCATAGTAGATGTGGTTACATTTTTCCTGGCACTAGATGTACGCTATTGGAGTATATCTATATATACGCAGACACCTTTCACAGACATGTATATCTTTCAGAAACTGCATATATCGGCACTTTAAATACATATAATATTAGTAGGACACACATAAGAGCAACACATTGACGTACGATCATAATATGTTCTATGATTAAAAATGTATATTTTATAGATAAATCAGTAAAAATATAGATATGATTAAACACGCATTATTTTTATATTAATAACATTTGCTTAAGATAATGATTGTAATTTGTAATAAGAGTAAATAATAATTGTTATATACAAATAATATCATCGCAAATTTATATATAAATACTGTTTTGTTATCTTTATGTATTATTATTATTTATATGTACAACGTAAAAAAGTATGTCATACAAAATTATATATAAACAAAACATTAATAATGTATTGATAGGAGCAGAGTAACCCATTGCATGACCTTCACGACTTCACATATTGATTAAAAATATTGTATTTTTTTTTTTTTGTTTTCAAACGAGATAATATTTTGGATCATTTACAAAAATAAATTATATTGAACATATGGTAATTTCTAAAAATAAATACAATTTTAATTTCATTCGATTTTTTAAGAGAATTTGGTTTTTAAGTTTTTTCAATATATATACACATTATGAATTCAAATGATCACACTTAAATTCAACAAAAATTATATATACCATACCAGATCATTTGCAGGTCTATTATATGGACTACTTCTACTATAAAAAAATGAGATATATTTCAATGTTTGTATAAATAATCAAGTAAATGTTCAACACAACTTTGTGAGTGAAGTAAAAAAATTGCATAATTTAATATTTTATTTCATTTTTCAATTCACAATTAAATATATATAGATAAAGTTTAATTTTATGCGAAAGTTGAGAATAATAAATTTTATTCTTATATTCTATAGACAATATAAAATTATTATTGATGTCATATTATTATTTGCGATTATCTGAAAGCAAAAATTTTTATGAATGCGATAATAATAAATAACTCGCAATTGTATAAAAATAATTATTCTTATTATTTATTAACACACACACACACACAGCAATCACAATATATTTGTAGAAACGATCATAAAATAAAATAAATTAAATATTATAAATCAATCATTTAATGAATACGAATTAATAATTTTTCAAGTAACACTTTTGTCACACACACACAAAGACAATATATAGAAGAAGAAAAGCATCTCGCCAAAAAAATCTAATATGCACAAAATTTGTATATGAAAAACAAAAACAAGATAAAAAAATATCTAATTTCTCTTACTATATTCACACAAATAGATAATCTTTTTATCTTTCTTAAATGTGTGATGCTTATACAAACAACGAAAAAATAATTATTTTATTATTACATTTTATGATCATATTCATTTGCAATTTTATTAAATTATTATCCCATATAAGGTGCAATAGTTAAGTTTGTAAATTAATTCACACATTCTGGAGTTTATATAACAATTTACCAATTTTATTTTGCAATTATAGACAAGGTGTTTCTTTAATTCCATTATTTTTTCTAATATATATATTTTCTCATAATAATGGTGTGTGCAGTCATTGTTAATCTTTGAGTATATTCATAGCTTTCAACACCATACAATTTCAAAGATGAAACGTTTTACTATATTCCGTATAAAGGAACAAATGTATAACTTGCGTTATTATTTGCTCCTGTTTTATATATTATATCTATAAGTAACTGAAGATTTTATGCGTATATATCTGAAAAATGCATATCCATGACAGTAGTAATTTCACTGTTTGAAACAATGTCACCGCTAAATCGGTTGTAGTACATACATTTGATTTTTTAATATTCAATTACAATATTTGTAATGGATTTTTATCTGTGGCTTTGACCATTGTGTAGTGTATCAATTTATGTTATACCATATAGAAACTATGTGGTGGTTTATAGAAATAATTTCAATGAAATATATTATACGCACCGGTGCTGGGGTGGTGCGGTAAATATATGAAAATATTGGTTATATCGATGTTATATTATTTTTTTTTATACACAAATACTCGTAAATCTGAACCAATTAAAATCGATTTATATATAAGCTATAAATATAAATAATATACTATTATTAAATATTAAATTCGGTGGTGGTAAATATATAATTGAAGTCATAAAAAAATGTTTCAAGATTATATAATTTTTGTATTACAATATATAAAGAATTTTCATTCATTTCATATATTTACCAAAAATGTTAGTTACATTTTTAAGTTAAGTTTAATTGGAATTTCTATATCAATTTATTCTATATTTATATGTTAAAGTGGATAAATTTTTGTTTCACTTTTCATATTTTCCGACCATGCTTATTAAATGCCAATTTGTTCCAATCGATGGTATTTTCGTATACTTATACTATACGTATTAGGGAATATTGTTATCTTTAACGCATAACATTGATTTTATAACTGAAAACAATTTGTTTTATATGGTAATATTCTGTACAGGAATTCGTTGATAATACTCAGTAGATAATATATATTGTTAAGGAATTATTTCGCCTCTTAAAGAAATTCTTATATAAATTTTACCAATGAATTTTATATACTTTTAGTATTTTCTCTATATACGATCGATATTCGAATATTTTTGTTTCGTTAGGATTTTATTTTGCTGTCATAATTTTATTCTATAATTATATGAATATGAATTTTTTGTTATTCTATAATTGTATAATAATTCGTTTATAAAACCAGAATTTTTATAATGAAACATTATTTAGAGATTAATATATTTATATAAATACAGCCAATTATTTAAAGGTTAAATCAATTTTGATATTGATCGCATTAAAAATTGAATAATAATTCAATAAATCAATAAAATTTAATTTTATCTATTTTATTAACAAACACAAATATAATTTAAATTTAATTATAAAAATAAAATAAAACATTGAATAAAGTAAAAATGTAAAACTCAAAAAATTAAACCCCTCACTCACTGATGTTTTTTCTGGCATAATTTGTCTTGGCATAATTTTTTAATTTAACTATAGACAAGTCAATTTAATATTGAAATTATATTTGATACTCATTCCTAAGCACTAAGCAAGAAAATAAAATCACTCAATTGCAATAATATCAAAGGTTGTAATAATAATTCCGGTGATTGAAATGACTTAAAAAAAAAAAAATATTCAATGGAATATTTTACAATGTCATCGAAAAATCGCAACTATATTAAATTGAACACATTACGATTCATATATATCATTTTTACTTAGTTTAAATTAACAAAAACAAACGTCGGAAATAACTTGGTAAATAAATTTTCATATCTTAGTAAATCCAGGAAATAATTTCGTATATAAATAAACGAATTGTAGTCCACAACGATATCAATCATTATATTATCAGATTTTTTTTTGTTTCGAAACATATTAATATAACTATCACTAAAAAATAGAATGTTATTTATAGTTAAACATCTGTTGCGTAAATATATATTCCATTAAACTCTAATTATAAAATTAATTATTATTATCCTGTCGACTCCTATATGTGTATCGGGTCGAAAAAATTTGTTTAATACAGAGTTTATTATACGCATACCATCGTACATTATGTCAAGGGACAGAAAAAATACATATGATTAATACAATCAGAGTTCAGTAATGAATACAGATTTTTTGTTATACACATTATATAGACTATTATCTAATCTACAGAAAAAAGAAAGTTCACTTAAGGCATATTATAAAATGGAATTAAAAAAAAAAATCGTATATATCGATCGAGTTATTCACTTCACTTTAAAAATTCATTTGTTCATAATACTAATATCCCATATGAAATATATATAAATATAATTATAATAATAAAACTCATAAATATATTAATTTAAAATACTGCACATAACAATATTTAATTATTTATAGATAAAATGTTATAATTATTTATACGCAGAACTCTCTGTATAAAAACATAAAAATTTATATAATATTTAAAATAATAATAATAATAATTACCCCAACATTGAATGCATTACTACTTCGACAGACATTATTTAAAATTAAAATTAAATTAATTAAATTATAAAAAAAAAAATAAAAATAATCACTATATTATAAAAAAAAATGTGTGTTATTAAAAAAAATATATATTATTTAAAAACTTCCGCGTAAAAATTAACACTATAATTGCTAATATATAAAAAATACACCGCTCGCCGTTCCTCAATTGTCCACAAAAATATGCAATATGAATTGTTTTTTGCTTTTATTTAAATAACAATTTTTGTTATAAATAATATATAATTGTAAAATTAACCAAAATATATATGATATTATTAATTTTAATTCACTCTTTTGTAAATTTTTTAGTTTTATTTTTATTTTATTTACAAAAAAACCATAAAATATGTTTTCCCTGCTTATTATAATATTGAAGTCACACGAAAGCCTATAGCAAACTGATTGAATTTATAATTTTGTATGGCATAATATATTGTAAATTAATTTTTTTTTCCTTTCCGTATATAATACTAAAAAACACTTATACAATTTTTTTTTATTTTTTCTAGACTTGTATAAAAAATAAATACGATTAATATTTATACACACAAACACACACACACACACTCACATTAACAAATACAAAACAATCATTATGTTATTTTATTTAACAATCATTATATTTTAAAAATGTATATGAATTTTATTTTGTTTGATATATACAATACAATAACAACAAATTGTAAAAATGTTTAGTTTTAACAATGTTTTTTTAAAAAAAAAATCCATATATTTTTAAAAAGTGATATATTGTCACAATTTGAATAATTGATAATAATAATAATAATAATATAATAGCACATTTATATATTTCTTATCATCTCCTTTTCAATTGGGTTTTTAATAATGTTAACCTATCCTATATATATATTTGTATATTTGGAAATTAGAATCTTAATTGATAATAGTTAGTTATCTTATTTTATTTTGCAGTAAAAATTGCATTTTTTTTAATTGTATCCAATTTCTTCAGTCAGAAGTTTCAGTATAAAGTGATGATTTTGATATCACTATATATATATGATAAACAAAGATCTGTGTACAAAAATTTAAATAACTGTAACGCAGCCAAAAAGCTTTGAGATGAACTATATGTAGGAGTTACTACTATATAAGCAGCTGTTTCTATATATAAATGTTAACACATAAATAGCTTGCGAGAAAGATTAAAAAAGGCTAGTATATACGCAAAAATTGATGATGGAAAATACTATGTCAACCTGGTACTCAGAGTATATAGATTGAAATGGAAACAAGTAAGAGTTTGTGTGGAACTATGACAATCCTAAAACGTATTCTATGTCCAAAGAACTATCAACATCGTTATACCCTAGTAACACTGTTCGTAGTTTGTCCGCAAATTTCCACATTATATGTATAGTTGTCCGTAGTTTCAATCCGAGGAAATATCTATGGATTTCTTACCGGTGTCCTCTGGAATTTTATATGATGAGTGCAAGCCTGTCTATGAATTTTTATAAAAAATGTCCTTGGATTATCCGTATATTTTCGATGATAATTTCTACGGATTCATTCTGCTTTGAAGTATTTCTCGTTGCTATTATTCCACAGAATATCCATAGAATTTATATTCAAATTTTTTGTGAGCAGATCCACGGATTTTGCCAAAAAATATCTTTTTTTTTACACATCAAGTAATACTCATGAATTGTCCGTATTAGCAGAATAAATTGCTCTTATGATGATGATGTCAATGATCGCGGTTTGATTCAGTTTTTTACCGACAGACCAGAAGTTCTGTGAGCACGGAATTAATATGCTGCTCGAAGAATATGGCAAAAATTCATCGATTGTGCAATTTTTTATTTGTAATAAACAACCGCGGATAAAATCCATGAAAAGTTTTACAAAATTCTTCGGAAATTTTTCGATTTGAGTTGCTGGTTGTTTGAAAAATTATAAAAATAAATTATAAAAGAATGTGGATTATATTTAGATAAACGACATTATATACAACATTTGAACCACTGTCTTGGATAATTGGTGAAATAAATTATGAATACATATTGGACATATTACCTTAACAATCCAAATATTTCAATTGATCGAAATAAAATACTATTATATTAAGTGGAAAATCTATAGACATTCTTGTGGATTTTTCAAAGTACGGAGAAATTGTTACTGGCGTAGTTAAACGTATAACATCGACACGGTCATATGATAATACACGCTATATATGTGGATTTTGTGAGTACAGCAATGATTTTGGTGCATATACCACGAGTTTCAAAAAATCGTATTATTAAACTGCGTTACTCCTATATATTAATATATATTGTATATACTCCCAATTAAATCAATTATTATAGAATTATTGCAAAAAAAACCGTGTACAGCAAAAGTAACAAGCAAACAACCACATTCTTTTGCATATATATGTAACAATGCTTGGTCTTCGGTGGCAACGCATGCAAGGAGCTCTAATCTAATAGAACCTAGGAAATTTCTGCTTGATTATCATTTGTTAAGATCGACTGGCTGATAAATATTAAAGAAATGTGAACATATATGAATCATTGGAATATAGCCGATATCAAAACGTTCCACACACCGTATCCATTGCAATTGGAAACACAGGCAGACAAAGAGAGTTGTAGACGGTTGTAGAAGGAAAATACTTTGATTAAAATAACCATTAGATAAAATTGTTAGCATATTTATACAAAACGAAATTATTTATAAGTTTTAAAACGGCTATGAATTTATATTTATTGATTTTAAAAAGAAATATTATTTAATACAAAAATTTTATATTTAAAATGATTGCGCGTGGTTCAATGATTATTACGAATTTTTTTACAATATACGAGTACATAAATAATATATATTTATTATATGTGCATTATCAATTTTATAAATAAATAAATAATTAAAATACACACATCACCCATAAGCAAACAAATAATCAACTTTAAAAATTATTTCTATTGAAGATTTTCCACAGATATTTTCCATTCCATCATAAAAATTCATTAAAACATGTGATAATTATAATAAGTTTAATATATTATATGTGTGTTCGATAACTTCTATATTTATAATAATATAAATTTAAATGTCTTTGACCTCAAATTTTATTAATTTTATTCGAGAAAATATAGTAGTCACGTCTCCAATACATAAAAAATCTTTATTTTTAATATGTTATATATTATTATTTTTCTATATTATAAAATATGTACAATTAGTATAAATTTCCTAACATGCTGTCGATGCGTGGCTGACTGGCTGGCTGGTTGCATATAAACATTATTTATATAAAATGTATGTAATACATAAAAATAATACACACACACACACACACAATTACCTCTTTATTTTTATTTATTTATTTTTTTTTTATTGTTGTTATTGTCGTTCTATTTTAGATAAAAAAATAAATAAATAAAATTTCCATTTAGTTTATATTTTTCCATATATTTTTAATTTATTTCGTAAAAAACTTTAACTATTATTTTTAATAATAACAACAAAACAAAATACATATGTTTTACTATTAAACGAAAAAATAAATATAATTATAATATTTAGAATTAAAAACAATATAGAAAGATATATGTATTTATTTTGATATTATTAAATTTTCAGAAAAGATAAACAAACCATTATTATTTTAACCAGATATATTTTTTATTTGTTTATCTATTTGTGCGTATATCGCGCACATTGCGTTCCTCTTGCTTTCATATACCATACCACGATAAAATTTCAAAGTTAATATGCGTATAACAATTATATGTATTTTGAGAGAGAGAGGCTATAATTAATGCTGCGTTTTTTTTATATTAAACGTAATAATAATAATTATATTTAATTAGTAACTATAATATTTTTTTTTTATAGAAGAAATTTCATTAATATTTATTTCGAATTGTTGTTGACGGTTTTATTTGTTGCTGTTGTTGTTGCCTTTTTTTTCAATTTGAATCAGTACATTTACACGCATATAGATTGTAAAAGAGTAATAAACGTTCTTGAAAAACCACAATTTCTTATAATTAAAATTTAATAATTTTTGTTTTAATGTTTGTATAAAAATTTTATAAATGTCACAAATGTGTCCGTGAAAAAAATATTGTGTCGCCAATACTATACTATACTTTTTGACTACTATATTATAAACTATAAGAAAAACGCATTTTAAAGATATGATTTAAATTTAATAATAATATACAATACAAAAAAGTAATAATATAAAATAATTTATTTTTATTTTACATTGCAAAAACAATTAAGAACTGAAAATTTAATATAATATTTATTTACTTAAAAATATATATAAAAACATTAAATTATTATTAAATTATCACAGCTGATTAGTTAAGCGACCATAATTTAACGTACGATATAAATATAAGTATATTTAAGTCTCCAATTTTTAAATTAACGAAGGATTTCAATTTCACCGCAGTAGCTTTCCAAAAATAGGTAATAAACATATTTAAAAAATTGTTTTTTTAAAGAATTCCACAACTCCAATTTTATTTCTTCATATCTATTATTTCTATAATGTGGATATTTTGGAAGTATATAGCAGACGATTTTGTTCAATAATACTATGTTATTTCTTATATAATTGAAAGAACAGTTCTGCATGAAATTCTTGACTTTTTACCACACAGGTTAGTTTTCCTATTCAGCAGAACAATGCAGGTACTTATAATCCCAGAACTTCCCGCAAATATCCAAATTATATATATAGAAATCTGTTCTCTATCTGTGTAAATAGAGTTCAACTTTTCAGTAACGCTGTTAGATTTATGTTTCTATATCGTCTGGTTCCTAAGATAATCTATCATATATGAATAAATTCAGACTTATACACTTGTGTAATACTGCGGTATTGATTGGAAAAGTATAAAAATTCATATGGACAGAAGTGTTATTAAATAAAAAAAAAATATTATTTTTTCAAACAAACCCTTATCCACATTACCACATTTAACAATGTTAATAACTCTCCGTGAATATGGTTTTATTAAATTTCGTTCTGGTTATTTTTAACTTACACCAAATGAACAATAAGTTTCAGGTCGTCCTTTATATACGAAATTTATGACACAATCAAATCAAAGTGGATTGTAATACATCACAATGCGTTAAGATTTCGATAAAAAAAAATTATTTGTAAATGTAAAATCGAAAAAGAACAAGCGTGGAACAAGCAAAGATAAACCACAGCGCAAACAAAATACAAACCCGTTTAAACTCGTTAAAAAAAAGGTTATGGTTATCAGTCTGGTAAATGGAATTAGCTAAAACAAATAGTATATATATATTGAACTTTTACCACACAACCAATTGATCAATTCAGATACGTATATTCACCAAACTAAAAAAAAAACTTAAAACTGCAATTCAAGAGAAAATCGAAACCAACAAAATTGCCAACGCGAAACGTTATTGTGTGCCACCATGACAACGCAAGACCACCACATCGGTCACACATCTTTGGTCTTGACTAGACAAAAATATGATTGTCACTGTCACTAACCTTACACCATCAAATTTTATTACCACATTTATTTCGTCTTTTGCTAAATTTTTTATGAATTTGGTATAAGAATTTCAATGCATGTAGATGGATATATGATTATATATAAAAAGAGCCGTTATTGCTTCAGCTTTTTTGCTGTGATAAGGACTCGAAATGTTATATTAACAAGCAATTAGGCATGAAGTTGTTAAATTAATGTGACAAATATCATACGATTATAAATTGAAAATGAATTGTTAGCTTATTTTTATCGCTGACAAATTTCATTGTGATATATTGCACCACTCTTTTTATATCATGTTACTTATATGAATAAGAAGTAAACACAATTTAACAGAGATTTCTTAAAAGAATATATATAATAATTGTGATGACAACAATACGAAATTTTCTGAATTTTGAGTTATTTAAATCTAAAGTATATAATAGAAAATTGTTCACTTTAAAAATTTGCGGTTATTTAATAAAACGAGCATGGAAATTATGTAAATCTATTATTTACATGAGAAATATATAATGTATTTGTTAAAGGATTCGCATATATCATAATATCCTTATATTCATCATTGATCTATCGAGCGGTTTTGTTGATCTTTATGCTCAAAACCGTGTGATACGAGCAATAACACTAATAATAATTACTATAATAACATATCCCACACACAACTACAATATAATATGAATGATTCACAGTCATATAGTAAATATTATTGAATAATTTAATGAGTATGTTCAAAATTAAATTATTCTATAACACACAAAAGAGGAAAATATAAATCTATAACTGCTTTGAGTCGACTATAGATATATATTTTTACATTCAATATATTGTATAACAAATAAACAAATATTGTATTTATCATCTGTAAATTATATACGATTCTATGTGTACTTAAACTATAATAATATATGATACCAATAACTATATAGTAAATGTAATTTCCGTATATAATAATATATAATTTTATTATATTATCATTCATATTAACATAACATTTATTTAATAAAATAATGATATCCATTGTTCAATAATAATAATAATAATATTTTTGCACTTATCTTATTCTTATACAAATTTATCAAAATGCAATTTTTTTATTGTAAACAAAAAATTGAATAAATATTTTGTTAATTATTGCGCTCATAATTTATATTTATATGTAAATATAACAAAAGGCAGTTAGTAGTGACAAATATTCAAAGGATTATTGCAGTAATGGTGTGCAAATTATATATATTTATAACTCCTGAAAATTGGATAAATAACTTTATTTATTTAAATTTATTTTTGGTAATCAATCGGTGTGGCGTGTGTATATAGAAAAATTTATCATATCACAATATGTTAAAATTATATATATATATATAGATTTCCAATCTTATAGAGGTGATAATACCAAACAATGGAATATATCATAATAATAATTCTTATCATATGTCATAAATTTAAACAGAAAAATGCATTCACATATATTATATAAAAAAATATAACAACGAAGCGATAGTAAATTAGATAGTCGCATATGCATATAAACAAAAAACAACACACTCTGCTGATCGTATATAAAATTATTTTTATAATAAAATGATAAATTGAATTTATTATCAATAAATTATATATATATATATTACACACACCACATTCAAATAAAATCATAAAGAAATTAATAAAATATGAAATCAATCAGTAAATTTAGAGATTGTGATCACACACACTCTATGTTACACAAACACCTATTTATTATTTATAAAATATACATTATTTGTTTAATATAAATTTCAAAAAAAATAATGTTTAACATTTTTTTAAAATAATAATATTATTTATATGAAAATAAAATTGAAATCACGTTATGATTTCGTGATTTATATTTATTTATATCATATAGTTTTTATGCTCATAGTATGAGTACTAGGCTAGGCGGCTATATATGCACAATTTATATATTAAATTTATCATATAATTATTAATAAATAAACATTACACACACACACCCATCCATATATTTATTATTCGATATTCATTTCATTTATATAATTAAATCAAGTTATTATATATTTCTCAAATTATAAATAATATGCACTTTTTCACAACGTGTTTAATAATAATTAATAATTTATATTATTACGCACACACAAACTCACACACACACAGCCAGTAGGATAGGATATGTAATATCACTGCACTATAGCCAAATAACAGCTCACCACAAAATCCTGTTGATATCTCTAATGGATCTCCTTAATTCCTCCTATCTCGTATACGTATTTATATTCAGGAATATTTTGATGTTGTTCAGACATCTATAGCACACCACATCCTATTGATATATCTATTGGATCTTCTTAATTCCTCCTAATACGTCTTGTATACGTATATATAATCAGGAATATCCTGCAATTTCCAAAAATATTGTTCAGACATCTATATAGCACACAACATATATAAAACCATCACATTCAGGATATGTAATGTAATAAAATTTTCAAATGTATCGAATTCCCTTTGTTTGTTTTAATAACTCATTTTGAAGATGATATAGCTCGCAGGGTTTGACTGTTGATGCTGATAAAAAAACGAAATTATTTTTCCTAAAATGATTTAAAAAATATCGTACGTATCAAACGACACTCACATATTAATCAATGCGATTTACAATATATTATATATACTGCAAAGAACTGTATGTGACTTTAAATTCCAACTTTCGGTTGCTGGAATATTTTATTAAATCAACTAATATATAAGAAAACAATTAATAAATAGATTGAAAATACATTTTCCATGAGCAAACACAGGACAATCTATCAAAATCTACCATAATTTTATGACCTATATGAGCGCATGTAATTCCATAACATTTCTAAATTCATAAAACACACAGTTCACTTCATCTCTGCAGGATATATCCTTATAATATCGCATATGGATGTTCTAAGAATATCGCAAAGATATTATATATATAGGAACATCAAAAATATTGTAGAAGAATATCATTGGGATATTATACGATATGCAAGAAGATCGCAGATATTATACTTGGGAAAACGGAAACATATATTGGACATTGTTAAATCGCACGCATACATGAACATGTGTAGTTTTTTTTTTGTAGTAACTTTTTAAATATCCGGTGGACTATCGTTTGGACATGATATGAATGGGTCCTTTTTATATAGAATATCCTGTATGCGGATATCTGTCCTGAAAATCGTTCAGAATTATAGTGAATACAATAAAATCGTGCAATCATATTGCTGTGACGGCATATGTGAGATTGGTGTGAGAATGTTTTTATTTACGCATAGAAGAATTAAATGCAAATATTTTACTAAACAATAGATAATTATGATGGATAGAGGAAAAAAAGTCATTCAAGCATACGTGGCCGCCGTGTCACCCAAATGAATCGTCTATATATGAAACTTAATTGAAATAAATATTAACTTTCGAAACATATCGGTTGGTTTTTAGTATTGTGTTCGGTTATTTAAATAACATACTGTGTATTTTGAAGTGTGTTTTACATTAATATTTATTTAAATTGATTGTATATATAGCAAAGTTTAAATAAATATACATATAATTATTGATTTTCATTCATTCAATTGTATTCATGTGGGATGTGGATGTACGTGTTCGTTCCATATATATTATAAAAATAAGTATATTTATATTATGAATTGCTCATATTTTACATATTTGATTCATTTATTCATATATCTGATGAAAGGTACAAAGGTTACAACGATATATTATATATATTTCTCTATAGTATATACACCTGGCTACAGCCATTAAAAGGTATAGAATAATTTAGCAGTGCGTTATAAAAATGGGTTTGTTGTTAGGATAATAACTTTTAATTATATACTTTACCATTAAACATTAAAATTACAAATATTTCTTTATGAATTTCACATTAATTTATAAATTTTTATATTATAACAATTAATAAAAAATGATTCAAATAATTAAAAATATGAAGAACTCTAATGTTTTCATTCCTAGTTCAATTAAATGTGTGTACAGACTTAGAAAATTATAATCAATTATCAAGCTTACGTATAGAAGAGATTTTTAAATTCGAATAACTCGTTCGAAAGATATGCAACCATTTGTCCGTTTGATGTCATAGTGAAATTTTGTATGAAATGTGGATAAAAATTTGTTCTCTGCCATCGGTTGGAAATTGGAGCATATCTTTTGAACGCGTGAATCGATTTTAAAAATCTCTTCAACGAAAGATTGCGAAATTTATTATATTTCAAAATTCTATATATGGTATATAGAAAAATTGGAAATCAGTTAAAATTATGACTCGGAATTAAAAAAAATGATAATTGGAAAAACTTAATTTTCCGCGAAAATTTAATTCAATGAACAATCAATTTTTTTTACACAATTTAGTCTATACTCTGCCCCCCTTCCATATGTTATATAAGAAAACTATTTGTGATATTAAAACCTGAAGGCTATTTTCTTTGGCTTTGCCACTGCTGAGTTAAAATTGCATATTTGCTATCGTGTCATGTTATTATTTCGAATATATAATGCGGCACCGAAAACTAAAAACGTGTAAAATAAAATATAAATATAAGATTAAAATTATGTCATTCCATAGTTATTATCAGTTCGTATTACGTCTATAAAATTTATTAATATTAATATGCACACACACACACACACACGCTACGATATTGTATAGAATATATTATGCGGTCAATCAATGGTAAAAGATCTTGACCTATATGTGCGCATTTTTATTTAATATTAATGTTAGTATATATATTATTAAAAAAAAATTGATAAAGGAAGAATAATTAAAATAAACATTAACATATTTTAAAAATCATATATTTTTATATAATTATCAAAAAAAAAATAAAACAAAACAAGACGGAATAAACGTTTTTAATATGTGCTATATCGCTGCGTGTGAGTATCACGTTAACATTTAATTATTCAAATTTAAATGATCCACAACAAATTATATTTATAGATGACCCCAAAATTTAAAGCGCGTATATTTGCTTTAAATATATAGTTTTTTTTTTGTTTAACAATTTTGCGTCTTTCAATTTTTATTTACTTTTATCTATTCGATAATAATAGAAGAAAATCACTCAAAGTCAGAGAGACCATATATTTTATTATAATTTTTATTAAGTTGAGGGCACACGCTTGCATTAACTATAAGTGAACATTTCTTTCTTCTTTAGATTTTCAAATAGAATTATTTCAAAATAATTTATAACATAACGAAAATACAATTAAATGTAGGTTTGAATCACAAAAGGATCATACATTGAAATACTAAATAACATATTTGCTCTGAATTAGATTTAAAATATGGCTTTTTTTATTTTGAAAAAATTTCAAAAAAATAAAAATACAAGAATATACTTACACAGATTTCTTTGTTTACATGTTTGTTGTTGTTGTTGTTGTTGTTGTTGTTGTTATTATTCATAGTATATATAGTAATAAATGCTAGTATATATATAATAATAATATAAAATTATAGCACGTGGCCAAGTTGTGCATATCAACCAACATATGAATGATATTGTAATAAAATGAAAATATTATTGTTTTTTTATGTTGTGCGTGTGTGTGTGTGTGTGGTATAAGAAATTTAATTATATAATTATATAAACACCATCACCACACAATTTATATCATTATAATTTATTGTAGGTACTTTTATATTTATATATTTATATATAGGGAACGCATATATAATTAAAATAAACATATGATGAAAAGATTCATTCTCATGCCTATGTACCTACATTTTATGTAAAAATATTATGTGGATGGATAACAATTAGAAACAAAATTATAATTTTTAAATGAAAACAAATGTTTTCGATTAATCATCGCATGTTTTTGAAAAAAGATAAACCATGGTTTATGATAAATTTTCATACGTATATATTTTGTAAGAATTAAAGCGTGTGTTAAAGTATAGGCACTGTTACTCGCGCCGTTATACAGATAAAAAGGCAATTTATATAACATCTATATTAAGTGTATTCATAGGTATTTGAAAATATTTTTTAAATACTGGAAAAATATAAAATACTTAAGTAAAATTCTATTAAACAAGATATATAAGACATTGAATACTCCGCCACTCTGCGATAAATACCAAACATATAAGATACTGTCTCTCTGAATTTGAATGCGGTATCATGCGGATATTGAAAGATACTATAAATATAATACCTTTAATTTTACATAGAAAGTATTAAATATGGATACTACTAAATACTAAATAACATAGGTATAGTGTCTTTGAATTTACCCATAGGAGAAGAGGAACATTGATACACAGATATGATACTGTTGTATTTTCACCTATAACATATCAAAATACGTTTTTTATTATTTCTGTTATAATATTATACGTTCACTAAAAAAACTGCATCCAATTTTTTGGAAGTTATTTTACTGTGTGCAAGACTTATGTCATCTAATTTTAAAGTGTTATATTAAATTTTAGTTATATATCATCGAAATTCGCATCATTAAGACCAACAAAAATCGATGTCATATTATTGTATAATTAAAAAAATCCACTTGCCTTTTTATTCGATTCATTCATTTGACGTATTCATAATAATATGGAAGTGCTGTTCTTCAACAAGTTTAATTTTTTAATATTTTTGCAGTGTAACATCTGCGGTGAACACGAAAGTTTGTCCATCTGTTTGCTGTATTGGTTTTTTCAACATGTAATGTGATGGTCTTATCATATACGCAACATATAATCACTTTACCGCTGGTTTTTTATTGTCTCAATCCTGATCTGGTTTTTGCTTTCAATTCACAGTACAATTCAATTAATAGTTGTTTGTAGTGCGATCACCATATGCATAGTGCATTACAAATCTGTATATATATCTTCGAATTTAAAATCACTAGTAGATGAAAACTTCACATTTTCAACGGGCAAGAAAGTTATCATATTTGGTGTGGTGTGAGTCGCACAGTGATATATAGTTGAAAACCTATATTTTCTATATCGAATTACATTTGGGATTTGTTGAGGACAGCATAGACTCAACTGGCCGTAAGATAATATCATGTTGTATAATTTTGCTCATAAAAAATATATTCCTTTTTTTCGTTCTGAATATTTTAAAGTCCTGGTCTTTGTTTTGTCTATATAAAGATGTTAGACGAATTCTAACACCAATTATTATACAATACACAGTGAATATACAAGCGATATGTAAGCAAATTCAATACAATCTATGACAGGATTCAATTACTCTAAAAATTTAATATGATTTGAAATAAATTTTCATATAAAAAGTATTGTTAGAAATATTGTATTCAATGGAATATTTTTATCAGCGTCAGTTTGGGAACTATACACAAATACAATATTCAATTCACTGTTTATGATAATAATTTAAAAACGAAAACATAAATGAATAGTTTTACATCGAAAACTAGATAATATAAATGTTAATTATATTTTCTTTATTTTAATTGTACCGTGCCTCGTAAATAAATAGTAAAAAATAAATAAATATTACACATTCTAAAATCTAAATAATAATAATTTTATTATTATTATTCATATTATTATAATTATAATTGTTTGAATCATCTGCGATAAAATATTGGAATTAGAATAATACAATAATTATTTAAATTTATTATTATTGTAATTACATAATAAATAACAAAACAATGACTATTTTTATACAATATTAATAATAATCTATTATTAATAAAACAAATTATTATTAAATATCTATAACAAATTTTTCATTTCATGTTACTAACCACTAAATTGTATTGGATAAGTGATTGTACACCCCGCGTTGTTAAAATATTTAAAAATAAAAAATAATCATTTGTTTAAACACACGCACGCGTTTACTGATAGTTGTTTGTTTGTTTTTCTGTCGTTTCAATTGATTATAATCAAAAAGTAAAAAACAAAAAAAAAAACAATCACAAAGTACTAATAAAAATAAAATAATTAAAAGAAATTGAAATGATTTCAAAAGTTTGTGTGTTTTTGATAAAAAAAAAAAAAAAGAAGAGGTAAAATTGGGTTTTCAAAAATTTATACTTTTATTTTTTTCCGATTAGAATCTAAAAATAGACAATATATTTATAATTAAAAATAATTAATAATAATAATTGATTGTGAGTGAATACTCTTTGCACTCGCTCGTCGTATATGATCAAATAACATTTTATTTTTCATCGTTAAAATGCCCAATTATTTAAATTTAAATTGACACTAAAATAAAATGCGAATTGTAATGTTTATGATTTCTTTATATAGAAAACAATTTTAATAAATAAATAACTAATAAAAAAAATAACAACAAATGCGCGCGTGTATAAATTAAACAATAAAATTTTAATTTAGAAAATTTAAACAATATATTATTGAAGAATAGGACGTGTATGTACACCATCTGGACCATAATAAACCGGAATGGCTATGTAAACCGCATAGAAATGTAGTACCATTTTAGTTTTTTTGTAATTATAGGTTCTGTAAACGTTCCTCGAGACAAACTGTCAAAATTTCATGACATTATATTCCATAGAAACGAAAATCCAACACATAAAGTTACAGCTGTTTTTGTGCGTCAATCGAAAACAGAATATAAAAACAAAGAAAGAACATTTAATTTTGTTTTAACATTGGTAAAAATACTAGTCAAACGTATGATTTGTTTAAGTTCATGGAATGATAGTGATAATTTATGTTTTTAAATCACAAGTTTTTAAATGGCATAAATGATTCAAAGAAGGCAGAAGTGATGTGATGAACGTCAAATCAACCGTATCTGAAGCAATTTACGGAAGAAAACATTGAAAAAGCGCATGATTTCGTGAAAATTTCTATATGAAATGGAGCTTGGAATATTGAAAACAATAATTCATCGAATTTTAATTGGTCTACGATTGGTGAATTTATAGTTTGTTCCATATCAATTAAATGATAATCAAAAATTACACGAAATAATCAAAATTTTTTGCTTCGTTCACCATAATTTAACTGCCTGCGACTAATTTCTATACCCAAAACGTCATTTAGTCTATATAAAAGGAAACCGTTTAGCATCAGCCGTTCTCAACAGCATTCCTTCACACATAAAAAAAAATGATTTGATTCGATTTTTTTTGAATCAATAAAATTGTTTTTGAGTGAAATAATTGTATTATTGTGTTTTTTAAAATCCATTCCGGATAATTATGGGACAGAGGTTGTATGTATGTGATTTATTCAATTTATTATTCATTTGCCATAAATATTTTTAATAATATTAATTTTAAATTATGCAGTTGTATTTTTTTATTTTTAATATTTATGGTTATTTAGTATCACATTATAAGGATTGACTGAAAAGTTTACATATTGACATTGAAATATGATTTGTATCTTCAAACTAATTTTTATTTTTAATTAACAATATAAAGATCTGTCATTCTTATCAATGTATTCAATGGAAAATAGTTTTTATCTGCATATAACATTAATTATCTCTTCATGTGAAGAATTCTTTATATAACGGAATGGTATCAACTTTTTATCTCACGGATTTTTATGCGAAAAAATGTTCATTATAATATCGGAATAAAAAGGTTAATGGTTTCATTAACAACCAACAGCTCTTCATCATCAATTTTTGGTTTTTATTTCATACCATTCAAGTGACGTTATTGGCCATAAAACCAAGAAATTTTTTAATCAAACCGCTCATTGTTTTGGTTTTAATAATATATTATATTAAAAGAAAGAAAAATCCTAAACCAAACATCATAACAAATAAATTAACTTAAATTAATCAACATAAAAATAAATTATAATATATCAGAGTTAAGATAATAATAAAGAAGTATAAAATCGATGCGCATATTTATTTTTTATGCGAACATAATATTTATGTTAATGTTATAATTAATTTGTCTCTGCGTCTAATTATCGCGTTTCCTAAGAATATTTGTTTTTCGTTTTTTATAGATAAATACGCAGAAGATGCTTTTCCATATGTGAGCTATTAATTAAATTCATTTATAAATATATTGTAATAAAAAAACATATTTAAATGTGGTCTGAGGAAATTGTAAAATTTGAGAATTCTTGTTAAGTCAACTGGCCGCATTAATATCAATTTTAAATTACGATAATTTTATATACATAGAATTTTGAGATTTTAACTTAACTTTGTATTTATTTTTTAATATAAAATGAATTTAAAACCTGTTTATTTATTCTATATTAACAGACGATGTTTAAATATAATATAGAGAGATATACTAAAATATAATGTGCAATAATTTTATAGACCAGCAACAGTATGCAGATGATTCTATTTTATACCAATTAATTAATTATATTTAAGTATTTGTTAACAGATTTATGAAATAGATATTATTTTTAATTTTATTTTGAAGATTTTATTTCAATATAAAAATATTGATATTTACAATGTTAATATAAAACATAGATGGTTTAATAAGTTCTCAGAATCATTTATATGAAGACTGTCAATAGAAATTCTAATAGTGTGGTATGTGTCCGTTAAAGCTTTCAGTTTTACGCAGCAAAACTAATTTATCATAAATATTTAGTATATGGAAATAAAAGTTTGTATAATTTCGCTGAAGAATTTCATAAATTCAATATATTCAAAATTATTTTGCTTTATTAAAAGTATAAATAGACATTTGGAAACAGTTGATCAACATTGAATTTTATTGTAAGTTATTCTTGAACAATTCCCTTCTATACCATCTACACAGTTTTGTGTATCATCGCATTATTTTTGTATATGGTTAACCATCAGGACGATCTGTGAGCGTCATTCACATTAAAATCATCACTTTTAAAATTCATTGTAACATATAGTTTTCATATATAATACAATTTTATATATAGGAAAAGACAACCAACCACCTTTGAAACAGATTTCAGAAACCTGTTAATTTCTCTGATAGTTTCCAAGAACTTTAAATACCAATTGTAAATCAGCCAAAATAAATATAATGTAGAGTATCTTTTGTTTGCAGTATATGTTGTGTGCCCATTTTAAAAGATTGCTTTTATGATGTATTTTACATTAAATGTCGGCACATTGATTATTCAATATTTTCTGGTTAAAAATAATGGAATAATGGAATTCATCTTATTTGTGATTTTTTTCTATTCATTAGAATTGACTCCTTAAAAAGTCACGCATTTCGATAGCACCTGCTATGAAGCGTCAGGAAAAATTGAAGGATGTAAAAACCGCCGTATATAAATTATAAAAATTAATATCAAACTGAAGCGATTAAAATCATAAGTCACAAGTGCATCAGTGTATAAGATTACTTTGACACAGCGATAACCTTTTTAGATAAAATTGATAATTTATATATAATTTAATTTAGTTTAAATGGTGAGATAGGGTAGTTTTTTGATAATGGTATTCCGGTATTTACACAAATAATCTAGAAGAATTCAATGAATGTATATTGCCGTAGTAAAAATGAAGAAATTGAGAATCACTGGATAAAAATACTGAAACCATATATAACCATCAGTTCAATACATGCACACATATATCTGAAAAAAATGTTTCCATATTGCTATTTCAGTTTGTTCAATATTTAAGGACAACTTTTATATATGTGTATGAGTATGAATGTATTTGTACAAAAACAACCCCATACCACATATATATTAATATATAATCCACTTCAACCCTCTTTCAGTATTATATAAATTATAATATATACATTGCCATGATGTATACATTTGTTTTGCACCTAACATACACGCTGGCAGCACGAAGCTATCACGTGAAAATCACATGCAACCATAACCATTTTTTGATGTACAGAGATATTCTCGTGATTGTTGTTGTTGGATTTTTTTTTTCTTATGTATTTTTATGTACATTACATAAAAGACGAAGTATATAAACATAACATATAACATAACGTAACATAATATTTATATATTTTCTTTATGTAAGAATTATTCCAAAAACAATGCAAACGATGATCATCTGTGGCGGATATTTTATTATTTTATACAATTGGATTCATATTATTTATTATATTGTACACAATGGAATATTATTAAATTAAAAGTACTCACGGATTAACCGCACACCGTTTTGTATGCGTAAAGAAGTGGATTAACTATATAACATACCAATCAAAATTTAAATAATATTCAAATGTTATGTATACAGGGTGTCAGTGTGGAAAACTTCAGAGGGTTGAGAGCGGAGCTGGGCATAATTCTAAGTTGAAAATAATAAAATTAGCAATTTAGAGCTCTGTTTTCATCAAAATACATAAAACAGTAATATGTTTGTCCTTTGAAACATGCAAATGTCGAAAGTCAATCATTCTGCAAGCCTGGGACTATCAATACATCATATTATTACAGTTTTTATAATGAGCAATAAGTGAAAAAATGTACAAAATACAAGCATCAATTAATGCTAAAAAAAATATGTATAGAAATAAATATATAAAATAATTGGTTGACTTCTGCGGAGGCGGATGGTTCAAAAGAAAAAGAAATTATTGCTTTTAAATCCACGAAACAAACTTGTAAAAAGACTAATTTTTCTTGCCAATACAACTATAAATTATTAATACGAAATTATATATATAAGGGAATGGATCCAATCTCTGCCATATTAACAAAACTTTTACTTTGGTCAATGGTATTAATTCTTATAATTTTCAATGTGACAGTATTTTGGTAATTTAAAGTGAACAACTAAGCACATTACATCGCTGTAAATAAAAGAGCAAATTTATTCATAATAATCCAGTGGGATAATTTTAAATTTAAAAAATGATTGTTAATGGGAAACAGATCCACTACTTTAGGTACAGTAAAACTAATAAACGACTATCCGAAATAAATTCTTATTTTCTCGAAAACGAATCTCTAAATCGAAAAATTATTATTTTCGGCTTAGAATTATATGCCAGCAAACACTGCCTTAAAGATTTACACTGCACCCATGGTCGACACCCTATATCTATATATTTATATGTTAGATTTTAGTTATATAATGTTATATTATATAGATATAGAGTCAGAGCGATACAACGCGGTATAAAAACAATAACAAAAATATATAAAATATATAAAATTAAAAAGAATGTACTTGGACAAGGTCAAATTTTAAAAGATGATGATGGTATTTTTTTCTCTCAACTAAAATATTGTTTATTATATTTTTAATTTTTTTTATTGTAATATCAATATTCAATTTAATAATTATTGGTATTTATACAAATATATTAAAATAAAAGTAGAAAAATTTACTTACATATATGTGAAGAAAAAAAAAAATTGTTGATCGTGGTGTTTAAATGTCCTTATATTATTTGCATATAAATTATTTATTTAATTAATTAATTAATTTTTTTTAAAATATATTATATAAGAACTTTTTTTTGATAATATATTTTACATTCTTTCACGCGAACACAAAAATATAATTTTTATTTTGTTTACCACCGCACAAAAACTGTCAACTATTTATGGCCGTAAAAACTTAAAACTTTATATAATAATAATTATTAATAATATAAAATATTATTAATTAATTATTAGTAATGAAAAACTAAAATTAAAACTGTTTATTATTTAGAAGTGGTTTGTGTGTGTGGAGAGTATGGAGGTTAACGATAAAGCCAATTTCAATATCATATGAAATGTTTTGTTTTAAACAAGATAGTCAAAAAACACTGCAAGCTATCAACAATTTTATCTGCGTTCTTTTTCTATACTAAATTATTATAAATATGAGATGTACAAACAAAGTAATGTTTTTTTTTTTATTTTTTTTTATAGTTTCAATGAAATTCTAAATTTTTTGGTTTATTTTCTTCTTATTCTTTGTATAGAATTGGGATTCGTTTGTGGTATAAAAATAATAAATAATAAACGTTGTTCACCGCGCCGTTACACTGCTAGAGAATATATAAGTGAGTATAAGGTGAATTGCGTTTTTAAATATATATATATATTTATATAGTCCCTTTATACTATAATATTATTATATATTTATATACTCATACAACAATAGAATAAATATATAAATATAATAATAATAATAATAATAATAATAATATGCGCGCCGGCGTATACAAATTGTTTACTTCTTTACCATCTCACAAATTAAAATAGGATCAGAATTTTATTATTTTAAAAAATGTGTCCCATTTCAAATATTTATATATATATTTATAAAATACAAATAATTAAATTTTATTTTAAATATATTACTTATATTTAATTTAATTTATAATATTTACTTACAAATAATAATTATTATATTTTGTAAATGTTGTTGTGGGTGGACGATCGCATAAACAAAAGAAATGAACAATATACGAACGAACGAATAAATAGAAACAATATAGATATATTTCTTTTTAAGAACAAACTTATATCAATTTATCTTTTATTTATAAATATATAATATTAAACTAATTTTATATATATATTCACGACGAGTATATTTAACTCTACTTAAATTAAAAATTATTAAACAATAATAGTACAAAAGAATAAATTTTTATTTATTTACAAGGTTAAAACATATATATTCTGTGCGTTCTGTGTGTGTTTGTGTGTTAATTTAACTTTATAATACAACTTTAAAATAATAACAAAACAACAGCAATTGATCAAATTTATCAAATATAAAATATATAAATTGAAAAGAAATATATATTATAATAAAACTTATATGTAAGAAACATACAACTCTTCAAATACACAATGACTAATAAAAATAATAATATTAATAATAATTTATTGTACAAAAAAAAAAAATAATGAACATATACAATGCGAAATACAGATGAAATAAAAAAATCTTCTTATTCCTATAAATTAATACCTACTCTTCCATCCATATATTATTCTATACATATTCAAACAAACAACAGATTAATTGAATTCAATTATTTTTATAATATTATTATTATTATTATTATTATTTATTTATTTTTTTTTCTACTTATATTATACAAAGTTAATTAGAATTTATGATTATATCACATATGTGGATGGATATGGATAGTTTGAATAGTTCTTGGCCTATAACATTACGTTACGTTATGGCATTTAAAAACTTTGTATCATAGAAAATTCCGTACGTATCTTTATTTATAAATACATGTAATATTTTAACTATTGTACATCGCTGAATTCATTCCAGAGTATAGTATATTATATAGCATCAGCCGGATATAATATTAAAGTAACATTAATCAACATTTATGTAAATGCAAGAGAGTGATTGCCAATAGAATTTCATTAAAAATATCATTTTCACTGTCAGAAAAATTGCCTTCTCATATCCATATCCATATCTATATATAGTCACACAAGTCTTGCAAATAATCTACGTAAAAATAGTTCAAAAATCTGTTCTATGCATATTCATATAACACCACAACAATAATCGCATTCAACAATTCCATATATGTGAAGTGGATGTGGTGTTAGTTGATGATCGATTAGTTAAATTATAATATGAAATATAGCTGCAAGAGGTCATAATCAATCAGTATCACAGTCTGGTATATATATATATACATTTATGTATTGTGGTCATGTTAATCAATCATAAAATATATCCGCCGATTAAAATCTTGTTATTTACTTGAGAAATTTATTTTAATACTAAAAATGTTCAGTTGTGATTACCATTTCTTCATTTATTGTATTAAAAACAACAGATTCATCTTTAAAAATATATACCCGTATATAGTGTTTGACGCTATACTCAAAAATTAACAATGTATGAGCTAATCACACAGCCATATAAAAATAATGGAATTAAGGAAACTATATCTATATCTTTCGTTAATTGCATTGTAGTACAATTAATGAATTGTTATATACTCCCGTGCAGAGTTATTTACCGCAACTTGATTGTAATGACAGATATGCTATAAGCTCCACTTGAAATAACATAACTTGTTATAATAAATGATAAAATATAATGTATTTACTAACAATTGATCAACAATTGCATTTGAATGGTATTTCTTTAATTGTATAAGTGTAAACAAATTAAGAATGCGAAGAATCGTCAGAAAAAATTAAAGGATTAAATTCAATCGAAATACTCCAAAGAAATCAATGACCCGCTTCCATCGGCAGTAAAAAGGTTATGGTAACAGTAATTATGCGAATAAATATTTTGCATATATATACCTTCGCGAAACACACTCTTTAAAGATCTGAAAATTTTTCAGACAACTCTCGTACATATACAATACAATATCTATAGCTGGTTCGTTAAGAATTTACTAAATCTAAATAGTTATACATATATATGCTAAATAACAAATGATGCTGTGATCGCAATGCCATATGTTCGCGGAACGAGATACGAAAAAAACAAAGACTATATATGATGACAATATGGTAAATAACTATATATAATTAGGTATATTATAATACATTAAATTCGATAGTACTAATGTGTTTTTTTTTCAAATTTAATTTCACTTTCATTTATATTTATACGTATAGTTAGTCCATTATATTTATACTAGTGTGTGTGTCTGTGCAGATAATAATTGTGCAGTATTTTTCCATTTATTAAATATTTACCTAGCACTAGATTCAGTTTTTGTGGGCCCCCTCTATTGAAAATTTCGTTTTAACTATTCATTTGATAATATTTTGAATACATGTGTCGGTTGTATTTATTGCTATATACCATATATTATTAAGAGTGCTCAGTTAAATTTCATCACGAATTAAATTCTCATACACATTTAAATGTAATGTATCAATTTGCATAAAATTATGCGATCAGACCTATAACATACGTGTGACTCAACTATAGATCGCATCAAAGATATATAAAAATTTAATATTACAATATGTGTTTCACTTCTATTGCGATGTCCACAATTGGATTAGCCTTATTTATTAAACATTAAATTTAGATTCCTTTTCAAAACCACACCATTATTATATCAATAATTTTAAAAATTCCACCACCAAGACACAGTATCCATAATTGAATTTACATTTTTGTTGTCATGCCTATAATCATATAGCTAAATAATTTTACATTTGTTAGTATACTTAAAATTAAGAAATTTATTCATCGTGTGACGCCCACATTCGCACTTTACATTTGATGTGTTTTAAATTAGTTGGCAAATCATTTATAGAACAAATAGAACTGGTTGCAAAAGTGACTGAAATACCATGTCTTTGAGATACTGCAGAAGAAATTGTCGTTATAGACGACAAAACCTCATAGGAATACAAATAAATTGTACATTAAAATTCCAGCCCAAAAGAACAATAACCTATATTCTACTAATGGGCGAGTGGTCAAAGTACTGGAAATATTTTATTTATTATTACTATTGATTTATATTTTAATCAGTTGGATCCGATAACCAACACAAGGTATGCCATTCTTAATGAATTCTTTGTTAAATTAAAAATTTATAATACCTTGTTACCACTTATATAATTCACCAACAACCATCTGCCATATATTCGAAAATCTATCGTTTCTTCGGTTTATGTATGCATAGCTTGCGATCTTCTATTTAAGAGCTTAAGTTACATGGTAACCAAATGAACGAACATGAATACAAATATAAGGTTGTCAAATATCTCCCTTCCGCCTTTTTGTCTTTTTAATTTCGCGGCTATGTACAAAGCGCTACAGAGCTCGTATCTGGCAACACTGTACATAATTTGAAAGCTCTTGACATAACAAACAAAACGACTCTATGTATGATTAGTTTGGCTATTGCGTTCAACAGTTATAGACGTGTAAACATGGAGTTCACTAACGCCGAAATTCGCGCTATTTTAAAGTTTTCCTTCGTTAAAGGCAAATCCGCTAGAGAAACGTTCCGTGAGATTAATGGTGTTTTGGGGGATGGTACTCTATCACTTCGAACCGCGGAGGAATGGTTTCGACGATTCAGAGCCGGTGAAAACGACACCATGGATAAGCCAGCCGGCGGAAGACCTGTGACGACAAATACCGATCAAATCATGGAATACATCGAGTTAGACCGGCATGTGGCATCTCGTGACATCGCCCAGGAGATGGGAGTTAGTCACCAAACCATTTTAAACCATCTGCAGAAGGCTGGATACAAAAAAAAGCTTGATGTTTGGGTGCCACATGAATTAACAGTGAAAAATCTAATGGACCGAATTTCCATTTGCGAAATGCTGCTGAAACGGAACGAACTCGACCCATTCTTGAAGCGGATGGTGACTGGCGACGAAAAATGGATCACATACGACAATATCAAGCGAAAACGGTCGTGGTCGCAGGCCGGTGAATCGTCCCAAACAGTGGCCAAGCCGGGATTGACGGCCAGGAAGGTTTTGCTGTGTGTTTGGTGGGATTGGAAGGGAATCATCCACTATGAGCTGCTCCCATATGGCCAGACGCTTAATTCTACCATCTACTGCGAACAACTGGACCGCTTGAAGCAGGCGATCGACCAGAAGCGTCCAGAATTGGCCAAAAGGAAGGGTGTAGTGTTCCGCCAGGACAACGCCAGACCACACACTTCGTTGATGACTCGTCAGAAGCTACGGGAGCTCGGATGGGAGGTTTTATCGCATCCACCATATAGCCCGGACATAGCGCCAAGTGATTACCACCTGTTCCTGTCCATGGCGAACGCCCTTGGTGGTGTAAAGTTGATCTCAAAAGAGGCTTGTGAAAAGTGGCTGTCCGAGTTCTTCGCAAATAAGGAGGGGGGCTTCTACGAGGGAGGTATTATGAAGTTGCAGTCTAGATGGAAACAGATTATCGAACAAAACGGCGCATATTTGAACCAAATCCGATTACTGTAACACTTTTTATAAAGCATTGAATAAAGAGCAAAAAGGCGGAAGGGAGATAGTTGACAACCTAATATTTTTAGATTAATACAATTTTTTTGTATCACTAATTTTTGATATAAAATAATTTTAAATAATAATTTTTTTAAATAATAATTCTTATAAAATTATTATTAACAATAGGATCCTTTAAAAAAAATATTATTTAAAATTACGTGGTATTAAAAATTGGTGATACATAAAAATGTTATTAATCGTATGAGTAAGAAAATAACATTTTTATTTGTAAGTTCGTTCGTTCTGACTTAAGCCTAAATCGAAATGTTAAATTAAAAAAATACTATAATTAATTAATTTTTTTTTACACATACATATATTAATTTATTATTATATTTAAATTTTAATTTACATATTTAAATTAAAATGTCCACAAAAATCATCTCTAAATTAATATTATTAATTATATTTTAAATATATAATATTTGATAGTTAGTTATTTAATATTTATTAATTATTTATTATCTTTGAAATATACATTTATATTTATGTTTTTATTCTTTGTATCTTGTTTTGTAATGATGATTTTTTAATGATTTATCATTTTGTCGTGCTTTTAAATATTTTTTCTATTTCTTGATTTTTTTTTAAATATCAATGAGCTCGCAATAAATTTAAATTAACAATTTGTGTGTGATATTCAAATAAATATTGTGTAAATTAAATTAACCAATCTGTAATGTATTAATATTAATTAATTATATGTATTTTTATTGAAACGATACTCTCTGCATTGCATAATTGCAAAATATATATAATAAAAAATATATTATTAAAAAAAGGAATTCCGTCGGCGTTCCCAGTGCCAATGTGTAAATTAATTACAGTTTTTTTTTTTTTATTTTGGCCCGAAATTCAATCAAAATTTTTGTTTATAGTTTTTTGTTAATTTTGTTATTTGTCAATATATAATACTGCACTATATTTGAATACACTCTATATTTCTAACTACATTTCATTCCATAATTATTTATTATTAACAACACCCATTTTTAAAATTATATTTTTTTTTTAATATTGTTATATATTTATTTATATATTTATATATTATCTGTGTTATGTTATGTTTTGAACTATTTTTGGCAATTATTGAAATAATAAATTTATTGGTTAAATATATAAAGGGGTATATATTTGTTGGATAATTTTGTGAAATGTTATTAAATGCTATATAAAAAAAAATGAGGAACAACAAAAATGTATTACAGCCAAAATACAAAATACATAAAATACAAATAAAATAAAAACCCTTTTTCTTTTAATTTTAATACAATCGAAATTTGGTTGGATCGTTTAAAAATATTAAAAAATAAATCACATACAAAAAATTATAATTTCATTTTTTTTTTTTTTTTAACGCAGCAATTATTATTTTTTATTGTATTTTTCACAAATTATATTTTATTTTATTTTTTTTTTTCATTTATTATTATTTTTTTTATCACAAATAATGAATACTTTTTTGTTTTTGGTATTTTTATGATATAGTTATTAGTTAAGAAGAATAAAAAAAATAAAATAAAAATGATAAAAAATATTATTATTATTTTTTTTTAGTAAATTTCTGTTTAATTAATATTTCCTAAAAACATTTGTGTGTGTGTGTGTGTGTGTGTGGTTTATTTCATTTTATATTTTATTTTTTTTATACTAAACAATTAATTTATGTTTTTTTTTATCATTTCAAAAAATTATTTTCATTTTCATTTTATTTTTTTAATATATTTTATTTTATCTTATATTTTAAAATATTAATTTTTATAAATTGTTTATGTACAATAATATTTAATTTTGTATATAAGGAGCGACTAGTTGGGTTTTTTTGGGGACAAAATCTATATATATATTTTTGTTTTGCTACACAATTTAATTTAATTTAATTTAATCTAATTTTTAAAGATTTCTTTTGACAACAAACAAAAATAAAATGAGATTTATTTTATTTTTTTTGTATTTAAAAATAATATAAAATTATATGAATAACTTTCATATTCATTTAATTTAAAATGTAATTAATTTAATGTGAATTAAATAAATCAATTACAATTTTGAGTATATAAAAATTTCCCAAAAAGTGTGAATAGAGAGACGACAATTAAAGACATCATATAGTAAATATTCGATATATATATATAGATATTGAAGATTTATTAGAATAAAATACAGTAAATTCCAAAATAGATGACACCGCAAACTATTTCCAATGAATTTTTTAATTGTATAGGCAAATTTTTCTTACATGTACACATCCCATCATTATGAAAATATCACATCATAAATGATATGTCATTTTGTATTTATTTTGTGTGTATAGTTGTATATGGTAATAGTATAGGTGGATGATGCATATTCAAAGCAGTTTAACATTTATTTTAATAATTAAATTCGTACATTTTATTATCAATAAATCGGAGTATTGATGCAGCTACCACCTATTTGCACTTTTCTTTTGACCAAATCCCAATTTGTAACAACACACAATTATATCGACTTTGTTGTTGAACGTTTTTGAAATTAATAACTTCCAAGAGTGTATTACACTTTAAACTAATTAATTCGATCCGAAGAATATCTTAAGTACTCAATCAATTTTGTTTCTTTAACAATTATATAGCTATACGCGGTGGAGTCAATATGTATTATCGTGTAATTGTAATTGATGTTGCGATAACGTTCGGCAATAACTGCGTTACAGTTTGATTTCAATAGCTCATATAGAAAACGACATAACATCATAGCTTTTATGATGTCATAATCGCATTATTTCAAAATAACATTGTCAACATATACACATTTCACATGTAATTAATTTATGTTTTATCTTTTCGAATCGAAATAGTTTAGAAATACATAACAATGAAAAATGTGTGTGTGTGTGTGAATGAACTCCTCCAGCGACTGAAGAAAATTTAATGAGAAAATATACAAAACAAGTGCTAGTCATAACGAAACATTGCGGTTTTAATTAATGTGAAACTATCTATAATAATATTTTATGATAATAACGTTACCACACAATATATCATTCCTATAATTCTGCTCGTTTACAGATCTAAATACAATTTTTTATATTATTAAATTTGAATGGACGCCAACGTTTTTACTAAATCCATATAAATAAAAAAAAAAAAACTTCCATTCCATCACGACACGAATCACTTAAATTAAATAGTTTGATAATTTTAATATACATATAAAGCAAAATACACGGAATGTGTTTAGCAAAAAAATGGCCCAACAATTAAATATTGTGAACCAATTTTCCTTAATAATAATAATAATAATAATAATAATAATAATAATAATAATAATAATAATAATAAATATAAATCCTCTGTCCTAAATATATGAATAATTATTGCTTTTCATACATGCAAGTTATTGTCATTTTATTTATTAAAAATAAATTTTAAAAAATACTAAATTATCGTCGCGTCCCTCACATCCATTGAAAATTTATATACGTAATATTAACAATATCTGTATGACCGGATTTCTTAAGTTTATGTAAAATTTTAGGATTTAGATTTAGTATAGCTTTTTTATCGATATTTTTCATTGCATAATTTTGATGACTGCAACATAATATAATATATTGAAATTACGACTCCTCAACCCCCGGCGAAACTACAAACTTTAATTTACATTTACAAACAATAACATTTGACTAATAACACGAAGTGTGTACACACAAATATTAATAATAATAATAATAATAATAATAACAACAACAGCGACAATTAAACAACAATTACAATTAGACAATTTAAATTTATCTTAATTCTAAACGAGGAAAAAACAAAACACAAATTAATTCTCAGTGGTTTTCTTCTCATTAACATAATATTTAAATGAAATTTTCTTTAGGTATTGATTTTTACACAATATATTTAGTTTTTTTTTTTTTTCCTTCATTCACCGATTTCATATTTATATTTTGGGGTACTACGACCACAAACATAACCAAAATTCAACAATACATTTTTATCAATCACACACAGTTTTTTTTTTAGAGAACATGCGATAAACAAATAAAATTGCTTAGAAAATGTGTGTGTGTGTGGCACCCAAAAACTTATAATTTTGAAAACCACTGAATTCTATTCTAATATATAATATTTATAAACTATAATTAATTATTTATTAAAATATTTCGATATTTTTTATATAATATTTTAGATTAATTTTTATCAAGCAGTAAACGCGAAAATCTATGTATTATTTTTAAATTTTCTAAAAATGTATAAAGTTTTTTTATCATTTTCTTGTTCTTTATTATATAATTTCTAAAAATCTTTAAATCAATCAAACAAAAATGATGTCCAAAATGAAAAAAAAAAAAACACAATTAAATATTTATTAATTTATAATTGATACTGTGTGTGTGTGAGGGTGGATTATGTACGTGTTCTGCCTGAAGTAAATGTCTAAATTTACTAATACTAATATTTAATAAAAATTTTAAACAATCTATGGGAATCACCACTCAAAGAATTATTACTTTATTATTATTATTATTATAATAGCTTAAAAAATAATTTGTGATAGTATTTTAAATTCAACAATTGTTATAATTATTTAAGTAACTTTATTAATTTTTATTTTAATTGTGTTTCCAATAAAACAAAAAAAAAAAAAAAAATGATATTAATCCTTAAATTTAATTTGTCTTTATAAATTTAATTAATTTATATTATTATACTTAATTACAAATACATTATTTATTTTATTTTTTTCCTTTACTGCTACAAATTTTATATATTTTTATTATATAATTTATAATTTTAATTATTTATTAATCCATTTTTTTATTTATCATATAGTTAATTTTTTATATAATATTATATATTTTGAAGCATTTCATTTCATTCAATCAAATTTTATAAAGTTTTTGATATTTATTTTTTTTGTTCTAAAACGGTTGATGTCTGGAGGATGAGTGAGGGTGGGTGGGGAAGGATCAGGAAAATTCTTCAAATTAACTTTAAAAACTAAATAACAACATTTATATATAAAGTTTATAGTTTATATCTTATGAACCATAAATATTGATCCATTTAATCATTTAATCATTTCTATTCATATATTCAACATGAATTTTGATTTTATTTATATAAACTTTATAATTAAGAAAAAAAAAAAAGAAAATAATAATAATAAATAAATAAATAAATAAATAAATAATTTATTATTATTATTTGTATTGGACAAATGTGAAAATACTATAAAGTTTTTAGTTATTCGTTTCTTTTTTTTTCTATAATTGAACCGCACACCGCCGCGATTAAATTTTTGTTTTATAATCCTATAATCTCACAAACATTATTATTAGCATAACAAACAAAGAAAGAAAAAAAAAAAGCCAACGAACGAATCGAATAAAATTTACAAAAAGAAAAAAAATAATACAATACTTATATTTTCGTTTCTTTTAAATAGTTAAATTGCCTTCTAGTATTTCTTTGAAATAAATTAATATTGTGGCGTTTGAAATTCACCAACACCTAAAATGAAAAAAAATACAAATAAAATTAAAACAATCAAAATAAAATATGCATTTAATATAAATTTTATTAATTTCAAATTGAATGTTCATGACACTCATAACAAAATGAAGTCTGTGTGCTGGCTACAGCAAATGATGTATAAAAATGATTTGGTTACCATAGACCATTACAAATTATTTACACCTAAACCAATGGCCGTAGTTCTGTTGATCAGATAAATGGATTATCTTCCGATCAATTAAATATAAAAATCACACACACACATACAACATAAAGCAATTTAGTACATACATTGTTAAGTTATTAAGGCAGTTTCAAGAAGTACCCCTGATTATCAATTTTATATGAGCTTGTTAGAAACTGACTCTTTGATCCCATTCTATATATATTTATGTACACAAATTCATTTGTCAAATTGGTGACAGTTATGCAAACTGATCAGTATAACTGTCCTGAAAATCACACAACCATTCATATAAAATAATTTCATCAAATTTGAATTAAGAATTAACCAAATTGTATTACATTTCCATAAACTGATCACAAAAACTTTTGTGATTATGGATAGATATATTGATTTCCTTTGTAAAACTAAATTTAATCAATAGTTTTTCAGAACTCATATAGAAAAATATTCTTATATAATCTAAATTATAAGATTTTATAAGATAATTGTCGGGTTTCTAAAAATGGCCTAACAATCTATTCATACATTTTATATCGGACTTAAATTTCACAAAATAACAAATAATAAAATTTTGTTGAGGCTTAATGAAACTAGGTCAGAAAATTTGCTTTTGATAATGATTTTTCACAAATAATATATAAGTAAATTATTCATAAGATTTCCTATAAAATTGATCAAATGAAAATTGAAAAATTTCTTGGAAAAAATATCAAAATTTCTATGTTTTGACATTTCCTTATAAGATTTTGTTCGCCAAAAGCGCTAAATACAAAAATAGAGAAGAGATCGATTTCGATAAGGATCATATTCAATCTATAATTATTCTATATAGGATAAAAAGCTTATAGCCGAAATTTTACCAAAATCAAACTAGTAATTTCGGAGATTCAAGAATTCTATTAAGAACTTTAGAACACATACTTGCTAAAGGTCTATACACATTATGGTTTATTTTATTTACAAAAACCGGATTCAAAGTAAAGCCTGCCGTTGATTTGGTGTTCTAAAATAAAATTTCATGTATTCAATGGAATATGTTTTGAACAATGGGGGAATGGATAGTATGAATCTTCTGAAAATTCTAACCATAATGTGATATGCGACAATAATATTTATATCTTATTTATTGTTTCCCAGATGTGATAATGAAATGTTTGTATAATACTACGATAAAAATGTAATCACTCTCATCCAGAACCGTCGAGAGACACCATAAAAAATGATCAAATCATATTTCTATCATATTAATTTTGTTGAACCCTATGGCTACAAATACATGATGTATGAATCAATATACATAAAAAATAATTAAATTAAGGTGTGGCAATTTTTTCACATTTATATGCGTTTTATCGGCGAACAGAATCTTTTAAGTTTAATTCATAACGACAGTACGTATAAAAAAACAAAAAGTTGTCAGAGTCTTTGAAAATTTTAAAAGATTTTGGTAATAATTAATAATTAAAATATATATTAATTACCTCTTTGTTGTTGTTGACCAGAAAACGGTGGATCATTATATTGATCTGTTTCATTTACAACCGGATAACTTGAATATGCATTAGCTGTCGGATCTGATTCATATGATGGTGCAAATGCAGCATCAACACCTTGTTTATATCGTTGAAATGCAAAATATGCACAACCAGCCTTGTTTTTTTTTTTTTTTTGTTGTTCAAATAACAATAATTAAAAATTTTGGTTTTATAGAATTAAATTATATATATTTAATTATTCAACATACCCATGTGAAGATTGAAAAAAAACTAAATGCTATTGCCGATCTAGCATTACTAACACCATAGGCTGGTGTTGGATCGGTTTTACTCCATTGATTTGTTAAATAACAAAAACCAACAAAAAATAAAAATGACCAAAATGCTATAAATAAATTATGTAATAATAATGTTATATTTATTCAATATTATATAATACAATATAAAATCAAGATAAAATAATACCTATAATTATAAATAGTAGTTTATATATTTATGTTTATAAAATAATTAAAATACCTGAGAAACCAAGGTCACCGAGTACATAATGTTTACGTGTTTTTACCGATGACATTTGTTCAAATAAGTATTCACCCACAATGAAACCCATGGATGCTAAAAATGCAATAACACCAATTGCAACACCATAATTACATGCATTTGAATCTTGATTATAGATACAAATATCTTTATTTGATCCTTCCTGTACATTCCATCCTTGTGACGATATGCATCCAAATACAATTATTGCAAATAACTATAGATAAATCAAAAATAGTTTAAAAAATGTTGTTTATGTGACGTGTGTGTGTGTGTGTGATGAAATGATGGCAAAAAATTTACAATAATATTATTAATATTTTAGAAGATGAATAAATATATATATAAAATAATATATAGTAATTTGAATTTAACCTCAATGACCACCACCCACCCGACTATAGCATATGTTAAATTAAAAAAAAAAAATTGACAATTTTGAACAAAACGGCGAAATTATGTCACAGCAAAAGCTTTACAGTGCCGCCGATGATAACTAGAATTACATTACAATCAAATAATTTTACCATGTCCTTCTAATTACTAAAACTACTAATAATACCATTCATTATATATACAGTAATGAGTACAACATTGATGATATAAAATTTACGTTTCAATTATACATGTTTTATTTAACTATTCAATGATATTATTGTATACAAAGAAAAAAAACTACACGAATATTGAATGAATACACCAATCCATTTTCAAAGATATTCTATTCTAGATTTTTTTTTGATTTTCATAAATCAATGAATTGCCAAATTAGGTGACAAATTTCAGCAAGAAAATAATGCAAAATTTCAGGAATTGAACCCATGCCAATACTACTCCATGGTCGTTTACCATGCACGCTCTAACACTGCGCTAATGAGTCATGTATTTACTATACGTGTGTAAAGGGTATACATATTTACAAACAAATTATATATCGAAATAATTTCTAGAAATTTGTTATACAATTCCTAAAATCGAATAATAATGAATGCAAACTGTGTTAATGTGTGAACTATCTTAAAATATAATTATGTCAACCCCTTTCTCCGGCAACCACCGGAACATTACCTAAACATTTTTTTCGAAAAATAATCTATTTTTCATTTAATATAAAATTTAGGCGAACAGAGTTAATATATGTATTATATTAGTATTATTGTTTAATTTATATATTGATGATTAATAACATAAATGTTGATAACATAAATAGGGAGGATACGCGTTACATTATTTATATGCCAAATAATTGGAAATTTTCTGTTGCTGTTTAAAATGGAAAATTTGATTACATCACAAATTGTTCAAAAACGAAAAGATAAATTCTTGTCAGAAATTCAAAAAATATTAGTAATTAAAAGTAATTTAAATATCAGCATCCATTTGATTGAATTGAATGACCAAAGTAGAACTTCTTTTTGTACATAGCGTATATTTCAATATATTTTTTTTAATTTTGTTAAGCTATTAAATTAATTATGGAATTCTATCATCTAAAATTGCATGAAAAAATAGGCGACATTACTTTCTTATCTACGCAACCATACGTTCTTATGCGAATGATTAAATTCTGTGTTGGTATTTATTATTATTAGTATATGAAATTTTTTTTTACGTTATTAACATAACTATATTATATACAAAAAAAAAATAAATAAATAATATAAATCAATAAATAATAATTAATATTTTTATGTAATAATAAAAATATTATTGAATAATTTGTCAGTAAATTTTTTTCTTCATTCATAGAAATTAGATTTTTTGATTTTTTTTTTTTTTTTTGGGATGGTCAAATAAGCATTACAACATACATTTTTGTAAAACAATTCTTATTGTTATTATCATAGATGATTCGTGATTATATGTGTGACTAAATATGAACTGAAAATAAAATAATGATAAGGATAACAAAAATACAAATAAATAAATATAAATAAACTATTTGCTACTCATGAAAATACTCAAGGTTTTTTTTTTTTTTTACATACTCAATTAAAATGGGGCTCTTAGTTTTTATATAAATGAAAAGCAACAACACAAACACACAGTCACGTATTTTTCGTTCCTTTTCTGTGGAAAAATTAAATAAACAAGGCCACAAACAAATGTAAATACACTATATACATATATACAGTTAGTTAGTATATATATAGAACATATATAAATTGATAAGACTGTTATCACACACACACACACACACACACACTACACACCTACACAAGGCATAAGTGAAAAAAAACCACCCTTAGGCAATATGTATATAAAACCTGAAAGAGATAAACTAATAAAATAAATACATTTGATAAATAATATGGAATGAATCAAATGTATAAAATAATATGCACATTTTATTTATATATAATATAATTTTGTTTGTAGAGAAAAACTAAAAATCGATTTTATTTTTCTTTTTTTCGTCTTATAATTTACCATTTTCTTTTTTCGTATAAATTTAATTTTTAAAAATATACATTTTTCCAATTTATTTAATGATTTTAATTAATTGTAATAATGTGAATTGTTATTAAATTACACTTACCCAACAAATTGCACGTAATAAAACTTGTGGTCTTTGAACAAATGTTATTGGATTAAAAGCACCACCAGCTTTTCCACCACCATAAGCACCACCAACATCCATTTCGAAAAAAGGACAAAAAAAACTGCAATTTGTTATTCACTAAATATTATTTATTTTGGTTATTTTTTGATAAAATTATTTTTCTTTTTTTTATAACTTTAGGAAGGATTAATAATTTACTGTTTTATAATTTGTCTAACAATTTATAATTTTTATAAAAATAACTTGTATCACAGTGCGACCTTATTTTCTCGGAAAAACTATGAAAACTAACTAGGTACTCCTTGTTTTTTTTTTCTTTCCTTCCTTTCCTTAAATTTTTTTTGTTTTATTATTTTTTTTTATCTTCTTGTTGGTTTGCTTTTTTTTTGTGTTAAAAAATTTTGACAGCTTTATATTAACATCACCACAGTTCTCTTTCTCTCTCTCTCTCTCTGTCTATGTAGTTTTTGGCCCACGCTTTAAAATCATGCGTACGAGCATATAAAATGCAATAATAGTTGACATCTATTAGAATTATAGTGATACTTTAAATAGGGTTAAAATAAAAAATATATTTTACTTTATTTTTTTAATTATTAAAAAAATGTAAATAAGAAGTTAGTGTTAATTCTATATACACATAACAAATTAAAGCTATAATTATATATTTTTTATTTATTCCCAAATTTTGTGTTGCATGAAACTCCATTAATAACCTTTACGTCCACGAAATCGTTGACGATTGTCCAACTAAAAGTTTTATTATATTTTATAATGAATTGTAATTTATAATTATTAGAACTAATTATCCGTAAAATTTGAAAATCTTACCAATGATCTTTTACATTCATATAATGTATTACGTAATGCATGACATTCTAATGGAACACTATCATCGTGTCTTTTAAGGCATTCTCTTGGTGTTTTTCCTTCCTGGAATTGCGATATGTAATTTATGAAGAAAAAAAAAAAAAAGAAAGAAATTTTAAGTTACTTTTTTACAATTTCTTTTTGGTTATGATTATTTTTGTCATTATGTGAGTACGGTGCGGTGACCGCAAACCTCCAAATCGTAGTATGAAGGATAAAATTTAGACAATAAACTTTACTAGCCATTGCAAAATTTAACCATACGTTAAATAAAATAATTTATAAATAAAAAATAATACAGTCTTACTATTTTGCAACAGTCACTTTTAAGTACACACATTTTAAGATCAGCTCGTACACCAGCACATGGATGTGTATCAGCTAATTTTTCACCTTCTTCTGCATATCTCATCATCTTGAAACAATATATTTTTAACAAAATTATTCTATGTTAAATTTATATTTCTTTTTTTATTTCCTTGTTAGTATTTATTTTTTTTACTATTTCAATCACAGCTGAGGAAAACTCAAAACAAATAAATTGACATACGATTTGTATTTTCCGAAATTCACAATTTTATCATTATAAATGCAAATATCTTTATTAGTGCCCACATCGCAAGCGCAACTACTAAAAATTTATGTTGTCGATTAGTGGTGGCACAAACCTTTTTATACTTAAATTTTATAATTTCACAATTTGTATTTCTACTATCTTTCGTTAATTACAGTATAGTACAGTACACAATTTGTAAATTGTTATATACTCCCATGCAGAGTAATTTACCAAGTTGGTTGTAATGAAAGGTTTATTAGATGACATAAAGCTCCACTTGGAGCAAAATATGACTTAAATAAATAAATAATTTCTTCGATCTTGGCAATTTTTATCAAATTCTATCAATGGAAAATGTTTTATGGATTTGCATTATTTGAGTAATTACAATATATAATTATAATAATAATAAGATATGCTACAGCAACAAAAACACTAATCAATTTATTAATACGATTATAATACTTTGATTACTTTATTAAGAGAAAAAAAAAGAACTTAAAACATTACTTCCATAGCATGCACACAAAAAAATTATTATTTATTGAAATATCAATTGTTATTTTATTTTTAAACAGCCATATCCAATCTTATGGCAGGATATGGATCATAATTTTCCAAAATAATATCATCACTAACAAAATCTTCAATTTTTTCCAATTTACGTCTTAGTCTTACCGTTGGCAATGGTGTTGGCGTTCTTTTTAACTATAATTATTAAAAAGATAAATAAAAAGAATGAATAATAATATAATTTGTTTGAAATAAACACCCTCGGATAATTAAAAAAAAATATATTTACTTGTATTTTTAACCCATCCACATGATTTAAATAAATATGGGTATCGCCAAGTGAATGGATTAAATCACCCGGTTTTAAATTTGTTATATTAGCAATTAAATGTGTCAGTAGTGCATAGCTTGCAACGTTAAATGGTACACCAAGTCCCATATCAGCTGACCGTTGATATAATTGGCATGATAATTCATTATCGGCAACATAAAATTGTACAAAACAATGACACGGTGGTAAAGCCATTTTTGGTAAATCAATTGGATTCCATGCACTCATAACAATCCGACGATCATTTGGATTCGTTTTAATTTGATGAATAACCTGACTTAATTGATCAATACCTTGATTTGTATAATCATCATCACATGTTTTATATTTGGCACCAAAATGACGCCACTGAAAACCATATATCGGTCCCAAATCACCTTCTGCACGATCTGTAAGACCTAATTTATCTAAAAATGTTCTTGTACCATTTTTATCCCATATATGAACATTTTTTTCATGTAATAATTTTGCATCAGTTTTTCCATGTATAAACCATAATAGTTCTTCGACAACAGCACGCCAAAATACACGTTTTGTGGTAAACAATGGAAATTCTTTACGTAAATCATAACGCATTTGAGCACCAAATATTGAAATGGTACCAACACATGTACGATCAATACGTGTCTTACCTATTAACAAATAAATAAATATATTATAGACATTTTAATTATTAACAATTAATTCTTTGTATTATATTACCTTTAGCTAATATTTGCCGAATTAAATTTAAATATTGTTGTTCAGGATGTTCATCATTTTTTGTATCTTTTGCCCTTTTTTCATCAGGTTCCCCATTTTTTGTATCTTCTGCCTGTTCATCATGTTCATCATTTTTTGTATCTTTTGCCTGTTCATCATGTTCCTCATTTTTTGTATCTTTTGCCTGTTCATTGTTGTTATCAGCAGCAACCGGCTTTTGTTCCATTTTATTTATTTTAGTTTTTTCCCTTGTTTTGTTATTAAATACAAAAATTAAATATATAGATTGTATATATTTATGTATCGGATCAAAATTAAAATAATAAAATTAATATTTGGGTGGATGTTTGATTATATTGATTTAAAAAAAAAAAAAAAATTTGATTCCAAAAAACTTTTCCAGACAAAAATCCGCTAGACTACCTAATTCCCTTGACCAGTTGCTATTTCTAATTATTATAAAAAGTTCAATAAAATTTATATTACTTATTATCAAATGTAAAAATATCCAAATTAGTAAATTTCAATAATTAAATATCTTATTAATTTTACGTTTACACAAAATGCGGATAAAATAAAATGTTGAATAGAAAATGAAAATGAATACGAACAAGAAATACTACAACTTCTGCGCCAAAAATATATTGCATTTTTGAATTGACCTTTTGTGAGATTGTAAAGTATGTTCACATATGTTATTTCGTTACAGAAACGAAAATGCAAAACACGTAATGAATTTTCCAAAATTTTAATATTTCGATTTAAAATATAATAATATATTGTTAATGATTGATGTTTTTATTAATTAATATTATGTATGATTTAAAATAAATATAGATGTGTGTGAAGTGTGATTATTATTTTATGTTGATTGGCAATGAACGCCCTTCATAGTTTTCATACAAAAAAATTTGTTTTGCTAAAAAGTGAAGTAATTACATATTGTGAATTTGTCATAATTCCGTCTGCCTGTATTTATTTATTTATTATTTTTTATATACATTTAACAAAAATTATAAGTGTTTATAATTTAGAAACGAAAACTTTTTATATTTTTAATTTATAATGAACAAAGTGTAGTGTAGTTATTATAAAAATATAAAATCAACATAATGAATATTATTACCGGTAAACAAAATCAATTTCTGGGAGCATCTAAATTTTGGTTAAAACTATTATCGTTATCATTGACATCGTTATCCTCATCATCATCGTCATCGCAAAGAAAATGGCAAAAACCTGTTGTTGGTTTTGATACAAACATAAAAATTTATAATTGTATAGTCAAAGAAAAAGTACCATTAATTTTAAAAAATAAAAACTTAGCCACATGGTATAGTTGTGGTCCAACAGTTTATGATTCAGCTCATATTGGGCATGCATGCTGTTATGTTAAATTAGATGTTATCCAAAGAGTTTTACGTAAATATTTTCATATCAATTTAATAACCGCTATGAATATAACAGATATTGATGATAAAATTATTAAAAAAAGTTATGAACTTAAAAATGATTGGAAAACGATAGCCACCGAATATGAAAAAGAATTTTGGACAGATTTGCAACGTTTAAATATTCAATTGCCAGATATAACTGTACGAGTAACAGACTATATACCCATAATATGTAATTTCATTGAAAAATTATTATTACAAGATATAGCATATGAAACGACAGACGGCAGTGTTTATTTTAATGTTAATAAATATTTAGAATATGGTAAATTACAAAATATAAATAGTATAGAAACAAGAGATATGGAACAAAAGGCACAACAACAATCAAATAATATTGATAACAACGGCGATGATTTATTATTGAAAAAAAATGTACAAGATTTTGCATTATGGAAAGCATCCAAATTAAATGAACCATATTGGTTAAATACATGGAATAATAAAAGTGGCCGCCCAGGTTGGCACATAGAATGTTCTTCATTAGCCAGTATGTTATTTGGTTCGGAAATTGATTTTCATGCTGGTGGTATTGATTTACGTTTTCCACATCATGAAAATGAAGAAGCACAATCATGCGCACGGCATGATACAAAACAATGGATAAATTATTGGATTCATACTGGTCATTTACATTGTACAGGTCATGCGGAAAAAATGTCTAAATCATTAAAGAATACAATTAGTATAACAGAATTATTAGAAAAATATTCATCAAATACATTTCGTATGACCTGTTGTTTATCAAATTATCGTAATCAAATGGATTATAGTGATGAAATAATGAAAAAATCTAATCGAATATTAGAACGTATTCAAACATTTCTATTAGATTCGTTGGCATATGTACGTGGTGATAAACCAAGATGTAATAAAACTTTAGCAAATACAATAGATCTGTATGGAAAACTAGAAGAAACGATTGAACGTGTTGATGCAAATTTACGTGATGATTTTAATACATCCAAAATGATTGAAAACATTTTGGAATTAATTAATAATGCAAATAAAATAATTAATTCAAATTCAAATGATGATGAATTATCAATTGATGCCGCCGATGGTAGTGATTTATATATTATTCAAGGTATACATAATTTTATAGATATGCATTTAAATATATTAGGTTTTAATAATTTATTGCCAACGAAATCAGTCGGTGAATTACAATCTTATGCAGACGATACAAAATACAATAACGATAATATAGTAGAAATTATTGATGGATTATTAAAAATAAGAAATGATATTCGTGAAATTGGTAAAACAACAAAAAATTTAGAATATTTTGCTATAAGTGATAAAATTCGAATTTTATTACAAATAAATGGTATTGAAATTAAAGATTTTGGGAAATTATTAACAACATGGAAATTTAAAAATTAAAATTATATTACCCGCTAAAAAAAATTTGCTCAGTTTTGTGTCTTGTTATTGTATTTTTTTCTTTTTTATTTACATCAATCATATGGTCGGTGTCAAAATAAGATAGAAAAAAAAAATTTGTTAAATAATGTGAATTTTTTAAGTAAATAAATTAATTTATGCAATAAAAAAATAATATGTGTAAATTTCAAAAACCAGCCCTTTCTTTAAAACAGGTAAATTTGTTTGTTCATGAACTACTTTTACCATTTACATATTAACAATTTGTGTAATTCCAGTTTTTACTACGACAAGAAGTTATTAAACTTTACCGTGATATATTTCGTACAATACGTAAAATTCCTAATCCTAAAGATCGCATAGATTTAATTGAATGGACCCGTACAGATTTTCGTAATAATAAAAATCATTCAGATGAAATGGTTATAAAAATGTTAATACACAATGGAAAACGATCATTAAAAGAGTTATCAACTAATTTAGATTTAAGCGGTAATTTTGGTAATAATACAACTTCAATTGATAATAATGTTAATGATAGAAAAAAATAAATGTAAGTTTTTTATTATTGTTAGTATATTAATGCAACCCATAATCGTTCGAAAACAATGTTAAAAATTGAGGAAGTTAAATGTTTGCTAGTGATCAAAATGTTACTCATTCAAATTACCATGTGCATATGCATTGTAATTAAATGCAATATTACTAATAAATCTAGGATAGATATTAATTATTGTATAATGGAATTTCATGAATAATTGATACCTCTGGCAAAGTCAGGATAGAAAATTTAACCATTTCAAAACAGCATAATATAGTAATTATACTAAATTTAATAGACAATAAATTATTCTACACCATCAGAACGAATATTCTATTTATATTTGATTTGAATTGTATTATAAAATATCAATTGCTTAGAAAAACATAGCTTTATTTTTAAATTAATTTATGTTTAGCACTATTTTTTCTTAATTATTTATCATTTAATTTCTACTTAAAAAATTAATAATATTGTTTTAAAGTATTTATTTATAAACACTCTCCACTCGATTTTTCTAAACGTGATTCACTTTATAATTTGTTGTCCCCAGCAAATATTACTGATCAAATTATAAATGTGATTGTGTTCTATTTTGGAGAATTGTTTTATTTTAACTGTTTTTATTTGCTATTCTTTTTATTATTATTATTATTATTATTTAAGTGCTTTTTATAACTGTTGATCTTTTCTTCCTTATCCTAAATAATCGCATATACTAAAAAGTGCATAAATTCTGGATTTTATAATTTTATAAGACTAGAATAAACGAAACAAAAGGAAGCATTTCCATTATATAAATCTCATATTTAGGATAAGCGAGAATAAATACCACATACACACTCATTTATACAATTAAAATTAAATTTATAATAGATTACGTAATATAGATATCCATAAAATTTTTAAAATTGAAATTATTAAAAATATTGTACCAATTGAAATTATAATTATTGAAAATTGTTCACGTTTTTTACGTTCCGGCACAATTGGTTGTAGATAATGATTTAATATTGTTTGCATAATATGTTGTCCATCAAAATTAAAAATTGGTAAAATATTAACTACAGCTAAACCTAATGAAAATACAATACAATATTTTAATAATAATATAAAACTATCGGCAACATTGGCTGATAAAAAATTTGTTTTTGGTATATATTCGGAAATTTTTATTGTATTTGATAAATCATATGGATGTCCAATATAAATAACATCTTGTTTTATTAATTTATTTTGTTGTTGTTGTTGTTGTTGATCTATTGTTTTATCTGTAGGTGCTGCTACAGCTGCTGCTGTTATTGTTGGTGATATTTTATCAAAAATATCATGTCGTCGTATATGAATTATTGTTGTTGAATTATTTATTACCGGTTTTATACAATAACTATTTTCTTTTTTACATAAATTACGTTCATCTTTGTGATGACAATAATTCAAAGAATTTTCAATAACTAAACGTATATTTAAACACATAAATTGTGGTAATTCAGACATACTGTAATATGAATCTGGTACATATTCATAACATAAATTTTTAATATTTTTTTTATCACAACATTCTGTTAAAAAATTATTATTATCAGAACCGCCCACACCACCACCACCATCATGTACCGATTCATCATTATTTAATATAAAATCAGATTGTATACAATAATTTGGTTGTATTTTTATTGTTTCTAATAAGCAATCATACCATGAATCTATATTTTTAATACGACATGAATTGATTTCAGTAATAACATCACCAATTTTAAGTCCACGATTTATATTTAAATTATTATCGCCAGTGGATGGTCCAATACCATTACCATTATTATTATTATTATTATTATTATTATAATTTTTATCTAATAATGGTGAATTTGGATGTATTTGTGTTATTATAACAGCATTATTTATTTGATAAAATGGTTTTAATAAAATTGTTGTTGATATTGAAAATATTAAATAACATAATATTGATAAGACAATGTTATGCCAAATGCCAGCACATAGAATACGTAATTTTTTCCAAAATTTTAATGAATTTAATGAATCTATATTCAATTCAGTATATGCAATTGGTAATATAAAAAATATTTTTATACCAAAACCAGTAACGGCAACATCTTCTAATATAGCTGCAATTGCATGTCCAATTTCATGTGTTATACTACAAATTCCTAATGCTAATATATAATAAATGATTTCATTTAATGGTAAATTAATACCGGGTAACATAATTTCTAATTCAATATTATTAAATATTGATGATGTTGCCGACGACGTTGACGACGAAGACGATGAATCATCTAATATAATTGATGATGATGATGGTATTCCGCCGACAGCTGTGGTAGACTGCATAGACGATGACGATAACGATGTTATTAATGATAATAAATGTAATATAAATGAAATTGGCATTAATATTAATGCAACATAAATTCCTATATTAAATGATAACGTAAATAATTTTGGATAGTAATTAGCCCATTTTATAAACGAACGATTTATTGCTGTTGTATGCCATTGTATATATAAAAATCGTATTGTTAAACCGGTACCACGTAATAATGCATCATACGGATAAAACATGCAACTCTAGGAATAACAATTAAAATTTAATTTTTTCTTTTTTACATAATTAATTAATAAAATAATGAATTTACCTTAAAAAATGAATCGAAAAACCATAACACAAAATAGATTATACAAATTGTTACTATAAATATTACAAATTCCATGTTTATTTATTATTTTCTATTTAGTTTTTCTAAAGTGTCTGTAATATTTATTACATTTTTATTAAGGTTGAACAAAATTTTTTCGTTTAATTCACCAATTCTATTTGAACAAATATTTATTTACAATATTATAAAAATTGTAGTAGGAATATTTAAATTAAAGCAAAGAAATTAAAAACAAATGATTAAAAATATAAACATATTTTTTTTTAATATGCAAATAATAAATAAATAAAATAAAAAAAAATATGTGCTGTCAAACATTTATCAATTGTTTAAAAATTGTTACGTCTCTGTTGTTGCTCAAAAAGGTGGGTTATGTTTATATATTTTGACATTTGACAATTTGATTACTGGAAGTAGAGAGTTTTCTTCTCTCTATATTTCCATTATTTAACATCGACAACATCGACAATTTGACATTGACATTTAGATTTTGAAGTGAAATGTGCTCTTTCGTTTCGATAATAATCAATCATTTGTTTTTGGTGGTTTTGATAGTAAGGTTTTAGTTTTTTTTTTATATTTTGTTACGACGTTAAAACATATTTAATAATTATTGTTAGTAATTAATTTATTTAAAAGTAAGTTTATAATTAATATTTTTAATTATTATTATTAACAAATCATGTATTATTCAAAAAATCGATTTGCAATTTGCAATAATTTTTTATTCTCATTTAATATTTGACATGCGAACAAAATTTTACAAAATAAAATAAATCACGAAATCGGAAACTGTTAATTGTGTAATTATTAAATATTTCTGCTAGTTTAATTAATATTCACGTAAGTCCGTCAAACCGACGATTAAATTAATCTCTAAAATTTATTTAAAACATTTTCAATTGTCATACATAAAAATGTGACACACGCAGAAAAATACAGATGAAAGTAGAATGTTTATTGCCGGCGTGCATTGTTATTTGTTGATAGTTAATAGTGTTTATGTATGTTTTTTAAATGCATTCAATTTATACAACTTGTTTGATGACTTCTTCCAATAAAGATCATCTTCATTTGAACATTAAGCGAACCGCGGACGGTACAAAAATCGGCTTCATTTATTCAACATTCGTTCTAATTCAATTTGATAATATAAATTTACGTAAATTCATGAAATGTATTATCTGTTTAAACAATTTATTATCTATGTTGTGCACCATTAACTACCAATGGTCAAACGACTGGTTACGGTATGGATAGGTATATGTGACATGGTACAGTTAGTGTTCATGTTATATATTCAATTGTTCAACAAAAGTAATGAATATATATTTTTTGGTGAATATTCTTAAAATATTGCGTCCTCCGCGCCACCATCAGCAATAACACCAACAACACCACAAACGTTAATTAATACAATTCTATAAAAAATAGTGTAAGTTCATCTATGTATTTCAATATAATGGTCTTATATTTTGTTTCCGGTTAGAAGGTGATTTGTTTTTATATTATACGGACACCACCAAATTTTTCGATCCTTCGATAGGTTTATCATATTATTTTCTCATTAAATGTTCATATGCAGCACAAAATGTCGTTATCATCGTCTGGGAAACCGTTATAATAGGGAACATATTTGATTGCCGTGTCTATACTTAAATGGGAAATATCAACGTGTGTAACATTTTAACATTATAACACTTACGAATAATAACTATAATTTCTAATTGAAATACAATATTCAATTTCTTTTTCACAGACTAATTGTGTGGTTGCTTAAATTGTATGGTTGCTTAAATTGTACATATATTTTTAAATAACAATTGTTTCATTATAAATTTTAATTTAAAAACTATAAATAAATAAAAAGAACCAGAAAAGAAAAACAATTACTATGACAGATAAAAGAAAATTATCAAAATCAGTATTAGAAATGAAATTTATGAAACGAACTAAGGAAAAAATCCTTAAAGAAGAAGATGATGCTGAAGGACGTGCCATGTATTCAAATGAAATTACAGAAAAAATGTTAAATGAAAAATCACAATATGTAATAGAAAATAGTTATGTACCATGTGAAAATCTAAAAGAAGGGCGATTTAGTTTTCATGGTATGAATCCAGAAATTGAACGCTTATTAGAATTAGAAGAAGAAGCACGACGCCTAGCCTCCGAAACGGCGTCGTCAAAGCGTATGATTAAAGATGTTTCCGATAGACAAATGGCTAATACATATTATCGCAATAAAATCGATAATAATAATTTAAGCAAGTATAAAAATAGAACAAAATTAAACTTACCGGAACCGAAAAATAAAAAACGTTTTATAAAACCAAAAGAGGAAATAGTTGAAGATTAATATGTAAATTATTGCCGTTAGAAATGTAAATTGAATTAATAGGTGTAATAATTGATAAGCAAGAAAATAAAAAAGAAGAAAAATTAATGAATAAATTTCTATAAATAGAAAACATGAAATTACATTAAAAATAATTGTGCTATATAATATTTATATATTTTTGTGCCTATATTCCACCATCTGGTTCTATTGCTGTATTTTATGATAATTTAGTGGAATGAATGCATTGTAACGACTGTTCTCAGTTGTTTGTGGTGACTCTGAATGTGGTCCTTTTAATGGTCCTGTAAATACATCATATGTGTTTATCCTTGTTGTGATGGTTAATTTAAAAGGAATTTATAATATATGAATGTGTGGAATATATTTAGCATTACATCACTCAATATTATATAAATTATAAATATTTTGTCGTTGCATATTGTTTTGAAAAATCTTGACAAAACATTTGGTGTTTATATTGAGAGTAAACTTTATTTTAAATACTTTATTGACTATGTGATTAAAATCTCCAGTTTTTCTTATTCAATTAACATTTGGGTGGCTTTAAATAAATTCAATTAATTCAATCAAACATCGGAACTGCATTTAATAAATTAAAAGATAAAAACCATAATAGCAATTTTATATTTTATTGAGAACAAATTTTATATTTATTAACAATTTTACAAATTATTTTAACTATACAAATAATAAACAAACAAACAAACAAACAATCAAACAAATATAAAAACGATATAATAATAATTAAATTAAATATTTTCTTGAACGAAATTCAACGTTCTTAAAGCATTTTTCCCTTTTTGTTGTATTTTTTTCTCTTTTGTTGTCCTTAAATTTATTATAAATATATTTATTTAATTTTTTTTTCATTTATATAATTAAAAAATGATTTATCACAGCACTTTCTTTTTTTTATTTTATTTTATTATTATATTTAAAAATTTATTTTTGTGCAAATTAATTTTATTTCTATTATTGTATTTTTTTATTTAATTGATAATTGGTTTTTATTTTATTTTTAAAAAGATTTGATTGGTAAAAAATATTCTATTAAATGTTAATTGTTGTAAACGGTGTTTTTTTTTTGAATTAAAATGGTTTGAATTTTTTTTTTTTTTTTGTTGATAAAAGAGAGTTCTTAAATATTATTATTAATTATTTTGTGTGTGTGTGTATGTGTGTGTGTATTTTAGACTTCTGGCACAGTCTTTTTCTCTTAATATTTTTTTATTATTTTTAAAAAGTTCTAACTTTTCTACGTTAAAAATTTCTATTTTGGCGATATGATATTTAAAATTCAATGTAGTATCCCTTTATTTTATTAGTTTTTTATTTGTATATATTTTATTTTAATTATTGTTTGTTTGGAGGTTTTGGACCCTTTTTTTTTTAAAATGAAAACAGAAAACGATAGTACTATATATTTTAAATTTCTATAGAGAAGGTGCAGAGTACTCTAAATATGTATTTAATCAATTATTATTTTACTAAAACATTATTTGTTTTTTAATCAACACAATTAGTTTATGGAAACTATTATTTATATGTATTTTATTTTGTATAAATATATAGTTTTATTGGATTATTAAATAGTAAAAAATGGTAAAGAAGTGGTTATATTTTTATCTATATATTTTTTATATATGATTTTTTCATTCATAATATAATAAATATAATGAATTAAAAGTTTCAAGGCCTCTATATTTTGAAAAATTGTAATTATATCTATAGTATTTTATTATAAGTATACATATTTAACTAAAATTAACTATAATTTAATCTAATTTTACTTGGCACTCTGGTGCATTTTTTTTTTGTTAAAATTACTATGTGGATAAAGTTTTAAAAAAAGGTGAATACACCACCACTGTTTTTATGTTCAAGCTTTGACAACGCGATTATCACGTAATAATATTTCTTTAAATCTTTTTAATTACAATAAATTGTACTTAAGCATTCAACAATTTTTTATTTGTATTTCGGAATTTATTTTGTTGTTGACTATTTTCAATTGAACTTTGAATTTTAAAAATAAAAACAATGACTTAAGCAGCATTTACATCGGTTTTCACAGAAAAAGAACGATTTAAAATTATTTAAAAACTTTTGCATATACTAAAGCTTTACGCATATCAGTAATTTTGTATGGACATACAATTTGTTTTAATGCAGAAACGATTAATCGATGCTTTAATAGTTACACACACATCGCAAATGTGATGAGATACTGTTTGTGAGATTGTTCTTTATATTAATAATTTGATAAAATTTGTATAAAAGTAGAAATATTTTAATTTATACAATTAAAAAAGTCAATTTTATTTTTAGTATTTGTTTTAATAATAATTCTATGGTGAAAAAATTGGTTGTATATGTTTAAGAAAAAATTAAAATATTATCCAATGAATTTTCACATACAAATTTTAATAATGTGATTTGTTGACTGTGGTTATTTACTTTCAAATAGACATTGCGAAATTGATGAAAATAATTTTGTATGCTTATAGCAAATTTACAAAGGAGATATTTAGTCATCCCAAATTAAGTTATACTGCAAGTCTGCAATGTTATATGGAATTCATCTATTTATAGATATAGAAATACTTTTTGTTCATATACATTCTATTTCAGTATATAATTATTGTAATTGCTTTTGGTTTTTACATATGTAACTACTGCATTTATTAATCATTGTAGTACAGCCGAATACTATTATTATTAGCCAAAATATATTATAAAGAGAATATCTTTAACGCTTAATTTTATATTTATAGTGATGCAAACGTTAAACATTTACAGAAGTCTACATATAGCTATAGTGTGTTTTCTACTTCTTCAGAGAATTTATTGATAACGTTTCTTTTTCTGTTCTGATTTTATTACAAATAGTTTCGTAAACTTTATAAATTCGAAAATAGATTTTATTATAATTACTATTAATAAAAATCATTCTTATCCTTTTTTTTACGATTTACACAAAGAATAATTTTCTTAATGTTTTGCTTTTTGTTTAAATTCTGTTTACATTAGCATTTATTTATTTCTTTTTTTTTTTAAATTACCATTATATTTTGATTTAAAAATAAATCAAAACAATATCCATAGGATAAAACCTTTTATTTTTTTTCGCTTAGCCAATATTCTCTATATATGAATTTCTTCAATTGCTCTACAAAATATATATAATTGACTACTTGTGATGCGGGCATACCGGCCCCGCGTGTATTTATTTATAAATTAATTTAAGATAAATTCAATACTATAATTATTCTAACTATAAATACTTCCAACTATAATCTTATGTTTGTTATTTTAATACGAAGAAATTCATAAAAAGAATAAGCGAAATAAATTAATTTTTTAATTTTAGAATAGAATATTAATTAATTTGGAAAAAAGAAGAATATTAAGAAAGAATATTTATAAATATACTTGTATAGAGATAATAGAAAAGATAAAAGGAAAAATAAAATACCAAAGCGCCTTCGGTTAAAAAATTATTTATAATATTGAAAAATACAGACCAAATTGTTTTAAAAATTGTTGATCTGTGTCGAAAAAATAAAATAAAATATATCGATTGAATATATTTTTGAAAAAATTTGTGCTGTTACCACCGGCATTTGTGTGTTTAAAAATAAAAATATATAATATTTGCGTATTTGTAGGATAAGAGGAAAAAATAATGTGTAAAAAAAAAAAAAAAAACTATACTTAAATAATTAATAAACGTTGAATTAAAACGCTTGCAATGGACGATATAATCCTGTATAACCACAAAGACGTGCTCTTAATGCTGGTATTAAAACGGCCGCCGCTGTTATATCTTTTAATAAATCAGCACATTCACAAACCAATAAATACATTTTATCACCTTTTGTTGATATACTTTTGTGTAATGCTATGCGTCGTAAACCTACTGTTTTTGGTAAATATCGATACAACATTCTAGCACCCGTCCAATATAACCAATTTTTTTCAAATCTTTCACCATCATCACCTTCAAATACCTGTATAAATAATATACAACTTATTATTATCATAATTTTTATAGTTATCTACCATATCTATCTATCAATCTATCTATTTGTTATACTTTAAAAACACTTATAATATATCCAGTTGATGGTGTTTGTGATTTTTTAAAACCTCCAATTTCATTTTGTGTTAACACCAATGGTGGCCGACATATTGCTGCAACTTCACAATATAAATCTAATGTATGAGCTGCTGTATATCTAATTTTGTGTATAAAAGCGATATATTTGTATATAATTATCATATTAAATTAATTTAAAAATTAAATTATTAATTTTCAAAAAACCGTATTTTTTTTGGTTCAAATTTTGTTAAAGATGATCCACGAATATTTGTATAGAAATTTGTTGGATCCGTTTGTGTTGTATTCAATAAATAATATGAAATAAAGGGAAATTCGGCTGCGGGGAGTGGTTTTTTTTTTTTAATGAAAAAAATTCTAATTAATATAAAGTTATTTGTATATATTTTATAAGAATTTATAACAACCAACACACATACAATTTCTTTCCATATTTGCTAATAACATTCCACCAATAGCTGTATTTGCTTGTTGTACCTATATACACATATTTTTGTTTTTTTATTATTATTAATTTTAATATATTTAAAATAAAAATAATGAATTACATTTTTGATAAACAAATTCTGAAAATTATAGATAATTTTAAGTGTGCGATAAGTATTATGAAAAGATCATACAGAGGTGTCAAATCAGTAATCACACAAGATGTTGGAGGCCACATTATACAAATTAATTTCTTGTGTGGCAACATTCGACTGCAACTAGATTTTTTTTGCATGACACGACTAAACTTTCATAATTATAATTAAATCAAATTGTTTTTTACTACTACAAATTTTATTTTATTTTCCAGTTTGTTTATCGAAAATGTGGGTGTGTGTATGTGTGACTACAATAAAAATATAATAATAAATATATGTATATACCTCATTTAATAATTCCGATGCAACATTTCTTTGTTTTATCAACGGATGTGCTAATGGTGATTCAACAACTGGATCGATTGGTTCCAGTGGACTCATTAAATGTGCTAATACACATAATTTTGGATCCGAAACTTCTAATACACTTAATGGACCCGATTGTGATTTATCTGGTGAATCACATGGTGGTGGTAACTATATATATATATATTTATTTATATATAGAAAATTAATTGATTAATTAATTAACAATTAAAATAAGTCATTATTATCAAAATATATATTTATTACTGGTATTCCAGCTGGTAAAAATCTATCTAAACTATGTACTGGTATTATAAAACAATCTCTATCCAATGTTGATAATGATATTGGTTCTGTACGTGTTCCAAAAACAGTACCAGAATTATTACCACCACCTCCTCCTCCTCCTCCGCCTCCACTACCACTACCACCAAAACTCACTGTAAATTATAAATTTAAACCATATAAATATTACCGCATGTATATATATATTAAATTTAATGATGGATTTTTGTTGCGACGCGATTAAGCGCTTTCTATATAATATTATATTAAAATGTATGTGATTTTATAAATTATAAGAAGAAAAATAATAATAATAATAATAATAATAATATTAAAATTGTAAAAATTTAAAAACCAAAAAAAAAGCACTAACAACATTTTTATGCGTGGTTTTTGCTTTCTTTATTATATTTATAAATAGCAAAAGTTATTAAATTATAAAAATAGATATCAATTTATACTTGTGTAAAAATACATGCTCTTATAAATTATTTAAAATTTATTAATAATATTGTTTAGACTATAGAGATAGACAATAGAACATAGATAAAATATAATTTATTTATAAACATTCCGATAGTATTTGTTGTTGTGTCACGATTCAAGCTAAAATCTATTTATTTTTATCAAATTCCATTTTACATTGGTTGCATTATTAATTATTTGAATTTTCTATATATTAATAAATTTGTAGTAGTTATAAAAAGCTGTGCTATTTTTAATCGCTATGTGTGTGCGACAGTGACACTCTTTAAAAAATGGTGTATGGTTTTTTGTGGTCTCTATAACTAAACTACTTTCAATATATTATTAATTTATTTGAATAAGTTAATTTTTGTGATTTACCACCACCATCAATCAACAATTGCTATGACAAAAAATAGAGCTATATATTTATTTAGATTTTAAAGTACTTTTTATAGAATAGAATAGATAAAATTTAATCGGCAGTTATTTTATGTGTCCCAATGGTGTATTTTACACAAAACTTCTTTTATTTATTTGTTTGCGTGTACATAACAACAATTTAACCCTTATAATAAATGTTCATATTTCAAACATACGAGCACAAAATCTATTTATTATACCATACTTAATTAAAACATTTATACGAAAATTTAATATATTTTGCTCTAAAAATATTAATCTCATATACTGAAATTATTATTTTGTATAATTTATAGCAATTAATTTGCACTTGGTTTTTGACCGGTATTTATTCCGATAAGATATTAAAATTAAAGACATATTTATTATTGTGTTATTAATAAATAAAAATTATAAATTAGCTTTAAATGTTAATAATTTAATAACTTATTATATTGTACTTAATTAAGTGTGCACCAATATGAAAATAAACTTCATATTTTTAATTATTTTTACTAAAGCTACTAATATTTTTTGTAATATAAAATTAAAATGAATTTTATATAATTTTAATAGATTATTAATAATTCTAATTAAAGTTAATTTATAAAAAAATATATATAATCTTAGTCTTTCGGACACAGAAATCATTGGAAATTCAATTTCCATTGTCGATTAATTTCCTATATATATATATATATATATATATCCATCGAGGATTTTTATATTCTCCATTGGAGAACAATCCTATTTATTTTTATTTTTGGAAGAATTTGTCCATATAGGATTTTATAAAGAAGGATATAACAGAGAAGTATATTATAATGATGATGAATTGTATGAATAATTAAATAAATGAATTACGAAAATTTCATATATATGAAAGAAATATTAGAATTGATTCCGTGTACAGATTAACTATATATATTATAAAAAAAGTAACACATGGATTTCAATTGAATTTACCGATTTTATTACTTCAATGATACTTATATCCAAACAACAAATTAAAAATTTCAATTAAATTGATTATTGTTAATCGGGTTAGACGTCACATTTCGTAATGTTAACCTATATATGTATAGATATATTCAATCCACACATCACCATAATCATTCATCATAGGAATCCATATAGATGTGTTTGAATGAAACTATATCTGTGCATCATATAGGATTTATTTAGAATCATCTAATTCCATTATTATTTAAACATTATTCATAGAATATATCGATACAGTATATAGGTTCAGTGGCCAAAGCTCAGAAGTAGCATTAGTAGTTTTCAATGTTGCTATATTTTTCTTATAGCCTGGGTGAAATTAAACTAAATTATGAAAAATAGTTTGAGTGTTCACCGTATTAAATTTTCCGGAAAATCAACTTTTATAAATTATCATCTCGTTTTAATTACGTGCCATAGTTTTATCCAACGGATTTCCATTTTGGCTTACAGCATTGCAAATTATAATCAATTGCCAATCTGTTTGTAAAAAAGATATTTAAAATCGATTCATGCATTCAAAACGATATGACCGATTTCGATGGCAGAAACAAAATCTAAAGATATTTGTGATAAAGTTGACAACACCGAATGGTATACAAAAAATGTATACATGTACCATTATTTCATACAAAATTTCAATGATATCAAATGGAAAATCGGTCGCATATCTTTTAAATGTGTGAATCGATTTTAAAAATCTGTTCTATAATAGATAGGAAATTGATTATAATTTGAAATTCTGCTTTTATACAAAACTAGAAATCCTTTAAAACCATGGCCATGGTAATTAAAAACGATGATAATTTTTAAAAGTCGATTTTTCGAAAAAATTTACTAAGTGGACATTTCAATTTTTTTTTTTCATAATGTAATCTACTTTTTTCTACTCGTCAACCAAAAAAGTGATAATGATATTGCAATTAGAAAAGATTTTTTCACACGTTGCCACTGATATAGGTTAAAATTTATCAAATATGACAACAAACCTGATTGTAACTATATATATGATATTATCAATATAATGGCAATTTATTTAAATCAATTGAAATTACATACACCCATTAATTTTGCGAAGAAATTTATCAATTTGATTATGTATATTGAATGTCTGATAAATTCCATATATATATTATATATAAGTTGCTCCATACACTTGGATAGCAACATAGTAAATGGCATGATGTTGATTTTAATAGAATTTAAATGACAACCTATATACATTTTGGGAATCTCAGCGATCAGACTAAATAAATTGTATATAGACTTATTTATTAAATTATGAAAAATTATCTATATTAATATACGGGTAGATTGAGTATATTTTGCGTATTTTTGATATTTTGATTCATATCTCAGTCTCAACATATTTATATTAAATTTTATTAAAATCCCATTCAGGGTATGTTTTTCGTTTACATAGAATTATTTTCATATGTAAATTGAACATTATACAAATGGGTTATATAAATGTTGAACTATAAATTATTATTATTGCTATAAGCTCATTACTTAATAGTAAATTATCAATGTATTTAATATAGAAGTAGTTATTATTTGTGATTATCGCATTATCATCCATAATAGGTCATGTTATATTTAATATGTAATCAATTTCTCAATTGTAACTTGTAAATTACCATATACCATATAAGAATTTTGGACATATTCGTGTATCAAACGGGCTGAAAGTGTAACCTTTTATTTAAACATACATTTTTTGAGATAAAAAGTTACTTTAAATTTTATATTCTCTTAAAGAAAATAAATTGTGCTATATACAAAAGGAAATTTAATCTATACTTAATTTTTTGTATGAAGAATAAATAAAAAAAAAAGGCGAGTAAGGTGTTGTAGTAAAAAATATGTGGAAAGATTTTATAGATAACGCATTATATTTAAAAATATATAGAAATTAAATTAACTTATAATAAATATAAAATATTATATTAATTAAAAAAAAACCAAACAAACACAAAAAAAAAGTAGAAAAAAACCAATTAAAAGTCATGCTTTTTTTTTATAGTTTTTACAAAAATTATCATCACAAAAACACAACTAATAAAATCTTATTATAATAGAAAAAATAGTATTAATTAAATTAAAATCAAAGTTTTTTTTTTTGTTTTTAAATGCAAATCAAACCTTGCCTGGCAGCGGTAGGCGTAGGCGCATCATTCCTTTTGCTAGAACCCCATTTCATTAATGACATAGATGGTCTACGATCGACTAAAGGTTGGGTTGGTGCATCCACATCACAAGGAGGCGGTAATGGAAGGGAGAATGCAGCACCCGTTACGGGGCCACATCGAGGCTCTGAAATTTGTCATTATTTTTGTTTTTGTTTTTGTTTTTGTTTTTTTTTTTTTTGTATGTTTATGATCTCATTTAAAAAAAAAAAAAATAAATAAATATTTTCTATTATCATTATTATCAAATAAATATATCCTCTCTGTGTCTGTGCATAATATTTATAATATATATATAAATAATATTATATAATATTAACCATATTACAATTATCAAATAAATATTTATTTGTTATTAATTTTATCAAATTTTATTTACACATTAATTAATTAGTACACAATAATAATAATAATAATAATTAGTGAAAGGATTTCATTTTTTGTCATGGAATTTCATTATATTATATATGGAACAAATTAACATACACATTTTTTTCTATTAATTTTGGAAATATATGCCAAATTTAACTTTCATCTATAATTAAATAAAATATATTAAATAATACAACTTTTAATTTTGTTTATAGTAATAAAATTAAAATAAAAACACATCCAATGTGAAAAAAAGAAGAAACAAAAATAAATTAATTAAACTAATCCTTTTAACTGTAATATAAAAAGGATTTTAAATTTCTTTTCACATATGTACAATATTTATACAATTTATATGCGAGTGAGTATTTATATGGGAATATGTGTGGAAGCGTTTTTGTAAGCCTTTTTTTTTTTTTTTTTCTTTCCAAACTATATATTTTTATTATTTTTTTAAAATAGTTTTGTCTTTTTATAGTAAAGATAATAATTTCATAAACAATAAGCAAAAGAAAAACTGAAAAATAAGAACACAAACTACAAAATAAAAAATAATTAAAAATATATATTCCAATTCAAATAAGCGAGAAAAAGGAGTATTTTTGTTGTCCCAAATAATTATATAATATTAATATAAATGTTCCTTTATATAATAAAAAGTAATATACATAAAATTAAAATAACTTGTCCAAATTTGATCCAAATAAATTCACTTTAAAAAACCGCTTTTCTTTCTCTGTATATATGCGTAATCCAATTGTTATGCCCATATTGTACCGTGTTATACATTAAGGGTACATACATATATATATTATGAACAAGATATTGATTTTTAAGTTTACCCCTTCGCTACATTAAAATCTCAAAAAATGGTTGGCAAATAAATAACTTTATTTAGTATTTTTTTCTCGATGACAAGACTTTATTTGATTTTTTGTTCATAAAACTAATGGTTTTTATCAAAACAAACTGAACTGAAGTGTGTTTTGACATATCATCCGATTATTATTGAAATTCTTATGTGCTAATCTGTGTGGTGTGGTGGTTATATTGAGTCGTAAACAAACCAAGTGTCAAGTTATTCAAGTTAAGCTCTCACCCCTTCGCTACATTAAAATCTCAAAAAATTGTTGGCAAATAAATAACTTTATTTAGTATTTTTTTCTCGATGACAAGACTTTATTTGATTTTTTGTTCATAAAACTAATGGTTTTTATCAAAACAAACTGAACTGAAGTGTGTTTTGACATATCATCCGGTTATTATTGAAATTCTTATGTGATTCGCTTGACGAGACGTTATCTATAAGAACGAAATAAATGCTAATCTGTGCGGTGTGATGGTTATATTGGGTCGTAAACAAACCAAGTGTCAAGTTATTCAAGTTAAGCTCACCCCTTCGCTACATTAAAATCTCAAAATATTATTGGCAAATAAATAACTTTATTTACCATTTTTTCTCGATGACCATTTCAGACAAAACTTTATTTGATTTTTTGTTCATAAAATTTATGGTTGTTATCAAAACAAACTGAACCAAATGTGTTTTGACATAGCATCCGGTTATTATTGAAATTCTTATATCATTCGCTAGACGAGACGTTTTCTATACGAACGAAATAAATGCTAATAATAATAATGATGATAGAAGGTACTTCAATTTTCAGTCTGTAATAAAAAAATGTTGTACCGATCGGTTGTGTATTTTTTATTTAGTTTTTGTTGAAAATGGATAATCAAAATGAGTAACTCCCTTAATGGTTTAACATTGAATTCCATAGAGGCGTACAAAATGCACTTGGATCAGTTTTTTGCTTAGAAAATCCAGAAGTTCTACACTGCATTGATGGGATAATGTCTTTATCGCAGAAAAATGGTAAAAGGTCATCGAATGGAAATGGACAATACAAAGTATTGAATAAAGTTATTTAATTACATCAAATAATTGGTTTTTGTTTTCATTCATTACAACCCAATATATATGCTTAGGACTTTATGGTGGTGGGAACAACACATAGCCCAACCAACCTCCAATAAAGATGTGTGTGGTTGGGATACAATACCTTTTCAATATGTCATATGTGTAAAACAGCGAACTGGGAATTGAATTGTTCAATTTAATTTATTGTTGAATGATCGCTTGGTTCCATGGTACAAGAAGTTTAAAAAGTTCAATTCTTTTATAATATCATTAAAGTATCGTAGAAACGATAACCTCCTTTTTTTCTTAATTGTCATGGTTGGGATGTTGTTTGCATTGGTTAATCTTCTTCGATTTATATTTTGATTATATAATTCATTTTTCATTTTCCGTTTTTATAAATCGTTTTAAAAATTGATCAATTTTGTTATACGTTTCGCATATAATCAAATTGCAAATAAAAATGTATTTTAATTTTTCTTAAGGGAAACTTATGGTTTAATTGCATACAATATATATATAGAGCGCATGCCATTCAATCCGTGGGTTCTGAATTCAATTCAGCGGTATTGACATATGAGAAAAAACTTGTTAGTTTACGTTATACGTTTACGTGATCTATTGTATTAAATTCTCTATATAAAACTTATAAAGTCTTATAAATGTTCCTAAATATCATCGTTAAGGTCAATTACAATATCTATAAGTTATTTGGGATTTTTCAATTCGTATATGAGAATTTCAAAGAAAACTATTAACAACATCATATATTGTCTCTTTTCTCGCATTATTCGATCGTATATATAACGTTCCGATTCAATAAATATGTTAATTTAATATTAATATTCCGTGGTTTTTATAAATTATTTTTAATATAATATAAAAAAAAAATTATTATTATTATTATATTAAATAAAAAACGTTAAAAAAAAATTAAATTAATTAATTATATATAGTAAAAAATTCAAAAAAAAAAAGGCTCACACGCTAACACACACTTACACACACTAACACACACTTGCTATTTATTTAATTGTATAAATTTTTATATAGATTATTTTTGATTTTTTTAAATGAACGAAAATTTGGCTATATATAAATTTTTAGAGATAAATTAATATATAAGAAAAAAAAAGAAGTGATGATTAATTGTCCAAAATATATGGAATAGTTCAAATTTTTATGAAATTTAATATATATATAATATATCCAGAGGCGATGCGTAAACAATATTTTCAGATTACAATATCACTATATTTTTCTGGTGGACGAGTTGAAAGTAGATTACATTATGAAAATAAAAAATGGAAAGTCCACTTTCTTGGTTTTTCCGGAAAATCGACTTTTAAGAATTATCATCTTTTTTGAATTACTATGGCCATTGGTTTTAACGGATTTCCAGTTTTGTATATAGAATTGCAAATTATAATCAATTTACAATCATTTATAGAAGAAAATTTTAAAATCGTTTCACACGTTCAAAAAATATTCGACCGATTTTCCATTTGATGTGATTGATATTTTGTATGACATAAAGGTAATGTAAAAAGTTGCTGTGCCATTTTTTGGGTGTTCACTTTATACAATACCACAAATTTCATTAAATTTTCTCTAATACCATCGATTGGAATATCGATCGTATATTTTTTGAATGCGTGAATCGTTTTTAAAAATGTGTTTTATGAAAGATTGGAAATTGATTATAATTGCTGTAAGCAAAAATGGAAATCCGTTGTTAAAACTATAGCACGCGTAATTAAAAAAAATAATAATTCATAAAAGTAGATTTTCCCGAAAAATTTAATTCGGTGAACACCCAAACTTTTTTTCCATAATTTTATTTAATTTCATTTATATATAAGAAAAATATTGTGACATTGAAAACTGAATGCTACTTCTTCATCCTTCGCCACTGTATATATCAGGTAATTTTTTTTTTAATTTCTGCGAATATATTTTAAATTTCTTAAAATTGAACTATTCATAAATAATATAAAAAAATGAATTTTGTATTGATTATGTTATCCACAAGATCATAAATATAATTAATATAATATGTGCATTTTTTAACAATATATTTATATATACCATTCTCAATACAAAAAAAAATTAAAAAATTAAAAATTTCAAAAATTTACCATTCTCTTCTGTGTGAATTAATTAAATTATTTTTTAAATTTATTATATATTATATACGTGAAAAATGTATGATGTAATTTTAATGTATGGGAAAATGAATATGCCATGATTGTAAATAAATAATTAGTGATATATAAAGGATTATATCCACAACAAATGAGTGCGATATATAAAATTACACTATTCCTATATTCTATATAAGAATTCTATATCGTTTAATTACACATACGGTTTTGCTAAACTTAATTATTCAAAAATCATCCATTATATATGTGTGTGATTGGCATAACTCAACGAATTTTTAAGCTGAATCATATATGGCATTTTGTTGAGTGAAAAAACAATCCGCATATATTAAAAGATGGCGATGGATTTCTAAAAATAATATAATTCTCACATACATATATTATATTATGTCACAGTATCTGATTATTTGATTACATCGCTTTGCTTTTGCCTGCAGTGAATGTCAACATATTCCATTTTTTTTTGGCACACAATGATTTTATAATAACTTTTTCATTGGTAATGCTATTATAAATACAGCAGTGTATGGTAACTTTTAATATAAATATGCACGATTTATTTGAAATATATTATTAATGCTATGTAAATTCCATTAGATTGCAACCGCGCCCCGTTTTATGATGGTATTACTGATGGTTTACATATATTTATTATATATAAATTCGTGTTTGACTGTAATTTTTACATTATAATTGTTTCTAATATTAATATTTATAGATCAACGGATTCATTTGGCACATTGCCGCCGCTCATAATTTAATAGCTAATTAATTTTGCATTTGTACATGTTTGAGAAAAGTTGAATTGAATATTTATGCAATGTCTATATAAATTAATAATGGGAATTATGACATAAAAAGAATAATTGTATATAATGGCAAATTTTCGTTTTATTTCATTTTGTGACCTATCGTAATTGATTTACTGCTGAAATTCTATAATTAATATTGGTCTTGGGTTTTTTTTTTCATAATAACTCGCCACCTGCGATTACTGTCTGTCTGATGAGGAAATATCCATCATACAATATATCAATTTAGTATATTAATAAAATGTTTTTATAACAATTATGGGCTAACTAAAATATGTCGTGAGTTATTATTGCTGGTACAATTATATATTAATTTTTATATATAGGAATTTCGTATATATTCTTTAAAATATATATCACACTCACAGTTGGATAACCCCCCTGGATACTGTTTCACTTATGATTCATGGGTAATACAGAAATTAATTAATTTTTTAATATTTTAATATTTTAATATTCTATTTATGTTTACTATTTTTATATGTGATGGATGTGTGTGTGTGTGTGTGTGTGTAATGAATAAAAATGTATGATATATAAATAAATAAATAAATATATATATATTGATATAAAAATGTAATGAGAGCCCCACCTTCACAATCCATACCACCACCGGATTTTGTTGGTGAAAAAAAAATATGTGTACGATAATGAACATCAACATCCATTGCAGCATAGCCCATGTCTCTGGAACGTTTTCCTTGATTACGATTCATTGCTTTTGATGAAATTTTTGAACTACAACCACCTGATTTTGCACCCTCACGAAAATTTTTCCGAAACATTAAATTCATTTTGATGCCGTGTGTGTTGTGTTTTATTTTTTTTATTTTTAATATTTAAAATTGTTTACTTCAATACTAACGTAAAATACAATAAATTGTTAACTCGTATATCAGATAATTGATTTTATTTTGTAATTGTTTATGTATTGTATATATATTTTATTATTATTATTATTATTAATTATTAATTATGTTTATATTTTTACTATATTATATATATATAATTTTGTTTATATATGTGACATTATGTACACCGAAATGATTGATGTTGATAAATATATTTCTATAGTACATATGCGTTAATTGTGTTAATTATATACAATTATATATATATTTTGTGGGTATAAAGGACTCTTATTTACGAAACAAAATAATTTATTTATTTAATATTTAAACAATGTTTGACGCATATTCTTGTGCGCGGAAATATAATTTGTTGACACATATGCAATATAATGACAGTCGTAAATCTTATTATTATTATATAGAATAAGCAAAATCTATGTCGTATATATACGCACGCAGTTATAAAATAATATTGTAATATATAAAAAGAATTTCAAACCGCCGAATAGGTTATTAAAATAAAAAAAATAAAAATACACACCCGCCCCATTCAGAAAGATTGAAAATTGATTTTCCGGAAATAATATTACATATAGAAATAATTATAGACTTTATGTATATTTTTATAATGAATATTTTAACCTTCTTCTCTATATGTTCTTTTCCTATATATAATATATATTTAGTTGTAAATGTTAATCGTGCAGAAACCCCTAAAAATTATTATGCGTATCTCGTATAAAATCGCTATAATCAACAACTATATATGCGTAATGAATGCGTACAATATAGGGAAATTTGTGTAATTCTGATTTTAATAATATTATAAATACAATTTCTCCATATACAGATATATAGTACAAGGATGGTGTACATACAAGCGTACAGACACACACGAGTTATAAAATTGGCATATATATATTGCGGAAAAGATGAATTATTTAAATTATGAATTAATGTAGGATTTTATATACGAACGCGCACGCATGTGTTGTTAATTAGAAATTATATTAAATTATGTATATTTATAATTTCAAAACATTTTAACACAAATTATTATTATTTTTTTAATTTATTTTTTCTCATTAAAAAATATACCAACGCAATTATATTCACATATTTTGTATATTTATAGATTTACAATATTTTTTTTAAGGATTATTATAATACGATAGGATATGATTATGATGATAACTTTTTAAATGCATCAATAACAGTTATTTATAAAATTATTTGTACACATCATAAAAATATAATTATATATAAATAACATTCATATGGTTTCTTTTCATTAAAATATGTATACTATTTCTGCGTTAACTCATCCACGCACTACATTCCAATTTATGAAATAAACAGCCAGTGCGAAGCCAAAGAAATAGATTTTAATACCACTATATTTTTCTTATAACCTGGGTGACATTAGACTAAATTATGAAAAAATGTGTTGCTTGTTCACCGAACTAAATTTTCCGGAAAATTCGGTTTTTATGAATTATCTTCTCGTTTTAATTACGGGCCGTATAGTTTTAACCGATTTGTATAAAGAATTTTAAATTAAAATCAATTTCCAATGTTTCATAGAAACGCGTTTTAAAATCAATTCACCCGTTCTAAAGATATGACCAAATTGCCAACCGATGGCAAAGAAAATTTAAAGAAATTGGAAATAAAGTGTGAACAACCAAATTGTACAAAAATTGTTTACAGAATCTTTCATATAAAATTTCATTGCCATAAAACGGAAAATCGGTCGCATATCTTTTGAAGGAGTGAATCGATTTTAAAAAATCTCTTCTATAATATAGATTTGAAATTGATTATAATTTGCAATTCTGTATAGAAAACTGGGAATCCGTTAAAACCATTGTAATTCAAAAAAATGAAAATTCTTTAAAGTAAATTTTCCGGAAAAATTTAGTAAGTGCGTACATTCCAATTTTTTTTGTCATAATCTAGTCTATTTTTAACACATCAATAATAGAAAAACATAATAATATTTTTTCACGTTTTGCCCTTGGAAATATATATGTATAGCATAGCTAAATAACTTCCTCCTCGGTCGGCTGTTATACTGGACAGTATAGCAATAGATAGAGTATTATAAAAAAGTCATTTAATTAATAAATTATGGCAAAAAACGTTAGAAAATTAGCCTCCAAAATTATAATAATAATTTGACAGAATGAAATATTATATTATATAAAGAAATTATTGCCATTAATAAATATATCAGGAGAGGTGTATACATATACAAAAGTTGGATAAGATCTTTAGTTTACTATGTGTCAACAGTGTCTACGACGCAGTGTTTTTCTCGTTGCAAAGTGATGCAATGTTTTATAAGCAATCTCTTATGAATCTCTTATTTGGGTGTAAAAACTGATATGTCATTAATTGATAGTATATTATTGCAACGGATACCGAAGTATCTATAAACATAATAGCAGACTGGCCAAGGGGATGGCTTAGTGTATGTCTGTTTAAGTAATTATCTTCTATATTATGATTCGTGGCCATACTAGGAAGATCACAATGGATCTATTATATGTTGTCTAATTTTAAGTGCCACGTACCTCTGTTAAATCAGTCAATCATGACTTGCTGCAAATGATACAATGACATAAAAATTTATTTATTTAAAAGAATTAAATTAACGAAAACTCTTTTTGATGTACAAAAATTTTTATAAATTACTGTTTTGTATTTTATTTTCTTGTTGTTTGCGTGCGCGTATTAATTTTTCTACATATAAAAAAACAAATACTAAATCCTTTGATGCGAACTTTTAAGTAAAATACAAAATAATAACAAATCCCGTCGTATAATATTTATTTTCATATATTTTCCAAAAAAAATATAATTATTATAAAAAACCACCACCACCACCACCACCTCCTTCCCACAAAAGAATAAAGAATTTTTATATATCGGTGGAACAACAGAAAATTATAAATAAATTTTTGCGCTAATATATTATGATGCGAAATATACTACGAATGCGGTCGGTGAACGTTCTTGCGTGTATGTGTGTGTGTTTGTATGCGATGGATGATCATGTTATTGTTTTTTGTATATATGAGTCTTCATAATTTTCATAACATAACATAATATGCGTTATATATATATATATATAATAAAAATGAAAAAGGAAAATTAAGGACTATGAAAAAAGGATACCGTCCTGAATTGTTCCGAAGATCTCATAACATATTGGTTGTTGACACATCTTTCTTTAACTGATGTTGTGTCAAAATTTCATGATGGAATTTATTTGGAATGCCACGTAAAGTTATTGATCTGTAATCGTATTAGTCTGTTAATCGATGGCAAAAATATTTTTGAATCCAATTTATATCAACAAAATACTTTCAAAATAATTAATAATAATACAAAATATTTACAGAACCGCATTTAAATCATTCAAAATATGTGGTGTTAAAACTCAATGTTTGGTTAAAAAATGTCGGTATCATGCGATGCGATGCGGTACACGTTACCATGCGAGCAAGATGCTATAATATTCGAATTATCCACAATATTTTGTTTTATTATATACAACCGACAATACGTTGAAGAAGCAAAAACGTTTCAGAAATCTCGATTAATATTCACTAGTCATTTGAAACGAATTTTTTTGATGTGAATATCAACTTTATGACAATTTTTTAAAACGATTACCACCACGCACACTCATATAAGTTGTTGTACGATATACACAATAAACTATATTTCCTATCATTTGAAAAACGGATTTCGGAAAATCTATTTCCAAATTTAAAATAAAATTCAATTTTTGTAATGCCACATAATTAATATAAGAGTAATGAGTTTGAGCTCAATAATATAACTTTGTGTGTAAACAAAGCCGTGGAAAATCGCATGAAATTTTTATTACACAATATCAGTGTCAAAGATGTGTCTATCCAACAACCACCACCACCACCACCACTAATATCTCACATTTATTTATGTGTGATCTTTGTTTTATATGAGATTTTCTGAAAATTTAGGAATTTTCATTTTTTAAATGTATTGATTATAAAATTATAAATTATATATCCACTTTTTATATATACAAAATATATATACAATACACAATAATATGTACTTGAGGAGGAGACCGTTGCTTGAGACGACTAAATATATTTTTATAAAAATAATTTATTTATACACTTATACAATTAAAATTTATAGTAAAAGAAAATCGTTGTGATGATCACACATCATGATCATATAAATAAAAGATTTTTTCTTAATTGATTAATTAATTATATAATAACACTGCAAAAACACAACAACACATTATTATTATTATTATTATAAATGAAAATTTATTTTAAATCACATATTTAACACATTAATAATCAATTTATTTTGGTAATAATATATGTATGTACTAAAGGACAAGTACTTAATAAGTATATTTATATATGAATTAGTAGTAATAGTAGTATATACAAAAATAACCGCTTACAACTCTTAAAACGAATGCACGAGATGCACACGTTAATTAATTATAATATTAATAATATATTTTAATTTTTTTGGCAACTTATTTATAATTAAAATAATTTTTTTTTTTTGATTAAATATAGACTAAATTTTTGTTGTTAATTTAAATATTTGATTTTCGCACTAATTAATTAATCTATTTTATTTCTATTTTTTTTTCTTAAATATATTTACAAAACGATTATAATTATTATTAAGATTTTATCATTATTTTTTTTATTATTTTTTTGCTATCCTACTCTCTACTATTGTGAGAAATATTATTTATAAATTATAAAAATTGTATATATATTTTTACACAACAAAATTGCGTTGTTAACTAAACGTAACTACAATTTTCTATTTATTATCAACCTATATACCAAATATAATAATAGTAACTTATGCTATATAAAAGTATATCTATATAAATATATATGGACGCGACAAATACACGCTATACAACACACGTAGTATTGCGGTGATCATTGCGACCAGAGTGCGGGTGGTGGTGGTGACGTTAATATACATATATGCGTGCGATATAATATTCAATAATAAGTTTATATATATATATACACCCAGTGGGATCGGTATGCGTATATGATAACATTTGTCTACTTACATTTTGTCAACAGTAGACACCATTCTTGTAATACTTTCTAGAGATATGTCCGATTGGTGGTAAGTACTTCTTCCCTATAGATGAGTTGTTCATGCGGGTTCGGAGAATGGTTGGGTTTTTCATGTGTACAGCATGGAATCGTATTGGGTGAGTTTTTCTTGGATTCGGAATGATCTACTTTTTATGTTCACACAAACCGCATACACTATAACAATTCAGGTGTTCACAACACTTTCTAAAACCTAAGAAGTGAGGTAGCATAACATGACCTTCGTTGATCACAACTCTTACACAACTCTTAACAGGTAGCCATCTATCATTTCTCCGATTAATTTTTTGGTCATGATCGCAATTTTTATCATCAGAAAAAACCATATCATATATGTTGAGAGCTGGGTGCTTAGCCTTTTTTAAAAATAAAACTCATCGGTAAATTCTTTGTTGAACTAGTTGATGAATTCGCTGCTTATTATTAATTAAAACTACTTATAAATTAACAGATAAATTCATCGATAAATTGTTTTTTGATGAATATTTTGATGAATTAATTGATGAGATTCATTCATTGGATATTGGAAGTATACTTACAATTTATGTATGCGAATTCATTGAAGAAATTGGAAGTAAATACAAAAAGTCCCATTGGGTATACAGTCCGATTATGTATAGGTAGACAACCGATTTTTTTTTTTTTTCTAAATCTACACACACTCACACACTCTGTTTTCTTTTATTATAACTTTAGTCTATAGGTAAAAAAATTAATTTTCTTTTAGTTTATGTATTGTTTATAAATATAAAATAATATTTGTATATCTCAAGCACTCACAACACACGCACTCACACTGACAGGGCACACGACACACGCAACATATAAAATCTTGATATAATAATAATACCTATAATATGATATTAATATCAATTTTATTTGACCACCATCCCTCCGTATCGCGTTCCTTTCAAACACACTGACCACAACATAAAATTAATAATAATAATAATAATAATAATAATAATATCTTAATAAAACGAAAATTATTATTTTTGGTTGTACGTAAATTATAGTAGTTTTTGTAAAATATATTTATAATAAATTAATTAATTTATTATTACTTGTTTTTTTTTGTAAATACGTACAGCTCTGCGCCTCAGTGATGTAAATATTATTATTATTATTAATAATAACAAAATATATATTTTAAGTAAATAAAAATAGATTTTTAAAAAAATTTGTTTTCTATTTTTATATTCCCTCTTTATATTTTTTGGCTAAAAAAAAAAGATCGACGGAAGTTTAAATGTGTTTTTGTTTGTGGGGTAATAAATGCCGCCGTAAAAGATGTATACGTGCGAATAACAAATATGTATACATCCCGAGATTTAAAATATATCAACGCACAGATTAAGTTCAAAAGATATTTTTCTTATTATATTTTTGCATCATATTTTATTTAAATATTTTTATAAAAATAAATAAAATGTATGAAATTTATATGTTTTTATTATAATATATTTAAATTAATTGTACACGCCGCAGTCATTTTTAGGGTGTGCGATGTTTATCGTTAAATGTATGCAGTGCTAGTGCGCACACAAATTATTAAAAATTGTGGCCAACGATTTCGGGATGAAAATTTTGAAGCAGCACCATTTGATTGTGGTGCTCTCTGCGGCTAAATATACTTCATTTGGCACACACTACATTCGTCACTATTTGCGTTTTTCTGAATGAAATGAAGCTGCCTTTGAGAAATTTTTGATTTCCAAAATTGTAGTATATATTATTAGAATATCTGTTGTAAAAATATATAATTAATTGTGCAGTCATTGTATTTTGAATGTGAGAAAATAATTGTAAATTTATTTTATGTAAAATCTTTGCATATTTAAAATTTAATACACTGCCATTAAGTGGAAAATGAAAAATCTTTTATTATATAAAGAAATATTCCTTAGTTTTTTATATCTTATTTATTTCTTGTCCGTTAAAGTTATGTTCCATATGATTAAATTAAAATATCTTTAAATTAATTTTTTTCAAAACTGAAATATAATTATACATTGCAATTTAATTGGTTTATTTAACTATCGACACTTATGATTTGTTAAATTATTAAATTAAACATTTTTCAAAAATAATTTTCAGTATCATGACGCAGAAGTCGACTATAATTTCATATTAATACATTGCAATAATTTCCTATTTGATATTATCGAGTGATATTGTTGCACAATATTTAATGGAATTAATGAACGGTTAATATCAAATATATTAGAATTAGAGTACGGAAAATAGAAATTTTTTCATTAGTTAAAAATGTGAACAATTATCAGCATTATACATTTAATTTTCAATCGCTTTAAATACTTTTGAACATGATTACGTGTATTAAGTTAAATTTTTGTATATCTATAATGAGATTGTATATTAAAATTAGTGAACACTAATTATTGGAAAATATTCAAATTCTATATATATTCTGAACTGCAGATTCAAACACGAATATTCTTCTTTCAACATCATATACATTTTCAAAGATGTAACTGAAAATTTAGTACATAAAAATATTAATATTTTTCAGAAACGTAGAACTTTATTATAATTGAAATCGCGACCTCCATATTTAGTTAGTTATATTTCTGTACGAAATCATAATTAATTAATTAATTATATATGAGAAGTAATCAAACAGTTCATTTAATATATCTATCTTTATATTATATAGTGATATAATTAGTGGGACAAATGTTTTTGATCGTATATATACGTCATTCAATAGAATTACCCAATTATTATGCGGTAAAAATGTACTATAAAAATATCTTTGGTGTGTCGCAAGACATTTACCTTTGATTTTTTTAATCCATGGGCTATTTTAAGATAATATCTCACAGGTTATAAAAAGTTAATATAACATCGCAATTACTGTGTATATGCTGCTGCTGTTTATATTTGATTAATTATGATTATTATATCTTGTAATACAATGTACAGCGCAATGCGTAAAATATAATTAAATTTTTCATCTTTCAAAATCAACCGCAATCAAATTTAATATGGAAATTGATGACATGTATACAAATTACGTATTATATACCATAAATAAGATTGAAGTATACGTGTGTGTATTTATCCGGGGGCTATGAGGAAGTGAAATAAATAAATCATATATGTAATTATTAATAGAATAGCATTGGTGTCACCGGAAAAAATCGTTGTCTAAATTTTATATTCATGTACGTGAAAATATAAAGAATAACACATACACTTAAGTGTTCCGGGAAATTTTCTTTTATAAATTATCATTTTTTTTTTGTTTAATTTTACTTCCTATCATTTAAAAAGGAATTATTTTTTACAGAATTATCAAAAATTTAATCAATTGCAGCACATTCTATTTCATTGAAGTGATATGGAAAATTTGGCTATAGATTTTGTGAATGTATATGTGGAAGCAATTCATAACAAAAAATGTCTTCAATGATATTAGATAGATTTTGTGTGTGAATTGATTAAATTGAATTTTCTGGAAAATTTAGTTGGTTTTCTTCTAATTTTTCTATGTTGGGCATTAGCTTAAATTTAGCGACACCCCTGATTCTAATATAGTTATATATGATATATGGCTATGATGATGATGGTGCGATGTAAGAAGGATTTATTTGTAAATTATATAAAGGAAATTACCTCGTTTTGTATATACGAAAAAAAAAATTAATATTTACGCATTGGCTGAGTTATTTCTCATAATATTTATTATTATTATTTAAAGAAAGTATATGTAAACGTGCTGCCACCCGTTAATAGCAATATCTAAAAGTATATTGTATTTAAAAATTTGATTGATGGATTTTTAATTTTTTCTTTACGATTATATATTTTCACTTTTCATTTTATTAAATCATCCAATAAATTTTATATCGATATCGATAATCGAATATTTGTTATAGGAAATTAGATTTTTATTTATAATATTGCTTTGGCGTTTTTGTACAATATATATATAAAAAAAAAAGCGGAATATTTGCATTGTACGAATGAAAAGTGTGTGTGTGTGTGCTAAACATTAATTTTCTACCCTGATTATTATTTGGGGTACATATATTTATATGTTATTGTATAAATATACCGCATAAAAATTTGAAATCAGTGTTTTTTTTTGTTTGTACATACATAAATTTTATGCGAAACATTTTAAAATCAATATAATTGTAAATAATTTATAAAAGAATAATTGAAGATAAATTGGTTTTTTATTTTATTTGTATTATGGTTTTTGTTATGTTGTTTGTAAATTTGTTTGGACGATATTGAATCAGATTATTATTTGGGTTCAATTTTCATTTACATAGTGAATTATATATACTATGCGGTTATGGTTGTATAATGATGAAAATCAAGATATCCATCCACAGCATTTCTTGTCATTCTCTGGATTTATTTTACGATCAATTGAAACATGTGCCTCTCTTTATAAATATTGGCATCTTTTGGGTTTCATCTGAGACGGATGTCATTATCTCGCAGATGATATAGTCGCGCTGAAACATTCATTTCCCATAAAACATGCCATCAAATTCTTAACAGTACTTATAGCTTTATATATGCTTAGAACCACTCTAGTGTTTTTGCTTGTAAAATCATCTTGTCATGTTCATATACAACGATTTCGCAATGTTTTACCATAATTAATTTCTAAAATCGAACTATATCATGAATTCGTAAATGCGTTAATCATTTCATAATGTGCATTTTTTGATCAATAATAATTGTAAAGTTTGTATTTTATATAAGCAAAAGTAAAACGAAATTATCTTATAATTTGGTATATTTGATACCATACACCATCATTTCCTTTCGATGAGTTATAGGGCATTTACAAACAAACACAAATTAATTCATTTTGTCATAGAATAAATTATTTGTATAATTAAAATAATAAAAATCAATTAATCGATTTATGTGTATTTGTATATGAATTATTTATATATCCGATTATACGCATAACTCCCGTATAAAGGACATACATAACTCGTATAAATAAAGGACATATATATATATATAAATTTAAAAGTATAAATTCTATTGTAAACGATGATGGGTTTTTAGTGTTTATACTTATTTATATATATTAATTTTTTTCTTAATATATATAATTAATAATTTAATAAATAAAGGATCCGCTCCGACATTTTCCTTTCCACATACATATACATTTAATTCTTCACAAACACATATACGTATATTTTTGTGTTATATATTGTGAATATGTGAATATATTGAATTTATCGATTTCATTAAATTATTTAAAAATCAAACAAATCGATATATATCTACCTACAACAATGTGCTGTTTGTTTAATTACGGACAATTTTATCATATTTATTATTAATTAAATAATATACTTAAAAAAAACTAAATTGTAATTTCCAGTACAAACACTTAAAAATTCATTTATCCATAATTGTTCTTAAATATTATTTGCTGTATTAATATGAAGATTAAAGATGTTAAAGATAGAAATTGATAAAAATAAAATGATTGGGGGATTGTATATACTTTTAAAATAATACATATTTAAATTCAATAAATATTTTATTTTATTACAGTTTTTATATGGCAAAAAATACATATATCAAATATTATATTAAATAAAGCGCTTGGTTGTTGCAGCAGATCCATGTGTAAACAAAAATTTAATAACGCATTTTATTTCAATTTATTTAAGTTTTACAATAAGAATATTTTTCGATTCGATCCTTGGTATCATCAAAGCGTACCATTTGTGTATATATAGGAAATATTTAATCTATTTTTTAAGGTATATATACAATATATGCAATAACATGGAATAAAAACAAGTAACATATGAAATATATTTGAAAAGATATAAATAAGAAGTCATAAAAATATATTTTCATATATGGGATAATAATATCCTTATATATTTATGTATACACTCTGGCAGTATATATAATATATACCATATATAAGGACGAAATGAATCTATTTATATTATCTTATAATGTTTGTATAATATTATGGAATATTTATTGAATTTATTATTATTATTATTATTAGACATTCTTATAAAGAAAAAAAGCAAGTAGCAATTTAATGAAAAAATATTTATATATGAAATGTTGTAGAAGATTAGAAGATTAGATGAGTATATGTACCATATAAGCGATGGGTTCATATATCATATATGGTATATGGTTTGATAATTTATATATGAGCTCTTTTAAAATTTCATAATAACAAAATGTTATCAACAACAAATTAATCGATTTTTATAACCGAGTGCATTGAATGTATAGCAACAACAATATTATATGTTAATAACCGATGTAACGTGATTTTCCATCGCAAAAATAACGCCTCATATAGCGAAATATGTTGTTAAAAGATATCCGTTATTGTCGCACTTAGAGTGAAAAGTCTTATCCCACCTCGTTATAGACATTATTTCCCATTCTGATGACAACGTAACCGTCACATACTTAAAATATATTAAGTTGATGGCGTTTATCAGCTGTTATTTATTTGAATTGCTTTTCCATCACTTATATTTTGTGATTTAGGCTCAAAAATCACCACCCGCACATATACAGCTCACAGAACCCATAGTGCTAATAAAGTTTATACATTGTTTATATAAATATCTGCTTATTGACAACAGAAATATTTTGTGGTGCAAAATAAATGTTTTACGATTTCAGCAGAAGCATTATTATACGAAAAAACGTATCCATGTTATGATGGTTCGGTATGCTGGCGTTCTATGAGAATGTTGTGAGATGGTTATCCAATAAAAAACTGATTATAGATATATTCTTAATTTATAAAATTTAATAATTTATTCATAATATAAAATAAAATATAAAATTTTACCGGAAAATCACTTTTTATGATTTTTGATGATTTATTCAAAGTAACTATTAAAATTTTCAAATTTTGTCACATCATAAAATATAATCAATTTTGAACAGAAATTTTTAAAATCACATTACACACATTCAAAAAATATACAGTCGATTTTCCCCCCCAATCAATCAGTGGCGACTCATGAAAAAATGCTTTCAGATTGAAATATCAGTTTTCTGTTGGACGAGTTGAAAATAGACTACATTATGAAAGAAAAAAAAATGAAATGTCCACTTAATAAATTTTCTGGAAAATCGTCGTTTAAAAATTATCATCTTATTGAATTACCATGGCCATGGTTTTAAAGGATTTCAAGTTTTGTATTATATACAGAATTGCAAATTATAATCAATTTCAAATCTATATTATAGAAGAGATTTTTAAAATCGAATCACACGTTCAAAAGATATGCGACCGATTTTCCATTTGATGTCAGCGAAATTTTGTATAAATGATTCTGTATAAATTTTTTGTACGATATGATTATTCACTTACCAAGTACCATCAATTTCTTCAAAATTTTCTCTGTCATCGATTGGAAATTGGGTCATATCTTTAGAACGCATGATTTTAAAAATCTGTTCTATAAAAACATTGGAAATTGATTATAATTTGCAATGCTGTAAGCAAAAATGGAAATCGGTTAAAACTATATGGGCCGTAATTAAAACGAGATGATAATTCATAGAAGTCGATTTTCCGGATAATTTAATTCCGTGAACAGCCAGATTTTTTTTCATAATATAGTTTAAATTAACGTAGAAAAATATAGTGATATTAAAAACTGAAGGCTATTTCTCAGCCTTCGCCACTGCAATCCATGTCAGTGTAAATTAAAAAATCGAATTCTGCATTATACGATTCAATTGCTGCAAATTCCAAATGCCAGTTTTTATTCGATATAAATTTTGATAAATAAACTCAAAATGTGATCAAGAATTTGTTTAGGTGGAATTTCTGCAGTTTATTATTAATTAAATTTAGTCATTTCGGTTTTTTTTTAACTTTTACCTTTGTTTGTTCAATGATAGAATTTTATTTACAAAATTTATTTCTCTTTATTTTCGATACCAAAATTTAATGTTAATGTTAATGGCTGATATCGGCTTTTATATACTATATATAAATAAATACTCCCTCCATATTTATATACATCAATTTATTAATTTATATCTAAGGGCAAGTTCATTATTATTCGTGTTTCATATGGAAAGTAATTTTCATATATAATTATTATATGACATTTTCAATATTATTTGAATTATTAATAATAATAATAGTTTAATATTAATAGATAGCATTAAAAAAATGTTTATTTACATTATTATATTATATTATATTTAACATATACATAAGAGAATAAATATAATAATGATATACATTAAATGAAAATAATTGTATATCCTTGACCGGCAGATATGTTTTATTTTTTTTTCAAAACTGAAAAAATTAAATAGGATATAAAATATTGTATATATATATAATTTGAAATTTATAATAAATAAACACATATATAAAATACGTATTATTAATTATATTATTAATATACGTACACACACACACACACAATGACAATGACAACGAATACTAAATTTGCATATGCATACAAGTATTTATGTAAAATATTTATAATTTGTATCAGTTGAAAAGTTTATAAAATATAATACATGTTTTGCATGTTTTATATATTATATTTTTATTTGTAGTTACCATATAAATATCTCATATATACCACAGCAGCATATAACTCATATATTAGCTATATATTTACAAATTAGAGATTGATGTGCACGACATGTATGTTATTGTTTATATATAAATATATATATATAGTTATACGGTGTGCGGTGAATATATATCCTTCATTTTTCATATACATAGAATCAGAAATAATGAGTTTTATAGTTGTGTATGGTGTGATGCGGTGATACGCTGTTATGCATATTTTTAATGTGATGATTATGACCATGATTTTGAACTTAAAAACATTCTATATACGAGAGCATATGTTACAGTCGACTCTGTTTGTAATAAAATTTTATGGAATCGAAAAATTTATTTAATATACAGCGACAGACTATGTCGGACAGAGTTTATTAAGCGCAGATGAGACATAGTCGGCTGCTTATTTTATCATATTGTATATCTGAAAGTATATATTCGTCCTTACAGATTTCCATAAGACGACGATCCACCATGACAGAGTCAAGTTTGCCTTTATGCATATATATATTGGCATAATTTATGCGTATGTGATCGTTTCCTTAACGAAAGGGGCTTACGTTAACCTCGGTTTCTATAACGATAATCACCATATTATATGGTATACGTTTAATGGCATATTTCACATATTATACCATATAAATTGATGGTTGAATGGTTAATTCATATATATTGTACATATATAGTACGGTTGCTCATTTACAAAACTTTCGTTATATATGGCTATAGTCTATTAGATTTTACCGTCACCATATAGTTACCTCACATTACATCTCAATAACACATAACTTCCACGTATAGTATGTATTTGTCAGAAGTATTATCGCATATATATTATAGTTTTGCACGTTCACGGTCTATACCTGAATCATATGATGTTAATAAACATTGATTTATGAACATATATACATATATGTCAGAGTAAATACAAAGTATGTACAAGAGTGTGATATAAAACTGAAGATGTTACCTTCCAGTTTTAATAATATATTCATTATATTCATATATTTGCATATATAAATACGTGTACGAGTAGTTTTATATTATGTGTTAACAACAAGTGTAAAATAAATTTTATAATAAAATCTATGTGATAATCTCAAGTGTAAAATTCTTTCTTTCTATTCTCTGTATATATAAATATATTGTGATGGATATACACTCGTGTACGTATAGCCGTATATATATGGATATGGTGTGAACAAAAAGTAGAAAATTTTCATTTGATTTTAAGTTTTAACTGTTGTGTACGAACAACTTAATGTATACTCGTACACATATGTTTTCTATTCATTCATTTTCATTCATACACACACACACACACACACACACACACATAGTATATATAAAAGACTGAATTTTAAATCACTTGAGTTTTCCTATAAAATATGTTTTTTTTGTATATATATATATACATAAAAATCCTCTGTGTCCGAAAAATAACCGGAAAGGATTAAGAAAAAAGGAAACAATTAATATATTTTTTTACAAATATACTCCTTAAACTTATATTGATTTGTGCACGATTAACAAGTGTATCAAATTGCTTTTTTATGTCTGTGATAGGGTAGTGATTAAGGGCAAGGATTATACAACCAATATAGCCTCTATAACGATTAGTTAAAGTCTATACGCAAGATACCGCATATAAACACCAACAGACAAAACATCTGCATTAACCCGATTTGAATATTCAATACACTCCCTATATCCACTGCAGTTTCGGTGAAGGCAAACCATCATAATAAGGTGCTATCCTGATCATAATAAATAACTATATCGACATCAGATTTCAATATATGTAATTTTAATTTGTTGACCGATTACCAATATGACATGCTGACATCACCAAAATGTTTCTATATATAGTAATAAGTTCAAAATATATACAGTTTAATAATATTGCGGCCCATAAAAACTACTTCCATATCATTTATAATTGGACTACATCGGCAAATAAATAAAGTAAATAACAAAGGTCACAGAGTCATCATATTTAGCTACCTGGTGGAATTTACTCGCGCACAACATTAAAAAAAATTGATACCGATTTTAGACAAATAACTTCTCAAGCAAAAGAGAAATAGTACATTGGCAGAGAAATTAAACAGCAGCCGCAATTTATCAAAAACGCACCACACGAATCAAAAGCTCTAGAAAAATCCGGGAATTGAAGAAAAGCTCACATTTTGTTGGCATCATTATTGGAGGAAATATATATCATTTGTAAACATATTAATAAAGCAGAGGTATTACTTATTATGGCGGAAATCACATTGACGTCGCAAGATATAAGACTTATCAATTCCTGTGTCTATTTGAATCCTCAATGTTTGCCTGCCTGTCTCAAAAATTTGTGTTTTAGATAAACAATTATATAAGCGATAGTATTTTTCGCCTCATCAATTTAAAACAAAATATAAATTTAAACTGCTGAAGGAAATGTCCTTCTGGTTATTTTTTGCTGGGACAGAGGGTTTACATATAATATTAGCATTGGTATAAACTACTGCACACACACACACACACACACACACACACACATACACACATATAGATACTGTACAAATATATAATATTTTATAATTGCACTTATGCCATATATGGCGAGAGGAGTTTATATTCTTTTTAATTTAATTTTTATTCCTTTTAAATTTTGTTTTCGCTAATGATGATCATTAATTTTTTATTTTTCTTTTATCTCTCGCTCGCATCATATACAGAATCATTTCCAAAGTATCCTTATTGACGTGTATATATATTTTCTTATATCTTATAATAATTATCTATAGAAACTTTATAAGATGAAAAATGCAACTTATTTTTTTAAGGATATATCAAATTTTTATTCACACACACACACACACACACACACACAATCGTCTACAAAACCCAAAGAAAAAACCAAAATACAGGCAAATTATTATATTCAAATTATAATATAAATAAAATACGAATAATAAATAATTGTAATAGCTATTTCGTGCTCATGATATATATCCACAACAATAGCAGCAACTATGCGTAAATATATATAGATACTAACCTGGTGAATTTGTTTGTATTGCTGATAATGGTATAGCAAAAACATTTCCCATTTGCATATCTGGATCATTTACTGGACATTGTGTATATGCAATAATTGAACCACGACCTGGTGATGGACTAACCCGACTATATTTTCCAGTACGTTCAGTCATCTCCATAAATTTTTATTATTATTATTATTATTATAATATCACAGTGTTGTATATATTACTTTCTAAATATAATGCACTATATTATAATTAATGTAATTTACCGCATTATCATTTTTTATATATTATATGATTTATCTTACACACGGATGTGTTTTCATATATCTCATTAATAACATACCATATATATATATATATACAGAGAGGGTTGTGTATGTTTTTAAAAATTAATGAAACATATTTATTTTATATTGAATCTATGATTTTTATAATTTAAACGAAATCCATTTATATTAATTATTCACGCATATACCATAAATTTTAATATAAAAATATAAATAAATTATAAATTTAAAACATATTCACACTGACACACTCACACACATAATAAATAAAATAAATTACTACCGCATACTGCAATATAAAATATATATAAATTCAGTTTTCCACCGAATTTTCTTTTATATTTATATACACTACACACTATATAATAATATATTTTCACTACCACCACACACACCACCATCAACTATATAACTATATAGGAAAAACAAATTCACTGACTTTGACTCCATATATATTTATAAATATATATATATATATATATGAAGCTGTTTCTAACTATAGAGAGGTAAAATAATATTATTATAACGCTAGTCCCCATATACTATATAAAATCACTAACCTATGTGAAAAATGAAATGCAACTGTGTGTATAAGCTTTACAAAAAAATGTATTTGAATGCTTTTGCACTCAAAAAGAGCTTATATGTGAAGAAAAGGAAACATATGCGTATAGTTTTTATTATATATGGTTGCGTAAAAACTGCACAGTCTCACTATATAACTATTCTATTCATATACATCCATAGTTAGATATTTATGACAAGAAAAATATTATAAATAGGCGCAGATATAGAGTGCAGTAAATCTATAATATGCGTGAAAGTTTAAAAATATACTCTAAACTAAATGTATACTCGCTAGTACTCTATAACTAATATACTATATATAATCTAACCGTATTAATGCAAAACTTTGATAATATCATTATTTACATTTCAAAAAATTTATAACTACCCTATAATTTTTAATCATTTCTTATGACATTAATATCTAGAGCTTTATTGTAGAAGCTTTTATCATAGAATAAATATATGAATAGAAGAAAATTTGCCTATCACAGTAAAACTGAAATGGAAATAGTATTTGCATTTTCTTTCCTCGTAACATAAATTTATCTCATTATGTGAAACTTTATATATAATAAGGGCGATGCTATTCAACGCATGGTAATGTGAGAAGTTAAGTTAAATTTCTATGTAGGAGTGGAGCAATTGAAAATATCATCTGCAGTAATAAAAAAATCCATTAGGTTGTTCAAGAAACTATGGTCTTATTGATATAGTGGAGTACATACCCACCATCGGAAGAGCAGAGTCTTGAACATCACACAAAGTTGATGATACAGAAATTAAGGAAAGTTATACTTGGAACCACAGATAAAATATCTGAAACAGAAAGACGACGGATAAATGGATAAATTCAATTTTGAAGTAGTACTATTTAAATACATTCACAATTTTCACAGAATTATCGTGGACAATAAAATTAAAATTGAAAATATCACAAAGAAACAAATGTTTCTGTGCATTTTAACATTTATTGAAGAGTTTGCTATATTCAACAGTTATGAAGAACTGTTATGGATTCAGTCAAAACCCGCCTACGTTGTTAACTAGTAAAATTAGAAACGTACTGTATTTGACACTTTAGATTTTGCAAATTAAGCAAATCGTCATTTCTGTTTGTATTTATTCTATGCCATTAATGTTTTATATTATATATTTTGTTTGTACATTGTTTTGAAAAAAATAAGAAATAATACAATTTTATATACTCATTTGAGAGTTGACCTACATATTTTTTTGGTTCTTATTTTTGTCTCTTGTTATTTACCAAACCAAACCATATATGTGTAATGTTACTGTTATTATTGTTTCTATTATAGATTTATTATTATTATATTAATTAAAGAGAAAGAGTAAAATTTTGTATAAGAGGAAAAAGCTATTTTTGGAATATTATTAATTATAAAAATAAATACAAAACAAAATAAATAAAATTATAGTTAGTACGAGTATATATGGATAGGAAAATAAATATATTAAGTATATGTATATTATATACAGCTATACGTCTACACGTACTTACTATAAACGTGTGATTAATTGAAATGAAAATAGATTTAGATTTTAGAAAACAAAAAAACGTAGTTATAAAACATTTGCAAATTATATAATATATTTTGGTGTACGCGGTGGTGATAAGTAACATAACAAATTGATGTGCAAATATGTACTACAATTTCTTTCAAATCTGTTCAAATTAAATTTTTTTAGATATTTTAAAATACCTTTTATATAAAAAAAAAAAAAAAACGATTAAGTTTAAAAATAATATATGATATAATATTTTTTTAGAATTAAATTTATCCTAAACTAAAATATTAAATATAAGGAACATCTTGCTGCTTTTATTCTAAACTGTATAAATAATATTAATTAATCTGGTACATAATAATTTATTTTTCTGTATGATTTTAAACATACTTTTAAAATTAAACATGATAATTATTATAATTTGATAGAGGAGTATATACGTATATACGTATTATTCTATAAAATTTCAAACATATTAATTATATTTAAATTGTGACCGGTTTACTTAAAAGTATTTTTTCAAAAATATATTTTTCATATTAATAACTTTTTTTATTTTTAGTCCATCGATAAATTTTTATAAATATGACGTACAATTAATGCAAATATACAGAATGAAATAATAAATATTAAATTTATGTAATTATTATTATTATTATTATTGTTATTATGATTTCTATTATTATTATTATTATTATTATTATTATGATTATTATTATTACTATTATTATTATTATATTTATCATTATTATTTTTAAAATTATCAACATTATAATTATCATTTTGTTGTTTTATATTTGCATCAAACTTTACAAGTTTTTCTTCATTTTTTGGTTTTACACGTGCAACAACAGCATTTGTTGCCATTGTAGCAGTAGTAGTAGCAGTAGTAGTAGTAGTAGTAGTAGTAGTAGTAGTAGTAGTAGTAGTTGTTGTTGTAGTAGTAGTAGTACCATTTACAAGTTGTTTTTCATTATTTTTTATTTCAAAACTGCTATCTAAATCACTATCTACATATTTATCATCTTCACTATCAGCTGCAGATGTACCATTTTCATCATGATTCAATAATTTTGTAGATTTGTATATTTTTCCATTTACTTCATCAATTATTTCGGGAAATAACGTTTTAAAATCTGGATCACGTAAATTATATTGAAATGATAATTTAGCATATTTAATACGTTCAAATTTACTGCATTCAATGGAACCCAATGTTTGACTTTCTTCTAACATAAAACTTAATAAACCTGTTAATATTGTTGATACACACCATGCAGGATTCCATTGATCTGGATGATAATCGGATATACTCAAGCATAAACGACGATTTATTTTAAAACGTCCATTTGGTGTACGCATATAAATTGATGGTGGCTTAAATGGATATTGTTGTGTAAATATTAATGTGCCATGATAATAACCTCCATAATATGGTGTATTCTCTGGACCTTTAATCACATAATGCCATTCCAGCATATTTGATGGCAACGGCTCAGCATCTATATATGGTACCGGATTAGACTTTAAATCTAAATAATCTTGACGCAAACGATACATTGCCGAATTTATTTTACGTATTGGTTGATTCATGATAAAACTTATATATGGTTAATTGTTGTGTATATGATGATTATAAACTAAATAAAGTAAATAAAACCAGAAATTTTAATTAACAATAACAAACTTCACACAATGAAATATATATTATGTGTATATATAATGTATATATAAATAAAATTAATGATTATATATTTAATTTTAAATATTTATGTTTGTACACAAAATTTAATATAAATTAAATAATAATGGGATTTATACACTATATATACACTTCATTAATGTCAAATAAAACTTTTTATATAAATATTACTTATTAATTATATTAAAACTAATAATTATTTGTATGAAAAAATATTAAAAAGATAAAAATTTACAAATATTATTTATATTGTTCTCTAATTTCTTTGTGGATTTTTGATTATTATAATTTATATAAAAAAAAAACAATTTCAATAATCCTAAAAACTTACGTGTTCGACAGTTTCCGATAAAGCAGAATTCAATAACTTGATGAAAAATATCTTTAAAAAAAAAATAATACTGACGTGTTCATAAAATTTATTTTCAATAATAAAAATAAAAGAAAAAAGATGCAGAAGATAAGAATACAATTTTTGTTAAAAAAATTGTACATGTTGATTAGATAAATTTTTTTCTTCTATAATTACTGATCTGAATAAGAAAATTATACTTACATTCTTTCATATATAAACAATTTTTTAACTATATCTTCTTCTAAATAATCCAGTTATATATTTATTAAATATCATTAAAATACAAAACAAGCGATTTTTATTTTTTTAAAACTTTTTAAATTAACTAATAACTTTTTTATCACCTTTATAATATTACTTTTTTTTTTCCTATTTCAAACTTTCTTTGATTTACATCGGCGCGATGCACCAACTCAAAAACAAAAAAAAAAGTATAATAATGATGTTCTGTCAAATTTTATATTGGAATGAAATTTTTGGAGAAATCGAAATGAAGAAATTTGTTTTATATGATTCGCTTAAAATTTCAAGTGTGTTAGATTGATGTGACACATACACTACTATTCCGTATACCATAATGAAATCGTAATTACGAATTAATAGTAAGTAATGTACATTTCATATTTATTAACAGAAAATAAGTCCTGTTTCTACAATAAATATAAATAAATATTAATATGTATAGTTAATATGTATAGTTTTAAAATGAATGAAATATTAAATGAACGCACTTCATAAATATCTGTCATTTTACGTGCAAATAAATTCCAACTCCTTTCCAATACCCATTTTGACAGATGTCAAGAAAAAAAAAATGCCGATAAAAAATTCATTTTTTTTTTTTTTCATTTATCTTCATTTTCATTCCAATTCCAATAATTCCATTTCCATTGTGCATATTATTGTACAAATCACCACACACACCAGAAGGGAACTCCATTTTTTTTTTCATGGTGTTCTAAAATCATACAAAAAAAATTTTTTTTTGTTAAAATTACAAGAAGAAAATTCCCTTTTTCTTGTAAAAAAATTGTGAAATGTGTAAATTAAAAGTAAAAAATAAACTAATTGTTTTATTATAATTAAATAAAACATAAGCAAAAATTTTCGTTTTTGTTATACAATTAATAAAAATTAAAACAATTAAAGAAAAAGAAGAAGAAAACAGGAAGAATTAGAAGAGTGAATTATTAAAAAAAAAAGAAAAAATTTCCCGTGTGTGGTGTTGTGGTGTAGAAAAACAGTAGAAGTTGTGTGTTTTTTCTTGATTTTGTTGCTGTTGGGCAAAACGAATATGGAAATATTTCTTTTCTAATTAAATAAAAAAAAAAAAAGAAAAAATTCCGTAAAAATAATGGATATTTAATTAATATTTTTAGTTTTTGTGTTTATATATTACAAATACACATATATAAATATACAAATGTATATGTAATACAACATTTTTGTTATTTTCAAAGTAAGTTTTTGCCCATTCGATCGGTCCTCCATACTTGTTCGCGTTTTTTTTTTTTTTTCATATTCTAATTTTTTTTTATTTATTATTTTTTTTTTTTTTGTATACGGTTTCGTGTATATGTGTTTTGTGGTATTTTATGAAGATCGTTGCCATTGTGCGGCACCACATTGGATGTCAAATAAATATTTTCCCATATTATCATCAATATCATCATCATCATTATCATCGTCGTCATCATCAACATCAACGGCAGCAGCAGCAGCAGCAATAGCAACGGCAACAAAAACGTTGATGGTATTTTTTTCGTTTGCATCTGCATTGAATTTAAAATAACATCATACATCACATCGATTTTGAATAATATAAACAACAACATTTGTGTAACGTTTTGGTGTTCGCCACCAAAACATTTTTTTTGCCCATATTATTTTCCCACACCAAATTATTAATTTAATTTTCTCGTTTGAATTGGTTATAATTGTAGCCGTCAAAATTTTACCCACAACTTCATCAACATCCGCATCATCAGCAGCCGCTGCTTCATCATCGTATTATTATTATTATTTTAATAATAATAATAATAATATTATGTGCGAACAATTTGGTGGTGTTGGTGGTGGTAATAAAGCAACAACAACAACAACCAATAGCGGCAGCATTAATAACACAACAACAAATAAAGTTATGAATAAAGGTGTGAATTTATATATTAAAAATTTGGACGATAGTGTCGATGATGATAGGCTACGTAAAGAATTTGAACCATTTGGTACGATAACATCGGCTAAAGTTATGATGGAAAATGGACGCTCAAAACATTTTGGTTTTGTGTGTTATACGTCGCCGGAGGAGGCATCGACCGCAATGAGTGTTATGAATGGTCGACGCTTAATTGGTACATCAAAACCATTATATGTTGCGTTAGCCCAACGTAAGGAAGATCGTAAGGCACTGTTGGCCACCGAATATATGAAACGTATGGCAAATATGCGTGTCCATCAAATGGGACAAATATTTCAACCAACTAATAGTGCTGGTGGTTATTTTGTACCGACTTTACCACAGCCAGCGCAACGTTTTTATAATCCACAGGTAACACAAATACGTACGGTACCGCAACAACCTGATAATCGGTACATTAATCATGGTAATGTTCATCGACCCACTACAAAAATGCCACCATTACAACAATTACCGTACAGTCGTTAAATAATACGTTTTTATTATTTTTTTTTTTTTTACTTTTTTTTTTCTTTTTTTTTATAATATTATTTTAAGAAACAAAAAAAAAATGGCTACAAGAAAAAGAAAATAATAATATTAAAAAAATTAAAAAGAAAGAAAAAAAAAAAAAAAAAAAAAAAAAAAAAAAGAAAAATTAGGCGCGACAACAACAAATCCGTTTAACAACTTAAAACATTTAATTAATTAATAGATAAAAATTAAATAACAACATTTTTATTATCAACAACAACAAATGAATTTGTGTGAACAAGAAACAAACAAAAAAAAAAACAAAAAATAAATTATTATTAAAATCTTTTTTTTTTTTTTTTTTTTTTATTATTTTTTTTTTTGTTTTTTTTTTTTAAATTTTTACAGAAATGTTAGTATTGAAATTTCATAATTTTTGTTAACAAATATTAAAAAAAAATGAAAGGAAAATAAAATTAATTTAATTTAATTTAAAGAAATTTATGTGTACATCCCATTTTTTTTTTTTTTTGTTTTTATATATATATTTAATTTTTAGTTTTTTGCATAAAAAATAATAAAAAAAATAAAAAATAAAACATAATTTATAAAATTAAAAAAAAAAAAGGAAAGTAGAAAAAAATAATCGATAAATTATAAAAAGTATTTTTTTTTTTTCTTTTGTTTTCAATATACATTTTTTTTTTTTTTTGCTGTCAATTTTATTATTAATTATTAAATATAATTATTATTATTATATATTATTAATCACAACATTTATTATACTATATTATTATTATTAATTAATTAATTAATTACCTGTTTAATTAATTAATTAATTAATTAAATTAAATTGTAAAAGGAAAAACAAAAGAAAAAAAAAATTAATTTAAAATTAAATAATAATATAATATAATAAAAAAAAAAATATATATATACATTTTTCTTAAATATAATTATTAAAAAAATAATAATATTAAAAAATTAATTTAAAATTTAAAACCAAAAAACAAAAAAAAAAAACATACGAAATATATAAAAAGATATTGTTTAAAATTTTTCATATAGTAAAATTAACAAAAAAAGAAAAAAAATACTTCTTAAGGTAAAAAAAAGAAAAAAATTGTATAATTAAAAAAAAAAAAAGGAAAACAACAATTGGGTTGAAAATTTTTTTAATATATTATTACCTTAAATTTAGAAAAAAAAAAATAAAACAAAAAAAGAAGAAAAAATAAAAATAACAATAAATTTCTTTTTATATCTCTATTTGGCGTTTGTGTGGGGGGGTTGAGCATATTTGTTATTAAAAAAACAACCCCCTCTCCATTCGTCACCCTTCCCGCCCGCACCCAAAATTCACAAAAAAAGTTATTAGTTGATTAATCGTAAAGAATAAAAAACAAAAAATTTAATAAATAAGAAATTATATAAAAAATAAAAAACCTATTATTATTATATAAAAATAATTAAATAAAAACACACATACACACACATTTACATATTGATAATTATTATATTAATTAAAAAAATAAAAATATATGAAAATAAAAATTTCATGAAATAAATAATTAAAAAAAAAAACAAACAAAAAACAATAGATTATTATATAAAAAATAGAAAAGATTGTACGAATTGTTAACCCATTAATTCCTTATTCGCGACACACACACCACACACAAACAAACATTCATCTTCTGCCTTATCTGTTTGTCTGTCTCTACTCCCCCTCTCTCTCTCTCTCGCTCTCGTTCTGTGTAAAGATCCCCTAATCGCCCAAAAATCATTTTAAATTAACAAAAAAACAAACACACACAATTCAAAATTCTGTGAAATAGAATAATAATAATTATAATAATAATAATAATAATAATAATAATAATAATAATAATAATAATAAAACAAAAACTATAAGTCAAAATTTTTTAATTTTACATTTAATTATTAAATATTATTTATTTTGTTAAAAAAAAAAAACAACCACAAAAATCAATTTTTTTTTTTTTTTTGTTCAAACAAAATATATAAAAATAAATTCAAAATGGATTATAAAATAAGTTTGTAAAAAACGATTAGATAAAGAAAAAATCTAAATGAAAATGAAATAGTTTTTAATTATTTAAGAAAACAAGAAAATATAAATGTAATTAATATATAATACAACAATGGGGGACATTTAAGGATTAAATATAGGGTTCGCGACGGTTTATTTGTATCCTATCGGTGTCTCCAAGTAATTTTCACAAAACATTTTTTTACAACAAACTTCAAAAAAAAAAGAAAAAAACGTATATTTCGGTTCGTACTTATTATTTAAATTTCAATTTAATTGTCTCATATACTCATTGCAAGAACTTTCAATTTTGCCAAAAAGTTACTGAAAATAAAATGCGACCTCCAATCAATCCCCAACATTAACTCTCAAAGTTAAAGTCGTACATTTACCAGCATTTGAATTAGAGGCCGGAACTCTCATTGTCGTTTCAGCTTGACGGGTGTGTGTATAAAAAGGTTTAAACTTGCGCTGGTGGGAGTGTGAAGGTCCATTTTATTAGAAATTGATTCTTGTTATTTTCTACGGATGCAACGCTTACGAATAGAAATGTTTCTATTTTTTGATTTCGTTTTTTCTACTATTCTAATTATTTTTTATTCATCCACACACATTCTGTTTAGTATAAAAGTTTATCTGAAAACGATTTGAAATGTTAAATAGAAAATACACGTATTCAATTCTCAATGTAGATAGTTTTTCCATCAAACCAACGTAAAACTTATAGTCTATATAAATTTAGCATTGCTTTTTGACACACAAACACTTTACAGTAATATATTTGACGCCTAATAATATAATATATTTCTATTCGCATCCGTTTCATTCGCAGAAAGGAAATGTGAACGAAAATAACTAAGACCAGCACAGTGTGTCGATAGAAATACAAAATATCCGTATTGATCCGCATTCCTCAAGTATATCACTAATGCTGCAATTGCATATAGTTTCTAATAAAAAAAACGTACGGTGGTTACATGACATCAGCATGTTTTGTCCAATATTTTGTACTTTTTCTGCACAGTCCAATTATCTCCGTTGTAATATATTGTATATATTTGTTGGATGTTGTTTAAAACACTTAAAATAGACAGTATAAAAGCGATGATGGTAAACAACCATAAAAATTGTAACCCATTGTTTTTTCTATATTTTACAACCGCATTAAACATAGATGATTTAATATATAATTCTAGATTGAATCTAGGTCGAATCAATAAAGTTCGATATGATGATTTTTATATTCAAATATGATTATTTTAATCGATGACGATGATGGCATTGTTATTGATTAATCATGAGTTTGGCTCTCATTTTATTGCTTCAATAATGGAAATTAACAACAATAAATTCGAGCACTTTGCATCCAATGTGACTAAAAATTCATCTACTCTATACATTTAAAGAAATTGTTCAATTCAGTTTTGTTGAGTTAAGCTAAAAATACATAATGTGTTGTAACTATGTAATCAAATGTTAGATTACAAATTGTAATTTAGCAATCTTATTGAATTGTTTTTCCAACTAAAGACACTTAATGATAACTTTCTTTTATTATATTTATATATAAAATTATTAATTCATATGAAACATCCTATTTATTATATAATTTAACACAGTATCATTTTCTTTTTTCCTTTTAGCTATTTGAGGAAAAACAATTTACCCGACAATTAAACAACCAACCAACTAATCATTAACACCAAATACCTAATGAAATGCAGAATAAAACTTTTGATTTACAATAAATAATGAAACTAATAGAAAATATTAGTTTAAAATTCAAATTCGCAAATGTTAATTTTTTACACAAAATTTTAATTATGGATCTATAACATATTTTCCAGGTAAGTTGTAATTTATAACTGTGGAAAAAATTTTTATATATATATATTGTTTTTAAATTATTGTAATAAAATTAAATCGGGTGTATTTTGGTACAAACATTTATTTTTGAATTTCTATTTCAATACAAATTTGAAAGAATTATAAATTTTTCGATGAATTGAAAAATTTCACATATAGAAGGAACAGTAATATAATTCGATGTATTGTTCCAATTTTATTCCAACAGATTTTCCAAATGTCAAAAACTCTTTTGGAAAATATTTAAAATACAAAATCAAACCAACTTCATTCAGTATAAAATCGTAAGTTCAAGCGTAAAGATAACGTAAATCATATTGGCTTTTTGCTTTTTTTTTTTTTTTTTTTTCTTTGTAGAAAAAGAGTTTTTCTTTTTCTTTATTTTTTTTTTTATTATTAAAAATAAAATTAATCAAACAAATCCTTTATAGTTCAACTAGTTGAGATTTTTTTTTTTTTTTTCCTTTTATAAAGCGGGAAAATTACTCAGTGCGCTTGAATAGATATATCATTAACAGATATAGATAGTTATTGTTTGATTTTGGAATTATTGGCTGAAATTTGCATTACATTTTTTTATTATTAAGTATAATAGTTTTTATTTTTTTTAAACAATTAGTTATTTAAATAAAATTATTTGTTTATATGGTAAGTAAAACAATATTTAATTATTTACAATTTTTGTTACAAAAAAAAACCAAAATCTAAAAAAGAAATTTTGTTGTTGCATTTTTGGTTTTTTTTTTACCTGGATGAATTGCATTTCTTTGAATTTTTTTTTTTTTTTTGAGTATTCTAAATTTTAAAAAATATAAAAAAAAAAAGTACACCAAAATATATGTGCCAACCCAAGCCAATATATATTAATGGCCATTACTTTTTTTTGTATCCTTGACAATCAAATATATTTTTGGAAATTTGCATGATCGTTCATTGAACTTGTTAATTGAGTTAACAAACAACAAATAAAAAATATTAAAATCGAGGTGTTTACTCAAATATTTTACGTAATTTTAATAATATAGAAATATAACCATATTTTTTTTTGGTTAGGTAAATGAAACATTTTTTTTTTTTTTTAACATAAACTATTGAAGATTTAATATTTGTTTCTGTTATTTTTTTATTATTTATAGACATAATAATTAATTATTTATATAATTATAAAATTATTATCAGTATATTTGAAACCGGTAATTTATGGCTTAATCATTTATGTGTAGATAAAAAAAATCATTAAAACACTTGTTTATTCTCCATTAAATCAAGTAACATTATTTACTTATTATATTATTATAACATGTGTTTAATTAACATTGTGACGTATTTGTTTATTTTATATATTTATTTGATATCAATTATAATTACTTAAAATTAGGCACACGTTTGATGATTAATGTAATGTTTATTCATTTTAATTTTTTGTTTTTTTTTATTAAAACCACCAGTTGAATATATAACGTATAAAAATGTCTTATCTCTCTCGCTGAAGCATATAATTAATTGACATATCTATTTTTGAAACATGCAATATTGTATGATAATATATAATTTAAAAAATATTGATTGCGTCTAACAAAAGATCACTATAAATAAAAAATCGATACTTCTATTATCAGTTGAATTATTTTTATAGATAACAGCCAACAACCTTCGTTTACCGGTTCACAATTTAGAGAGCATTCAAGTTATTTTGCGTTTGTTATTGTATCTTAACTGAAATGGTCTATAAAACATAATAAAATATGCACAATTTTGGTTACAATTCATAAAATTATTTTTACAAATTGTGTTCAATAATAACATCACGTTAACCAATTAAAACCGACAGAGATTAGTGACCTTAAAAGTTTTGTTAGTTTTTAAATATAATTGCAACAGTTTTTACAAGTATTATACATTTCCAAATGTAAATTGTTTCGTAACGAATTGCCACCGTTAAAGTTTGCAAAAATATAACAATTTTTGCATTGTCAATCGTAACGCCGACATTTTACCAGCAATAAAAAATATATTGAATTTCACATATTTAAATATTTCTTTTCTGCTGCGTCTTGTACACATTCTTTTAATAATATTAGAATATTTATTATATTTATAAAGGGTTTTCCATCCGGGCTGCACAAAATTTAATTTGAAATGAAACAATAACACTGCATCGGTTCATAGCATATTTTCTAAAAATCTCTTACATAAATCTTCGTTGTAAATGGCAATGAATGTTATTTTGTTATATATTATTAAACTGTTTAACTGCAACTAGATGATTTTTTGTCCATACTTTGGCTACCGATAATTTCGTTGCAATAGAGCAAAATGGAGGATGCGTGTGTAATTTTTAAATAAAAATAAATAAATAAATTTATAGTATTATTAATTTGTTCAAAACATATATTAGCACCACTTATTTTGCAACAATAACAATATTTTAAATATAAAGAGTAAAATAAAAAATGTGTGTGTGTGTGTGTATGTCTAAAAGAGTGTATTATCCCAGTGGGACCGGTATGTATGATAACATCAATGATCGTCTACTTATTTCTTGTCAGCACTAAACAGCATTTGTACAGAGATATCACTGGTGGTAAGTACTGCTATTTTCGATGAACAGTTATTCATGGGTTCGGAATGGCTGGATTTTTCATGTGTACAGAACAATTGCATTTTTCATGGAATCGTATTGGGTGAGTTTTTCATGGGTTCGGAATGGATGAACTATTCATTTGTTCGGAATGGACTGCTTTTTATGTACACACATACCATACACTATCAATCCAGGGTTTCACAACACTTTCTAAAACCTCAATGTAAGCGGCAGCATTCTCGCTCGAATCCCTGGGAAAAGAAGTGAGGTAGCATAACATAACCTTCGTTGCTCACAATTCCTAAAACCATAACTGTAGCTGGAAATTTCGGGGGCATAACACGGGTAACCTCTGTAGGTTCTGAACATAACTATCTATCATTTATTCGATTAATTTTTTGGTCTTGATCGAAATTTTTTGTCATCAGAAACAAACCATATCATGTTGAGAGTTTCTGGGTGCTTAAGCTTGTTTAAAAGACATTTTCCTGATATAGTTCTCTGCTCAAGAGTTGGTTCTGAAATTAATTTATGAAATTAGAACTACTTATAAATTCATAGATAAATTCACGGATAAATGAATATTTTGATGAATTAATTGATGAGTTCATTGGTGAAATCATTCATGAAATTGAAAGTATACTTACAATGTATGTATGCATTCATTGAAGAAATTGGAACTACATACAAATAGTCCCATTAGGTTATTCCATACTGTATAACGCCTACTGTTTTTTTAACGTATCTATCTATATCTTTACTACAATCAAAGATTACACTGATTTCATTCAAGTACGAGACGTGTACCGATTGTTTGTATTGTAGATAACAATATCAATTGAAATAATATATTTTTTTAATCTAACAATAAATCTATTAGTTTATAATTATTGATTAACAATATTTTAATTTAAGCTGCATATCAGTAATTGCCTACTTAATTTTTCAATTAAATTTAATTATATTGTTGCCATTACACACGCCACACATACGGATGTGTTTAACTAAATGTCTTTAGATCGAATTCATCCACTTCATATATTAATTGTGATACTTCAAGTGGAATTATTTGTGACAATAATCAAGTGGGTAATTTATTTCGAATGCGTGTATAATGTCTATAGCCATATGTTTCTTTAAAATGTCTTGTGCCAAAGCATTGCATGAAATACAATTAATTTTTAAATGATCGTAAATAAAACTGTTAATGTTTGTTTTTATCAATTTTAATTTTATTTCAAAGATATATATTTTAAAATATATAAATTTGATTGCATCATTCTAGTCAGTAGTTGTAAATATGCTAATGGACACCTTCATTAAATGTCGTTGCTGAGATTGTCGCCTTGAATATCTCTAATTATACCCATCTTCCAGGTTTCTTTTTTTATCATTCCAATGTGGCTATTCCAGACTAATTTCGTATCTACACAATACAACATGAAGGAAGCTTCCATTTAGTTATCCCTTAGTGTGATACACTCTTTTATGTATATAGTGATTGAACGTATGTAATATCAATTAAATTATATATTAATTAAAATAGATTAATATCTATTATGCCAATGATCGTTTTTGGAATGCTTTGTTTCACAACTTATTATTATTTAATATATTTATATTTGATAAGATAACAAAAAATATTTATAAAAATAATAAATGATGTAATTAATTTTAATTTTATTTAATTTTATTTCAGATTACCTGCATTTTGAACTGTTATTTTTAGTAAATATTATAGTTATTATTATTATTATTATTGGAATTGTAAAAATAAAATCATACGCACCAGCGAATGCGCCACTACCAAAATGGCATATGATTATGAACTGATAGATATATTTTATGTTTTTAAAAGTGAATTTATAAAAAGTTTTGACTTTATTGATGTACAATTCGAAACGACTGATTATATATTTACACATGCTGAATCACATGCAATACTTAATGAAACAAAAAATGAGTCTGAACAAATTGAAAAACTTTTTTTTATATTAAAATATGAACGTAAAAATGTGACATATTTCTTGGAAGCTATAAAAATAAAATATTATTGGTTATACGATTCTATTCAGGAGGCATCGAGCAATCATTTAATTGATCAAATGTTGAGAAATTATCAACGTGCCATTTGTAATTTACGTGATGAATTATCTAAACACACTGATTCGAATGTACACCGTCCAGATTATGTAAGAATAAAAATTAATTAAACATATATTTAAATTTAATTATCAATTGATCAATAGATTAAATCGTTTTTAATTATTATTATAATTTATTTTAGCTATATCACATCCAACAATATTTATTAAATTTAAAACCAAATAATTATTTGGTAATACATGGTAACTTAGGGTGTGGTAAACGATGGTTGACAATGGATGCTTGCTGTAATTATTCTGTTATGGCTAAAATGAATTTTAAGATATATTGGATAAATGCTAAGAATTGTAAAACAGATGAAGACATTTTTTTTAAATTACAAAGGTAAGTAATAACAAAGTGTGTATGTATTTTTTTACTATGTTGTACTTCAACTACTACTACTACTATTTACTGGGTCGGCAAGAAAGTAATTTCGGTTTACATAAAATAAGTTCCTTTTGGCATTTGATAGTAGAGGATATCACCTTTACCTAAACTTTACAAATATTTTTAGCTTACAGTTGTTATTCTGTAGTGTCAACAATTACCAAAACATACAATTTTGTCATATACAATATTTTTTGATAAATTATCGACAGATTGCATAGAGGTTAAATGTATCACACATAGCAATTAAAAAATATTTAAAATGCAGTGAATTTGTGAAACAAGCGCAATATTTCAGTTACACATGAATTTAAAACGTCACTTTACACTATGTAGAAATATTTATGATGTGCATTTAAACACAATGAAAACAACCTGACAGCTGTTAATTTGGTGGAACTACAAATACATTTTCTCATGTTTTACTGACTATTCTATAACTAGTGTAACTGGAGGGGAAACAATCAAATGAAAAATCACTAAAAACCAGAAATTACTTTCTTACCACACCCAATCTAATTTTAATAGCCTTATGAAAAAATCCATCCGCATTACTAGTATAAGCTTAGAATATATTTTAATATATGAGGATATCCATATGCGATTATACTTTTCATATTATTTTATATTATAAATTATTATTTTTGAGAAACTATAATTTGAAATCGATTGTAGTTAATCGAATAATTCTGTCTTATTAATAAATCGTTTTATTCTGTTCCGGAGTTGAGTTAGAGTTGGGTTGGGAATGTATAAATGTTTAAATAAAATGGATGGAAACAAGTAATTAAATATCTATTGGTATAACGATAGATAAATAGATATTTTATGGAATGAGCACGATGTGTCGTATGACAGAGGCTACATGACCTGTTGACAATACACCTAATTAATGAGACAGCAAAATTATCTGCAGCGAAGAGGAAATATGATTGGTTTTTTAAACACCGAGTAATTCTTACTCAAAAATTATGTCACTGCTAGAAATAACAACAGAGACAATGTCATCAAGAGTCATACGACTTTGAGAAAATATTCACTTCAAAGTTAATAAAGACGCATTGATTGCGTAAACGCTTAATGGAATTTTTCTATTATTGTTATTAGGATTCAATTATTATTTTTGGCAAATAATTAAGAAATACAGATGTTAAAATTTGCATGTGAAATTAACGACTCTCGGTTTTGCGATATGTTTCCGAATAGTATTCTCAACGGTTGTCCTACGCACGAATTAAAATATTATTTCCTTAATAATTCTTATAATCTTAATATTCACTTTTACATTGGTTTCAAAGTTACGAGAGAATTTTTAAAATTTATAAATTATATATCACAAAATAAAAATTGTTAATATCATATGATAATTTCGCCTAAGAAAATCTTCATATAAAATATTGAAACATATTGTTTGCTTATTGTCTTGCATAGTTTTTTTTTTTAAATAAACCTCTGCTTTATATTTTTTTTAATTTATTTATTAATTATGTATTTCATTTATTTTATAGACTGCTAATTTTACTTAAATATACTGATAAATGTGACACCATATTAACAAATTATGATAGTATTAGTAATAAAATATTAGTTTTACGTCAAAAATTACGCGAAATTATAGAAGAAAACAGTTACAAAGACTGTTTAATTATATTATCGGGTGTACAAGATTATAAAATAATAAAAGAATTTGATTTACGTTGTAAAATGTTAATAATAACTAGAAATAAAGAGGTAATAGATATTTGTATTTTTTTACTACAAAATAAAATTTATATGTTTCATTCCTTTTCCTATAGATCCTAAATCAATTACCACAAAAATCAACAAACACTTATCAAATAAATCGTGGTTTTACTTACACCGAAGGTTTACAATTATTTCGTACAATTTTAAATACATCTACTATAAACGAAGAATACTTTAATGATTTACATCGATTATGTAAAGGTTCACCATTTATATTGTCCGTAGTTGCTAGCAATTTAAAAGAATATTCGATAAATAATGGTAGATGGATATTATGGATTAATACGTTTAGAAACTACAGGTAATGTATCCTTCTTTTTTTTTTTGTAATGAATTAGTTTGATTGTTGTAACATACATTTATATTACATTACATATAGTTCTACAAATTATCAAGAATTTAGTGAACCCATTAAACAATCTCTAATTGATTTATCAGATGAACATAAAAAATTATTTTATAGTTTAGTGATTTTTCGAGATGATTTTTATATACCAATTAAAGTAATAAAAATTAATAATTATATATTTTTGTAATTCACGTAAATTTATAAAACACTCACTTATCATTTGTTTATTTTTGTGTCATTTTAGGTTTTACAGCTTTATTGGAAAAAAGATGAAAAATTTTGTCAAGAAATTATGACAAAATTTGATAAATTATATTTTATTGAATCAAATAATGACCGAATGGTATATAAATTACATTATCTTTATTATTCATATTTAAATAATATTATAAAGATGTTTCAAAAAATTAAAATGCATAAAAATTTAATTGAAAATTATCGGTATTATTTTTTTTAATAATTAATGAAATTATATATGCATTTGAGAAAAAAAAAAAAAATGTTAATTTATATTTTCTTAATTTTTTATTCTTAGTATCGATGAGGCCTTAATCGATCGTAAAGATCCAATAATCATCAATTTACCGGATGATGATTACTTTTATTTTTACATTGGGTACCATTTAAAGGAATCCCACATGTTAAAATTATTTCCAATATTATATTTGGACTACGGATTTTTAGAGGCAAAACTCCGGCTAACTGGTTTAGCTAGTACACTGGAAGATTTGTCTGTTTATAGACATGAAATTGCAGGTAAGAACAGAACGTATATATATTAATTACATAGTTAACAAATCCGACAAGATCGCTTTGCTTTTTTATGGTTGTTATTATTTATACATAACTTTAAATCATGCCGCCACTGCCCATAATAGTGTTTCCTCGTTTTTATCACAACATATATTGATATTTGCGATTTAAAATTATATTTCGTTAGATGCTTTTTATTATATAATAATGTGTTGTGTGAATGTGTGTGTATGTGTGTGGAGAGACATTGTTAATCTTTGATTGGCGGCGTCCGACACCATATTTTCAAAGATATTCATTTTTTTTTTATTTCATAAACGAACAAATGGTTTTGATACAAGTAATTTTTAGTATGAAATTATCAGTACCGGTGGAATTGAACGCGTAACTTCCTTCCGGATTAAATGACATGCGCTATTAACCACTGCGCTATTGAATCGCTTGAATTTAAAACTTAAAACTAATTTATTATATTTTATGATAACTCTATTTATTCGATTGAATATGATTTTTTTATTTGTTCGTTCGTTGAATTAATGGTGAATAACTTTTGGTGAATTATTATATTAACCACATACGAAGTAATTTACCGTACACGAGATGGACACTATTTATGGGCATATTAAAATGGCGTATGTCTATGAGTAAGTAATTAACCGGTATAATTCCTATTGGTAAAGGCACAATAAATATTTTATCTGTATTCGAATAATATTAAAATGCCAATATGAAGATGTTGTCAAAGAAGAAATATGTTTGTGTAAATATTTGTCTTTTTTCTTTTTTTTTGCAAATAATAACATTTTGGTGTTGTCTACAAAATTCTTTGACAATATTTTTGCTCAATGTATAATTTAAATTAAATATTGATAAAATTAAGTTTTCGTAATCAATTATATTTTATATAACATTTAATTTAATTTAATATTAATTATCGCTAAAAACAAATTACAACTAAAATATTTAATTTTTAATCTTTAATTAGGTGATGATAAATATAAAAATGATTTTATTGATGGATTAAATGAATTCTTACCAAATATTGAGGAAATGATGGTGAAATCAATTGATGCATGTTTAATACAATATGCAATACAATCCACAGGTATAGTTAAAGAAGAAGCAATTAAACAAGGATTCCAATATGATAATCGTTTGTGGTTTTCCGACAAGTAATTATTTATTAATATATTTGTATTTTATTATTATATTAATTTCTAATTATTCCAATTGCTTTTTTTTTTTATTTTCTCACAATAAATACAGAGATCATTCAAATAAACGTCGTCAAATTATAAAATTACATAATAAACCATATTTAGTACGTTTTATAGAACCAAATAAAGCATTAATAGTATTAAAAGATCATACAATTTTATTGACTGATCTATCATTATATTCGACAATTGCGCCCACTCTATACTATGATACAGAACAAAAATCAAAAATAATTGATTTACAAATATTTTTGGATGATTATTTTATAACCTTAGATCAAAATGGTATTTGTAAAATATGGTCGATGAGAAATACACCAATACAATTAGATCATCATCATAAAAATTATACGCATCGTTTGAGTAAAGATTATAATATGCGGCAAACAACAACACATTTAAAACAACAGTCTTCATCAATGTCATCGCCTTCGTCACCAATAACAATACCATCATCGTCAACATCATCATCATCATTATCAGAATCATCACCATCAACATCAAAAGCAACACTAATAAAGTTTAATGCGACCACAGTCAATGATGTACATTCAGATTTACTCAAAACAGAATCATTTGATGTAAAAAATATAATGAAAGAAAAATGTATACAAACTTTAGATAAAATGGTTAAATATAAATGTATTTATTTATTAAAAAATGAAAGCGTTGATAAAACAGTTGAACTATTTGTAACCACTGAATCTGCAGAGATTAAAACCTATTCTTGGAGTGACACACTTTTTAATTTAATTAGTTTTCGTCGTTTGTCAATAAATACAAAAACTGTAATAGCCTTAATGTTTATACCATCAAAATATATCATGACATTAAGTAATTCAGGTACTATAGGTTTTTTTAATTTAAAAGATCATTCAAATGTTTGTATAACGGCTGAATGGAAAGCACATGATTCACCAATAAATATTCATGATTGTTATGATTCAACATTATCATCAATATCATTATCAGCATCATCATCATCAACATCGCATTCATCATCATCATCGCATTCATCATCAACATCTAATTCGTCGTCAACAAGTAATATTAATAGCGATTGCGATGTAGTTGATGCAAATCAAGTTAAAAATACACTTGATTATGATGTAAATACTTCTAATAATAGCAATAATAAACGTGATAATAACGATAATAATAATAATAATCTATTTAATAAAAACAATAAAGATCAATTAAATAATAAATGTTATTATCGTGTTGTCGTTATATTTGCTGAACACATTACGGAAATAAAATTTTCAAATAAAGATTCTCAACATGTTTTGTATACCGAATTCAATGAAATCTATACAACACGTTATCACACTGAAAAAAATCAAATAACATGCAGTGCCATTACTGATGATAAAAAATTTTTAATATTAGGTACAAAAAAAGGTATTATTGTATTTGACATAAATGAACGTTGTGAAAAAATACGAAGTAGTGTCAGCGATAATATTACATGTATTGATGTGTACACATTAGATAATAACGTTTATAAATATGTTATTATTGCCGGTACAAAATTAGGTGGTACATGCTTAAATATTTATGGTATTGAATTTAATACCGATGATAATGATCGTATGGTATGGTCATCAGATCGTATGGGTTCACCGATAAGTGTTGATAATTTAAGTGGTTATAATACATTAAATACATGGTTAATTGGCGGTCAATTATTTGATATTGTTTATTATGATAATATTAATATTAATAATAATGATAATAATAATAATAATAATATTAATATTAATAATAATAATAATAATAATAATAATGATGTTGTATTATATGCAGTAAATTCGGCCAATCAAATTTATCAACAATTAAATGGTAACATACCAGTGTATAATAACCAAAACAATTTGAATTATCACGAAAAAGGTAAAATATTTGATGTTTGTGGTAAAGTAACAACAATATCAGCATGTACAATGTATTGTTTAATTGGTTGTAATAACGGTATTGTATGGCAACTACATGAACCGTTACCAATTATAAAATTTAATGATGATGATAATGGTAATAATTTAGATAATACACATTTTGCTATAACGTATTTAAAGTGTTATGAATATTTTAATTTAATATGCGTTGGTACGGCAACAAAATATAAAATAAGATTTAATAAGGTATTAAAAGAATATGAAACTAAATGGAATATTTGCTATACATATGTATTAAAGAATATATTAATTTTGGTGAAGAGTAATTGTTCATTTGATGTAAGTACTGGGGCGAAAAAATAATTAATATCTCCATTGTTTACTTAACTATATTAAATTATATTTTATCTATTTTTTTTAGATAATTAATTTAACGAATATGAAATTTATTGTTAAAATTGATGCAAAGGAAAATCATATGTCGTATACATCTAGTGACATACAAAAAAATTGTTTAATGATTAGTTCAACGCGTTGTATTTTTGTAAGTATTTATATAATCGTCTATATTTGCCAACGGTCCCACCCAAGTAGACAAAACTATTATTAATACTTTCTACATTATATTCAGTTTTATTCTGTATTTCTGCTTTAACTGATAGTTAAATCCTCCCCCATACCCAATCGTGGCAAATTGTTTGCGGCTACTTATTAGTTATTCGTAGCAAACACGTAAAGGTTTGTTCCATATCCACAATCTTGCAAACAATACAGACACACACACACAGTCGATCTTATAAATGAACTTTATCTAAATCATATGCATTTTTTTTAAACAAGTTTTTTAAACTTTAATTTTAAACTAATTCACTAAATAATTTTATTTATTTTTTATTTCAGATTTATAATATTGAATTTAAACCAGAACCGATAATAGTATTTAAATTTAAATATGATATTTTGCATAATTCAAATATAACTGCAATAAAAATGACTTTCAATAGACAAATTCTGGCAATTGGATTTGATGATGGTACAATCAATTTACATAAAATACCATCAATGGAATTATTTTATCAATTACTATCAAATACATCAAAAATTAATTGTTTAAAATTTTCAAAATGGGAAGAAAATGATTTATCAATAAATTCAATAATACGAAATGCAGAATATCAACAGCAAGAACAACAATCGTCACCGCCATTAATATTAGTAAGTTGTGCAGAACAAATATGTTTTTGGAGTGTTACCTATGCCATAAATCATCCAATACAATTTAATGGTAATGCCGAGCAACAAATTGTACGTCGAAGTCAACGTTTTAACAAAAAACCTCCATTAAAGGCGGATAAAATTAATAATAATGATGGAAATTGTGATACTACAGGTAGTACTACTATCATAACTACAAATAATAATAATAATGAATCATCATCACTGCAAAAAAAAACAAATACAATATTATCATCATCATCATCACAACGTAATCCATGGATTGGTAAATCGGGTGCAACCAATAAACCTGAATTATTAGCATGCTTAAAATTGGTTGGTAATTCAGCTGAAAAATTGTATGTTAATAATGAATTTACAAAATTTATAACAATTGATGATGAGGGTGATATTTATTGTTTAGATATTTTAAATAACAATCATAATAATGATAAAAATAGTAATAATAATAGCATTAATAATAATATAAATAATAATAATAATAATAATAATAATAATAATAATAATAATAATAATAATAATAGTAATAATAAGAAAAGTAATAGTGACATTAGTAATAATAGTAATAATAATAATAATGGTAGTAATTTTAATGATGAAAATGAAATATTTCTTTGACAAAAGCTAATTTTTATGATTTTTAATAATTTTTTAAATTCATTTTTATTGGCTGTGTCATATTTTATTGTATATATATTTTTTATACACATTTTTTATATTTATTAGTTTAATTTTTTTTTTTAAATTAGTTTTTTTAAGTATATAAAATTAGTAAATTATTTATTTTTATATTATTATTAAAGTTATTATATTGTAAGTATAATACAAAAATAAGACAAAATAGAAAAAAATTTTATAGTAACAAGAAAAATGGGAATTTCATTTTAGGTGAACGAAATATTTCGATTGATACAATAGTTTTTATTGTTAGGTAAAATTGTTTTTATTGTATAATATTCATTCAAAATTTTTATATAATTTTTATATAAATTTTTTTTATTCTATTTTCCGTTCTCTCTAATATTTTAATATTTTTTTCTAGTAACATTCTCGCGCAATTAAACAAAAAATGCTAAATATACATTTGAATGGTTTTAATATATGATTTACTACAAAAAGAAAAAAAACCATACTAATGTCATATTATCGATTGGAAAAAAAATGTACTAGATGGGAATATATTGAAGTATATATATTATGGGAAGTATATTTCAATTGCACAGTATATGACATACAATTTGGCGGATAAAATTTTGAAGTATTGCTGTGGAAAACAAAATTATTTAGTTTATAGTTTTTTTTTCATATCGTTACATCGTTTTTTTTTTTTTTTTCTTCTGCAAATGGTTTATCTTAAAAAGTTATAGTTTTCTATTGAAAAAGTGGTATAAAATAATTTAAAAATACTATTAATTTTTATAATAATATAAAAATAAGATAATATAATAAGAAATTGAGGTACAAATTACTATTTTATTTGGACAAGACACAAGGTAGTGGGATGGGAGGCCCAAAATTATTAAATATTAAACAGGATGTAAGTTAATTATAAAAATTATAATTTAGTAATTTACAGATAAATTAATCCATGTTTTATTGTATTTTTTTTTAACGTAAATGTAGATGTAATTAATAATTCAAATGAAAATTGATTTTTTCTCTTGGAAAATGTATGCAATTTCATCATATTATAAATTAATAATTGCAATTTTACATCATTATCATTATTACGTTCATCGATATTTTGTTTTGCCATTTAGCTGAAAACGCAAACACTAGCGTCTGTGATGGCAAATAATGCAATGATATTTTTTTTACTGTGGTAAGTTTTTGTTGTTGCAAAAAAATATAATATTCTGAATTTTATATTTTTTTTTTTTTTTTTTATCTATTTCTCGAACAATCACACTCTTTAATTAAATTATTTCGTGACAATTAAAATTCTAATAATAATACTAATAATGATAAAATTTACAATTTCATATTATATTAAAAAATATATAATTTATTATAAATGTGCGTTTTATCGCAACATCCAAGATCACAAAATAATTGATGTATGTTAAAAAGGCGATGTAATTGTTATGGAAAGTTTCAAGAGTATTGTTTTGTATTCAGAGTAATTTACTTGACTGAAATTAAAAATTTATACTCAACGTTGTTACAACTGTTAAAATACTTACCCTGTTAGTATATAATTTGTGCAAAATCACGTTGAAACGAAATGTATGAATTTAATTTAAAGAAAGATTATGTTGAAATGTATTTGTTGCTACGCATCAAAATCCCATCAAAGTCTTTCATAAACTATATAATTTTAACAATTGGATTAGTTTCGATTTACAATATATGTAGTACTCAGTAGACTCATATATATTATCATATAGTATTGAAAAACACCAAAAGTTTATATTATGAAGTTATGCAATATATTGATAAATTGTTATATGTTTAATTAATTCCGTGCATTCATACACAATCATTACTAAAAATGAATTATAATTGTTTTTAAACCATTGAATAATAATATTGTATAATTTTTAAAAATACCAAATTATTTTCACAAATATTTATACTTAATTTTTTGCATATCATTTACAATTATGCGTACAGCTGCGTAATGCCAACGAAATATTACATCAAAATAATTTGTATATAGTAAATACATATGCACTTCACTCTCTATAGTCTATATTATACACACGATTTATATTATATCCCATATATATAATATCATCAATAACAAAACACAGAGTCTTGTGTATATTGTATCGTATATGTAAAGTATTAGCAATGATCTAACAAAAAGTATCTTCCCTATAGTATGTAAATATACACATATACTAAAAGTATATATATTTAATTTTTTAACTAGTGATGCGCACGTAACACACATCAACACACTTCTCTTATATATATATTAACATTGTGTCCAATATATTGTCATACACTATTATTTGATCATATGCTTGTTGCACCTATTGTTGTATCGCAAATTTTTGTTTATCGATTAGTATTATACAATGACGTTCCCAGAGAACCATAAATATATGCGTTCCAAGATTACACTAATCACCCATATAAAAATAATAGTATTATGAAAACATCTATCTTTCGTGAATTACAGTACAGTACAGTGCACAATTGATAATTTGTTATATACTCCCATGCGGAGTAATTTACCAACTTGGTTGTAATGAAAGGTTTATTAGATGACATAAAAGCTCCACTAGGAGCAAAATATGATTTAAAAAAAAAAAAAAAGATTACCAAAATTCATATTCGCTTATGGCGTTCTGTTTGCAAACGAGTCCTGGTTCTATTGATAATTAAACAAAATGGATGTTATCAATTATACCGCTAAATATTCAATGGATATGAAGTTTTGAAGAAGAAAATTGTTCATTAAAATATATAAAATATATATATATGGCATTGCTTTTTATTTATTTTAATAGAATATTGCTTTCAGCCCATACTACAAATATAGTTTCAACTTGAAGCAACATTAATTTAATAGATTCATTTTTTGAAGAAGAATAAATGATCGGTCCAGCAAATAATCACATATGAATCCTTTGCGATTTTTTCATAATGTCAAAGAAAATCGATGGCAATTAGACAAATTAGGCGTATATGAAAATGCAACTTCATATAATTCGGTAATTTTTAGCATTTCTCAACCGTCTGGTATGTATGTTAAAAATGGGATTATATAAACAGTTTCTTTGCTATGTCAATTCTGAAAAAATCATACCATGGATAGTTTTTCTTATCAACTTAATGCATATTGGGAAATTCCTCAACTAATTGCAATACAATTTTTTGTGTTTTTATGTGAATAGCTACTAGTTCAATGGAAAATTGTTAACATGGTTAATTTTTTGTACTGTGAAACTAATTAATGTGATCATATTTCTTAAATCAATTTCGATAAAATTTTGTATTTATTTTTTAAAAAAAAAATACTTGAACTTTCTATTTCAGTACTAGAAAACTGATACCCCTTGGTATAGTTTTCATTGCCGAACTTCACGGAATTTGATAATTTGGTAATTGCTTAACCAATTTTTTTCGTTTCTATTACAGGTCTTGAAACCTATATGTGCAGTTGTCGTTAACAGCTCCACAAAACTTTGTCATTGCTCAACCGATTTCAATTGTATTTGTATATTTGTAGTGAGAGATTATATGAATATTTCATATACTTACTAACTACTACTACTACTACTACTACTTACTTACTCTTACTCCATGGCGTTACAACCCGGGTGCGGTTTTAGCCTTCTCCAACACGCTTTTCCATTATTTCCATATTTCATATATCATTGGATTAACCTAGGACAGTTGGTGTAAATGGTAAATAATGAGGTATGAGAATATATTGGACACGATGTCTGATTGTATATATAAAGATCACTAACATAATATTATGTACTCGATACTATACAACTATATACAATATCTATCTATCTATCTATCTATCTATCTATACCTGCCTATACTATACACCTATACTGTGAACTGTGTATTTATTACTTATACCTAACATAAATATATATAATATTTATAATGTGTGTTCTTGTTCTTAAAATTCTTTGAATCACATTTCGAATTCAATCTCATTCATTAAAAAAGAAAGTTTAACAAACATATTTTATTTTTTTTTTATTATATTTAGTATCGTTTTAATCATTGTGTCGATGTGTTGTGTGACGTTATTTTGTTATTGTTGTTGAATTTTATTTCATTTTTTTTTCGTTTTTTTTTTTTTTTTAACCTACGGATTTATTTATTTATTTATTTATTTATTTATTTAAATTTACGAAAACATTTTAAATTGTTTAAAAAAATAAATGATTTAATAAGTTGTTGTTTGTTTGTGATTGTGGTGTTGCTGCTGGTGATGTCCAAGTTATTTTTATAGAATTTATATTAAAACAAAAAAAATAAATATATTTTGTATTGAAAATATATAAATATTTTTCATTTTTTTTTTAAAATCATATGATTTTGTTGTGAATTAAAAAATATATATATAAAAATTGTGTCTGTATAAAAATAATTTGAAAATTTCATATATAAATTATAATCTAAATATATGTGATTTTATAAAGAATCATCACATCATCATCAATTTAATAATAATAATAATAATAATAATAATAATAATAATAAATAATTAAGAAAAATATAATTAAATTCAAATATAATAAGATTTTCTACTACTACTACTACTACAATCATTTTTATTATAAAATAAATAATACAACAAACACACACACACACCCATACACACATATATTATATTATTTTCGTTCGCATCTTGAATTTTAGAGGAGAAGATGAAAAATTATTCGAGTGCAATTTTCTGAGCTATTTTTAAACTTTTGAAAAATTCTTATATGTTTTTTTTTTCCTTCTTATTATTGTTGTTATTGGTGGTGTTGTTGTTGTTGTTGTTGTTGTTGTTGTTGGTTGTGGTTTCATCTCTATAATAAATATATATTTAAATACATTCATGTATAATATTATTCGCTTTGAACTTGTGATGATACTATCAATTTTTCTTAGTGTGTGAAGTTTCTATAAATAAAAAATTAAAAAAAAAAACTAATATAGAAATTAACAAAATATAAAAAAAATAATATATTTATTTATATACACATTTAAAATCTGTTATCATTGTGTGGTTTTTATGATGATGAATAAGTTTTGAAGAAAAATAAAAATTAAAAAAATTAATTAATTTAATAATCTCAATAGAAAAGGAAAATTTTATAAAATACACATGTGTGTGTAAAATAATTTTCACAATTAAAAAATTGACTACTATCTGTGCGAGTAATATATGATTTTTCGTTTTGTGTTTAAGTGTTGTGTGTATACGCGTAATATCACTTTTATATGCGTGTGTGTGTGTGCTGCACGAGTGCTTGTAATAAATATATTTTATAGTGAAAATACCTATACAGATATTTGTTTTTTATAACAATTCTTCTGTAATATATAAAATTAAAATTTGTACATGTGAAAATTCTATTTAATTAATTATATACATTTATATTTATTTATATTAATAAATAAGATATGAATGAAATATCAACAAATAAAACATCATCATCACCAGCAACATTAGTTGTTAAATTTAAAAAAGAATTACCCAATGATGAAATTAAGGTTATAAATATAATTATTATTATTATTATTATTGAAATTATTTTTTATATTCTATAATTTAAATGTTATTATCCTTTAATTTTATATAATGCCAATAGAATTATAGTTACCACAGTTAAGTTTTTTTTTTTAAGGAATTAATATGTACATGCGAGACGTGTTGTACTTCATTGCTTCTTTTTTTAGTATAAGATATATTTATAAGTTATTGTAATAGTTTATAATATACAGGATTACTTATAAAATTAAGTATATATGGATGCGGATCCTTACGTTGTCGTATATCGATATAAGATATCTTTTCGGGTATATTTAATGTATTAAATTATTATTAATTGCTATCGATACCGCTATTCAACGGTATACGATTGCAGTTTCGTATGGCTACAAAAACTATAATAGTTAAAAAAAAAACACTCTATGCATATTCTACCACCACCACCACCACCAACATACACATCATTGTTTTGTTATGTTGCATTCTGAATTATCGAAACCAATGCTGTTTTCGATACACCATTTACATTAACTATAGATTTTCTCAAAACAATTGCATTGCGTTTCGTATACACAGTGTCATTCTGTAACATTTTTATATAAAGAAACCGTTTTTATGAAATATCTATATTGCAAATAATGTCTAGTATCACAGTACTGGCAATTTTTTTTATCAAATTTTAATCGAATTCTGTTGAGATGAATGATATTATGTATCAATGAAAAAAGATTGATGTTGTCTCTAAGAAAAAAAAAACTGCTTTAATTCCATGAATTCATGGAACCATTATTTAGATTCCCTAAAATCGTTTAGCTGCTGGCCATACAAACAGATATGTTATTCTTCAGCTATATTGGAAAAAATGATCGTTAAATCATCACAACCAATTGCTTAGCGCAACGTGTTGTTAACAATTTTCATTGTCCGTTTGAAAAATTATTTTATCGTGTATCTCTTTGGGTATTCTGTTCTTTTTTTTTTTGCTTCATTGCCCAACGGTTTATATTTATCAAGCCGTCAGCATTAATATTCTTTCATTCGCATTTAACAACTCCTAATAGTACACCACCACTTTTTCATTAAATTGATGTTTGCACCATGAATTATTGAAATTATTGTATATAATTAAATCGACTTTTCATCACCTAACGTAACTGCAATTCTATGCTTTTTTTTTAATCAACATTGTAATAATAGTGATTTTTCTATTTTTCATTTTTTATATATGTCTTTCGAATGCTATATATTTACCCAACAATTTTCCATTTGAATCCATTCCATTGGTTTTTAAACCACATGTGATATTTTATTTGATGAATAACATTTAATCATTTTTATTGTGTTTGACTTATTGTGTAATCAATTCTTAATCTTTACACATTTTTTTTTGTTGTTGTTTGTTGATCTTATCGTTCCTTATCTATATATATATATATATATTATTACATGAAAATCACTGGACTTTTAAAACCATTCCTATAACATTGTGTAATTTTATAGTGTATGTTCACTTATCATAACATATATCAACTGCAGATTTCTTTGTAAAAAAAATAAGTTAGTTCTTTTTTTCCTCAATTGTTGTACTCAAAATAAAATTTAGGTGTCGACCAGTATTCTGTATGTCTTACTGAGGTATACTAAAATTAATACGGTCGGAAAATTAATTTACACCACTAGTATTTAATTTCCTGAACTAATTTGGTATATAAGCGAAATACTTTTTGAACATATGTTTATGACCAAATGATTAATTTATTTAATTCTTAATCAAATTCTGATGATGATGCTTCAATTGAACTCAATTTGCTACCAATTTTCGAACATATAGAATCCAATCATTCTTTATCTATCTATCTATCTATCTATCGATCTATCTATCTATCTATCTATCTACCTATCTATATGTTGAGCTTTAACTATATACAAAAAATGTTATTATAATATATATAATTTAATTTCTTATTTAAATACATATTGTGTGTATAATAGTAAAAATCTATTTTACTTACTATATTATATTATATAAAACAACAACAAATGAATAAAATAGAGAAAAAAAAAAAGAAGAAGAAGAAGAAAATAATATTCTATGATTATGTAAAAACAGAAAAAAAAAAAAGTCAAGTCTATGAAATATACACAATTTTGCTGTTTATTCATCCGTTGTTCATTTTATTTATACGCTAATGTTCTCATATAACATACTATTCAATTTCATGTATCAGTTTTCAACAACTCATTATTTTAACAAATATTAGTCTGTTGTGTATATGGAAAATCTATATATATTAGAAACGGAAAAATAATAATAATAATAATAGTACACAGAAAACACATATATTGAATTGAATAGTTGATGTTGTTGTTGTTGTTGTTGTTGTTGGTGTTGCTGATATTGGGTTGCCAGTTGCCACCCGTTTTTTTTTTCTTCTATTTTATATTTATTATATCGTTATATCTCTATACACTACAGCTACACCGAATTTATTTTCAATTTTTCTCTATATTATATACAAATATATTTACATAATATACTTTATTTATATTTTATTTATACACCTATTTTACTATTCTATAGTATCAATGTTCTTTTGATAAATTGTTGTTGCTTATTGCGTCATTAGACGTCACAAATCTATCATATATATATACGCATAAAAATTGAAAATTGAAAATTGGAAAATTAATCTTAATATATATTTTAAGATATGATAACAATGCCATACGCATATATATAGGGTTATTCTGACCAAATAATAATTAATATATGTACGCGAACGGGTATGTACGTGTACGTACACATAATAAATATAAATATATATAGATATATAATCAATAAATTATATATTTTAATACATATATTATACTATGATAAAAATTATGATAGTTATATTGAGAGAATCATATAACAAGAAAAAAATCAAAACGGATCAAATATCCCGCACAAGCATATATTTATAAAGAATGATGACAATATATATATATATGGGATGCTGATTGTGTCATAGTGTTTTGTTTTTTTTCTTATCTTAATTTAATATACAATATACGACACTCGTCGTCGTATATATATAAATAATATATTGTGTATCTAAAACATATTACAAATTACGTAAGAATCACAATAAGTATTATATTATTTTATACATTGCCATATAGCCCCATATATTATTAGTCACATTGAATAATATATTAAATTTATTTAATTAATTTTTTTATTGTAAAATTACTGTATTATTATACCCATCCATGGTTAATACCATTTCTCATTTAATACCATCCATATATAATATAACATCTATATCCCGATTTCTATCAACTTAATCTCAATTTATTTTGAGATAGGTTTGGGAATTTTATCAAATTTATAGCACAATTATTTTCCTATATATCTATATATGATCATTTGTGATCAGTTAATACGCGAATGTCCCTATATATGTGTGACTATTCCTATATATATACAATATATAATCGGAAATTTTAAATTAAGGACCTTAAATTTATAAATTCATTCATTATATTATTCATATAAACTTGATAAAACAATTATATTGAATTCTATTATTTAAATTTATTACAAACAAAGTCAATTCTTAAATTACAACACTCCATTTAAAATTAATGTGACATTTATATTGGTGTAAGTCCACAACGAACGAACATATAGAATAAAAATGATGTTTTTTTTTATATTTTTCTTTTATTTTAGACAATTATATATTAATTCATCAAACGATTATGTTAACGCGAGATCGATGGTAATTATACAAAGGAATTGTTTAGAATTTAAACTTTCATCGTACGCAATCAAACCAAATCAATATTTAATATTTAACAAATAACTTACAAAATTGAACGATGTAAAATTGAAAAAAAGGATTGACAAATCGATTGCGTGCGGTAACCGAACTATATTTCTATATTTATGGATATATTGAATGTGTGCCAGATTGTATATCGATATGAAATGAATATACCGGCGATTTATTATATTATGTTTTTTTAATTCATGGAAAATATTTACCCAATATTGAATGGTGTTTTATTGGGTTAGTATCTATAGAAATGTGTCATTTCTTACATACAATTTTGATGAAGTTTAGCATAGCAATATTATGAAATCTACCAAGGATTCATTAAATTGGTAAATTACTACTGGCATGGGAATATATATAACAATTCACCGATTTCCAATTTAAATTTTCCTTAATTCCATTTATTTTTTATATATATGTGAGTCACTAAATATGACCACCGACACGTTTGTGTACAGGCTGCAAAAATTGTCAAATTCTTTGAGTAGTGTATGATATTTTTAAAGATATTCATTTTTTATTTATATTCCATATGTGTGAACGAAGAAATGGTAAATTGTGCAGCTAAAAAAATTTCTGTATTAAAATAAATACCATGAAAAATTTCACATGTAAATTTCAGGAATTGAACTAGCTTTTTTTTCCCCCGATTATTTTTTTTTTACTATACAACACCAATTAGTTTATATGGAAAAAACCTCATCATATTAGTTTTCCTTTTTTTTTTATCTCGTTTTTATATATATATCTAATCAACCTTGGTCTAATAAATAAATAAACTTATTACCTAATATTAAAGGAGACTTATTTAATCCTAATGTAAAAATAAAAGGTATAAATCATATTGAACCTCTAAAATAACTTAAATTATAAAATTTTAATGATTTATTTATAGAATATAAAGAACTTAAAACTATAAAATATCCTAAAATTCCTCCCAATACACATACTAATAAAGTTAACAATTTTAAATAAACAGGTAAACAAATTATTATCGGTGTAGGAAATATAATCCATCTTAATATTCTTCCTATAAAAACTATCATAAATAATAAACTTACTATCCCTTTTAATATAATTTATCTCTCATCTCGTATAGGATAAAATCTAAAACAATTAAATTCTCCAATTATAAAATAATAAACTAACCGAAATGAATATATTACTGTTAATCCTGTTATAGAAACTTGGGTGGTATTATTGGTCAATGTGCTCATCCATGTATGTATACGAAGGCTAAAAAATTGATTCTCAGAACAGTTCTATATATATGCTGTGTTCAATAATTGGATTGAATGCAAATTTACAATTATATATTTCCTCACAAATTTCGCTTTAAAATTTATATATACATTAAACAGAGTTCTACATAGATATACATATATAGAACTAATTGCATATAATTGAGTGATCTATATACTGTACTGTATTTGAAGGGACTTTAAATAAGTATGTTTAAAAAAAAATCTATATAGATATCAGAACTTGGTCTAAATTTAGTATCTTGTACGTTTCACCTGATTTCACCATTTGAGGAGATCATCCATTTATATATGGTATATATATATATATGCAATTTTGTCAACAGAATTGCTTTGAAGGGGTGGGTGAAGATTATAATTAACCCGATTTTAGAAAAAAATAGTTCCATGTTTAATAGGAAATATTTATGACCCCTTTACTACCTCCTCCCGTACGCAATATTAAAAGTATATATATATATAATATATAGTTTTGTTAATGATCGCGATCATCCTGTCGACATATAGTCCATCAATCGTCACAAAATACTTAGATAATTTATCCATATAGCCACCAAATCTTATCAGTTTTTTTTTTGGAATACTATATATACAAATTTTTCCATATAATGACTGCTTCGACTGCGTAATTAGTTTGTGAAATTACCCATATCATTATTTACTATATATATATATATGCAATATATGGCTTGTTGGACGTTTAATAATGTATACCCGTACACATGCGCACATATATTATAATTAATTTTTATATTAATAATGATAAAAAGAATATATATATATATATATATGGTATATGATGATGCAGCATCCATATTGATACTACGACAATGCTGATGATCATATTAATAAACTCGTATCGTATATATATACAATATATATATATATATATATATTTATAATATGTACGAACTATAGTATACATACGTTGGATGAAAATGAGAATAAATATAAAATTTATGAATTTATTACCATTAGCAATAATATTAAATTGCATATATACAAAACGTATTGCATTTCAAAATATCAAATTTATTATATGGTTATATTTTTCTTCATTTTATTTCAATATTTTTTGTATTTATTATTTGTTATTTTGTATTTTTATGGTATATAGTCGTCGAATCGTTACAACATATTCATACATATTCATACGTACGTACACACATATCATCATATTAACTTCAATTCACATGCATGAATTGAAAATGCAATATTGATATTGATACATTAGATAGCTGGCAAAGTTTATACAATATTCGTACTGTGTTATTCATATAATATATATATTTGGTATATACGCGCGCGACGCCTTTATAGGATACAATTACTTTAATGCCGCGCCAATTCACTTAGAAATAATATATTGTATATATTAATGTGATTATAATATAATAATATGTATATTGTAATATGCGTGTTTAGCGTGTATTTGTATTAGTTTTGTATATATTAATAGAATTATTAATTTATATTATATTTTTTTTTATTTCATGATCTATATTTCTTCTGTAATGTAATGTTTTGTAAATAAATTACAAAATTAAATTTATTAATAATCCTGCTGCACTTTTGAATTTATTCCTAGTGCAGTTTTAAAATAACTTTTGTTCTTCGCATACGTTTTATTATTAATATTAATATATATATATATATTTTGTATATAATTAGTATAACAGCGGCGTATACTCATTAAACAATTTTGTATTTATTATATTATATAAATTTGTTTGTTGTTATAGATATGTTTTTAAAATTTAAATGTTGATCTTTCTATAACTTAATCGCATATATGAAATTTATATTATTATTTTTTTTCTATATATACCAGTAAAATTAAATTTATAGTAATAACAATTTACGCGTATATATATATATTTATTAATATTAAACAAAAAAATTCCCATGATGATGATGCCATTGCGTTTTTGCTAAATATAATAATAATAATAATAATAATAATAATGTGTAATTTGATATATCGCGGTTGGTCGATTAATAATACATTATAATATATTCTTCATATATATAATATATATATAAATGTTAGTATATAAGTGATATATAAGTATATATATATATATACTCTATATGTTATGTATTACATTATATATATTTATATATATTAATATTTGTGTGTATCCCTATTATATATATGTTTTTTCTTTTAATAATTTTTTATCGTGCTATAAAAACCTTTGCTCACCCAATCCATTGGATCTGTTTAATATCAAATTTCAAGTGTAAAATAGGTATTTTATTTATATATATGTATACACTAACTAAATATATATATATATATACTACAATATATATTATATATACAAATATTGTAATGTATATACATAACAATAAAATTATTATTAAAATTTGATGTGTGTGTATGTGTGTGTGTGTGCTGTTCAACATTTGTACAATATAATATTACATTACAATTTTTGTTAAAATTTACATATACAATTATGCGTAAAAAAATAAATATAAATATGCATTGTATACTATTTTATAATAATAAATTATATCGTGGTGTGGTTAAATCAAAATATTATAATAAATTAAAAATTAATGTTATAATGGAATTGTATTAATTATAAAATATTTATTTGAAACAAAGGAAGATCATTGCACCTTTGCGCAAAAAAAAAAAAGAAAAAATAAAATAATAATAAAAATATACGTTGCAATAAAATAAACATTGAAAATTTGCACACACATTTATAAGACAATATATTTTATATGTAATAAATATTATTGATAAATTATGTTCTAAAACTGCGCATAGCACTAACGGATTTTGTACGCATGGAAACATAATCATTGCCAATGGCACAGAGAAATCCATCCACTAAGACGATCCATTTTTCAAAATGTGCTAATTTATAAATAAAATAATATATATATATGTAATAAATATAATAAGTGTACCAATTAATTGCCAACATTTGCCTATTTATTTTGGACCAATGTACAGCTCTAAAAATTATATTGCACAATATATTAAAACTATATTATAATGAATGATAATGTTTTGATATTTAATTTTAGATATATATTTTATGAACACACACACACACACATGTATTATCTTCGACATTGTATATTAATGATGTTTAATTGTAGCAAATCAGCACAGCAGATACTCATTAAACACTTGAATGGAAATTATGTGAATGCTGATCTGATTTCATTTGTTTTGTATATATATATATATATAAGAAATGGTTTTTGAAATGATTCAAAAGAAAGTAATGTTAATGTATGATGTTAACGATAACGAATGGCACATGGTAAAACTTAGAAAACAACGATATATATGTGCAAGTTGATTATAAAGACGATTATATAGAAAAATACAATAACTACCATGGAAAATTCATTATGTAATGTATAAGTTAAGAAACTGTATATTTCTAATCGGTTTATCCATTGAATTGGGGTATAATATCCAAAATAGATAAAAATATGATTTTTGAAAAAAAAAAAAAACAACATTGAAAATTGTTTAAACAATACATTTCATTATAATAAGCTGATTTATTTCGATAATCCAAAACACAAGAACAATCCTGTACAAATTATATGGCAAATCATTAGCATCACAGGCAAAATGAAATATTCAAATGGAGAAAAAAAAATTAAGCTGTGTCTTTGTGCATGGTGCGATCAAGAACGATTCATTTATTATGAGCTCTTGAAACAGTGCAGATGAAACTGTTGCACTGTTAAACATTATCATCAACAAATAATATCGACTTTAAAAACGTTCATTGAACCAACAATGTTATCAACAAAAATAGATGTAAAGCTGTTTTCCATTGTGGCACGACAATGTTCGATTGCACATGTAGCAAAAGTTTTTATATTGTATGTTGCGCACATTCACCAGACATCAAAATTCTTCTGATTATCAATTGTTCCAATCGATGCAACATTAATATGGCAATAAATGGATTTAAAACATATGAAAAAGCTAAAAAAAAAAAACCGAAGATTTTCTTTCACCATGAAATCCGCAATCAATTGACAGATAGAGATATGCGAAAAAGTTATAATAAATAATTAGAAATATAAAATTATTATTGCCACAAAATAAACGGTTTATTATTGCTGGAAATTAATTGGTACACCTAAAATAATATTATAACTTAATAAAATATCTACAATTATTTTCGGTAAATTTTTGTGTTTCAACTTATAGCAACTTAGTTTTTAATACGAATAGTGAAGAAGAATTGTAATTTTTGATCAAACAAATAGATTTTATTGGCGAAAATTCATCAAGAATTACTATTTGCAAACATTTAAATTTGATTTTATAATTAACAAAATACTTGTTTTAAAAGATTAAAAGGAATGCTATTGACCGTCACTGTATTTATACATATTTTTATTATTATTATTCTTGTTTTTTTAATGTTATTAACAAAATGATGCAATCCATTAATTATTATATTATTATTATTATTATTATTATTTTAATTTTGAAAATATCAAATTACATTTTGTAACCATATCATTACAAAAAAGTATATAAGTAACATATATTAATAAGTACACAATATTATAAAATATTTTATATACACCGAAGAAAATTATATTTGTTAATGTATATTATAAAATATAAATATAGGATAACCAATATTATCAAAGCAAAAATAACTTATAAATACACACACACAATAATTACAATAATAACGGTCACATATATATATATAGATATATGTATTTGTTATGTATATTAATTTATATACAATTTACATATATTTAATGTATATAAATAAATATATATAGTATATGTGACATGATGTAAATTATGTTGTAGAGTAAAGCATATATATATATATATATGTATAAAAAGTTGTATCAAAGAATTAACAACGCAACAATCTCAATTTACAATTTGTCTTAAATATTATCCAAAAATATATCTCTCTATATCATTTGATACTTATCTCCAATATCTATATATATACAATATATCGTATACTATTGTAAGCGTACACATACATAATTTATACAATGAACATAAAATATTTATATATACCATCTCTAATCCTTTCTTTGTGTATTGCATATAATCGTATATATACCTCTAGTGTACTATATATAAAACATTATACACAAGGTATCATATTCATGTTCGTATTATTTTGCATCCTCAATCCTTTTTTTTATATTCATTTTACTTCTAAATATATTGTATATATAATAAATATACTCGACTAAATAATAATATATTGTATAATATTCGTTTCATATTCGTATGTTTATAACAAAACAACTACATGTTTTTATATGATATTATGTTCAGCACATATTATATATAGGAACTAAACTTTATAATATACCTTATCTTGGGTGTAAAGTAATATTATGTATATATAAGTTATAAAACATGCTACAATATTTATAATAATAATTTTCATTAAATTCATGCATATGGGGAGCGTGTTTTGTATATAAATAATATATTTGTATTATATGATCCGACACGATGTTGACGATTAAATCTTTACCAAAAGAACCAAAAGATATATGCATTTTATATATAAAGTGCATATTTTTATAGTAAATTAAATATTTATATGCTGTTGATTTCTGTTCTGATGATATCCTTACCCTCCTCGCATTGAGTGAAACGCTATTTTATTTTATATCTATATATATTTGAATAGATTCGAGAATCGTTACAATTTTATACATTTACCATTTTACTTCATCTTAAAGTTTTTAACTGTTATTTCTCAATATATTACCTAAACAATTAAACATATATTATGAGCGATCTATATTAAGTTTTCAGTTCAAATTTTTAAATACAGAAATCATATATTTGAAAATACCCATTTTATATAGATTGATAGATGGATAGTGTAACTCATGGTAAATCGGCATTACGTGCGTATTTATAAAGTCTCTTTATATAACCATCAAAACATAGTATATGACATTTGGTTAAACTATAAATAACTGTTTGTTTTTCTTTATTCACATAGGAAAATCGAAAGTGTTGTACCAAATTAACGATTAATTTGTATGGCAAGGATTATTATTGTGTTGTCATTAATAGAAAAATTCGCTGCTGAAATTTTGCCTGGAAAGGAAAAATGGATTTACTATGATAACCATAGGCGCCGTAAAAAAAAGCTTGATGAAGGTACTGTCCGACACAGTTTCACTTTAACTGCTGATAAGGTTATCCTCTGTATTTGTTGGTCGAATGAAAAAGGTATTGTGCACTATGAATTGCTGCGAAAATTTCTGAAACTATCACTGGTGATGTTTGATACTGCCAACTAATACGTTTGAAGCAAGCAATGATGTAAAAACGACCAGAATATGTGAACAAATTAAGTTTTCAACATTTTCAATGCCAAACTGCATGCTGTATATTTGATTAAAAACTAAATTTACAAAAACGAAACTGGGAAAGTTCTATCCCATTCGCCGTATTCACCGCAGACATAGCTCTAAGAGGCTACCACATATTCCGGTTGATGCAGTTGGCCATTCAAGACGTATCACTTCTTGTGAAAACATCATCAATTGGCTCGATGAATGGATCGCTGGATCAATAGACGATGAATTCTTCAGACAAGGCATCCAGCAATTATCTGAAAGAAGGTGGTAGCTGACAATGGATCTTATATAATTTGATTCAAATATTAATAATATTGTATAGCTAATGGATTAACGTGCCCTTGTTTTTGCATGAAAACGGTGATTTTTAATGATGATAGAAAAATACTATGCATGTTTTATATCTGCTTATATACATCGGAATTAATGTACAATAGCTTTTAATATTAAATGGAAGATTGATGTATGAAACGAATCATATATAAATGGAAGCGGTGCTCACGGCCAGTCAATTTATCTAACTTTCATTGTAAAAACATTGGCATTGGAAAATGCTTTGTCGATCGTGTAGATGAAATCATTGTATTATGGCATTGGTCATTTCCCACGATAGACGGAACAATACTGGACCATTAAACTAGCTGCTGGTGCTGGTTCTTGTACTGGCTATACGTTCACATGACTGAATTTCAAATAAAAACTAAACCATACAATTTAAGTTAGTATACAATTATTACTTACTATTTTATATTATTAATAATAATATGTTCTAATATATATAATTGCATAAATATGTGATTTTATAAAATCACTAATACAATTGAGCACGTTCACTGGCATTTGCGATTGGCAATTTATCATAAAAATTTATTCCAAATGAATGTCATTCATGTGGATGCAATGTAGTTAGTTAATTTATATGAAAGTGTGGATTACGGGACATACGACCATTGCGGGAAACAATAGGATGTGTATTTTGGTTTGGTAGTGGTCTTTACATAGCACCGGTATCAACAGTGTGTGAAAATCTCTGAAATTATATCAGAAATACTGGTATGTAGAAACGGTCAATGTGAACACAAAAAATACATAAATTGGTCATTGTAACCACTTTAAAAAAAATGCATAAATTCATGCCCACTCACTTAAAAAAAATAGATTGGAAAATATTATAATTTTTTAAAAACAACTATTCATACATATTTTTATTAAAATTTCCATAAATCAATTTTTTAAAGTTTTTGCGCGTATTAATTATATTCTCCAAAAATATTTACATTTTCTATGTTTTTTTGCTTTTTTCATAGTTGATAATTTTTTTCTTGTTTCCCCTAATTTATCATTTTAATTTTATAATAGTTTATTTCCCCTTTTTTTCATTTCATTCATCAAGTTTCGCCAGCATCAGTCAGTTCATTTTTCGCAAAGTAAAAGAATTTATAATAAAAAAAAGAAAAGTATGGAAAAATTCCAAATTTCCTGTTTTAACATTTTGTTTGATTCTATCAAATTTTATATTGTAAAATTATTTTTTATTTGTATTCGATCGACGATAAAAGAATTGAAATTTGGACAGCAAAAACAAATCGTGTAAGTTTTAATTATTTATACCCACATTATTTTTTCGATTTCCATTGAGTTTTTCAAGAATCATGTATCAATTTTATACAACACCTACAAGCAACACCCCCAAAACTAAGAAAAAAACTATTAAATAATCCTTAAAATTTTTTAATTTTTTTATTTGATCAATTTACAACAATAATTGTTTAAAAAAAAAAAGAACTTTGTTACTACACGCACGTAATAAAAAATTTAATACAACTATCACAAAAAAAAAAAAAAATGGATGTTCATAGATTTTTCAGAACAAGTGTTTTTTTTTACATTTATTTTAACTTTTTTTTTCCTCAACGATTACAATGAAAGTTAGGATTAATTTTTATAATATAAAAACATGATCTTTTGTTGTTTTTTACTTTTATTTACCTGGGGCAATCTTCATTGGACGTTTTTTTTTTCAATTTTTATATAATAAATATAATAATTAATAATAAAAAAAAGTATATTAAAAATATGTTGAAGAAAAAAAAATTCTACCAAATGTCCACCATTTTGTTTGATTTTTTACAGATTGTGTGTTGTAAAATTATTTTCAATTTGTCCTCGATAGGCGCTTTAAGCCTTTATATTTGAACAGCAAAAACACATTGTGTAAGTCTTAATTGTTTATACGCACATTATATTTTCGATTGCCATTGAATATTTTTAGTAAAAAATTCTACGTTGTGAATTAATTTTATACAACAACTACTGCATACAAAGCGATTTTGTTGTTGTTTTCTTTTATTTAGCTGCGGTTCCATAATCATCCCGACGATATTTTTGAAGAATAATTCAATTTGGTAAATATAATAAAATAATTGCAGCACAAACATAAATTATATATTTTGATTGGTAAAAATATTAAGTTGAAAATTGATTTACTTTTCGATCTGCATCGTGCTTCATCTAAAATTTCATCTCTTCCATCTGTAGTTTCATTGTAATAGAGAATTATTTCAGATTTTTTTTTTCTAATCATTATCGTGAATATCTTTTTTATTTATGGATCACAATTTTGTACCTCTGCCAGCATAAATTTGCTAATATATAGTTTGCATAATATGCTATAGCGAATGAGATGATTCTCATAATGTGTATTTATTTTGTTGCATTTATATTACATAATTTGTTACTTTAATAATGATTGATATATGCGTAACCGTGTCTAATTCTATTTGAATTATTTATACTTAAACTTTTTGTTGAACAATTTTTGTGTATTATTTCGTAAAATTAACTTAACTATTGATATTTTTATTTACATTTTTAGCCACCACAATGCTTCATCTAAAATTGCGAATCCTTTTGAGATTTACATCGTTACAAATTATTTTCATCTCTAATGTTTTATTCAGCTACGATACTACAATTTACTATATTGTGTCTAAGTATTAAAAATTGAGTATTTTATATTTAATACGCAATATATATATTATATATATTATATTCTAATACATAACACAATATTTATATAAGAATTCCATCTATATAAATATTGTGTTTATTTATCGTTATCCTAAATATTTTCCAATTGAAATGTGTGTTTATGTATGATACAAAATATATTTTATATTACTACTTTTACATGTTTCAATATCAAAATCATTAGCAAAACAGTAATCACAACACATATTGTACCTTTTTAAAATCTATATATTATATTCAGTAGTCATATAAAATAAATTATATTGCTATTATAAACAAAAAAATAAATTTCGACATCATCTTTATATTTCTTTCAAAGTTAATTTTGCTATCGAGTGTGTGTGTGCGTTTATACACGCAAACAACAAAAAATATATATACATAAACATTAAATTTTGAAATTTGATATAATCATTTGTAATAATGTACTGAAATAGAATATCTGACGTCACTATTTTAGGTTATTAAATCGACATTTATTCTATGGCTTAACTCGTCGTATATATAAATATTCTATATTAAAAGTATATTAGTATAAATGTATAGTATATCTTGTACAATATATATGTATATAATATTAACATAAAAATAATACATTACAACACATAGAAAATATACAGAAAAATATATGGATTGAGAGAATATAATTTTATAATACACACAAGTTGAAAAATAATATTATAAACAAATCAAATTTCAGAGAAAATTATATAAAGAAAAATATAAATAAAATATATTAGTATGTTTGAAAAACATCAGAAAATTAATAATAATAAAAAAAATATAAATACATGATATTAGATTAGTATCTATTCTACTAATTTCATCTACTTGTATAAATATATCATCCAAACAATCGGTGGGGAACTATACAATTTTACATAAGAAAATCATATATTGTTACCATCGGTTGTTAAATGATATCTGCTTAGATGGAGGAATCAATTGAATAGATACTATTTCAATTTTATGTACACATTCACTACATAAATTGTCAATTGTCAATTTAACATAATTTAGATTTCTTGACATTAACGTTTTATATAATAACTATTTTTAGATTAATTTTTTTATTCAACAACCAACACCCTATTTAAAACATAATAATTTATATATTTATTTTATTTTTTACAGGATTTTGCTGAAACTGCTATGAATGAATTGTTAGGATGGTATGGATATAGCAATATTGAACGATCAACAAATAATATTAATAATAATAATAATAATAATAATAATAATAATAGTAATAATGGTGATAACAGTAGCTGCAACAGTAGTTTGGATGGAATTAGTAATACTAGTAAAAAAGCTGTTGTAATATCATCGGAAAATCAAAATCATTTGAAATGCATACAGGTTGCAATGAATAACAACAATAGAACTATTAATATTAATAAAAATAATTGTAGAAATAAAAATAACAATAATAATAATAATAATAATAATAATTTATGTAAAAAAAATGGTTCACCACTTGAACACCAACAACAACAACAACTACAAGATAGTAGTAGTACATCGGAAAATTCAAAAAGTCCAATAATTATTGTAAAAGGTAATGAAATTTTAAAAATATGAAACAATTAATTTATTAAAACATTTTTTTTAGTTGAATTAGTAAGGAATTTCTGTAAAATTTATATGCCGAACCAACTTTTTACAGAAACTTGGTAATTTAACTATTTATAATTGAATATTTTGTGAATTTTGGTTTGTACATTTATTATGGTATTATTTATGATATGAAAAAAAAACTAATAATCAGAACATATTGGCAGATCAATTCCAAATAATATCTGAATAATTTGAATATTTTTCAATCGATTTCGATGAGGCAACAATAATTCAGTATCGCCAGATGTGTGTATTATTGATGTATTTTTCTTACGTAAAGGATTGAGCATTCCATATATTGACCATCCCAACAAGTTATAGATAAGGTTTAATAAGCAAAGTATACACCGCAAGATTATCACTGTGACTATGTTATATTCAGAATACTTTTCGCAAAGGTTACATAACGTTTGAGTTTATATTTCTATAGAATATACTTATTGTGATCATGTATTTTGAATAAATATTCAAATATTCACTAGACTAATCTTTATGGATTTATTTAAAAATGCATTTGCTTTTAGGTGACAATTATTAGTCATTTTAATCAATAGCTGATCGCTATATACTAGAAACAGTTGATATATTTATGAATGAAAATCTATGAGAAACTTGTTTTTCTAATTCGATTATGAATTTTTTATGATTTTGAAATGCATCTACCACAACTTCCGGCAATATTCTACCAACGGCGAACGTGTCATGCGTGTTGTCAATAACAAAAACTGCTGTATGGAAAAAATTTTTACCGAAAAACAATGCATTTTTACAAATGATGCTACGAAGTTTATAATTAATAAATTGTATAGTTTTTAAATGGATTTTATATCTTTAATATTATATAAAAAAAAAGGCTATGTTTTTTTAAAAAATCTATAGAAAATGCACAATACAAAATAACAAAATTTAACTAGATATAAAAAGTAATAATTGATAATTTAAAATTTACATTTTCCATATTATTCTTGTTACTATGTAACTATCCCTGCCGTCTGTCCTTCTTTACAGATATAATACTCTTTGATAATATTAGTATTAAATTTATTAATTATTTTGAAATCATTAAAAAGATTGCTGCCTATTTAATATACAATATTTGTTATAATACGAGACACGATATTATCATACCATAAATTTGAAAATATTAAATTCCTATATAAATTATAATACGTACGTCTACGTATACAATTATACATACATATTTATTTTCTGGATTGCTGTAAGTTGAGATGAAATTACAAAAATAATAATTATAGAAAGAGGTTAAATGATAAAAAGAGTTAAATATCCATTTATTATTTTCATTTTTGGTTTGTTACAATTATAATCAGTTTTATTATTATTATTATTATTATTATGATTGAATATTGATGACGAATAGAAAAAAAAACAGAAAAATGAATGATAATAATGTTTGTATCAAATGGTAAATAAATATTATATTGCTAGGGAATCACAAAAAAAAAAAAAAATAGAAATGGGCAATGAGAGCACATCTCTAAATATATATATTTTATTATTATTTAGATAATCTGATGAAGATAATGTACTAATAATGCATGTATAGAATTTTGTATTAAAAAATATTGAAATGAAAACATACAATGAAATATATGAAAATAATTATTATTTAGTTAATGTATTATTTTACATAGTATTTTATATCTTTTGGTGTGTCTGTTTGCCATATGTTATAAAACAATTAATTTATGGAATAATATATTTCATGTCCTATTTTTTTTTTTATTTTTCTAATTAAAAAAACATCATTTTTTTTTTACCTTTTACTAGTATTATTAAACATTAAACATTATGGTATAATTATACATAGTTATGCATTTTTGCTAAATATATAACATTTGTATGTGAAATATTACATTATACTCTCGTAATCACATCATAAATCTTTGTTAAATATTTATTTAATTAAATTATAAAGTCGTTACAAATATATGTTCATAAATGAATGTATGCATTTTAAGACAAAATATTTTAATAAATTGTTTTTCTTTTTTCGCTATCTATTTTAACAGATATAGATTGTGGTTGGTGTCGTCGTCCTGTACCATTTAATTCACCCGAATATTTGGTAACGTCCGAGGGTGGACCACGCTATTGTACAGAATCATGTTTTGCACAAAGTCGACGAGCATCATTTAAACGTGCCAAAACATGTGATTGGTGTAAACATATAAGACATGTTAGTTATGTAGATTTTCAAGATGGTGCATCACAATTACAATTTTGTTCAGATAAATGTTTAAATCAATATAAAATGCAAATATTTTGTAAGGAAACACAAGCACATTTAGATATGAATCCACATTTAAAGGATAAAGGCAGTTTAACTAGTGGTATAATATTTCTTGATTTTACAATTTATTAATAAATAACAGAGTTATTATACACAATTTTTTTGTTTTTTTTTTACATTATAGGCAATCTAATAACACCAGATTTATGGTTAAAAAATTGTCGAAGTCGTTCATCATCACCAAATTCTGAAAATTCTCAACCATCATTATCACCACCATTAAAAATTATAGGTATTACTGCAATAACCAACCATTCAACATCAACAGCATCAACGTCATCGACAATTACAACAACAACATCATCATTATCATCATCGTCGTCATTGTCCCATCATCAAAAAGATCAACAACAACTACAATATAAACCAATAATTACTGTAGCACCAACATCAAAATTACTTGCCAGAACAGCATCACCATCATTAATAACAACACTGCCGTCACCAACTTCATCATCTTCATCATTGTCAACAATACGTTTACCAACATTAAAATCTTCACGTAAACGACGTTCATTAAGATTATGTAATGCTAATATAAATAATATTGTTACTTGTACACCATCAATGACATTATCTAAACCATCAAATATTCAAGATTTAAGTAATCATTCAAATTGTACGGTGACAACACCGACCACACTAGCAACAACAACAACAACAACAACAACTGCATCAACAAAAAATCTAAATAATCCTACGCAAACGTCAACAAATGTAATTTCAACAGCTACAACAACAACCACAACATATAGTACTGGTACTACTGTTACAACAAAAACTACACCTGAAACAATTACAACAAAGAATTTAAATAATTTTTCTCATCATCATTTTTTACCGCCTCCGCCTAATTTATATCCTATTATAAGACCATCAACAACAATAACATCTCAACTACCATTTCAATCAATACTAAATCAATCAAATCAATTAATGCCACCATCACATTTATTACAAAATTCAATGCAATTGCCACATTCATTAAATGCATCATTACATATGCCACAACAACACCAACCACATCAACATATGTCTACATTTTTACCACAACCACAACAACAACAACAACAGCAACAACAACCATTATATTCTATACCACAACCACAACCACAACCACAACAACAACCGCAACCGCAACAACAATACCAACACCACCAACAACAACAACAGAATTTTGATCAGTCATCAAGTTTATTTGGAACAATACCACCTCCAGTTACAATTTTAGTACCATATCCTATAATATTACCATTTCCAATACCTATACCAATACCAATACCATTGCATCATTTAATTAAATTAGCACAATTTAAATTAGATGAAAATAATGAACAAACGATTACAGCATCTACCACAAATATATCAGCAACAGTCCCATTATCATCATCAGCATCATCATCGGTTTCTTCGCCATCATCAACATTATCAATAAAAAAAACATCATCACTAATTTTGGAACAAAATAAAAATGATAATGAAAATAATAATGAACCATTAGATTTTACAAAATCTAAAAATAAATCTATTGTTGTTATTGATGATGATGATGATCACCAAAAAACCACTAATAATAATTGTATGATTAACAATATAGTTAAAGATTCAATGAAATTATGTATTGAACCAATAAAATTATCCGGTAATAAATCAGAGGAAATCATTTTAGATAATGTTAATAATAATAATAATATTAATATTAATAATAATAATAACAATAATAATAATAATAATAATAATAATAATAATAATAATAATAATAATAATAATAATAATAATAATAATAATAATAATAATAATGATATTAATGATATTAATAATAATAATAATAATAATAATAATAATAATAATAATAATAATAATAATAATAATAATAATAATAATAATAATAATTTTAATAATAATAATAATAATAATAGTAATAATGATAATGTTAATGTTATTGTTGATGATGACAACATAGATGTTGAAGCAGATATTGTGGAAGATGATGATGATGTTCAGAAACAAAATCCCGAACAAAAATTACCAAAATTTAAAATTACACGTTTAACATCAAAACGTTTAATTACTACCAAAGAATCATTAGAAAGTAGTCGTCCGTTACGTAAACGAAAACGAATTATCGATTGTGATTATTTTAAAATAAAAGATGAAGATAAGAAAAAAACATTGTATTAATAATAATAATAATAGTAATATTAATAATAATAATAATAATAATTAATAATAAAAATAATATTAATAATAATAATAGTAATATTAATAGTAATAACAATAATAATAATAATAATAATAATAATAACAAATGTAATAATATTAATAATTGAAAATTTGAAATAATTAAAACATTTACAATTTTACCTATCCATATTTCCTAATTTTGGATAATTATGTGATGCTACAGCTAAAATATAGCGCTTTGCAGCGGAGGGGAAGGTACTTTAATTCCCGGTATATTGATATGGTTTACATTATTTAATTAATACACTGAAATTAAATCAATTCGTCGTTTATGGAATAAAAATAATAAACAAATGTATTTGAAGATATATTATGGTACAAAACACGATTTAGAAATTAACAATATCTCGTTACACACAACACTATGATGGGCTATTCAGCCTAATACATAAATATATAATTGAATTGATTAAACATCTATCAAAATAAATTTGCAAACTAATTGATTAATTATTATTATATACTCACGCATATGCGGAGAAATAGACCAATTTCACTATAATGTTTTTGGGTATGATACCATAAATGCTCCAATTGGAGTAACAAATTTACATAATGATTTTCTAATTACATATAAATAAATAATACATGGAATAAAGCTAGTTCAATATTCTATAGTTCATCAACAATTGAATTTTATTGGTTGATGATATAACATATAATTTCGATGGATCCTACAATTTTCATTATTGATTACTGACACAACAACATAACAAAATATTAATAATTACACTCACCACAAAATGGAATTAAAATTTAAATCAAATACTTCAAGTACTCGAAAGGTAAAGGGAATTTATTTTTTCTTTTATTAGAAATTTACTGTAGAAATAATTTGAAATTTCTTTGGTTTTGTAATTTTATAATTGCGAAAAAATATAATTTTAAGTTAAAAATGAAAGGTATAAATTTAGGCGCAAAAATAACCGTTTCTAATACATTGATTAGTAGATACTTAACACATTTTACACAGTCCATAGAACTAACAAATTATATCTATTGAAAACTTATTTGAATACGAATCGGTTGGATTAGATTTATAGTTCATAATAATAATAGTTCTAATTTAGCTACAGCAATTTTTTTAAACTTACATACATTTTCGGGAATTTTTTTTCAAAAGAAAGTTTCCTGCCAAAGCCTTTACAAATCCCATTCACGTTGGTAAAATGTATGTTCTAGATTTTGGTAGATTAAATTACCAATCGCACCACAGAATCTAAGATTTCTGTTCAAAAATATAGTTTTCGTTTCGAAATAAAACATTAGTTTAATGTTGTATAATTAATTTACTTATAATATATTTTAAAATTAAAATAATAAATAAAAAAAGGTTCGTATTTTATATAAAAAAAAAAAAACAAATAAATAATGAACAAATTTACATAAAAAAAAACAATTAAAAAAAACGTAATTTCATATATAATAATTTGTTTAACAAGTTAGACACACAAACACACACACACACATACATACATACATACATACATTAATTATATAGATTCCATAATGATATTTGACCATCGGAACCAGCCGCAGCCATAATTGGTGCTTTCCACAATGATACATTACCATCCGAATAGGCAATGTCAACTATCGGTGCACTATGTTCAGCTAAAACAGTTAATGGACGTAAACTTTTCCATGAAAATATTCGTATACGTCCATCTGAACCACCGCTAGCAAATACTTTTTGATCTTTACGTATTTTTATACAATTTATTCCGGGATTTTTTATTACTATAATACCCTTTGTTAATATTTGCATTGTATTACGTTCATATGTAAATATACCGATTTTATTTGTTGTATCACCAAATATACCACGATTTGTTAATTGATCATAATCGATAGCAATCGGACATTCACATTCAAACTGTTCCATATTTATAACTTTACTACAACGTAGATCCCACGTTAAAAAATGACCGGATTCATAGGCGGCTAAAACATACGATTGGCCAGAAATTACAATATATTTCATACACATTAATCGACCTAATTTTAATGTTACCGTCGGTATCAACGATTGTTGTTGTTCAAATGACATATTTTTTATATTATAAATATCGATAACATTTTCATCTTTTGGACAAATTACTAGTTTTTTATCGGGTACATAAATGATCCGACAATATCCAATGTGTTCTGTATCAATTGTTTCTAATAATTCATAATTTGAATTTTTTAATATCCATAATTTTATTATATTACTATTTTGTTGGGTTATCAATAAATCATTATCATTTTCATGAATAATTGCTGTCAATGGTTTATTATTTGGTTGACCTAATGAAAAATGAAATGTTGAACGGTTTGTCTATAATAAAAAAAAAAAAAAAATTGAAATAAATTCATTCAATATAAAATCAATAATAAAATCAATATTTAAAATTATTGGAAACCTGTAAATCCCATAAATAAACCATTCCTTTTTCTGTACCAGCAAATAATCTATCATTTTGATGAAAACATAAACAATTTAATGTTCCCATTTCATTATTTCGTAATTTAAAAACTGGATCAGGTGGAAGAACAGCCATTATTATTTTTTTTCTTATTTCACTTTGACTTTGATAAAAAAAAAAAGTTAATTATATATTTATTTACTGTTTTTCTCTATTTTTTTTAGCACACGTTATATTGTTTGTTTTTTTTTTTTTTTTATCTATTTGTTTGTTATGTTTTAATTAATTAAAACAAATTTTCATTTTTACATTAACTATTATGATTGTAATTTATAATTATTTAAAAATACAAATAACCGAAAGAAAAAAAATTATGATAACACAAGCAAAGATCAAGATGTTGAGCTATTTCTTTATATTTCTTTGAAATTGAAATAGATTATCAAATCAATCTTTCTTCAATTCATCACTAACATATTTTTTTTATTTACACACACACACGAACACACTATATTTTTATATATACTTTCTCTATTTTTGTTTGTGTTGTAAAAAAAAAAAAGTGATAGAAAAAAAAGAGGAATTTTGATTAAATGTCAAATTAATTTAATTTTTGAAATATAGAGGTAGAAAATGCCGTAAATTTTGAGCAAACCAGATATTTTATATTGTGTAGATTTGAAAATGTTCGTTATCTTAACTCAAACCGAATTATATTTTATACATGATTTCTACTAGTAATGAGATTTTCTATTACTTCTAAGTAACCGGTCGGGGATTCGAATATTTTCAAAAAGTATTCGTTACTGATTACTCTTTTGAAGATTTTGTTGACAAATTAATAAAATAATTTTTGTAACATTTTTTACGCTAAATGTTTGTGTTTGTGTTAAAGGAGCTTATATAATAGTTTTTCTCTTTACTTCACTATATCCAAGCGTAGCTGAGCCGATACAGTCACTATAGGTTGATCGGTCCGTCCAAGTACGCGTCACGTCTTCTAATAAAAACAACAACAATCTATATTCATATTCAATAATAAACGATTAATAAAAAACATAAAATAAAAGTAAAACGATTTTTGTAGTAGAAAAAAAAAGTGATGGTAAAAGAATTTTTTTTAATTTTTGTTTTATAATTTATTATAAATAATTATAAAAATTACCATTGCAAATGATGATTATATATTTCTTAATGATTTTGCGGTTTCCAACTGAAAAGGTATAATATTCATCTTAATATTGTGTTTTTAAAAGATGTCTTATGTAACATAACCTCTAAAAAAAAACAAGTGAAAATGTATAAAAACATTTTAAATTAATTAAAAATAAAATTTAATTTATATTTTAGTTAAATAAGGGATTCAGCTGCTGCCAATGATTATTTTAGTAGTGGATTTGTTGTTCGAGGCAAAGAAAATTGAAAATAATATTTGCCTATTAATTTATTTGTTAAATACAGTAAAGATGTAGCTGCAGCTATTTATATTATTGCAAAATTATCAGTTGGTCCAGTACGTAATGATTAATTGTCTAATAAAATCAGTAAACATCACACAATTCAATATAAGGTAAGAAAAATACTATAATTTAAAAATTCAGAATCCTTTAATTTGGGAAATTACCAATATCTTTTAAAATAAATATATTAAATTATTATATTTTACTTACATTTCTTTTATAATTATTCTTTCACTTTGAAACAGATTTAGAAAGACGAAATGTTTTGGTATCTGAGCATCATTTATTGAAAGTAACGTGTAAAATCAATGGCATATTATGAGGATTTGCATTCATCGGATTAGAGGTAATTTATTCTTTATAATAATATGTAGCTTATTAATTAATAATAATTTAATTTATAATATTACAGCTGAAGAATATTTATGGTAATGCTACTTCAAGCAGAGATCAGAGTTATTAACATAGTCATGATATTGTGTCAATTATTGTCAGGTTAGTGTTGGAACATTAATTAAATTTACATCCATCCGTACCATATTAGAAAACAAAACAATTAGACTGCTTAGACATTTCGAAATATTCATTACGCATGAAATATTATGTTAAAATATTTAGTTGCACAATTAATAAAGATGCGCTAGGTATTAATTTTCAAGCAAATTGTTCATAAATAATTGTATAATCCTATCTCGAGAACCATTTTATACAAAATTTCTTCGAAATTAGTCAAGAAATACATAAAATACACACAACTACATAAACATACCAAAAACTTGGAAAAATAACTAAAATATACGATTTTTGAGAATAGTTATTAGGCAATCATAATCATATGATAGTGAAAATATTGTTTAATTTTTATTACAGTGAAGTTGATAAATTAGTACTAATGGAAATCTATAACAATTCACCAATTGGTCTTTAATAAATTACCGCAAATTATAAATTATATTTTATTTGAGTGATTGCTCGCCCCATATTTGTTTTGTTTACTGGTAATATCAAATGCTTTTAAAAAAAAATTCACTAATATTAATCTAAATTTTTTTTCTATATTTGCAGATGATTTAAAAAAAAAAAAAAGAAACAACACATAATTCGATTATTAAATTGTGGCAAACTTATGTTACTTCTGGCATCAGAGTTTATTAAATGATTTATAAGCGACACACCAATCTACCAAATTGATGATAGAAAATATTATATTTTAATAAATATATAAATAAAATAAGTTTTAGCTTTAAGCATGAATTAAAATTTAAATGTAATTGTATATTGTAACTATCACAATTAAATATTATACTCGTATTAGAAGTTATATGTATAATATCATTGAAATATATATATATTTCAAAGTTTTTGGCCTGTTTATGTAGTTTTGTATATTGAATGTATACGTATTGCTATGCATTTCTGTTAAATGGAATATCTGCATCATTTCTTGACCCATTTCGATGCAAATTCGTATATAGGTTTGGAATAGGATTATACTGGTATTTATTATCAAGTTTCTTGAAAATTAATTGTACAAAAGAATGATTTCTTGGCCGATTTCGTACCAATTTGGTATGCAGGTTTGGAATGAAATTATATTCACGTATTTATTAATAAGTAACAAATAAAAATACAAACAACTGACAAATAACAGCAGAAGAAGATATAGCATAAATCTAATAAATAAAAAATATTATATAATTACAAGTGGATCACATACATACACATCTATCAACCATTGCAACACAGTCATTTTAATTTTAGAAATTTTGCTTTAAGAAAAACAAACATCTTATTTTACAATGGACTGCAGAAGAAATAGATCATCAAGCATTTTGAAGACTTTGAGGATTAATATAAAATAATATAAATAATAGATATAAAACAATATAAATATGTACTAATTATCACTAATTGTGATCTTTATTTAAAATTAATTTAAATGTTTAACATCATTAATTTAATAATTAATTAATTGTAAATAATTTAATTTAGAAGAAACAAAAAATTTGTCTAATTATTTTATTAAGTTCATCAATAGTTCCCCAACCCTTAATTACCGTCCATTGAAATCTGAAAAGAGAAAAAAAAAAATTAACTTATAATAAAATATAATTTCCTTGAGTATGTCTCCGCCTGAGAACACTAAAACATCAACAAAAAATATAACAAAAAAAAAAATGGTAAGTACAAAATAAAAACATAAATAATTATAAATATTTCATATACGAAGTTCTACACCAACACAATATATGTAAGAGAAAGAAAAAAAAAAAAAAAAAAGTCAACTCTTACGGACACTCTGTAAAAAAAAAAAAATAATTAAAAGATGTCTCGTCTTTCATGTGGTACCCTGTCTCAATAAATATATTCAAAATTTTTGTACCTTATATATCGCAACCGACATTCTAATATTAATAACAAGTGTAGTGTAGAAGGTAGAGGTGTAGCAAATATTCATATGGGATATGAATACGGCGGGTTCGAAATGCGATGGTGGTCGTATAAAAAAAAAAAATTTCACATAGGTGGCTCCGGCCGCCTAGTGAATTTACAATTTTAAAAAAATCCGAAAAAAAAATAGAAAAAAAAGTAAATAGAAAAAAAGGTAAACAAAAAAAAAGAGAAAAGGGAATTTATTTTTTGCATTTTTGCAGTCTTGAAAAAGACTGATGTTTAAATGCCATTCCGAGCAACCTCATCGCTCCGATCCAATTTCTTTTTTCACAAAACGTAGAGCACGTCGATGCGAAGTTTATAGGTTAGCTCCGGACCCAGGAGCCCTCCGGGAGCGGAGTTATGGCCATTCTCCGGTACCGATTTTCCCACTTTTGGCACCCCCTAACTCCCGGAATAGTTAATGGTTCCTAGTAAGACTAATACCAGTTGGAGTCCTCACCTGGGCCTACAATTTATGGGCGAAAATTTTTTCCTATCTATAATACTTTTCCGGCTATGGCTGTCCAAAGTTGGGAATTGCAAATGTAGACCTTTCTTCCGTTGGATGGAACTCTAGGAAATACTCAAATATCTTAAAATCCAATGATGCAGAAAGATAAAGGAAGGTTTAATCTTTACGATAAAATTCATTTTGGAATTTTCCGATGAGAAATGGGGATTTTCCTAGAACAACGAAAAACATCGATTTTCGCATGTTTTCCGATGGGATTTTTCCGGCTTTCCCAACGGAATTTTCCAAAATCCTAATTATCCCATATAGTAGACTATATGACCTGTATTATAAGCTATAACACAAGTCTCTAAGTATTATAGTGTTCCTACATTAATTGCTCAAAGTAAGGCTTACCAAAAAAAACCGAAATTTCACCCCTTAATAACTCCGACAGTTTGGATTTCCCAGAAGCGGTCCCACGGCAATAATGTGGCCCTTATCCTACTCTATTAGATTCCCGAAGGAAAAAGCTCTAGCTCTAAAACTCACGAAATCCGGTTTTTTGATATTTTGAGTCCATTCACTACATCCCCACAAAAGTTATGAGACGATTTTCCACATTGTGTTTGAAATTCATTGAAATGTCTCAAAACTTATGTAAAAAGTGTTTTTTTTAACGTTTTGGACATTTAAATGTACCATTATGTGGTCAAATTCGGACATAACTTTTGCGGTGCCTTTTTTTTTAAATCGAATTAATGGTCCGATTTATCTGAAAATTTCCAATTATCTTAATTACAATATTAGAAACACATTTTACCACTAGTGAACATCGACATTTTCACGGATTTTCCCGGAATTTTCATTTAAAGTTTTTCATATGTATGAAAAAAAATTATGTTTTTATATGAAATTTCATGGGAAGAAATTTCTCGTCAAAGGAAAACAATTAAAAAAAATATTTGTGTGTGTGTGTGTGTGTTTATTTATAATAGAAAACTTTTAATCTAATAAAATAAGATTTAAATTTAATGGTATTTTTTTTATAGAGAATTCTTTGAAAATTAACACCGCAATTTCTTTTTTTTTTATCAGTAGAGGACACCGATGTTTTCTTAAAATTGAAATTCTCCATATGTATGAAGGAAATTAATGTTTTTATATAGAATTTCAATGGAAGATTTTCCCGACGAGAAAAAAAAAACCATCTAGATTTGAATTCTAATTATTTCGACAAGTATTTCATCCAGAAAATGTTTGAGAAAATAATATCAACGAAATAATCTAGTCGGGACCACACAGAAAAAAAAAAAAAAGGAAAACAAATACAAATACAAATAAAAATAAATAAATAAATATTATATATAAAAAAAAAAAATTTAAAACAATTCCAAGCACCGCCGAATAATTGAACCACCAAAAAATCAATAATACAAAAATAAAGTAAATATCAAAAATTTGCTTTACGGAATTATTCTTTACTTTCCTTTGCAAAAAAAAAAAGAGAACAAAATGGTAAACGAAAAATAAAAACAACTTAAAAAATTGTTAACAAATAATTAATTAATGTCTATGCAAAATAAACTTCAAATTGCAATGTATTCAGTGGTGTAGCGCTTATGACGCTTGGTCGATGTAAAAATATGTAGTGTTCAATTCTTTAATTGTCAGTTTTCTTCATTTTTTTTTCAATTTTTTCACATTTTTAATAATATTCCTAACCTAATATTCACTTAAATAACATTAAATGGTCCATTCGATATTCTCTATTTTAAGTGAAATAAAGTAAACTAAAAATAATAATAAATACCTTTTTTAATATGTCGTATTTTGTAACGCACTTTAAACATTTCTTAATGTAATGGCTTAATTTGATTATGGCATCTACCAATCAATTTTATTTATATTATATTGAAACTAAATGGTGATAATAAAAGTTGATTGATGTGGAAGGAACCAAAAGCTGAATATAAAAATGTATATAGGTTAAGATTAGGTGATGAAACTATCGAAAAGTTTTTGTTTTGTTTTTGGTAAATTTATTAACTTTATACTTACGATTTTATAAATCAACAAAACCTTCAGATGGAATTGTATTGCTTGTAATTATATGCGTTTAAGTCTTTTGTGTTATATTTTTGTAAATTTAATTCCAAACTTTATTGTTATACAGTCGAATACCTGTCAGGCTGTTCATCATCTGCAGTTCTTGTTGCGGTTAAACGTATAGATTGCATTACACCCAATCTAAAGTTAGTAATTGGTATTAATCACACATTTTTTTATTAACTACATTTCATATAATATTAATATATTTTATTTATTATATATTTATTAATTTTATAAAATAATTAATAAAACAAAAAACAAAGTTATGTCAAACGCGAAACTTCCCAAGCAACCATTTTGAATTTTTCTAATTTGACATGCACCACATGATCAAATTTTTATGGATATACTTTAAGAGCAATATAGCATTGTGACAGCATTTCCCCTCTTCCTAGATATTATTATGGTAGAATATGAAACCATATGAATGTTTTTAATCATTAATAATTTTAGTTCCTGCAAATACCTATTAATTGTAGTAGGGCATAGTTTTTGGTCATGTTAATGCCAGTGGAACTTATAATGGTATCCATCAAATATTCATTATAATCAAGTTGGTAAAATACTCGTCATATGAGTATATATTAATTTGATTAAAATATAACTGCTTTCTTAATTCAAATTCAATTATTTTTTAATGAATGATTGGCTAATATAAAAGAATAATAATAACAATAAGATAAGCATAATAGCCCACAATGCATTTTCAATGAACGTTAGTCGTAAATGTAATTGTATATTTCATGAGTTTGTTATTGGCATCCATCATATTTCATTTTTTTGAATGATTGAAAACATTCATATGATTTTTCATTGAACATATACACACATTTTCTAGGTATTTAATTGTGTTGAAACACAAAAAGGCAGCTGTAAAATAATAGCATCGCCCTAATTATTTAAATGCTATGTATAATAACCATTTCATTTCGTATTATAAAAATTCGGAAATAAATAACAACTATTTTCAATTGTTAAAATATAAGCATACATAGGTATTGTCAGTATATAACTATGAATTCTGCCAATCCACCAGAGTTAGAACCATATATAGTGCTACAATGATGCATTAACATTTTCGAAATAATTTTCAGTACCGTGTGACGGGATAGTCGATTAAATTTGATATTGAATAACAAATTATACCGACAATTAAATACAAACGAAATAATAATAAATATATAGCCGCAAATAAAATAATTAATCATCTATAATCTATATAATATAATATATATATAATAATAGAATATACTTACGATATAGTTTCAACAATATTCACATTTTGTTGTGTTTACCGGTAACATCAATAATCCATATACAACATTCAATAATTTGTAATATTAAATCACCTTTATTTCGGTGTCGAACAATGTTTTCGGTAAACGTATAAATATTTTTGTTTTACCCATACGATACTCATCTTTACCATAATTTAATTCGTTAGCTAAAACTTGTACACCATCACGAGCTGAACCATTTTTATAATGTGGCCACATTTCTTTACTTAAACATTTATAACGTTGTAAAAACATTTCATATGTTCAAAACCAGCACGTCATACACGTAATTTTTCCATTAAACCTGAGTATTTAACTTGATGTAATACTAATTTATCATCAAATGTGTTCGCCGTTTGTACGATGGTTCTTTACACATTAATATATCCATTAAATTATTGTGTGGACGTTTTTTTTATCTAAATATTCTTTTTCTGGAAAACATTTACGTATTATACTATTTACTGTATTCGACATAACCTCTTTAACATCTCTAAATAGTAAATCATTCTGGAAATAAATATCTATTATGCATCCATCCTAATTGTCTTTATGATGATGTTTCGCAACAACTTCTTGAGCTTTACTTAAATGTATCGTTTTTTTGTGTGTGGGTGTGTTTTGTTCTGCAAGTGCTCGCATTTCTTCTTCCATAGTTTTATTTACATTTTTTGATACAATTTGTTTTAACTTTTGTTGTTCAAGAAATTTTCATTTTTTTTTGCTTGAATCTGCGTGCATCTTTAATATAATTAAAGAAAAAAAGTTAAAATATTTATAGAATTAACTTTATAAAGTATACCAGTCGAATCAGTAAAGTAATTTAGATCTAGCATCAGAAATAAAAGTACAAAAAATTATTCACTTGAACGACGTGTTGTAAATGCTTACCATTTTGATTTATTTTTATTTTTTAATATTATCTGGCACTATATAATTTTATTTTTTAATTTTCCTTGGGCATTTTCTTTTCAGATAATTAACAAATAATTAAATAATAATTATACGTAAAACGCAAACAAAAAAAATGTAAATAAATAAATAGAAAACCGAACCAAAACTATGTTCTATGTGGTTATGTGTAATAAGAAGAAATGAAAGCACTGGCACTATACAAGTGTAACATGTCACGACGACGAGCTGTCGTATCACGGTGTATTTATATAAATATATTTCAACAATTCCATCAGATTGTTATATTCGCGTATTGGGCGAGAAAAGTATGGAATACTGAATATTTTTAAAATTAGTAATTGATATTTCGATTACAGAGGAGTATCGAATACTTTCGTTCAAATCTAATTTTTACATACTTATTTATACTGTTTTTGGAACAGAGATAATTTTTCTTGGTTTTTGTTTTTTTTTCAAAATATAATAATTCCAATGATTGGAAAAACTGTATTACGAAAATCTATTTTCTATTTTTCAAACCTCATTGTTTTTCTTATTCTAGAGTTTAGTTTTTGAAATTGTTTCATCCGGTCGAAAAATAGAAATTCAATTTTATGTGGTCTATTTTTCCGATTCATATTTTTTTCTATGAAGAAATCTACACTAGCAATCGCATTTTCTTGTTCCCCAAAACATTTTGTCGAAGAAATTAAACTATTGTTATGAATAAGCTTCTGTCATCCAAGACCAAAATCTTCTATCACCTCTCTGAAAAAATTACGTATTTTTTGAAAGAAATTTATAAATTTAATAAATAGCCAGTAGTTTTTAAAGTAATCTACTTGAAAATATAAACTTTATGTTTTGAAATGAATACCTATAGTAATGCTCACCCATCTCATATAGAAACTAAACATTCCCTTGGATTTATATAAATGTTTTATGGGCACATATGTAGAAGCCGTATATATTATAAGACCAAAATTTGCCGCCCTAGAAGGATTTGTAAGAATATCTGATTATTTGGAAATTTTGATACACAACATAGTGCAGTTCATACATAGTGCATTCGATTGATATGCTATTTGATCGAAAACTACCCGGTGGGTTTAATTCCCAAAATTTAAAAATTTCGTTATTTAATTTAATTATGAAATTTTTCAGCTGTCTTTGTTTATGGAATAAAACGAATATTATTGAAAATATGAACGCTGATGCTGGTTATTCTGAAAAAGGTGCACATACAACGTCATTAATATGGAACTATTATTAATGGAGCAAATAATAATAATTTGTCCATAATGGAAACAATTAAGTGAACGTGATCAATCTCTGGCTCCATCAAAATGAAAAATATATAAATTTAATATAAATTGATATAATGAAAAAAATTCTATTATATAAAAATATTTATTATTTTTAATTTTGAGAACATTTTGTTTTCCCTTATTATTAATGAAAATATATATATTTTATCATTATCTATATATTTTCATTAAATCGTATAATATATAGTTCTACATGTCATTGTTAACTATATATTTTAATTCCATTTAATTAATATAACATTTTTTGTTATTTAAGTCGCATGCGACTTCTGTTTTTATTCTACTAAATATTTTATTATACTATTGTAAATTTTTGTGTATTACTTTTTTGATAATTTGGCGAACTTTGTTGTAATGGCATTTCTCTACAATCACCTGTTGTATTTATTGTTGTTGGTGGTGGTGGTTCATTTTTTGTAATTGTTGACGATGGTGGTGGTGGCGACGACGATGACGACAATGTCGACATTGTATTTGTATTTGTATTTATTTTTTTTGTATTAAAACTCCAAAATAACCAAGATGTACGCGATGATGTTGAAATTGATTTATATTCAACATTCTGGTATTACATATAGAATAGATAAAATGAAAGAATATTTTATTAATAATATTTTATAGAAATTTAAGAAGATAATTTTACCTGTCTTCTTACAGGATTATTCTGTTGATTCCATGTTCTTCTTGATATTTCACGTTGTTGTTTAGCCTTTTTATGTTGCCACATAAAATATACAAATACCATAATACCAACTATTATTAATGTAATTAATACAATTAATAATATTATACGATTATCATGTATTGTAAAAAATGCAGGAACTATTCCAATTATTAATATTAAAACAATTATGCATGCAACTAATACACCAAATCCAAAACAACCGTAACTTCGTTCTGTTAAATATAAAAGAAATAAAATTAATTTTTTATTTTGTACTACATTAATATGAATGTTTGGTATAATATTCTTAACAGCAAATCATTTTTATAATGAAATTGTTAAAGGAATTCTACGAGTTAATCCAATTGCAAATATATATATAGGGTAGTGGCACCAGTACTCAAGAGTATCCACCCTAGTAACACTGTCCGCAGTTTTTCCGTAAAATTTCCGCATTATATGTAGTAGTCCGTACTTTCAATCCGAGGAAATATCTATGGATTACTTACGGATGTTCGCTGGAATTTTATATGATGAGTTCAATCCTGTCTATGGATTTTTATAAAAAATGTCCTCGGATTATCCTCATATTTCCGAGGATAATTTCTATGGATTATTTTTAGAATTATTTCTCGTTGCTATTATTCCACAGATGACAAAATTACGTCAGGCGACAAGTGCACTCGCAATAATAAATTCATAGTATAATTTTGTAGAAATAAGGCAGATAAAACGCTTACATAAACAAGAAACAAAAACCGCGCGTATAAAATCCATGAAAAGTCTTACAAAATTCCTCGGAAATATATCGATTTGAGTTGCTGGTTGTTTTAAAAATTATGAAAATACATTAAATAGAGTGAGGAGTATATCTATAGATAAGCGAAATATGCAAAATTTGAACCACTGGTCTTGGATAATTGCGGAAATAAATTATGAATACAATACCGCGAATATATGTTGCCAATATTACCCTGACAATCCAAAGATTTCAATTGACCTAAATAAAATACTATTATATTATGTGGAAAATTTATGGACATTCTTTAGATCAATTCCAATATATCTTTTCCATGGAAAATATGTGAATGTTTTCCAAGGAAATTTTCCTCATTTTTCAAAGTACGGATAAATTGTTACTAGGGCATACCCTTATTAGAAAATATATAGCACGACATACATTAATTTAGAAATTTGTTGGTCCTACTACCCTAATGGCTTTCAAATAATATGATAGGGGTTGGCAAACTGTATTAATGAAATTTATCTTAAATTTAATGGTCATAGTTTTTATTTTAATATTTGTGAAAAAAATTATATATAGAATTCTATATTTATGCCATTGAATTATATAGAAATAAATTAATTATAGCTTATACACACACGCGCACATTCATTTATACAAACATGAAATTGTACAAGGTCTTATTGTCTATATTTATTATCTGTATTGAAATTAAAAATGTATATATATATTCATAGATTATATAAATTAACAACAATTAATATATATTATTTATATTTTTTGAAATAAAAAGTCTTATATTATATATAAAAATATATTGGAGAAAATTTGCTGTAACACCAACAAAAATTGTTGTAAATTTAATTTAAAAGTTATGTTTTTCTTTCTTAAAAGCGTGTATAAAAGAAAAAAATAATAAAAGTGAAGTTGTGGGTGACTTTTGTTCATATTCAATAATAATAATAATAATAATAATAACAATAATAACAATAATATTATATAATAAAATATAACATTTAAATATATATAAAATAAATACATTCTTATTCGTATTTTTTGATGAGGTCATACGATTATTTTCCATCTCATTCATAACATCATTTTATTATTATTATTATTATTATTTGTTATTATTATTATAATTATGCAATTTTTTGCAGTCATAAAATAATTCATTCTTACATCATCACATAAGATGAATAAAAAATGCAGTATAGTTAACTTTTACTTGAATTCCTGTCCTATATACTAAAGCTAATCTTTTGTTAACACATAAAACATAAAACTTATTATTGGTATAAAACAAGTATGTCCCATCCGTCCGTGCAGTGGTTGAATGGTATAGGTGGTTAAGTTTAATGACACCCAAATAATAGTAGGTCGACTTCTCCGCATATAATTTACTTTTAATATATTTTTCCAAATAAACAAAATATTCATTTCAATCTAAACTGCGGTCGATCAGTAAGTAGTCACCATAAATTTTGTATGATATAAATTTGATTAATGAAAATCACTGTGGCTCACATTATTATTATTATTATTATTATTATGACAGATTTAGACACAGAAAATAAATCTTAAATAATTTTAATCCGATCTGGCGTATATTTTCAATTAAATTTAAATTTCTTTTTTAACATTCATATAAACAATTGCACTAATTAATTTCACTTTATTATCAAATATACCCACACGCATATTTAACTATTTGTATTATTTATTTTATAAATCATAAGGTAATTAATTATACAACAAATAGTTCACATATATAGAAAAATTTAGCACAAATTCGTTAAATTAAATTGTGTTGAAACACAGCATAAAAGCGTGTATATTTAAATTTAGTCACCCATTTATATTATATATTAAAATCATATATATTTATTTACATAGAAGAATATATTTTATTATTAAATATTCATTTCATTTGATTTTTTGATAAATATATGTTTATTTTATATGTTTAGTGAACCGTAACAAAATATTATAAACATTTATTGATTATAAAATATAAATAATATGCAAATAACTGCGAAATTATACACGAGCATATATTATTTTATAAATAATAATTTTAAGTATAATTTAAAAAACGTATTTACGTTTGTGTTATTGTTGTTGGTCTTCGTACACCAATATATGTTTGTTAACGCGCGACGCTGGCAATCGATTAGCAGTTTATATATTGTTCGGTCTAATTATAATATATTTATGTATTAAATTAAAAAACATGGATATTTTATAATAAATTATAATAATAAAAATACAGAAAATTATAAGAATCTGTGAAGTCAGAAATATAATTAAATAGAAATTTGGAAATTTTCTATTTAATTATGGATATTATAAGTTTTTATTCTATGATGATTTCAAAATCGAATTTTGTATAATTATATGCGATAATTGTTATTTACACCCAATGCATATCATCAATAATTATTAGTGACTAGTTGAACATAAACTAACCACCACATTTCTCGTTACACACAACTTCTCAAAAATTTTAGAATTTATGTTAATATCATTCGTTCGTTATGATTTTAGCAATTATCAGAAAAATTCCAGATCGATCGATTACCCACACAGCAAAAAAATGTCACATGGATGTTTTGTAGGATATCACATATACAGAATATGTATCATATAGTGATAATCTGTAATTTATTTGAAATATCCTACGTACGTCTGTACGATATGGAATATCTGCTGAGATATTATACGATATATTAAACGATATTTCTTGTATATATTTAAAGTTTAGTCAGAATACAGAATATCAGAATACAGAATATCAGAATACAGAATATCAGAATACAGAATATCATCAGCCATTGTTTTCTGTATATTCATATGAAATTTTACTATGTGTCGGTCTTTAAAAATATTATGTTGTATGGTATTCCTATATTAACAATGCTCGCACCTATATACACTTGAAACACAAACACAGGTAACTGAACTATTCACTATTATGAACATAATCATAAAATCCAAGTGGATGGCATAGCATCTACAGCACAGGAATTAATTACAGTCGATTATAACGCACATAGGGAGCATGGAAGTATCAAATAACTTTCAACAATTGGTTTGCAAATATCTATATTTAGATAGTTCCTTAATACCATTATTTTTATATGAGTGATATATGAGCTATTCACTCAAATATATACTAATTTGACCAATTAATGAATTTTCACACATTATACAGTTACAGAGTAGTTTATCAAACGGAAATATTACAAACTTATCATTATAGGAAATTATAAGGATTATGGGATAAAGGTATAAATTGTATTTAAACTTTTTGTATTTATATAATCTGAGATATTTGCATCCCTAGTAACAATTTGTCCGTACTTTGAAAAATGAGGAAAATTTCCGTGGAAAAAATCAACATATTTTGTATGGAAAAGATATATTGGAATTGGCCCAAAGAATATAAATCCATAGATTTTCCACTTAATATAATAGTATTTTATTTAGGTGAATTGAAATATTTGGATTGTCTGGGTAATATGTTCAACAAATATTCGGGCGGAATTGTATTCATAATATATATCACCAATTATTCAAGACAGTGGATCAAATTTTGTATATTTCGCTTATCTATAGATATAATCCTCATTCATTTTAATTTATTTTCATAATTTTTAAAACAATCAGCAACTTAAATTGATATATTTCCGAGTAATTTTGTAAAACTTTTCATGGATTTTATCCGCGCGGTTTTTTGTTCTTGTTTATAACAAAAAAAAATGCACAATGAATTTTTGTCATCATCATTCCGTGTTCATAAAACTTCTGTTCTATCCGTAAACAACTGAATCAAATCGCGATTTGACATCATCGTCATAAGAAAATTTATGTTGCTTATACGGACAATTCATAGGTATCTTTTGCCAAAATACATATACGATCCAAAGATATTTTTGTTAAAATCCTTCAATCTGCGCTCACAAAAAATATGAATAAAAATTCTATGGATATGCTGTGGAACAATAGCAACGAGATATAATTCAAAGGAGAATCCGTAGAATTTGTCTTCTAAAATATAGGGATACTCCAAGGACATTTCTTATAAAAACTCCATGGACAGGGTTGCACTCATCATATAAAATTCCAGCGTACATCCGTAAGAAATCCATTGATATTTCCTCGAATTAAAACTACGGACGATTACATATAATGCGGATATTTTACGGACAAACTACGGACTGTGTTACTACACTGAAAATAAAATTGTACATAATTTCAATGAATAGCGTTTATAAGCCCATTTTTCATTGTTTCAATGTATAATTCATTAATATATTTCATTTTTAAAAATTATCTTAATGTACTTGTTTATGGAATGTATGAATTTGCGATCAATAATTAATTTATGTTCAGAATAATAAGTTATTAAACAGAACACGTTGAAAAAATAAATAATATTCATTAAAACAATTATACAATTCTTTAAACCAACGTAGTGATTCATTGAAAAACATTCATTTTCGATATTATGTTTTAATGAATTATTCGTTGATTTAATAAATGTTATCATTTTAACAATGAACCATGTTCTTTGGAGCAAAATTAATTAATATTTCATTGTTTTGACGTTACTTTTTAATTATGGATCCGTGTATTTTTTTTCAGGGTACATATAATGCGGAAATTTTACGGACAAACTACGAACAGTGTTACTAGGGATGGTAATATTGTAAGGATATTGCAAGGATGCAATGAATGGGGAATATCAGCTATAACTATATACAATATATGTGCTATGTGGGAATTATTTAAAAAGCATTTTTTCGTATAAACAACAATAAAATATAAAAATAAATACCATAAATGATAAATTGTGTTAATTTTTATGTATAGGGGAGAATACGATAGAATAGTATAAAATTGAAAATAACATATAGATTCGGTATACAACCACAAACACTCCTCAGTATTTCAATTGATTGATTTAAATGTTATACACACAATGCGTTTCACTGAGCTTATTGTATACAATTTTATAGGCCATACACAAACGGTTGTTGTATATTAATTATTTATTATCTTATATTTAGTTATTAACTATATATAAATACAAAATAGATATATACCTGCAATAATAATTTCATTTTCACTACTGCTATTTACCGATGGTCTTTCAATATTTTTATTAGCCGTTGATTGATTTTTAGTTGTCGAACTAAAACAGCAGCACTTGTCCATAGTATTATTTTATTATTATTTATTTATATATAAATAATTAATTTTGTTAATTTATATTTATAAATATATTTATCGTTTTATAACATATATATTATATAAAATATGTAATATATAAAAGAGGTTGTGTTAAATGTGTGGCACACGTATTATTATTATTATATCAAATTTAATATATACGTAAATATAGATCAAATAAAACTGGAATAAATTTTATCACATTCTAATATCGTTTTGTATTTGTTTGTTTATAATATCCATCATTCAACTGTTTCTATTTAATGTTTATGTTTATTTATAAAACATTTTTTTTTATTTGTCTTATCTCTTTACATTAAAACTTGTTGTTTTGTGGTTGTCATCAAAATCATTATCATCATCATAGAATGGTTTTTTTTTTTTCGTTCTCGGTCACTATTATTTATTATTTACCTGGTTTTGTTGTTGTTGTGGTTCTAATAATGAACTCTATTAAACTATATATTTTTGTATTGTATTTGTTTATATATTATATTTTTTGCTTTTACCATACTATATTTTCGAAATACGTATGGCATTGCATTTATTTGTAAACAATACAATACAACAAAAAATTTACTTTTATATTTTATTTTATATATATATGATCGAACTATATAATTATATATGGAAAATATGTTTGGAATTATAAATTTGCAGACATTTTAAAAAATAAATTTTAATAAATTTTATTATTAATAATAATAAAATATTAATAATATTATAAAATGCAATAGTTTTGGTTTAAGAAAGTAGGTTGTTTAACTCGATTTAAAACTCGCACCTATATGATAATTTGAGGAACGACCGAACTGAACTGAAATAACAGTCAATTTTATTTTAAATAAAACCACTACACAATCACGTACGTCCGTCGTCGTAGTATAGTAGAGTAAAGAATAAATATATATATAATAACAATTTTAACGATTTCTACTATTCATAATATAATAAACACGCTGATGTTACTCTGCGCGTTTTATTGAGATTATTATATTTTTTTTACATTTATAAACTTATTTTATTATTATTATTATTATTATTATTATTATTATATTGTTGTTATTATTATTTTTAGTAAATGGAACTTCTTATATAGCGTATATATTTAACATTTTCAATGTATTGGAACAAAAAAAATAGAGTAGGAGTTTAACAAAATGTATATGTTTGAGGAGAAAAATAAATAAATAATATATTACTATTATTTATTAAAATTATTAATATACTTAACCAATATATATATATATACCAAAAATACAATATTACATATATAGGACCATTAATTATATATACCAGTAAAATATATACGACATTCCTATATTATATATAATACGTATTTACACAATGCAATACATATACGAGAGTTCGACTAAATATATAAAAATCATATATATAAGAAAAAATGTTATAAAAAATTACGGCTTGGAGAAGTGATTTGGTCTTATAAAAATCTTAAGAAATATATTCATATATAGGGTGTCCACAAGCGGTTCGAATTCTTTTAAGGCGGTGATGGGGGACATTATTCTAAGTCGAAATTACTAAATGACATTTTTTGATTTGGGTCTCTGTTTTCGAGATACGGACCTAAGAATTTTTTTTCTCGGTAGTCTCATTATTAACGGAACAATAACTTTGGAAGTAAGACAAATGCAGAAAATTTATAGTACACCGAATTTGTAGAGAATTAAATTCTAAATTGAATTGTGTTACACATTTTTTTTATAACATGCTTCAGTTTCAAGTTATTGAACAATATAATTGAAAAATAATCATCTTTTGTTAAAAATTTCATACTAAAATGTATTTATTTTAAAAATCTAACGGCGCAACATATTATATTTATGTTAACAAAATAAAACTAATTTATTTCACTATAATTTTGTAAAATATTTCATTTATGACTATGACTATGACCGTTTAAAAGTCATAAAAGAAATAAATTAGTTTTACATTTTTAACATAAAAATAATATGTTGCGCTGTTAGATTTTTAAAAAAATTCATTTTAGTACGATTAATTTTTAACAAAAGATGATTATTTTTCAATTAAATTGTGCAATAACTCGAAACTGAAGCAAGTAATAAAAAAAATTTATAACACAATTTAATTCAGAATTTAATTCTTTACAAATTCGGTCTACTATAAATTTTCTGCATTTACCTTACTTTCAAAGTTATTGGTCCATTAATGATGAGACTGCAGATAAATATTCTTAAAGCTGTATCTCGAAAACAGAGACCCAAATCGAAAATTGTAATTTAGTAATTTCGACTCAGAATAATGTTCCGCATAACCTCCTTAAAGGAATGCGCACCGCTCGTGGACACTCTGTATATAAAATAACGAATGCTAAACGTATTTATACTATTCTTTTACATTGCCTGTGCTGTCGTGTGTTTTTAATTTTTCATATATATATACAAATACATACATTATTATACGTACCATTCATTATTAAAATATCGCGGCACCTACCACTTATATATTTTTATTTTAAAATATATATACAGTAAAATGTTTTCAACACGTTCTCGTCATTGCCCTGCCTATAACATATATCATATGTACGAATGAAATTAATTTAAATTCAGTTTTCGAGATTCTATTTAGATAAATTTTAAAATAATAATAATTTTACTTTAAAATGTTTTAAAAAAAATATACATTGTGCACTACGACCTAAAAGATCTATTACCAATTATATATATACGAATAATTTTGGTTAGACATACGTTAAGTCATCCGGCCCATCCACTAGTGTTACTCGTTTTTTTCACCCTATTTCTATATAACATTGCAATTAAATAATATATAACAATTATACCAATTGATCTGCACAATTATATGTTTCCTTTGTTTGCTTTTTTAATTAATAATTTTTATTATTAATCCAATCAATTGCACTTATAGCTTCCCTAGTAAAAATTTGTCCGTACTTTGAAAAATGAGGAAAATTTCCGCGGAAAACATCCACATATTTTCTATGGAATGGAATTTGTCCACAGATTTTCCACTTAATTATAATAGCATTTTATTTAGGTAAATTGAACGGATATTCTGTGGAATAATAGCAACGAGAAATTATTCTAAGGAGAACCCGTAGAAATTGTGATCTAAAATATAGGGATACTCCAAGGACATTTCTTATATAGAGTCCATGAACAGGATTGCACTGATCATATAAAATTCCAGCGGACATAGTGTGAAGTGTATCAACTATACCGAAATTTAGGTATTTATAAAGTGAAGTTTTTCCAATTTATGGAATGGAATTAAAAAAAGGATATCTTTTGATATATGATATGGTGGTCAGTAAGAAACCTATGCACGCAAAGTTTTAATATGTTTGTAAATCATTTACATCATCTATCTATCGCTAATTGTACAAATCAATTGCGGTAATACATTTTTTTTATTTTAAATGCTCCACTTTGGAGTAATATGAATTAATGATAATGAAACTTGTAAACATACTCATTTAGACGTCATTTGCTTTGATTTTTCAATAGTAAGGTTAACGCCGCAATTTTATCGCAGTCTAGCTACTCGTGTCTGACACACATATGTTGAAAGAACTCTCTTATTATCAGCAAGGAATCTTTTTAATATTCACTTAGTTCATGTGTTATAAATCAATGATCGTGCTGTGTTTAGTTTTCATCTTATGACGAATTCGCAAATATATATAAATATATAGAATATTTATTATTGAATTGAAAAGCATTTGTGTTAGTGATGACTATATTTTATTTATAGCTTTATGTCACCTAATAAACCTTTCATTACAGCCAAGTTGATAAATTACTCGCGCATGAGAGTATATAACAATTTACCAATTGTACTGTAATTAACGAAAGATAGATGTTTTCAAAATACTATTATTTTTATATGAGTGATATTATTATTATTATTAGTTAGAAGAAATTTCTTCTATTAATGTTTAGCACTTTTTGAGAATGTACTCCAGTGAGTTATATATAACATCACCAGCCAAACCAATTGATCTGACGCAGAAGAAAGTCACCGTTGTAGTTTATTAATATTAATTTCAGAGTAGTTATTAAATGATTGTGGGTGTGTGATATATGATCGATATGTATATAAGATGATAAAAAACAGAGATATCACTTTAGTTCATGTTACGTCTTACATTGAATGTAAATATATAGTCAGGTATAGTACGACAGTGTGACAGTCCTTTCCCAATGAATGGCATGCATAGCAGACACTTTCAATTGATGAAATTATAAATGTGTATATGCCGCAGTGATTAATATATTTAGTTTTATAAATATCTCATTGAAACAACATCCTGTGCGAACATTATCAAAATAATAAAATATTAATTCAATAACTATTTTTAAATGATTTCTTTTTATAAGATTTGTTTGGACATTTACTATTAAAATAATTAACACACTTATTTTTTTTTTTTCTCTTATTTACATTTTTTATTTTTTATTTTTAATTACATTTTTTTTCTGTTTTATATTATTATCATATTATTTTTTTATACACATAAATTTTAATTCATGATCATAGTTCGGTATGAAAATTAATAATTACATATTTATATTTAATATTTATAATATATATTTACGAGTAAATCTGGCTATATATTTATATATATTTATAAAGTTTTGATTAAAAATATAATTAATAATATTTTTATAAGTTTGTTCTTTTTTTTTTTGTTTTTAATTTTAATTTTTTTTTCTGTTTTTTATTTTTTAATAATAATAATTAAAATTAATAGTAAAAATACAGAACTTATTAATAATAATAATAATAATAATATAATTATGGTGATATTATTATTATTATTATTATTATTATTATTATTACTTAACAATAACTATATTTGTGTGTAGAGAAATTTTACTATATAATTAATGGAAATAAATGAAATACACAATTCTTATTGTTTATTGTTTTCTTTACTAAATTAAATAGGAATATCTTATTAAAAATTATAATTAAAAAGAAAAAGTAAATAGTAAAAAAATGGGGAAAAATAAGGGATTTCTTATTAATTAAATTTTCTATACAAAATTGAAGGGGGGCGGCATACAAAAAATTATTATTATTATAATTTTATTTTTATTTTATTATTCCATTTTTTATACACATCATAAAAATAAAACAATAATATTTAATATTATTTACAAAAATGCAATACATTCTCTTTCAAACACACACTCACACATAGACTATTTAATTAATTAATTTGTTATTCTGTTTTGTTTTTTTTTTGTACATATATTCTGGTTTTAAAAATAAAATTAAAATAAATTTTTCTAAAACATTTTTAATTTTTGTGGAAAAAAAAAGAGGAATAACAAAATTAAAATTAATGACTAATTTTACCATTTTTTACATTGTATACACACAAAAACACACATACAAAATTTTAATATATCTTAATTAATAATTTTTAATATTATAATATGTATTAATTAATTAATTAATTACTGGCTGTATTTTAAGCGTGATGCACACACGATCGCCCACCACCCACCCATGTGCGCACGTGCGATCGCGATCGATGTGCATTTCCTGCATTTGGTTTGAATTCAATTTAGTTTATTTATTATATTTATTTTATTAACAGTAATTTAGTTTTTGTCAAATCAAATGAAATCAAATGAAAAAAAAAAAAAAAATTATATATGGAGTACATCTTTTGTATATATATTTTTAATAATGTATTGTGATATCCTTTTTTAAAGCTTAAAAGATTCATTCAAGTATATATATATGTAAAGTGTTTTTTTCAATAGGAATGTTCGATCTTTGTTGACATATTCGCTGAAACACTAAAAACCGATTATCTAAAATATTTTTTATAACATTTATTGTCAGTTTTTATTAATCCATCATGCATGGAATGGCATAATGCGAATGCAAATTATTAAAATTTATTATCCAAATAAATCAACTTCAGCAAAATTGTAAAAAAAATTGGGATGAAAACAATCGGACAACAAATTCAACAATTGCCAAATGCATTCAAATACAATTTACTGTTTGGTGCGTGGTTTTTGAGATCGCACAATTTGGTGGCATCATTTGTCCATTTATCTTTAAAAATTGTGCAGGTGCCAGTGTTTTACGGTCAATGAAATTCGCTAACATATCTTATACCACAAACCAAGACAACATTGACCGTGTTTGAACCACCTGATAGTAACCAAAAATTGGGTTCAAAGAATCAATGCTATACGAAACGGAGTCGCCTGAATGATATAATATATTCCATATTCGGCCCTAAAATTTGTGCCATGGATATA